>JAPFRF010000010.1:127524866-128886116 GCA_029282475.1 Phrynocephalus forsythii | reverse complement strand
CAATAGCATGCCCAGGTTGCAGAGTGGGTAGGTGTGGCAGTCACAGAGGGCATAAAAAGCTCTGGCAGCCCCCATCCTCCTTGCAGTCTGTGGTGGGATTTATTTATTTATTTATTTATTTATTTATTTATTTATTTATTTATTTATTTATTTATTTGACTTTTATACCACCCATCCAGACCAAGGGCTACTCTGGGCAGTTTACAACATGTAACAACAAACAAAGGAATACATTTTAAAAACCAAAATACAAGGTACAAAATATACATAAATCAACAACAAAAACTAAAATGAAGCTAAAATGAAGCTAAAAATGGCAAGAGATTTGATAAAATGGTTTAAAAATAGTGCCTTACTAAATGATTAAAGAATCAGGGAATGCCATTCTATAGAACCAGGTCTTCAATAGTTTTTTTAAAATTTGAAGCGAGGGTGCCAGCCGAATTTCAGGGGGTAGATGGTTCCATAATTGGGGAGCAAGCACCAAGAAGGCCCTACTCCTTGTTACAGCTTTCCGGGCCTCCCTCGAGGTTGGGACTCCCAGGTGTCCTGGCTGGCTGGCACGGGTGATCGTGGCAGCTCTTCTTGGGAGGAGCCACTCTGTCAGATACTGAGGTCCCAAACAGTTTAGGGCTTTGTGTGTTACCACCAAAACATTGAAGTCAATGCGGTAGCATACCGGCAGCCAGTGCAGGGCTGCCAGAACGGGGATAATATGTTGGTGCCTTTTTTGCCCCGTTAGAAGTCTGGCAGCTGTATTCTGCACTAGCTGCAATCTCCACATTAACCTCAAGGGCAGCCCCACATAGAGAGCACTACAGTAGTCTATTCTCGAGATTACAAGTGAACCAGCGTAGTTAACGCCCTGATGTCAAGGAGGACCCGCAGCTGGGCAATCCTCCGCAGTTGGCAATAAGCGGAACGGACCACTGAAGCCACCTGGGAATGGTGAGTGCCGGGTCCAGTAGGATACCCAAACTGCGGACCCCATCCTTCATGGAGAGAGTCACCCCCCCAAAAGTGAGGGAGTTCCCCAACCCGCAGACACCAGGGGGGCCCACACGCAGGATCTCTGTCTTGCCCCGGTTCAACCTCAGCCTATTAGCCCCCATCCAATTCGAGACAGCCGCCAGGCAGCGCTCAAAGGACGGAATGGCATCCACTGCAGAAGATGGAAAGGAGATATAATGCTGGGTGTCATCCGCATATTGGTGACACAAAGCTCCATACCCCCTTATGATCCCTCCCAGCGGCCTCATATAAATGTTGAAGAGCATGGGAGAGATGACGAACCCCTGTTGCACCCCACAATTGAGGGACCAAGGAGCGGAAGTCATCTCACCCAGCTGCACTTGCTGGGGGCGGTCCTCCAAGAAGGAACGGAACCACTGCAAAGCAGTGCCTCCAATCCCCAACTCGGAGAGCCTCCCCAGGAGGATACCATGGTCGACGGTATCAAAGGCCGCTGAGAGGTCGAGGAGGACCAACAGGGACGTTTTGCCCCTGTCAGACTCCCTCAAAAGGTCATCATGCAGGGCGACCAATGCCGTTTCCGTACTATGGCGCGGCCTGAAGCCCGACTGAAAAGGATCGAGGGCATTTGTGTCATCCAGAAGACCCTGAAGCTGTTCTGCCACCACCCTCTCCAAGACCTTGCTCATATAAGAAATATTGGCGACAGGCCTATAATTGTCAATTTGGTCTGCTACCACATTAGGTTTTTTCCGAATGGGCCTAATGAGAGTCTCCTTGAAGGCCAGGGGAACCCTGCCCTCAAGGAGAGACCCATTAATTATTACTGTGGCCCATTCATTCATAATTGGCCTGGCTGTTTTTATTAACCAGGCCGGGCAAGGATCCAAGGAGGAGGTGGTGGCCCGACAGTGATCAAGGGCTCTGTCCACATCTGTCGGCGTCACTGGTTGAAAGCTGGAAAGCAATGCCGGGCAAGGCGATCCACTGGACATCTCTGCTCGATCTACTGTTTGTAAATGGTGGTTCAGGGTGGGATTGCTGTCTCTGTGACTCATTACTTTAGGCCAGCCAGGCAGGTGTGTGTTTCTGTGTTCCTGCTGGCTGCAGCCCTGGCTCTAAGGGGAGAGAAAGAAGAGATTTCTCTTGCAGCCGCCCTGTGTGTGTACCTCTTGGTGAGTACCTCCCCCGCCCCGCAGTGCAGCCATTCTGCGGCTGCCTTACGCCGTGGGCAACGCCCACTGCTGCCTTTGCAGCCTCCCTGCATACCTAGTCTATACTGTGTCTCTGCCAGCATCATTTTTTAAAGTGTTTTCCCTCTGGTCTGGGGCGTTGGGGGACGTCCGCGTGCAGAAATGCTTTAAGTTGCGCAAAAGCGGGTAAAAACGAAAAATGAAAAATGAAAAAAATGAAACAATTTTTTTTCAAAAAAATCACAAAAAATGAAAACGAACCGAAACGGACCCACAATGAAAAATGAATAACCAAAATGTCATTTTTTTCAAATCGTGCCCATCTCTAATTGTAACAAAGGTAACTGCCCAGATCTCTCTCTCTCTCTCTCTCTCTCTCTCTCTCTCTCTCTCTCTCTCTCTCTCTCTCTCTCTCTCTCTCTCTCCCCCTTTATATTTCTGAATTTTTGAAAAAGAAAAGATGCATCGAAATTCAAACCAAGTGAAGATCCTATCTTCATTTCAAGTCTCAGTTGTCTGCTGTTTCATAGTAGATCTCTGTGGGACGCTACACCATACCTACTTATAGAAAAATCAATTTGAGGAGATTGCCATAAAGGATATTACCAGTTTTATAAATGAAAACTCTTGGTCCAATGAGCTTAAGAGACTAAATACATCCTATTTGTCCCATGAAATCTGTGTTTGTTTGTTCCTATTAAATTTTACTAATGAACTAATTATTCCAAGTCTAATGATTTCATTAGGTTTCTTCTCTTTTGCTGAGCTAAGAGTTAGAGGTCTCAAGTTTCCTGCCTTATACTATGGATCAGTTGGTCACTGGACATCAACATTCGGCTTTCCTCTGAAACCTCAAACACCACAGATGTATTTTCCAATGATGCTTTCAATTTGTTAATACTTCCATTTCCCTATTTTTTTATTTCCAGAATGAAATGTTTATTAGCCTCAGGACCTTACTTTTTTCTTATTTTTACACACATTTCTTAACATATACACTATCATTTAACCAGTAAGGGACATAAAGATTGCTGGTTTGCTTCTTAACAATACATTTTACTTTTACCCTGTATTAGCCTATGAATAGCCTTGATGCTATTTTACTAAGTGATGACACAGAAAAGCCCATACTACTAAGGCTAGCTTCTGTAGAACAATTGTAGTTGCCCTGAAATTAGACACAATGGACCAAAGGCTGTTGAAAAGAAGCACTTGTATTTTTACTGTATTGTTTGCCAAATCTGCCACCTGACTGCTCAATTAACCTGAGGGAGCTGAGGAGCAAAATGGCAGGAGAGCTGCATCTGCAGACTCACTCATCCAATTGCCTGCTGATACTCTCTGGGAATGAAGGGATTTACAATTAGGGATGGGCACAGAAACAGGAAAATAGTGTTTTGTTTCAATTCAGGGGAGCAAGTGATTTTAGATAACCCCCTAAAATTTGGAAAGGTTTGGGGATCACAGAACTGAGTTATGAAGCTCCAAAGGGGGTGCCCCTAGGAAAAAGACCATTCTAATTGGAATAGGAAGCTGATCGGGTGAGCGATAGTGCTGCCACCCTTTCCCATTGATTCCAATTAGAAAGGTATTTTTCCTAGGGGCACCCCTTTGGAGCTTCATAACTCAGTTCCTTGAACCCCAAACCTTTTAAAATCTCTGTGGGTTACCTAAAATAGCTTGCAGAAGGTACCCCTGCCATTCTCATGCCTGGGATCAGTAATTTTCCACTGCATTTTTTTTTAAAAAAAAATTACGGATCCCAGGCATGCGAATGGCAGGGGTACCTTCTGCAAGCTATTTTAGGTGACCCACAGAGATTTGAAAAGGTTTGGGGTTCAGGGAGCTGAATTATGAAGCTCCAAAGGGGGTGCCCCTAGGAAAAATGCCTTTCTAATTGGAATCAATGGGAAGCAGCAGCGGCTCTGTCATTCACCCGATCAGCTTCCTATTCGAGTTAGAAAGGTTTTTTCCTAGCGGCACCCCATTTGGAGCTTCATAACTCAGTTCCCTAAACCCCATACCTTTCCAAATTTCATGGGGATTGTAGGGAAGAGCTTGAGGAAGTTCCCCTGCCATTTCCTCTAGAATGAATCATTTTGCTCTATAGGGGAAAAAATGGAGTTTTGTTTCATTTTATAACAAAACACTTGTTTCAAAACAATTTGAAACCTTACGACACAACAAAACAACATGTCATTTTTTGTACAGTGCCTGCCCATCCCTATTTGCAACCTTTGTAGGCTTTACCAATTTGTAATTTTCTTCCACCCCCAATTTAAAATCATTGTCCACTACTTGGATTTCTGGATGCTTTAACACGTCTGACAGAGGAAGACAGGTAGATACTTGTAGGAACAGTGTGTTTCAGAAATCTCCTTCAGATAGAAAAGCTGTTTTTATTAACTTTAGCCAGGGTTCTTTCAAACCATCTTGCCACTTTAGAAGTATTATGACTGTCTTCATAATATGAAGTTTGGCCTGTTTGCCATTTTGAGAAAAGTCTCTCCTTCACCACATGCCTTCCCAATTACACAACTCCAGCTAATTAATTTCTGTGTTGGCAATATAAGGCTCTCCTGGCAGCAAGAAAATCTTTCTCTTTCTCACTATATATGCTTCGAACAATTCCCTTCTAGTTTCTTGAGCCATTTGTGAATATATTAAATTTACACATTTCATCTGCCATCATTATTTAGCATCCAGCTGGAAAAAGGGAAATACGTAGATAACATTCCAGGGATAGAATTTGCTCCATTTGACTCGAAGCCTGAAAGAAAACTGTGAAAGAGAATAGTCTCACAAGTTCTGTGTCTCTGCCTGAAAATAGCAAGAAAGTAAAAGAGCAGTGGTGAAATAGGAAAGCCCATGTAAAATACTGGTTGGCCTTGGGGCATGTTAGGAGAGCAGGAAGTATCAGGGGAGATAAAAAGTGCTCTAAGTGCGAAACATCCTGAATCACTGGAGCCATAGTGAACTCCTTTAACCTAAGATTTTCTGGCACAGAGATATATTTTCTTTCTTTACCATTAGAGATGGGCATAAAATGAACATTTGTTTCGTTATTCGTTATTCATTTCATTACGTAACAAAGTGAAAAATGAACTGCCCCCTCTACGAGAAACAAAACGAAATGAAACAGAAATTTCCATTTCAGTTCGTTTCATTTCGTTCGCTGGTGTTTTTTACCTGGTGCTGGTCCTTCCTGGTTTGGCTGGCTGCAGGGAGGGGGTGTCCAGAAAAAAAAAAAGCCAACCAGCCACGCTATAGCTGGTAGGCGGCCACGTGGTCGGCAGTAAAAAAATATAAAAATGAATGAAAATAAAATAAAATAAAAATAACCTGATCTGGCCCACGGGCAGGATAAATGAATGAATGAATGAATGAATGAATGAACGAATAAATAAATAAATAAATAAATAAATAAATAAATAAATAAACAAACAAAAATGACCCCCACACCAGTGGGGTTAAAAAAAACAAAAAAACAAAAACAAACCTGAACTAAAACAAATTATGAAATGAATTTTTTCCCTAAAAATTCATTTCATATCTGACGAACCGGACCGGACCAGAAAACAAACTGAAATGAAATGAGTTGCCATTTTTTTGTTCGTGCCCATCTCTATTTAGCATATTTTATTCTATAACTGTTAGAATGTAGTGCCTTTGTCAGAATGCTCTTGTTTCCATGGAATCTTTGACTTTCCTCCTCCTCCTCCTCCTCCATATTATTCACAAATACCAGGAAATCAAAACTGTAAAAACATTAACTGGCATTCAGCATCAACAGATGAAAAATATTGACAGATGCATGCTTTAACAAAAACACTCTATCTGTTAAATATTGGCTGCTCCTAATATTACCTTTTTTTGTAGCTCTGAATGTGTTGTTTCTGAGATCTGCAAATGCTTATAATACTGTGTGAAATTTCTTGATATTGCTCCCCAAGTACTGATTATTGCAAGGATCACCGAAGTATGTTTCATCCACAGATGAATTGTTCCAGGTCTGTGCATTTTGTTAGTTTTTTCAATTCTTTAGCTTTACCTCTGGCATTTCCAGGAACATCAAGGTCAATAATCCAGCTGTTTCTTTGTTCTATTACTGCTATGTCTGGTGTGTTCTGTTCCAGGTGTCTATTAGTTTGGATTTGTAAATCCCGTCAAGATCCTAGCTCTGTCATTTTTGACACCTTATCTACCTGAGTTTCCCAGAATCCCATGAGTTTTTTGAGGCTGGCAAGATATATTTTCTGCATAATGACCAATGCACTAATTTTGTCATGATATCATGTCTAATTTTGTAACCTGTTTGTGAAATCTTTGGACATGTGTGCAATCTTTGGACCATTTCATCCTTTTTCTTTGCAGAGGCAACATTTACTGTTGGCAAAAATTCCTTGAATCATAGCTTTCATCATGTTGGTCTGAAGTGCTTGTTCTTATGCAGCAAAAATCAAGCCTTTGGTAGTGGTGCTGGAACCTGATGGGCAGCCAGTGGAGCTGGTATAAAGAGGCTGGTGTCTTTGATCTCTATCATCTCTAGCTAACAATATGGCTGCAGTGTTCTGGACCTGCTCCAGTTTCTGAGCACAACCCATGTAAATTTTATTATAGTAATTCAGCCATAATGTAACTAAGGTATCCATTATGATGGCCAGGTCAGAGGTCTCCAGGAACTAGTGCAATTGTGGTCACAATAAACTGTGTGGACAAAATGGCAGAAGCAAATGGAAGCTGAGACCTCTAAGGGCGTTTATACACGACCCCTAAGCTCCGCTGCAAATGGCTCCCAGCTCTGGAGCTTAAAAATGTTTCTCCACCAGCTCCGGAGCTAACAGAAAATTAAGTGCAACCCCGCCCACCTAAGCACGACCCAGCACACTTTTCAGGTACCTGCTCTGGGAGAGTGAAAAATTTTGATGCGGAGAGTGCCGGGCTCTCCTCGCTTCTTTTTCTTTCTTTCTTTCTTTTTTTGCCTCCCGCCCCTTTAAGAGGAACCAGGAAGTGACGGGGGGTCGGAGCAACTTCCACCGGCACTATGGAGGTAAGAGTGCATTCTTTTCTCCCTTTTTTTCTCCCTCCCCTCACGCAGACAGAACAAGGAAGTGCAGAGGGGGTGGGAACGCAGGGAGAGCGACAAACCCTCAAGATCTCTGGTCCGAATTTAAGGGACCAGCGGATCTTAGGGGTCGTATAAAAAGCCCCTAAGAGGCTTGGTTGGTGGCTCTTGGGTCTACTTCTGTAATGCATGTAAGCAGAGTAAATTATGATGAATGAAGAAATTTGCCTGTGAGTTGTATATATGTATCTTTGTGTAAGGGAAGTCTTGTTTCTTTGTTGTGGCATTATAAAGACTGGCAGATATTACTTGGCACAAGCTTTTATGCACTGCACTCCACTTCACCAGGTAGATGACTCCACCCCCACCCCGACTTATTGCAGAACCCAACTTTTCTTTTTAGTCCTGAACATACTACAGTACTACGATCTTCAGTTCCTATGCTTATTGTTTCTGTCACTGTGCCATGTGCACATGAGGAACATCCCCTCCTTATTCAAATAATTTAAAGAACATTTTCAGAAATCATTTGACAGATTAGGTTTTGCTCCACGCTTGCAGAATATAATTTGAATATGAAATCCATCCATTTGCCCAGAAGATGGTATGGATTTAGTTTGGCTCATCTAAGGCACCAGAGGATCAATTATTCAGTGTTTAATTGCAAGAGAGAAGAAAGCCCCATGCAAATAGCATGCCTAATTAAACATTCTCAGACATTCTCTATGCAGCCATGATTGGGAAATATTAGCCCATGATTTTTGCTTATTTGCTGCTCCATCTGACAATGGAAACTTTTAAAGTGTGTCAACACAATAGTAATCATTGTCAGATGGCAGTTAAATGTTTATATTTCATAATCTGTACAAGAAGCACAGGTTTTTGAATCTACACCTCCTATCTCAAATTGCTAATAGATAATTCAGGTGGGACATCTTCCTAAGTGCCTCATCAACATCTCGATACCTAGTTAGGGGGCATATTCTTTCATCTGGCTGTGTTAAATATATTATTATTTGATGAAAACATCATCAGTGCCTTGTTGGCTTGGTTTGATGATGACATTCATGAATCCTTGGCCTGGTGAAATTTGTCATCTGAATCCCCCAGGATGTTCAAAGTTATGTAGGTGGTAAATATCTAACCAAAAACACGCCAGGCACAGAGTACAGTCCAACTATCATTACGCCATCTTGAATTCAGTTGGTATAAAATAAAAACAGTGTAGCATTGTAAAATTATTCCTAATAGCATTTACTGGCTGATGGGTGGAGAGGAGGAAAATAAAATTCTTCACTCCTTTCAGCAGGAATGAGCAATGCATACCCCTCCAGATATTAGACTGTGAATCCTAATAGTCATCACCATTGAGTATGCTCTGGGAGTTGAAGGGTTATCAATACTGAGCAGGCTGCGGTATGAAGCCAGTGATGGGATGGTGGTAAATCCATGATCTGATAAATGAAAACACCCACCCCCTCACACCCCAACCCCCACCCCCACCCCACACAAAAACACAGCGCACATAATTTGTTTTTGGCCAACACACACAGTAATACTAAAATCGGGACAGAAAAATCTCTGTTTGCATTTCATGTGAATCTGAGGAGGGCCGTAATGTACCTGCCTCTGTTTGGGTATTAACTAAATACCAGCATACCTGAACACACACACACAAATCATGGACTAATTTGTAGGATGGTCAAAATTCTGGGCCTGGTTGGGCAAATCTGTTTTGATTACTTCCACTTTCATTTTTTAAAACTCTTATATTACTTAAAGGCTACCCAGAAAGGAATTTATTCTTAATTCTCTCCTGTATACTTTATGAAGAGTTGTGTAAATTTCAATAAATTCTTCTCAAAAATTAAATGAGTCAAAAATTCCATCTCGCTACACAAAAGGAAATCACAAAAACACAAACCTTCCCTATTCTAATATCTATGTCTCCATCACATCATGGTTGGCTCTTGCTCCCTACAAGCATCCCTCCCTATGGAGCAGCCTTTGGCCTAACAAAACTGTCAAGATATGAACAGCATCCCATCTTGCAGCCTTTTGGCAGAGACTGTGCATTAGGTCAGGGTGGCGGAGACCTTCACAAAGCAACTAGTTGTCTATCCAGCTCTGAGTCTAAGATCCATGGCTGCACAAGCACTTCCTGCCAACTTCGTCCTTTGTCTCAGGAGCAATGCTGGGGAAAAGAGTCCATACTTCTCAGAGCCACCATAAATTCTCCCCAACCCACAAATATACTGAACTCTTAGATAGCAGCCAGTGCAGCTACTAAGTGTTTGGATATGTCTGCCAGAGGAATATACATGTGCCATTCCAGGGCACTCTTCTCAAACCTTTCCCTGTTTCCAGAGAGATTTGACTTATAATGTGGTGGGATTGCTGCTTAAGAAACATCAATCCGAGCCTTCCTTGGGTACACAAAACCAGTTGAAATGTCCTTTGGGTCTTGGCCAACAAACGGGTTAATATAAAGAAGCTCAAAATGTTAGGGCAGGCTTATTATATTCAAACCGGAGGAAAGAACAAGCACATCTAAAAGGTAAGGTATTCTGGAAGGGAAGTCTTTCAGGTCGCCTTTTCCTCACAGGGAAATTGTGTTTATTTATTTTTTCTTTTAACCTCCTGCTTTATGCTTGCTAGCAATGAACAGTAAACTCTCACACACATGCACAACACAAATATGAACATAAAGCAATTAGAACAAATGTAGATTCTATACTGTAAAAGCTGTTCATGGCTCACCCCACCTGAATGGGGCACTGTCCCATCTCAAACCCTACGGCAGCAAAAGTTACTTTGGGTGGTTTACAACAGTAAAGAAAAATAACAATTGAAACCAATATAACCATAAAAAGACCATAAGACACGGGGCAAATTAAATAAGACACAGTAGACCAAAAACATTTAAAAAGTTAAAAAACAATTAAAAGCCCCCTTTTAAAATAAGATTGTGGAACACCAAACAACAGCAGAAGCCAGAATGCTGCAGGGAAAGAGAGTGGAGACTTGGTGGCCTCTTCACTTCCTTGCGTGGCCACCTCTCCCCAGCCTGGCGGCCGCCTGTCCACCAATTCTGGCTTGCCTCAGGCAGCTTAGCAATGATTTGTGGCAGGCTGGGTCCTATTACTCTTTCCTGCAGCCATATGAGAAGTGGAAGGTCAGAACCAAAGCTGTCTCTCCCTTCTGAACCATTAGCCTCTGAATTTGCTTATTGTCTCTGACTCTCTGTATAAAGGTGTGGGTGTGGGGAAAATAAGCAGGAGGAGGCTGCTGAACACTTAATTGTTATGCCTTCTAGCTCACCCAAACCCCAAGACAGGGACTCACCATCTGTAGAAGTATTCCTGGTTTTATACTGTCACAATCCAGGAAAATGTGGAGATATTCAAAAAGCCCATTGAGTAATGGCATTTTCTGAGATAGCAAAAACCTATGCCAGGGATTCAGTTAAACATACTAGAAGGATCCAGGAAAATGTGGAGATATCCAAAAGCCCATTGAGTAATGGCATTTTCTGAGATAGCAAAAACCTATTCCAGGGATTCAGTTAAACATACTAGAAGGATTTTAAAAGTTAAGTGTAGAAGCCCAATCTGGTTTCTCTGCTAATCCTTCTGAGCCAATTTAATAAAAAGGAGATAAACTATTAATTTTTCCCCAGTGCTCTTTGGCTAAGTGACCTTGGTAAAAGCAAGTAGGTGAATTTAGAAATTAGTTTAATTAGCAGAATTTTAATATCAGCTAGCTCGTTCAGACCATTTGCCATGCTGACCATTTAAGTCAATTTCGCTAATGGATTAGGAAACAAAAAAGTACACAGTACAAACACAGTGTGGAAGTCTAATTTAATAATTTCCCTCTAACTCCCTTCAGCAAATTGCATATCTTAAAAAGGAATTGCATATCTTAAAATTGAATTCCTTTTAGCATTCTGACAACAGAACAGAAATGTTGAGGTTATCACTGACCTACTTGCATAATGAAAAAGCCTTCCGAAAATATGCAGCCCTCCCAATAATTAAAAGGCTTGATTGATAAAAGGTCAGCCTGCCGATCTGCACATAAGTGTAAATGTTTCCGCCACATATGGAGAATGGATGGGTGATGGCCACCTTCCATGTTCTGGGGCACACTGTGTTGGAACAAGTTCTCCTGTGGGGCAGGAAATGGGAAATCTATTGTGCCAAGCAACTTGACCTGCTTTGGGTTAATCGAGAGTGGCTTTCAACTTGATAGATATGTAGAACTTCTGAAGAGGCACAACTGGGACCCTATACCAACTGTTCTTAGGAGTGCTTCATATGACAAACGTCAGTGGACAGGGCACTGTATGGAAAACACAAAGTTAATCTAGGGCAGGTAACTGATAACCCACCTAGAATCTTTGCATCAAATTCTGTGATTCCTGTCACTTTCAACCTCCAATAATTGGTATGATACCTTCCAATGGCATTGATGAGCTTTATGGCTTTACCTCCCTTTTTAAAAAGGAACGAGGCACTCTGCCCTGGAGCTTGCTCTGAGAGACAGCCACCAAATATTGGTAGCAACTATGGTGATGGTGGGAAACTCAGCAATGTATCCTGGTTTCTGGAGTTGGCTGCATTAGTGACAAGATTAATGGTGGTATAGCTCCAGAGTGGGGTCTGAGGAAAGTCCAGCTCCTGCCAAGTCTTGGAAATCTCCCTTTCCTCATCTGTGCACATGTGGCAGACATGCATTCTTTAGCCATTATTTGCTGAATTTCTGCAAGAGTGTGTCTTCCTCTCACTCAATATGATGTTAATCAAAGGTGACATGAGAGTGTTTGCAGGACGAAAAGAAAGATGCAAAATCTGCAATGAATATCTTCAAACATTTTCTGATGTGTAACTACCCTGATGTCCCAAATTTATTTATTTATTTATTTATTTATTTATTTATTTATTTATTTATTTATTTATTTATTTTACATTTACAACTTATATGCTGCCCACTACCCAAAGGTCTCTGGTGGCTTACAAACAAAAGAATTAAAACAGTTAAAATCTTTACACTAAAATTGCCATCAGAGGACCCACAATCTATATTGTATCAATTAAAAATCTTCTGGAACTGGAAGATTTTTACCTGCTATTGAAACTCATGCAATAAGCATGGCACACTGGACACATCACTTGATTCACTGCGAATCTCAGTGATTTCCCCCTCAAAGTGAACAGCAAACTCATCAGAATGGGCTGATGAGTGGTCCAGAACCTCCACCGTATTTCTTGGTTGAAGAAGGTCGTGGGCCACCCAAAACAGCTCTGCCAGATGGCATTCTGAGATAGCAATATGGTTTGTGAAATATTGCCTTTTCGCCAACCGCATCACCATGGAATGGGCTCGATGCTTCATCGCCCACAGCTGAGATGTATACCAAGGAGCCATCTGGACTCTGCATAAGGGGAGAGAGCGCTTAGGTATGATGACAACCGCCTGGGACATTTTCCTGTTCCTTAGGGTGACCTGAGCTTCGACAGGAGTGCCAACCATATCAGGCAGGTAATCCCCCAGAGCTTTCAGGAAACCATCTGGATCCATTAGTCTCTGAGGGCAGATCATCTTAATAGATCCCCCACCTTTGCAGAAGGTAGAATAAGCTAATAGCCTAAACTTGAACAGAAAGTGGTCTGACCATGACAATGGGGTCAGAACCAATCCCTCCACATCCAAACCACCACCCTCCAATCCCGTTGAGAAGCCCAGGTCTAGAGTATGGCCCTTCTCATGTGTCAGGCTGTTGACATATTGAGACAGCCCCATGGTTGTCATGGCAGCCATGAAGTCTTGAGCCACCCCCTTCAAGGCTGTCTCAGCATGGATGTTGAGGTCCCCTAGTACCAACAATCTGGGGGTCCTCAACACCAGATCTGAGACCACTTCTGTCAGCTCAGGCAGGGAGACTGTTGGTATGCAGCAGGGTGGTTGGGCAACAGAATCTCCAATCTGTCTCATGAGCCTAACATACAATACTAGCCCGCCAGACCCCCTCCCAAGGAAAGAAAAATCTAGTCAAGGAGATAGAACTCCTATAGACTATAGCAACTCCCCCTCCCTGACCCTTCAAGTGACACTGGTTCTGGACTGAGTACCCAGGCGGGCATAGCTAGAACACCAACTCCTGTCCCACCCAGGTATTGGTAATACATGGCAAGTCGGCACCTCACCCAGAATGACATCATGGATGCGGGTGGTCTTATTTTGTACCGACCTGGCATTCAACAACAGCACCATGTGGCGTGTGAGCTCACTAATATGGTCACCTGGTTACTTCCAGCTAGAGGTGAGGCCACACGAGGGGCAGATGTAAGGTATCTAACCTTTCTTCTCCTACATGGGCATGTTCCACTCCTACTACCATACCTTCCCCTACCTAGCACTATTTAAATGTCTGCCCCCTACATTGCCCTCTCCCCTTCCTGTTCCCTCAGTTCCATTGTGGGTCCTATCTCCTATACTTGATGGCAACACACATCCACCAATTCACCCTCACCATCCCACCTCCGTCTCCCCATCGTATCCATGCAACATGCAACAATTATGTGCCAAGGGGTGCCAAGATAGCACAGCTTGGCCAAAAAGCAGCTGAGTGGTTATCCCTCTTTGACCCCTCCCTTCAGATGGTAGGCTGGCCCTGCCCTCTCCAAGTGTCTCTCTCATGGACATCAGAGTAGCAGGGAAGGGAGCAGGTGGAGAGAGAATGGGCAGCTCCTGCAGGCCAAGTCTGGCAATAATCATGTCAATCTCAAATTTGCTTCCCCAAAAAACTGTCACAGAATTAACCAATTAAAAATTACATTCTGCCCCTGTATCCATATTCTTGGCGGTCTGTCTGATGGCAAATAACTATGTGGTAACTGTGTGGATATCAGTGCTTTTACATTGTTTTATTCCATACCTTCCAATTAGATCCACCCATGGCTAATTTTTCCAGATCATCCCCATAGCAACTGTTTCTCCTGATACAAATATGGAGTGGGAGACTACCTCTGGGTTAAAGCAGGTTACATCAATTCATCATAGTGGGGTAAGGTTAGGCACCTTCACTCAGAGCTTATAGATACTCTAAAACACATTCTCAGAAGCATGCAGTCACAGTACCAGAACGGCTCAACATAGGATCACTTGCCATAGTGCAAGTATGGCAACTAATACCAAGGCCAAAATCATACAGGTGAGTTAACCTGAAAATGTGCTAATTTTCTTTTTCTGCATATTTTCCAACAATGGGAGACTATATCCCCCAAGGCAGCCATAGCCTACTTTAACAAACCTATAATTTTATTAACTTTAACTAAGCTTAACCCGAACTCTATGTTATTCAATTACAAGGCTGCCTTGGCCCCTTACTGGGACTGCATCCTGAAACTCACATCAAACGGCCAAGGCAAAGGAATTAAGAATTATGCTCCTTGCCCCCACCAAGCCGAAAATCTTGGCCTGGAGGCCCCCTCTCAAACCCTTTAGAAAGATCTCCAGACCTAAGTCCGAGAGATGCACACCATTGGCCTGGTATAACTCTGTACAGTGCACTGAAAATTCTGGGTGCATAATGCCTGACCCTAAACCCTGCTGCATAGCCCTGGCTGCTACCTCATGATTCACACACTTACAGGACCATTCAGTGCAATAGGGTTCCCTGGCTCCGTGGCAAACACAATGAGGAATAATTGTGGACTGCACCACCTGAGTTCCCAGGCTTTGCTGCTTAAACTTCTTCAAGTCAGCAATAACTTGGAGGATCAATGACTTGCCCAGCACCTATGTCAGGTCATTGCCGCCCAGATGGACCAGCAAGACGTCCAAGCGTGCTTTGCAAGCACACCGGGAAACCACATCATGCCGCTCAGTCATCACTAGAGATGGGCACGACTTAGCAGAATTCCCGTTTCCTTTTCCGTTACTCGTTTCCGTTACGCAACGGAAACGGTAACGGGAATTACTCCACCAGAACTCGAACTCGAACCGAATAAAGAATAATTGGGTCTGATTTGTCATGGTCGTTCCTGGCATCGCAGCGATCCCGCGATGCCAAGCGGCACAGAAAAAAAGTTTTAAAAAGTTAAAAAAACCCCGATTCCCGGCCCTAAAAGCAGGCGAAAACTGTCTGAGGGCACCTACCATGCCAGAAGGGTGTTTTATTTGGGGGGGGTTTCCCCGCCCCCCTCTCCTTGGCTAGTGCTACTGCTGCGCTGCTGGTACCAGGCGGGGGGGCATCGTCTCGTCTGCCTTTGCCATGCGGTGTGCGGGCGGGGGGATCCAAAATGGTGACCACAATATTTTTTTTGAAATCTTGGTCCAAAAACCCACCAAAGCACCACAGAAACATGCGAAAATTAGCTATTTTAAATGCTTGAATTTTTACAGTAGCAGCAGTGGGTTTGTCTTGCCAAAATACGTCTCCGTTGATTTTATTTTATTTTATTTTAATTTTTTTACACCTGCGCATTCGCAATGATGGGCTCGCCCATGGGAGTGAACCATGCAAAGTTTTGGAGCCATTCCACCAATTGCATGGCCAGGTTTTGGAGACTGTACCAGGCTGGGAGGGTGCATCCATTTGCCATGCAGTGCGGGGGGATCTAAAATGGCGACCGCAATATTTTTTTTGAAATCGTGGTCCAAAAACCCACCAAAGCACCACAGAAACATGCGAAAATTAGCTATTTTAAATGCTTGATTTTTTACAGTAGCAGCAGTGGGTTTTTCTTGCAAAAAAACTTCTCCGTTGATTTTATTATTTTATTTTATTTTATTTTATTTTATTACAACTGCACATTCGCAATGATGGGCTCGCCCATGGGAGTGGACCATGCAAATTTTCCACCAATCGCATGGCCACTTGGCCAGGTTGACCACAGAGACTTCTGGAATGTGCCAATCAGGCATAAACAGCCCACTAACCGTAGCCCGAACCCGAACCCGAACCCTAAGCCTAACCCATACGCCAGTACACTGTCCTTCTAAGTGGGTCAGAGAGGCACCCAGAGGTGCACCCCAATACTCACCCTAACCTCACCCGTAACTAGCCTAACCCTAGCCCTTGCGCTAACCCGTCTTAACCCTAAGCCAGATCTACTTGCATTGCACTACATGCAAGTACATTTCCCTTGGAGCGGGTGCAAAGAGTCTGCCAGTCCGTCACTTGTGGCTCTGGCTGACTCCTGCAGCAGCATTTGTGTGCCATGCAAACCATGCCTGCAAGTGCTGCCTGACTGTGTCTCACCGACTGTTGCAGGGAAGGCACCCCAAAGAGGGGTGCCTCTGCCAGTCTGCTGCATCTGCAATATGCATATCCATAGCATATGGCTATGCATGCCCTTTTGTAGCAGCGCTGGCGGGTGAGTATAGGAGGCACCCACCACAGAGAGGTGCCTCCAGGAGCCCGCTACCCCCCCCAAAACCAGTATTAACAACAAACGAAAAAACAAAAAATGAAATGACAAATTTTTGCAAAATTTTGCGAAAAACAGAAACAAGCCGAAACGAGCTCGAAAACGTCATTTTCCCTAGTCGTGCCCATCTCTAGTCGTCACCAATAGAGCAATGCATGCTCACTCCAGTCAAGGGATTGATCCCACACTGAATGCCATGCATATTTGGACACCCAGCAAATGTAGCTGTGGCCACAGATGACCACTCGGAGTTGCTCCCTGTTACAAGGACCTGAAAGATAAAGCATAGTAAAACCCAGCCAACCTAGGTAACGGCCACACATAGCTTTTGAACTTGGCTGAACAAAATTGCAAATCCTCAGAGCAAGCAGCTGCATATGCATGTTTTGTGCTGGCTGGCAGAGACAGACTCATCACTCTAATGCAGTGGTTTTCCACCTGTGGGTCCCCAGATGGTCCTGGACTGCAACTCCCAGAAGTCCCTTCCAGTGCACTGAGTAGTGGAGGCTTCTGGGAGTTGCAGTCCAGGAACATCTGGGGACTCACAGGTTGAGAACCACTGCTCTAATGGATTCTACTCTCCAAGGTTCCATACCTCAGCTGGTAGAACTTCCTGCTCCTCCTGTGCTTGGGGTGTCAACAATACTTTGCTTGTTGGAGGCTGTTTTTCTTCTTCAGTTTGGTGTTGTTTTTAATCGGTTTGATGGCTCTTTTGATTTCATTCTTGGAATAGCCATTTGCCTGTAGGGCCCAATTCAGGTGGCTGAGTTCAGTGTTGAGGAATTCAGCTTAACAGTTTCAGTTTGCACGGTCAACAAGTGCCTTGATTATTCCTTTTTTTGTCATGGGTGGTGGTTGGAATTTTTATGTAGGTACTGATCTCTGTGTGAGGGTTTTCTGTAGACCCTGCGTCCTAACTGGAGTTTCGGTTTGCATATGACCATGACATCTAAGAATGGGATTTCCCCCTCTATTTCTTTTTTCCATGGTGAATTGTATATTTGGATGGCTATTGTTGAGGTAGTTTAGAAATTCTTCCAGTTTATCTTCAATATAAACTTGAACTGGATTAATTAACACCCCTATGTTTTGTGAGGCAGCATACCTAGTGTGACCCCCCAATCCCCGCTTCAAAAGGATCAAGAGAGTAAACAAACAACTGAACAATAATGAGAAACCAACAAAGATTGAACACCAGGTCTAGTGTGCGCCCCCTCACCCCACCTTTAGCAACCCCCTCAGCCCTGCAGTCCCCCCAAAAAAACAATTAGCAAAGTATGCCTGTGAAGATTCTCAGTCATCCAGGTGAGTTTATCTGGAAGTTGAGTCATGGCTACTGGACTTCTTTTTTGAGAGATAGAAACGTTTCGCTGCTCATCCAAACAGCTTCATCAGTCTGAATACAGCTAGTGCGAGTCCCCCATCTTATAGTCAGTCAGTTTTGACCTCTTGTCATCCTGGTCTGAGATAGGCTCATAAGATGAACAATGGTCTGAATAGGCTCATTAGGGAGACAATAGCCTTAAGGTGAACAATGGCCTAAGGTGCTGAAACCTATCAAGAATGGGTCTTTAGCTATGTCCTTGGTAACTAAAATGGAAAGGAGGGAAGCCAAACAGAATGAACTAGAAGCACAAAAGGGTAGAAAACCAATAAAGGAATGAATTAACCAAACGAAGAAAGGCAGCCTGAAGGCTATCACCCAGCAACCAAATGTTTCAGCCTCGTGGCAGGAACAAAACTCTGTCGTGCATTACCACCAACTCCTATCGTGCCTGTGAAGATTCAAAAGGAGGGTGAGGAGGTGGACAAGCCCTTTTAAAGGCTCTGAGACCCGTGGATTCCTGGGCCACATGAGTGTGATTTTAGCACTACTGCTGCAGGTTGGGACTGCAAAGCATCCCACCAACAGAGTTCCCTGCCACCAGGACTCCCTTTCATGTAAGTCACCCAAGTTACAAATGTGACCTCTTAAGTTTCCTGCCCCCTTTTCTGTTTCCCAGTTACATCGACTCCAGTCACGCACACAGACTGTTTCAGTGCAGGCTTCATTAAGCAGTGCAGAGTTGTGTATGACTTCGGAGCCGGAGTGCTTCCTAGTGAAACTGAGCAAAAGATGCAAGGGAAAGAATAAATATGCACATCTTAGAAGTGATATGCACAATAAACTGCACATAGAACAATAAACTGTAAACTTCAAAAGTTTTTCCCCCAGAATTATGATGATACAAACACAACTCAGAGTCTGTTCTCAAACTCTCAAAGGGTATGGGAAGTGATTAATTTTGGAAAAGAGATTTCAGGAATCATACTGTACTATCTGCCTTGAAATTAATTCCCTTCCTCTCATTTATAGACTGCAACTGCTCAGTCTGCGATTATAGTCATTTCTATTGCTACTGTTGTGATAAATACCTCTGCACTCCTTTTCATTTCTGTGAATCCCAGATGGTTTACAGTGTAGCAATACTATAAAACATTCTAATGAAAGCACAAGAATGCAACATAATAGAGAGCACTAAACATCTCATGGCTGTGGGAAAGCCATCGTGAAACCGTAGATTTCCAACAAATGCCTGAAAACACAGCACAGATGAAGCATTGGTGAATTGAAAAGGGAAGTGCATCCTTTACACAAATATTTGTGTTATATTCGTGACTGTTGTTATGTGCTATCAAGTTGCCTCTGATGTATGCTGATGCTATGAAGGCCAGATGTCCAAAATGTCATGTCCTCAACCACCTTGCTTACCTCTTGTGTGCTCAAGCCAATAGCTTCTCCATTGCTGCACCAAGACTCTGGAAACTCCTTCCCACTGGAGGCCAAGACTGCCCCATCTTTGCTGCCTTTCCGGAAACAGGCAAAGACTTTCCTCTTCAGGCAAGCTTTCCCTGAATGATGGACTACCTATTATGTGCCTTTATATGAGCTACCATACATGACTACACAGACTTTGTGTTTACAACCGCTTATAACTTTGTGTTTATATATCTCCTTGTATGAGTGAATTGACACTATGTTCTCAATGTTAGTTTCCATCCCTCATAAGATGATCTACCATACATTATTATATTGACCAATTTCATAAATACACCTATGCTTTCAATGTTACCTCCATCCTTCATAATTGACTTTTTTACTCTTTGCTTTAACTGCTTGCATTCTCTTTTAGCTTTAATGTTGCCTTCTTGTGCTGTAAGATGCCCCTCAATTCCCTGTTCTCAAACCTGAATATGTCTTAAATGTACTGGACTGTATATTGTCCCTCACTATTGTAAACCACGTGGGTCCTTTACCAAGGAGAAAGGCAGGATACAAATAATCTAAAACAAACAAACAAACAAACAAACAAACAAACAAACAAATAAATAAATAAATAAATAAATAAATAAATAAATTTTATGGAGTCGGTCCATCTCATACTTTGTCTTTCCAGATAATCTTGCCTTCTCATGATATGTCCAAAGTTGGATAACCTCAGTGTCATCATTTGTGACTGCAGAAACAGTTCAGTCTTGATTTCCACTAGGACCCACTTCTTCATCTTTCTGGCAATCCAAGGTACTGACAAAGCTCTACTCCAACACCCAGTTTCAAACTTTAATGGTGATCAAAAATACAAGAGTCTGAATGTGTGTGTGTGTGTGTATTTTGTCATTGACTGCAATAAAGTATTCATTCATTCATTCATTCATTCATTCATTCATCATCCATTTCCGTGCAGTTAAATCTGATGGTGTCTAGGAACTGAGTCTTTTAGATAAAGAGCAACAGATCAGCACAGTGCAAACTCAAGAGAGAGGATGGCCACAGCACAGAGTTGTGGCATTGGCATTTTGCACACAGAGATCCCAAAGCAATCCTGGTGGTAAGAAGCAAACAAAACAACAACAACTTGCTACTGGTGTCAAGATAAAAACCACATGATGCAACCAATGCAACAAGGTGTGTCGGTTGTATCACAGACACCCTCATTCCTATTAAGGACTGAAATAAGAAGAATTATGATCTTGGATCACATGGACCGTGCCTTGTACAGACCAAGCAATATCCCTCTATTGGGGCATCATAGATATGTTGTAGCATCAGTGGCTGATTTCTCAAGGTATTGTACCATCTACCTGCTGAAGGAGAAAAGTGAAACAAACAACATAATCAAGAAATATGCAGCTCTGGGGACCAACACATTTGAAAGAAACCCATGCACAAAAAGAAGCTGCTGGATGACTTTGGAATAAATGAAGAGATGCTGATCTGAATTGGGATAAAGGAAGAGATACCAATCCAAATTATGGAAGACAACCAGAGCTGCAGCAAGTTGTCATGAAGTGAAAAAATGAATGTACACACCAAATGCCTCCAGGTTAACTGCATTCACATGAAGTTTCCATGAGAGCTGGACATTAAAGTGACGGGCAAATTATCTAAAGTTTTGCAACCACTCCATTGGTTTATCATTGAGCTTCCATGTGTGGATTTTCCTCTTCTTTCCAAAAACTACTTTGGGTTTGGCATAACTGATGCCTAGATGTTCTCCTACACAGAATTTGCTCAGCTTAGCCAAAAGTCTTTGCATGCCAACTAGTGGGGTGGAGACCACTGCAATATCTGTGCAAAAACAGACTGAAAGCTTGACTTCCAAGGCCAAAGGGGGAAAGAATGTGAGGCCATTCAGTCCTTGTGCAATATAATTAATAGAGATGTTAACAAGACAGGGAGCCAAAAGGTCCCTATCAGACTCCTCTATGCATTCATATTGTCTCTGACAGCAGCCTATGTGTCTCATGTCTTACCCTAAAGTTGGTGTTTATGAAGCATCTGGATTAAAAATAGTAGGCTTCTACCAATATTGGCAGCAAAGGTTTTTGCACAGGTCATCTCTATCTATTCTTTGGATTGGATTGGGAGCACAATGCTTACTCTCCATCTTTAATGAATTTTCCCACACTGGTTTATATAGGTGAATGTTCTATTAAGCACTGCATGCCATTTGATTTCTATAGTTCTCCTGGGAACATGTCCTCTCCAGGGGCTTTGTTACTAGGTAAGGGTGAATAAGATGATTTGTTTCATAATTAGTCTTGTCAGAAGATCAGGTCCTGGTGAGTGAGGATGAGAAAGTACGAGATTTGTCCCCCCAGTCCCGAAATAATGAGACCACACAGGAATGTTGGGTTTTAAATCGGGCCACAACTTTATTAATAACTTTATTAATAACTTTATTAACTGCTATAGTTGTCACTAAAGTTGTAGCCAAAAGGATGGGCCTGCCGTAGTGCAACTTATATATTAGCTCTCAGATGTTATTTTAATTTATTGTGACGCCATAATGTGACCCAGTATGGGGGTGCTGTCCCATGAAAGCAGCCCTCCCAGCCAAAACTAGGTGAGGATATTACTTGGGGCAGCCGTACGAGCTCCTTGACTTTATGATGTTTAATTTACTTTCCTACTGGGTTGTTTTACCTATCAATTGGTCCTATATCATTATCTATTGTACAGCTGCCCTGAGCCCTATTCAAGGTGCCTTTACTGTTCTGACATCACAGTCCTGGCCCCTTTTTAGTTGCACTACCCGCCACAGCAAAGGAGCTGCTATGCATGCTCCTTGTCCGCCACCAAGCCGTCTAGCACGGCACAAAGGCCCATCCTAAAATCAGTTAACAAGATGTCTAAGCCAGCATCATTCAGGTGGATACCATCATTTCTAAAGAGCTCGGGCTGAGAAAATTTTATATCCAGATGGGTAATCACAGAGCCAAGGCCCTGGCGCATAGCAACAACGATTTCACGATTCAAACATCACCTGGCCCGATCCACTCTCATTGGTTGTGGGCACCCAGCCACACCAACCGTGGCAACATCGCCGACCAGACCACTTGGGTATAATGGAAAACGGCCTTAAAGGCCTGCAGGTCTCTGATGATTCACAATATTAAATCTTTTCCCTTCGCTCTGGTCATGTCATTGCCGCCCAGGTGAACAAGCAAAATGGCAATCGGTGCTTCAGAGGCACAACGGGATGCGACTGCAAAGAAGACATCCCAGCTCATTCCACGCACTCCCCTCCAGTCCACCTGGATGCAGCCGCCATGTCCAAGATGAGGGCCCCAAGCGGAGGATCGGGCATATTTCGCCGCCCAAAATATGTAGCTGTGGCCGCAAATGACGACCCGGAGACGCTGGCTGCCAAACTGACCTGTTAAAGACATAACTCAATAGTGAAAAAAACCCCAAACCCCCATTAACAATCTGAAAGAGTTCAAACATAACCTTTGTAACATGCAGATGACCAACGGCCCAAGGCCTGGATGTCCAATGGATTATAACCCATGGCTGCAGCAGTAGAAGCTGCGCCTATCCGAAATGAATGCATTCCAGATAGGTGCCCTTGAAAACCGGCCCGCTCTAGAGCCCTAGAAGTAACACGCCAAAATTGGTATTTTGTGAGTGGGAGAGCATCCACATGTCTAAACAAGGGGCCATCAGCAAAACCCCGCTTGCTTACAAATGCACCTAGTGCATCGACTGGACACAGTTCCCTTTGAGAGTAGCGACCTAGAGTGATAAAGGACCCTTTTGCCACTTGATCAGTCTTGGACCGCCTTAATTGAGAACAATGCAATCAGCAAAAAAGACACATCACCCATGTGCAACTGGGCACCCTTGTAGTCCATCTTAGCTTGAGCCACTAACTCACTGATTCGGAAGGCCCCCCAAAATGCCACAGAGGTCGCTGCATGGAACAAGCACACCTCATATTCATCCTTACAAATAGATGGCCATAGGGCATGGAGTCGCAATAAAATACCTGGTGTAATGGGAGCCCTGCCATCCTGAACCCTGCCCCTCTCCCTACTCCAGCCCTCAATCATTTTTTGCAAAACAAAGTCATGGGCAGGGTGACGGAGCTGCTGGGCTTTAGCAAAATATGCCAGCGCAGATAGCTTACCTTGAATTGTTCGAGGGGACAATCCCTTTCAATGCAAATATACTGCATAATGAGTTAGCTGATCAGCGTTAGCTGGCCATGGGCGAAAACCCTGCCTGTCACAAAACCGTTGGTAATCCAAGCAGGCAGCTGCATAAGTACGTCTGGTGGCAGGTGCCAAGGCTAAGCCGACAGCCCTAAAGGCTTCAGCCCACCAAGATTCCAAACCTCCTGTGGCAGGACCTCGTTCTCTGCCTGCGCCCTGGGGCCAACAATCGAAACTGCTCCATCTGCTGGCGAGACAAAGCATCAGCGATTTCGTTGTGAACCCCCGGAACGTGACATGCCTGGAACAAAATATTAAAGCGCAGGCAGCGGAGGGTAAATGCCCTAACCAGTCCTATCACTCGGACAGACCGAGATGAGAGTGTATTAATAATGGACACAACTGCCTGGTTATCGCACCAGAAAGTAATGGCTGAATTTGCCCATTGTGGTGCCCAGAGCCACAAGGCACCTACGATAGGAAAGAGTTCTAGAAAAGTCAAATCCTTAGTTATACCCTGAGCCACCCAATGGTCCGGCCAAGTCCCATTGCACCAATTGTTTTGGAAAAAGATGCCAAAGCCATGGGCTCCTGAAGCATCTGTATGAACCTGTAGCTTAGACTCCAGGAGGAGCTCCGACCTCCAAAATGAGACACCATTAAAGTGATCTAAGAACTCAAGCCAGACTGCCAAGCCATATTTCATTCCCCTCATGAGCTTGTGCCGATGGTGCGGCTTCTTAAGCCCCACCATGGCATGGCAAAAATGCCTGAGAAAGGCCCTTCCAGGAGCTACTGCCTTACAAGCAAAATTTAGATGTCCAACAAGCACCTGGAGCTCACGCAGGGTAGTTTTAGTTTGAGACATAATCGTGTGAAGTCTGTTCCGTAATTCTACCAATTTATCCTCAGGCAATCGGCTAGACTGAGCCTGAGTATCAAGTTCTATCCCTAGATAAGTAAGTTTGGTGGTAGGGCCTTCAGTTTTTTCATCTGCCAAAGGAATGCCGAATTCAGTTGTCAGTTTCGAAAACTGGCGCAAGAGGTTAATGCAATGACCAGTTCCCGCTGGGCCACACATTATAAAATCATCTAAGTAGTGGATCACCATTTTAGAGCCTGACCTACGGTGTAGGACCCATTCCACAAAAGAGCTGAACTGCTCAAATGCAGAACAGGAAATGGAGCACCCAAAAGGCATGGCCCGGTCCATAAAAATGCACGTTCAAATGCAAACCCTAGCAATTCAATGTCACCTGGATGGACCGGGAGCAGTCTAAAGGCGGACTTTATATCACACTTAGTCATGAGAGTGCCGGTGCCAGCACTCCGGACCATACGGATGGCAGCATCAAAAGATGTATACCTGACACTGCATAACTCTTGGGGAATCATGGCATTCACTGACTCGCCATCCGGATACGACAAGTGGTGAATCAAACAGAATTCACCAGGTGTCTTCTTGGGCACGATGCCTAATGGAGACACCCTGAAGCGCTCCGAAGGCGGCTCAGTGAATGGTCCGAATACCCTATCTTCCCTAATTTCCTTATCAATTTTGGCCCTAACAATGTGTTCCATGCCAATTATAGATTTCAATTTTTTTGCATGGTACAGAGTCTGGGCCCTTGGGCCGGTATCCTAAAGCCAAATTGGAAACCCTCCCTAATGTAATTAGCCGCTTGTCGGTCTGGGTAGCTGCAAAGCCAACCCAGCATGGCCTCCAGTTTGACAGGACTAGGTTCCTTTTGAAAGCTGCGCTCCACCGGTTGGGGTTGCTTCTTACCTCCTTGACCTCTGATTGGCTGCGTCCCTTGTCTACTCTTATGACAGGCAAACGAGGCATGAGGTCCCGCACAGTTGGCACACTGGTGTCTAAATTTGCAAGGCTTACATGTACAAAAGCCCTTTGAGTTAAACTCCCAGCACACCAGTCGTGGCTGAACTGACTGGCTCGCTGCACTGCGGGCGGAGTTTGGCTGGTTACTTCGAAAAATCAGATGACCACTATCTGCGCGGTCCCCAGTATGCGCCCACTGTGGAACCATGAAGCGCCTCCACAAGGGGTCAAAGGGGACCTCCCATCGCAGGTTGGGGCATAGCGCCGCTCTCATTCTAAAACCCTCATCATATGACAGCCAGGCAGAACCTGGGTATTCCGAGTAAGCCCTATAAATTAAGTCCATATACAGGATAAGGTCATATGCTCTCTCGGGCTTAACCCGTACAATGGTCACTGCATATATACAAAATGCAGGAAGCCAATTCGCCCAACATTGGTCTGGCTGTTTCCTTTTGATGCGTTCCTTGTCCGTATCCTGCATATGCTTCAATTTCTTTTCATCAACTTCCTAATTCATCACATCAAATATGTCCACATAGTCACCCCGCAAATATTTTTCCACCTGGGATGGCAGAAGGTGGTCCCCTAGGGGCATTGTCTGATCATTATCAGGAAAATGCTGCAGCTGAACTTGTGTTGACTCGGCAACAGTTGCCTGGTCAGCCATGGGAGCAGCCTGAGGTGGTGAAGTAGGAGTGGGCGAGCTGACCACCTGCGGTGCTGGAGGGGTGGAAGTCTGCCTGGACAAGTCAGTGGCAGTATTGGCCCCTACCATTTGTTGTGTGCCCCCCTGACCCACATGTGCAACCCATGGCACCAGTGACTGGAGTGGAAGCAAACGCCTATCAGGGCTTGCTGACGGCAATGGCCACATATGTGTAACAGATGTCCCCATGTTTATAACAGAGGACTCACCCATCTGAAGCGGGACAGCTTGATTAGGTCGCCCGTCATCCCTCCCAGGCAAGGATAGGTCCAAAATCTGGTCCAATGTGTTAAACACCGACTGGCATCCATTGGAAGGACCCTGGGCATCAGGGTTTGCCACTTCTGGGGCCCCATGGGACATCGTTAACTGTCAGCCACTGGTGAGGTCAATAGGCTGCTGTTGGTTAGAAGAGCAGGCTGCTCACCTTCAAGGGCTGAAATACGGGAAAGCATTAGCTCGGCCATATGATGAATTTCAGCGATTTTTTGAGATTTAGATGATCGTGCCGACCGGCGCACCCCAAAGCTTTCAACCATCCCCTGCTCACGCACCCTGCCTTGCTCCAGAGCGCTCAGTTTATCATAAGTAGGCTGGAGGTCAGGCAAATCCTCGTCATCTGAGGAAGAAATAACTGGGACAGGCCGTGAAGGAGCACGGCGCTTTGCAGGCTGCTTGCCTTTCTTGCCCGATGGGGCACGTTTTGGTCCCATGGCAGGTCACGTGCCAAATTGGCCCAATTCAATAAGCTTCCCAACTCTGGTTGATAGACTTTTAATGAATTAATAAATAAATTATTTAATTAATTTAATTAAAAATGAGTTACTTATTTAATACAATGCTAATTATTATTACAAATAATCACCAGTAGGGCAAAATAGGTGGCACCACACTGATGTCACCAGACCTGGGAAGAGTAGCTACCTCTCTGGCCCGAAGACCAATAAAAGGCCACCACAAGGAGGTAAGGACAGATAAGAAACCTGGAAGCCTTCCACCCAAGCAGGGAGAGGCTTCTTTATTTATTATATTATTTAGTTATTTTTTATAATTATAACTATAATTATAATAATTATTATTAATATTACTAGTATTAATTAATTTATGTTTCTTTTTAATATTTTTATTTATTTATTTATTTATTTATTTATTTATTTATTTATTTATTTATTTATTTATTTATATTATTATTATTACTGTCAGAGCCGAACAAGCCCTTCAACCAAGCAGGTCCTAGAGGGCGCTCTGAGGCTCCTAAGGCCCAAGCAAGGCCCCGAAGGGAAGCAGGGATCGAGAAGCTCACCGCCAAGAGAACCGTACAGCCGCACCCAACACGGACAAGCGGGCACACCCACTATCCGTTGAAGCCGGCATCGCTGAGCAAAAGGCCGGTAAGGAGCCCAGGAGCTCAGAGGGCTAGCGTGGGCGCTGCACACTTAAAAGGCAGCCGCGCATCAGCTGGAGAGGGGAACGCGAGCGGTCGTCCTGCTGCTGCGGCTAATACTGACAGTCAGCCCCCAGCCCTGGCCCCTTCTGGCTATCAGCGAGCTGGTTTGCCTGGTGTTTTTTTAAAACAAAAGTACCCGACGAACGGGTAAGTAGACAGAATTGAACGGGCTGGGTCGGGCTGCTAGGTGGCAGTGTGTGTGTTTGGGGTTGGGGTTGCAGGGAACAAGCCAGCAGGGCCCAGGGCTCCCGACCACCACCCCCAGCAAATCCCGCTGTCACCCAGGGCTCGGCTGAAGCGCGAGCCCCAAGAAGCCTCCAACGTTGCCGGAGGAACTCCGTAGTCCCGTCCCGGTGCTGCTTGGTGCGAAAGAGGAGGATTGGTGTGCGGGCGGCCCTTTTAAGGGCATTGATCCCCACACACCCCAGGAGTCACGTGGCCTCCCTCTTTTGCGCCGAATAAACGGCTCCCGGGGCAACAAAGCGGCCCCAATCCGGGACAAGCCCGGCAGTAGCCTACATTATATCTAAAAAGTGGTTCTGGTTTAATTCCAGGAAAACTATGTCTAAAAAGTGCTCAGAAATTGGCTTGACAGCATGTGGAAATTATCTGGTTTCTCTTGAATTCAGTGAAGGTAAGAAAATATATATTTTTTCCTGGAGATAATGGCATGGGACCAACTAAATCTGAATAGACCTCTTCCAGGAACTCTTTATCCTGTACATTAGATTGTCCTGTATAACTGGGAGCAGTTCCCTTTGCTTTTATGCAAATTTCACATCTCTTTTTTTTTCTTAACATTTAGGAGCATTAATTGCATATTGTATCAATAATTTTTCAATACTTTGCTTTTTTCTATGTGCTAATGTCTCATGCCATGAATAAAGACAGGTTTTAGGATCACAAATATCTTGCCTAGTTTGACATACAGGCCTTCCTTCATCTAATGCAGTGTTTACATTTTCACTATCATCAACTGTATAACGGAACCCATCCTTTTACTAAACCTTAAGCTCAAGACCAGTTCTGTCATTGATAACCATTCCTGTGCCACTTTTAAGTAGTACAATGTAACCATTCTTTACAATCCATTTTGTACCAGTAAATTATTTGAGGCTTCAGGAACAAAGGCAACATTTGTTAAAGTAAAGTTCACAACCTCATTCTTAGAAATAAGAACTTTTAAAGCTACTGTTCCAGTTCCAAGCACATTTAACCTTTGCTGATTTGCTTGTAATATCTTTGGTCTATTTTCTGTATAAAGTTCATGAAAACTTTCTTGGAATCTACAAATGTGAATGAAATGCCACTATCTAAAAGAAAATGTCTTTTATCATTCACACCTTCATAATCAGTTATTTAGAACAGTTGGTTGTTATTATTATTAGCACCTCTATCATTAGACCTTTGACTTATCTTTGATTTACCACATGGTGGATTACAATTTCCATGACTACTCAAATTTCCCTGTCCACTAGGGGCCATTCTCACAGCAGGAACACTACTACCTCTGGGTGCTCGAGCTTCTGTACCTTTCAATCTACAGTATTGGGCAATGCGCCCAACATTTGAGCACAAATAGCATCTCCTTTCTTTTGATCTCAGTGTCAATATAGGATCTTTTCAGATATAATCCATTACCCTTTTAAGACCCGAGTCTCACAAATAAGCTATTGTATAATCCACATCCACCTTTGCAGTACACTCAAGCATAGCTTTCTGATTTGGAAACAATTGTGGTAAACTAAGTAATATACATGTATGAAACTCAGAATCAGATATCTCTACTTCTGCAAAAGTGTTCAAAGCAAACTGTTATGCTTATATACCTCCCCATACCACTTCAAGCACTCTCTGGGCAGTTTACAATTTAATTATGCAGGCTACACAATGAGTACCCCCCCTCAGCAAGCTGGGTACTCATTTTTCTAACCTTGGAAAGATAGAAGACTGAGGGCACTTTCACATGACCATTATTATCCGTACTGATCCAGATCACCCCCCCAAGCAGTCATGTGGTTGATGTTGCAGATCCAGTGTTCCCAAGGTCATATTTTTGAATATCTGCAGCTGATCTGATTTCAGGCTGTGAACACTGGAATATTGATTGCAGGTGACTGTAGGGTGCCAAACCACTAGAAGGCCTGAGGATTTACTATTTCCTATTCTGCACCTGAGTCCTCCAAGATCTGATCGGACAATAGATAGCACTGAATGAATGAATGCCAGTTCTTTGTATTTCACTTCCTCTTCCTGCCTGCCCAAGGAAGGATCTCTCCTTTATTGCAGCTTTCTTGCCTGAGTGAAGGGGAGGGAGGAGGAGGGGGAAGGCTTGGTCCTTTTGATTTTGGTGCTGCAGGGACCCTACCAGCCGGTTATTCACCCTGCGCTCCACTGGGTGCTGTCATCTGGCAGGGGATGGGGGAACAGGGGACTTCAGGGGACTTCAGGGCTGCTTCGTCACCGAGCGCCACTGGGGCGATTATCCCTTTGTGTGGGTGAAGGGATAAACCGAGAGAAAAGAGTGAGTCTTCCCCCTGCCCCTCCTTGTTCTGTCTACTCTAAACGTGATGCTTCTGCCCTGCAAACATGATGGACACATTCCGTCCTACCTGCGTCCTGTACTTGCATGTACAAAAATAAACACATTACACTAAAGACACAGAAACGGGGGCGGAAGTTTTTTCTGTACGGATTGTCCACTTCTCCACTGACTCGAGGAATGGAGTAAAATCCGCAGCAGAACAGCGACAAGAATTTTACCACCCCAAGACCAGGTACTTGTAAAATGCGGTTAAGTGGGCATGGTCGAACTTTTGTTTTATAGTCCATTGCGCTTGGGAATACAATTTTATGCTCCGGATCTGTGAGCACTCTGCAGTGATTTATACTGTGGGTGGGAAAGCGCCTTGAGTCAACCATGAGCCGGCTACCTGGGATTGAATCCCAAGTCATGAGCACAGTATTAGCTGCAGTACAAGCATTTAACCACTGTACCATGAGGATCCTGCTGATTGAAGCTCTGAAACAAGTTTTAACATTTCATCCAAATGCCAATCAATGCTAGTCGCTTCTTTTATCCTTATACTGTATAGCCTTTCTTTCAAGAATATGACATTCTTATTTGACCTAGTGAAATATTTCCTCATAGTCCTTTAGCTGTTTTATACTTAGTAACTAATGGAATTTCATGGTATTCTATACAAGAATATAACATCATTAAGGCTTTTGCTTCTTTCATTTTATATTCCTTCTGTGCTTGCTCACTTTTAGGCATATCTTGATCTATAACATTTAACCAGTCCTGCACTTGAAGGGAAACTCTTAATCTTGCATCCCACATTTGAAAATTCTTCTGGTTCAGCTTTGGAATTGCAAATACTGCATGGTTGCTACTTGCACACAGCTGAAAACATTGAGTAGATGCAGTAGCTAGAGCTGTACACATCGTAATGGTGCTAAATACTGTCTTCTAATATGGCAAAGTTAAGTTCCTTTCTGCTCTTCACAACTTCACTTTTGATTCACTGAAGACTGTTTTATCACTTAAAAAAGGCTTTTACATTCTCTTGCCAATGCAAACACTGACTTCCTTTTGTTGGTTGGTATGAGTGCAGGTTAGAAGGAAAGAGGAGAAGGTTGGGGAGCAGACATGGACAACTCATTTTTAGAGCCATATTAGTTAAAGAGACAGGACTCACTAGTTCACAGTTCCAGGTGAGCTCCACCTGCCATTAACGATCTAAAGTCTGAATGCAGATCTTGCCATATTCCAACAGTACCTTGGTAAACTGAATAAAAATAATGATGGCCAGGCATCAGATAAAGATGTAAATCCCCTCTTTTCTCACTTTCATGTGTGAGAACAATAAACCACAAGTATTTTAACTTCAAAAATGACTTTTGTGGGACTTTTTTGTGCAAACACCACCAAAATACCAAACTATGTGGCATGGATTTTTAAGAATGAGAAACATTGTTTGTGTCTTTTTGAAAGTTACATGTATCTTGGTACATTTATTTGTATCTTTGCCATGTGTATTTTATTTTGGAAAGGAAAACAAATCACAACAGGAAAAATGTTTTTCCTTAAATTACTGAAATCTGAAGGAGGAAAAATATTTAGGGATAAAATTAGCATGGGATTTACAAGATATGTTTAAAATAAATATAGAAAAAGTAAAGCAAGAGATTACTGAGCAAATAAAAGAATATCAAAAATTAAGGATTTCCTGGTTTGGGAAGATGAAAATTTTCCCTAAACTGATTTTTTATTTTATTTTGGATGTTACCTTTAAAATGGCATGAAAGAGAGCTAAAAGGTATCCAGGGGGAAATAAATATGTTTTGTAATGGTAATAAAAAAGCTAGGATTAATAAGTTTATGGTATATATCCCAAAAAAAGGGTGGTTTAGGTTTACCTAATATTAAGCTATAGTACATAGCCAATCAGTTAAGACATATTCCAGATATAATAGAAAATGATAACCTAATTTGAAGAGACCTAGAAATTACGCAAAAAAGAATATATTTTTATGGAATATATAAAAGCTCAAATGACAAAGATAACTAATCCATTCTTGAAAAACATGATGGAATGCTGGAAGAACTTTAGGGAGATTCTAAGCCCATTGGTTTCACCTTTGATTCGAGTAACATATATTAAGAGCTTTCCAGAAAATTTAAAAGGGAAGTTAAATAAGGTACTGCAAGACAAAGTATAAAGCAGTATACAAGTATTCCATTTGAATATTATACAAATGGAAAATTGGACTAAAGAATGGATAACTAAAGTAGGTGACTGTAGAAAATTGACTAGGTTTGAAGAAATTACTGTAGTGAAATATACAAGTTATTAATTCAAGAGGAAGGTATTAATAAAGAAATAAAAGAGGAAGAATGGGGGAAATGTGGAATAAAAGAATAGTGAAAATATGTCAGTGAGAGTAAAAGAAAATTATAAAATATATTGGATATGGCATATAACACCTGTGAAGTTATATATAATAAATAAAGAAATATCTCCAATATGATGGAGAGGTAAAATGAAAAAGGACATATTTACACATGTGGTGGGAGTGTGAGATAAGGAAAACAGAATGGACTTGGGATTTTAATTAAATACAAGAAGTATTAGGGGAAAAGATTCAAATATTCCCACAAGTGGTATTGTTAAATATGGTTGTAGATATACAACTGAAAAAAGAGGAGGTGGAATTGGTAATTATAATTATAATGACAGCAAGGTTGATTTTTGCCAAGTATTGGAAATGCAGCAACCAAGTAACACTGAAGGAATTGTATAAGGATTTATGGATTCTGGTTATTAATGATAAATTGACTTGTGAAATTAAAATTAGGAAAGGCTTCAGAAAGTCTAATGATTTTAATGGAATATGGGGTAATGTATTTTTAAAAGGTAAACTTTATACACCCAGAGAAAATTCAATGTATTTCTGGAGGGAAATGGGCTGGTCAATATCATAAGAGTTGTAATTTTGTTTAGGTCCCCGGAGGGGGGGTGCACGGGGTTGATTTTTTTGTCCTATTTGCTTGAGTTTTGTTCAGTGTTTTTCCCCTTCACTGTATATTGTTGTTTTACATTTTGTATTGTAGTTTTATAATTTTAGTAAAAATTAAAAGAAAAGATAAAAAGGGAAAAAAACATTTGCCCTGCTTTTTGATATTTGAAAATTCCTCACTAAAATTCTCAGTTTACCAAGACAGTCCAGACAAAAATCAGAACTTTAGCAAGTACTCTTCATATGCTCAGCACAAAAATCAAAGGGATTGTTGTCCAACGTGCTTCAAAATATTGAAGCAAATAATCTTCACAGGGAGCAAATCATCTTCACAGGGAAAGATTAAAATAAGGTTTGCCTTTCTGGATTTCATTTTTAACTCAGGGAAGAATTTCCAACAAAAGTTCCACTTTCCAAGCTACATAGTCAACCCTTTTAGCAGATGGTTGGCTTTATTGGTACACAAGGAACTTTGAGTGAAGCCTTGTGCATTTAGATGGGGCATAAGATGTGGCTACTCTGATCAGTTGTAGAAAAAGAGTACTAAACATAAGTTTTAGTCCCAACTGGATTAAACCAATTTAAGCAATGGGATGTAAATAGGTTTTCACTTAGCAAGTCTCATTCATTCAATAGTTTCATTCCAGCTGGGACTAACAATTGGATTTAGAACATTACTCTGGAGGCTTTTAAGCAGAGTAATAAAGGGAAAATAAGAACATGGACCAGGATTCCACTGGTGTTGCTGTAAGGGTTGTGTCAGTTGCTGCAATGAATTGTGCCTACTTGACAATGTTGTAGTTTTGGAAGAGGTGGCTGTGGTAGTCTGTGTAAGAATTCCAAGCAAAATCAAAAGAAACAAAACAAAACAAAAGACAAAGGCATGTGGTCCCTTTAAAAGTATCATATTTTAATGTAAACTGTCATGGATCAAATCCACTTCTTCAGAAAAACAGCATCAGAAACAGAATGAAATTTGAATGAAATATCAGTTTAATGAAATATCATAAAAGTATCATAATGGTACCAGGCTCATAAGGAGAAACCAGCAGATATCCATTTGCCATGCATGGGGTGGGGGCATCCAGAATATTAAATATAGAGGTGAATATTTCTACAAGATCGGCTTGGTAGTAGTGAAGAAAAAAACACTGGCAATACAGAAGTACTACATTTGGTAATGACTTAAAAAAGACTTATATTCATTCCATTTTATGGCTGTCCATCATGCATATGAATTTACTCAGCTATTTCCCTCTGTATTCTTGATTTTTAAATGCTTGAATCCTTTTTACAGTAGCTGATGTCAGTGACTAATATATTAATCTGTTTTTTTCTGTTTGTTCTAAGGAGAAAAAGTCTCCAGATTGATTTTATTTTATTTTATTTTATTTTATTTTGGGCAGAGTTGGCATCTGGACCTGTGGCAAAGTTTAGTCCCTCTGACTGTGTTGCTAAGGGATGGGGCTACCAGTTCTGAAATGACATGGAGGAGCCCAGCTGGTGAGCCCGAAATGCAAAGTTTACCTTGCTCTGTGAGCTCCAACAAGGAACAATTCAACATCATCGTTTCTAGTCACTGCCATTGGCCAATCAGACAGGTTTGGCTTACTGACTTCTTTGTTGGAGATCAGGCATGGGCGCAGGGAGGGATTGGCTGATCCATTTGCCATGCATGTCGGAATTGATAGGATCCAAAATGGAGACTTGTCTTTAGGCAAGTATGGGTCTCCCACCAAGGGCTTTGGAGAGGGAGGTGTTCTTGTTAAGGATGGGTCATAGATCACTTAAGATGCATGTGAGTGGTCTAAGTTGTGGCATGTAAGTGACAACTAGCAGTGTTCTGTCATTTAGTCCTCTGGATCTGTCTTGCAGAAGGTTATCTCTGAGTATGTTGAAGTCTAGCACATTTTAAATGTTTTGAATCTTTCAGTTTGGAGTCTCTTTTACAGATAGCAGCATGGACTTTGTTGTGTGTTCAGGATGGAAGCTGGAAGAGTGGTAGGTATTTTCTTACAGCATGGTGCTAAGAAAAAGTGGTGAGAAAATTCACCTGGTGCATTAGGGTGTGTCATTTAGAGGGTTTTATTTTATTTTATTTTATTTTAATAATAATAATTTAAAACATGCTGAAACATACAACATAAAATTTATCTTTCTAAATAAAGAACAACAAAATGTAAAATTAAGCCATATGTTTTATTAAGTCTTCTTTTGATTCATTCTTCTACATCACCTGCTGACTTGCCTCTTGACTTCTTATTTATCCTTCACGTTTGTCAGCTGTATGTACTTTGCTTGCTGCCTCTGTGACTTGCTTGGCAATTCTTTCTACAGACTGTCCCTGATATGGCCACTTTGGAACTTGCAAAGGTTCATTAATGATCTTCTTGACTTCAAATATTGTCAGTTTGCATGTCAAAGGAGGTTCATATACATTTTAAGAACAGTCTATGAATTCTAACAGTGAAGTAGCATGAGAACTTACAGAAAGATCTCCCAGAAAATCGTTTCCACTTGTTAAATGAGTTTTTCACTCATCACTGTCACTGGAGCATATGAGTATTTGAATGATCATTTCTCTAAATGCCTACCATGCTGAACACTGTCCTTTGGGAGTCTGAGGAGCCTGGAGCTCTTATGGTGAGAATGTTTTATTTTGATCTGGAATCAGAGGGGTGCAACAATGCACTTTACCAAGTTCAACTCACTATCAGTTTTAACCTCTCCCATGTTTTGATACCCATATATGGCTGCGAGAAAGAGGAGAAAGAGAAAGCCAGAGAGGAGAGTGCGCCGTCTGGAACAGAAAAAGAGGGAGTCACCCAAAAGGAATCAAAAGAGAAAGAATTAGTGAAAGGAGCTGAAGGAAGAGTGAAGGGGGAACAAGAAGGAGGAAAAGCGCAGGATGTCTTCTGGGTGGGAGACATGAGAGCAGGGTTGGAGGTAGTAGGGAGTGTGAGTGACAGGGCAGGCACGAGACAGGATCGCGAGGGTGTTAGCGAGGGTGTGAGGCGCAAGATGGGACAGCAAAAGAGGCAGTTGGAAACGGACATTAAGGAGGGGAGACGACGGCGAGAAGATCAAGGGGGGACATTCGAGGTAGAAGTCGAGAAAGACTGGACATGGGTGATTGATGTCCGACCTCTACGATGGCCAGCCAACGTGTTGGCAATGAGGGGGAGAGGCAGAGCCACTCTGAGAGAGAATCCAGTCACCCAGTGGGCTCACCACCCCTGTTGTGGCAGTCAGTGCCTGGGTTGGGGAACCCCTCGATAACTACTGGCCCTGAAGAGAGATTAAACCCACCAAGTTTGAGACCTGTTGGCACTTTGTTTCCGTCAAAAGTTATTGTAACAGGAAATGAATATGTACCCCAAGAGAGCATAGAAGCACAAGAGTTTTGTTATGAAAACAAAAGTTTATTGGATCATTTCCTGGAATGCATGGACAATCCTTATTTCTCTTCGGAACCGCCAGGATTAGAAGACGAACCCTCACAATGGCAAATCATGTTTGCATTTGTTAACCATATTGAGTGACCCACTGGCCAAGTTTCAAGACAGGCAGGATCTATGGAAAGTACTCCTCTCCTTATGGCCTATGTAATCCTGTACCCATAGGCTTGATCTGTTGACAATTTATTACACTGTGACTAAGAGAGATGAGAGGCTCTCCACTTGAGATTTCAGAGAATGAAGGATCAATGTCTAGTTCTGTGGCGTTGTCTAGTAACTTCCCAATCAGACTATGTTTGATAAGGTCTTCCGATATAGTGTTGTGATCAAGTGTTGTAGGGGCAACTCATTCATATGAAGAGCAGAGAGTAACCAAATCAACTTGTGGCAAAGTTTAACCTCAACAAAGTGCATGATACCACCAATCCAACCATGTTTAGATATGCAGAATCACTTCTAATGGCCTGCATAATTTTATCCATGCCCGTCTTCTTCATTAAAGCCACAAGATTATCAGCAATAACTGCAGCAGGGTTGTTTGTGGGAAAATGTGATGCAATGGAAATTTTTCAGGCTCACCTGTGGCAAAGCCTATATTTCATGTACAAAAGTTTTCAGGTCCAATCCTCAACTTATTTGGGCATGGCTGTGAAAAATATAGGCTTGGACTCCGGCCAATCAACTCAAACAATACTAGACTGAACAGACCAAGGGATGTCCCCATTTCCCAAATAGTCCTAACACTTGTGTCTTATGCTCTCTATATTTTAGAGATTTTTTTTTTCTGGATCAACAATTTTAGGCTGATACTTCATGTCCATCTCATTGCTGTTCACTGTCCCGCATGGGACTGGTATGAAGTAATCTAACTGCATGTCCATTGCGGGACGAGAGGAGTTCGTCCCAACCATGCCCCCTGAACTGCGATTTAAGAGGGATGAGAGATTCCCTTCCCTGGCCTTGGGAATCTGTTCATCACACTTCTCATTCCGAGATGAGTGCCTGTGAGGTAAGGCTCGTCACACAATGTGCCATTCTTCATCTAGTGGAAGGAGTGCGAAGTGCCATTCGCCAGTACATTCCCTGCACAAAGTTCAGAGAATTCCAGCATTTTACAGATAATTCAGCCCGGGATGTGAACATTTGTCAGTCTCCTTTTATTTCATCTCCCTAAATGTCACTGGCATTTTCCCTCTCCAACTCTGTATCAGATGCAGGTCTTCCCCCTCACCAAGTCCCCCATAGTCATCAGTACAAGCCTGTATTCATGCCAGCATATGTATGTATATTTTGAAATGCACATGTTTCTATCCATGTTCCCTCAGTTTAGCAAAATTGTCTATTTTTATCAATGCATCATTTTCAAATCTGCATATTTCAGACATGCACTTCCCTCAAAAGTTCACTTTTTATTTTCTCTGCTAAAATGTATTGCAAGCCAAAGAAGTAGATGAATCAATAGTGGGTGCCTGTAGACAACTCCTATTGATAACATTGATTACCTAACAGGCATCCAGGATGTGTCACTGGAGACCAAGACCAAGATCATCCACACTCTTGTATCTTCAATCGCCATCTATGGTGTAAAAGCTGGACAGTTAAGAAAGATAACAGGGGAAAAAATGATTCATGTGGGTTCAAATGTGTTGCTGGAGGAGGGCTTTGCTGATACCATGGACTGCCAGAAAGATGAACAAGTGGTTCCTAGATAAAATCAAGCCTGAACTATCTCTGGAGGCAAAAATGTTGCAACTGAGCTGTCCTACTTTGGGCACACCTTGAGAAGGCGGGATTTTCTGAAAAGATAATGCTGGGAAAGTGTGTGTTTGCTTTGTAAAATGTATTCAAGGAAAGGGGAAAAGAGTGAAGCCAAGGGGGAAATGGGAGGGACGGCAGGAAAGGGATGGAAGGGAGAAGGCAAGAAAGGGGTGGAAGGGAGAAGAGTACAATCACATTCTTTGTTACATCTCTACCTAAGCATATTGCTTGTATACTGTATTATTTTATTTTATTTATTTATTTATTGGATTTTTATACTGCCCATCTGGCAGCGAGGGCACTCTGGGCAGTTTACAACAATTTACAAATTCAACAATTCGTACAATGGAAGCATAAAATACAGTAACACAATAAAAATAAAAATAACATTAACATTAGCTCTATTCAGTTGCTTATTGCTCTTACTGTCATCATCATCTATTTCTGTCACTCTCCCCTTTCCCCTGACTTCTCTTTCATAACTTCTTAGAGATTCTTCTGTAGAACATGACCCAGCTCTCTCTTGTTGGTTTATCCTTTATTTGGTCCAACAAATATCCATTTCCCCAACTTCCAGACATTTTCCTATCACTTCTTCTTGTTTTGGTATCTCTGTCTTATTCCAGTACATCGCATACAAAATTCTATCAGCAGTTATTACATGGATTACTATTAGAGATGAGTGTTTCATTTCAGAAGGGGACTGGTTCTGAAATGAAATACGCCAGCACAGCTGGTGCTCGGAACCCAGTCCCAACCTCCGGGACAAAATCAACCAGGGTCTTACCATGCTGTAGTTTGTGCTGGGTGAAGTTCCAATCAGGAAGCAGCTTTCAACGCATCATCTTTCCCTCCCTTTGGCACTGGCCAGTCAGACAGGGAGGCAGGATGATGCATGCCCTTGCATACCTCCTGAATGGCCAGCACCAGGGAGAGGGAAAAATGACACATTGGAGGCTGCTTCCTGACTGGAACTTCACCCAGCATGAACTACAGCAATGTAAGACAGTGGTTGATTTTGTTCCTGAGGTTGCACCAGCTGTGCTGGCATGTTTTGTTTCAGAATCAGCCCCCTTCTGAAATGAAACACCCCTCTCTAATTACTACATGTCTCATTTTTATATCTACTACATCCGGCTTAATATGCTGGGAAAGGTTGAAAGCAGCAGGAAAAGAAGAAGATGAAATACAAGATGGACCAACTCCCTAAAGGAAGCCACATGCTTACATGTAAAAGAGCTCAGTACAGTAATACCACTTAAGATGTATTTAATTCATTCTACGAGTCATTTCGTTTTACAAAAGAGTCCTCTTGTGAAATGCAGTTTCCTATAGGACATATTTTTTTGTTTTAATTATATAACAGTTTTTCATCTTGTGAGCCACCCCATAGGTAATTTTCATTATTTAAAGTAATCTTATTCCTGGAAAAAATTGTCTTATGATTTTTTTGTTTTACAGGGCATTTGTCTTAAGAGGTATTACTGTAGTTGAGAACAAGTCATTTGGGAGGTTGCTCATTCATAAGGTTGTTACAAGTTGAAAACAACTTGACACCAAATAGCACCACCACCAATCTTCATTGAATGAACATCCCTTCTTTGGCTACCATCCTACTCTTTCCAGATTAAAATCAACGAGAATTATTTTCCAGAACATCTGTGAATCTTGAAAAAGCAGCAGAGAATGCTAGAACTACAATGTGGAAATTAAAAACACCCTACCCTTAAGGTGGAGGGAAGTCCAGGAATGTCTAGTCCCTGGTCATACAGAGAGCTGGGTTCCTTATCAGCAAGGATGGGCCAGATTGTGCCAGGTGTTTGTCACTTCCCAGTCCTGCGTCTTCCAACAGGCAGCACCCAGAGCAGGCAGGGCAAGGAAGCTAAGGCAGAGATGTTGAATGGGTGCCTGCCAGAGGAGATGCATCTGGGAAGTGTGCATGCACCCACACACTCACACACAGACACATGCATTTGAAGGATGAACGAACACAAATGACCAAACTGTCCATCTGTACTTGGGAGTCATGTTTTAGGCTATGGAGTAAAGTTGTCAGAACCAACATGAATCCAAGAAGGTGTGTGTGTGTGTGCTTGCACCAACACAGTCCTTTGCAAGAACAGAGATAAACAGGCAATTTCACACCTATATCAGAGTTCTCTAGGCACCCCTCAGCATGTACCATGGAAGAGTTTGATGTAGCTGCTCCAAGTGCTCTTGATGTTGTCTGTTACTGGGTGAAAACCATCTTAAACGTTTGTTGATTGTACTCTCAAACAAGCAAAGAAAGAAAGTGATAGTGACATAATAGTCATGACACAATTCATTTACCCTTGTGTGAGTGCATAGGATTAAGCCATAAGAGCAAACAGCATGAAAGAAAAACCCTTCTTTGGGTGGGGTGGAGGTGGGGGATACACAAATGAATGTCTGTTCTAATAACTCATTAGAGTTAAGCAGGTTGCTGTTGGATGGTACTGTGTACTCCCACGAGAACAAGATTCTATTCAGGTTTTACATTAAAGTTGTAAATTATCAATGTTGTTTTCCTTTTGTGCAGTCTTCCTGTTTCATCACTTAAGAGTAAATGTTCTGTATTATTATTATTGCCGATGCTAGCTGGAGAACTCCTTTGGGAACCAGTCACATTTCTAGCTTTTACATTTGGTGAAGCCCTTCTACTCGGCTGGCAGAGATTGTGAATGCTAAGAATCTCTAGCGTGTACATGCACATCCGGAGACATCACGCTGGATGAAACAAATTTGTGTTCAACATTAAAGGGACTTAAGGTGTTTGCTCACATTTTCTAGCTACAAGCCAGATAATCCAAGAAGGAGAAAATGAATGCAAGATGTTACAAAGACCAAACCCATGCCCAACCAATGGAGAAGAGAGGAATGGTTGATAAAGAAACCAGGTGTGCCAATTCTAGCTTATACAGTATGTATTTCTTCTCAGTTCTATGGGTATTTTGGGAAATAAAATAGTTATGGTCCAGGGCCATAAGGTGGAGTAATTATTGATCTCTGGCCGCATTGTATCTGGAGGAGGAAAACGTTTTTGTTCCAAAGCTAGCATCCTTTCCTTCCATCCTGAACATAAGTCGAGGGAAAGGCAAATTGTTCCAGGCATCATTGAATGGTTCTGCCCACAGTAGAGATTGGCATGGAAAAAAATTGTGTTTCGTTTTTTCATTTGTCATTGAGAAGTCTGTTTCGGTTTGTTTCTGTTTGTCGCAAATTTTTGGAAAAATTTCATTTCCGTTTTTCATTTTTTCATTTGTCATTTCTACCCACTTTTTTTCCGTGCACGGGCATTCCCCAACGCCCCAGACCAGAGGGAAAACACTAAAAAAAATGGATGCTGGCAGAGACACAGTGTAGACTAGGTACACAGGGAGGCTGCAAAGGCAGCGGCGGGTGTTGCCCAGGGTGTAAAGCAGCCGCAGAGTGACTGCACTGCAGGGCAAGGGAGGGTACTCACCGAGAGGTACGCACACACACACACAGGGAGGCTGCAGGACTGAAGCTAGAGTAGCAGAGACAGCAATCCCACCCTAACTCCCACCGGAGACTGCAAGGAGGACGGGGGCTGCCAGAGCTTTTTATGCCCTCTGTGGCTGCCAGACCTGCCCAGTCTGCAACCTGGGCATGCTATTAGTTGAACATGATCCCATCACATGGCTTGCCTCCATTTTGTGGCTGGTGATGACATCCATTTTAAAGGGAAAAGAAAAATATATCATGATGGGAGAAGACAAAAACAAACATTTTAAGGACCCCAACCCCCTGGTAGGTAATAATTTCAAATAATTATTGCATTATCACTGCATTTTTACAGATGTCCAGGGTGTTTTAATCAATCAATCAATCAATATTAGGCACCTGGGAGCCATTTTGCATCGATATCCCTTAACTCCCCTTAAAGGGAAAAATACAGTGATCTGAGAAAAGACATAAATGCACCTTTTAAGGACCCCAACCTGCCTGATAGGTATTATCAGACAATATAAATAATTATTGCTGCATTTTTACGGATGTCCAGGGCGTTTTTTAACATTTAAAACAGCTCATTTCATTGTGCATCACCATTAATGGAAACGAAACGTAACGACCACAATTTTCGTGGTTCTGTTCATTTCATTGCATTTTATCACAATTTTCATTTGTCATTTCATTACATAACAGAACAACAAACGAATAACAAAAAAAGTTCATTCTGTGCCCATCTCTAGCCCACAGGAAGGGAAGTACACACATGGAGATATATACCCACCTTCCCAGGTCTGCAGCCCGCTGGGGTAGAAACCTCTACTGCCTTCTCATTTTGTTGTCATTCTAAGATGATAGTTCTGGAAAATGAAAAAGAGGAAATGGTGCCAGGACTGTGCTGTAGACAAATCCAAAAGGTCCTTTTCAGCCTCCCTTCAGCACATAGCCTGCAAGCTGCAGCCCTAGTTGGAACAGCTGAAACATCTGTCACAGTGGAGTCCAAACTTGGGCCTTCTAGATGTTTTGGACCACAACTCCCAGAATTCCAAGCCTGTATTGCCAGTGACAAAGGACTGTGGGAGTGGTGGTCCAAAACTTCTGGAGGACTGAAGTTTGGCCACCAGTGATCTATTTATTTACCTCAAACATTGGATGCAACAAAGAAATGAAGAGAAGGTATCAAGCTTGTGCACAGCTGAACCAGGGATGGATGGGGGTGGAATTGCTGCCTGAAGTACAGGAAACACTGATCTTTCTTTCCCTGTTGCACATACAAAGGAGGGCTGAACCAGTAGGTAAGGCTTACTTCACCACTGAAACTGTCTGGCCACTGTGGCAAAAGTGGCAGGATATTTGAGGGCAGTGGGTTAGTGTAAGTGGCTCAGGACACACTTGGCAGGTCAGTCCTCCAGCACAAGACAGATGAACAGATGGACAGACTGAGCCTGAGTTACTCTTGAGGCAGATGACTCATTCTGCCTAATGGTGGGACCAGTTCAATATCTGTAGACAATCACTTGAAAAGAAAAAAAACAACCATTACACAGAAGTAAAAAGAGGGATGTCCAGTTTTTGGTAGAGTAATGGGTTAGTTCTCAGGAGAACAGGGTTGAAATCTCCATTCAGCCATAGAAATTCACTAGGGGAATGAAATTGGTAGAACCACTCCTTAAATATCTTAAATAGCTCACTTTCCTTGAAAACCTATTACCTATTAGGGTTGCTATAGGTGAGTACTGACTTGATGGCATAGAACCCACACACAAAAAGAGATACCTCCAGAGAAAAGTTACCGCTAAGGTGCATGTGCTCCCCTCTGCACAAAACCTTTCCTCCCCTGCTCACTGACAAAGACCATTTTTCTTCAGGTCATCATGAAGCCCAAGCAAGGAAGTGAATTTGTGAGAGAGGGCCAAAATTAGAGGGGACTTTTGCTCCAGAGTGATGTTTACCCTGGGGTATAAGATTGTCAGACAATTCTTTGTTTTGTGTTCTTATTTTTCCATCAGTGACATCAGCTAGATTTCTATAGTATTAGGTTTCCCACAATGCCTGTCTCTTTGTCCGTCCATCCATCCCCAAATAGAGTGGATGAGTAACCACAGCTCTCCTCTAAGGCTGTATTACGAAGCTCAAGTTAGGTGCTTAAGTTACAACTGATCAAATTAATACAAATTTTAGGAACCTAAGTAACCGCAGAACTACTAAACATGGAAGATCAGGCTGATATCCCCTTGGCCAGGACCCAAGAAAGTTCTCACTTTCTACTGAAACTGTTGCCATGTTGATGGGATGTGCAGGAAAGCAGGAGGTTGGAAACACTAATCTTAAAAGAGTAAACCTTTCCAGAATCCCTCCTTCAGCATGATCATTGTCCATGATGGTTGGGGGCTTCTCAAAAATCTAGTTCAAACCAATAACATTTCCTAAGCTTTCAATTCAGGAAGTGTCCAGCATCTGCATTCAAAAACACAGGCGACCTCTCATGCTTGGCCTAAAGGTCTTGCCATCATTTTCACTTCGCCCTTAAGTGCAGTGCTCTGCTTTCCCCTGCATCCAAGTTGCATCCATCCATGGGGGTGGGGAGTGACAAAAATCTGTGGCAGTCTAGGTTGAATTCCTCTCTGTTCCCAGCTGGCTTCAGTTTTATCACCCATTTACTTTGTACTCTCAAGCACAGCCCTAGGTGGGTTTTTCTTGCATTTTTTTGCTCTTTAAAGGGAAATCCACATGGAAATGTAGCTACAGCAGTTCAGCTGCAAACTCTAGCATTCACTTTACTGAAGTGTTGCTAAATCCATACTTTGCATCATCACTGGAGGAATGACATATTACAATATAAGCATGGTATGAAGCATTAGTATGCCTGGGTAATTAACCTCATCATGTAAATAAGATTAATTAGTAATTTTCTTCCCTAATCTGGCGGGAAACATGGATAATTATAGTTGTATTGTTTATGCAAATGCTACCCAAAGATGCAGAAGGACAGAACAGGTTGCAAAGTAAAGTTCAACCAAATGACTACTCCTGAATATGTTTCCAAAAGACAGATCAGCTAATTAAGACATGTCTGGTCATAAACAAGTATGGTCACTCTCCCTGGCATACAAGTGGCCCTCTGCACTATTTATTCATGACGTCTGAGCAAACCGTGTTCCCACACTGAGTTCAATAACTAAAAATCCGATGTGTGTTTAGCATCGACAATACAATGATTCATATGTCAGAATAAGATTGTTTCCCTCACTGAGGAAAATAAATACAGTGAGCACAAAGCAGTGGAAGGGCCAACAGACAGTAACGTTTCCAGGTCTGTGGGCACTGCTCTGGTGATTTCACACACTCCCTCGCAGCAAATCCAAATGTCCATGTTCTACAGGCAGGTTGGCCTAAAGCAGGCATGTCCAAACTTCAGCCCCCAGATGTTTTGGACCACAACTCCCAGAGTCCTTTCTCATTGGCAATCTAAGCTTAAAATTCTGGGAATTGTGGTCCAAAACATCAGGAGGGCCGAAGTTTGGAGATGCCTGGCCTAAAGGCTCTTCTATCTTGCCCTCTCTCCGGGGTATGCCTTCCTGCAAGGGAAGGTAATAATTTTTTGAAAGACTGAACGTTCAGCAGGTGGGGGGGGGGAGGAATGTTGGTAGAGAAGGATGGTATGTGTGAAGCCATTTCCTAGTTCAAGGTTGAGGCTACATTTGGGGAGTGGGGAAGCAAACTGATGGGAATTCCTTCCTGCTCCAAGGTCATTTGGGGGGTAATGGCAATCACCAGGTTAATTATTTTTGTTTGTTTAATGTCTGCCATGCTGCCTCTGCCTGATGGGGATTGCCTTGGAATTGCAGAGCAGGAGAAAACGTCTTGGGACTGCCTTCCCCTCAAGACTAAGAGAGGGTGGGTTTTCATGAGATGTTGGGGGGTCCTTGAATGAAGCACCTGCAAGAAGGACCATTGCCCAGATTCTCCAGGTGCCTGCACTGCATCCTTCCAGGCAAGGATGATGCAAATCACAATCTCAGCTTCTGGCAATAAGAGGCAGTCTGACATGGTGATGGACATGCAGCAGTGCGGCTGATATCCCAGAGGCCTAAGATGTAGTACTGCCCCCTGCTGTCTAAGGATAAAACAGATGTTAGCAATGGTCAGTAATTGGAGCTGACAGCATGTTAATATTGCAGAGAGAGATGACTGAGATGTGTTTGTCAGCTTTGTAACATCTTACTTCAAAGGAACCCTGTGCTTATGAAAACCAGTGAAACAAACAAAACAAACTGATTTAATATTTCTGGAGGTAACATAACTTAAGCTGGAAAACTCCAGTACTTTCAGTTGTTAAGCATTTTCCTTCTCTACTGAGGGCTACCTCTAATGTTTGTTGCTGGCCTAGGAGTAGTTAAACTGACACAAGAGTGGATTTGTTTTTTTGGGAGGGGATGCTACCAATAATTTGAAATTTGTACAAACACACATGTGGAATATATGCATGTATTCATAGATGCATTGTTGTTCCCATGGTATTGTATCATGTGATTGTTTATTTATTTATTGGAAAAATGTATAACCAAAACCCCACTACTTGAACCCATGCAATCTAAAGATTAGTGTTTTTCTGATATTCAGCCAAAAGCTGGGTTGTCTTAACTTGAGCCCACTGTTTGCATGTATCCCTGTTAAATCTTGTTCTGTTGGTTTCAGCCCAGTGCTCCAGCCTATCAGGATAATTTTGAATTTTGTGTCTGCATTCCAAGGTATTAACTATTTCACTCATTTTTGTGTCATCCAGAAATTTGGAAAGCATTCCCTGCACACCCTTGTCCAAGTAGTCATTAATTAAAATGATGAAGAATACTGGACCCAGGGCTGAGCCTTGGGTTACCCCACTTGTTACCTCCTCCCAGTTAGGGAAGGAGCCATTCAACACCACAATCTGAGTACAATTCTGTAGCCAATTGTGTATCTACCTTACACTTGATTTATCCAGCCTATACTAGTTAGCTTGCTAATCAGCATTGCCCTGGGGAATGTTTTAGCAACAGCTTTTCTGAATTGTATAATGCAATTGTTGTTCTCTTAACATCCTATGAAATAATCTGATGAGTTTCATGAGTTCCCTTTCTATCCTTATGCAAAATATGTGATGTGATAACTGTAGGAGTTCCTGATTGCTGTTCTTCTCAAAACTATTACAATAAATACGGTTCTGGAATCATGAATGCAAGTTATGGCTGCTTCTTCTCAAACTTCTCTGAATAAGTTATGGTCTCAAATTTTGTTTCACTAGGGATGAGCCACACTTTTTCCTATGAGCATTTCACATACACAAGCAATCTTTGGGAGACACCATCAGTCCAATAATATTTTATCACATCCAAATAGAGCAGTTGACCTTTCTCAGTGCACTGTCCAAATTTCTATTGGGAAAAGTTCATAGTGGCCTCACTCCAGCAAAGGTCAGGAGAAAAGACATGGAGTGAATTGAGAGAAGCAAAAAAAGAGTGTGGGGCCTAATGTAATTCTTATTAGTTTGGACATTTTTTCTCACCATGAAATCATATGTCATGTCTATATATATCTGCCAAAAACAGAAAAGAATATTGTTTCCTTTAACCATCTCAACATATGTAACATTTTCATACCTACAGAGACACATTGTGAGATAGAACACACTTCACCTCAAGCAGGTCCAGGGGAGGGTGACCAGGATGGTTAAAGGTCTGAACTCTGAAACATATGTCTTATGAGGATCTAAGGGATCTGGGAATGTTTAGCCTTACAAAAAGAAAGCTGAGAGGGGACGTGATAGCTATGTTTAAATATTTGAAAGGATGTCTTACTGAAGTGGATTCAGGTTTGTTTTCCATGGTTTCAGAGACTAGGACTCGGAGCAATGGTTTCAAACTACAGGAGAAGAGATTCAATTTAAACATTAGGAAGAACTTCCTGATGGTTACAGCTGTCTTGCGGTGGATTATGCTGCCACCGAGGGTGGTGGAGTCTCCTTCTTTGAAAGTTTATAAGCAGAGACTGGATGGTCATTTGTCGGGGGTATTTTGATGGGAATTCCTGCATGGCAGGGGGTTGGACTGGATGGCCCTTGAGGTCTCTTCCAACTGTATGATTCTATGATTCTATAATTAGCATGTATGCAAGTTCTACAGGACCCCTGCCCTTCTTGGCAAAATTACAACCACACTTTAAGCAATTAAAAACTTACAGGTGAAGAAACACATAGGAATACACTTCAATCAATAGGTGAAATATGTTCCATAACTAAATCATGGAAGTATAGTGACATAAATTAGACCTTTTGCACAAATGAACATACAAAGAGGCAAAAAGGTGCAAAATGTATGTGAACGTCAGCATGAAAGGAAATTACTGACATGGTGAAGAACTTTACCAAAATGTTCATAGACAAACTTCTTACTCTGTGAACTGTGCTGGGAGCTTTTTTAAATTGAAAAAATAGTATGTAAATGGTAGTATATGAATATTTAACTTACTTAGTTAAAATATTTATTAAATGCAATTTTATCCAACAAGCTCTCTAAAGCAAAGCACCATTAAAAGTACTAAAACAAAACTTTGAAAGAAAAAAAACTAAATAAAATGCGAAGATCAACTTTGAAAAACCAGGATGATGTGGTTTTTGACTTGAGGATGGCACCATCAGAACAAGTGTGAAGGCAGCTTGATTTCCCTTGAGAGGGAGTTCATACTTTAAAACACATTCCTGACAGGTTTGTTATTTACCAAACTAGCCTCCTGGGGTGATAGGATATGCAACAGGTCCTCCATTGAAGGTGTCAGTTTTTAGGCAGGCTTATACAGGAGGAGATGATTTTTCAGATACCCTGCCTCCAAGCCATTTAGGACCTTGTGGCTCAACACCTGTACCTTGAGCTCAGAAAACCTGGAGACAGTGGAGCTGGTTCAGGACCAGTGATATAAAGTGACTCAAGAGCAACAGTCTGGCCATCACATTTTACACTAAATGGAGCTTCAAGGGCAGCCTCACTAACAGCACTTCACAGTAGTCAAATTGAGAAGTAACTACATTAAGACATTGAGCCATGTCTTGCTTGTTAATAGTTACTGATGAAAGAGCAGGTTGTTTGTACTACTTATTTGTTAATTGGCAGCTCCACAAGGGCCTTGGCTCCAACATGGGGCTTCTTTCTCCCCCTGGAGCCATTTTGGCGCAAAAAGTGGCAACACGTGGGGTGGGGTGAGCGCAGGGAGAGGAGGCTTTAAATGGGCAGCCTGCAGTCACCTCAGCCTCTTTTACACTGAGAAGCACAGCGAGAGGGACATGTTATCTCGCTCCCAATCGGTTTCATTTTCAGCAGTGGAGGAGGCTTGGGGCTCGTGCTTCAGTTGAGCACTTGGTGATCGCCCAGCCGGGATTTCTTTGATTTATTTGTTTTAATTGTTTCAGGAATTGCGAGGGGAGAGGGAATCTGAGCCAGTGGAGGCAGTGAAGACGTGGAGGATGGCAGAGGGCATGGGGCGTGGGGTGTAGTGGGTGCAACTGTGTGAGTGCTGCATGAATGGGGGTGGGGGGCAAGCTCCCAACCTTCCTGTACTTTACCCTGTGGAAAGGGTGGCAGGGCTGTGGGGCTGAGTTTCTTTGAGGTATGATATTCCAGGGATCATCATGGTTGGGAGTTAAATGTTGGGGGATTCCCCTACACCAGTGTTCCCCAACCCCGGGCCGCGGACGGTGCGGTCCGTGGATGAATCGGCACCTGGGGCATCGCTCCTTTGCCGCAATCACCCCGTCATGCTGCCGTCCGCATCCCCTCGTCCTGCCCGCTGCTGCGACCCCGCCCCTGTCGCCCCGTCCCGCTGCCGCCACGTCGCCCCGTCCTGCCCGCCCGCGCCGCGCTCCCCGCCGCGCATCGCCCCCCTCCGCCACCGCACCGCCCCCATCCTGCCGCCGCGCGCGACCCCCGCCTGTCGCCCCGTCGAGATTCTCCCTCCGCCGCTGCCGCTGCGCCCCGTCCCCCGCCGCCGATCATCTTAGGGGCCACCACCCGCCGCCCGCTGTCGCCCCCAATCGGCCCCTTGCCCCGTGTACTTTACCCCCAAATCCCCGCCAGAAAGAAAGAAAGAAAAAGTAGGGAGGGAGGGAGAAAGAAAGAAAGAAAGAAAGAAAGAAAGAAAGAAAGAAAGAAAGAAAGAAGGGAGGGAGGGAGGGAGGGGGGAAGAAAAGGAGGAAAGAAAGAAAGGAGGGAAGGAGAAAGAAAGAAAGAAAGAAAGAAAGAAAGAAAGAAAGAAAGAAAGAAAGAAAGAAAGAAAGAAAGAAAGAAAGGGGGAGAAGGAGGAAGGGAGAGAGAGAGAGAAAGAAAAAGAAAGAAGGGAGAAAGGAAGGAAGGAAGGAAGGAAGGGAGGGAGGGAGGGAGGGAGGGAGGGAGGGAGGAAGGAAGGGAGGAAGAAAGTACGTAAGTAAAGGAAGGAGGGAGGAAAGAAAAAGAAAGGGAGAGAAGGAGTGAGGGGGAGAGAGAGGAAGAACGAAAGAAGGGGGGAGGAAGGAAGGAAGGAAGAAATTGAGGAAGAAAGGAAGAAAAAGAAAGGGATGGAGGGAGGGAAGGAAGGAAATAAAGAAGGGAGAGGAGAGGAGAGAGGAAGAAAGAAAAAAAGGGGGGAAAGAAGAAGAAAGGAGAGTGGGAGGGAAGGAAGGAGAGGAGGAGGGAGGGAGAAAGAAAGAAAGAAACAAAGAAACAAAGAAAGAAAGAAAGAAAGAAAATGAGGAAGTAAGGAAAGAAAGAAGGGAAGGAAGGAGGTAGGTGGGAGGGAAGGAAGGAAGGGAAAGAGAGAGAGGGAGAGGGAGAGAAATAAAAAAAAAAAAAAGAAAGAAGGGAGAGGGAGGGAGAGAAAGAAAGAAGGGAGAGAAAGAGGAAGGAAGGAAGGAAGGAGAGTGAGAGGAAAGAAAGAAAGAGGGAGGAAGGGAGAGAGAGAAAGAAAAGAAAGAAGGGAGAGGGGGAGGGAGGGAGAAAGAAAAGAAAAAGAAAGAAAGAAAGAAGGGAGGGAGGGAGGGAGAAAGAAAAGGGAAAGAAAGAAAGAAAGTAAGGAGGGAGGGAGGGAGGCCTCATGTCAAGGAAGGGCAAAGGGTCCTAAGACCTCACGGCGGCTGGGTAGCCCAGGGGGATGCAAAAGTAAAAACAGTGTTTCCTTTGCCAAGGACTCATCGCACAACACTGGCTCTTCGGCTTGAGTACGGAGATGAGCACCGCCCCCTAGAGTGGGAAACGACTAGCACGCATGTGCGTCAGCGGCGGGGGAGGCATTTACATTTTTTATCTTATTAAATCAAAACAAGCGGGCCAGGGAAAAATTATCAAGCATTTACCGGTCCACGGTGATAAAAAGGTTGGGGAGCACTGCCCTACACCACTACCTGGGGCACCTGTTTTGCCATGTTGTCCCTACCCCCTTCTTCCCTGCGCATTGCATCTTAGCTCTTGGCCAGTGTTGCGTGGTTGTGATAACAAGCAAACTAACAGGGATTGAATTGGTGACTAGTTGGGGGCTTAATAACTATAGGAACTGTTTTAGGGACCCAGTTTGATTTAATATAGTACATGGAGCATACACAGAGTTCCTGGGGACAGTGTGGTTGTTGTACGATGAAGGATTCTGTATGAGAGCAGTGTTGCATCCCAATCTGAAATGGGATGTCCCACTAGACCCCCTTTGTTTGATGATGTTACAATGCCTGATTACGGGTGAACGCACCAATAGTGACCACTTGTTTAAGCATGCTGGACAGACCAACATAAAATAATGGGCCAGCTGGTTCAAGCATGGCTGATTTGCTAGGATTATAACACAAAAGGCTTCTGCACTCAAAGAACCTGTAATTTTAGTCACCAATGTTCAGCCTGTAGTGTACCCCAGGCAGTATATGCATGTCCATGTGGATGGCAAGCTAATGGGTGAGACATCTATTCAGAAAGGGACCTAACCCCATAAAACGTGATGCCATGCAAGGTTGGCTTTGCAGATACCCTGATAGGGAGGCAGCATTATGTCTCAGTGAGGGATTCTGCTTTCAGGATCCCAGCTCAGGTGTCCTGGATTGCAATGTTTGAAAGACATTTAAAATCAGTGCAGGGGATGGAAGGGGTAGTTTGATCCATATTGTCAAGGAAGTCATTGAGGGGCGAGTGTTGGGACCATTCACTGACCCACCCATCCTCCCAATTTCAGGGATCACCATTGGGTGTTGTACCCAAAAAGATGCCCGGTGAATTTAAATTGAGCCACCATTTGTCTTACCAGGAGGGAGGGTCAGTTAATGATATGATCCCACAGAACTTATGTAGTGTTAGGTATGCCTCCTTTGATGCTGCAATGCACATAGTAAGGCAGGCAGGTACAGACACCCTACTGAAAAAGTGTGACATTAAATCTGCTTTCCAGATGTTACTTGTACACCCTGCAAATTTTGAGTTATTGGGCTTTGTGTTTGAAGATGGTTATTATGTTGATAGAGTGATGCCATTTGGATGTTCTATTTCAAGTTCAGCATTTGAGTGTTTTAGCACATTCTTAGAATGGGCCCTAAGGGGGAAAAGTCAGGTTCTAGTATGGTGGCCCATTATTTGGATGATTTTTTTGGTATGTGGAAATTGGGATCACACTTGTGGAGGAAAAAATGGGCCTGCTACCATTCTTACCTTCCTTGGCTTTGAATTGGATATGGTCACGCAGGTGAGTCGGTTGCCTGAGGATAAACTGCCTGAGGATATACACCAGTGTCTACTGGAGACTATGGCTAAGAGAAGGGTGAGTCTTAAGGAACTGCAGATACTGGTGGGTCACCTTAATTTTGCTTGTAAAGTGATAGCCCCAGGCAGAGCTTTTCTGTGACAATTTTGCAGAGTGATGGCTTGGTTGAAGAAACCACATCATAGGTGTAAGGTATCTAATGAGATGAGAGAGAATTTGGTGGTTTGGTTAACTTTCCTGCAAGGTTTTAATGGGATCTCATTTTGGAGGACCAAACTTTTGTTGGATGCAGAACTGCAGGTACATACTGATGTCTTCAGTTTGCATGGTTTTGGTATGTTTTTTTGGAATAAGTGGTGTGTATGGACATATCCAGTTGAGTGGATTGAACAGGGTGTCACTCATGACCTAATATTTTTGGAAATGTTCCCCATAGTTGGAGTGTTATGTCGGTGGGCATGACTGTGGTCCAACCCAGCTGTAACTTTCTGGTGTGACAATCGGGCAGTGGTATCCTGTCATCCAAGTCTGTTAGGGTTATGAAATTAGTTAGGGCTTTTACGCTCTGTTGTTTGCATTTTAACATTGTTTTCCATGCATGCCATGTATCCGGTGTCCATAATGAGATCGCTGATGTCCTGTCCCACCAACAGATGGATTGGTTTTGGTCATTGGCACTGGGGGGCCTGGGCGTAGCAGGAAGTTTTACCAGAGGAGGTATGGAGTTGTGGTGGGCTGAGGCCTTTAGGTTTGTTAGCCTTGCATTAGTTCCAGGGACTAGGCGCACGTATGCAGCAGCATGCAGAGATTATCAGCAATTCTGTGCACTCAAAGGTCTTTCCCATGGCCAGCAAAGTATGACCATTTGGTTCACTATGTGGTTTATTTACATTGAAAGGTTTTGGTTCCTCGCTCCATTCAAGGTACGATGCCTGTGGTTGCCTATTATGCTAAAGCGCAGCAGTTGGACCACCCTTCAAATGATTTTGTGCTCCAAAAGATGCTGGAGGGGTGGGGTAAGAAAAAAGGGTCCACAAGGGATGATTGGATGCCAATTACCACAGAGGTTCTGTTAAAATTATATCCATTATAGTGGATGATTTGCCATGATGCTTTTGAGGCTAGCCTCTTCAGAGAAGCAACTTGTATATTTTTATATATTGTATATTTTTAAAAATTGTCTGTCTATTGTAGCATTTAGTTGTGTGTTGTCTGGTTGACTGATTTTGATTCAGTTTATTGTGAACCACCCAGAGTTCCTTCAGGAAGATGGGCGGTATAGAAGCTCCATGATAAATAAATAAATAATAAATAAACTTGGGGGGCTTTTGGGTGGGGAATTGGTAGCATCTGTAAAACAAATGTTACTTTGTGCAGAGGACAGATGTGACACATGAAGAGGGCCAGGTAGTGCTTGAGTTGTGCACATCCAAAATGGACTAATGGGCCTGGGGAACACATCTTAGGCTGGGGAGTTGTGGTCACCTAGAGATTTGCCTCACAGTTGGTTTAAAGGAATACCTAAGAGGGAGAAGGGGAAAGATGGGGCTTTATTTCAACATAAGAATGTGGAACCACTCACACGTTATGAATTTTGAGTGGTGACAACACGTGCCTTGAATAAGGCAGGCTTGCAGGAGTGGCGTTTTGGTACCCATTCCTTCAGAATTGGGGCAGCATCAACCATGGCTGCCATTCAAGCATTGGGACATTGGTCTTCTAATCAATATAAAAGTTACATTCAGCCGCTACCAAAATGTTATATGTGGTCGCTATTGTTTGTGGTTTACACGTAGCTCCAGCTGAAGCTGTTTTCATGTGGTACTTTGTGGCCATAGTTACATTTTTGGGGCAGCTAAATATGCTCAATGCTCGGTTTGGGGACAAAACCTTGGAATAGGTGCACAGGCTCTGGTCAAGTGGAAAGGGTGGAGAGGAATGAGCTTGGGATGTCTTCTCTGCAGTTGCATCCCATTGTGCCTGCCAAGCACTGATTGATGTTTTGCCTGTCCATCTGGGTGGTAACAATCTGACCAGGGTGAATGGAAAAGATGTCATCCTTAGGGTCATTACTGATTGGAGGAAGTTTAAAGCTCAATTCCCTTGTACCTGTGCGGTCTGGTCAGCAATGTTGCCATGGCTGGGGTGGCGCGCTGCCCATGATCCATGTTGTGTGGATAGAGCTGGGAGATGCCTTAATAGAGAGGTTAGTTTAGCAGTTAGGCAAGGCTTGGGAGAGGTGATTCCACACCCTGACACTAAGTTTTCATGCCCAGAATTGTATAGGGATGATGGAGTGCACCTTTCAGATCTGGGCCTGGATATATTTTAAGTGACTTGAAGATGGGCCTCCAGGCCAAAATTTTCAGCTTGGTGGAGGGCAAGGAGCATGCATAACAGCCCCTTTGCCATGGCAGGTAGTGCAAGGAAATTGGATCCCTATGATGTCAGGTGATAAGTTACCCTTAAAGGGACGTGGCAGCTGTACAACATAATCTAATAGAGCATAGGATGAGGTCCACATACAGTTAATAGGCCGCCGGCGCCTTGATGGTCGGGACGGACGCTGGCATTGGCCAGTGGCCGGCCCAGGAGCTCGGGCGGCGGATCGGCCGCCGGCGATTCAGTGGAATGGATTGCTCGGGCGGCGGTCCGGCCGCTGCCATTCTGCTGGTTCTTCTCCTGGAGCGTACCATCTGCTCCCTGCCGCTAACGGATGGCTGATCGGTTGCGGGTGTATGAAGCAGCCGCCGCCCGCCACCGGGGTTCGAGTGGTCATCTGGTCATCGGCACCTCCTGCTTTCCTCTGGTCCCGGGCTCAGTGCAGAGATCCTTTCTATCGGTGGCGGACTTGTTTCGCCATTTCTTGGCTTCTAGAGACTCCTCGCCCATGGAGGACAGGGTCGGGGGTCGGGAGGGGGGAGGGGGGAACTTAATGCGGGTGTATTCCATCTTTTTCACGCTCCCCCATTCCATCTTTAATATCCCTGTACCCCAACTTCTGGCCCCAGGGGGGGTTTCTCCCCTCTACCCCTGTCTTTTGTCTCTCTGCTTTCCCCCCTCCCTCTTTCCCCCGTGGTTCTCCAGCTGCCCCCTGGCTACGTTGCCCTTTATTTTATTTTATTCTATTCTATTTTATTTTGTTTAGCTTTGTACTTTTACTTTGTTATTGTTGTTCTGTTTATTTGCTATTTTATTTTGCCTGGTTTGTTTAATCTGCTAGTTTAGGATTTTGTTAGGCTCTGCCAGGCTGTAGCTAATAGATGTGTCCTTGGCACTAATTAGCTCAGCCTAGGATCACCTGGCTACCTCTCTCCCAGGTGTGTTACATCTCCCCCGGCAGCAGTTATCTTTTTTTGTTATCTTTGTATCATTATTTGTAACTTACCTGTTTTGAGTTTGGTTTATTCTGAGTTTAGCCTGAGTTGTTGCATTTTATTTGTTAGTTTTTTTCCCCCCGCTAGGTCACCATGTTGGCAGGGGCTCATATACCAACCGTGTTGGGCCGTGGACGATACGCTCGGAATCAGGGGGTTAGTCAGCTAAGAAGAACTAGGGTCAGGCATCTTGCGCCTGTCCCGCGTTCTGACCCCCTGACTCACCGCCACGTAACTGGGAGCCAATCCACCAGTGCCTCCAACCTGTCCTGCCTCCTTTTCAATGCCAGGTCGGTCCATAATAAGACCGCTGTCATTTCTGATACCATCGCTGACAGCAGGGCCGACCTGGCCTGTATCACGGAGACCTGGGTGGGCTCAGAGGGGGGGGGCTTCCCTTACCCAGCTGTGCCCTCCTGGGTTCCTGGTTCATGGAGTGGGCAGGTTGGAGGGTCAGAAGGGGGGAGGAGTCGCCGTTGTATACAGGGAATCGCTTCAAGTGACCAGGGCCTCGACACTGGTGATTCCGGGGTTAGAATGCCTCCACTTGTTGGTAGGGCAGCGGGATAGATTTGGCATTGTGCTGGGCTACCGCGCTCCCCGCAACCCAGCACAATCCGTGCCAGAGCTCGCGGAGTTCATCGGCGCTGTGCTGTTGAAGTCCCCCCGGCTTTTGGTCGTCGGGGACTTCAACGTGCATGCTGGCGATGGGCTCGTCGGCGTAGCTCTGGAATTCATGGAATCCATGACGTCCATGAGTCTATCCCAGCATGTTGTTTGTCCCACCCACAGGAGCGGGCATACCCTGGATCTGGTATTTACCTCCATGTCGGGGGATTCTCATCTGGAGGTGCGGGACCTTGTTCCCACACCTGTGTCATGGTCAGATCATTACCTGTTGTCTTTTTCCCTCTCAATGGCGGCCCCTCCCCGCGGGGACCAACGGCCCCTTGTATGGGCCCGCCCCCGAAGGCTTCTTGATCCAGTTCGGTTCCGGGAAGCCTTCGGTGAGCTCCCTGGTGGTCTGGCTGACGATTCGGCCGAGGCCTTGGTCAACCAATGGTTTGTGTCAGCTGCCGAAGCCGTCGACCGAATCGCCCCCAAGCGTCTCCTCCGTGGCAGAGCTCGAACCTCGCCGTGGTTCACGGCGGAGCTTAGAGCGATGAAGCAGGAACGGAGGAGACTGGAGAGCATCTGGAGACAGAGCCGGACGGAGAATAATAAGACTGCTGTTGTGATCCAGACTAGGCGCTACTCGCGAGCGATCAGGGAGGCTAGAAGATCTTATTACTCCCTGAGAATTGGTGAGGCCTCGAACCGCCAGGCAGAACTCTTCCGGGTGGTTCGGGACCTCACCAATCCTAGTCTGGCTAGGCCTCCTCCTACTGATTTCAGTAGCGAGAATTTCGCAGTCTTTTTTAGATCCAAAATAGAGGCCATCCGTGCCGACTTTGACTCCAGTAACACTAGCCCCCTCGCCATCCCCAGCGCCCTTACCCCCCGCTCTTCTCAACTGGTTGAGTTTGGGCCTGTTTCTCCTTTGGATGCCTCCAGGGCTATTGCCCATTGCCGTCCCACGACCACCCCCTTCGATCCTTGCCCATCTTGGCTAATCAAATCTGCCGGAGGGAGCATGCCCGAGTGGGCCGCTGCCATCGCCACCGCCTCCTTCAGCGAGGGGGTCTTCCCCTCTCGTCTGAAGGAGACGGTGATCAAGCCCATTCTGAAAAAACCGGGACTGGCGTCGGATCAATTGTCCAACTACCGAACGATCGCCAATGTTCCCTTCATGGGCAAGGTTATCGAGAGGGTGGCCGCGGTGCGGATTCAATCATTTTTGGAGGAACAGCGGTGCCTTGATCCTTGCCAGTCTGGCTTCAGGCCTGGCCGGGGTACCGAGACAGCTCTGGTCGCGCTGCAAGATGACCTAATCCGGGCGGCCGACAGGGGTTGCTCTACCCTGTTGGTCCTCCTGGATCTGTCAGCGGCCTTTGATACCGTCGACCACGGTATCCTACTGGACCGGCTCCGGGAGGTAGGGATCGGAGGCAACGTTCTTACTTGGCTCCGGTCCTTCCTTCAGGGTCGGCCCCAGTATGTACAGCATGGAGGAGAGTTGTCGGCCCCGTGGACACTCCCTTGTGGGGTTCCGCAGGGCTCGTCTCTCTCCCCCATGCTGTTTAACATCTAAGGTCATCAGGAGATCTGGGCTGCGTTGTCATCAGTACGCTGATGACACACAGCTCTATCTCTGTTTTTCCACCTCTGCAGTGGAAGCTGTCCGGTCCCTCGAGCAGTGTCTGGAGGCGGTCATGGCTTGGACCAGGGCCAACAGGCTCAAACTCAATCCTGGGAAGACCGAGGTGATGTTCTTCGGGAGTTCCCCATCTGGGTATGAGGGCCCCCTCCCCAGCTTGGAGGGAGTCTCCCTTCAGCTGGCGGAGAGGGTCCGGAATCTGGGCGTGATCCTGGATCCTGCCTTGTCCCTGGACGCCCAGGTGGCGGCTGTGACCAGGTCCGCATTCTATCATCTTCGCCAGATCGCCCAGATTCGCCCATACCTAGACGGGGACTCCCTGAGGACAGTGGTCCAGGCGCTGGTGATCTCGAGGCTGGACTACTGTAATGCTCTCTACATGGGGTTGCCCTTGACTCTCCTCCGGCGATTGCAGCGGGTGCAAAATGCAGCGGCCAGACTGGTGGCGGGTGCGCGTCGTTACGACCGCATCACCCCGGTTCTGGCCCGGCTGCATTGGCTACCCGTTGCCTCCCGGATCAGATTCAAGGTCCTGGTTTTAGTTTATAAAACCCTCCATGGCTTGGGCCCAGACTACCTGGCGGAGCGGATCGCCCAGCGGTCAACATCGGCCCGACCGGTTCGGCAGTCGCGGGCGCACTCGCTTCAGGTTCCATCTATCCGAGAAGCCAGGCGGTCCCGTACCCGGAACCGGGCTTTCTCGGTGGCTGCTCCAGCTATATGGAACAGCCTACCTAGCGAAGTGCGCTCTGCAGAGTCCCTGCTGGCCTTTCGTAAAGCGGTGAAGACCATCCTATTCCGCGAGGCCTTTGGTGACCTGGCTTAACCTTTTTTTTTTTTTTTAACCGCCATCGATAATCAGGATATTCTGCCATTGCAGCGGTGAGGCTAGATTCAAAGGGTGCGCCCATGCTGCGGTTTTTCTCTATTGTTTTTACTGTTTTATGTTTGTTTGCTGACTATGCCTTTGTATTTGTTGTATTAACTATGTGTATTATGACTTGCCTTTATTGTTCGCCGCCCAGAGTTCCCGTTGGGAAGATGGGCGGGATATAAATTCAATAATAAAAATAAAATAAAATAAAATAATAAGAAAATACAGGTTATATGGTTAAATGCTTTGTACTGCTGCCAAGATTTTAAAGAGGACCCATCTGTGGGGAAGAGTGCTGGTCATTAGGACCCATACTGTACTACAGAGGAGAGATATAAATGACATCACAGTGTGAGGTGAACAATTTGGCTAGTAATATTTCAATTGTACTACAGGATGCCCATCTGTTTAATGAAAGTTACTTTTCATTACAGTTACATTCAAGTTAAATGTTCAGACAATAATAAAGTTGTGGCCCAGTTAAAGCCCATAAACCATTTGTGTAGACTCTTTGTTCGGGCCAGGGGGACAAAGTTCTTATCTCTGTTGGAAGCAAGTATTTTGCATGTATAATGCTTCTTTATTGCTTATTCAAGATCGTCTTTCCCTAAAATACTTTGTACAGTAACAAGCGTAGCTTACAGCAATCTATTCTTGGCAAGAAATTTCAATCCTCTCCCCTCTGGGTACTGCAAACATTGCAACAAAGTCAGGAGGCTTAAAGAGGGGAGTGGGTCATGTCTGTCATCCCTCTTAATTGAAGGATCTCATGGCTTCAACGCCTGCACATCCTGGTGTCATGGTACAATGGCTTTCAAGTAAGAACAGTATGGCTGCATGATTCACACAATACCTTACATTTGTTGGGGAACTTTTTTCTCATACCAGGGCCAAGGCATGATGCTCATAAAAATTAGTTCAAGGTCACTCTATGGTAAGGGAGAAGGGGACATCATTTGCAACCTTCATTTTGCTTTCCACACAATGCAATTCACAGCTGAAGATGTCTCAAGGATTTGTTCTAGTGGCAATTTCCACTCCCAGCCCCAGGAGTGATCATGCTTGCCATTTCTTTTCAAACAACGGACTTTTACAGTGTCACCTTTGGACCATGAGTATCTTAGCAACCATCAAGTCCCGGTTGAATCAAAGTCTTCCCAGGTAGTTTCCAGTTCATTGGCTCTCATCTGATTCTCAAAAATTACAAGGGCAGGCTGCAATGGGAACTTGACCAACGGCTGGAAAGTGCAGACCCATTTGAAAGGAAGGAAGAAAAACCTGAGCAGGAAAATGAAATGCCGCAAGCACAATCCCAACCACATTCAGGCATTTCTCCATTGATTTTAAAATCGAGCATTTGCTCATCTCTCTCATACTGAGATCACGATGGTGTAAACGTGCTGGGTGGGCCATGTGAGCAATATATTCATTGCAAACTGTGGAATCTTTACTGGGGGGGGGGAAATCAACACACTGCCCATAGAGAGAACGTGAGAGAGAGGCTGAGAGACCAGTGACGATTGGAATAATTCCTTTTGACATCTGTATGCGAAAGTCAAAGGTATTCCAGATGACTATGTTTAAATAATCATATTCACTTTCTGACTAGTTCAGGTTTCTCTGGTGCTATTAATATGCATTAATTCCAATGTAATTTAGCTAGAGCAGAGATCCAGTGAATGCATGTAGTTTGGAATTTCTGGACCAGTATGCTATTGAATTTTCACTGAGTGAAAAAATCCTGCCAGCCTAATCATCGGGGAACTTGTCACTTGCATTTGCATTGCCATTATGCAAGTGGTAATTCCCACAAAGATAACCTGCCCTCTTGTGCTTGTGCTGGTTGTGCAGTGCCATATCACTATTCTGGTGGGGTTTCCTACTCACTGGAAGTGAAAAATCACAAATCTAGAACTAAAGATAATCAGATAGAATACAGCAGCAGATTTCCCTAATATTCAGTTATCCTTTCTAACATGTACAAAAAAGAGGGCAGTGATTCTCAGTGCAATTAACCAACTACACATATAAGCAAGGGGCAATTTTAATATATTGACATTTGTTGATGATTATGATTGATGAGTCTTCCAAAACTTATCCCCATTTGATAAATTTTAAAGGAAAGGCTCTTTTTTTTTAAAGAGCTATTATAAATCTTATTAAGTCTGTGTGAGAGATGAATTTTCCTTAAATGAAATTTGCAGTTTAAAAATTGAGTAACTTCAGGCAAAAATGTTAGAAAAATATTGAGAGAAGCTCAACAAATTTCGTTTTGATTGAACTAACAAAAATGCCTCATAGGCATTTAACAGACCTTGCTACATTCCTGTATTTTGCTTCCATATGGTAAAAATGTGTGTGAGATAGGAGCACCTAAAATGAAAGTTTTTACCGAAAACAAAACAAACAAAAAAACTACAGTTGGAAGTGGAATTTGTCAGTATATTGTAACTCTAAGATGTTATGAATTTCTTCAGGAGACAAGTGTGAAAAATAAGTTTTTCATTAGTGAAAGTGTGTGATAGGAGCCTTTGGGGAAATAAATGATGGCTCATACAGAGTTTTCAAAGGGATGGCTACATGATATATCAAGAAAAGCAGTCCATATTACCAAAAGATGGCATCTATTCCACATGCCAACTGAGAGAGCAGACCGCATCATGCCCTTGTCCCTCATGCCAGAGAAGGGATGAAAAGAGATGCACCTATTGAACTGACTGTCTCAGGTTCATTCCAGTTGCTCTCAACCTCCCCATATTAAAAAGAAACAATCTCAACATATAATAGCTATCTATACAATGTGGAGTTCTAACATATAAATGAAGAGGGGAGCCTGAATACATAAAGCAGCTACCTCATTTTGGAGCACCCTCACAAGTCAGTGCCTGGAAAAGGGTTAGGGGTTAGGGGGTGGGGCAACAGAATGAGTGCATGCCGTGTTTGATTGCAGTATTTGTTATCCTTGTACAGCAGGCACACCCTGGTCAACAGAATTGTATACTGTACATTGTGTGTGTTGTTTTTTTTTTAAAAAAATAAACTAATGACACTGCACTTAACACAGCAATCTGAAAAGGGCATGGCAGAAAAAGAAGAAAAGTAGAGGCGAGAATAGTAAAGAAAAAGAAAATTCAGGAGCATGTACTTACTGTTATGAAGTTCCTCAGCCTGATGGAACTGCCTTAGCACCCAAGAGTACATTTATGTTTCATGCGTCAGATAAAATAAATACATGGGGGGAGGGGCAGGAAAGACTGACATCCATTTGCACAAGATAGAATTTGCTGTCGCATCATGGTGTACCAAAGCCATTTTCTGGACCCCTTGCCCCTCTCTGCCTGTCCTTTGGCTACTCAGTGCTGGCTCTTGTGGTACTGCTTTTGGAGACATATTTTGGCATGGTGGGACAGAGAGACACTTCCCACCCTCTTTCAGGCATTGTGTAATGATTCCTCAGTACAGTGGACCCTTCTATAACAAACAGTTTGTATAACATAAAATCTGTATAACATAAAACATTTTGGAGATAGGGGAAATTTGCTTAACAGAATCGTCTATGGGGTGAATCCATGCAACATAAAAATATTTGTGATTAGGGATTACTCTGTTTTCAATGCATTCCTACAGGAAATTTGTATAAAGGAAAATTTGCTTAACATAATTTTATTTGGAACGAACTAATTACTTTATACAATGTACCACTGTAATTTCTGTCTTCTCAAATTTGGTTCTGCGCAGTCACTTTTGTAAACAACAAATGGGACGATATACAGAGCACACACTTCAAAGATGAAAATCTCTTTGGGTGTGCACACTTTAAAAGGTGATTGCATGCTTCTTCGTGTTTTGGAATCTTTAGCTACTCTTCAATTCTTAGACAGTCCTGCTATCTATATAGATCAAATATTTTTCTCAGGTACAAGTTGCCCCAACAAGCTGATACTATGAAGTTAGAGACTGGGATTATGTGACCAATTTATCCCAAATCTCTCATTTCTATCTTGCTGCCAATGTTTTGTTGCAGAGTTTTGAATTTCTGCCAAATTTCCCCTTTTTGCTACACAATAATAGAACAAAGATCCCCAGGGGAGAATAGAGAAAATTCCCCAGCATCCACAATTGCTTAATCATTAACTAGCACTACAAGTCTCAGTAATTCACTCTGAGACATTAGTACATGAAATAATGTTAAAAACCGTTAAGAACATAAGAGCATAAGAAGAGCCATGATGGATCAGGCCAAAGGCCCATCTCGTCCAGCTTCCTGTATTTCACAGTGGCCCCACCAGATGCGTTTGGGAGCGTATGAGACTAGATATCTGTCTCCTGATAGCATCCCCCTGCATCTGACCCTTGAAGTACGCCGGTTTTAAGCCTGGAGATTACACATCTCCATCATGGTTTGTAACCTGTGATGGACTTTTCTTCCAGGAATCTGTCCAATCCCCTTTTGAAGGCATCCAGGCCAGATGCCATCACCACATCCCGTGGCAGGGAGTTCCACAGACTAACAATGCACTGGGTAAAAAAATACAGTTGCTTGAGGAGTAATAGCTAGGTTCTTTGAGGGTACAACTAGACAGCAAAAGAAATGTGAATTAACACAAGCTATCTCGCTTTGAAGTGCCTGTAAGTGACATGACTGAAATAAACTGCTTTAATAAGGCTTTCCAATAGAAATGGGCACAAATGGAAAAAATAGCATTTTGTTTAATTTTGTTTCTTTATTAGTTTCATTTCATTTCATTTGTAACAAATTTTAAAATAAATTTGTTACAAATGAAACAAAATGAAACAAAACACCATGCTCCCTTGGGCCCTAAAGGACCAAAATGGCAGGGGAACTTGCTCAAGTTCTTCCCTGTAAGTCTCTGAAATTTGGAACGGTTTGGTGCTCAGGGGGCTGAGTTATTAAGCTCCAAATGGGGTGCCTCTAGGAAAAAAATAATCTTTCCAATTGGATTTGGAATTTTGGAAGTTAAGCCACAGGCAAGTGCTTGGTTTGGCATCTGATTCCAATTTGGAAATTTTTTTTTCCTACATGACTGTTGCAATACCAATTTTGAGTACATTTTTAATGTACTCCAAAATAGGTATCACATGCATGTTTCAACACCAAAATTGCTGGGGAGCAAGTTTGGACTCTTCCCTGTAAACCCCCATAATTTGGAAATATTTTGGGGTCAGTGGGATGAGTTATGAAGCTTCAAATGGGGTGCCCTAGGGGAAAAAACCTTCCAAATTGGAATCAGAAGCTGAGCCATGGTGGTGCTAAGTTCTTGCCTGTTGCTTGGCTTTCAAAGTTCTGAATCCAACTAGAAAGATTTTATTTTCTATACCCTTCCTAATGATCCCTAGCATTGAGTTTGCTTTTTTCACTGCTGCGGCACACTGGGTTGATACCTTCAATGAGCTGTCCACCAGGACACCAAGGCCCTTTCCTGGTTTGTTGCAGAGAGTTCAGGACCCATCAGTTTATAAATGTGTAAGGTATCTGGAAAGAGGACTGTCCTTCATCAAAGAGACAACTTATAGATGCATAAACTCTCTCCAAAAAAACCCCCCAAAACCAAAATAAACCACTTTCTCCTTACAAAGAGAGTTTGGGAGAGGAGGCCAACAAGTCCATGAGATACATCCCTGGACATAATGTAGAAGTTTCCTAGGCATAGACTAAAGAAATGCAGGGCATCCTTCTGCTTTCAAATCAGCCACCTAAAATGATTCTGCAGTGAAATGAAATGTGATAAGAATAAATTAATCCAATGGCTCCAAGCTACATAACTTGTAATTCATAACTTAAAAATGTCAGTAGTGGTTCCAAAATCGTTTCCCTAGGATAAAATATTGACAACAATGCTATATAATGAAGTATAGTAGTAAAGTAGCATTATGGTCTAAAGCAGAGAAAAAACTCTGTTAATCAGCAACTCGTAAACCCATCAGTACTATGAAGGAAAACAGGTGTATTTCTAATTAGTAACCAACTAGGTTACAGACTCCCAGGCTCATGGAAATGTGAATAGATAGTATTTCGTACATGGCCTGATTCAGTATCAATACCCAACACCCATAGTCAAGTGCAACACCAAGGTTTAGGGTGCTATCTCTGACCATCCAAGATGGCAGAGGATCAAAAGAGCTGACATTGGGCCAGCCAATACTTTGGTGAGTCCAAACTCCTCCCAGCATTGGGATGTTGGACTGCCCTGCCATCTTGGATAGTCAGTGGTTGACTTAATGTTCTACCTTCATTGTGGCTGCCTTCCTGGACTGCAGAGGTGTATGTCAGTTTTTCCTGTCCTTCTGTGGTATTTATGTTGGCATGGTCAACAGAGTAGTTCTGCTTGCAGATCTTCCTGCCATCTTATTTCAAAAATCAGTCAGCAGAAGGGATTGCTGCCAGCACAGGGGCATTTCTGCCAGCAGACAAAAGCTTCTATCTTCTATCTTCCAACAGTGAGTACACCTTCCAGTAAGAACTACACTGTTACTGTCATCTTACGTCAAGAACCAGGCCTTGTTTTCTGGGCATTTAGTCCAAAGACAACAGCTTTTTAATGTGCATTGCTCTTTGTGAACTGCAGACATCTATACAATTCTAGTTAAAATAATGATCATTTCAGTTCCAGGCAGATTTCTCTGAGACAGACAGCATGTTTGTTTATTTAGTTGCTTCCTTGTGAAGGAGACACAATTGTCTGTCCTCTGGCAGTGATTAGATGAGCAGTGAGGTATAAAGACCAACAAATTGGGTAATAGGCAGCAGTGGAATTTTAAATTAATTGTAGGGCATGCCTAGGTCAAGCCATGCTAAAGACACCTTTGATATTTAAAGTTTAAATTAAGTGTACAGAGCATGTAGTGGAAAAAGATTAGCATGCAATGTTCTTCATGAGCAAATATTTTTATTGAGGAATAAGAAGATCTAGGACAGTGATGGCGAACCTATGGCACGGGTGCCAAAGGTGGCACTCGGTGCCCTTTCTGTGGGCACTTGACATCACCCCTTCATAGCCACCTGTATACAGGTTAAATTTACTGTATTGACACTTTGCAAAAAAAATTAGTGGGTTTTGAATTGCAGTTTGGGCACTCAGTCTCTAAAAGGTTCACCATCACTGATCTAGGATAAGGAATATGAAGAAATGCAAAAATTCAGGGGCTGCCATTCAATATGAAGAAAATAGAAAATGTTCACATCACTTATGGAAACATGACATTTCAGATAAAGACAAAACTACACATTCCTCTTCCAACAGATGGTATTGAAGCCTGGCTGATACTTCTCCTTTGTTAGAAAACTTCAGGACTTGGCAGAGTTTGATTTCCAGTGGGAAGATATCAGGCAGGAGGGGAAAGTATTGCCTTGTAATAGGATCTGTGGACTGAGAGGAAGGTGGAATGGGTTGTCTCTGTGAAATGTGCAGAATAGCATGACGACCCAAGGGATTTTTACAAGAAAACTTGATGAGTTTTCTCCTTCCTACTAAGTAGAGTTGTGCATTGCCCCTCCCCAATCCAATCACTGTCCTTGGTAAGGTTAAACAGACCAGGACTTGATTAGATCCACACTCTCCTGGTGATGTTCTGAAATTATCAGGGAAACCACCCCTTCATTTGCTCAAATAGAGAAGCACAAATGCCTATAAACTTGGAGGGGGCATTATACAGCACCATGAATATTGAGAATGCGGTAGACCTCAAGGACAGGGTTCAGTGTTTACTTTTTATGGTATGGGAGGCCCACTCAGCTCCAAATTTTGTTCATTTTCTTTTTTCCTCCTATTTTTTTTTAAAACTTCCTGCTGATGGCTACTCAGTCCTGATATCCTACAGGAAGGTAGAAGAAATAACATTGATTTGATCAGTGCTTTGGCACTTGCCCAAATCCAAGGTGCAGCCCCAACTGTCAGCTGCCAAATGCTCAGAAACAGGTGTTGTTATAGTGGTCTGATATTTGGGCAATATGCAAGCAGTCATCCAGTAGCTGGACAGCAGTCACCACATACATTGCCAGAGGAGATCAGGGGTTTCTCTTGAATTCCAACACTCAGTAGGTTGCCCACAGTTACTCAGTCACTAGGTAAGAGTATGGCTACACTGGCAACAGGGAGCAATCAAGTCCAAGTCATTTTGGAACAGTTTGGAACAGTGGGACTTGATTAGATCATGCCTTCCATTCACACGGAAATGGCTCTTCCAGTAGTTGTGATATTGTCAACTCCATTTTGGTGTTAGACTACTTCATTTTTGTTTGTTTGGCTGCAAGGTGCTCTTTTCCTTCTCACTCCCACCTCCTGCCTTCTTTTGCAATAGCAGTCATCCATTTTTTGAGGGTAGGCATTACTGCTGGGGTTTTATGTAGGGCAGACATGTCCAAACTTTGGCCCTCTGGATGTTTTGAACCACAACTCCCAGAATTCGAAGCTTAGATTGCCAATGACAAAGGACTGTGGGAGTTGTGGTCCAAAATATCTGGGGGGCCAAAGTTTGGACATGCCTGGTGTAGGGGTTTTATATAGGGGAAAGGGTGTACAGAGTGCCATATTTTGCCCTGTGTTTTCTGACAAGTTTCATTGTGCTTGCAATATGGTACTATAGCAGGAAATATTATTATTTTTAATTAAAACAGGCACACCTTTTTTCACTTCAAAGTTGGACAGAGGTGTCACCCATAGTCACAGCTATACCACAGCACCCTCTAAATATTACCACGGATATGTAAGAACACCTCAATGCTGAAGTAATCTAGATAACCATGCAGGAAGAAAAATGTTTATTTGGAGAAACCTACATTGTTGTAAAGAAACAGTTGGCTCCAGCCCTAGACCATTCTGGAGTGGATTGATTCCTGATGGAACACTCTAACAAGAATGTTGTCTAGTTGCCATTTCTTAGAGCAATCCCAGCTATTCCAGCAGGGTGCAACATGGGATGAAATCCTGTGGAGCCAGCCTATCTGAAGGAAAACAAACAAGAAAGTATATCTTGGTTTGTTTGTTTTTGTGATGGTGGGAAGGTCTATCCCCTGAGTGGTTAAAATTAGCTGATGACAGTTTTGATTAAAATACATTATACTCTAAATTTAGCTGAAGACTTTGATGGAAGGAGAGAAATGGGAATTGCCCTCTTCTGAGTATCTCTTAAATTCCCTCAGCCACAGATGATTGATCTGTAGCTATTCATTTGGGTTTTCTCGCTCCTTTCTGCACATACGGTTGTGTGTTAATGGCAAGCTCCTCAAACTTACAGGCTCTCCGGGGGAACTTACTGATCTCTTTTAAATGTGACAAAATGGGGGCTCTGTTTCTCCAGCGTGGGTTGGATTCTCCCAGTTTCTTTCTTGCCTTCATCAATCTGCTGCCTCTTGATAGGACACAAAAGTCTTATTTTGACATGGTTAGCTTTGGAAGGATAGGATAGAGACTTGTCATCTGAAATCAAAAATGCTCGATGATAAAAAAAAATAGAACAAAGGAAAGCAGAACGTTGCAGGGGGAAATGGGCATGACACATATATTGCTATCTGCACTACACTAGAAAGTATTTCAGGACCAATTGCTGTTCATTGCTGTCTGGTAGCTTCTGATATATGCCGATCCTATGCATTAATAACCTCCAGAAGATGGCATCATTAACAGTCCTGCTCAGGTCCAGTAAACCCAAGCCCAGGGCTTCTTTTACAGTTGAATCCATCTCATGTTAGGTCTTTCTATTTTCCTACTTTTTTAACTTTTCCTAGTTTTGCTGTCTTTTCTAGTGCATCTTGTCCTTTTGTGATATGCCTAGAGTAGAGATGGGGATGAATTACAATAAAAACAAATTGCAATAATGCATAAATATTGGTGACTCATTTAATAGTCATTAATTCATATTTGTTTGGTCCAAACAGGATGAATATTCTCCATTTTATTCATCCCTTTGGGGTTTATTTTAGACAGCCCATAGCAAACCATGACAAATATTTAATTTGGTAGTTCCTCCCCATCTCTAGTCCAAAGCATAATAACTTTAGTTTATTCATTTATTCTTGATTTTGTGCACCATCGTGAGTTGTTTATTCAAGCTGGTGGTATATAAATTGTAAATAAAGTAAAAGTAAAAGTAGAATCAATTAATACTACCATTTCCATACAAATAGGCTAGGGGGTATTCTCCCTAAACTGGGCTTGAGGAAGCTCTTCTGCCATTTTGGCGCCTCTGGGACCCAGAGGAGCATAGTGTTTCATTTCGTTCCAAAGTTACTTAAAAATCATTAGTAATGAAACAAAATGAGACTACTTAAGAAATGAAATGAAACAAAACACTCTTTTTCCATTTTGTGCCCATCTCTATAGCCATGTCTTTAAGGCTCTATTGCAGGCACCGAAATTGAAATTCTAATTATTATATTATAATAATAGAGGCATAGAGCTATAGATCCTAAGCCATTGCAGGAAATCCACAGCTAAATCACACCCCTGGCAAGTTGCCACCAGCCTCTCTTTAAACCTTCCAGTGAAGGAGAATCCACTCACTCCAAGGTAATAAATTCTAGTGTCAAACATGTCTTACTGTCAAGAAATTCTTCCCAGTGTTCAGGTGGCATTTTCTTTTTAGTGATTTCATCCCTCATTTTGGGTCCTGACCCCTAGAATGATACAAAACAAGTTTGCGCCATCATCCACATGACAGCTGTTCAAATATTTGAAGAATATCATGTCACTTTGCAATCCTTTGCTCCTGTCCAGCTCCCTGAACTGTTCTTCACAAGCCTCAGGCTCCAGACCTTTAACCACGGTGGTCACTGTCTTCTGGATATATTCCAGCTTATCAGTACAGTATGTTTCTTATATGGTGGTGCTCAGTATTTTAGGTGAGGGCTGACCATTGTTTCCCTTGAATCAGATACCATACGTGTGTTGACACAACTGAGAATAGTCCCCTCCACCACTCATAACATGCACACTTTTTATTAAAGCACAAGAGACTTCTGCTATCTACCACTCACCATTTGGTGTCATCTGCAAATTTGATGAGCATTCCCGTCATGCACTCATATGAGTCATTTATAAAGATGTTGAATGACAATGGGTGAAGTATAGAACCCTGTGACACTCCCTTACCATTTCTCTCCAATATGAGAAGGAAGTGTTGGCGAGTACATTTATAATTTGGCCAATCAACCTTTTAAAGATCTGCCTGACAGTAGCAGCCTAGTTTTTGCCAGCTTGGTCACAAGAATATCAAAAGCCCTGCTGATTTTTTTTTAAAAGAGGAAGATGATATTTACAAAATTCCTGTCATGAATTGAATATGTGACTTTATTACAAAAACAAAAACACATTAGTCTGAGATGGCATCTTTTTTAGAAAGAGCATGCTGTGTCTTTGGCATCAGTGTATTCTTTAAGAACTCACAGACTGTTTTATAATCTGTATGAAACCTTTCCTGGTCAAGTTGACCAGTTGGTAGTTCCACATTTCTTTTTCTTTTCCTTCCTCTTTTTAAAAGACAGAGATGACATTTGCTCACCGCCAGCATTCAGGGACCTCACTTGTTTCCCAAGGATTATAAAAAAGTTTAGACAGAAAATCTGCAGTTATATCTGAGAGTACCTTTAATACACTTAGATGCAGTTCAAATGGCTCCAAAAACTTGATTCTGTTTTTTTATTTTTTTATTATAAAATTAACAAACATACAAACATACAATAAACAATAATACCATCAAACACTACAAAGTGCACCCTCACCCCCCGGGACCATCCAGTGTTCTTGAATCTTCTCTTCCTTCTTCATCTTCTTTTTTTTTCCTAATTGGCTTCTTAAGGTCCTTTTCTCCAGAACTGTGTTGGATTATACGTTGGTTGTATCCCTTTCCCTTTTAGTAGTACATAATCTATAAATTTTCTCCAAATATCATAAAAAATATCCTTTCTCATTTCCCGTCGCAAAACTTTTATATTGCAGGACAATTTATCATTTAAAGCTATATCCCACACTTCCTTATACCAGTCAGCAATTTTAAAATCTAATTTCAGTTTCCAATTTTTAGTTCTAATTAGTCTTGCTGCTGTCATAAGATTTGCAATTAATTCTTTTGTTTTCGTATCATATTCATTAATAGGTGGTAATGATAACAATGCAATTTCCGTTTCACATTTAATATCAGTTTGTAGTATTTCTCTTGTCTCACCGAAAATCTGTTGCCAAAACTTTTGAACTATTTCACATTCCCACCAAAGATGAATATAGGTGCCTATCTTTTTTTCACATTTCCAGCAGAGCTTAGAATATCTTGGGTTTATTCTATTCAGTCTGACTGGTGTCATATACCATCTTAAAACTAGTTTAAAGTAATTTTCTTTTATTCTGACTGATAATGATAGTAAAATCCTCAAATTCCAAATTCTTTTCCATTCGTCTTTATTTATTTCTTTATCTATGTCTTGTTTCCAAACCTCTCTTATTGTGCCTAGCTCCCTTTCCTCAAGAGAATCCTGGATTATTTTATATATTTTACCTACTGCTCCTTTCCCTGTATTTCCTTTCTCTGGTTCATATGTTAACAAGAATTGCTCAAACTTTGTATATTCTCTGAGTTGTATATTTCTCCTTGTCCATTCTTTCGTCCAACTTTCTAATTGGGCATAATTCAACCAAGATAAATCCTTGGCTTGCAGTATGTGCTTAATATCCTGCTTTGTTCTTATCTTTTTAATCCACTCTTTTAATCTTGCCACTTTCATTATTTTAAATAATTCTCCATATTTCTTCATATTCTTGGGGAAATTTATCTGATCTATCACCAAACTGAGAGGGGATCCTTCCAGTGCCAGTTTCCTTCCATACTTTTTCCAAGTGGTTAATAGGGAACTCAGGTGCTGGTTTTTAATTGGATATCTTTTTTTGGGGAAAACTGAACAAGTATTTATTTATATCTCCATTTAACTCATTTGATTCAAGTTCCCACCATATTAATTTTTCAGGTTTAAATAATATTTCACCCACACAACTAAGCTGGTTAGCTGTATAATAGATTCTAATGTTAGGTATACCTATGCCTCCATCCTTTTGAGATCTATACCAAAAGCTTTTACTTATTCTTGCTTTTTTGCCATCGTTACAATATCTATTTATGAGATCTTGATAAGCTTTAATTTCAGCTTCTGTATACTGAATGGGTATCATTCTAAAAAGGAAATTAATTTTAGGAAGTATCTTCATTTTTACCATTGCTATTCTACCAAACCATGATGGATTTAATTTGGAGTAATTTTGTAATTTATTTCTGATCTCTTCCTTTAATTTGATATAGTTCCATTCTTTGGTCTTAAGCAAATCTTTTTCTAAAAGTATCCCTAAATATTTCATATATTTGCAAACTTTCAATCCATAGTTGGAAATCTCCTCCATATCTTGTTTATCATGATTAAACAGCATAATTTCTGATTTTTGCCAGTTTACACATAACCCAGTTGTTTCACCAAATTCCTTTAAATGTGATTTTATTCTTGGTATATTTTCTGATGGATTTTTTATTGTTAACAAGGCATCATCCGCAAATAAACTAATTTTAATCTTCCCCTCATTCCCCATACCTTTGATTAGTTGATCATCCCTTATTGCATTTGCAAATAGCTCTATAACTATGCAAAACAAAATTGGTGACAAAGGACATCCCTGTCTCGTTCCTTGGCCTAAAGTAATCTATCCTGTCATCCCATCATTGACTATAATTGACGAAGTACTATCTAAGTAAAGTTGATTTATTACACCTAAAATTTTTCCCCCAAAACCCCATTTCTCTAATAGAAGTTTTAACGCAGACCATTGAACACAGTCAAAAGCTTTAAATAGACCTAAGGATAGAATACATGCTTTATCTTGTGCTCTTCCCATCTCATGAAGAACATTCAAAGTTCTTCTTATAGTGTTCGACATTTGTCTACCCTTAATGAAACCAGTTTGATCTTCTTTAATATATTTATCTATAAAAGTATACATTCTTTTGGCTAGAATTGCTGTGAAAATCTTTGCATCTTGATTTATAAGAGATATTGGTCTATAGGATCCAGCATCTGTTGGATCCTTGTTAGGCTTGAGAATTAAAATAGTTAACAAGTTTTTCCAGGAGATAGGGGCTTGTTCTCCTTCCATTATCTCATTGTAAAGCTTCTTTAGCTTAGGTATTAACATTGATTTAAATATCTTATAAAATTCTGGTCCCAATCCATCAGCACCTGGAGTTTTAGCATTCTTTAATTTGTTTATTACATCTTCTATCTCCTCCTCTTTAATAGATTTCTCAATTTCAAGCCTGTCTTCCTCTGCTAATCTTGATTTTAAGTTTTTACAAATGTATTGTTCCATAACTTCCTTCCTGTTGTTGTTAGATGTATATAAATTTTGGTAAAATTCTTGGATAGCTTTTAATTTTTCTTTCATTTGTGTAGTTATTACCTCTTATGTCTTTTATCCTTCCTATCATACTTTTTTCTTTTCTTTTCTGTGCTATCTTGGCTAGCATCTTCGAATTTTTATTACTATATTCAAAAAAGTTTATTTTCAAATATAGTAAATTTCTTTGAGTTTGTTATAGTTCTATATCTTCTAGTTCCCTTTTCCTAGCCTCAATCTGAATTAAGATTTTTTCGTCTTTACTTAAAAAAATGAGATTCAAGGTCTGCTATTATAACTTCTAAATTTTTCTTGTTTACCTCCTCTCGATTTTTTATTATAGAATTTTCTTTTATTATGTAGCCTCTGGCCACAGCTTTCAAAGTGTCCCAAATAACTCCTATTTGTCCACCGCCTTCTTCATTAATATTCCAAGTTTCTAGCCATTCTTTTTGTATTCTTTCTACTGTATCCGGGAATTGGAAAATTCTAGAATTTATTCTCCACCTTCTAGCTTCTCTATAATTCTTCTTGTTTTCTTTTTCAACAGTCATTAAAGGATGTTTGGAAATTTTTATCACCTCTATGTTTGTGTTTGCAATTTTAGGTAATAAGCTTTGTGAGACAAATATAAAATCTATTCTAAAGTAAGCTTTGTGGACTGGGGAGTAAAAAATATATTTTCTTTCATCTCCTTTCAATTCTCTCCAAATGTCCTTTAAACCTGTATTTGCGATGAATTTTGTTAGAGTTGTGTGTCTAACTCTCCAGTCCGCATTCTTATTAATTGTTTTGTCTTTAATTTTATCCATGACCATATTAAAATCTCCAGCCTAAATTACATGTCCCTTCTGTACCTTTTCTATCTGCTCCCAAACCTCTTTGTAAAACAGGTTTTGATTAGCATTTGGTGCATAAACATTTATCAATGTATATTGTTCTGTACCGATTGTGTCCTGCAGAATTATATATCTACCTTCCATATCTTTCACGGTTTTTTCAACAATACAATCACAATGCTTTGAAATTAAGATAGCCACCCCCTTCCTTTAGATCAGGGGTCCTCAACCTAAGGTCCCGGGGCCGAATGCGGCCCCCGAAGGTCCTGAATCCGGCCCCCGGGACCAATTCCAACACCCACCCACCCCCTGCTTTGCAAGCAAGCCACCCTCCGCAGCTGCCTCTATTGCTGAGGCAGTTCAAAGCAGTGGACTATGTCACTTCTCCCACTCCCCCCAACTACCACCCAGATGATCAGCATACTGGCTAGTAGGGCATTCAAAGTGGGAGGGCTACGGCAGGGTCCCCCAGTCCCCCCACCCACCGCCCAGATGGTTGGGGCGCCGGGTGCAGCCGACTGGGGCAATTTAAAACAGGAGGGCTGTGGCAAAGTCTCCCATTCCCACCATGGCCCTGAGGCCCCACCCCTGCTCCTCCTCCCCCCTGCCCACCTGCCTTCCTTGTGTGGCTGCTGCCTGTGTTATTGTAGTGGTGAGGAATGAAGGGGGCAGGCAGAGGCAGCGCCAGCCAGCCTTCCGAGCCAGAGCAGCCATGGCAGTGGACCGCTCGAGGGATGGACGGCAGGAAACCAAGGGGGAAACGGAGCTACTTCCTGCCCACCCAGCCCCCTCCGAGCTGCTGCCTTGCTCCATTGAGCGAGGGAGGGGAGGAGGGAGCCCAGCCATGGCCAGAGGCTGAAGCTGCTACCACCATCACCGGGTTAGAGACCAGCGAAGAGGAGGTGGTGGAGAAAGAAGGGAAGGGAAGAGAAGGCCAAACGGTGGCCCAGGCCTGGTTCCTGGGAGGCTGGTGGGGCTGCATTTGTTCCCAGTTGGTGATGGGCGGGCTGGTGAGCCAAGAGAGCACCGCAGCCTGGCTGGACTCGGCCAGTGAGCGGGCTGCAGGTGGCTTTGGGCATGCCTTTCTGCCTCTCCTCCCTCCTTCCCAGCCCTTGCTCCCTCCCCTCCCTCCCTCCCTTGTAGCGCACCAAGTCGGGTCAGGCCAAGAGAGGAGGTAGATTTTGTCAGCAAATTTAAAGGGGCAGCAAATATATAATATAATAATTATTTACTTGTGCTTGACACAAAGCAGTGCAGCAGTAACGTAGATAAAATGTTAGTATTGATATAAAGGGTTTGCAGAGTTAGTCTAACAGAAAGACAATGACAATGAATAGAGTAAAAACTCATATATTCATATATACATCAAAATATATACAGCATAACAACCAAGCATTATATACAATATAGCAAACAGACAAACAGACAAACAGAGTGTGGGGTGAACTGTTCTCACCATAACAGTCCCCAAGTTACAACTGACAAGCTAGTGCCTTTTATACTATTCAGCACTCACAAGATCTGATGCAATCACTAATTAACAATCTGATGCAATCTGATCTATCCATTACAAATCATGATGTTACAATCAGTTCCACCTGCACTTCATCACTTAACATGCCTGTGATTACTAGTCTCTAACACTTGTGGATTCACATCATGACACTGCAGAATCTAACTGCCTCCATTTTACAATTCTCTTTACACATTCTGTTAAATATACATAACATATGTTTTATCAACTTTTACATATCTTGACAGATTTCCCTCCAGGGACAGTGAGGACGTGATGGCCAGGGGACACAGCTGGATCTGCGTGCAGTGGTATCAGCCTTGCTGCGGCTGCTGCTCCTCATCCTGAGTGGCCGCCCAGAAGGTGATGAGGGGCCTGAGTTTGCCTGGGCTGCCATCTCCTTCCCGATGCAAGGAAGGAAGGAAGGAAGGAAGGAAGGAAGGAAGGAAGGAAGGAAGGAAGGAAGGAAGGAAGGAAGGAAGGAAGGAAGGAGAGCTGCTCCAGCCGCTGCCACTGGAGGAGGAGAAGGAGGAGGTGCAGCAGAGGGATCCCAGCAGTGTCACCTCAGGGTGATGATCTGGAGCAGGAGACATTGCTGGGGCCCTGGAGACACAATGATCATGGGCCAATTGTGGGGGGTTCTGCCCACTTGCCCCTCCCCCCTTTTCCATGTCGGCCTTTTGGGGGTTTTTTGGACTGTGGTCTGGCCCCCAGTGGTGTCTGGGGTGTGATGGACCGGCCCACTGTTTGAAAACGTTGAGGACCCCTGCTTTAGATGAACCAAAACTTTTCTCATATGTGTTAATATCGGGTAATTTCAGTTCATTTAGTCCTTCTTTCATTTGGTGTGTTTCTTGAAGGAAACCGATGTCCGGTTTATTCCTCTTGATTAATGACTCTATTCTCTTTCTCTTCAGCACAGAACCTAGGCCCCTTGCATTCAGTGTAGCTAATTTTGAAAATTTACCTATAGTTTCTTCCTATTGTCCATCTGGCACGGTCCCACTGTGCAACTATTCAAACAAACACCACTTGTAATAAAAACTATATTAACCCAAGCCCTACCACCTACACTTATTTTCTGTTCTCCCACCCTTTGGGCCCTCATACACATCTTGTATGCACCCTTACAGGGTGGGAGGGGGAAAGCACCCATCCACATCTAATGGCTAATAAAGGATCCAGAAGCTCTATATTAAGTCTTAACACTGTCTATCTTTGCTTTAAAATAAGAAAATGGAAATTATAAAAAGAAGAAGAACATAACAAAAAAGTTTCACTCTTATCTTCCTTCTATTCTTCCTCCCTCCAACCCCAAGGGGAAGAAAAAAAAATACCCTCATGGGAAGGGAAGAGGAAGGTGTGAGGAGGGGGGAGGAAAAGGGAAGGTGGAAAGGGATGGGAGTGTGGGAAGGCATAGGTCAAATATAGGGAAGAAAAGAAAAAGAAAAAAGAGAAATAAAGAGAAAGAGAGAGAAGAAGAAGAAGAAGAAGAAGAAGAAGAAGAAGAAGAAGAAGAAGAAGAAGAAGAAGAAGAAGAAGAAGAAGAAGAAGAAGAAGAAGGGAGTGATGTCTTCAGCACTCCGGATCTCCTCGATTTAATCTTCGGAGTTAATTGTCAGTTGATACTGGTGAGGATCTAGCGGCCAGTCCTGGAGGAGTCAGCTTTTCAAGTTGAATGTTCCATGCCTTCAGAAGTTGTTCACCTTCTTCCAAGGAATAGATTTTATGCAAAGTTGGGCCTTTCCATACTTTAAGGAAGATCGGGAATCCCCAGTTATATTTGAAGTTGTGCTTTCTCAGAGCACTTGTCATAGGTTTCATCGTTTTCCTCCATTCAAAGCTCTCTCTGGAGATGTCCTGATAGACTTGCACAATTCTGTCACCTCACTTCAGCAGCTCCAGTTTTGCTCTGATAGTAGACATAAGTTGTTCTTTATAGGCATATGAAGTAAATCTGATCAAAATTGGTCTTGAGATTCCTCCTTTTGCATTGCCTAAATAATGCACCCTTTCAATATCTATCCCCACAAGCTGTTGGGGGAGAATGGAATTAAGCCAAGCGAGAATTTCTTTTTTCATTTTGCTTCTGTCTTGAACCTCAAAGTTAATTAGTTTCAGATTGGACCTTCTCGAATAATCTTCCATGTAGATAAGCTTTCTCTGCAAAGAGTCTATTTCCTCTTCGTGGGTGGCGATATCCTTCTCATTTTTGGTGGCTAGTATTTGAATGTGTTTGACCTCATCTGCTAGTTTTTTCAGCTCTGTACCATTTTTGAAAACTTCTGCTTGAACCTTTTGGATCTCATGTGATAAAGCTTTCTTTAAATCTTTGTTTTGAGTAGATAGAGAATGGAAACGATCGTCAATGATAGAGGTCTTATCTTTCAAGGCTAGTTTCAACAGATTAGCGAACTCCATTTTCATATCTTTGATTTCCTTAAGAAAATCCGGCTGTTGTCCTGGCAATTTGCCAGAATCAGACGCCATTGTGTCCACTGCAGGAGCAGTTTCCAACCTTTCCAGAGACACTCGCTGGTATGTGGAATCTGAAGGTTTTTGAACCCACCTTCTAATTGCGAAGGTTGGAGCTTTTTTTTAAGCTGGCATGCAGAAAAGCAAGGTGATATGTCTCTGTTTCTCTTTCTAGCCCCGAGAGAAAACAACAGCTCTAACTCTGTCCAGTTGGCAGTGTCACTGCTTCGGCATAAATCGAAATTTAGTGCTTCAATATTTCATGTTTATCTGTCTTTAGAAGCACACAGGTTTCGACCTATCCTCCCCAGTAATTTATGGCTCATTTACTCACGAGTCCAGAGTCTTTTTGAGACAGTATTTCAAGTTTTCTCTTCTGATGAATCGGAGCTACAGAATCCGAGCAGCCATCGTGTCTGTGGGCAGAAGTGCCCCCCCCAAAAAAACTTGATTCTGTTTAAAGTAGCTTGATGTTCTGGCACCACACCTTTGCCTATCTTGTACATAGAAGAGAAGGGGGGGTGCCATTTTGTCCTGATCTCCTGGCAGCAATATTTTGAGTTAACCTTGCAATAAATAGAAGCAGGAAGAAGAGTCTGCTAGGTATAAGAAAAACAAGAAACATGGATAATGTGTGTAGTAGAGATGGCCACGAATAGAAACAAATGATGTTTTGGTTTTTCATTTTCGTTACAGAACCCGTTTCGGTTCATTTTAGTTTCTTGTGACATTTTTCAAAAATCTTCATTTTGTTTGCTCGTTTATTCATTTTTCATTTTGTGTGTAGTGTAGTGTGTGTGTGTGTGGGTTCTTGTGCAACTGTGGCTGGGGGAAAGAGTGGGCTTAATCTTCTCTCCAGCCACTGTGGGGTGGGGGAAAGAGCTCCCCCAGCAAGCACCTCTCAGCTGCTCTGCACTGGCCCCAAGCCAGCGTCTCTCTGGTGCTCCACTGGCTTCCCTGCACCCCTGGAAATGAGGTGCAGGAAGTGAGCGACGAACAGCTGAGAGGTGGGGGTGGGGAAGATAAGTTTCTCATAGGAGAGGGGAAGAATAGTTTAAAATTTCTCCTACCTGGTGCTGGTCCGGGTAGCGCTTGATCACAGTAAAAAAAAACAGCCAATGGCAGTAGCGCTTAGGTCGACAAAAAATAAAATAAAAATAAAAATAAAAAAATAAAAGGAGCACTGACAGGGCACCAGGGGTTGTCTGGTTGGCACCCTAATATCTTTAAAAACATAATAAAAAATCCCCAGCTCTGACGGGGCCCCAGGGGCCTTGCGGTGGGCACTGAAAGAAAATAAAAAAACAAACAAACAAAAGTCCTGCGCTACAGAAACCCGGAAGTGAAAGAAGGGTCTGCCCAGCCCCAGGGGACACAAGTGGGTGCTTGAAAAAATAAAAATTATTGGGCCCCAGGGGTGCCCTGGTCAGCACGCTAAAATCATAAAATAAACAAATAAAAAAAGCCCAAGCACGGATGGGGCCGCAAGGGCCGAGCAGTTGCTTTTAAAAAAAAAAGCCCACGCCGGCACTACAGCTGTAGTGTGGGCCAGGAACCCAGAGGTAAACAGGTCATCAGGAGGGGGAAAGATAATTTACAGAGCTCCCTCTTTTCCCCCACCCCCTGGGGAGGGGGGAAGAGAGGGCTCTTTAAACTAATCTCACACCCCTCCCGATGGGAAACCTATTTTCCCCACCCCACCTCTCAGCTGCTCCTTGCTGGCTTCCCTGCACCTCCTTTGCTGTGGAAATGGGGTGCAGGGAACCCAGTACGGAGCATCTGACAGGCGCTGGCTTGGGGCCAGCCCACAGCAGCTGAGAGGTGCTGGCCCCAAGCCAGCACCTCTCAGTGGTAAAGGGGGGGGGAAGACCTGATCTTTAAACATTTTCCCCACTCCCCATGACAGCGCTAAGCGCCCGCTCGGTGCTGTCCTCAGGAGGGGGAAGATTGGTATGGGGTGGATAAGGGAGCTCTTTAGACTAATCTTCCCCCCTCCTGATGACAGCACCGAGCAGTCGCTCAGCGCTGTCATCCGGAGCAGGAAAAATGTTTAAAGAGCCCCCTCTCCCCCCCCCCAGGCTGTGAGGCGGAGGGCGGCGAGAGGGGCTCCAATTCCATCTCCGCACGTGGAGACTGGATCTCAGCCCCTTCCTTCCCAACTCCGCCACGGAGCCTGCAGCCCGGTGGGCTGTCAGGCTCCGTGGTGGAGGGTGGTGAGAGGGGCTGGGATCTGGCTTCTGCGTGCGGAGACCAGATCTCAGCCCCTTCCTTCCCGACTCCCCCCACAGCCTGCAGCCCACCGGGCTGTCAGGCTGTGGGGGGAGGGCCGCAAAAGGGGGCTCCGATCATGCCTCCGTGTGCGGAGACCAGATCTCAGCCCCTTCCTTCCCAACTCCGCCCCCAAACCTGGAAGCTGGAAGACTGTCACTGGACCAGGAAGGCCAGCAGCACCAGCAGCAGGTAGGAGGACTTTCTTCCATTCATCGGGCAGCCAGGCCAGTAACAGAAATGAGCAGAACCGAAGAAAATGTTCTTGGTTCTGTTCGGTTCAAGCCTGGCCCATCCAAATTGTTCTTCATTCTGTTACATAACGGAACAACTAAAAACTAACAGTAACGGAAAATTCGTCGTTTCATGCCCATCTCTAGTGTGTCGTCTGATGACGTCTGAGAGTTTGTCAGCCCTTGTTTGAAATGGAAATGTTGCTGGTTTGAGTAAGAGGAAACAGGAGCAGAGGCCAGACAATGAGCTGTGGGGAGAGCAAGGTGGTAGATAGATTTAGGCTCCTTTTCATTTTTCTTGGCTTTATTCTGGTGAGAAACAAGGTGACTCACATCTTATTGCACTTCAGTTTGAGCCCCTCTGAAGTATGTCCTTACATACCTACCATTAAATCTACCTGTACAAGAAAGGAAATGTTCTCCACTTGGGATGGGCACCTAACGAAAAACAAAATGCTGTTTCATCATTTCATTAGTTAATGAAACAAAATGAAACAAAATAAAACAGGGAAGCAGTGTTTCATTACAAATGAAATGAAACACCATTTCCCCCTCTAGAAGGATTCGTTCTACAGGAAATGCCAGGGGTACCTTCAGAAAGCAATTCTAGCCTACCCCATCAAATTTGGAAAGGTTTGGGGTTCTGGGAGCTGAGTTATGAAACTCCAAAGGGTGTGCCCCTAGGAAAAAAAACTTCTAATTGGAATCAGAAGCTGATTGGGCTAACGATAGCGCTGCTTCTGCTCCCCATATGATTCCAATTAGAAGGTTTTTTTTTCCTAGGGGCACCTCTTTTGGAGCTTCATAACTCAGCCCGTTTGTCCCAAATGCTTCCAAATTTCAGGGCTTCCCTAAAATGCCCTTAAAAATATGCACTCAAAATTATTTTAAAAAACTGCAATCAAAATTTACTTACCTTGGAGCTCCAAAGTAGCAGGGGTACCTTCTCGAAGCAATATGGAAAGATTTGGGGGTAAGGGGACTTAGTTATGAAGCTCTAAAGGGGCTGGGAATAGTTAGTTGGCAAAGTGTGCTGGGACCATGGAGGCAAATCAGGGAGTTTACACTATGGTATTAACTCACTAACTGCCTCCATGCTACCAACACATGTTGCCAATTTACTACCCCAGGCCCCTTTAAAGCTTCACAACTAAGTCCATTTACCCCAAATCTTTCCAGATTTCAGGGGGTTCCCCAAATCCCCCTACTCACCCTGACCTATCAAAAAGCCCCAGCTGGTAGGTGGGGGACGGGCAAAAGGCATAACAGAGCAGATTTTTCCCTTGATGCTCCATTCTGCCTTTCACCCCTCTCCCCGCCTACCAGCTGGGGCTTTTTGACAAGTTTGGGGTTTGGAGAGGGTCCCCCTTCCCCCACACCCCAACCTGTCAAAAGTCTCAGCTAGGAGGCAGGGGGAAGGGCGGAATGCAGAAGAGGAGCAGCAAGGGGAAAACCTGCTCCCTTTTGACTGTCACCCCTCCCTCCACATACCAGCTGGGGCTTTTTGACAGGATAGGGTTTGGAGGTGTGGTACCCCCTCTCCAAACCCCATCCTGTCAAAATGCCCCAGCTGATAGACAGGGATTGCAAGGAAGAAGGAAGAAAGCAGTGGTAAAGTGAAGCTCTGTTTGAATTTACTGCTGCCTCCTTCCTTCTCCTGTGCTCCCTCTCCTCCCAGGGTGGTTTTCTGGACAGGGAGGCCTGTTGGCAGTGGGGGATGGCCACCACTTCCTACACCACACCCTGTGCAGAACACACCCCTGGGAGGAGGGGATGGCAGGAGAGAAAGGAGCAGTCAGGCAGGGAATTTACTTCTGTCTGGCTGCTCCTTTCCTCCTACCCGCCCACCTCCCAGCTGTGATCGAGCTGTCAAAATTAGCAGGGAGGTAGTTGCAAGGAGTTTTTAAATCCCACATGCCACTAGCTAGAGTGCTGGTGCCATTGGGAATTCATTTCATTTCGTTTTGTTTTGTAACTAACATTTTTTTTGAAAAGTTTCATTACGGTACGAAGCATAATGCAGAGGGGGACAAAATGGAACAAAATGAAAACAATTTTTCCATTTGATGCCCCTCCCTATTCTCTTTCTCTGAATACTCCCTAAAAGTGTCATGACATCCCCATCCTAGTGATGGGGAAGCAAGTTATTTAAAAAGATAAAACAAATAAGAAGATGCTGCTGTCCTTGCCACCTCTAAAGTAAGAAAGAGACCAGAATATTAGCATCATACCAGTTGTTAGTATAATAATAATTGTGTGTGATCAAGTCAAATCTGACTTGTAGCAACTCTTTTCTGGGTGGAGAATGCTCAGGTGTGGTTTGTCATTCCCTTCTTCTAGGGGGTACCCTGGGACTATGCAGCTTGCCCAGGGCCCTACAGGCTGCCTCTTCTGTGATGCACAGAAGAGAATTTAGCTCTCAGCCTCTGACTTTGAAAACAGATACCTAACTCCCTGAGCTATTTAGCTGGCTGGACAGTTGCTAATAGGGAGGTAAAAATGGAGAGACTGCTTCCAATGACATCATGAACATACATAGAGAGCATTATATTTGCTAGATGCAGGCAGCAGTTTAAAACTACACCTACAGTATGTATGTTAGAACTACCTGAAAATTGTTCTACAAATAGCAGAGGTGTGTGTGTGTGTGTGTGTGTGTGTGTGTGTGTGTGTGTGTGTGTGTGTGTGTGTGTGTGTGTGTGTGTGTGTGTGTGTGTGTGTGTGTGTGTGTGTGTTGTGATGCCGGGCACAGTGTGAAAAATACTGTAAAAGCAGATGAAAAACACTTTGAAAAGCAATGGGGGAACCCTTGCTCTGAAGCATTATTCCTTCATGTTCACATTCCATCTTTTCTACGTTGGTTTGCTGAGGTTCATTCTAGTCACAACTGCTTCTTTTTTCCTGCTTTCACTTGAAAGTGCTCCTAGTGGAATATTTATCCATTCTTTCTCTGCCTTGCCTTCCTTTCCCTTGAGGAGGCCGTAGAGTATCCTGTGCTGTTCTCTTTGGCAGATGGTTCTGAGCACCACTGAAAAAATTTAAAAAGAACAGCAAGGAGGCCTCCATGCACAACTCTCTGGGAAATGATATACAAATTAATAAAAGTGGCAAAACTCCATACATAATACATCACAGAACATCATATATTGTCACAACAACAACACAGAGAAAGGGGGTGGGTAGGACCTTCTTTCCCAAGTAGTATACTGGAAGGCTATGAAGAGTGGGAATCTCTTTCATTCTCTTCCCTCCCTCCCATTCATTATGAGAAACCCATGTGGATTGCAGCGGAGGCATCGAGGAAGGAAAACAATTTAAGGACCAGCTTTAATTAGTTGTTGGGAGAAATGAATGGGAGAGATGGAGGGCTTTGTAGTGGATTGAGAGGCACAGGCCTAAGACAGGAAGTAGGAGGCACAAGGTGACAATTCAAAGCAGGGGTCAATGAATATGTGAACTGCAACTTCTTCTGGATTTGGGAACAAGCTATGTAAACTATAAATTCAGTTTCTCAGATAAAAAGGGCCACTAAAAAACAAAGGACATTTATTTAGTGTGAGGAAGTGGAATAAGAATATATGTGAGCATCTCTGCTTTAGGTTTTAGTTCTAGGCAACCCTTTTTCTTCAATATATCCTACCTTGAATTAGAACTTTTCACCCATGTGCTGATGCCCACCTTCCTTACTTTCTTATTAGCACTGTGCATTTCATTCAAACCCACACTTTTTTGGATGCATATTGTTACAGATGCCTCATAATAATTATTATGTCAATTAAAGTTCTTATTTTGTTTTTATTTTTAAAACAACCAAACTAATCAAAACCTAATTTTCACCCATCGCTCGTACTGGTCCAGTTGATCATGCATTTACTTGCAGTGAGTGGTTCTGGTAGGGCTAGAGACCTCTTTCATGTACTTTTGTATTGTGTCAGATGCATACCTACCTCTTTTCATTGTTTCTCTTTTAATACACTGCATATGCACATCAGTTCCATTGAGAAGCAAACATCAAACAATGTGCATTGTAATGTGCATTCATATCATACTCCACAACAACTGCTCTCAATAGTTTGGGGCACCTTTTGTTCCACCTAAGCACACATTTAAACTATACATATACAGTACTGTAGTTAGTGTTTTTTTGGAAGGCATTGTATTGGTAATCAATCAATCAATCAATCAATCAATCAATCAATCAATCAAGTTCCTTTCTGTAAAATCAAGGCATTTTGCAAATTCACAGTAAGGAATAATTGCTTCCATTTAAATACTTTACTTTGAGAATGCTTTTTTTAAAAAAAAGTTTATTCAAAGAAGAATAAAAGGCAAAATAACAAATAGGTGAATGATTTAAATTAGAACCCAATTTAAAATTACATATCATTAATATTAGTATGATGGACCTATGATGAAATATACATCTTTATTTATCTCACTGTAGGATTTTCAAGATTCACAAGTGGTTTACCATTGCTTTCTTCCAGACATTACAAAAAAAATGTTAGCTTTAGCATCACTGTTGTTGTCTGTGCAAGATCTGCTGCTGCTATTGGAGCTACCCAGTAGCTGTCCTTCAGCATTAGAATTATCTGTTTTCTTTTGCTTGTGTGACTGTTAACCTGGAAGATGGTGAACGGCTCTTATATGGAGTCTCAGCATTGACATTCTACCTTGGGTGACCCTGCTAGGAGGTGTAGCCTCTTGAAGACATATGTTTCTCCTGTGCAAGACCCCTTCACAAGGCTGCCATCTGGTTGATCAAAACAGTGCTTGTGATAACAGGTGGGGCTTTGCAGGACCATGGCACCCTCCTATATCCTCCTCATGTGTAAGAAGGATTGGGTGCCCCTCCCCCATGATGTCCTCCTATTTGCATTGCAGAAGACTTATATAAGGTAAGGTCTAGCATCGATCACAGGAAACTGGCATAGGACACAGGCTGGATGAAATATATCCCCAGAATTAGTGACATCAGAGAGCAGAACTTTTGTCCACACTGATGTTTTTTTATGTGTTTTAAATATTTGAGGAAATGGAAATAATACGGACCCACAAGGGTATATGCTTATTTCTGACTCTGAGTAGTGTATTGAAATAATCTGTAGAACTATCTGGAAGTTGAGTCATGGCTACTGGACTTCTTTTTTGAGAGATAGAAACGTTTCGCTGTTCATCTAAACAGCTTCATCGGTCTGAATACAGCTAGTGCAAATCCTCCATCTTATAGTCAGCTTTGAGCTCTTGTCACCCTGGCCTGAATTAGGCTCATAAGATGAACAATGGCCTAAATAGGCTCATTAGGGAGAGAATAGTATCCATAGCCTTAATGGTGAACAATGGCCTAAGTTGCTGAAACCCATCAAGAATGGTTCGTTAGCTATGGCCTTAGTGGTGAAGGCTTTTTGATTTGTCTGGATACTTTGGAAAGCACAGCCTGATAAGTAGCAGATAGACTATATCAGAGCCCACCACCTCTGTTGAGGGAGAGGTTTTCAATGTTCACATGAATGGCCTCCCTTACTCCTCTCTCAAACCACCTCTCTTTGTCTAATATGTGTACATCCTCATCTTTGAAAGAGTGTCCTTTGTCCTTCAAATGGACATGTACTGCTGATTCTGGTCCTGAGCTGTTACCCCTCCTATGTTGGGCCATCCTTCTGTTTAATGGCTGTTTAGTTTCTCCAATGTAGAAGTCTGAACACTCCTCACTGCATTGGACCGCATATACTATATTGCTCCTTTTATGGTTTGGTATCGGATCCTTTGGGTGGACAAGTCTCTGCCTTAGTGTGTTTGTGGGTTTGAAATAAACAGGGATGTGGTGTTTGCCAAAAATCCTTTTAAGCTTCTCCAACACTCCAGCCATGTAAGGAATGACCAGGTTCTTCCGTCGGGTCTGGATCTGTAGAACTGTGTGTTCTTGTGGCACAAAGTTATACAGTTAAAAAAAATACATAAATCATATATAAAGGAAAGCAGGCCTTATCTCAAGAACCTCTGACAAATAAAGTAGAAAGGGACTAGAAGTGAGGCCAAACATGGCACTTTTCAGAGGCTGGCAAGAGATTATGTAATTGTCTGGCTGGATAAAACTCCCATCTCTTCAAATGAGCTCCCTTCAAGAAGAAGGCAAAATAATGTTTTCATAAAAGGTGTTGGCCTGTGATGTCAGTTTTTATTTTGTCAAGTGCTTGCCTTTGATCTTGTAACAATGATCCTTGCCATATAGTTTTAATAATGTGGCAAGAAGGATGAATTCTGTTTCCACAGGGCTGAATTATTCATTATGTTTGAAACATTAAATTGTCATCAAATGCTTTCCAATCTGCATTACCTACAGTCATGCCATATTGCTAACGCCAGGACTGCTTATGTAATGAAAAATCTTGTGGATGTTCTTCAATCACCACAATACACTTGAGAAATAGCAGACAAATTATTTTGATGAACCAGACATCTATATTGAACCACCACTTTCATTTGTGATCATACTATTGGAATTTTCCTGATAGTCTGTCAGCTCCCCCAAAACACTTAGTGTTTGAAATAAACCCACTTGGCACAACACTCAGTGTATTTTTCAAATGTTCAAGTACATTCAGGCTGAAGCATGTTTCAAAGGACAATGGATATACACAGTACTGTATAGTGTGTGTGTGTGTGTGTGTGTGTGTGTGTGTGTGTGTGTGTGTGTGTGTGTGTGTGTGTGTGTGTGTGTGTGTGTGTGTGTGTGTGTGTTAAATTTGCCCCTAGGCTCGTTATTCATTTCATTACATAATGAAACAAATAATGAATAACAAAACAAAAAAATTCATTTCGTGCCCATCTCTTTATATATATATCTCTTTATATATATATAAAACTAGTCTGGGGGCAAATTTAACACAAACCGAACTGAACCGAACCAAGAAAAATTGGTTAAGTTAGGTTTGTTTCATTAATGGGGGAGCGGAGATGTATCCTACCTGGTGCTGGTCCGGAGGTCCAGTCTTCCTGGCTTCTGGGATGGCGACTAGGAAAAGACCAGGGGGAAAAAAGCACCGATGGCCATGCTACAGCTGTAGTGTGGCCATGTAGTCGGAACAGTAAAAAAAGAAAAAAGAAAAAAAGGAGTGCCGACCAGGCCCCAAGGATGCCCTGGTCGGCACCTAAAATAATAATAAAATAATAATAATAATAATAATAATAATAATAATAATAATAATAATAATAATAATAATAATAATAATAATAATAATAAAACAAGCACCGACTGGGCCCCAGGGGCCTCTTGGTCTGCGCTGAAAGGAAAAAAACAAAACAAAAAAAAACCCGTGCTACAGCTGTAGCACAGGACCTGAACCCAGAAGGGGGGTCTAAACTAAAATAAAAATACATTTTAAAAAAGGGGGAGCGACAACCAGCCCCCCAAGGGTGGTCTGGTCAGCACACTAAAATAAAAATAAAAAAATAAAAAACCCCAGTGCCGACCAGACCCCAGAGGCCATGTGGTTGGCGCTGAAAGGGAAAAAAAACCCAAAACAAAACAAAAACAAAAAAGCTCCGCAATACAGCTGCAGTGTGGGGCCTGATCCCGGAAGTGGGGGGATCGGGAGGTCTGATAAGAGTGATCTGCCCCCCCCACCTGCCTGCCTGCAGGTGCTCCGCAGTGGGTGGCGGGGACAGAGGAGTGTGTGGGGCTGTGGCGGCAGGGCGGTGGCACTGGCCTGTCGGCTGGTTCCAGGGGGGAGCCCGTCCGGACACGTGTGCCTGAGGAAGTGAGCCCAGCGAGTGAGGGGAGCATCTATGCTGCCCTGATCACCCTTCTTCCTTCTCCTCCTCAAAGATGTGGAGCTGAGCAGAGCACGGGCCAAGCCGGCAACTAGCCAGCCAGCCAGCCAGCCAGCCAGCCAGCCAACCAGACAGCTAGCCAGCAAGCCCACCTCCCCAGGCCAGGCCTCACCACCACCTCTCCTGATCCGCCACCACCCCAGTTCCTCCTGGCCCAGCAATCATGGCCAAGGTAAGGAACAGAACAGCTGGGGTAAGCCTCCCCTCGGAGGCCAGCCTGGCCCCGGTCTGGGCGACTGATGCTGCTGCACCTCTGCTGCCATGATCAGGTGGGTGGGTGGGTTGGGGACGGATCACCAGCCTCCCCACCCTGAACCCACCGTAGCCCCACTGGATTTGTCCATGTCAAGCCCTGCACACAGAGCACACACACAAACAGGGTTCAGTTCTTTGCCAAGATCTTTAATGGAAAGCCAGGCAAGTTCAAGTCCGTTGCTAACAATCAAGTGCCAGATAATTAACAGAACCCAACTCCCAGCAATTAACATTCCAAGTCAAAACCAGAATATCTCACGGAAACCAGATGCCAAACCCAAGGGAACAGATCAAGCCGTGGTCCAGGAAGCCAGTCCAAAATCAGGAAACAGAGCCAAGGTCACAGACAGGAACGTGGTTGCAAGTTCAAATGACGCATTGCCTCCACAGATAACTCAAGGTGAGCTTACCAGCTTTATCCCAAAACAGGGAACACACTCTTACTCCTGGAAAGGCTTCTGCTAGTACTCAGGGCTTGCTGCCCTGATTACCCATCTAGCATCAAAGACCCTTTCCCTAGCCCTCCTGGTGGCACGTCTTTGCAGAATACTGGTCATGGCCCTTCTAGGGGGAGAAGATATGTTTTCACCTGAGTCATCAGACTCAGCTGCCTGCTGATATGATCTGCAAGGCTCCTCCAGCAGCTCTTCACCATTTAACCCCTCAGAATCATGTTCTGTGACAGGCAGGGTCCTGGCACTATCCGCCTCCCCATGGTCCCCCTCTTCCGATGGGCCAGGCCTATCAGGGTAACTGTCATGGAATTGTTGAACCAGCTCAGGAGCATGCAAGTTGGACACAAGTTCCCATGATCGATCTTCAGGTCCATAAACTTCCCAATCTACCAAATACTGCAGTCCTCCAAGGTGTATTTGAGAATCCAAGATTTGACAGAGTTCATATTCTTCTTCTCCTTCTACTAAAATTGGTGGAGGAGGTTCAGGAGTCGGTGGTCGGTTGGGGTCAGGGTCTGCAGCTGGAACCAAGAGGGATCAGTGGAATACTGGATGAATATGAATGGAATCAGGTAGTTGCAGATGAAAAGCAAGTGGATTGATTTGTTCTAAGATGGGATAAGGACCGATGAACCAAGGATCTAGTTTTCAGGATCACCCAGGATGTCTCAGGTATCGAGTAGATAGCCAAACTTTCATGCCTGGATTTAACTGTGGCCCTTCCTGTATTTTCTTGTCCGCTGCTTTCTTATATACTTCCTTAGCATGGTCAAGTTGGTCTCACAATAATTCCTGAATGCCATGGAGTTCTTGAATGTATGCATCCGCAGCCGGTACAGAGGTGGAAGGAAGGGTAGTTGGAAAGTACCAAGGATGATAACCATAATTAGCCATGAATGGGGTCTGGCGAGTGGAAGAATGTACAGCATTGTTGTATGCAAATTCATTCTAAAGGTAACAAATCCGCCCAGTTATCTTGTTGGTAGCATGTATAACAGTGTAAATATTGTTCTAAGGTGGCATTAGTGTGCTCAGTCTGACCATCTGACTGGGGGTGATAAGCTGATGACAGGTGAACTTGTGTTCCTAGTGCAGTGCCTTATGCATTGCCTGCCAAAAGCGAGAGGTGAATTGTGGCCCATGATCCAAAATGAGGTGTGCAGGTAAACCGTGAAGTCTGAAGAGGTTTTGCAAGTAGTGATGAGCTGTTTCTGATGCGGTAGGGGATTTAGGGCAAGGAACAAAGTGAGCCATTTTGGTGAATAAATCCACGAAGACCAGGATGCAGGTAAACCCTTTTGAGTGAGGAAGATCTGTGATGAAATCTAAGGAGACAGCATTCCAGGGACCAGAGGGTGTTGGCAAAGGATGCAACAGACCCAAGGGTTTGGTCACAACATCCTTTGCCCGTCGACAAACTTCACAGGAACCCACATATCAGACAACATCAGCACGGACATGTGGCCACCAGAACTCCCTTGTGAGAAGATGCAGGGTTTTGTAAAGTCCAGTGTCCAGCAGGTAAAGAGTCATGTGAGAGATGCAACACCTGGTTACGAAGAGGACCAGCAGGAATATATAACTGCCCTCGATGTAATAATAACCCTTGTTGTGCAGAAAACTCTCCATGATTCCCATTCTGGATTTCCTGAAGACGTTGTTGAGTCCATGAATTGCGAGCTTGAGATTCACGGATTTCTTCTGCCAAGCTGAGACATGGATTCGTGGCCACGAACACAGAGGGAGGCAAGATGGACACTACTAATGTCTCTTTCACAGGCGCTGCATACTCAGGTTTTCTGGATAACTGTTTGTAGATGCATCAGCAGTCAATTTTTATTCTGAGCCTCAGGAATGTATTTGATCCAGAAATCGATCATCCTGGTGAGGAAAAGAATAATGACCACTGGATTTTGATCAAGGGCGAGGTGAGTCAATCGCCAGGCTGTTTGTAGATGTTCAAGACAACACAGTTCCCTGTGAGAAATAATATGTCCCAGGAATTCACCTTCCTTAATGTCAAACTCACATTTTCCAGCTTAGCATATAGTCCGTTTTCCCAGTGATGCTCAAGTCAATACATTGAGCTGGATCAGTGGAATAAATGTAGCATCTAAATAAATGAGCTCACTCAATCTAGTAGGTAATGCCTCCATACATCTAAAAAGCCGTCTATTCTGGTTTTGACTTGGACTGTTAATTGCTGGGAGTTGGAATGGAAGGGCGTATAAATCCACGCGAAAGTTCTTGTCTAGGAAAGCCCTCAAAGCTTCTAACCCAGGGGGTCCAAAAGTTGGATTATTGGTCTTTTGTCCAAAGTTCAGAGATTAGGGGTAAAGGGTACCCGATCCCGAATAGTAATCTTGTTTAATAATCATTATCTGGCACTTGATTGTTAGCAACGGACTTGAACTTGTCTGGCTTTCCACTAAAGATCTTGGCAAAGAACTGAATCCTGCTTTTCCTGATTTGTGTGTGATCTGTCTCTGTCTGTTTCCATGAGATATTCTGGGGCTTGACTGTTAATTGCAGAATATCTCTCACGGAAACCAGATGCCAAACCCAAGGGAACAGATCAAGCCCAAACCCAGGAAGCCAGTCCAAAATCAGGAAACAGAGCAGAGCCAAGGTCACAGACAGGAACGTGGTTGCAAGTTGAAATGATGCGTTGCTCCCACAGAGAACTTAAGGTGAGCTTACCAGCTTTATCCCAAAACAGGGAACACACTCTTACTCCTGGAAAGGCTTCTGCTAGTACTCAGGGCTTGCTGCCCTGATTCCCCATCTGGCATCAAAGACCCTTTCCCTAGCCCTCCTGGTAGCATGTCTTTGCAGAATCCTGCTCATGGCCCTTCTAGGGGGAGAAGATATGTTTTCAGCTGAGTCATCAGACCCAGCTGCCTGCTGATTTGAGCTGCAAGGCTCCTCCAGCAGCTCTTCACCATTTAACCCCTCAGAATCAGGTTCTGTGACAGGCAGGGTCCTGGCAGTCCACCCGCCCATCGCACCAGCCTCCCCCTCAGAGTGATCCCTCCCTGGTGGGTGGTGGGTCATTTACATCTTCTTTGGGGAGGCTTTTCGAACCCCCCTCCAGACTGCTGCCCACCTGCCTTCCTCCCGCGGCCATTATCTACAGGGCCGATCAGGAGGCCGATAAGATCAAGGCTGTGCTGAGGCAGCCAGGCAGTGCGGCTTCGCCACCCCCCCCCTCAAGTCCAGTGACTATGGGGAACTCTGCTAGTGCTCACCCTCTCACCTCAACCTTGCATGTGGAAATGCTTTAAATTAAATCGCACAAAGCGGGTAAAAATGAATAATGAATTAGCGAACCAACAAAATTAATTTTTATTTTTTGCAAAAATTCACAAAGAACAAAACGGAATGAACTGGACCTCTCAATGAAATGAAATGAAATGTCATTTTTTCTATTTGTGCCCATCTCAGATAGATAGATAGATAGATAGATAGATAGATAGATAGATAGATAGATAGATAGATAGATAGATAGATAGATAGATAGATAGATAGATAGATAGATAGAATGCAGTTGATTTTTTAATATAACTAATATGGCTTCTGTAGCAGGGGTTTCAGAAGCTGTAGTGGAGATGAAGATCTTCTTTTCCACGTCTGCTGAACCTGACATACCAAATCACTGCAAAGCATATTAAACAGTACATTCCATGACCATAACTTAATAATAAAGGATATGCACTGGTTATAAAGGGGGCAATGTTGAGTTCTCAGAATTCACAGGCTGATCAGGAAGCTGCAGCACACTCCAAAATCTGCTCTCGGTGGCATGGAAAACTAATGAGGAGGAGGAGGAGGAGGAAAGGTATTGATTTAGTCTATGCTGATGGATGGTGGGCTTTTCTACAACTGATAACTGTTTCTAAATATGCCTCTGTGTTGAAAGACTGTATGTCTTGCATACCAGGCATTTGGGGTGAAGAAATGGGGGAGGTGTGGCACACTTACATGTTGTCAGTGGCTTTCTAGACAGAACTGTCTGATGTCAGAAACAGGATCTCAGGGTGCTCTCATCCTTCAGAGCATTTCTGCTCCTTAGCTGTCAGCTGAATATGCGAATACATAAGTAACTGTGCAGTTGTAGATTTGGCATTGAGGGTTTGGTTCAAGTACTTCCAAGTCTCCAGAATGACAAAACCCACCTTTGCAGGTGATCTCAGAGATCTGCTGATGCAGCAACCTACCGGCTACCATCTGTGATGAGCCAAAAAGAAGGGGGGGGCAAATGAGTGGGAGTCCAGTTATGCCAGATCAAAGCTTCATCTAGCCCTGGGACAGAGGAACATTGTCAACCCAGAGCTTGGTCAGGGTGTAGTCATAAGTGGCATCTAATGGCCTTAGGCACAGCTTCAGCTAGCCCTTGGCCATTTGGGACTATGCTTTAAGTTACTGCTGAATGTGTATTAGTTTCATTTACATTTTTCTGACTTTTAATTTCATTATTCATTAACCATGCCTCATTAATGAATCTCTCTCTCTCTCTCTCTCTCTCTCTCTCTCTCTCTCTCTCTCTCTCTCACACACACACACACACACACACACACACACACACACACACACACACACACACACACACACACACACACAAGCACAGTCTCCCACTAGGCCACTTAATTTCCCCTGCATTTAATTTCCTTAATTTCAGCAGCATTTACCCAAGCAGCAATTCTTAACCAATCATACAATGCACTTCATTATTAGGACACTAGGTGTCATGTGTCTTTGAGACAGATATTGAATTAACGTCTGTGATTTGTTAGCAAGTGAGGCTGCCTTAGGTTGTGTGAGGCTATAAAGCCATGTTAGTGTTAAGCTAATGCCACCTGTCTTGTTACTGTTATCCAGCAGGACCCCAGATTTTACTGTGGATCTCTTATTATTCAAGATTTATTTGACAAAGTGGGCCATTCAGCAACTGGCAATATCCCAAAGCCACAAGCAGATGCTCCTGTAAAAGTATCACTTTCAGCTGCACTTTTCCCCATGTAGACTAGATTATGCATAGGGCTTTAAGTCTACATCGAGAATTTAGTGATGAAGTATGGGGACTTCCCCTTTGACTAGATAAGTGATATACAAATCAAATCAAATCAACAATCAATCAATGATGTTCCCAAACTGTATTGGGCCCACATCCCTGCAATTTATTTGGGAACCTAGTGATCCACGTAAGCTTACACTACATTGGATCAAAAGCATTCTCCCCAATTTTATTCTATTGTAAAGGCTTAAATACTGGTGGAGAAATCTGTGATGGTGATCTGATCAACTGAGAAGTGTTAAGGCTAAAGTTCAGTTCCAAAGAACAGGGGTGGGAAGTCTGTAGTCCTGGCCCTGATTTTAGATGGGTACCCGGCAACTAAGAGAGTCAGAGAGGAGAGATAAGGAGGTGGGGGAGCACAAGCAAAGAGACTTTGGTGCTCCCAAATGTGATCTTAAAAACCTTCCTATTCCAAAAGTTTTTAACTAAATTGTGGGACCTGATGGATCTTTTAAAAACTGTATTTATGGTATTTCTGGTTTTTATTGTTCTAATTTTATTGTATTTTGATGTTTTAATTGGTCTGGTTTTGCCTGAGTACCTATATAAATAAATAAATAAATAAATAAATAAAATAAGTGATCCTGAATCACCTTTTCATGAGTACCTCCTGAATCACATTGTCATGAGAATCAATGGCCCTTCATGAGAAAAAGATTCCCCACATTTGTCAAAGAAGAGTAAAGGAGACTGACGTGCCTCAGGAATGACAGATACAAGAAAGAGCATCTTGCACAGATAAGCCTTGGTTAAATCTAATGCAAGATGGCATCGTATGTAAGAACAATGAGGAGAAGATGAGATGGCCAGGGGAGATTAATTAAACAGAATAAGTAATATAAAAGAATCTGCACAGAGAAGAGATGTGTGTACAACTGGAAGCAAAAGGAGAGGAAAAAGTCTGAGATATTACTTGTTTCTTATTTTCTATTCTATTTTATCTGTCATTTCAGACACAAATGCGCTCAAATCCAACCCACAACAGCTTATGTAGTAGTGTGAAACATGAATATAGTAAAATTTCAAAATGCAGATAAGAAAAAAAAAATGAAAAAGAAATGCAAATTTGGAAGCATCTGCGAGACAGCCAGAACCATCCTCACAGATATAAACTGACAAGACTAATTGAAAATAATGAACCAAAACTTTATCTGCAGGTGTCTAGCCACTCTAAGATGGGATGGATATTTGCTGGGTCAAAGATGGAAAGATAACCCATTGGAATAATAATCACATAAACATTTTAGCAGGTCATGATTAATAAGACCATTTCCCCACCCATCTACAAAGTTATTATTCATCTTTGTGCACAAAGAAAAATAAAGGGGTGCTGGTGGAATTTACTAGTTACTGAAATGTTCACGTAATAATAATTGGGGCAGGGAGGAACAGAGGTCTTGAATAGAGATGGGCACGAAATGAAAAAAAAATGTTTCATTTTTTGGTTTTGGTTTTATTTTGTAACAAAATAAAAATGAACTGATTTTTTTAAAAATGAAACAAAATGAAATGAATTTTTTCCTTTTGTTTTGTTTCATTTTTTGTTTCCCCAATCGGGTGCATGGGGGGGGGGAGTGCAGGGTTTTTAAACATTTTTTTAGCCCCCAAAGCAAGTGGTGATGGCTGCCACTGCTTACTTTGTTGGCTCAAAGACAGTTTAAAAACCCCACACTTTCCCCCCAATGCACCTGATGGGGGAAAAGTGTGGGGCTTTTAAAATTTCTTTGAGCCGCCAAAGCAAGTGGTGATGGCCACAGCTGCCGCTTGCTTCAGGGGGGCTCAAAGACAGTTTAAAAACCATGCACTTTCCCATCAATGCTCCCAATAAGGGGGGAAGCGTGGGGTTTTAAAACTTTTTTTAGCCTCCAAAGCAAGCAGCGTTGACCACAGCCACCGCTTGCTTCGGTGACTCAAAGACAGTTTAAAAACCCCACACTTCCCTCCATGTGCCCCAAAAACAGTAAAAAAAAACTTAAAACACATAAACAAACATGTACACACATAAACACATAAAATCACAAAATAAAAAATGAAATGAAATGAAAAATGAAACAATTTTTAAAAAACCATTTCAAAAGTAACAAAAAAGAAAAGAGAAACAAAATGCCATTTTAGTGTTTGGTGCCCATCTCTAGTCTTAAACTACAAAATATTTATGTTTGGCATCTTCATTCATCAGTAGCTGTTGAGGAAAATCTTTTATTGTCCTTTACCAAGACTCCACAGCATGAATCACAAGGTGTTCAAGAGCAGAAACTTTTCACTTAACCTAGTTAACCTAATCTAACCAGCAGGACTAACATAGGTAAAGTCAGGTGAAGGGAATTGCATTTCTACTGCACTTAACTTTTGGGAGAGTTAAGTATAGAACTATTTCCTTGCTGAGGTGACTTACGATTATTTTCATTTCAGTTAAGAACGATGTCCATTGGCTTCCAACAAGACCACCTGGATGAACAGAGCAGGGATGATGATCTAGTTTCAGATCAGTTACGGAGGAGTTCAAGGAGCTGCCAGTCACCCTTGGGGCAGTTCATACCTCCTAAGCATCACTAGATTAGATTTTGCTCTGTGGTTTTAGGTTTTAGGAAGGCTGCAATTTTGGGGGTGACGATTGTGTTTGGGAAAAGAAGTAGGCTGCAAAGTAGAAGACTGAGAGCTGAAACCCCAATGAAAGCCAAATCCACTCTGGAAATGTTTAAGAATTATAGTTTGTTAGTTGGAAATAAGTAACTGCCATGCCTTTATGGGTTTTCCCCTTAATAATAAACCACTCACTAGTTAACAAACCCACATCTGCGATGCAGTGTCAAATTTGCCAAAATGTATATTTTATAAATCTAAATAAGGCAGCAGGCAGTATGATCCCACATATCATTTGAACACATTATTAGTTCTTACCACAGTACTCCTAAAAGTAAGGCTTCTATGATTTATAAAAGACTGCATTACTAGGTGGAATGAATTATTTCATCAGAGGCTTTGAAAGAGTGTGAGATCAAGAAGCTGGACAACCAGTCCCAAATGAGACTGGGGATAAAATTTTGAGATCAGAGGGGGGAAAAGATATTCCAGTCAGTTTCAGAAATGTTAAAAAAACTACCATCAAATGGATTTATTGATGGTATTTAACTCCAAAAAGACTGTCGTGCATCTAAAAAAAATCTCTCATATCTTAAAAAGTTCTCAGACAAGTCCACAAGTCCCTTTTTTAGAGGAACTGAAATGCTGTGGAATTGCACTCACCTATGTGACAGGACGAGTAAATTTTGATCATTGATAAATGAAGAAATAAAAATTGTAATAAAATATCTGTGGGGGATCTGGATGAAAGAACGTAGACTCGAGTCCAGTTGTCCGACCAGCGGAGCGATGATGATGATTGCCCCTTGCCACTCGGGTTTTATTACATATCATTTACATTCCACAATATGCAGAGAATCAGTGATTGGTTACAAGGGAAACATTACATATGTTACATATGCTGGTTGGCTAGGGTTGCCTCATGACTGCCTCATGAAGAGAGCATTCCTTGCCCAGTTATTGATTACCATAACCCATGTCCTAGCTGTTTGCAGATGGAGGTGAGTTAATGAGACAGAGGAAGGTGAGTTAATGTGAAAGGTGAGTTAATGAAAAGGAGACAATAGATGAAGGGAAGGCAAATGAAAAGCAAACAGGAATTATCCCAGGGACCAGGAGTAAATAAGTGGAGATGAGCAGGCAGCGCCGTGTCAGGAATAAACAAGCTGAGTAAATTAAGGACAAATAAGTAACCCAGGTTGGGTTAGATTCCAGGGTCTGGAGTCTGGAGCATGTGGATTTAGGCAGGATGAATACCACCAGGTGGGCTTTCCCACTCATGAAATGGAAATGCCTCCTATATCAGACCCTGACATAAATCAACTGTTTTGACTTCATCAACCATTAGCCTTGTTAAGATTTTACATGAACATCTTGTCACATTTTTTCTGCTGTTTCTACTTCAGGAAACAGCAAAGTACTGGCAAGGTTCAACACAGCTCTCCTTCAGTGCCTGATGAATATGAGTCTGGGATCTTGTCTTCTTGAAAAGATTAAAAGGAGAAGTGAGGAATCCAAATAGCAACACTGTTTTTAGCATTTTTACTGAAACTTGGCATCCTTTGATTATTTATGTGCATCTGTATGGGCATAATATGACAAATCCTCCAGGCACACATGGGAATACTGGGAATAACATGCTGAAGGATCCTAGATCCTCTGTGTGAAATCTGTGGCATGTTTAATCCTAGAATGATTTTTTTAAACTGATGCATAACTAAAATATTCTAAGAGAATTAGGAAAAAAAATCCCTAAGAAATAAATCAGATAGTTCAAAATTTTTAAGCCTCACAGGTGAACTTTGCATGTTGAATAAAGAGCCTGGTGGAGCTTTAACAAATTCTTGTTTTATTTGTGGTGATTCCAAAGAAATGGAAAAATCAACTGGGGAAAGTGGTTCATTTAACTGTTCAACAGATGTTATAAATGGATAAGAAGAATTAGCATATATGTCCAGGAGTCTTGCCAGTCCCGTTGTCAGAACCAAATAATGATGACCCAATTGGATGCATTATGACAACATCCTGATCCTCTTCCTCCAGTCCTCCTGACTCACATAACCTGTCTTATCCAAAAGGGTTTTGTGACCACAGTTTTGCTTTCTTTTAGCAACAATCTTGCTTCCCCTTCTTTCACATTCTCGTTCCCCCTTTTCTCTACCTATCTTAAATCATTCCTCTCTCTCAGCCTTCTGTTCCACTGTTGCACCTCTCTTTCACCCTAATAAGAACAGCCCACTCTTTCTGCTTCCCTCTGTCTCTGTTCTGCTTCTTCTTTCAGAACCATGACCTTTTCCCACTTATGGGTGTCTGGATCCTCCATCCAAAACCACGCCTAGCCTGCAGGTAAGATTCTGGGCTTCCCCCCTCACTCTTCTTTCAGCTGCATTGAAAACCTCTGTTCAATCCCTTGGTCAATCTCCTTCCCCCCAGTCTCCTTCCTTTTCTCCCCTTCCAACCCCTTTCTCTCCTTCCTTGACCTCTGACCTAACCCCCCTGTCTCTCCTGTCACTTCTCTGCTTTCCCAGCTGTCTTTAGTTGCTGAAAGGTTCTCAGATGCTCTCTCTGGGTAATCCTCCAGCTGCAGGTGCAGATGTGTGTGCTTATCAGGGCAAGGAGCAAACAGCACTCTGGCGGGTGAGTTTTCTTGTCCACCCACTTCTCCCCACTTTGCCACATAAAAAGGGGACATCAATTGCAAAGTTGTTTAATAGATACATTTTTCTTGTGGCAAGAGATTCTTCTTCTTCTTCTTCTTCTTCTTCTTCTCCTTCTCCTCCTCCTCCTCCTCCTTCTTCTTCTTCTTCTTCTTCTTCTTCATCATTCATCATCATCATCATCATCATCATCATCATCATCATCATCATCATCATCATCATCATCTTTTGCTATGAAATCAATTCTGACATTGTGAATGCTTTGCCAGGGAAGGCAAAACAAAAATCAGCAGGTCCCATAGTTGCCTCTTGGGAGATGGTATTTAATATTTGGTAGAAGAGGATAGTTGAACTTGTATAAATTTGTTTATATCTCTGCTTTCTAATGCCTTAAAATCTCATTCAATTCTGGGAGATATTTTTTAGTAAAGGAAGGAACTTAAGTCTCATCTGACAGTGATCTCTATTTATTGTCTTTCTCTGCCTGTTCACCTCACTGTGAAGCCTCTACTGTGATGAGGTTTTTTTTTTTTGGGGGAAACATTAACCGGGTGCCACTTGGACAAAGGGAATCCAAATGTGCTATCTGAAATTGTCAGTCTGGAAGTGGTGAGATACAAAGACATAAAAATGGCTGCAATAGAATAATAATGCAATAAATATATGAATAAGAAAAGGAAATCTACCCAAACATTCTATTTGGATTATTCTTACAAATATGTATGTGAAGATGTACCTAGATAGTAAGATGGACTGATTGCATATTAAGTGCAGAAACATGGTAAAATATGTGTAAACCGCATCAAGGGGACAAATATTTTGATGCAATGAGTTCTAAGTAAAGAGAGAAAAGCGAAACAAAAATATTCCCAACATGTTCTTCCAAAATGTCTGTGAAGATTCTCAGTCATCCAGGTGAGGCTGCCTGGGAGTTGAATGATAGCAACTGGCCTTCTTTTCTTGAAGGATCGAAACATTTTGCTACTCATCCAGGTAGCTTTTTCTGTCTGAGGAAAGTTGGTGGGAGGCTTTCAATTTATATTTCACCTTGGTTTCAATCCACCCTGGTCTGAATAGGCTCATTAGATGGACAAAGACCTGAGGTGTCACATCTATGCAGCCCATTCCAACACCTATTAAGTATTATGGGTCGTTATCAGTGGCCTTCCTGGTGGAGGTGTGAAGTGGTTCTGATTTGTCTAGGGATGGATGAAATGTCGGCATGATAAATTGGAGAAGGATTTTGCCTAAGTCCCCCACCCATGTTGAGAGAGAGAGAAAAAAATTCTATACACACATGAATGATTTCCCTGAGTCCTCACTCAAGCCACCTGTCTTCTCTAATATATGTACATCTTTGTTCTTTAAAGAGGATTTATCTTACAAGGAAATCATATTCTCTTGGCATAGTGTGTGCTTTGGGATATTTTGCCTTGTTTTGTTGAGGCAAGTAGAGATAATGTTAGAGATTGAGTGATCTATGGGAGGTTAAAAAGAGAATGAGCCAGATTTGGGTTGTTTTTCTTATCCTGACAAATCTTATATACTTCTGTTAGGTGTGTTGGACACTTTTGAATCATGCACAGGCACCTGGCAGAGTAGGGGTAGTGTATACATTGATTTTGGGGTCAGTGAGGTAGAGAGAAATCTAAGCCAATTTAATTCTTCAAAAATTAGGTAAATTGATTTCCAATAATCAATAAACATCCATGCTTTTTCATTAGAATGAGAGTCGTCTCCATTTTACCTACTGTTGCTCAAAACAATTGATCAACTCTTGTCAGTATTAGACACCTGTAATGAAACCAGCTTGCAAAAATAAAACCAAGAGGAGAAATAATAGGCGTCGGATTGCTAACAAAGCTTCATGGCTCCTTGAGGATCCCTTACAGGTAGTGGCGTAGTGTGGGTTGTCGTCACCCGAGGCAAGGCAAGTATTGCACTCACTAACTCGTGGACTGTTAGCACTCCCTGAGTCCCTTCCATTGAACCCCTTAAAGCACAGTGTGGGAGAAAGAAGAGGATGCAGTTGTAGGCAGTGATGGGGTAAGACAGGACCCCCTCCCTGGGGACATGATAACACCCGCTGGAGGAGGGAAAGGTGAGACTTAACAAGAGGCAGTGCCCAAGTGCTGTTACTCCAGTGCTGATGAGGCACAAGTGCCCAAATTTCTCAGAAGGGCATGCTTGGATTCCACAAAGCCCACCATGGGACACACCAGTCAACTTGGCTATAGCAGGATCAGGTGTGACCATGGCAGGCATTCCTGATCTGGCCAGCAAGTGGATCATTGCAATTCAGGAATGAGGAGGGCTGAGAGGAGGCATGGAGGAAAAGAAGAGATGGGCAAACTTACTTCCTTATACTGTAGGGGCCTCACCCATGGCGGCTGCCCCTGTCTCAAATAAGCTGGTCCTGCCTTGTGATTCTCTGGGGAACCAGAGAGATTCATGCCTTTCAGAGTGCCTCCTCAAACACAGAAGCATAGACCCCAATAATCTCATTACTCCTTTATTTATTATTTTCCTTTGAAATTTTGAGCTCTGAAGAATTTTGCATCCAGGGAAACTGCTCCTGCGCCCCCCTCCCATGTTATGCCACTGCTTACAGGATTGACTCTTCTGTAGTGGTGGAGATTAAAGGGACACCATAAATTTACAAATTTAGAATGCATTTAAGACAGAGAGTTTAGTTCCTCTCCCACCCTGTCTCTTATTGTGAACTTACCCATGGCTATGCACACTTAGCTGCTGCTTGGTTTTTCTTCATTCAATTCAAGTATCTGAGACTGTGAACTGGATGGCAGCCAATGGTGGCTATACTGCAAGTCATAATTGGTACAGTTTTACTGTCTATCAACATTTCCTGTTCCAGTTTATCATATGTTGTTTTCATTCATCATTTCCTTTTATTACAACTCATTCATAATATTAGGGAATATTTTTGATCACATGGGTGGTTGACTGGGAATTCTTCCAAGTGAAACTAGTCACATCACATCAACAGACAATATCTCTTAGGATTCAAGGTCAAGTCAAGTTTATTGCAGCTATAAGCCCATAAATTGTTAAAAGAGACACATAAAATACATAAAACATAATAAGGATGAACAGTGTTCGTACATCAGAGCTAATTGTACATGGATCAGGATATCAGTATTCAGCAATGAGTAGGTTGCCCAGAGTGAGTCATCTTACTCCCTTTTATAGCTGTCCTGCCCATTTTTATTTAAAAAAACTGTATTGAGAAATCTTGCCACTTGCAAAGTTGTGTGGGAATCAATGTCTTGTAATAATAAGGCCGTGTGGTGCTGCACGGGCTTATCAGCTAATTTAAGAATAATAAAACTTAAAAAATTTTCCCTAGCTGTACTGTGTAAAGGGCAGTAAAATATTATATGCGGGAGGGATTCTACCGATTTCTTGTCACACTCACATAAGGGGGACACTGAACCCTTGGAGAATCTATGTCTCCGCACATTTGAGGGAAAAACATTAAACCTCGCACTAGTAAATGTGAGACGATGGGATATAGAATAGAGGGACGACAAATAAGATGGAATACGGCCTGATGGGACTATGCCGAAGTACTGGGGGGAACAAACGCCCCTGCCTAAAGAATGGTTAATTTGGAATTCAATGTCATCCATTCTTTGTCCAATAAGTCGTTTAGCTATGTCGAGATCTATTTTTAAGGAGTCCAATGGAAAGATTCCAATACTCAAAAGTTTAGCATGGATTTTACTAGACCAGGGATTTGTGTATTCATCGCACCAAAGGCACTGGAACAAATAATGATCAGGGAGCCTGTGCCATGCAGCCAACCAGTAATTGAAAACTTGTTTCCAGATAGTAGTCACTAGTGATGGGATTTGTAGCTCAAGGCGTATTGAGGCATTACTCACACAAGGGGGAAGTTTTAAGAAACGGCGAAGGAACTGATTTTGAAGTGTCTCGAGAGGTGTTAGATTTGACATCGCGGCCCAAAGCGGGGCAGCGTAACTGAGGGTAGATACTACTTTTTCTTTATACACCTTCAGAGCCGAGGGGATGTGAAAAGCCCCATCGGCAGAGAAAAACTGGAGCAATGCATAGAGGAGTACTTTCCCCTTATTCTGTAAATATTGAATTTGGGGTGTCCAACTCAATGTTTTAGTGGAAAAAGACTCCCAAATATTTAAACTTGGAGACTTGTTCTATTGGGACTCCATCAAGTTTCCACTTATAAATTTTCCGAGATCTAGAGAAGACCAGTACTTTAGATTTCCCATAATTAATTGTCAGGCAATTGAGCTGGCAGTATGCCGTAAATACCTTTAGGGCCCTAGTTAATCCAACTCTTGAGTACGAAAGGATCACTGCATCATCCGCATATAAAAGGAGTGGGCAGCGATAATCCGCTAATCGGGGGGGGCATGACTAATTACATGTGACTCAATTAGGAAAGACCTCATATCACTGATAAACAGGTTAAAAAGGAGCGGGGCTAGAATGCAACCTTGACAAACTCCTCTATTTATCGGTACCTCATTTGTGAGATCACCGGCTGGGGTAAATCTTTCCCTGGCTGATGTCCCCTGATGGAGTTGGTTCATAAGCCATAACAGCCTTCTATCAATGCCCCACCTCGCTAATTTCTCCCATAAGATGTTTCTGGGGTTACTATCAAAGGCTGCCTTTAGATCTATAAAGGCAGCACATAATCGTCCATGAGTGGGGGCAGAATATTTCCTAGCGAGATGGTAGAGGATTACAGTATGATCAATAGTTGTGTAATTACATCTAAATCCCACTTGTTCATGGCCAATCAGATTTGAGCTGAATTGGGATAGCTTGGACAACAGAAATCATGCATAAATTTTCCCTATAACCGAGAGCAAACTGATGTTTCGGTAGTTCGCTGGATCAGACAGGGAGCCCTTTTTTTGAATTGGTACAATCACCGTGTCCTTCCATATCCTGGGGATAAATCCTGTGATGTTGATTGCGTTAAATGTTTTAGCCAAAATTTCGGCCCACCACTTTGGATACAATTTAATAGCCTCTGCCAGAATAAAATCAGGGCCGGGCGCTTTGCCCACTCTGAGCTGTGATATTAGCTCTCTTATTAATCCTGGGTCTGTAGGGGGCACACTGGTAAGTGGTCTGGCTGAAGCTCGACAGATGAAGTGGGCAACTCAGCTAGGGCGAAATATTTCTTCAGGAATTGTTCCCATATTGGTGCAGAAATAGTCGCCAGTGGGTATTTCCTTGTTCTTCTATTAATGAGGGCCCAAAATTCCTGAGATCCATTGGGTTTAGAAGCAGCAATCAGAGTCTGTCATCGTTTTTGCTGCCATTCACGTTTGGCCTGCATTAGGGTCTGTTTATAAACTCTTTTGGCCTGTATGTAAGTAGGTGGAAGAGCCAGAGCGCCAGAGGTTTTATAATTTCTATAAATAGAATGCAAGAGAAGTTTTGCTTGTTTGCATGGAAGATTAAACCAGGGAGCACCCATGTTATTCTGCATCCTCTTAACTTTTTGGGCAGGTGATGTAAAAAAGGCGGTGAGGTTTGTTGTAAGGTGATTAAAATGTTCCAACACCATCACCGGGTTGTGATCATCAGGGACCTCAGGAGGTGAATGGGTACTGGTTTCATTATGAAAAAATTCCTGGTATTTATGGGCCAAGGCCATTGACCATTTAATCCCTTTTATTTTGGTCGCTGAGGCGGTTTCCAGAGGGATTGGGTGGTTGAGGCTCTCCCGGGACCAGTTCAAAGACAATCGGGTCACCAAGGGGAGATGGTCACTAAACTGCCTATTTTCAACTTTAAAGGAGGATACTTTAGCGGACAAATCGGCGGAGATCAGCACATAATCGATGACACTATTAGATCTTGAATCAAGGTGCATGAACTCACCTGGTATATCAGGTGGGTAGGAACCATTCAAGAGAACTAAATTTAGACGAATAACCATTTGATAAATGGTCGCTCTTGCCTTGTTTGCTTGTAAGCCGCCCAGAGACCTTTGGGTAGTGGGTGGCATATAAGTTGAATAAATAAATAAATAAATAAATAAATAAATAAATAAATAAATAAATAAATAAATAATGTCCTTAGAGATTCTCATTTTAGCATGTTCTGCATCAAAATTATCCAAAATATAGGCGCCCACCATTTGGACTTAATTAACACTTCCCAGTTTGCAGCTATACGGGCATTGAAGTCACCACCAATTATATAGGAAGAATTGGGGCATTTAGTGTGGCATGACAACAGATGGTCTTCAAGCATTTCCCATCTTTTCCCAAGCTCAGTGGAAGAGCCTCCTGGGGGGAGATAAACATTAGTAATAAGTAATGAGGTCTTCCCACCAGAGATCAAACCAGTTAATGCAAAAGGGGGTGAGACCCTCACAAAGGTAAGTTTGAGATGTAACTTATTTTATTTATTTATTTATTTTTATTTTATTTATTTATTTTTACAGCTTATATGCCGCCCACTACCCAAAGGTCTCTGGGCGGCTTACAACAAGGAATTAAAACAGTTAAGACATAACATATCAATAAATAATTAAAACAACAGCAAAACCTTATACTAAAATCATCACTAAAATTGCCATCAAAGGACCCCAGTCTATGTTGTATCAATTAAAAAACTTCTGGAACAGGAAGGTTTTTACCTGGCACCGAAATGTCATCAATGTTGGCGCCAGGCAGATCTCACTTGGGAGGGCATTCCATAACTTGGGGGCAGCTGCCGAGAAGGCCCTATGTCTACAAGCCATCCCTCTCACCTCCTTGAGGGATGGCTCTTTCAAGAGGGCCCCCTGGCTAGATCTTAATTGCCGGATAGGTTCATATGGAAGGAGGCGGAAACTTGAGGGAAATCCCGATCAGGAGACCACCTTTAGGGCGGCCACTGGCCAGAGAGGTGGAGGCTGGGAGAGTTAAAATCTCGAAGCCATTTATATTGAAAACCTTTTCCTCCCACGTTTCTTGCAAAAAAATAATGTTAAATGAGTTTATATATTTCTGAAACTCTGGATCTAGTTTTTTCCCTCTCCAGCCCACAATATTCCAGCTAAGAATTGACAGTGAAGGTTCTCTAATCTGTCCAGCTGGTAGTGATTTAGAGTTAGAATGAGTAACCTTAGGAATTAAGGAGGAGCCAACAAAAAAGTCAGTTATTTTGCTTTGACGAGATGGAGTGTGTGTAGAGCATGTAAAGGCAGGGGTTGAAACATGTATGCCAGGGTGCTGCATTGGTGGGTTTGGTCTGCAGGAGGTAAGTGCTTCCGCGAATCGATCCTGAGGGTGGGTCAGTGATATCTTAGAGACGGCTTGGCTCATGCGACCTGCCTGATCTTCGATGATGATGGGACTTGCGTTGGATGTTAGTTCGACAGGAGCAGAAGGAAGAAAGGAAGCACGCAGAATTGGTGAGGAGGAAAGACGGAAGGGGAAGGCTGCATCTTCACTCCCATTCAATCGTCCAGCAAAGTAGACTCCAAATCCGGCATGGAGGAGAACGACTCCACCTCCGGCAACTTTGTGGGAGATTTGTCTCTCTTCCCCAAACTGGGGTGAGATTGCAGGTCTATAAGCAGCAACTGATTTTGCTCCTGGAAGGGTGGAGGAATAACCAACTGAGGGGCTGTCATTGCCTTTGATGAACAGGCTTCGTGGGAGGTGGAGCATCTGGGCTCTTGGCTCCGCTGAGTAAAGGGATCCTTTTGGCATAGAAGTCTCTGTTTCAGGAGATCAAGTCTTTCAAGAATGGCCTGTTGTTCCTCGGGAGGGAGTTTACCGTAGGAGATGATAAGATTCTTCTCTTTGGCGCTGTCCCATCCGTTTACTGATGGATCATTTCCCACAGTCTCCGGGGAAAGGACTCTTGGGGTCGTGGGGATCGGGAAAGGTTCCCAATTGAGCAGTTTAGGCTTTATATTAGGAGCAGACCCAGTCGGCGAATTGTCCTTATTAACTGATGTTTTAACTAAAAGGGGTTTGACATTGCTATCCCTGAAGACTCTTGTAGGAAGGACGTCCCAGCGTGCCATTGAGTCTTTCCATCTGATCACAAGACTGGGAAGTCTAGGTGACTCAAATGAGAGCAGGAATTTCTTTGGCCAAGCCGCATCATTTAAAGAATCCACAGATATAAGGTCAACCTGAGAAAGTGGAATTTGTACCAGATCACGTAGATACCCTTTGGCCATCTTCAGGTTATTCCATTTAAGCTTTTTGGCCCATCGGTAGGGAACAGTCAGACATATTTTATTGGGTTGGAGGATCAAGGATTGTGAGGACCTTTGTGTTTCAGGTTGCTTACTGCTAGCTCTTTCTGAGCTGCTGGAGCAGGGTTCCTGGATTTGATGTTGATTTAAATCCTCTATAGATTGGGTGGGGTTTTGATGCAGGACAGGCAAGTCAGTCAAAGCAGGGAGACGGGCTGAAAGGACTTGTGAAAGCTTATCCAAATACGATGACATTTCTTTTATGTTCTTGAAAATGCAGGACAAGGTCCTGATTATTAAATGTATTTGGTCAGACACTGGTCCATATTGTTGTGCATTTTGCTTTAAAGACTCTTGTTTAGGAGAGAATGGAGGCAGTGTCAAAGCGTCTGAAAGGGGAACTTCCCGATATCCCCCCGGTTCTTTCTCCACCTTGCTTTCTCCCTCCGAAAGGGCCCCTGGGAGATGTTTCCTCTCATGAGTTCCAGTCGTCAAAGTGTCAAGGAGATGAAAACTGTTTTGTTTTTCCACTGCATTCCTCACTCCCTCCTTCATGTTATGGTCAGTTGGGGAAAAGGAATCTATCTTGGGTTGTTTGGATCTTGGGGGGGAGCTGCCCTCATCAGTAGCTCTTGAACGCTTGCCACGGCCCATTGACCCTAATTCACTATTAAAGTCCCAGAGTCTTAATCATGAGGGAACCTCCTCCAGGGTACTCCTAGATGATTACAAAATACTCCCAAGATGATTATTTAGAAGATTGTCTTGCCTTATATCGGTGCACATTCCTCAATTTCATCCAGCCGGTGTTCCCCTGTATAGTCACGGCTTCCTCCACAAAAGTGCTCGGCAAGGTCGTATTATTTACGAGTGTATTACTTACACCCACTCATTAAAGAGTAAAATTCAAAAGTACAAAGTTCAGGATAAGCAGGTCTTCAGTAGAAGCATATTGATTGAAGTAAAACAGTTAAAAGCAGTTAAAAAGGTTAAAAGGAACAGTTAAAAACTTAAGCACTGGAGGAGCTCACTAAAGGAGCTTGACTCCGGACGCCATCTTCTCCTCCTCTCTTTCCATATATCTCTTAGGATTGATACTTCACCATAGCTCTAGAATGAAAGATCTTCATTGGAGCCTGATGCAATTTATTGTGTGTGTGTGTGTGTGTGTGTGTGTGTGTGTGTGTTTATCTAATAGCCCTGCTTCATTCGCACATTTTTACAGGAGTTCTGGAAGTCAAGTCACATTCCATTGTCACCTTTCCCATGATTGCCCACCACCTTCCAGCTTTTTTTTTGGTCTTGCTTCATGAAGCATGTTAAAATGGCTTTTTTGTAGGTACTAACTATTATAAAATGTGATACTGAGTTTGTGATCATAAGGGGAACAACCTGCGAAGGGGTCCAGTACCATTTTCATGACCATTGCATGAAGCAAAATGAAATGTACTCTAGCCCATGTTGAAGCTGGCTCTCTTTTTTTTTGGTCCAACTTATAGCTTTTGATTTCTGGATCAAGTCTGAGTGATTTCCCAGCAGACACAACAGTTGCTTTAAGGGAGATGACTCCCATTAAAATGGCCCTTTAGGTGCAATCAGATGCATGCCTTTGCACCCATCTGATCATAACCCGAGGCATTTTGGGGGGATCTAAAAGTTTTTGTTGCTAAAAGCAAGCAATCAGCCTTATTCATAAACGCTCGGAGATGGGATGTGTTCACTGAATACTCCAAACCTCTAGTCCAAAAAGGCTTTCCTCAACTTTGTAAAATTCAAACCAACCAAACAACCAATCAATGACTGAAGTCCTGTATCTTAGAATAGTAAGTTGCAACTAGAGTGGACTCATTGAGACAGCGAGTTGCCTCTTTCATACGTTCCATGGATTCAAAAGGACTACAAATAGTTGTGGCTTACTTTAGTGTGGGAAGTCACAACTACAGCAGGCCCATTTAAATAATGAAATTTATGAAGGGATTGACTCATCAAACCCCCCACTGATTCAGTGGGCTTGTCCTAGCGGGGCCTACTATGCTAAGCAACATGATTTCATTCATTGAAACAATCAAGCACAAAATGCTTGCCCAAACAGAATGTTCTTAACCTGACAGTAAGTATATTTAATGTGGGTGCCAGGCAGGTCTCTCAAGGCAAGGCATTTGACAGATGTATGTGTGGGGATTACTGGTAGCCACCCATTTCACCAGGATGAGCATTGGGGATGACGGAAAGGATTACCTTTTCCCTTCCTGACATCTGTTTGAATCCTTGCTCAACAACTTGGGAATTGCTCATTAAATATCCAATCAGCAATTTCCTCCCGTTTGCCTCAAAATTATAAGAAAAGGCACTGCTCCAGTGTAAGGTCCATGTTCACTATGGTTGGTGGTGTGGAAGGCTCAACATCTGATGGTGGGTGCAGCCAAATGTGCCAAAGAGAGCTGGGGTAAAAATGATGTTCATACACAAGCATGCCTGTACACCCAGTGGGACAAGCATGCAAACAAGATTCTATTTTTGGCAAATATTGTTTCTCTTTCTTTTCTACTTGGGGCCTTCTCTTCCTCTTCTCTCTCATCCATGCATTTGCCTGTTGGAATCTAGATTTGAGAAGACACATTTTCTCGCTGTCCAAAAGAGAGTTGAGCCAAATTTCTCCTGGAGAGGTTGCAGTTTCAGCACTGATTAGGAATATTGGTTGGTTGGCTGGCTGGCTGGCTGGCTTGGATTCTACTCATCTGACCCCACAAAGGGCATTTTAATTGGCATTTTGGGTGAGAGCCCAAGACAGCACAAGGGACTTGGGCCATTTGTAACACATACACCCACCAGATAGCCTGGCTAAGGAGAGAGAACCTTGCAAGTTGCCAATTCTGCAAAGGTTTATCGATCTCCATCCATCCCACTCTCATGACAGGCTGCACATCCCACATATACCATTGTGCTAAAATACTCGAGAAACATGAGTTGCAAAGTATCAAGGCATCAGGGCTGTGGCAACTAGCAGGAATGGGGGAAACAGGAGAGAATGAAGCATGGGTATCTTGTGCCCACTGTGGAGCAAGAATTCAACAACAGAAATAATAACATAATAAACCAAGAAGCAGTGGTGGGCTCCCAAAGTGCAGAGAGTAAATTGCAATTCTCCTTGTCACGTACAAGGAATGAGATTTCTTTAGTATTATGTCATGCACAATTATGTGTGAGTTACATGTATTAATAGCTAATGAGTAAGACAGGGGGATGCCCCTAAATTTTAGGGTGAAGCATCCCATGCCCCAGTCCACAAGCCACCCAAGCAGGTATATCCTGCTTTTTCTCCAGTGAACTCAAGTTTGTGTACATGGCTCCCTTCCCCTCTGCTTTATCCTCACATAAACCATGTCAGGTAAATTAAGGGGGGAGGGGTCGACGTGACTTCTCAAATATCACCCAGTGAGTTTTGTACCTCAGTGGGGACTAGAACCTGGTTCCCTGAAGTCCTAGTACAGCACTCCAGCCATTACATCTGATTGGCTGTCTTGATACTAGGATTTGTCCATCTGCAAGCCCCTTGCCACTCCTGGAGTGGCCATACCTATATTTGGTGGAGCCCTAAATATATAGAAAAACACAATCTAATCTCCAATGACCAGCTCCAACAGGCACAAGAAATGTTTCATTTGCCCTACTCTCTGAGTCCACCAAAGGCCAGCATCAGGATAAGTCAGATCATAGGGGAATTGCTCCTTTGCACTCATGATAACATGGGAGTTGAATATTTACTCCTTATAAGAAGTTCTGTTTGTCTCTGTACAATCCAGGTTAGAAAAGATTTGTTTCTGTCCTCAGATCTGTTAGGAACTGCCTTTTTCATATTCTCTCTCTCTCTCTCTCTCTCTCTCTCTCTCTCTCTCTCTCTCTCTCTCTCTCTCTCTCTCTCTCTCTCTCTCTCTCTCTCTCTCTCTCTCTCTCTCTCTCTCTGTGTGTGTGTGTGTGTGTGTGTGTGTGTGTAGGGAGAAGACTTTGTGAACAAGACATATAATGAGATGTAGATAAGGAGGGTGAAATGTAATGAAACAAAGTGGATAGCATGGAAGAATTAGGGCAAGAAGAATATATTGTTAAAAAGATGAAGAGAGTATGTGATGAATTGGAAAAATGGAAGAGACAGTGCCTTGAAGGATGCTGCTAAGAATAGAACTGAAAGAAAGAAGTGGAATGAGTTCAGGGGATATACCTCTTACGCCAGTAGCTGAAAAATGTAATGCTCAAATGAGAATATATAATATGCTAGTGTTCAGAGGGATACAATGACATAAATACTCTCTATATTGTGATGCATTCCTGAAGCACAAAATCCAGTCACATCTATTATTCAGATACAGATAACATGAGAGGCAGCGGGACATAATGATTAGAGCTCTAGGGGGCCAGGGGCCATCTTCCTAGTTCTAGTATTCTTCAGTGATGGCAGCAGCAACTGGAAGTGCTGGGCGATTGTTTCCATTTTTGTTGAGCTCCATTTTAATGGGTCACCTGTCAAAACATGGTGGATGAATGAAAAGATACTGCTTTCTTGGAATACTTTTTTTTCCACTAAAAAAAAATCTACCCTAAATTTCATTTCATTTTATTTTTTTCTAGAGACTCTGGTACCTGCAGCGAGTCACTCTTTTTCCAATTTGAAACTACTAGTTCACAAGTAGTTCTGAGGAAGAAGTGGGGGTATTAATGAAACCTACATGTGTTGACTCCAGTTCATTGTGATAAAAGAAAGTATAAATGAAGATAAAATAAAATACAGTAATATCCAGAAACTGATCATATCAGTTCCCTTCCTGGTTCCTGGTTCCTTGTGACCATAGATATATTCTGTTTATATACAGCACCCCAATCATACTGTTTTCCACACAAAGGAAAACTGCCTCAAGTTGAGGAATCTCCATATATACTATCTGTTGCATACCAAATCACGTGACTCAGCATGCAAAAGTTAATGTCTATGGAGGTTTCTTAAGGCAATTTGCCTCCAAAAGTTATGCCTTTGGCATAGCAGTGCAACAGAATTTCAGGTAATGAAGATGTTCTTGAAAACCAAAGAAGGAATGCATGAAAACATTCTGGATAAATAGGCAGTGTCATACCACAATCTTCTGAATTTGCTGGAGATGCTACCAAGGAAGAGGACAATGTGTCAGTTATTTACAGCTAAACAAATAGCACCTCAGCTTCATAGTATTTTTTGCCCAAATGCCTGGAATTCCAAATTATCTGAGATGTCTGTAGTCCAAAAACACAAATCTGCATGTCCCTTGACCTTGCAACCCTCCACTTCACTGGATCAAGTACAACAATGGGGTTGTAGCAATGTATTGCATTTCACACAGGTGTTCCTCATAAAGGTGTATCCCTACACTTAAATAAACAGCCCCTCCCATGAAATCCTACTGTAGTACTTCAGGTTACTGATTTTTTTCTTCCACAACATATTAGGAGAGAAGTGTGTTTCATACAAATTAAAGAAGAAACTGGACTTGTCCGTAAAAGCTCACCTTAAAATACAGCATTGAATCTTTAAGGTGCCACAATATTTTTTGTCTTTTTAAATTTCTTCTTCTTCTTCTTCTTCTTCTTTATTATTATTATTATTATTATTATTATTATTATTATTATTATTATTATTATTATTATTATTATTATTATTATTATTATTATTAAAGCTGACAAACTGTTTCCTTATTTAAACAAAGAACAAAACACCCAGACAACATGACTTCAAAGAAAGACAAGCTCAAGTTTTACGCATCTTGGAGAGATAAGTCAAGATTATTACTTAGAAGTTGAGGCTGACAAACTGTTTTTTTATTTCAAACTTAGTGAACAAGGTGCCATAAGGTTTTAATTTTGTTTACTGTTATTATTATTTGTCTTGTCAAGCTTTATTGTAGTTTTATGGCATCTTGGAGAGATAAGTCAAAGACCACCGGGGTATAAATGCAACAAATAAATAAATAATAAATAAATAAATAAGCTGGGACGAATCCAGAAATTCTTTCTTCTTGTTTAGTCAGGCCCGCTTTCGGATCCATTTTTCTGTTCTTTGGTGAAGAACAGGGGAAAAGGAAAATTCTCTCCAATGCACAGTTCTTGGCTTGATGATCCTCCTGATTACCATCTATGCTCTGGTTTAATTCACTGTTCAAAATATTTCGCATTCTTACATCCATATAAAGCCACCACAGCAACACCATTTTTTTCAGGATGCTGTGACAGTGCAGATTCCAGCAGCTCTGTGAATAGCTCCCAGTGCTTGTCTGCCAAAATGCTGACAGGCCCCATATGATCTCAGAGCACTCATTTGGAGGCTGCCATGACTATGAATCAATACTAAAGATGCAATCATCTAACAAAATTTACACTGCATACATCTTTGCTGTTTTCTCAGTGATATAGGCCTGTCCATCTGTTCCAGCAAAAACAAAAGTCTTAGGAGACCATATGAGGTCTTCCAAATGTAATGGTGTAACCTCTCCTGAGGGAGATTTTGTTCATATTTTAAAATAAGAATTCATACTTCTTTTCCCATAAATTTGACAGAAAGAGCTGCAGATGAAGAACGTGTGTCACAGCAAAAAGCAAAAATGGCAGTTTCACCCATTTCTAACTCTGGTGCATGGACCAGAAACAGAAGTGAGCAACTGTGGCTGTGTAAAATGTTAAGACAAAAGCACACACAGTGTGATTAAAAGAGAAATGGATGAGTTTTACCCTCAATGAAACCCATGACCCGAGGTACTACAGAAGGTGACAGAGTGAGGTTACCAGCCTGGAGCTACTACTTACAGTATTGCTTCCCTCCCACACTTTCCAGTGGAGTGTGAAACAATGGACTTCTATTTATATACTGTACTACCTAAACTTGATTTCCCCTCTTCTTTTTGACAGTATAGTTTATTACTCTACTAGGGTGTGTCGACAGATGGATGCAGTTTTGTGGCTAGCAACTTGCTTTTCTTTTCTTTTGTCCTTTGGATTTGAAGTGGGCAAAAGTTTCTGCCAGGAAAAATGCTGATGTGCTACATGCACCAGAAGTTACTACCATTTTTGTTTCTCTTTTCACAAGAAGAGGGTTTTTCGCCATGATTCAGAAATGGAAAATGCTGGCAGGTGCACAGACAAACATTTAAATTGTCTCCATAGGGGAACAGGTTGTGTCAGGCACCAATCTGTGTGCTCTTATTTGCATATGGACCAGGTGAGTGTACTCCCACAAGATTCTTTGTTGGCTTTGCATCTTAAACACCGGATATCCATCCACTCAGCCACTCTGCTTCAGTTTGGGGGTCTGCTCAAAGCAAGTTCAGAAAAAAACTAGAGAATAAATCAAGACACACATATGATAAATAAGGAATGTTAGTCTTACAGGGAAGTGGCAGATCTTTGGAAAAAGAAAGGAATTGTGCCACCTTGTGAAGCATCCTTCCAATTTGCTCAGTTGTCTATTGGCCATGGAGTAGTCCAGCATTCCTCAGGCAATGACCACTCAGGGCTCCAATCAGGTCAGCATGTAATGGGGTTGGGAGAGATCCCAGGAGAGGGCATGTTGGGTTCTGTTACTCTGTTGTCACCTCCATTGGTAATGGGACCTTAATATCAAACGAACAGTGAATCACTTTCACATTTCAAATGAACTAGGGATTATTAGACCTCTGGGAATGCAGTTAATGGAAGTCATAAGTATCTGAAGTTAAGTGCTTAAAATGTGAAAGACCAACGCAAATGGAACAATGATGTTATAATTACACAATGGATCAAGAAGGCAAGAGTGATGAGATTACTAAGGAATGATTCATGCTTGGTACTTTTCTGTGAAGAAGGTTGGGAATAAAATCAGGTGTCTTTTGCCATGAAAGAAATGATGAATTGAATGGGCAAAGAGCTTGCTCATTTCAACTCCCTGATAACTTGGGGTTTATTTATTTATTTATTTATTTATTTTATTTTTACAATTTATATGCCGCCCACTACCCAAAGGTCTCTGGGCGGCTTACAATAAGGAATTAAAACAGTTAAAACATCAAATATCAATAAATAATTAAAACAACAACAAAACCTTATACTAAAATCATCACACTAAAATTGCCATCAAAGGACCCACAGTCTATGTTGTATCAATTAAAAAACTTCTGGAACAGGAAGGTTTTTACCTGGCGCCGAAATATCATCAATGTTGGCGCCAGGCGGATCTCACTTGGGAGGGCATTCCATAACTTGAATTATGAATTATATTATTAATTATATTATTAATTATTAATTATTAATATATTATATAATAATATATATTAATATATTATTAATTATTAATATATTATTAATTATTAATTATATTATTAATTATAAATTAGTCATAAGGACCTGCAGCAAAATAATTCACCAGCTGTATGATATTTGGGCTGAGGAAAATATATGGAGGAAAAATGCAAAGAGAACAGTTTTCTGCATGGCAACCTTGATTTTCTGACAAATGCTCAAACTGCAACCTTGTTGGGCCAGGAAAAGTAATTGTGGTAAATAGAGATGGGCACGACTCAAAAAAATGGTGTTTCATTTGTCGTTTGATCATTTAGGGGTCCGTTTTGGTTCATTTTTGTTTTTGTGATGTTTTTTGCAAAAAAATTCATTTTCATTTTTTTAGGTAACGAAACGAAAAACAAAAACAAAAACAAAAAATTGCTGTTTCGTTAGCATTCTTTTTAGTTCAATGCATCTGCTGCAACGAAAACGAAAAACACGGCAAACTTGGTCGTTTCGTTTTCGTTTTTGTTTTGTTTTTTAAAAAGTTTTTTGTTTCATTTTCATTGCATAACGAAACGAAAAATGAAAACAAAAATGAAAAATCGCTCATTTCGTGCTCATCTCTAGCGGTAAATGTTATAGTCTAGTCTGAAGCAGGACAGTCAGGAGTTTCCAGTTCAAGATGGACATGGCATATGTGCTCCTGAGACACAAAACAAAATAAAACAACAGTACCTTAAGGACTATTGTATTTTAATGTTAGCTTTCATAGAAAACTCCACTTCATCAGACATATGAAGGAAAAATGAAATACTGGATGAAATGTCAATTTTACAAGTAAAACATTCTTGATATCCATTGGCTCTAAGAGACTTGTGAGTGTGTTTACCAGACATGGATGATTTGTAATTATATCCCTGGGGTCTAGTGGTCTCATGTCACATGTGGTAATTTATGACCTATGTTTGGTGTTAAGTTATATTGTAAACATTCCTACCGTAGACAGAAAACAGATACCAGATATAAGTAAATGGAAGGGAGGAAGGGATGGGTAATGTGATAACTGACAGGGATATTGGTTAAAAACTCAAGGGGGGGAAATATAAGTTTTTAACTGATATTCTTATCCTTGTCTATTTTCATACCCCTTCCCCCCATGTGTGTGTGTGTGTGTGTGTGTGTGTGTGTGTGTGTGTGTGTGTGTGAGAGAGAGAGAGAGAGAGAGAGAGAGAGAGAGTTGGTTGCAGGTAGGTAGGTAGGTAGGTAGGTAGGTAGGTAGGTAGGTAGTACCTGAGTGGGACTACTGAAGAATCCTCGATCCTTTTTGGACACAAAACTCTGGTTTCACAGAAGATGAACTAGCGAGCCCTATCTATGAAAACCATCTGAAGAACCTGAGATCAAGGCAGAGGTATGAAGGTTAAATGCAAAACACTGTTTTCAGCTTCACCAGAATACCAATTTCACAGAAGACTAGCAAAACTGATGAACTGAAAGCAGCTGCATGTAACTCATCATAATACTCTAAAATTGGCAAATATCCTCAAATCTTATTATTTTTAAAAAATCTCATTGTCGTTGCCAATATAGTTGTGATTAGAGATGGGCATGACTAGGGAAAATGACGTTTTCGAGTTGTCGTGTGTCGGAGGCATCCCGTTTCGGCTCGTTTCTGTTTTTCACGAAATTTTGCAAAAATTTGTCATTTCATTTTTTCGTTTGTCGTTAGTACTGGTTTTGGGGGGTAGCGGGCTCCTGGAGGCACCTCTCTGTGGTGGGTGCCTCCTATCCTCACCCGCCAGCGCTGCTACAAAAGGGCATGCATAGCCATATGCTATGGATATGCATATTGCAGACGCAGCAGACTGGCAGAGGCACCCCTCTTTGGGGTGCCTTCCCTGCAACAGTCGGTGAGACACAGTCAGGCAGCACTTGCAGGCATGGTTTGCATGGCACACAAATGCTGCTGCAGGAGTCAGCCAGAGCCACAATTGACGGACTGGCAGACTCTTTGCACCCGCTCCAAGGGAAATGTAGCTGCGTGTAGTGCAATGCAAGTAGATCTGGCTTAGGGTTAAGACGGGTTAGCGCAAGGGCTAGGGTTAGGCTAGTTACGGGTGAGGTTAGGGTGAGTATTGGGGTGCACCTCTGGGTGCCTCTCTGACCCACTTAGAAGGACAGTGTACTGGCGTATGGGTTAGGCTTAGGGTTAGGGTTCGGGTTCGGGCTACGGTTAGTGGGCTGTTTATGCCTGATTGGCACATCCCAGAAGTCTCTGTGGTCAACCTGGCCAAGTGGCCATGCGATTTGTGGAAACTTTGCATGGTCCACTCCCATGGGTGAGTCCATCATTGCGAATGTGCAGTTGTAAAAAAATAAAATAAATAAAATAAAATAAAATCAACGGAGACTTTTTTTGCAAGAAAAACCCACTGCTGCTACTGTAAAAATTCAAGCATTTAAAATCGCTAATTTTCTCATGTTTCTGTGGTGCTTTGGTGGGGTTTTGGACCACGATTTAAAAAAAATATTGCGGTCGCCATTTTAGATCCCCCCGCACTGCATGGCAAATGGATGCGCCCTCCCAGCCTGGTACAGTCTCCAAAACCTGGCCATGCGATTGGTGGAATGGCTCCAAAAATTTGCATGGTCCACTCCCATGGGCGAGCCTATCATTGCGAATGCGCAGGTGTAAAAAAATAAAATAAAATAAAATAAAATCAACGGAGACGTATTTTGGCAAGACAAACCCACTGCTGCTACTGTAAAAATTCAAGCATTTAAAATAGCTAATTTTCGCATGTTTCTGTGGTGCTTTGGTGGGTTTTTGGACCACGATTTCAAAAAAAATATTGCAGTCGCCATTTTGGATCCCCCCGCCCGCACACCTCATGGCAAAGGCAGACGAGACGATGCCCCCCCGCCTGGTACCAGCAGCGCAGCAGTAGCACTAGCCAAGGAGAGGGGGGCAGGGAACCCCCCAAATAAAACACCCTTCTGGCCTGGTAGGTGCCCTCAGACAGTTTTCGCCTGCTTTTAGGGCCGGGAATCGGGTTTTTTTTTTACTTTTAAAAACTTTTTTCTGTGCCGCTTGGCATCGCGGGATCGCCACGATGCCAGGAACGATCACGACAAATCAGACCCAATTATTCTTTAGTCGGTTCGAGTTCGAGTTCTGGCGGAGTATCCCGTTACCGTTTTGTGATCAGTAACGGAAGCGGAAACAGGAATTCCGCTAAGTCGTGCCCATGTCTAGTTGTGATCAGTTAAATGGTCCTCATCTCAATCTCTCTAGCTGCCTACTCTCCCTGCTCTGACCAATGGCTCTCCCATCTCTATATCTTAACTTTTCACCACATTCTAGTAAGTTTATGAAGCAGCAGCATCTCCCCTCCTTCTCATCCTCTTATCAGGAATGCAGAGGGCATGTTGTTGGCCCAAGAGTACTATGATGGTGCCATTTCCCCCCTCAGAATGCATCTGAGGCTGACATTATGAGGCCAAATAATAGAGAGGAAAAATGAAGCTGGTAGACTGAAATGGGTTGGATTGGGCAGAGAGTTTTGTAGGTGTTGACATATACTTACAGGCTGTGACACCATGGTTGCTATCTTGGGGGATGGAAGATTACTACCATGTGTCACTTTTGAAGACTTCTCAAAAAACTTATTTAGAATCAAAAGCAGGAATTGGGACATACTGTATTTTAACCAGCATCCATCTATTGGCATTTTACAAAAGTAAGACACATACAACATAAAAATAAAAATGTAGATAGCAATAATAAAACCAAACATACACATAATACAACATAATCTCCTGATGGTGGATCAAACAAAATTACACAAGATGGGTTGGGAAATCTATTGCACGGGGAGCATGTTACTGAATGCCTCTTTGAATAACTTTGTTTTAACATGTTTCCTCAACTACAGAACAAAGGCAGCTTGGTTTATATCAACAGGCAGCAACAGTCATGATGTTGCAGCCACCGCTGAGAAGGCCCAGTTCCTGGTGGATGGTTGTTTGGGGTTTCTTTGGGAGAGCCACCCACAATAAGAAAACCTAAGATGATCAAGTGGTTCACGTAGAAGATCTTATGGATCTTAGAGATGCTCTGACAAGAACAAAGGTCCCAAATCAGGTGTATCAATATAAAAATTAGCTGTGCGATCCATTTATAGGAACAATGTACAAGGCTGGGCAATATCTTTATTTAAAAATCTATCAACTTAAACGTTACTAATAAGGAAAGCTTATGACCTATCTATGACCTAGAGCAAAACTGGAGATTGAATTTTCCTGCACTGTGACTCCAAATGTTATACCACCTATTCCTGATGAAGAATTCCAGAGGACTCAAAAGCTTGCCTTCTTTGTCAACTTATACTGAGCTGACTGGAGAGAGCACATGTTGCCAGCTCCTCCACAGCCACCTTGTTGGCCTGTCCATTGCCAATCAATCACCATTCAAAGTGCTACTGTTTATCAAGCTTTAAATAGCCTGAGGCATGAGTATCCAAAAGAACACCACCTACAAACTGAGCCAAACTCTGTGTTTACCCCCTTAGGCTATCCTTCAGGTTTTCTAGCCACCTGAAGTGGACACCCTTTCCCAGGAAGCTTGCAAAGATACAAATTGTGCTGCCTTTTTCACATCATCAGATGGCATTTTATTTGTTTGGGACCTCCAGCAACATAGAATGTGAATTGGCTAATTAGGGTTTAGCTACTTGCAGTGAATTTTCTCTCCTCTTGCTCTTTGTTTTCATCTCTCTCTCTCTCTCTCTCTCTCTCTCTCTCTCTCTCTCTCTCTCTCTCTCTCTCTTTTGTATGTATGCTTAATTTAAATATTTTGTCCCCTCTTTTGTATGCAATACAAAAGTATGCAATACAAAAGAAGGGGCAAAATATTTAAATTAAACATACAAAATACAGTGCTCTGTGAGAACGGGAAAGCTGTGTTCTCATTTGTGGCTTATGGTTGCATATTCAGATCCCACAAGTTGACATCTGCATTGTGTATGTGCATGTATGAAGGCTGTTTCTGTGTGCAGATCTCCTGTTTTATGCTAGTGGAGGTGACCTCTTCACATCACAACCTGGTGTGCCGAAGCAAGCGGGAGCACAGAACCACCTTCTGAAGTATATGGCTGATGAAAAACAATTGGACATTGGAATGCCAGCCATCTGCCCACCCTCCCACCCAGTAAGAGAGTGAGAGTAGCTGAAAGGGCTGGATGGGAATTTTTGATTGCCACTCTGATTGGCCATGAGTGGCAGCACATTTTCACCAATCCCATTCTCTTGTGTGCGGTGGAGGTTCTTTATATAACCTGGTCACAATCAGCGTTCAGTGCAAGTGGCAAAAGGACATCAGGTTAAGAGTAGCGAAATATGACCTATCAGATTGGCAGCCCTCAATGATAATTAGGAATAGATTAGGATAGTAGATATGACAGTCCAGGATGATTAATAACACACCCAGTGATTGATATGGAACTGCCCAGACCGTTTAACTCTAAGTTTAAGTTCAAGTGCAAGTTCATGTTCAAGTTCACATTCAAGTGGGAGGAGCTGCCAGGGCCCTCCCAACAATAACTACATGAACACCATGCGGCCACTTGCACTTTCAGGCCCCCTTGTGGGAGAAAAGAGCACCAGTGACATACTGAATTTAAGACAATAAGTTGTGGCCCAATTCAATCCCACAAATGTGCCTTGACTCTTTATTTCCAGGATGGGTGGACAAAGCTGGAATTTTTTCAGTGAAAGAGCTATTTTGAGGCTGAACAATATGAGAAATACCTTTAGTTAGGAAAACCTCCATTCATCACTGTGGTGTCAAAGGTCTGAAATGAATCACCAGCTGATTTTCTTTTTTGCTAAACAGAACAAATGCAAGATGTTTCAGTATCAGAACAATTTTTACCATGTTTAGTCTTGGCTGCTTTATACAATTATAAAATTCACTAATCCTGCTCATGTTTTATACAGATCAGGGATGTCTGAAAATCCTTTCATCCTCCAAGTACATCATATTTCTAATAGGGTTTGAAAGGTACATTTAAAAAGTAGTTGAAGTATCAAGACCTCATGTTACTATAGTAGTTAGCAATTGTTAAAGGTACTCTGGTCTTCAGTCTCCCAAAAGTAAGTACAGTGGTACATCTTAAGGTGAATTCAATTCATTCTATAAGTTATTTTGAAAATTCAGCGTTTAAAACATGGTTTCCCCTAGGAATGAATAGGAAACCAATTAATCAGTTCTTGAGGTCTGATTAAAAGCAAAAAAGAGCCTTTTCTGTCCAGCCCTCTTTATAAAGTTCACTTTAAAGTCATGCAGAGCCAGAACCACCACCCCCAACCATTGCAATGGAAAGCAATGTAAAGATGGACAAAAGAAATCACCAAGTCAAACCCAGTCTATTCCCACCAAAAGTGCAATGGAAAGCAATGCAAAGATGGACAAAATAAAGCATCAAGACAACCCCCAGCCCATTCCCATCTGCAGAGGAATGGAAAAGAATGCATAGATAGATAAAAGAAAGCAGCAAGACAAACCCCAGTGTATTCCTTCTTGCAGAACAATGGAAAAAAAGCAAAAGCAAAAAGACAAAAAGACAATACATCAAACAAGAAAGCAATCATAAATTACTGTTTTTTTTATATAATTGTTTATCATTGTTGTTTTGTCCATAAAAAAAGTGCAATTGAAACCCAATGCAAAAAAACACAAAAGAAAGCAAGGAAACCTCTGCTCCTTACCTTTCTAAGTTCTAAAAGTCCAAAAGCTGCTGCAAAAAAAGGTTCAGAATGGCTCCAAAACGTGATTAAAAAACTCCACAAACTACAGGGGTGCAATGCATCCTGGGTACACTTGTTTCAAAATGCAGAACAGACTTTCATCTTGTGAAGCATCCCATAGGAAATTTTTGTTATGTGAATCAAACCTATTCCTGGAAATGCTTTTTTGTCTTGTGAGTTTTTCATCTTACAGTGCATTCATCTTAAGAGGTATTAGTCTAAATTGTTGAGTTTTGCATCCTTTCAAAATGCTTCTGAATATTAGAAGTTATTATCATATAACCAGGGCCAGGGCCAGGCTTTTTGGGGCCTTAGGCAAGACTAATTACTTGCGCCTCCCCACAACCATTTAAAAAAAAAACAGACACATTGTAGGAAAACAGAAGATTTTATTAAAAAAACCTGAGAGATAAAATAGAACCCCTCTGAGATCAGTTCTGCGCCCCTCAGGTCAGCACAGTGACCCTCTGGGGTCAGTTTTGCGTCCCTGTCAGGTCTGCGCTCTAGGCGTTCGCCTAGTTTGCCTAATAGTAGCTCTGGCCCTGTCTAAACATCAGATGTACACAGTGATTTTCAGATATAAGTGCAACATTTGTCTGAATTATGTATTCAGTTTAGGTATGCCTACGGGGCACAGTGAAGAGCTGCTGTTCACCTCCTCCCCCAAGGCAAAACAACACCCCATTAGATCCTTCTTATTCTGCCTGGTACTTGTAGAATTAAAAAGATGGTTTACACATTTATTTAAAATCAGAGGATATCCTCTTCTGCTCATTACCATTCATACTTGTTGAAAAATGGCTCAGTCCATTGCTTTGTGTTTGGGTGAGAAATGGTAAACTAAGGCAAGGGGGAAAGGAGTCCACTTTTTGGATTTTCCACTGTGTGGTGTCACTTTGTGAATGGCAGAGAGCCAAAGAGGGTATCCTGTAGACCATCTTGACTACCGACCATTTGTGTTGTCAACATTCAGGCTGCCCTTTGCTATGCAAAGCTTGGCATCCCTTTCCCTGCTGGCAATGGGTCATTTCTTGCCTTTTTGAATGTGGATACAGAAGTCATAAACTGGAGGATTTTGTTTGTTTGTTTGTTTTGTTTTTGAACAACTGAATGTTCCTCAGAGCCACTACAGACCTGCAACCAGAAAACTGCATTTCCCACGGGGCTCTGAGGCACAGCAGTGTTCTGTATATGAAAGGAAAGCAGATCGTATGCATGATTGCTGTGTGATACAGGCGACTGAGTGGTGGTGATTTCATTAGAGCAGTGGTTCCCAACCTTGAGTTACCCAGATGTTCCCAGAAGCCTTCAGCACTAGCTGTGCTGCCCAGGGTTTGGGGAGTCCAAGAACTCCTGGATTACCCCTGCTGACAGCCAAGTCACCAACACCTAGTGGGTTACTTGTGTCTTCTTTCAACAATCAATTCAGTGAGAGAACTAGGATGAAGTAGGTAGTTGCTTGCTTATTTAAAATATACCACTGTAAAAACACAGTGGAAGGTGCGAAGCTGCTGGTGGAGAACAGTTGTGCTTCTTCAGGTGGAGAATAGCTGCACTTCTTCATTTTGTTCTGTGTAGAAAGCCAAGAATTACAGTTAGAATTCCATTTCCCACTTCCAAAATATTAAGATTTTTTTCATAGATGCAAAGGAATTGATTTTTTTTTTAAAAAAATGTAGTTCCAAGTTTAATGTTGATTCCAAGTTCAAGTGAGTGTGGGAAGAGGACACTTTCAGAGCAAGGGAGTGCTTTCACCCATCAAATACTGATTATCAATGTGGTGGAATAACTAGAAGTCCTTTCTTACACCTTTGATGTGAGAAGTTGCCGGAAATCCTGGATAGATGGTTCACGATCCCTTATGGAGACACTGCTGTGTCTCCGTAGGGGCTTTCTTAGCTCTCATCTACTTGTAGGTTTGCTGTCTAGTGTTTTCAAGGCAGGAACTATTTCTCCTTCAGCCTTTGGCATTTCTCTTCTATGGATGTGTATCTGGGGCTCATTCTGCATACACACATATATAGGGTTTGATCTATAAAAGATTAAAGAGTTGCAATCCAAACCAGGGGTGGAAAGCTAGTAAATGACATTGTGCAAATGCATGTGCAAAGCTTTATAAAATGGGGAAAAACATGGATTTCATTTCTTTTTGCATCCATAATGCTGGTCTCCTATATAGGAAATAGCCTTCTGTTCATGGAAGTGGTATTCTGGGTCCAAGCCAGATTCTTCACAAATTCCATATCATCCAGATGAATTTCTGGATTAAAGGATTGTGTTTCCATACAGATTGGGCATCACACAACATGTATCTGGAAATCAAGCACAGCACAACACAAAGGGATCAAGAGAAGGATCAGATTTTAAAACCATCTTATTTTTGTTAACAGACATCAGAGCTTATTTTACAGTGCTGCTAAATTCTGCCTATTTGCCACTGCATTCAAGCACTGAAAGCACAGGGACCATAAGAAGAACTTGTTCTTGAAAGCGGTATAGGAACTACTAAGATCAACTATTAAAAAGCAGAATGTTATTTTATTAACTCAAATGTGTATGAAACTAATTTTGCCCCAACTCGATTGCTATTTCAACCTTCTGCATTTTCCAGACTTTAAACAGCTGTTCCTGTTTACTGATCTCTGTAACAAACTCATTAGCTCGCAATTGTTTGTGTGTGTGTTCATTTTAACATTAGTTAATAACTGCCTTCCCCAAGCTGCAATGTTAAGTGTTCTGTGGAACCTTTGCTTAAGGCACATGCTCCAGATCATTGAATGGTTTAATTAAGACTCACTGTTGGATGAGGTGTGAACTCCATTATGGCGCTAAAGTGGAAAGCAACTATCATTTGAATGAAATGCAAGGTCATGATAGTCGTATACAAAGCCAAACCCATGGAGCTAAAAGATTTTGCCTTGCAAGAGCTGAATGCTGCAACTGTGCTGTTGGTATGGGAAAGAGAGAAAAGCAATTCAATTCTTTCTTGGAAGCCTTCTACCATTCCAGATTTAATTAAATTACAATTTTTAAATGCAAGAAAAACTATGTTGTCCCACTTGGCTCTACCTATAGGTCACAACTCTGCCTTCAAATACCTGCAACTGAGTACCAAAATATGTATCTTATGACCCAGATTTCCAGAGGCTTCCATTATTGATCATTTGCAGGCAGTAGGCCATCTTCTCATTCTACAATCAGTAGTAAGGGGCAATGGGGAAAAACCGTGGCCCAGTGGGATGATTAACCCATGGCGTTGCTTCTACTACTGCTTCCCACAGCAGCACTGTTACAATTTCTGAAGAAGTGATACTAGCATGAGTAACAAAGATGGATCAGATGGGTTATCTAGATCCACTTTAATATGGTTTCAAGACTTGTTATGGACAGAGACTGATTTGCCTGTTTCGGTGGACAACCTATGGCAGGAACTGGACAGCTTGAGTGTGTCCCTGTTGGTTCTGCAGGAGCACTCAGCCACTTTCGATACCATCAGCTATGGCATCCTTCTGGACTGTCTCTCCAGGACAGTACCTTGACTTCCAATTCTTCCTGGAGGAGAAAACTCAAATCATGGTCCTGGGAAACTCTTGATCAATGTCCTGGCCATTGGCCTGTGGTGTCTCTCAGGGTTCTATTTGCCTCCTGTGCTGACACCTACATGAAACCACTGGGAGAGGTTGTCCAGACTTTGAGGGTTCAGTGTTACCAATATACTGATGATACCCAACTCTATTTCTCCTTTCCATCTAAATCCAAGGAAGATGTCTTGGCTCTAAATCAGTGCCTGTTGTCAGTAATGACCTGGATGTGAGCAAATTAACTGAAACTTAATCCAGATAAGACAGAGGTGCTCCTGGTCAGTCAAAAACCAGATCAAGGAATAGGGTTGCAACCTGTGCTGGATGGGATTATATCCCTCTGAAAACAAAAGAATACATCTTGTGGTGATTCTCTGAGTCTGGATGCCCTGCTTTCAGAGGCGGCCAGGAGTGCGTTTTGCACAGTTAAAATGAGTGTACCAGCTGTTCCTGTTTCTTGCAAGGTCTGGCCTGGCCACCTAGCCCTAAGTATATTTCAATTGGATTACTGCAGTACACTTGATGTGGAGCTACCTTTGGAAAGTATTCAGAAACTTCTAATGGTCCAAAATGCTGCAGCCAGATTGCTAACTGCGGCTGGTTATAGGGAACATATAACTCCCCTGTTTCAGCAGCTTCATTAGCAGCCATTATCAGTTTCTGAGAATAATTCAACATGATGGTTTTAACCTATAAAGCCCTAAATGGCTTGGGTCCAAGCTATCTAAAAGATGGCACCTCCCACTAATGAGCCTGTCTGGACATTAAGATCATCAAAGAAGGTCTTCCCCCACCCACCACCCCCACCCCCAATCCTACCACCTTCACAGGTGCACATGGTGAATACATGGGAGATGACTATCTCTGTTGCTGCTGTTCTCTGAAACTCCCTTCCATGGGAAGCTAAGCTGTCATCAGATAGGCAGACAAAGACCTTTTAATTCAGACAGGCTTTTCCTTAATGATTGGGGGGAGGGGGAATGTCTGGGAGTTTAGAGCTGTGGACAAAAGACTAAGGGCATTTAAAAATAGGAAATACAGGAAATTTATAAAGTTTAAGGTAAAATGTTTCCCAACCAGGAAAGAGTTTGAAGAAAACAAAATACTAAAAGGCATAATAAGTAAAACTTATAAAATTTTCTTGTACCTGTGGAGGAGTTGACAAATATTTGATCCGGTTTAAGGAATATTATATGAGGGAAGATCTCCTCGCTTCTGTTGGGAGAAAATTTTGAAATCTATCTCCATTCAAAGAGCTACTTTTACAAATTTTATGGTGTTGGATCTTGATGGCCTTACATCAAATAAATAAGAGTCAGAACAAGGTGTGTTGCAGAGGCTTTCTGGAAACTGGAACTTCCTCCCTCATGCAGCCAGCAACCAGGAAGTGCGGTAAAGTGGGCAAATATTGTTTATGGACGAACCCCCTAAAATCTCTGGTCAAAATTAAATGTAGCCAGTGGATCTTTTATCAGTGATTGATAAAAAGAAGAAAAATAGGAAATACAGGAAATTTATAAAATTTAAGGTAATGTAACTACAAAGGGAAAGTATAGAAGAAAACAAAATACTAAAAGGCATAATAAGTAAAACTTATAAAATGCTAATTGAAGTGGAGGATCAACAGGACCTACTGAACGTTTTATGGGAATATTATATGAGGGAAGATATGAGTACCGAAAGTTGGGAGAAAATATTGAAATCTATCTCTATAAGGATCAAAGAGAATTTTTATAAAATTTTATGGTGATGGTATCTAACTCCAGTGAAATTACATCAAATAAATAAGAGTTATTCTATGTTGTGTTGTAGAGGCTGCCAGGAAACTGGAACTTCTTTTCATATGGGGTTGGCAATGTGAGAGTATGGTAAAGTTTTGGCAAATATTGTTTATGGAAATAAGTGAAATAATCAAGCAAAATGTAAATGTATGCCCCCAAGTAGCTCTTTTATCAGTAATTGATAAGGATAAGGAGGAATACAATTGGGTAACTAGAGAACTAATCTGCAATTTAAGAACAGCTTCCAGATTAATATTATTTAGGAAAATAAAACATGGCTTTCAATTAAAGAAGCATGGAACATTGCTATTAATGGTAAATTAACATGCAATATTAAGAGGCATATGTTTGCAGAGCTTTTGGGAGATTGTATTGATCATATATTAATAAAGAGAAAGGGATGTGTTCCATCTCAAAAACCACTACTGGTAGGGATTAGGGAATATTTCAAGTGGTATAACTCACAAGGCAAGTTGCACCTGTTGAAATTCCCTTGCTGCCCCACTATTTTGGAAGGCACTGGATTCCTGATTTTATGTGGCCACCATATTCCAAACAGAGGGCTTATAGAGCAAAAACTTCCCTGAATTAATTAAAGGGGAGCTGTCTCCTGGATAGAGGGCAATGGTGGGGGAGGGCAGCTCAGGCCAGCTTCCCTTGGTTGGGAGTTCCAGATGTTTTTAATGGAAGGTGACCTTGCACCCATACCAAACATGTCTACAAAGGCACCAAGATAGAGAAATGAGCCTCTTTCTTGGTCCCATTGGTTGAGCCCTTGAGTGAGAATGAGCCATAAGCCACCTAAACTTGACAGGATGTTAAATTACATGAAGAACATGGATCAGTGCCTCAGTGAGAGGAAAAAGCTGGGCCACTGCCTAGCCCACTTCAGGATAGATTCATAAGCCTGGGTAAAAACCACCAGATAAAATGGACCATGGTAGGGAATGCCTCCTCAGGAGAAACAACCCTTGTAAAGGAAATAATTTCTTCCTTAAAGAGCAGCAGGTGGACTCCTGGAGATGAGTTTCTTCCCCAGATGCACAAATGCCTGCCCCAGATATGTGGATTAGAGATGGGCACGAAACGAAAAAAAATGTTCCATTATTTGTTATTCGTTTCATACATAATGAAATGAATAACGAAAATTGTGATGAAATTGGAACGAACAGAACAGAACCACGAAAATTAGGTTCGTTACATTTCGTTTTTGTTAATGGTGACACACAATGAAATGAGCTGTTTTTAAATGTTAAAAAAAGCCCTGAATATCTGTAAAAACCCAGCAATAATTATTTATAATACCTACCAGGGGGGTTGGGGTCCTCAAAATGTGCATTTATGTCTTTTCTCAGATCGCTGCATTTTTTTTTCTTTAAGGGAGTTAGGGGACATTGACCCAAAATGGTTCCCAGATGCCTAATATTGATTTCTTGGGTATTAAAATGCCCTGGACCTCCGTAAAAACACAGCAATAATTATTTGAGATTATTACCTACCAGGGGGTTGGAGTCCTTAAAACATTTGTTTTTGTCTTTCTCCCATTACGATGTATTTTTTTCTTTTTCCTTTAAGGATGACACAAAATAGATTCCAGCCACAAGATGGATGCAAGCCATGTGATGGGATCATGTAAATTCTTGGACAATTTCAACCAATAGCATGCCCAGGTTGCAGACTGGGTAGGTGTGGCAGCCACAGGGGGCATAAAAATCTTTGGCAGCCCCCATCCTCCTTGCAGTCTGCGGTGGGAGTTAGGGTGGGATTGCTATCTCTGCGACTCATTACTTTAGGCCATCCAGGCAGGTGTGTGTCTCTGTGTTCCTGCTGGCTACAGCCTGGCTCTTAGGGGAGAGAAAGAAGAGATTTCTCTTGCAGCTTCCCTATGTGCGTGCGTACCTCTCGGTGAGTACCCTCCCCTGCCCCGCAGTGCAGTCACTCTGCAGCTACCTTACGCCCTGGGCAACACCCGCCACTGCCTTTGCAGCCTGCCTTCATACCTAGTCTATATTGTGCCTCTGCCAGCATCTTTTTTTTATTTTATTTATTTATTTATTTATTTATTGGGGCATTCGGGGACATCCATGCGGGAAATAAAACAATTTAAAATAGTTATACATAAAATATCGGGTCAAAAACAGTAATAAAAATGAAAAATCAAAAATGAAACAATCTTTTTTCAAAAAAAATCTGGAAAAATGAAAATGAACTGAAACAGACCAATAGGGAGGGCATTCCAAAAACAAAACACCAAAGCCATCACCTCCTTGAGGGATTTTTTTATTTGTGCCCATCTCTACTGTGGATATACACCTAAGTCTGGGAGTTTAGTTGGAAAGAAAGTCATTTTGTTCCAGATCTTGTGTCTTGTGCAGCCTCACCATCTGTATTGAATCACTGGCTGTGCATGATTCTGAACTACTTGATTACAATTTGGGGGGCCTTCCTCTTTTTTAAAAAATCCAGTTAGACTGGCTTGGCAGTGGATAACTCCTGGGTAGAGATGGGCTAACCGACTCAAAAAAATGGTGTTTCATTTGAGTTTCTGTTTCCAGTCCATTATCTGGCCCAGACACGAGTTCAGCACAGAAACCGTTTTTCATTGAATTTTTTGCAAAAATTTTTGTTTTTGTTTCGGTTCCATGTAATGTTGAACAAAACAGAAAAAATGAAAATGACAAAATGAAAAATTGCTGTTTCGTTAGCATTCATTACAGTTCAATGTATTTGCCAGCTAACAGAAAAACAAAACGCATGACAAAATTTCTGTTGTTTCAGGAGTTTCATTTTGTTTCATTTTGCAGAGACAAAATTCAGTCTTTTCATTTCGTTACATAACAAAACAAAAATCGTTTCAAAAGCCCGGCCAAAAACAAAAAAAGGTTGCTACTGGACGGTGCCCATCTCTACTCCTGGGCTTTGGATCTAAATTTCCAGGAGGATTCTGTATATTAGATCTCTGGCTTTGTCTGGGCTTGTTCTGAGCATTAGTCTGTCAAGAATTTGTCTTTGGGTTCATTTCACTTGGCAACAGGACACCTGCTTCAAAGGTCACATTCAATGATTTAATTGTGTCCAGAAACAGATGGGCAGCCAGAGTAGCAAGAGAACCACATTATACTTTTATCTAGCCCTAATCAATAGTCTGCAACATTTAGTTCTATATCCATGACTAGTATGCCAACATTGCAAGCCAGAAATTTTGCAGGGTGTTTCCAAATGTTGTAGTCGTGGTAGTAGGTCAGAAACCACTATCGGAAGTAACCTGTGATTGGAAAAGGGAAATCCATAACTAATGATAACGTCTGACTATCACAACAGCTTTCAGCTCCAGGAATATGCATATGCAACTTCAAAAACACAGACTGCCCCAATCACCTCTCTGCAACATTAGCATATTTAAGTTCTGCTTATAGAGTACTAGAAACATTCCTTTTAAGCTTGACATAGAGTGACATAGAGTCCACGGGCATCTTAAAGAACTGAACTATAGCATGACTTTTCATCAGAGGCTGAAACAAACCCAACCATCCTTCTTTCTGGGTATTTTTCTGGCCCTGAAGGTAACTGGAGACTCTGCATGCATATGCACTGCAATGGGGTAAGATCAGCCTCATAAAGCTGTAGAGCTATTGCATCCCTGAACATTTATCTGGCAGGGTACTTGGGTCCTGATGAGTTTATTTAGCCAATGCTTCATTTGTTTGTTCTATGTTAAAAAAACCACCTAAGCATTTCTTAACTTTTCTCGCGTGGTTCTTCAATATGTTAATTGTTCTGGAAAATAATTTGACTTTTTTAGATTCATGATGGTTTCACTCACATGGCAGCCATACAAACCTGATTAAGAGGCAGTTGTAATAGGTTTTTTCTATAATTGGCCAGAGGTAAAAGGAGGCAGATTTCTTGTACCTTTAGTACAATGGTTTTCAACTAGTGATTGGCATGAAATGCTGGACTGGCAGTTCATGATCATCTCTGTTCCCAACCTTGGTTCCCCAGATGTTCTTGGACTAAAACTCCCAGAAACCTTCACCTCTAGCTGTGTTGGCCAGGATTTCTGGGAATTGTTGTCCAATAACATTTGAGGACCGAAGTCTAGAATGCACTACTTTAGTAGTTGCTCAGAAGAGGATGATTCAGCAGGTGCAACTGTAAATGCAGGCAACTCCTATCATTTCTTCATCTGAGCAACCATTAAAGATACAGGAACCCTATTCTCCCTTTCTTCTGGTCACCTAAATAAATATGTCAGCCTGGTGTTTGACATATCCTGGACCCTGGAGTTAAGGGCCTATGTTGTTCCATCAAGGTGTGGCAGTCAAGGATTTCAAGGGGGGAAAGCACAACATGCAAGTACCTTTAGGCTCTTCACACCTACTGAAAATGTACTGTTCAGGACACTCAAGGTGTAAATGTCACCACACCCTGCAATTTGTTTCATCACCTGGAAACCATGGCACTTACCTGAGATTCTATTTGGTAACTTCAGACCTGAGCAATCTAGTGGAGGCGGATGATCTCCGCAGAGTAGCCAGAGGTACCTCACAGCTTGTTCTACCTCAAAAGACTGGAGGCTCACAGTTTTGTCAAAAACATATGCATGTTCAGATTATGTATGACCCTATTCAGTAAAGACTGAATCCCGATTAGATGGCTTGACTAGAACTCATATGATGATCTTCTTCATTACTATACAGTATAGTTTCAGAAGCAGCAATTGAACTCATACGGCTTCCTTAGATTTAGATGGAAAAGTGAGGCCGAGTTGAGTGGCACCAAACCTCTCCCACTAGTTTCATGTATCTTACACAGTATGAAGATGAAGAAGAAATGCTTAAGGACCCATGAACCACAGGGTCAGTGGGCCAAAGCTATCAGGGGACATAAATCAATGGATATGTCCACCAAGAAATATTATTTAAAATATCATTTAAAAATATTATTTATCAAGGGAACTGTCCCATTTGCTTTCAAGGATCTGATCAACTCCTCCACTCCATCTCCAGTTCACAACTAAGAAAATGAAATGGAACATGGAATATTCTGTGAATATTGTAACAAGCTGGGATGTTCAACTGGGTGACCTAATGTAGGTACAGCAGTAGCCCCATTGTTTTGGCACAACGGGGTCTCCTCCATAGGGAGCAGATACACAAAGAAAAATTGCAATGTGCAATTAGATGAAAGTGCTATTTGTTCTGTTCGGTAGCAATCTGCCCCCTTCTAAACAGATTAGGGGAAATTACCACTTCCTTTTTTGCCTGGAATTGTGAATAGGAGGAAACCCTTAAATACAGTATATAAAGGAGTGGGATAAAGGCAACAGGGGGCTACCCCTGTGTGTTATATATAAGGCTGTGGCAAACCAGGAGTAAGAGAAACGGCAGGTATTGAATCCACTGATGTGGCAGTCCTACTGTTTCACACAAAAAAACGTTGTGTCTAGAGGGAGCCATGTATTGTGTCCTGCCAAATGTTTCACAGATCACTCACTTTTTGAAGTGGAGTCCATGCAATTAAAATGGGATATTTAGTGAAGCCTTGCTCATGATGGATGGAATATATTTAACGGTTTGGTGGCCCATGAACCAAAAAGATCTCATCAACCTTATTAAAAGAGTTCTTTGATAGACTTTGCATTGTGAGCCTACGCATGTTTCCCCAAAAGAATTTCCCATGGGATTTGATGAGTTTGCTCCCCTACTAAGTGTTCTTAAGTTTGTAGACAAATAAATCATGTATTCGTATCTCAGCAAAAGTCAATCTTTGACACTTGATTGAGCAAGTCTGGTCCTTTGTGAATGTGAAGTGTTGTTCTTAATATAGGATTTGCACCAATTAGAATTTCATTAAAATATTATGCATTAACAATTAATGCTACATTAGCTAAACTGCCACACTAATGAAAACTGATATTAAAAAGCAGCAATGAAATTAAGTGAAATCATTTTAGGCTTACACATCACAAATAGAACTATACATGTGAAGAAACAAGGAAAAGGGAGGTTTACATAAGTTTTCATAGAAAGCAGAACTATTAATAAATTTTAAATTAAAATAGCACCTGGGGCTTCAAAATATCTACATATCATCATCCCAATTTTTCATAAAAATAAAAATGTCCTGGAATTGATGGAATAATTCATGTGATTTATTAATGCAAAGTTAAGATCCACACAGCAGCTCCACAAGATATTGTCTGTAAATAACAATCTTAAGTAAAAAAGGGGAGAAAAAGAGATCTAGATAAACAATCTTTATCTGAAAATATTTTTGCATGTGCATTTATTAGCAAATTGCTCTGTGGAAAATGTGATCCTCTGGAATAGGGATTTCCAACCTTTGGTCCCCAGATGTACTTGGACTAAGATTTCCATGAGCCTTCATAGCTGCCTGCGCTGGCCAGCATTTCAGAGAGCAGTAGTCCAAGAATTAGTCAAAGAACATCAGGGATCCAAGGCTGGGAACTGCCTAGAAGTATTTCCCTATCATTCCCTTACTCACTGTGGCCAGTGGTAAGAAGAGAACAGAGAATTTGCCTTTTTTTTGGGGGTGTCATGCTGTGGAATGTGTCTTGCACTTGCAATCAAAAAATTAATTTCTCCATTTCTGGAAGAGATTGTAGACAATGTCTGGCAAACATCTAGAAGGTAAAATATTTCCTACCTCAGCTGTGGTATGGTCCACCAATGCAGCAGGATTTCACCCTACCTATCTTGTGATTATAAACATGTTAGAGCTCTTTGGACCATGTAGACAGGGCATAATCTTTCAGGCTTCTCAACAGGAAATTGATTACATCTTGAAGGCACCCCTTGTAGAAAGCAGCAGCAAAGGGAAATAAAATTGTGAACACCATGAAAAGCCATTGAGATGATGCAACACAGAAGATTTACTGCCATGCAAAAGATCAATACAAAGAGAATGTCTTGGTAGCAGCTATTTGAAGTGCTACTCCTTATTAAGGCAGTACTAGTGAAAAATCCTTAAGAAATGGTGGGTGGTAATACTTATTAGACTGCTAATATCTCAAAAAATAGTTTTGCTTTTAAATCATCATTAATTGCAGAACCTTTGGTTAGAGAAAGTCCCCAAACTCTCTTGGTCAGATGTTAAGGCTTCACATTGATTGTTCAAAATAAAGTTCCAGAATGGAGGACATAAGTCAGTCGAGGCATTAGGATTCACCTCAGGGTGCATGGATTCAATTGTCTTTCTCAGTTTCAACCAACAAAGTGTTACCAGGCACTCAGCGTCTTTCTCCTTGCCATATATCAGAGGAAAACTTGTTTTTGAGATGTTTCAAAATAATAACGGCAGGGCTCTTCCTCCTCCTCCTCCTCCTCCTCCTCCTCCTCCTCCTCCTCCTCCTCCTCCTCTTCTTCTTCTTCTTCTCTTCTTCTTCTTCTTCTTCTTCTTCTTCTTCTTCTTCTAGTAAAAAAGTGGGCAGAATAAAAATGTCCCAAGGTCATGTGTATATTCACACTGTAAAGCAACAAAAGCAGAAGCAAACCCCACACTGTGCGGGTTGGTTTATTCTCTAATGTGAATGCTTTGGTTTTAATTTTCTATTTCTAATTAATATACAATTAAGTTTATCTCTCATGCATTCACTTTCAGGGTAGATGGGGTATTGACTAACCAACTAATCGTAGACTCTCTATCAGTCTTGTGCATTATTAACATTATTAACACTATCAAATTAATCCACTCTAAGGATACAGGGATATGTGGATGCAGTACCGGAGAGAAATCAGCCCAGTTAGCACAATCAGACAACCAAGAATGGAAGTATGAGGAGGGGGGAGGGAGGGAGAATAGTGGTAATTAGCAGTGTTTATATTCCCATCCCTAGCTGTCAAAAGAAGCAGTGAGGGCAAGAAAAATTAAGGCTTCCCAACTGGCCAGCAGTTCAGAGGGCCACTATACAGAGAACACTTGGATGATCCAGGCCAGACATAGAATTTGTGAAGCATGTCTTAATGTGTTTCTGAAAGATGGCGGTCAAAAAAATCACCCACTAATGACAGCCATCTGCTACCCAGCAGCTGGTAGTACTTGCTGGACTTCCTGGTGGTGCAATTAAACTTCCAGGACATTGAGGACTTTTTTTTTTTTGGCTGTCCTATGAATTTCTCCTTCTCCCCTCTCTCCACCATCAAATCCATTTTATTTTACAAAAGAGTCTTAACAACGTTGAAAGGGAAAAGATATGAAAATGAAAAAAAATACTGAATAAAAAAATTCACGCTGCTATGGATATGAACTCCCAATTCCAAACAGATCTCTCAAGAGGAATGGGTTCTTCTAAATCAATCACAGTGAGTTCTGGTAAGTGGCCACATGTGACTCATGCACCTCACTTTGCTTATCCCTGTCGCTATGACAGCATTCCTGGTGCACCCACCCCTTTGGAATAGGGAGAAATAGTTCATTGCGGTTGGTGACCAGCAGTATTAACATGAATTAAACATAAAAATGGATAAAATTTGTATGAAACTGTGCAAAATTGTACGTACATTGTAGGTGAACAGTTAGACGAGAGCCTAAACTATGTCTCTGGGCTAGAAATGGGTGCTTTGTATTCATGTTAGAAAAGAGGCCCAGTAATGCAGGTGGCACCAATTGCCATCCCCAACACCCAGAACTGACCTCATCACTTACTGGGTTCGATGCGGTGTAGGGTCTGCCTCCAACCCAGGCACACCAATCCAGGAAAGAGCTCACCTGGGCATTGCTGCATCCCCAGGTAGGTGACCAATGCAAACCAGAGTTTCTCAGCCAATGAGGAGTTGACTGCGCAGGGAGGTTGACAAGGGCTAGCTAAAATCCTTCCTGGATTGGTGTGCTGGTGTTGAAGATGGACCCCTATTCCACATGGAGCGCACTAAGTGGACTGGCCAGTTCTGATCATGGAGGATTGGAATTGGTACCACATGTGGTACTACACTAAGTACGAATCTCCCATCTTTAAAATATGAAATGTGAAATACTTTTTAACTGAACAACACTTTCCTGTTTGTTAAAGCAGTTCTAGAGGTCTACTTGTTAGTAGAATATGGGGGTCCTTATCACAGGTCATCTATATTGTATCTTATTTTGTTCTTATAATCAATGTAAGTGCCATTGCTTCTGAAAGAATCTCGTTACAATTACCTTTAGCAGGAAGCTGGCTCTAATAATAATTTTAATTGGAGCCACAGTAGCCATGCTACACATTGAAATAATGCAATAAAAATAACTCATAAATATGGATAATAACATACACTGAAACTTTGGCCAAAATCTCAAGTTGTACAAACTGTGTAGTTATTGGAGGCAAATTGCTGCAAATAATTAATCTTTATACATATTGCCTGAAATCCTATTGCTTGACTTAGTAAACGACACTAGAGTAAACCCATTGAATCAGTAGATATTTGGAGAGTTAACTCCTCTGTAACGTCTATGGATTAAAATGGCCCTGTTGTTGTTGTTGTTGTTGTTGTTGTTGTTGTTGTTGTTGTTGTTGTTGTTGTTGTTGTTGTTGTTGGTGGTGGTGGTGGTGGTGGCGGCGGCGGCGGCTGCTTTTGCTGTTGTTGTTCCTCTATGTGGCAGGCAGAGACATATTTCCATGTGCTGATTTTTAATTAAGACGTTTAAACATATAAAATGCTGGCAATCCAGGAAATCTGTTTGAAGACCTTAGAATAAATCCATTTCCAGAAAGAAACTCCATCAAATTATCTCATTAATTCAACTTCTTTGTGGTTAAAATCCTGCTTTATTGCTATGTAAAAGGCATAACCTTGGGACATCCATTGCCTCAAATTAAGACATATTAACAAATAATGTCTACAGAGGTTTTTTTTTTTTTTAAAAATTGAGGCAACTTCCCTCCAAAGGTTACAACTTTTGTATAACAGGATTTTAGCCCTTCTGTATTAGTCTGCCAGCACATGAACATTGCCATAAAATTCTTCTTATTTTAGTGGCTCACATGTAGCTAATTAAAGTAATTGGGCCAGAGGATATAAAATAGTCAAACGCAAATGTTCTGGTTCTTAAAGTGTCATACCATCTTTCCAAAACTGCTCTTTCTTTGGTTTTGTGTTCTATCATGGCATGCTGAAAAGGTCGAGGGTCTGTTGAGCCCTCACAGTAGTAATGAATCAGAGCAAGTGTCTCGAAACTCCCAGCTGGTGTTTTTCTTGCCCTCTAAATTAATATCATTACCAATACCCTTTGAGTATCTGTCCTCACATCGTCAACAGTGAAGGCAAGATAGCTACTTTCTAATAAAATGTGACATCTCTGTGGGCCACCCAGAGCTTCCTGTGTGAGGAGACTCAACAGGGGCCTTTACTAAAAGATTGTATGTCACATTCAAGATAAATCAAAATAACCACTGTACTGAAAAATAATGTCACAGAAGCTGCAATGAAAGGTTGGCAATCAGTATGAGATGAACAGCAGTGGTGGTCAGTAATAACTCCTTACAGTGACAGGCCAACTTAGCTCTAAACTTTTTCCCCCCAGAGCCAAAAGTCCTTAACACTTATGGCTAGCCCAAGAAAATCAGGAGATCAACACATGGTCCCACGACTTGATGTGACAACAGATACAATAGATTTTGGTTTATTTTATTTTAATTCCTGCATTAAAGCTTGAAATAAAGCAATTGGTTGTATTTACAGGATGCTAACAGAGATTTTGAAAAGCTATAGCCAGTTTATTTTATATTTTCTTTTTATTTTAATTCTTTGACTAATTCTGGATGGTGAGGAAAAAATTCAAGAATTATGTTAGCATATTATGCTTTCTTATCTGAATGGGAAGAACACAAATATACCCAGACTCTGGCATCTTTATGCCTGCAAGATCTCAGAAATGGAAAATTTAACCACTTGCAGCCAGGCTATTGGAAGATAACATACTGTGTTCAATCAGGAGTACAGTTCTTCTTCCACAACCTTCTAAAAATGCTATGGAAAGGGCTGGAGACAGGGATGAATGGGGATTTGTTTCTGTTTATTTTTTATCAGCATTTCCCATAGATTATTTTATGCATTCAATGAAACAGGAGATGTGGTGCCGGGCGGGCAGTGGAAAGGCAGAATTCCCAAAACTAGGGTCTGTGCACCTTGTATGACCAGAACCATTCAGTCTGTGCAAGCCAAGTCATGAATCCAACTCAATATGGATTTGTGAGCTATTTGTATGCCATTCTAACTTAATGATTTCTGTCACCTTTGCTGGAAAGAATATGCGATTGAGAACCCTGCTACTGTAACTCTGGAAATTTCCCACTACAAACATATTGGGGTTGCTTTGTTTGCTCTTACTGGCACAAAGATTATAGCAATGATATGTAAAGCTATCAGTGCTGGTTGTACATATAATGAACTGATGTGATCCGTATTGTCATTTTTTTCTTCTACTGCTAAAGTTGCAAGAACCCATGGCTCACCAGAAGGTGCCTTGCAAAACTCTTAAAACCTGTAAAACTGTACTTGTGGGATGAAAAGATCCCCAAAACCTTCTGGTTTGTCTGCCATTTCACAACAAACATGAATGTATTGGAGGCTTTTGTTTTCCTTTGAGTAGCATTTCCTTGTTTCTTATAAGGCACTGGTGGTGAACCATATGTTTTGGACCACAACTCCCAGAATTCCAAGCCCGTGTTGCCAGTGAGAAAGGACTATGGGAGTTGTGGTCCAAAACATCTGGAGTGCCAAAGGTTCACCAACACTGTTGCAAGGCATTATTGGGGCCATGTTTTGGAAGGTGGTGGGCATTTTTAGGCCTTTTCCTATTTTTAAGTTCTGCTGTTGTTTTGAAATAAAATGTATTTAAAAATAAAATGTTGACAACATCAGCACATGAGGGAAATGAATAACTTTTTAAAAAACAAAAACAAAAAACTGTCTGAGGGAGTGGAATTGTCCACAAAAAGGCACATTAAAATATAGCAGTTAGTATTTAAGATGCCATGACATTTTTGGCATTTTATTATTTATTTATTTATTTTGCTTTGGCCTGGTATGTTAAAGCTAACATATTTGTTGCTTCTACAAACATTTCTAAGCTCCTGCTTTCAGTCTGATGGCTTCCTTTATCACCTTGCACTGGCAGAGCAAGTGATATTTCACATTTTACATGGCTTTCAAGAACACAAAACTCACATCCATACTTTTATATGGGAACTACCAATAAATGTGTTTATTTTTGCTAAAAATCTGAAATCAATGGGTTGAAATGTCTTAAGTTGGATTTGCTGTGCCCTCCTGATGTTTCAAAGCTAGACCAGAAATCCAACAACATTAGGCTAGGTTTTCTTGCTCCACTTAGTGACCTGCAATCACATTTGTTGGGCTGCGGAATATCTCCACTCCTCTATTTCACTTGAAGGGATATCATATTGTTTCATTTGGAGGGAGAGAGGAGTGGAAATATAAAATCATGCAAGCCTTTTTCAAGTGCATCAATTGCCATCTTCTTTTTAATATATACAGTTCTTTTTTTAAAAAAAAAATGTTTCTCAGTGTGAGATATTGTGCTTCTATATCTGTGATTCAAATTGCCAGGAAATGGCTCAATATTGCTAAACCATCAGGAAAAACAATATCAAGCTTTACAGAGCAATTTCGGAAGCTAAGCAGGGTCGGCCCTGGTTAGTACTTGGATGGGCAACCACCAGGGAATTTCAGGTGCTGTGGGCATCTGGAGTAAGAACTGGCAAAACCACTCTAGTACTCCTGTCAAGAAACCTCCATGGACATGGAGTCATGAAGAGTTGGTCACGACTGTAATGACACAACACACACACACACTTACAGAGCAGTGGGGAGCATGAATGTTTACAACATGAACAGTTGGTTTCCTCCTGTAATCGTAGCTCAGAGGTAATCTGCAATGCCATCCCTGAAATAGTTTACAAGTTAGGATTTTGCCCCTAAGTTGAGAATGGGGCTCCCACTCCACTGTAAAAATGTTAAGGGACAGTCAGCATCTGCATGGAATAAACATGCATGTTTTGGGGAAACACAGAACAGTGCAAAAAACAAATTTCAGAAAACAAGTGATTACCAAAGATTTGAACTTAAAGTAGCTCACAGTTCATGGTGACCACATTGCCTCCTTCTAACAGCTCCATCTAGCAAGTTGTCAGTTGTCTCAATAGTTCTGAGGCCTCTTCAGTTTTATAATATATGAATGTGATTGCACCATATAGGAGTGGTGTCCCTGCTTTGATTTTCCATGGTCCTAAATTAAAGAACTAGCATATCTGATGGGCTTTAATTAAATTTACAAAGTAACAGTGCACTTGTAGTATCTCTTAACAGTTAAGGCATAATGGAACAGTGAAGTGATCTTGAGTGTGAGCACTTAAGAACGCAAGAGTCTTAGACCTAGATGAGGAGTTCTCTCATTTTTCAATTCCACTTGCAAAACCATTTTCTTTTTGTCGCTCTTGTTAGTTCAGTTCTGTTTTCCTCTCCTCCTTTTTTTCAATAAAAGGCTATTTAAGATCACTTCCAGCACTGATTCACGTTTGTCTGTTTTCAGGTCCTTCCACTCATTTACTTCATTTTTTTAAAAATATTATCAAGGCATTCATAAAATATAAGAAAATTTGATCTGATCGCATCAAGATACCATTCATGTAGTGTTTTGCCACTGAGCATAGCTGATGCACTGCACAAACAACATGCTCTGATACAGTGGCTAAAATCCTTGCTTACTGTAATATGTGCTAGAGTAGGTCTATTTTATCAGGATGGATTTGTTAAGGGCCTTTTCACACAACCCTGCGTGAAATCTGCGGCAAATGGCTCCCAGATCCGGAGCTTAAAATTGTTTCCCCATCAGCTCCGGAGTTTACAAAAAATTAAGTGCGACCATGCCCACCTAAGCGCGTCCCAGCGCACCTTTCAAGTACCTGCTCTCTGAGGGTGAAAAAGTCCTGATGCGGATGTAACTTAGTGAGTGCTGGGCTCTCCTTGCTTCTGTTTGTTGTTGTTTTGGCCCCCGACCCTTTAAGAGATACTTAAGAGATTGGAATGCTGCCGGGAACAGAGCCAGATGGCAGAACGAAGGTGAGTGGCATTCTTTTCTTCCTTTTTTTTCTCCCTCCCCTCATGCAGACAGCAGCTGGGAGTGCGGAGGAGGTGGGAACACAGTAACAGCGACAAACCCCCAAGATCTCTGGTCTGAATTTAAGTGGCCAGTGGATCTTAGGGGTCGTGTGAAAAGGCTCTAAGTCAGCTTCTCCATATGTTCCTTTGGTTCAAATGGGCCTACTCTAATTGCAACTCATTATGCTAAAGGAAATAACAACTAGAGTAAGCCTATTTAAATCAATGGAATTAATGGAGGAACTGACTCACCACATTGCTATCCGTGCAGTGGGACTCCTCTACTGGGACTTATTATGCTAAGTAAGAGGATTTTCACCATTGTTTTACTGATGCACATAGATGCCTTTCTAACTGGGGGATATAAGACATTGAAGGTACCACAAGCTATATGCATGGAGTGCTTTGTCTAATATATCAACATTAAAAGACACAATACAACAGTGGAAAATTCTTAATGCTTGACACCCAAATCAGAAACATGATAATTTATATATCCAGAATCAATGCACAAAAGGAGATATATTACTTTTTGGAGGCACAAAACCTTGATGGATAGCATTAGAGATCTGGAACAACCAGCATTTGTTGTAAACTGAAAGTAACTACAGAACACTGGTCAGTAGAGATGGGCAAGAAATTTAAAAGATATTGTTTTATTTTGTTTCATTTTGTTACTAACTGCATTTCATTTTGTTTCATTACTGATATATTTCTAATAGAATTTTGGTTACAAAATGAAATGAGCAACAAAATGATTCAGAAGCTGCTGCCACCCAGCTGTTTTTTGTGTTTTTGTGTTTCTTTTGGGGGGGACAGGTCAGGCTGAGGGGAGGAGGATGCTCCCCTCCCCACAGACTGACCTAAAAAAATAAACCTTGGAGGCGGGGTGGCAAGGGAGAACAAATAGTTTCATTTCAAAAGTAAAAGATAGTGTTTTGTTTCATTTAATGACAAAACACTGTGTGCCATTTTATTACATAATGAAACATTTTGTAACCTTAAGACATGACAAAGCATATCGTTTTCATTTTGTGCCCATCTCTACTGGACAGTCCTTTAATAAGAAACCTACCCTGGCTGTTACAGACTAAAACTATTTCATTTGCATCATTGAATATGAGAAATGGTTTTCATCAAGATGCACATCAATCCATAGTATATTTATTTTTTTCAGCTCTATATCTGAAAAAACAAAGAATAACTTTTTCTCTACTTATATCACTTTAAGACAGAGGTGCTACACTCAGAGTCTTTGGTTTCCAGCTGTTTTCTGTCACTACTGCCAGCTGAAGATACAGCTGAAATGCAACTTCACCATACAATTTACTGTATTTGTTGTTTGCTATTTACTAACAGGTTGTTTGATCTCATTGACTGAAAAGAAGAAAATCATTCTTTGAATCTCCCCTAAAGAAAGTGAACACTATTTAAATAAATTTAAAGCGTATATACTGACAGTGTATCATTGCCATTCCTGGCAACCCTGTATCTCAAAGCGTGTGGATTTAAAATAGATTGTCTGGCTTACAAGCCCTTTTATTCTTTACTGACACAGCAGAAGAAAGAAAGTTGCTGGGGGGAAGGGGGGCAGGTGTGATATCATAAACAAAAAATGAAGGAAGTAGTTCCTAGCAGATCTCCAGTGAGGTTGTAGTGCTAATTTGTCTGCAGTTCTAATTCCAGGGTTTAGTCATCCCACATCTTTGCATGTGTGAAAAAAATTGCTACTCTCTCAAAAGTAGCTTTGGCTGATTTGTTTATTTTTATAGCAGGGGATGAGGAATGTGAATGGATCCACTGTATATTTCCCCCTGGGAAGTTAGATTTTCCAGGGTTGGTTTGCTGAAGCCCACCACTGTGCCTCCTGCAGTTCTGGAGGGCCAGAGCAGATTTCTGACCAATCCTTAAAATTTATACTCAAATCCACAATAAAAAATGCAACTTTAAAAAGTAATCAGACTGATTTTGAAGGAATATAAAAACAATGGTAGACATTTTAGTGCATGAGGATCAACCAGAAGACAAAATCTACAAAAGGGTAATTTTTGTATGGAATTAAAGTTCCATCAAAGAGTGCAAAACTTTCCATTCTCCAGAAATTGTCATGAGGCTAGGTGGTGTAACCCCCCCCGGCTGATCGCAGGGGTTAGGGACCCACCCCACCCGCAATTGATGAAAATCTGTGATATGTGGAAGCGGGTGGGGGGGCGGGGGGCAATTGCACGCACCACTTACGTTTGCAGACGCTTCCCGCTGTGGAGCTCTGCGGCTGGAAGCACCTTTGCAAACCTGCACGGCGCTTGCTCTGACCTCCCTGGAGGTCTGGGCAAGCCGTGCGCGATTGGGCAAAGGCGCTTCCCGCCGCAGAGCCCAGCGCTGGGGCTCTGCAGCCGGAAGCGCCTTTGCAATCACACGCAGCTTGCTCGGACCTCCTAGGAGACGCGGGCAGGCAGTGTGCGATCCTCCCTCCCTCAAGCCCTTTCCTGCTACCGTGGTCCCGCGATAGAGCAGGAGCGCGGGACCGGAACCGCGAAAGGGCGGGGGACCACTGTTTTTTGACATAGGTAGCTAAAGGCAGCAGACCTTTCCTATGTGTGATGACATTAGTCTGTCAAAGCAAAAGTCATGCAGAGCCATTAGAGATCAATAGGTTCTCCTTTGTCTTTTGTTTACTGCTGTTATTTGGTTGGGCACAGCTTTCAATCTATGGGCACCCATGGGTCTCTAAAGGTGCCACAAGACCATTTCTATTGCAACCAGGTGGGGTCATTTTAGAAGGAGGTGTATTTCACACAGCTTAGATGGTCCTTCTTGAGTTAAACTTTCAAAAAATTAATTCTGCACCCTCCTTCTACATGTGCAGTATGTGTGGACAAAAGGCACTGTGTGTGTACGCATATGTGTATGTGCATGAGACAAAATGAGGCCTCCTCATACCCTTTAGTGACCTCCACTGGAGTCACTTGACCCCATTACAGACCTTGAGCCAAAACCATTTATCCACTCCTGATGTTCTGCCTCAGCCAGTTTGCAGAGCTCACCAACAGCCACTAATATGATCACCCACAGCGAAGAGAACCAAAATGTTATTTCACTTCAATTGTCAACAATTAAATCTGTGATTATTGAAACTAAGGCAATGTGAACTTTCAGACTTTGTAATCAACTGGCCACATTCCTATGCCAGAGCACCTAATAGAAAATGGCAACCAGGACTTTTCTCCAGCCAAGCCCACATCATTCTCACATCACTCACACAATGAGGATATATGAGTCTATAAATAACATGCTCCCCCACCACCACTCTTGCAGTAATTTGTGATTGTGCACGCGTCTATTTATTTATTTATTTATTTATTTATTTATTTATTTATTTATTTATTTATTTATATACATTTATACCGCCAGTCTTCCAAAGGAACTCCGGGCAGTTAACACCAAAACAAATAGCAATCGAACTGTTAACAATATAACGAACAATAAAAGAAAAAATAAAATGAGGAGATACATAAAATGAATTAAACAATACTAATAATTAATAAAAATGTTATAAAATATTCAGCAAGATGGTGGAATTGAACAAATGGGGGGGGAATTAAAGGTCGCCAAAGGCCTCACGGAAGAACCAGGTCTTCAAGGCTTTTTAAAAGGCAGGCAGGGACTGTGCTAGGCGTGGCTCACTCGGGAGGTGGAAGTGAGGGGCCTTCCACAGAGAAAGCTTGGTTGCTGGTTACCGCTTTCCTAGCCTCCCTGGATGTGGGCACCTGGAGTGAGAGTGCCTGGGACATTCTAGTAGTTCAGGCCTCAGTTGATCTCTGGAAGATTCGCTCTGCCAGGTATTCAGGTCCCAAGCCATGGAGGGTTTTCTAAATCAAAACCAAGACTTCTTATTTGGGATGCAACAGGCAACCAATGCAAGCAAGCCAGAACTGGGGTGATGTGGTAATATCAAGCTACACCAACCACCAGTCTGGCCACAGCATTTGTACCCGTTGAGGTCTCTGAAGAAGCGTCAAGGGCAACCCAATGCAGAGAGTGTTGCAGTAGTCTATCCTCGAGATCACAAGCGCTTGCACAACTGTTGTCAGGGATTGCCCATCCAGACATAGGTGAATCTGGGCAATCTGTTGAAAATGGAAAAAGACAGCTATCTGGGCTTCCATGGATATAGCCACACCCAGATTCCTGACTCTATCCGCCATTGTAGTTCATCATGTATGTTAAAGACTATCTATCTATCTATCTATCTATCTATCTATCTATCTATCTATCTATCTATCTATCTATCTATCTATCTATCTATCTATCTATCTATCTATCTATCTAATATACTGTTCCATAGTGTAATACCACTTTCTCTGGGCAGTTAACAAACTACACCTATAATATACAGATGATTGTACTTTGAGCCATGCAGATTTCAAAGGCCAGATGTTCTTTGTCTCAGGTGGTGCAAAAACAAAAAAATCCTATCATTGAAAGTTGTATATTAATTTAAACTCCTTCACATAGGCACTTCTTATAAAATGTCTTTTGGCAGTATCTACAACTCAGACATTGCCTAAAGACAAGAACACCCATATGAGATTTTCCCTGAGCACACAGATTTTTACATTCCTAAGTCCAAACTGAGCTGGACCCTACACTAGAAAGCTGTGGACTAGATGGGCCATCACAGCGAGGAAGCTTTTAGATACTTCTCAATGGAACTGTATGTTTACAAACATTTTCTCTACAGCTGCCACTAATAACTTATCTAATAGATAATCATCGAGCACAGTTATTCCCAACTTTTTTTCACATGTGTACCCCTTGGTAGTTTATTTCCCCAAGCTGTTACCCTTCATATTAGCAAAGTGTTTGTATGATAACTCTTTTTGAAGCACAGATTTTACAGAAGTCTGGAGACTGAAGAAAAATAAGCTAAAAAGCTAAATTTCCAGATAATAGGTTGGGCATTCAAATCTTTTCATATCCCCATGTTTTCTCCACCTCCCTGGTCTAAGCAAGGCAGCCCTGCAAAAGTGTCTAATTGTCTCCCCACACCCCAGCTAAATCAAGGAATCCAAACAAATGGGTTGGGCTCCATTGTTCACTCTCCTCTAGAGTTGGGTGCAAAGCATAAAAATGTTTATCTGTTTTGATTAATTATTCATCAAGGTAGTTGAATCACAAAAAATGAATTTCTGATTTTTTTCTGATGAATTGACAAATCGGTTTTTAAAATTCATTTTTTAAAATTTAAATCCCTATAAAATGCCTACCAAGACACCTAGAAACACCAACATTGAAGGGATATCTGGAATTTGAGTCATGGCAACATTTCGCTGCTCATCCAAGCAGCTTTGTCAGTCTGAAGAAAGTTAGTGGTGAGTCCTCTGTTTTTAGTTCAACTTCATTTCACATCACCATGGTCTGAATAGGCTCACAAATTGGACAATGTTCTGAATAGACTCATTAGGTGGACAATGACCTGAATATTCCCATCTATGTAACCTTTCCCAACGCCCATTAAGTATGGAGGCTCTGTGAGGCTTTATGCCTGGGCATGCCTTCTTTGCTACCCAGACAAAGAGGCACCAAGGTTTCATAACCATTTCAGAGGCTGGGAGGCAGGGGCGATTGAGTCTACTTAAAGCTTCCTCTGCAGCTCCCCAGCCTCTTGCCTTGCAAAATTTTTGTCAAGCAGGATCATTTTGGAAGCAGCAGCGGTTTTCATTTTGGCCTTGACTGCAGCTGGTGACTCTCATCCTGTCAAGCTGCATGGTTTGCTGTTTGCCCCATTGGAGGCTTTTACCTTTTATTTCATTCTTTAATTGCCTTACTTTTATTTGACTGGGGATTGGGGTTTAGTGGGTGGTGGGAGTGGGATATCAGCTGAGGCTCTTGCAAAGCTGTCTGACTATAGGGGGAGGGGGAGAAAGGGAAACTAAGAATGACACCCCCAAAAAAACATCTGGTTGAATTGGATATCATGGCAATTTTGTTTAAAGTTAGGGATACTTAATTTTTTTTATTGGTTAGAGCAGGCAGCTCCAAACTTCAGCCCTCCCGATGTTTTGGATGACAACTCCCAGAATTCCAAGCCTGTATTTCAAATGGCAAAGAACTGTGGGACTTGTGGTCCAAAACATCGGGAGGGCTGAAGTTTGGCCATGCCTGGGCTAGAGGGAACCTGGGGAGGGTTGGGTTGGGTTAATTAGGTTACTTAATTCATTATTGGGATCTGGAATTAAGGGTAGCTCAATTGCTTATCAGCACTGAAAGTCATTCCGGTTGTAGTGCTCTGAGGCTTGTACATTTAAATTGGAGCCATTGACTGTAGCAGTGCTTCAATTCTGGGATATATCTATTGCATTAGAGTATATCCTGGGTGGTTTCTGGATGCTCTTGCAGCCGAAGAGATAATTAAAGAAAGAGAAACTGCTAGCTGTGAGTCCATTGTTACTTCCACTATCCATTGGATTCATTGCAACCCCCCTCCTGTGTTTTTTTCTTAGTATCCTTGCTAGTTTGAGCCTTCAAATATTGCTGCCTTAGAGTCAACAATAGAGATGGGCATGAAATGAACAATTTTTCATTTCCGTTTCCGTTTTTTCATTTCGTTATGTAACGAAATGACAAACAAATTTTGTCTCTAAAATGAAACGAAATGAACAGAAACACCAGAAATGTTGTTGTCCGTTTCGTTTTCGTTACGGCAATGCATTGAACTGCTTTAAATGCTTAAAAAATCACAAAAATTGAAATAAATTGTAATGAAATGGTAATGAAACGAACAAAAACGAAAATGTATTTTTTTGCAAAAATTCACGAAAAATGGAAATGAACCAAAACGGACCCCCTAAACAACAAACGACAAACGAAACACCATTTTTTGATTCGTGCCCATCTCTAGTCAACAAGCTAATTGGGATTGCCAAATAATTGCTGGTTTGTACTTTGAACAACTGTCCTGTTGTAGTGTCATTTCATTTTACTCAATATGCTGCCTAAGAAGGAAACAGGTAAAGGCAAGGGCAAGGCCCCTGCCAAAAGGAGAAATCTCCCCATGCCCACCACCTGAGTTGTCTTCATCTTCATCTTTGGCACAAATTGAGTCATTTGGAAAATTACAAGGGCATAATTCGTTTTCATAAGGGATGCCAGAGTAACGTCCATCTAAAACTGCAGATGGATGAACTGGGGTCACCTGTGACCTCTGGTTTACAGGCTGATGTAGGCAACACTATTGGGGCTGTAGCATCAGTTTTAGACCTGCCAGAAGGCGATGAGTCGTTGCCTTTGGGTGACCACCTGTCCGAGGCAATCATGCAAAAAAAAGTTTACCTGTAAATATGTGGATGTCCTTGATTTACTGAATAGGGAGGTAGATGCACAGTTTTTTTATAAACTCAATGAGAAGGAAAAGAGAGGATTTGGAAACACAAGCCTCATAGATGTTGGAATAATTGGTTGTCAGCATTCTTGATTTATGCAGGAATGCTCATTTGAGCACATCTGGAAAAGGGACCAGCCCTTTTCTAATACATTGATATTATCAACTATGCTCATTTGGATTTTCCAGGAATAGCTTGGCTTTCTTATTATGAGGGATTTCGTAGGAGAGCTGCATGTATGCCTGGTCTGAGATGGGATATTCCCCATGAACTGCTATGGCTGAGGCTTATGAACCCATCCCATCCCATGTTGGGGGAACATTTTGAGAGTGGCCATTTAGTCCAGAGAGTGGGCTAACTTACTTCTGCACACCCAGGAGTGGGCCAGATGGTTCAACCCCATCTGGCCTGCTGGGAGTTTAACAACAAGGGTTCCTGTGGATGCAGACAATGCAATTGTGGAGAAACACATGCTGCTTCTGCATGCCCAAATGCCTGAGCTGGTGGGTTATGCATTCCCAAATGGGGCCACCAAGGAAAGTGCCCTCCAGGCACCTAGAGACACAAAACTTCAAGGATATTGAAACCAACTCTTTTGTATGAGCCTTCCATCGCCCAGCAAACACTCCTGCTGCTGCTGCTACCGGACTAGGCCTGGAGGAGTTGCCTTTCCTCTTCGACTGCTCCTTCTCCTGCTACTCTGGTGTCAGTGAGAGAGACACCTGGAGGAGCAGAGCCGGACAACATCAGAAGGGAGGGGCTGAAGAAGAGGGACTCCCACCTAAGGCTTTTTAGCTGACCTCAGCTCCTGGCAGCCACAACATCGCCCAGCAAACACTCCTGCTGCTGCTGCTACCGGACTAGGCCTGGAGGAGTTGCCTTTGCTCTTCGACTGCTCCTTCTCCTGCTACTCTGGTGTCAGTGAGAGAGACACCTGGAGGAGCAGAGCCGGACAACATCAGAAGGGAGGGGCTGAAGAAGAGGGACTCCCAACTAAGGCTTTTTAGCTGACCTCAGCTCCTGGCAGCCACAACATCGCCCAGTAAACACTCCTGCTGCTGCTGCTACCGGACTAGGCCTGGAGGAGTTGCCTTTGCTCTTTGACTGCTCCTTTTCCTCCTACTCTGGTATCAGTGAGAGAGACACCTGGAGGAGCAGAGCCGGACAACATCAGAAGGGAGGGGCTGAAGAAGAGGGACTCCCACCTAAGGCTTTTTATTTTAATTGTTAGGTGCATCTGTTTTTTGTTTTTGTTTGCCATTAGGTGTAGGTGGTAGGGACCCACAATGGAACTGAGAGAACAGGAAGGGGGGAGGGCAATGGAGGGGGCAGCCATTGAAATTGTGCTGGGTAGGGGAAGGTATGGTGGTAGGAGTGGAACATGCCCGCGTAGGAGAAGAGAGATTAGATATCTTACATCTATCCCCTCTTCTGGTCCCACTTCTAGCCAGAAGGAATCAGGTGACCATGTCAGCAAGCCCACGAGCCACACGGTGCTGTTGTTAAATGCCAGGTCAGTACAAAATAAGACCGCCCTCATCCAGGATGTTATTTTGGATGAGGGTGCCGACCTGGCATGTATTACTGAGACCTGGGTGGGAGAGGAGGGTGGAGTCCCCCTTTCTCAGCTATGCCCACCTGGGTACTCAGTCCAGCACCAGTGTCGCCTGGTGGGCCGGGGAGGTGGAGTTGCTATAGTCTACAGGAGTTCCATCTCCTTGACCAGGCTTCCTGTCTCCTTGGGAAAAGGTCTGGAGGGCCTGTATTATGTGTTGGGCTCACGAGACAGATTGGGGATTCTGTTGGTGTACTGGCCACCCTGCTGCGTACCAACAGTCTCCCTGCCTGAGCTGACAGAGGTGGTCTCGGACCTGGTGTTGAGGACCCCCAGACTGTTGGTACTGGGGGACCTCAACATCCATGCCGAGGCTACCTTAACTGGAGCAGCTCAGGACTTCATGGCCACCATGACAACCATGGGGCTGTCTCAACATGTCATGGGCCCAACACACCAGAAGGGCGACACTCTGGACCTAGTTTTCTCAACGGGACTGGGGGATGGTGGTTTGGATGTGGAGGGGATGGCTTTGACTCCATTGTCATGGTCAGACCACTTCCTGGTCAAGTTTAGGCTATTAGCTACTCCAACCCTCTGCAAGGGTGGGGGATCCATTAAGTTGATCCGCCCTCAGAGACTAATGGATCCGGATGGTTTCCTGAAAGCTCTGGGGGATTATCCAGCTGACATGATCGGCGCTCCTGTCGAAGCTCAGGTCACCTTATGGAACAGGGAGATGACCCGGGCAGTTGACATGATCGCACCTAAGCGCCCTCTCCCCCTACGCAGAGCCCAGACAGCTCCTTGGTATACATCTGAGTTGAGGGCAATGAAACGGGAGGGGAGACGGCTGGAGCGCAAGTGGAGAACATATCGCGGTGAGTCCGATCAAACACGGCTTAGAGCCCACTATCGGGCCTATTCCGTGGCTATACAGTTGGCGAAAAGGCAGTATTTCGCCAACCGTATTGCTTCCTCAGAGTGCCGTCCAGCGGAACTGTTTCGGGTGGTCCGGGAACTTCTTCAGCCAGGAGATAGGGTGGAGGCCCAGGACCATTCGGTGGCACGCTGTGATGAGTTTGCTGTTCACTTTGAGGGAAAAATTGCTCAGATTCGCAGTGAACTGGACTCCACAATTGATACAGTATCAAGGGATGTGTCCAGTGCACCGTGCTTAGGTCCAGTGTTATTGGATGAGTTTCAATTGTTGAGACCCGAGGATGTGGACAGGGTGCTTGGATCTGTCCGTTCCACCACCACACTGCTCGACCCTTGCCCTTCTTGGCTAATTGAAAGATCTGCCAGTGGGGTTCGCACCTGGGTCCAGGAAGCTGTAAATGCCTCATTAAGAGAGGGAGTGGTCCCTGCTGCCTTAAAGGAGGCAGTAATTAGGCCACTCCTAAAGAAAACCAACCTGGACCCAGGGCTGGTGGGTAACTACTGGCCAGTAGCGAACCTCCCTTATTTGGGCAAGGTGTTGGAGTGGGTGGTGGCCGGACAGCTCCAGGCGCTGCTGGATGAAACAGATTTTCTGGATCCATTTCAATCTGGTTTCAGGCTGGGTTTTGGAACAGAGACTGCCTTGGTCGCCCTGTACGATGACCTTTGCCGGGAGAGAGACAGGGGGAGTACAACCCTGTTGATACTCCTGGACCTCTCAGTGGCTTTCGACACCATCGACCATGGTGTCCTTCTGGGTAGGCTGGCCAGGTTGGGAGTTGGAGGCACTGTTTTGAAGTGGTTCCGCTCCTTCCTGGCTGACCGTGTCCAGAAGGTGGTGCTGGGGGACAGTTGCTCCGCCCCGTGGTGTTTACGTCATGGGGTTCCTCAGGGCTCAATACTGTCTCCCATGCTGTTTAACATCTACATGGAACCACTGGGAGAGGTCATCAGGAGGTTTGGGCTGAGGAGTCAGCAATATGCTGACGATACTCAGCTCTACTTCTCATTCTCCACCAATCCAGGTGAGGCGGTTTCTGTCCTGAACTCGTGTCTGAGCCAGATAATGGACTGGATGAGGGTTAATAAATTGAAACTCAATCCAGACAAGACAGAAGTGCTGTTAGTGGGTTCTTCGCCGGACAGGTTAGAGGGTCACTTCCCTGTCTTGGACGGGGTTGCACTCCCCTTAAGGGACAGGGTCCGCAGCTTGGGGGTGCTTCTGGACCCTGGTCTAACTCTGGAAGCCCAGGTGGATTCAGTGGCCAGGGGCGCCTTCCTTCAGCTGCGGAAAATATACCAGCTCCGCCCCTACCTAGACGAGCAGAGCCTCATGACAGTTACGCATGCGCTGGTAACATCCCTTACTGATTACTGCAATGCGCTCTACGTGGGGCTGCCTTTGAAGACGGTCCGGCGATTGCAACTGGTTCAGAATCGTGCGGCGCGGCTGGTGAGTGGTGGGGCCACCAGAGATCACATCACACCGATTCTACGTAACCTGCATTGGTTACCAGTTGCTGCCCGAGCCCAATTCAAAGTGCTTGTCTTGACATATAAAGCCCTAAACGGCTTGGGACCTAGATACCTGAAGGACCGCCTCCTTCCATATGAACCTACCTGGCAATTAAGATCTAGCCAGGGGGCCCTCTTGAAAGAGCCATCCCTCAAGGAGGTGAGAGGGATGGCTTGTAGACATAGGGCCTTCTCGGCAGCTGCCCCCAAGTTATGGAATGCCCTCCCAAGTGAGATCCGCCTGGCGCCAACATTGATGACATTTCGGTGCCAGGTAAAAACCTTCCTGTTCCAGAAGTTTTTTAATTGATACAACATAGACTGGGGTCCTTTGATGGCAATTTTAGTGATGATTTTAGTATAAGCTTTTGCTGTTGTTTTAATTATCTATTGATATTTCATGTCTTAACTGTTTTAATTCCTTGTTGTAAGCCGCCCAGAGACCTTGGGTAGTGGGTGGCATATAAGCTGTAAAAATAAATAAAAATTAAAAAATAAATAAATAAGATTGCGTTTCAGATATCTGAGTTACCCACAAAGTGAGCAAACTAATCTAAGCAGGACTCTAAAGAGAAATGATATTGTCGAACATGAATGGCTCTATAAACAGCAACACAAGCCTTTGTTTTCACCCTGCAGCACAAATAATGGCCAGTTGGAGTGGCTCAAGGGTTTTCCTGCTGATGGTCTTGACAATCCTTCAGATGTGCTAGACAGGTATGATAGTCATTTAAGCACAGGGAAGAGTAGGACATGGCAGAGACAAAACAGAGGGTGTTTTTTCATTTTATTTTAGGACACAAGTGCATGCAGGGTGGGGGTGGGGTGGGAGAGACTTGTGTGTTTGTGCTTCATTAATTAGTTAAACACCAATGTGTAGAAAATATGGGTGCATAAACATCCAAGACAAATTATGGGGAAAAGAAGTAATGGCTTCTTATGGAACTAGCATCAAGCCACCAGAGAGATAGGAAGCTTTGCGTTGCCCCAGCAGCTGCAGAAGAAGAAAAACCATTCCCACTGTGGCTCTTTATTTTGTTTTCTCCTGTTTCCAACCAGCTGCTCTCCATCACTTCCAACCAGGTCACTTACTCAGAAGTAAATTTTAATGGATTCCATGGGTTCCACTTTCAAGTAAAGAACTGCCCTCGAAGTGATGCCTTAAAAGATGTAAGACTGTTTGACAAGGGAGAGAGGTTTGAATCAATGGTATTCTGAATTTCACCTTCTTCTCCTGGCAGATTTTCAGTTCTTCTTCTCTTCCATCTCTTTCTCCGGTGATCAGATGCAGCATAAGTCTTGAAGATATTTTTGTATTATTCTTGTTTTTCAGAGGAAAGAATTTGGTAAGCTTGCATGCAACATGATTTGGCATCAAAACAAACATCACTGTAGTTGGTGAAATGCCCTTTCTTTCTGAGTTCTTAATGGAGCAGGACCCTGCCACCCTTCCTCCAAGCAGAAACCAACTGGTACATGGAGTGGGATTGACTGCCATAAAGATAATAATGGGAGGCCCTAACCCAAATTCAAGCATCACCTGTGGAAGAAATAGATTGGGTTGGATCCAGTCTTAATTGCACTTGGGGGGCTGCTATGACTCAAGTTCTGCTGGTGTAACTTCACTCCACATAATCTGGATAATGAGATTATCTGCTGACAGAAATATTTTATTTAATTTGATTTAAACTTTCTTTCCCACTCATTTGGCTTCTGAGGCTTACCTTTGTTATTTGGGGAGCTTTTGGGAGCCTCTGGATGGGGAAGGCAAGCAAGTAGTATTTAGTATTGTAACATTGCTGCTAGAACAAACATTTGTCCTAATATAAGCTTGTTGTACTTTAATATTGCTTGCTTTTTGCGATGGGTCCTCAGGGGGTAAATACGTATTCAAGTCCAGCTACTCAGGCATAGAGGTCTGAAGGATCTGACTCCCACACTTCTTCAGGGAGAATTAGTTCCCTTTTGCTTTCATAGTATAATTGTATTTTAATATTTTAACTTTGTGTGCTGTTATTTGTATCTTTTCCCATCAGTTATATACTCTGGTGAGCCACCTAAAGTCCATGGTCCTTGGAAGAAAGATGCATTTGTAAAGCAAATAAATAAAATGCAACACATTAAAATGCACGGAAGGCGTAAAATTTGCCTACTAGACACATCTGAGTTTTATTTATTTATTTATTTATTTATTTATTTATTTATTTATTTATTTATTTATTTACCACTCCATCTGACCCAAATGTTTACCAGTTTACCAAATATAATGATACAGTATATACAATATAAAGAAGTAATAATAACCATAATAACCATAATTAATCATAATTAAATAAAAATAACAAAACAATAGCAATAAATAAAAAACAACATGATAGAGGAACAAAACAGAGGCAGATTGAGAGTACCAACCAGATCAGGGGTGTGGTAATCAGTAATCAGGGAAAGGAAGTCTGAACAGCCAGTCTTCAGTTGTCTTTTAAAGGCCTGCAGAGTGGAGGGCAAGACAGATCTCAGAGAGCAGCTGATTCCATAGACATGGTGCGACCACCAAAAAAGGCCAGTTCCTGGTCATAGTTTTCTGGGCATCCTTCAGGGTCGGCACCCTCAGATGACCTGCCTGAGAAGAATGGGTGTTTTTGGCCACTACTACCCTGTGGTGGGAGCCATTCTGACTGATAGCAAGGTTCCATTTAGGGCTTTATATGTCAACATTAGGATGTTCAAGTCAGTGCAGCACAAGATCAGCAGCCATGGCAGTGCAGCTAGTGTTGACATGATATACTGGTATGTTTTTGTACCTGTTAATAATCTGGCTGCAGTGTTCTGCATAAGGTGGACCCTCCGCATTAACCTCGAAGGCAGCCCCATATAGAGGGCACAACAGTAGTTTCAGCTTGAGACTACGAGTCAGAGGGCCACCCTGGAAGGCTGTTCAAAAGTGCAGCAGAGCAGTAGTGACTGAGTCTTATTGGCAAGGATGGGACACAGAACAGAGAAGCTCATGGTTTCTGAGGGTTTGGTGGAATCCAGTACTTACAACAAAAACAACAAAAAGGCAGGTCTAAGAACTAGAAATGATCATGAACCACTGCTTTGGCAGAACAATGTGGTTCTTTCCCCAACTGAACAGCTGATCTGCAGTTCAGTGCCCTGCTCCTTCCAGTAGGTATCCATTAGAGATGGGCACGAAACGAGCGATTTTTTGTTTTCGTTTTCATTTTTTCATTTTGTTACGCAACGAAAATGAAATGAAAATTTTTAAAAAAACAAAATGAAAATGAAAACGAAACGACCAAATTTGCCGTGTTTTTTGTTTGCATTGCAACAGATGCATTGAACTAAAAAGAATGCTAACGAAACAGCAATTTTTCATTTTCGTTTTCGTTTTTTCGTTTCATTACCTAATGAAACAAAAATGAATTTTTTTGCAAAAAAGTCACAAAAACGAAAACGAACTGAAACGGACCCCTAAACGACCAAACGACAAACGAAACACCATTTTTTGAGTCGTGCCCATCTCTAGTATCCATATATCAGGAGCACCCTGCCTTGCCTTTTCTGGGCGCTGTTGCTGAATGGGTGTCTGTTAGAGGCGGCAGGGTGCCGAACCCCAGATCAGCTGTTTGGACAAGAAATGAACCAGAATTTCATGCCGATCTCTATTTAGAACCCACATTTCTCTACTGCAGGGCAGGAAGTCTTTGAAAAGCTGAGGTCATCTAACTCGATGTTTGTCAGGACTGCACCAGAAATATGCAGTGGGAGGTGATGTAGATGTGCTGCAGAATCAACCTGAAATACTAAATTAGCCACTTAATTAAGAGAATGAAATCACAATCAGTCATGCAAGCTAAGCCTCAGCTTTTGAACATGCCCTTGAAAGGGAACAGGGCAGTCAACCAATATGTTAATTTGTGACTTCCCAAAGTTCAGCAGAGACATGGATATTGTGAGCTGCAATCTGCAAAATGGAGAGGTCACCAGAGTCTGCCCTTCAGTTCAAAGCAGGGAGAAAAGGAGTAGGATGTAGAATATGACTCCACAAAGGGATCTGATGCAGACACTGATGGGAAATGTACAAAGGGGAGACAAAGTTTCAAGATGCATGAAAATATTGTCAAGGTAGAGTTTACTCTGTTTTAAAAAGCTCTGGCTCGATGTACTTCTACTGTGGACATACTTCCAAAGTAATTCACTCCATTGTGAGTTATGATGTGGTATGCTGGTGTTACTGTATTGCAGGAAAAAGGACATGACTAAGTGCTACCCTCACATTGGGAATTAAAAATACATTTGAAAGACAAACCATATATTAAACTGTATTTTCCTTGCCACTTATGACTGAAAAAAGTACAACAGAAAACTTTCAAAATATCCTGTTAAAACTGTGAGGTTTGTTTGTTTGTTTTAATTTTATGCTGCCTTTCTCCCAAGGCAGCTTACAAGTTATTAAAAACCAATCCAACTAAAACCACAATTTGTTGCAATACAAAAAAAGGCTAAACCCACAGTATAGCAGCATTAAAATAAATAGTCAAAACTATTTAAATCCACTCAAAACACATAAAATGTGATATGGCACATAGAATTAACAACTGCCTATTGTGTTTAATTTTTAAAAAAGATTTTATGGTCTATATTATCAGGTATTTTATGTATTATTCTGACTTGGTTACTACTCTGAGTAGTGGTTGGCTGGGATAAACAAGCAAACAAATGAACTGCTCAAATAGTTAAAAGTTTATTTAAGTAAGTTCATATTCACCTGTGGCCAACAGGATTTTAATTACTTCTTATATTACTTGTGAAACAGAACTTACATATACTGAAATTTACCTGTTTCTAGTTACGGGTATGTGCATTCGTTTGAACTCCTTACTTCTAAGCATTGAGTTGGTAAGACATCATGCAGTGATGAATTTTACTTCTACTCACAAGTGAAATGTTTAAAACCTGAAATTTGTGTGTGAAATATGATGAAATTTGGAAGCTTTGGTGAAGATTTTAAAAACAGTCTGAAAGAAACTCAGTCAACTATTAATTCAAAGCACAGAGAGGATAATGTTGTACTAACGTGCCATATAAGTGTTGAAAGATGAGAAGCTTGCCAGCAAAGAAGAGTTCCAAGCCACATTTAGCATCAACATGGCTGTATACACAAGTTTGGTATTTTAAGAGTCCAACAAACAAATCTTTGGACATGGAAGAATGGAAGTATTGGTGTTGTTTTTTCTCCCCACCCCCACATTCCATGAAGAAGAAGAAAAATCAAGCACTCTCTCTTATAGAAATATATTTACATGCATTCAAATGCATAGATGAAGACATGCCACTCGAGACAGGCACAAACCACCAGTTCGGCAGCTTGTTGGTTCATTAATGGGATGAACAGGTGCTTGCTTGGTCCATCAGAGCTCTGTCTCCTTTGGCAGGTGCCCTCTCAAAGGCAGCAGCCTGGCTTCCCTGACTGGCTTCTCCCAGATGCTACCCCTGAGTGGCTGCTTGCTGCAGGAGCTGGGGGCTTGAAGCAGCATCAACTGCCGAACTGGTGGCTTGTTCCTATCTCGACTTGTCACTCATCCCTACATGTGGCTTCCCAATGTGATCCAGGAATATGCAGGATGAATCACATCATGGCTTTTCACCTGTGTAAGCTAGCACCTGTGCATACTATTGCCACCACACACGATAATTATGCCTTAAAGTTGTTGTTGTTGCAGAATTGGCTGAAGTATGGCATGTTTTTGAAGACCAAAGTTTTCATGGGTCCCTGATTTCAAAAGAGTAAAGGGGAAACTGAAACCATTAAAGGAGAGGTCAAAAAGGCATAGCTCTTTTCACAGTGGTTCTCCCATTAAATGGTTTAATGAGAAGTCTGCTAACTTAACCCTAAAAAGCCAAAGGATATTTGAAGCTGATTTGCCATACTGGTGCTAACCTCTAAGAACTCGGTGGGGAGAAAATCAACATATTAAAAGCATGTTTGAATTGCTAACATAAATAACTGAGCAGTGTCTCTAGAAGGCCTCATAACAATTTACAACTACTTTGTGATGAGGTAAATGGGATGCTCAGATGTTGTGAGTTAAATCTTGTTTTTATGTATTTTTAAACTTTGAAATCCATACAAATAAGTTTGAAAGCAGCAACTAAATTGCCTGGAATGGGTACCAGCTTTGATATAGGAATGCTGTTGTTTTGCGCTGAAGTTCTGGTTTAAAAGAAAATACATCTAGGCAGGAAATTTCTATGTCAATTAGGGTATTTCTATTGCAGGGTTTGCACATAAAAAGTCTTTATGAAGTCCAGTCATATTTGCTTCTCTGAAGACTTGAAAGACATTTCAAGGATGTGTTGTTCCCTCTAGTTTGATCCCATGCTAATGGATATATATTATATATAAGCAGAAAAAATAGTAATAAGCTTCCCTCACCAGGAAATACTCTAGATGTTTTCCCTCCCACCTCCAGAATACATTCCAAGCCTATTGGGTTACTGCTGAATAGACATGGGCACGACTTGGCGAAATTGTTGTTTCCGTTTTCGGATATCGTTTCCGTTACGTAACAAACGGTAACGACAATTAAGCTGTCAGAACTCGAACTCGAACCGAAAAAAGAACAATTGGGTCTGATTTGTCATTGTCATTCCTGGCATAGCGCGGCGATCGCGCGATGCCAACCGGCACAGAAAAAAAGGTTTAAAAATAATTAAAAAAACCTGATTCCCGGCCAAAAAAGCAGGCAAAAATATGCCTGCCTGAGGGCACCTACCAGAGGGGTGGTTTCTGGGGGGGGGTCCCCAGCCTCCCCCCCTCCTGTCCTGGGCTGCTGGTACCAGGCTGGGAGGGGGCATCCTTGGCGTCTCCATTTGCCATGTGGTGCGGGGGATCCAAAATGGCATCCACAATTTTTTTTTGAAATTGTGGTCCAACAAACCACCAAAGCACCACAGAAACATGCGAAAATTAGCTATTTTAAATGCTTGAATTTTTACAGTAGCAGCAGTGGGTTTTTTATAGCAGTAAAACGTCACACTGATTTTATTTTATTTTATTTTATTTTTTATTTTTTTACACCTGCGCAATGATGGGCTGGCCATGGGATGGGACCATGCAAATTTTTGGACCCATTCTACCAATCACATGGCCAGGTTTTGACTGACACTTCTGGATGTGCAAGAGGGCATAAAAAGCCAAGGCACTCCCAGAAGAGTCGCAGTCCAGGCTTGGATATGGGTGGGAGAGGGCTGTGTGTAGCTGGCTGCTGTGCTGTCTAGTTTCGATTTCATGGAGCCTTTAGATTTCAGTTAGGCAGGCAGGAGGGAATTGATTCAATTGAATTTTTAGGAAATAATAATAATTCCTTTCATTCTCTGTCTGCTGTGGGGAATAGCAACACAGTTTATTCTTTTTTATTCTCCTGCAGTTTGTTGGGATTTCTTTTCTGATAGTGCTTCAAAGGGGGGGAGGTTTGAGTGGGAGGGGAGGTGTGGATTTATTTTAAAAATTTCATTTGCTTGGTGGCAAGCCAAGGTCCTTTCATACCCTGCCTGCAGCTCTGCTGTGGGTGCACTGCCCACTTTGTTTGCAATAAAAATTGCAATTGCTTTATTCGATGCAGTCTTGTGCAGCAAGTCAGTTTAAAGTGTTTTCCGCCTGCTCTGGGTCATTGCGGGACCTGCGCCCGCTGCCTGCGCACCTGCCGCCCACGCACCCATGTGCCCGCCCCTCCCCCTGCCGCTGCCACCACCTGCCCATGGCCTCTCCGCCACCCCGCCCACCGCCTAGGGTGCAAAACACCTAGCGCCGGCGGGACGCCACTCGCTGGGACGTCAAATCACGCAAAATCGTGGCGGCGGTAATGACAAACGACAAATGACATGACAAAATGACAATTTTTTAAAAAAATTTTTCGAAAAACGGAAACAACCCGAAATGGACCCATCCCGAAAAACGAAAACTCGATTTTTTTCTGGTCGTGCCCATCTCTACTGCTGAACAATGTAATAATGTCATTGTGTGCATGTCCCTCTTGCATAAGAGTGGTAAACACCCCTATGCTGAGAGATGGGAAACATTATTAGCTAAGGAATTCTAGGAAATATATTCCTCAGCATAACATTTGACATTTCTGATAGAGAAATGGAGGGCATTATCTATCTCCCCTTCCTTTCCCAATGTTCAGCGTTATTGCTATGATGGTTAGTGGTGTTTTTCCCACTGCTGTTGACAGAGGCTCTCATGCAGCATCCACTCATCAGGAGGCCAAAGACTGGTGCCAGGCATCAGAAGAAACAAGAAATCCTTCAGTTCTCCAGCCATCACTGGAGTAAAATAAAGGGAATCAGGTGGGAATGTCTGCTCTAGTCCTTGATATGAGATGGATGGATGGAGTCAGGGGTGGAAGTAGGAAGAGAAGGGTTAGATGTATCTCTAAATCAAGCTAAAATGTAAGCGGAGGAGGAGGTAGACGTGGAAGTGGAAGTAGTAGGGTCTTATGTGAGCTGAACTTTGGTTCAAACACAGTATTTTTTTTTCCACTGCAGGAAAAGGAAATCAACCAAAGCTGCCTTGTTACCACAATGATAGGCAGAGAAAAATAATTCCTTAACAAGGTAATATTAACTTCATAAAACCAACATAAGAAAGTTTAATTTGAATCATTAAATATAGTAAGGCAGGAGCTCTGTGGATCTCAAACAAAGATGCATGAAAGGGAGGTTGTTGTCAATGGAAAAGTCCCGTGATACTTATTATTTGCTAAGGAGCAGTAAATGTTGAGGGGCCTCCTAGCCTTCTGCAATGAAGGAGAATCTAGGGAGCATAAATATATTCCTCTAATATTTAATAAAGCTATCCATCTGTTTTGGGATTCCCAAAATTACAGAGCTCAGTAAATGATCCATTTTAAATGTCTACTAAAAGTCTTCAAATTATAATTCAGTTGGATCTCAGGGAAAGATAAAACTATGTTGGAAAATGTTTCTCTCCTGATTGCAACAAGTACAGAAGAAATGCAAGAGTGTGGTAACTTAATGCAGTCCTCAATAAGTAATTCTTGCTATCAACAGAAAGCTAATTAATATTGACTGTAATCAGTCTTAAAGAGAAGAGTTCCTATGTTCCTGTGACTCCAAAGAAACTTTGACCATAAGGTCACAAAATCTGAATAATATTTCCTTACGTAGCATTATTTTTTGTTCTCACAATTGGCATTTTCATTGACAAGTTTAAATCAGTGAATTACCCTCTGATCTTTTGAGGTCACCCATTTGAAACAGAACATTGATTTGACTGCAAGGCTGTTGAACAGGAAGAGATAAAGGGAATAGAATATCTTTGATGATGCTACAGCTTTCATTGTAATGTCATGGAGCATGCATGCCATAAAATCAGACTCTCCAAACTATTTTGATATCTAAACCTCAAATTTCCCCCACTCTGAATATGAAAATATTTTACAACTTTTGGTAAACTCCTCAGAATTGTACAACTGTTGGTAAACTCCCCCCCCAACAAACTGGAATGCACAGATTTGTTTTGGCATTCTTCACCTCTAAACTACATCACAGAATGCCCTCTAACCCTGGGAATTTCATCAGGGATGATGGAATTATAGTTCATTTGCTGTGACCCCTATTTGCAATGATTTGCCCTCCCCCTCTGGAATAAGATGTGAGACACAAGGGATGGGGTGAAATTAGGCCACACTTCATTAAACTGTTGTGAATTTTGAACCAAAATAAGGGGGCTGAGGTAGTATGGAGCAATGGTTGGGTGACCAAAGTCACGTGTGACCTCCCCAACTGCCATGAGTAAAATATCCCCTGTTAGTGCCATCTAAAAGACAACACACAGGGGCCAGTAAAATGTCTTAAGACACCCCCCACCCACGGGTGTCTAAGCTCCATCAATTGGCAACACTTGGCCTGAAAGTATTCCCAACACAACCTTCCCAGGACACTGTAATCTCAAGATCTGCAGCATCTTTAAGTTGGATGGGCTAGAATGACATTTTGCAATGTACTCACTGACTTTTGGGCTCCACATCACCTGCCAGTGTGGTCAAATGCATACCACAACTGTTTACCTAGCTAACTATTACAGTGGACGCCTGACTTACGTACCGCTTGACTTGCATCATATTTGACTTGCGTCCACTAGGGGCCTGTTTGACTTGCGTCCCAGGCTCCGACTTACGTCTCGGAGCCCTGGCGTAAGGCCCCAGGATCCGGCGGCAGCCAGGACCCAGCATCGTGGCTGCCGCCTTCAAACTGCTCCCGCTTTCTTCCTCTCCTCCGGCGGAGAGGAAGAAGGGCCAGGAGCTCGGGTCTGGCCTCGCTGAAGCCGCCGCTGCCGGAGGAAAGGAAGAAGGGTCGGGAGCTCCCAGCCCTTCTTCCTTTCCTCTGGCGGCGGCGCGGCAGCAGCAGGCTCTCGGGCGGGCATGCCCCCCACCTCTCTCTCTCACTCCCCTTCCCTCGCTCACCCAGAACGAGAAGAGTGCTCTCTTGGTTCCTTTGGCAGCCTCGGCGAGCAGGAAGAGCAGACGGGGAGGCCCAGCCGCCCGTCGAGGCAGCACCGGGATGGTGCCTCTTCCCCCACCGCCGCCGCCTCAGCCTCTCTTTCCCGGGTGTGCTGTCCAGCTATTGCCGAGCTCGCTGGCTCTGGTCTTGCGCTGCTCTCCGCCCTGAGAAGAAGCAGCGGTGGTGGTGGCGGCGGCAGAAGAACAGGCAGCAGCAGCCACGGCCCAGCCCCAGTCTGGCGGTGGCGGCGGCGGCGGCAGCGGTGAGGAGGAGGCAAGCGCCGGCGGGGCCGCCGTCTTCCAAGCATTCTGGCGCACTAGCAGCGCCTGCCACTGGAATGCTGGCTGGTGCGCTCCGTGGCGCCTGTCCGGCTATAGGGCTGGCTGCGCGGGGGCATGCTCCTGCTGCAAGGCCCCGCCGCCCCGCTCTAGCTCCTACACGATGCCTGGCTGTGTCGGTCATTGCGCCCACCCCAGGGCTTCCTCATCCGAGCTGTGGGTGAGTGAGAGCGCAGGAATGAGAGCCTGCCTCCTCCCTACAGAGGACGTCCCCTGTCTCGCCACCCGAAGGGGTTCTTCACCACCAGGGGATGGTTGGGGGGGAGTTGCTAAGAAGGGGGACACCCCCCCATCTGCAGTCCTGCCCATCCCTGCCCCTCGCCCGCCCGTGTCTGCGCCCTCGCCGACCCAACCCGGGCTCGCCTCCTCTTGGAAGCCAAGGTCCGCCGAGAAGTCCCGCGCACGGGCGGCATGAGGCGCTTTGAAAACGGATGGTGCACCTGCGGGCACTGACTGGAGGCACCTGCCCAGGTGCAGCCAGCTTTTCGAGCCCTTTGACATTTTGAAAAGACGCCAGTGAACAAGAGGAGGGCGTAGGAACCCCCCTCCTCACACGCACGCCCTTGGGTCCTTGCTCTCTGGGCAGTGGCTTGAGTGCCTCTGAGGCGAGCAAGGAGGAGGCCTTTTTCCTCCTTCCAGAGTTGGTGCCCTCTCCGCTGCAAAATTAACAGACTGAATGCCCACCTGTGCCCTCCTTTTCCCAGCGTTTAAGTTACCCACTCCCTTCTGCAGTGCTGCACTGGCCGAATAAGACTTATGCCTGAGGAAAGAGCTCAGATAGTGTCCTTCATAGGTACCCACCCAGTGAAGAGGGTGGCAAAAAAAGGAGGTGGTGGGCATGGGCTTTTGTGCAGGATGCCCCCCACCCCATTTTTCTATGGAGGAAAGGGGTTTATTCCATCCAAATGAAGGTGGATGCTGAAATCCAAGGGAGCAAATAAAGTCAAGGGATAAAGAAAAGAGGAAGCTATATCTACTAGTAGTTAACAGTAAGAGACTGATAGCACATTAAGGCCTCACCGAAGCCGCCTCTCTCTCTGTCTCTTTGTGTGTGTGTGTGTGTTTGTGTGTGTGTGTTGGGGGACAGTCAAATTTGTGTTAAATTGCTGTTTTCAGGGGGCTTTTTCATCATCTGGAACGGATTAATCCACTTTTCCATTACTTTCTATGGGAAAAGTTCATTTGACTTAAGTCATGTTTGACTTAAGTCTAGACCTCCGGAACGGATTAATGACGTAAGTCAAGGTTCCACTGTACTTTTAACCTATTTAACTGCTAAAATTCCTCAACCAGTGTGGGATAGGAGGAAAAAAATCACCTAACAGCCAATTTTGATGATAAGGGTAAAAAATTCCTATCCAGCCCTAATACGTGACCATTCGAACTCACACTGGTTATAGGGTGGATAGGTGGGATCTTCATTCCGCAAGAGGACAAATCCTGGGTGTAGTAGGCTTATATATCCTAATCCTCACCCCTCCCCATATGAGACTTTGGGAAAGTGTTGTATACTTCTGGCTGGGAGGCAAAGCTGCCCCACCCTCCAGAGCAAGCCCTCCAGCAGAACGGAGTCTTTTTTTAAACTCTACCATTGGAGTGCCATGTTTTCTTGTAAATTTTGGTCAGAATACTGGGTTTTTAGTATTTTGACATAACTGGCAGAAATCCTAATGGCAAATTTCCACAGGTTAAGAAGGTAGTGTAAGCATTTACACAAACTGAACAAGGAAAAACATATGCTTTCACCTATTGAATTTGCTCTAATGAGAACAGATAATAAAACTTGGACCAATTATGGTAGAAAACACATCATCCAAGATGGCTCTCTTATTTTCAAACAAATTCCTTGTAAATGTCCTCAATTTGATAATGACCCCCCCCAAATTTGGTGTGAGATCTCATGTAGCAAAAGGAAATACCTCCATTGAACTGTGAAGATTCTCAGTCATCTGGGTGAGTTTATCTGGAAGTTGAGTCATGGCAACTGGACTTCCTTTCTTGAGAGATCCAAACATTTTGCTGCTCATCCAAATGGCTTGACAGACATCCAAACATCCAATCAGACTGATAAAGCTGTTTGGATGAGCATAGAAACATTTCAGTCTCTCAAGAAAAAAAGTCCAGTTGCCATGACTCAACTTCCAGATCGCCTTTGAACATTTTTGCCGTCATACAATTTGATTACTTCCCAAATAATTTTGAGCATGAGATTAGAACAGTCAGATGCCAGATTCTTTTTCAGGATGAACATTCAGTTGCTTGTGTACTTCAACAGCTTTATTCCAGTCTTTCATACGTTTTTTTAAAAAACTCTGTGATGTGCTGCTCAATGGGCATGTAGTCATGTGTGTCTGATTTAAGATAATGTTTCACAATTGAGATAAAAATAAGAAAAGGCTGTGGGGTCCTTAAAATCACACAAATACAGAGTAGGCAATACTGTTTTTATTGCTGTTATGGTTACTGCTGCTGTTTTTAAACTGACTTATACTGACCCGACTAGGACTTTCAAGGTTAAGATATTTAAGGACCAGTTTTACCAGTCAAACACCCTCAATGGGTTTCCATGGCTGAGTGAGGATTTGAACCTTGAATTCCATAGTCCTGATCTGTCACTCTTTCCTCTGCATCACATTGGGTATAGTTACTTGCCATCAAGTCATGTCTAACTCATGGCAACCCTAATCAGGGGTTTGTGATTCCAGCCAAATGTTACAAGGGATGAAGCTTGAAATTACACAACACAAAAGCTGTTTGCAGCCAGCATCTGAACTCACCTCTGAAAAAGAAGACCTGGCATAACCATCTGCCATGACTTTTGGGGGGAATCTCATTTATATTTTTTTCTGCATATCCACAAAATATCGGTGCATGGTCTGAAAAAGTGTACTTGACCCATACAAGCTTTCTGTTTGTTCAGTTTTTTATTGGTTTAATAAAGATGTCACCTACTTTTACAATAGGATAATTTGTATCTCATAAAGGTCAGTACTCCAAGTTTTCACTATCTAGAATCTCTCCCTTTTAAAAAATAAAATAAAATGATAACATTTCTATTTCAAAAAGAAATACAGATCATAAAGAAATACAGTACTTATAGTCACCTTCTCTTTGCATTTATGATGGCGCTGTTTCTCTCCGGTTCAGACTGCAAGTTTACAATATCACCTTGAAGTGGTGGATTTTTTTATTTTAAAACTTTAATGGAAATTTCATGTTTAGACCTTATATCATAGTATACTGAAGTGTACCGTAGAAAAGATATGGTCTGTATCTACATTTTCAGGGCTAGGTATTCGAGCTAGGGTCTGGGAACTAGAAGCACATAATGCCAAAATAACTGCCTTCTTTCATGGGTCTTCAATCCTTGTAATAAAATTATTGCCACCTTGCATGGATTGTCATAGAGAAGAAGGTAGTATGAACTCCTTTCTCTGTGAACTTTTGCCCCTTCTTGTCATATAGAGTTATGTACATGTGAGGATGGACAGGAGCAAAATCTTGCCTTAAAGCATGTTATGTAATGGGATATCTAGCCAGTGCTTAGAAAAGTTACTTTTCTGGATTAATTTAAAAAAATTGCTTCGACCTCCAAATCCAGTTTAGCAGACCTCGATGGAGACTCTTGACCCAATCCCTACAGACAGGGGGATGCGACCCTTCTTTTCCTTCCTGATTTCAGGCGCGAGCTTTGTTTGCTGTACATGGCACCATGTATTAGACAGATTGAACAATCTCAATTGGCATCAATGGACTCTTTGTGAAGTCACTGAAAGGGTGACATTACATATAATTTTAAGTTGCTGAGTTGACGTCTTTAGTTATGACTGAAGATCAGATGTATTTATTTTTATTTATTTTGAATATTTTTATTCTACTTTTCTCCTTGGAAAAGGAAAACCCAAGGGGAAATGTGGTGTTGAAATGTGTTGAATCACTTTTATTTCCCTTATGAAATTAATGTAGAATGTCTGCCTTTGAATTGCAATAGTATAATGCAAATAAAAGTTAAGGTAAAGCAACTTTGGTGGTTACTTCACATCCTACCTTGTTCCACAATTACGTTCGTTCTGTGACTGTGATGTTCATTGTCACATGGTTTTGTCCCTGTTCAGTCCATTTTTGTTTACCCATGCGTGTGATTACTTGTCTCGTGACAACTGTTACTTCACGTCCTTGTTTCGTGACGACTGAGTTTCCCTGGCTTCATTTAGCCTTTTAAAAAAATTGTCCAGCTTCCATTTTTCAATATTTTGAATCCCTGCTGTGGGCACGTCGGCTATCTCAGGAGGCCTGGCAGGAGGAGCCGGGCAAGCCCAGGCAGCTGCAACATCACCACTTGCTACGGGCAAGCCACGGCGGCAGCGTGGGTGGTAGGCCGAGACACTCTCAGCAGTCTGTGGGCTGGCAGGCGAGCAGGCAAGGAGAGCTCAGCTCCGCCTCTGGGACCCAAAGATCCAAGGAGGACGGATCTACGCCTGACAGTGGCTCTCTGCCTGTCCTTTTAAGAGCCGCCTTCTCCTGCAGGGACAGGCGGGCAGCCAAGACTTGCCTGGCGCGGGAGTTCCAGTTCGCTTTCTCGGTTGTTGGAGTATTCCTAGAGCGAAAGGGGGAAAACAGCCATTGCTGTTACTTCATGTCCCTTGTCTCAGAACAGGAACCTAGAACAAAGTGTGACAAGAGAATTCCCCAGCTCAGGGGCAGGTACGGCTTGTCACGCTCTGTTCCCTGTTCAGGGGGCGTGGTTGAGACAAGGTTTTGCTGTCATGCTAAGGATGTGAAGTAAGATTTTTTTGTACTGGTCCCAAGTGGGACAGCAAGGAGGGATGAATGGAACGTGAAGTAACGGCCAGGTCCCACTTCCTGACAGTGAATATATGAGATGGGGATTTAACATTACAGCATGGTTTGTGATCAGTGTGCTGTTGTTCAGAACCACAGGCAGTTAACAAGGTTTTGAAAACGTTGGCCATCTGAGGCACTGTGTGGTGACTTTCCCCAGTTCTGTGAGCAGAATAATGATAGATCTGTGAAGATTCTCAGTCATCCAGGTGAGTTTATCTGGAAGTTGAGTCATGGCTACTGGACTTCTTTTTTTGAGAGATAGAAATGTTTTGCTGTTCATCCAAACAGCTTCATCGGTCTGAATACAGCTAGTGCAAGTAATCCATCTTATAGTCAGCTTTGACCTCTTGTCACCCTGATCTGAATTAGGCTCATAAGATGAACAATGGCCTGAATAGGCTCGTTAGGGAGACAATAGTATCCATAGCCTTAAGGTGAACAATAGCCTAAGGTGCTGAAAACTACCAATTCTATCTCTCTCTCAAAAAAGAAGTCCAGTAGCCATGACTCAACTTCCAGAGAATGTTGATAGGTGGAAGCATGGAGAATATATGTGTCAATTCTTGCTTTGCCCCTTTTTCTTTGCAAGTGTTTGTTACTGTTTCCCATCCTCAGCGCTGACTCTGCTGAGTGACTCACAAACAAAAGAGGTATCATATGTGAGAGGAGACCTTGGGGAAAAGTTTTTGGTTTGGAAATGAACCTAAGAAAACAGAATGATTGATAAGCCACTGTCAAGGCTACTACTCATCAAATGTTTATTGTGCTGACATAGGTTCATGAAGAACCATCATGTCCATGACTTGAGTGCAGGTTATACACACCACCAGCTGTACTGAGACTAGGGATGGGTGCCTTACAAAAATGATATGCTGTTTCATCATTTTGTAAGGTTTTGAACCATTTCAAAATGAACCAAAATGGCATATAGCATGTCATCCCAAACCGAACCAACATTATTTTTGGGTTTGCGAGGAACTGAACCACGAAGCCGCAACCAGATCTGGCTTCAGCAGCGATTTACAGATGTTTCCCTACTTGGTTCTTGCCTGCCACCATATCCCAGCTGTCAAAAAATTACCTCTGGACCCGAGCTGTCAAAAAATCCCAGCTGGGTCACAGATAGCTAGGGAGAATGCAGCAGCCAGGCAGCAGTAAATTCGCTGCCTGACTGTTTCTTTCTCCTCTGCCACCCTTCCAGATAGTGTTTTGGACAGGGAGGGCTGTGGACATAGCTATCCTAGCCCATCAGTGAGGAAAAACAATAGGAGCTGAAGTCAGCAAACTTTGTGGGGGCCACATACTCTGCATCCCTCTTCAAATACATACATTCAGTGCAAAGGTAAGCTCTAGACCATAGAGCAGTATTACATAAGAAGCTGATTTCACTGAAATGACAAAAAGCCTCTGATTGTCCTAGTGCACATTTCTCTCACTTAGAGTCTGGCAAGTTACCTTTGTTTTCCAATTGGTCCACAGATTATGTTCTAAGTCTGATGGTTCTCTGAAATTGTGCACCTAACGGGAAGAAATTGTAATAGCAGTAAAAATGTAGTCTCTTTAATGTGTGACATGACCCCAAATCCTACATGTTTACCAAGCTGTTACAACTGTCAGGGTGAATGGGCAATATCTCTCCTCCATTCTTCTCTACCTTATACAGAGAAAGTGCTTTGTAAACATAACTTGTACTAGAAACGTTTATGTATTGTATATATGTATATCTCTAAGATTGTCCTAGGCTTTTTATACAATAGTCCTGCAGTTTGTAACATTCAGCTTGTTTAAAATAGCTAAATTTTAAATTATATTATTTTTGAGAAACAAAAGGTAAACAGTTTTTCAAAACCACAGTTATCAAAGTATTTAACTACTTGGGGACAAGAAGTAATTCCTTTTAGAAAGTAACTTTTCATGCTTTGGTGTGCATGATGTGCGAAAAACATATTAATGAAATATGGAAAGCTGTAGAACTTTTCCTTCCTTCTCCAACAGTCGCAATGTGAACTGAAGTGGAATCAAACCTGGGGGAGTACAGCTCAGATAATTGTTCATTAAGGAGATGGTCTTTTGATGTTATATCAAATAAACTTTAATCAACTTGTCCTTCATGGTGTCAAAGCTACTCATTGGAATATTACTCACGAGAATACCATAACATGACTTACATACAGTGTATGTGTTTATTTATTTCTTTTATTCTTGTTGCAACCATTATCAAAATGTCAACTACAAATACAAAAACAATAGAATGTGTTTTCATTCATTGAAATGAATATTATTGTACAGCAGAACAGATCAACATTCGGCAAAGCAAGTCTGAAAATGGGAGCATCCCAATTTTTATTTTTAAAAATAGCTTTTACTCTGACCATTGGATCAGTGCCAAATTTGAAACAGTAGGAAGAGACAGTCTGATGTGGCTCTGTGTCACATGTGGTGACATTTGGGATAAATTATAAAGAAGCATCAGGTTCAATCTCTTCCAACGTAGGTAATCCACAGCTGGAGCATCTCTGATGGAGGACCATCCAAACTCTTTTTTAAAAACCTTTGAAGAAAGAAAGCCTTCCACACTCCAAGGCAATCTATTGAAGAAACTTTGATCTTCCTTGTGTATATTTTAATATCCTAATCTGTATTTTGTCCTCTGGAGTAGCGGGAACGAAGGCTGATCTATTTCACCATTCTGTATTCCTTTCTCTTTGCTAAACTGACCCAGTTTTCTCAGCTCTTCCTCATAAGATTTGGTCTCCAAATCCTTTAACACCTTTGTTACCATACTCTGGACACATTCTAACTTCTTGATATCGTTTAAAACCAACATTGGCCAGAATTGAATAAAATACTTCCAATGAAGCCTGACCAAAGAAGAATAGAGTGGTATGATTACTTATTTCTGTTTTCATAGCTCAGAACTGTGTTCACCTTTTATTTCTTTTTGATAGCATGTTACACAATTGACTCTGCTGTAGCTTGTGGTCTGCTAAGATCCCTGGATCCCTAGTATTCCGTCATTATGTATCTGATTTTTCTTGTCTTAAATGTAGTACGTATTTGTTTCTGAGCTTGAATTTAAGGAATATATGTTCTGTATCTTTTCAGACATCTAATATCTGCAAAATTAGCAAAATAATATCTATCTACCCTAGCTGCCATTGATAAAACTGCTTGATTATCAGGGAATCTCTGACATAACATCCAGTTTTGGTAACATTTATGACAGAATGTTTCAGGCATCCTTATATTTTTATATAAAAAAGCTGTTTGGAAAGGCGTATTGGATTGTAACCTAAATCAAATCTTTCATTTTAGAGCTTGCTGCCTACCTTGCTTTATATCCCAACCATTCTTTAATGGTTGCTTTATGGGCAAATATTGGGAATCTTGTTAATTTCATGGCGTACAGCTTGGATTATGTCATCAACTGTGGCTGTTTAGAATGAGTTAAACATTCCCTAGCTTTCTCTCCCCTCAACATTCCATGTTTCCCAAAGTCTTTTCCAGGGCAATGTGGGTCTCCATAAATCTCTAGAACATGAGTAGTATGAGAAGGGATTGGCAATTTTTCATTTGCCCAAAATGGATACAAGTTGAGGACTTATTTTGAATTGCATGGCATCAAGTTGTGCAATAGGATTCTAGTCATGAAAAACAGGGATGGAGTGGATGTTTGTTCTGTTTATTGGAGGGTGGGGAAATTTCCAAAACTTGAATTTTTCTTTATAATCAATACATTCCATCAAAAATATTTAAATGAATATTAGATAAAATGACACACCTGACCGTCCAGAGGGCCGTATTCCCAGATGTTTGGATTTAAATCCCCGTGCTTCAGATTAACTTTGCTTGTGGTGCTGAATGGGATTTCCAGTGCCTCTTCTTTATTTTTCACTAGTTTTACTGTTTTTAGGATATTGATGATGCAACATGGCCCTCTCCATATCAGGCTTAGTTCAACTTACTAAATTTGCTTGGTGCAAATGAGTGATTTTTTTGGGGGGGGGATTCATTTTAATAAAAGAATTTACCACAGTTTGCCTTGGTTTTTATTTTACCAAAAACACAATAAAATGGAAAGAAACAATTGAAACAATTTATGCAAGAAGTGGAACTGAACTTGTCCATTCCTAAATGAAAACAAAACAAAACATTTAATAATGAATAAATACATACTGTAAATTATTGCAATTCAAGTTACATTCTTTTAGAAGGCCACAAAAGCATTTTTCTCAACAAATTATGGATTTTAATCACCTAAGGGCTCTTTATCTCTCTACTGATAAATGGGACATTTTACTTAGTCAATAAACAGTTCCGTTTATCTTCACCACTGAATAATTTAAAATATGACTAGTGAACAATTCAGCATACTTTTTTTTGGGGGAAGAACAGTGGTAATACTTTTTGTAGCATGTATTTATGGTTTGAAATGTTGGTTTATGAAATACAAAGCCTCCAACTGATGTATCAGATCAACAGGCAAGTTATTTACTTCTTGCTAAATCATTAAAGACATTGAAGCAGCTGAATTAATGTCATAGAGCAACGCCAAAGATATTTTCCTGCATTCTTTCTGTTGACAGTTATTCTTTATTGTCCTTGTGGCATGATAAAAAAGAAAGAGAGAAAAAGGCAGAGACAAAAAATATTATGCTCAAATACAAGGGTATGAAAGCAGGCATTCAGTTAGAATAAATCAACACTTGGTGAGTCACCAAAGATCACTGCCTTATTCCCTTCTGGTTCCAGACTGGTTCTCATTATAAAGTATTAGTCATGGGAAGTGGTAGAAGCAATGATCTATAATGACTGATGGGAGCATTTGTCACACATGTATCTTATGATGTGATAACCACAATTACCAAGAGATTAATCTATTTCAAGTTCTTCAGAATATACTTTTCAAGATTATGACATTACAACTCCATCCTGTAAATGTTTCCTGAGCAAACTCTATTGAGTTTAACAGTTTGAAATTACCACTACAAGTGTCCAGATGCAACTCCTTGTACAATTTATAACTGATGAACTAACAGTTCAAAATTTGGTGCCTATTACCTGTTTGTTAAGGAATGCAATTATATCAGATTTAAGGCATTCAGAAATAAATTCCACAGATTCTACAAATACCCATTGTAGAAAATTGTGTAAACCTAGTATATTGACTTTTGTTTACTCCTATTTCAAACAGGTGGAAATATATATTGGTGGCTTATATAAGGAGCAGATACAGCTCAGTAGGTTAGAGCACCAGTCAGTGGAACTGTGGGAGAGCAGTTCAAATTGCCCAGGAGAAACTGAGTTCAGTTGAGTTATAGTCCGTCAAGGTAAGATGGAGTGTCCCAGAGATCTATGGGGCCTGCTTCTTATCCAGCTCCCACATGTGCATAAATCCACCTTCCACTGGCCAGCAACAGATATTTTTAAAATTAATTAGTGCAGAAAATAATGGAGGAGGGGGACAGTAGTCCCTAGTGCTACTTTGGCCTATCCAATTGAGGTTCACAAGAGGTCACAAAAGATAGCCAGTCAGTCCTTCCACATTTACTCACAAACTCACTCTTAACTGTAATGAAGATGAAGAGTAGCTACTCAAGGGGGGGGAGAAACATCTAGAATGCAGCCAGTCTTATACATGGTAGAGTATTCACCTTTGGCTATGAATGGGTGACAGATGGCTTCTTCATCAGATGGATGAAGACATAAAGACATTCTGAGAAGACTGATCTGAGTCTTCCTTAAGTGGCTGGAATTTTCAACGGGGATTTTTGCTTTTACCTGGAGCTCCAGCTATCAACCTCTTTCTACTTCACCACATTTTTTGGGGGGGCTGCAACAATTGGCCTCAACCCTCCTCCTTTCCCAAAAAAGACATGTTGACAGGCTGAAGCAGTAGGTATCTGGTTGCCCATCCACACTTGTTATTATGTGCCACCAGGTTGCCTCCAAATTATGTTGACCCTAATAGGGTTTTGAAGGCTTTTAATATGTTCAAAGAGGTGTTTACAATTACCATTCCCATGTGAATTTCTGTGACTGAGAAGGACTCAACTGTCCTAGTCCAATACTCTCTCTACTGCACTACATTGGTTTAGCATAATCTTCCACTCAAATGTCCCATTCCCCGTATATGGTTCAACTTTTCTGACAGCATACTTTACCTGTCTCTTGAGGGTGACAGTGGAAATACCAGCCCAATAAATAGATTCAGGCTCTGCTTGTGGTGTGGATCATTTATGTACACTTGGACTTCTTTGTATACATAAAGTACAAGCACTGAGTTGAGGGACGGGAGGTAGAATCATACATCCTTCACAGCAAAATCAGCCTCCCTCCAATATTGTGTACTTAAGGATCTCAGTAGAATGCTTTGAAACCTTCAAATAATTAATGTCTAACAGGATGGTAGTCAACAGTGTCATACATCAGGTCTTTATTCATGAACAATTTAAAATCATTATAATGCACACATGATATTTCCATAAAGTAGGATAGTAATCTTTCATTACTCCATTTTACTTGTTATATAAAATCACTATCACATAACTATTTCTGTGACTGAAATGTTAATAATTGCTAATCTCTGTAAGTCAGTTTAAACATAGAGAGTAAGAGAAAGAGAGAATGAGGGCTATTTAAAGATTTCAGTTACTAAGGAGAAACCATGCATTAGTTGCATTGGCATATCAGTAACTGTACACACAATGGTGGCTCCACAAGTACTGGTGCCTTGGCAGGATGTCTTCGCCTCCCGGCCGACAAAGCACGAAAGTCCCATACCTGGTACAGTGGCTGAGAGGTACAGGTAAGCAAGCCTATTTAAGGCAGCTCATGCAGCCTCCCAGTCTCTTGCTGCACTGATCAATTGCCAGCAGGAATGCTCATGGAGGTAGCGTCAGGGTTTCTGTTTCGACGTTCATTGCCAACTGGATTCGGTTCGCACCTTCAGCCGAGCCACAGTTTGTGTGCCTCACATGATCTCCCAGCCTTTTTGATTCTTTATTTTCTTCTCAATTAGTTTAAGTTAATTGCTTTTAAGGGAATGAGTTGTTAGAGGGGGCTGGAACAGAGGTCACCAAGCCAGTCTCTCTTGAGGTGGCCTGGCTTGTGGGGGGTGGACTAAAAAAAAATTGGAAGGGGGGAATAAACCTGCAGTTAATAGATCGATAGGACAGTTAGGTCCAAGAGGATAAAAGGCAGTTTTATTGTGTGGATTTCCTTGGGGAAATCTCTATTAATTCCTTTAATCTGATAAAATCAAGTTAATAAATAGTTAAGAATAATTCATTTTAAGGACATATTCATTTGATTTACGGGGCTTGGGAGACTTGTTTGCATCTCACTGATACTGTTAGGGAGCATTGAACATTAGGTTTCATCCTATTGGTTTATTTGAACTTCAAAAAATGTTGCAGTTTGAGGGTGTTTGGGAAAGTGAAACAACAACCTTCAGCCGTTTGTGCCTCACTCTACTATTGATACTTATTAATCTCCCCTTGTTTTTTATATCAGTTAGTGTTGGTTTAACCATCATTTGAGTTGTGTTATACAATTAATCCATACTTGTTGGTTTACTGCAACTGAACCTTTGACTTTACTGTTTTATTGGGGTAATTAGTTCATTTTTTTTAAAAAAAAGATGCCACCGAAGAAGGGTACAGGCAAGGGCAAGGGCAAGGCACCCGCCAAAAAGAGGGCTCCATCCTGCCCACCACCTGAGTTGTCTTTGTCTTCAGATGAGGACTGGCCTCAGTATTCAGTGATCTGGGACAAGTTAAGTTGCTTGGGAAAAGAGCACAGCAAGTGTCAAGAACTAGAAGTTTCTTCTGGGCATGGTAGGACCCAATGTGACACCAGGGCACAAAAGCATACACAACTTAAGTATATGGGGAAGGTGAGCTGGCCAGTTCCTCCTCTGCACCTGCACCTGCAGTACTTCCAATCGCACGTTGGAAGTGGAGGCTGTTCGAGTCTTGGGGCCTTTTGAACTGCCTTCAAGGGGGTTCAACAAGACACCATGCAAGTATCAATTGATGCACCATTTATCTTACCCAGAAGGTGAATTGGTGAATGACATGATACCACAGGAGTTGTGCAGTGTCCACTACACATATTTTGATGCTGCAGTGAAAATTGTGAGGAGCTGTGGAAAGGGAGCAAAGATTTTTCAACTACTGCCAGTACACACAGATTTCAAGCTGTTAGGTTTTCCTTTGAAGGCAAACTTTACATGGATAAGACCATGCCTTTTGGTTGCTCCATTTGGTGTGCTGCTTTTGAGCATTTTAGTTCTTTTGTCGAGTGGGTGATGCATTCATGGACATATGAAACTCATGTCATGCATTATTTAGATGATTATTTATTTGCTGGGAAAGCTGGCATGCAGTAGTGTGTGTCTCTTATGGCATCTTTCCACACAATAGCAAGGGAGCTTGGTTTGCCTTTGGTGGATGATAAGACTGAGGGACCTGCTACCATGTTGACATTTTTAGGTATTGAATTAGACACAATTAGTCAGACCAGTAGACTTCCCAAGCAAAAACTAGTTAATTTTTAGAAAGCGATTAACTGAGTTACTCCTCAGGAAAAAAAGGAAACATGAAGGAACTGCAACAGATAGTTAGACACTTGAATTTTGCGTGTAAGGTGATTGCATCTGGAAGGACCTTTTTACAGAAGTTATGTGACAGTATGGCAGGACTCCAGCAGCCACACCACAAATGGCATATGACTGGTGAGATGAGGAAAGATTTTAGGATGTGTTTGCAATTTTTAAATGAGTTCAATGGTGTCTATTTTTATCACACAAATCTAATGCTGGATGCTGACCTACAGGTACAGACCGATGCATCTGGAGCACTTGGATTTGGTTTGTTTTTCAGAGGACATTGATGTGCTGGCACTTGGCCAGATCTGTGGGTAGAAGGAGTTCTGACTTGTGATTTAACATGTTTGGAGCTTTTTCCAATTGTTTGTGTGGTGTGGATTTGGGCAGAATTTTGGGCTAATATTTGGTGTGACAACCTAGCAGTGGTTCACATAATTAATACTTGGTCTTCTAAGTCCAGATGGGTGATTAAATTGGTTAGGGTGGTCATGCTTAGATGCCTCCAGGTTAACATTTTTTTCATGTGCAGCATGTTCCAGGTATGTAGAATAAGATTGCTGGTGCTCAGTTCTGACAATAGATTACGTTGGCACCTCAGGCTTTTCTGGACCCAGATATCCTGCTGGAAAAGGTATGGAGGCTTGGAGGCTAGAAGTTAACAGAGCTATGGGCCTGGCTTTAGCACAGAGGAAACAATGGGACTTTTTACATGACCCCTAAGATCTGCTGGCCACTAAAATTCGGACCAGAGAACTTAGGGGTTTGTCGCTCTTCCTCTGTCCCCACCCCCTCCGCACTTCCTGGTTGCTGGCTGCGTGAGGGGAGGGAGAAAAAAGAAAGAAAAGAATGCCGGCTTACCTCCGTTCTGTTCCCGGCAGCATTCAGATCTCTTAAAGGGGCGGGGGGCAGAAAAACAACAAACAGAAGCCAGGAGAGCCCCGCACTCACTATCCTTACACCGGATCAAATATTTTTCACATCCAAAAAGCAGGTACCTGAAAGCTGTGCTGGGACGCACTAAAGTGGGCGGGGTTGCACTTAATTTCCTGTTAACTCCGGAGCTGGTGGGTAAACATTTTTAATCTCCGGAGGTTGCAGCCATTTGCCCCGGAGTTTAGGGGTCGTGTATAAACGCCCAATGTTGTTACTCAGCAGCTTGTGCTGAGTATGCCATATTTTGTGCTAAAGAGGGTTTTGATTGTTTATGGCCAGCTTCCCTGGACCAACTGGTGCAATTTGTGGTGGATCTTCATTTAAGGGCTTAGCATCTCAAACTATACAGGGGAAACTGTTAATTTTCTCTTTTTATGTGAAGGCTCAGGTATATGACTGGCTCTTCTTATGTTCTTATGTTCTTATGGTCTAAGGAGAGGGGTCAGGTGAAAGATAGCAGGACACCAATCTCACCACAAATGTTATGTAATTTAGCCACTGTTTGGACCCAGATATGCACTGACCAATTTGAAGCTGTGTTATGCCACACATCATCTTTGGTGGCATTTTTTGCAGCTTTGAGAGTTAGTGAGTTAGTGGCTCACTTGAAAGCTGATCAGTCCTGGTCCGCCTTGCAACAATCAGATTTAGTACTCGAACAGGATAAACTCAGCCTGACCATACATAAATCAAAGACAGACCAAGCTGGCAAGAGGCAGGTGATTCACCTGAGTAGATGTTATCTCACCCACATTTGCCCAGTTAAGTCTGTACAATGATATGTGGCATTTACTGTGGCTACACAGGATTATCTGTTCCATCATAGGAACTGCACAATACTAACCCAGTTCCATTTTTGTGTATTATGTCACTTGAATTGAGCAATGCCGGCATATCCAGCTGGCATTTTTGAACACATTCATTCTGTATTGGTGCAGCTTCAACGGCAGCTGCTATGGGTATTGATTGTGCTGGTATCCAGTGAATTGGGTGATGGAGATTGCAGCAATACTGTGGTTATGTGTGGCTATTGATGGACCATTAGGCCTGGGCCAGTGTTTCTGTTCTTTCATTGCAGGTGCCTTGCCTGGATTGCATGCCAGACTGGTGATTTGCTGCCATAGCTATATCTTTTGGGTGGCCAAGTATGCGGTATGCACTGGCTGGGGCTGAGATATGGGCCTGGGAGTATGGGCCTAGATTGAGTGGAGGAGATGATGGGAAATGCTCTGGGATGTCTTTGTAGCTGCAACCTCATGTGGTCACCCTGGTCCAGTGGCCATTTTGGTTGTCCACCTTGGTGGCAATGATATGTCCCATATGTTGGGTAAAGCACTAATCCTGAAAGTCATTGAAGACCTGATGGATTACAAGCTTAGATTTCCTAACATTACCAACAATTATTCAGGCCTGGTGGGGTGAATTTATCCAATCGGGGCAAAGAGATTTTTCTTAGAGACCTACAAGAGGGCCTGTGGGCCGAGCTATTTGGCCAGTGGGAATAAAGAGACATACCCTGTAGTCTCTTTAGTATGGCAGGTAGTTTAGGAGGTATCTGAATTCAGGTAGGCCACTCCTTTAGATGGCATCTAGAAGGTGTATGGCAGCCCTCATATAAAAGTAAATAAACAACAGGCAATTTTAGAAAAGGTATGGATGATCATATAATGTCAGGTGAGGTTAATAAAGACTGCTCTGGGATAAGGAGATTCAGTCATGGGGGGATGCCTAATAATTTGCAGCATTCTTTCCTCTTTATTTGGAATCTCATGCAAGCCATGGAGGGGCAGTCTATTAATAACACCGATAGATGATACCCGGTTACGCTACAGCACAGGTCCTCTTGTTAGTTAATAGTTAGCAGTTAATTTTAAATTTTGCTGTTAATAAATTGTGGTCCATATTTGACCCAAACTTTGTCTTGTCTCGTTATTTTGGCCTGGGTGGGCAAAACTAAGCATGCGTGTCTGGGGTGAGTTCATACCATCTTTCTGTACTTTGTACAAAAAGATGTACTTTGTACTTTTTTACTTCATGAGTTCATACCATCTTTTTATACATTGTTGTATACCCAAGGATACATTGAAAGTGATTGCAACAAAACAAAATTCTTCTCCACCCCACCTACTAATTTGTATGTAACTCAATTCAACATCATTGATTGATGTAGATACATAGGACACTGGCTACCAACCACTATTACAATTCTGCAAAACTGTTTCTCTGAGGTCACACCCAAAGTCTACAGATGGCCAAACCCTTTACTGGAATCAACTATAAATTCACAAAATACACAGCCATTTGAATTATCCAGTACTCTTCATCAAACTACAGTGTCAACATCGTAGGGATGGAGCAGCATGGACGTAAACAGCTCAAAAAGTAATGGCAGCAGAGAAACTATCATCAAATAAAAATGAGTGGCATAGTGAAAGAGCAACACACCAATATAGCATGGTATTAGAATTGTGCTGTGTCAGAATAGGGATACATTAAAAGAAGAAGGTAGAGGGGGCTTTCTCTCCTCCCTTTTAATACATCACAGAGTTATCATCTCTGATGACACCACCCACAGCAACTCTTTGATGCCAACTAGCAATCCACATAGGCTACACAATGGGATAATTAGAAATGTACTGAATCATGAAAAAAAGCAGAAGCCTCTATCCCTGTAGCAGAAAGAAACAGGACTGGGTGGCTAAATCTGAGCAGAAACCTCTGTGGGTGAAGGAACTTGGTTCAAATCAAATTGTAGCAACAGCAGTCTGAATACTCTATATACCTATCTTGACAGGCCTTGTCTTTCAGAATAGAGATTCTTGGTCACATCCATATAGTGAAGCAAGCTTCTAAATGCTGTGTGAATGTTAGATATAATCAAAGTATGTGTTCATTTTTGTATCTAGTGACTTCAGAAGAAATTTACTTTTGAAGCAGCTTGTAAATAACAAGTCAAAAACAAGATTATCAGCCATAATAATCAAATAACACCATCTCTAATAAAAGAGCATATATAACTTGTTTTTGTTTCTTTTATCATAAAGTGGAGAACACTTCTAAATTAGATTAGTTCTAAGGACCTATTTTTGTGTCTGCTTCTTTAAGTTGTAGACATCATTATGAAGGTTTTTAAAAATCCCACCATGTTATCATCTCATTTCAATTACATGGGCTCATTTATTTAAACACTATTGCCTACTTCCTGCCTCATCAAATTTCTGCTTCATTTCTAGGGCAGGCTGATGTTAGCTTGCATATCCCCTCCCCCATCTCAAAAGGATCTTTTGATATATTATCTGTTAGCTCAGAGAGACCGTCATCTATCTTGCATTGTAGGGGCTTTACTGCAACTGCCCATTTTTTAGACGATTATCTCTTGAGCATTTTTGAAGTATGGCTCCTAGGTTTTTCTGTGAGACCAGATGCTGCTGCTTTCTGCCTCTGCTGTTTATCTTGGCCAGATGTTATGCTGAGTTCTTGCTTGAGACAGTACTGCCGCACAGCTCCATGGGACAAGTACTTTGTTAAATTGAACTTCCAGACATGTGGGGAGCCTCATGTCATTCCCACCACATGCCATCATTTTTTGACTCATTTTTTGGGTTTGCCTGCATTTGTTGCTTTTAATGGAGATGAGCACAGAGCAATAGTGCCAGACGTTCCTTGCTGCATACACACATGTGTACCCCATCAAGAACAGGGAACTACAGATGAAACATTGCTCCAAAATAGAGATGGGCACGACTAGGGAAAATGACGTTTTTGAGTTGTCGTGTGTTGGAGGCAGTCCGTTTCGGCTCGTTTCCGTTTTTCGCGAAATTTTGCAAAAATTAGTCGGTTCGTTTTTTTGTTTTTTCGTTGTCGTTAGTACTGGTTTGGGAGGGGGTAGCGGGCTCCTGGAGGGAGCTGCAGGAGTCAGCCAGAGCCACAAGTGACGGACTGGCAGACTCTTTGCACCCGCTGTGTCTCACGTACTTGCATGTAGTGCAATTCAAGTAGATCTGGCTTAGGGTTAAGACGGGTTAGCGCAAGGGCTAGGGTTAGGCTAGTTACGGGTGAGGTTAGGGTGAGTATTGGGGCACACCTCTGGGTGCCTCTCTGACCCACTTAGAAGGACAGTGTACTGGCGTATGGGTTAGGCTTAGGCTTAGGCTTTGGGTTTGGGCTACAATTAGTACCCGATTGGCACATCCCAGAAGTCTCTGTGGTCAACCTGGCCAAGTGGCCATGCGATTGGTGGAAAATTTGCATGGTCCACTCCCATGGGCGAGCCCATCATTGCAAATGTGCAGGTGTAAAAAAATAAAATAAAATAAAATAAAATAAAATCAACGGAGACTTTTTTTTTGCAAGAAAAACCCACTGCTGCTACTGTAAAAATTCAAGCATTTAAAATAGCTAATTTTCGCATGTTTCTGTGGTGCTTTGGTGGGGTTTTGGGCAACGATTTAAAAAAAAAATATTGCGGTCGCCATTTTGGATCCCCTGCACAGCATTGCAAATGGATGCGCCCTCCCAGCCTGGTACCAGCAGCGCAGCAGTAGCAATAGCCAAGGAGAGGGGGGCGGGGAAACCCCCCCAAATAAAACACCCTTCTGGCCTGGTAGGTGCCCTGAGACAGTTTTCGCCTACCTTTAGGGCCGGGAATCGGTTTTTTTTAACTTTTAAAAACTTTTTTTTCTGTGCCGCTTGGCATTGCGCGATCGCCGCGATGCAAGTAACGAGCACGACAAGTCAGACCAAAATTGTTCGTTCGTCAGTTCGAGCTCGAAGTCTGGCGGAGTAATTCCCGTTACCGTTTCCGTAGAGTAACGGATACGAGTAACGGAAACGGAAACGGGAATACCGCTAAGTCGTGCCCATCTCTAGTCCAAAATAGTTTTGGAAGTGTTTAAATCCTAAGAGAGCACAGTAATCTTCATCTGGTACTGAAATTGAATCAGTTGAACATTTGAAGACTCTCCCTGGAGAGAGTTGATGTATCACAGCAAAGAATGTGCCTACCATGGTTTCAGATGAAGGCCCTTGTAGAGCAGGGGTTATCAGATTGTAAGCCTTCAGATGTCATTGAAATGCAGCTTCTAGCAGCCATTAGTCAACACAACCAGTGGTAAGGAATCATGTGTATCTGAGCCCAGAACAGAGATGAGCATGAAGCCCAACGATTTGCTTTGCATGAAGTTGTCAGTGCGGCACTACAGGTGCCATGTTTTGTCTCCTCTGCCCCTTCCCATTGGCTGGGCTACTCATCAGTCTTCACATGCAGAGTTGAGCACTGCTGGAGAAGAATGACCCTGACAGCATGTGAAGACTGGTGAGTAGCCCAGCCAATAGGGAGGGGCAGGGGGAAGCAAAACATGGCACCTGTACTGGCACACTGACAGCTTCATGCAAAGCAAATTGTTAGGCTTCATGCACCACTGATGGGCGATCAGCTGTCAGAGGAGGCAATCTGCCCACACCAGTCACCAATCTAGATGCTGCATTTTGAACCGCTGCAGTTGCCAAACAAGGGTCAACGGAAGCCCCGTGTAAAGAGGTTTTTCTAGCAATCTATCATAGAGATGGCTAGCACTTGCACTAATGTTCTCAGAGAGTCCCCATCAAGGTACAGGAGAATTTGGGCAATGAGCCAAAGTTGGTAAAAGGCCGACTTGGAAATGGCTGCCACCTGGGATTCCAGGGACAAAGCCGGATTCAAGACTATGCCCAGAATCTTCACTTCATCAACCAGCTGCAGCACAGTCCCACCCCTCCATACCAGGCATCAGCATACCATCTAGAGGAGTGATCCAAGCAAAATAAAAATTATCAAACAAACCAAGGGCAATAAAAAACAAAAACTGAAACTGGGACAGGGACAAGAATGGAAAAATCTTGCCAGTCACCATCTTGCCAGGACGTTTTCCAGGGACAAATGTCCCATATGCAAAGCAGATCCTTTAATATATGTATATGCCCAATGAAACCAATTCAGGTTGGCTCCTAAAGGTTGTTTCTCAAAAAGGCACCTGGGTTGCTGATTGCAGATATGAAATGAACCTGATTTTCACTTGTGAAAGTACTCCAAGTTTTGCAACATTTAGGTTTTCTAAAAGAGAAATGAAGGTGGCAAGTTTATGCCCTCTTATGTTACATGGAAGTAACTTAACTAAAGTAATTGGACTTATTCAGAGTAGACATGTATAACATTATGGTGAGTGTTGAAGTTGAGTAAGGTATCTAAAGTCATTGTTTTCCTGCATGATGCTTCTAGCTATTCAGTGTTTCCTTAACAGGCTGCTATTAAAAATCGGCTGTAGGAGCTGGTAACAGATGCTATAATTACAGCTGGGTCAGATGTAAGATAGATAAGGGATTCAGTGAAGTAAAAAAGAAGCACTGGAGACTAAAAATATTCATATTAGAACAGAGCTTATTTATGCAGCACTAAACAGAAAACAACTTCAAAATGAACCCATTGAAATTCTTTTTCCTTGATATATATCTATTTGCTTTCTCTCATTTGAGGATTCTGTAATGCTGTGGAAGAGCAAATCCTATTCATGTGTATAATAAAAATGTCTGTTTGCAAATAAAGAAATCCTATATCTATTCAAAACAATATCAATGGAAACTTAAGAGTGTTCTGCCATGCTCTATAGTTAGCTTCTCTATCTGGCGTACAAATATCTGTCTCGTTTTCAAGACCTTACAATACAAAGCTGAAACAACTTGCTATTTCTGTTCATTCTTGTTCTAGATAAATGGTCTCTCTGGCTTTAACATCAGTCTTTTATACCTGATAAATCACTCAAAGGATTTATTTTTAACAGTGCCTTTGTTGCGGCTCTGTGGCATGTACACCCTCTATTCAGAGGGCAATAAAATATTTGGGTAGTGAATGAACAGTTTTAAATATCTGGGAAATTTCCCTTTTGAAGTCCAGAGATCCACAGAGGGGAAAAGTGGCATGTTCCCCAGAGTTCACACTTTCTCATGAACTGACACTTAAAGTCTCAGCTCGTTCTGAGCTATTAGTAGGAGAAAGAACCAAAACATTACTTACAGTTTCTTGAAATTACTGATTTGTGTCTTTTCTGGAGGCACTCTTTTAGCAACCAACAGCAAACAAACAACTGCCTCTGACAGATAAAAGGGAGGGAAAGAGACACTCAGAAGAGAGGAAGGGCTCTCTTTGAATTCAAACATTAGAAGGAACAAATGTTTAGTGTTAGTTAGATAGAATTGCTTCAGCCTAGAAAAGTCTCTCCCAGTCACACAAACCCAGATAGCATGTGAGGTTGCATACAAAAACTCCAAGAGTGAAGTGGTATTGCAGTCATAATATCTAAAATTTGAAAAATATTGTATTTTTTTGCTCTTTAAGATGCACCCCCTTCAGCAGTAAGAGGAAATGCCTGTGTCTTATAGAGTGAATACAGTGGTCCCCACTACATATACAGTGGTACCTCGGATAACAACTGCCCCGGATAATGAATAATTTGGATAACAACTGCAAATTCCCAGGTATAGGGCTGCCTCTGATAACGAATTTTCCTTATGGGCTGCCTCGGATAATGAATCGCAATTCCTAGGTATAGGTCTGCCTTAGAGAATGAATTTTCTCTATGGGCTGCCTTGGATAACGAATCTTCCTATGGGCTGCCTCAGATAACGAATTTTCCCTATGAACTGCCTCAGAAAATGAATTTCCAGCATGCATCAGTAAAAAAGTTATCCCAGGTGAAATTGCATCTGTACCTTTAAAGTGCACTTTTTAAAGAATTTTGAGCAAAAAACAGGTTTCTGTGCCTTTTTCCTAGGTTCCAGAACGGATTAAACGGTTTCCCATTCATTCCTATGGGAAACTGCGTTTTGGATAACGACGTGTTTCGGATAACAACTAACCTCGGAGAACTAATTACCGTCGTTATCCAAAGCACCACTGTATATCACACATTTTAAATTAGAGAGAAGTTACCTGCATGGAGCCTCTCCTGTCCCCTGCTGCAGACAGGATTCCACAGTTCCAATCACTTTGTTTGCAAAGAGGCTTCCTCCAGGGAACCTCTCCCCAGCCCTCCCCTTTGTCAAGCCCCACACACAGAGCACACACACAAACAGGGTTCAGTTCTTTGTCAAGATATTTAGTGGAAAGCCAGGCAAGTTCAAGTCCGTTGTTAACAATCAAGTGCCAGATAAATAACAGAATCCAACTCCCAGCAATTAACAGTCCAAGTCAAAACCAGAATATCTCACGGAAACCAGACGCCAAACCCAAGGGAACAGATTAAGCCGTTGTCCAGGAAGCCAGTCCAAAATCAGGAAACAGAGCCAAGGTCACAGACAGGCATGTGATTGCAAGTTCAAATGATGTGTTGCTCCCACAGAGAGCTCAAGGTGAGCTTACCAGCTTTATCTCAAAACAGGGAACACACCCTTACTTCTGGAAAGGCTCCTGCTAGTACTCAGGGCTTCCCGACCTGATTCCCCGTCTAGCATCAAAGACCCTTTCCCTAGCTCTCCTGGTAGCACATCTTTGCAGACTCCTGCTCATAGCCCTTCTAGGGGGAGAAGATATGTTTTCAGCTGAGTCATCAGACCCAGACTTGAGCTGCAAGGCTCCTCCAGCATCTCTTTACCATTTAACCCCTCAGAGTCAGGTTCTGTGACAGGCAGGGTCCTGGCACCCTTCTGCAACCGAGACTGCGCAGTTAAAAATCACCTGGTTTGCAAAGAGGTCTTCTCCACAGAGCCTCTCCCCCCTCCCCTTTTGCAGCTTGGATTCCACAGTTCCAAGCAGCTCATTTGCAAGCCTCCCCTTTGGCAGCCTCTATTCCCCAGTCCCAATCACCTCATTTGATAGCCTCCCCTGCTGCAGCCAGGATTCCACAGTTCCAATCACTTTGTTTGCAAAGAGGCTTCCTCCAGGGAGCCCCTCCCCAGCCCTCCCCTTCTGCAACTGAGACCGCGCAGTTAAAAATCACCTGGTTTGCAAAGAGGTGGAGCCTCTCTTTTGCAGCCACGGAGCACCTCTCTGCCCCCCTTTTGCAGCCTGTATTCCCCAGTCCCAATCACCTCATTTGATAGCCTCCCCTTTTGCAGCCTGTATTCCCCAGTCCCAATCACCTCATTTGCATCCCCCCCTTTGCAGCCTGGATTTCCCAGTCCCAATCACCATGTTTGCAATTTTTCCTTTTGCAGCCTGGATTTCCCAGTCCCAATCACTTTGTTTGCAACCCTCTCCTTTTGCAGCCTGGATTTCCCAGTCCCAATCACTTTGTTTGCAACCCTCTCCTTTTGCAGCCTGGATTCCCCAGTCAAAAGTCACCTCATTTGCAAGGAGGTCTTCTCCATGGAGCCTCTTTCCTCTCCTTTTGAAGTCAGGATTCCCCCGCCGTGAAACCTTAGGCTAAACATTTTTCTTGTTTTCCTCCTCTAAAAACTAGGTGCGTCTTATGGTCAGGTGCATCTTATAGAGCAAAAAAATGCAGTAACGTGCTGCCCACAATAGTTTTACAGTAATATTATCATCCAGTCCAATCCATAATTATAATCATTTCAGATGAGTCAATCTATGTCCCTAACCATATTATATGAAGGATCTCTTGCTCATTTTGCTCTCGGAAATTTTGTGTTCTCACACATTGAGCAACTGAGTCATGACATTTTAAGCCATCTGTTCTTTTGCTAAACTGTAACTCTGGGATAGCTTTGCTGTGTGTCATATGGAGGTGCAGACTTCAATCACTTGACATCGTTATTGAGATGATTGTAGCCCTTTGGATCACAAACAATGTGCTATCAGCTCCCTTCCAGAAGTGAGAAAGGGCAGGCCCCTGGCCCCCTGCCAGCCACTACTGTGCACAATGAGTCTCCATTTGGCTGCTGCATCATTCTAAACCAAATACATGGGATGGCATGTAATTGTGTCAATAAAGAAAAATCAGGGATAGAGGGCCACTGTGGGAAAGATAGTTCAGATCCATTTTGGACCCAAGCAAAGGGAAGTTAGGCAAAAACTGATCATATGTTGGTTTGTAATGTGAGGGGTAGCCAGCCACAGAAGCAACCTATCTCTGTCTCTTCCCTGTACCTGGAAGGAAGTATATTCCCTTCACATCCTTTCCACTTCAAGTGATGACCCCCTACCAGCCTGAGCCCTTGTATGATGTACCCGTTTACAGAATACTGAGAAATATTTGTGAGTATGAGGTGCCCATTTTATTAGAGAGCCTGACCATACAGTGGGGCAAGAAAGTATATTGAGAGCAGGGCTGAGCAACTTTGCCAGCCCAGAAGCTGTTTTTGCCTTTCCTGACACTTCATTGGGTAGCATCCATGCCCTGAAAAGCTCCTGGGTCTCTCACCTCACTGTTTCTTAGTGGGAAAATGGCTGCCATTGTCCCCTCCTCATGGTGGTTTCAGTAGCTGTTTACACACTGATTTTTTTTTTTCTTGTGGCAGGATTTTCACTTGAGACTTGAGGAGCTGCCTGGGACCTATAGTGCATAATTGGCTCTGATCTAAAGAAAGAAGTGGCACCTGAAAATACATTGTGGATGACTCCTAAATCAGCCAAATAGATCAACCTTACCACTTTAAGAAGGATCTCTTCTTTCATTTTCTTTCTCTTTTTTCCCTGAGATGATGCTAGGTCCATATATTTTCACTCATCACTAATAGTAGCTTTCTGGGCAATCTCAGTCCTCTGGTAGTCATTTCTTTCTGTGCACTCTACTAATGGAATTACATCTTGAAAGCACAAGTAAGCATTTTTCTCTATCTGATTCATACTGAGCTGTAATCTTGAAATGGCCCTCTTTGCCAGAAGAACAACAGAAAGGTTAAATGAAAGCCTTTGAAAGTCAGGTCTATGAAGTTCATTGAGGTGGCACCATGTGTGCTCAGCTTAAGAAAGGGAATTAACTGGAATGGAGGTGGGGAAAACTTCCTTCCCTTTCCATAAAACCTTTAAATACTGTAATGCAGCTCCCAATATGTTATATATTGGGGAGTATTTTCTGAATCCATGGATGATGGAAATTCCTAGAGCAACATGAAGATAATCAAGAGGGAAACTCATTTCACATATATATGTATTATATGCCAGACTTGATATGTATACTGTTTTAGCTTTTTCTGGGTGACACTTGAGGAAGCTAGAATTCACACAGCATTCACACTATGCTCAAAATGGGATAGTATGGTAACTAAGAGCATGAACTATGTATGAAGAAGCTCACAGCTTATTTTGACTTTCAATTTATAGGAAGATTGATAAAAACGGGCAACAATAAGAACAGACTTGACTCCAGATCACCTTCCAGTTATATTAACAGCTTAGTTTCTGAGGATGCCAGCATGCATTTGATTCAACTCAGTGCAAGTATCTTTAGTTATGGGGTTTAAAAGGGAGGGGGAGAGATTAAAGATTCTGAAGTCATGTCAAATCACAGCAAAGTTTTACAAAGTTTAATTTGGTACTACTCTAGGAGTACATGGGTGGCCTGTGCCAGTCAGAATCAGCTGTTGCTCCAGAGATAACTAAATGCAATGAACATCTAGGATCTGTCTGAAATACATAACTGACAGTCTTCAGCCCTGATTCTTAGCAATATGTGTAACTGATTCAAGCAGCTATAAAACTTCAGAAATGATTAAAAATTGAAAAATTTTGCAGGGCTGTCCAAAGTAAGATAACTTAATCTAGTGTTCCTCTAATGCAGTTGCTCAAGCACTGGGTCCCCATGGGTTCTTGGTTTAAAACTCCCAGAATTACTCACCAATAGCTGTGATGACCAGTATTTCTGGGAGTTGTAGTCTAAGAAAATCTGCAGAGCAAAGGTTGGGAACCTCTGCTGTACGGACCTCCTGTAAAATTACTTAAACTATGGGGAGCACTGTGAATGTTAAAATAGCATGAGATGTGCTGTGAGTTTCCAACCTTATTCAGCTTTGTTTAATGCTTGGTTAAAACTCACAGTGTCCACTAAATTTGCAATATATGATGATGATGTTGAGTAGAGATGGGCACGGAATGCCAACATGGCATTTTGTTTTATTTTTCTGTTTTGTTTTTATTGTTTCATTTCGTGAACAATACAAAGTGGATGATTTCATTAAATCCCCACCTAAAATTAGCTGTGGTGTCAAATTATACCACAGATGGCAATGCTTATTCCTTATGGGTTGCTTTATTCCAGCCATCTGATGAAAATCAAAGTTTGAAGGTTAATTAGGTGGGATGGGTAAATTCAGATTAAATTCCAGGAAAACCTAAGATGTATAAGATAGGTTGTCAATGGAGGAGGAATGTAACCTGTTCTGAATTTGTAGTAAAGCAAAGTGTAGGTGCAACCTTATTCTCTCCAAGGCAGTGGAGAAGGGTGGAAAAAAAATCATTGCTATTTTGATAATGGAAATTCATATTTCCAAAAGTTGCAAATCTCTTAAATTTGGCAAAAAATAATGAAAATAGTGTAAAAAATGAATGAATGAATAAAACAAGAGAAAGACTGGTTCTTTTTCCTTGACAAGTTCTTCATCTTTAACAGCTACACAAAAGGCACATGAAACAAAGTCCTTTGTGTACCTAATATGTTGTGTCTCTACAGATGGGTGAGAATGTCATTTAGCTTGTTTCCAAACCAAACTGTCTAAAATTCCTTGTTAAATTTCACAGGAGGTCCTGGAGATCTTAAAAATCAGCTGTGGAAGAAAATGAAGGTCAAATTTGTCCATCCTCGTTTGGTGATCAGTGAGCAGAATTTGGAACTTTGCTAAAGAATGGTGATGGGGTTTCTCGCGAGCTGATCATGCAGGATCTCTTTGTATGGGGATATACATATCAGTTGTTTGTCTCACCAATTCATGGCTGCCTTGTGGTGCTGACATATTTATTGGCCATCACCACTCATGTCATGCTGTACATTTTTGTTATGATGAGACAAACTCAAGCGCTGAAAAGCTTTTTTCTGAATGTTGTTTCTGTATCCCACCTTGTTCATATTCATCTATTCCCTGAGTTCCTTCTTTTTGGCTTCCACAATCCAACCCACTTGTCTGGATGCTTCTTTATAAATATTCTTCAGATTTCTGAGGAAGGGAACCAGCAAACCAAGAAAAGCTTTGGGTAGTGGGACAAATCTGATTGTCTGCTGAAATTACTCTCTCAGGAGGGTTGTTGATTTTTGGTTGTTGTTGCCAGGGAATGCTAGACACAACTATGTGGGATTATAGCTTTGCAAAACATTCTCTTGAATGCATGAACGGAAATCATAATTACAGCAGAGTCTCTTTGATCTCCATTTCCAGTTGGAAAGAGAAATTGGGAAGAGCAACTGGATGCAAACAAAGAGAAGACTCTTGCAGAAGACCATCTGTGGTCCCACCCTTAAAGGCTCAGACACCTTTGGTACCACTTCCCACCTGCCTTCAGGCATTTTGAGCCTAATCAAAAAGCTCAGCTAATGTCTCGAAAATTTACCCAGCATCAAAATGCTGATCATAAAAGAATACTTACGAATTTGGATGCTTTCCCAGCATTACATTACACAATAAATAGCACAGCTCAGCTTTCACACAGTTTCATGGGACCAGCTGGGAAGAAGTGTAAGGTTGGGGAGAGAGAGCTTGACGTAATGCATTATGGACCGAGAGAACAAAAGTGAGTGAATGTGTTTAACCAGCCGTCAAGGGGGAAAACAGTAATCACAACTCAATATTGCTGAGAAGAGAGAGTAAATAGTCAAATATTAATGAAACACAGGGGTTTTATGGATCTAGAACAGTTCAAAAAGCCACAATAGGGAGTGGGAACTTTGTTGCATCTGTGCAAGGATAATAATTATTAATTTCTTAGATTCAGGGAATCAGTGTTCAATATTTCATTATTTTTTTCAGGTTAATGACAAAACATAAACATAACCTAAAGGCTCTGTGTCTATCACATGGAGAGAGAATCACACTATACAAAACAAAATATTGTTAATGTCTATAACCCTATTCAGGTATTTAAGAAAAAAGGTTAATTCAAACCTGTAAGCAGAGGCAGGAAGCTAACTTACTGCCCTGTTCCAATGTCTTACTGTCGTCCTCTTTTCTTGAATGAAGACTCACTTCTTTATTAAATGTCTTGTGTTGTGACAGAACTTTTGGCAACTCTGAAAAGGATTAACCTTTAATGACAAACAAAAAACCCAGCTGTCAAATGATACAAACAAATAAGTTGGTGTAAACATTTTCTCAGCAGACTTAGTACACAACAGCAAATGTTTGTGCTGGTTTCCTAACTTGCAACAATTCACAACCAAAATTTATACCAGTAGAGTTAAACCTGCATAGCTTTTCCTCTGGATTCTGGCTACCATCAGTCAGAGCCTTTAATGACCTACAAAATAATAATAATAAAAGAACAAAAAAACAAAGCAAAACAAACCACATATACAAAAAACAAACAATTAACTGGATATACAAATTTGTTATGTCTCAGTCTGTGGCTCCTTACTATCTGGTTAAAAAACAATAACATTTTCCTGTTGATAGGCTATAACTTATTGTAGAGATGGGAACAAACCGAAAAAAATGGTGATTCGTTTTGGTTCAGTTCGTTTTAGGGTTTGGTTTGGTTCATTTTGTTATTAACAATTTTTTTTGAAAAATTCATTTCATTGGTTCATTGATTCGTTACTCATTTTTCTCGCTTTCTGCAATTTAATCCATTTGACAGCGGGCGGGCGGGAAAAACATTCAAAAAATAAATTACAAAATTAAAAAATACAGACGTTGACAAGTTACAACAAGTACACAAACTGGACTGGCAGCATCCTCATCCTCATCCTCATCCACATCCTCATAATCATCTTCAAGGCCCCTGGGGCTGGGTCAGTGCTACATTTATTTTTTATATTTTTTCTTTATTTTAGGGCACAACCCTGGCCATGCCTGGGGCCGGGTTGGTGCTCCTTTTTTTTCCCCCAATTGCAGACTGCACAGCCCCTGGGGTTGGGTCAGCGCAGCTTTTGTTTTTTATATTTTTTCTTTATTTTAGTGTGCCACCCCAGCCACACCTGGGGCTGGGTTGGCACTCCTTTTTATTATTTTTATTATTTTTATTTATTTATTTATTTATTTATTTATTTATTTATTTATTATTTATTTATTTATTTATTTACTGCTACAGCTTTAACACAGGCCGGTCTGCAATTTCCCCCCTTTTGCTGGCTGTGGGCTGGTTCTGCTGCCTGCAGGCTGGTTCCATGGCCCGCGGGCCAGAGCCAGGGCTGGTGCTCACTGGCCAGTAAAGGGGCCTGAACTCTGGATCTGGTTGTTTTTTGTTGGTTTTTGGGGTTTTTTTGGCTGGCTGCAGGCCAGTTCCGCAGCCCACAGGCCGGGTCTGGCGATCATGGGTGTTATGAATTTTGGCAGAGTTTATTCAACAAAAGAAGTAGCTTAAAGACTTGTAAAACCAAAACAAAATAACTGGCAAAGTAACAGGTTACAATTCTTGGTATACAGCTGAACAGCATTCCTTCTATTGTGGCTGTAGGCACGGGTGTCTTCCAACTCCAACAGCAGCAACATAAAGCAGCCATCACCAGTTGCCCGCCCTGGCTACACAGGCTGCTTCAAGACCACTAGACCTTGCTTCACTTTATACATAGTTAATTGCATATTCTAGTCAGCTGATCCCTGACTACTTTGACCAGAGTTCCAACTCTTTAACAACTTACATACAATTGTTAGTTACACCACTGTAAGTCCCTAACAATGGGCCAGTACTGGGCCCACATGCTGGATTGGGTTGTTTTTAAAAAAATTATTGTTTTTTTCAAGCTCCAGCCGGGTCAGCACAGGTTTTATTTTTTATATTTTTTTCTTTATTTTAGGTCACCAACCCAGCCACCCCTGGGGCCAGTACGGCACTTTTTTTTTTATTTTTTTATTTTTTAAATTTTTATTTTTATTTTTTTTTTTTAAACTGCGGACCATGTGGCCCAAGCTACTGCTGTAGCATGGCCAGTAAGCTTATTTTTTTACTGGTCGCCCCTCCATGAACCCAGGAAGACCAACCTCCAGGACCAGAACCAGGTAGGAGACATCTTCGGCACTGCCATTAACGGACCAAACCGAACTGAACTGAAGCAATATTTTTCTGGTTCAGTTCAGTTCGTTCTAAATCCACTCTAGGGTTCATTATTCATTTCATTACATAACAAAATGAATAATGAATAATGAAATAAACTAAAAGTTCATTTTGTGCCAATCTCTACCTTATTGTGTCAAAGTCTGAATAGTTCCTCTTCTTTAACAACAAGACATCTAAATATTTTCTGTGCAGATTTGTATAGAATGGACAGCAGAAAATCATGTGAGAGTAACTCCACTCCACCCAGCTGGCCAGAACACCACCTCTTGCTGTCCATAATTTTGTTGAATCTCCCATGCTGCATGGCTGATGGAATTGCTTCTCAGCCTTTTGTAGTATCTTACAGTCAACCTTTTCCAAAGTGGCATTGCTGCTTTTCACTTGTTCCTTTATGTATTTGTCTAATTTTTGTTAAATTTGTTATCTTAGCCCTTTAAAAATATTGAATGTGAACATCCATAGTTTTCAATAGTACCTTGTTTTAGATGCCGTTGTGAGTTTTGATGCTGGAATCACACAAGAGCTGAAACTTGATGTTCTTTATTTATTAAACTGTGAACATATCCCAGCAGCCCTTCAATATCTCTACGTCTTGGGGTTACTCTTTTCCCACCATCCCAGTTGTTATCCTATTACATCCCAGTGGGAGCCCAAATATCACCTTTTGCTTTTATCATGTCCTTCACAGCAGGGAACTGGGACAAGAAAGAGAGTGTGGTCACTCCCATTTGTGTTGCTGGCACTGGCACTTCGTATTGCCTCTTCTTTTTATCCCCTCTCTCTTTCTATTTGAACCGTTCTCTTGAGCTACTTTAAAGAGCAACGTGAGTTGTCTGTGGCTCATAAACCACCCCTCAATGTATGTGGAATGATTATTAACGTCTAAAAATGTATCAAATGCAGTTGTTTACATTGTCTTCTCTTCTATTTTGGGGGTCTTAGCTGTTTTATGCACGGCCTTTCCGTCTGCTTTGTTTTCATCTTTCTTTTAGTCTACCCAGGGAATCTACCTGGGAATCTACCCAGGAAAACATTTCTGTTTAATCTCTCCTGCTTTGCACTCAATTTTCCTGTTCCACATTTGCACACTTGCTTCTCTCACCTTTCTTCACCCCCCACTGCATGCTGTGTGTTCCTTTTCCCCCAAGTTTTTTTACTTTCTATGTTCATGAAGTCACACAAGCTCTTTCCTTTTTTCTATATCGTCAGAATGTTTTCTCCCTTGGTTTATTCACACCCCATTTGCCTCTTAATTTCTCAACCAGTTCCCACACTTTGCAGTCCAGCATTTCTTCCATTTCTCTGCTTTGCAGTAAATTAAGGGCAGTACTATTAAAGCACATATTCCTGTCTATTGCTATTTTCTTAGCACCCTTCATCTCTTCCTACAGTGGCACTCTGCCACACTCAATCTCAACAACAAGCTTTTATCCTTTATGTTTGAAAGCTCTCTCTATCTGGAAACCTCTGCTTTTTAAAAAGGTTTTTTTTAAACACATCTATGGTTTTAAGATTATCCTGAGAAACAGTGTGATGGTGCTGAAGCTTTCTCCTGCACTGATCTTCATGAAACCTAGAATTTTAAAAGCAATTTTTAATGGAAGGGAGCATCATTTGTTTTACCCACATGGAGAGACACTTTTGACCTTTCATAATAATACAAATTATTAAATGAAAAACCAATATTGTGATCGTTTTTAAGCATTAAGGGGTAATCCCAATTATTGCTCCCAACTGAGTAGATCCATTGAATCATCAGAGTTAACAAAGCCATTCCTTCTAGCTGAGATTAACAAATGGTTTTAACTATGTGTGTTCACCAACTTTAGACCATTTAAGTCAGGCATGTCCAAACTTTGGCCCTCCTAATGTTTTGGACCACACTTCCCAGAATTCTAAGCTTAGATTGCCAGTGACAAAGGACTGTGGGAGTTGTGGTCCAAAACATCTGAACAGCCGAAGTTTGGACATCCCTGATTTATGTAAACTTGTCTAGATCCCAGAAAAATCATTTATACACATCAAATGTCAAACATTTTGACTTTTCTTTTGTATTTGGACATTTCTGCAAATGGCTAAGTGGACAGTATTTTCAGCTACATTTGTTTGTCACTGACATTCTTCATTCTCTACTGAACCTGAACAGGGTCATGAAAGACTAAGGAGTCTGTGGGCTTCAGATGTAGTTAAAGTGCAATTCCCATAAGCCCTATCTAGGGTGGCCAGTGGTGAGGGATGATGTGAGTTACAGTCCTGCACTACCTCAAGAGTGTGTTCCTTAGCTTTCCATTGCATTGTTTATTTATTTATTTGATTTTTATAGCACATTATCTGGCCAACGGTCACTCTGGGCAGTTTACAAAAGTTAGGACATGGACAATAGAATGAATAATACGATTAAACAATATACAATGTATAGACTGAAATAAAATCTAATCAGTCAAACATACCAGTAATTAAATCCTACAACAAAGCAAAAATAATGAATCAAATCAAATACATACAAAAACAAACAGAGGTGGATTATAATATAAACTAGATCAGTGAGGTGGGTGAGATGATAAACTGTAAAAGGCACATTTAAGGTGACTGTCTTATTAAAAATGAATCTGTTGTTACAACACTAATAATGGATTGCATTCAATGTACAGTGGACCCTCGTATAATGAACGGTTCGTATAACAGAAAATCCGTACAACAACAAAAAAATTCCTCCACCACTCCCCCTCCCCCTCCCCCTCCAACATGGGTGCAGGCGGTCTCTGGGGCTCTTCGCTGAAGATACAAGCTGGCAATGGAGGAGGAGGAGGAGGAAGACACCCAGGCCAGCCCACTCAGCCTGGATGGGCACCCACAGCAAAGCTTCCTCAGTGCTGCGTGCTTGTCTCTTTTTCTTCTCCCTTTTCCTCCCCCCCCCACAACTGCACCTTACCCCCTCCCACACCACCTGTGTGCCCAATGGCCGCTCCTGGGGAGCCCGAGCTGTGCAACACAAGAAAGCTGAGGCCACCCGATTGTGCTGTGGATCAGTGCTGCCAGCTCCAGCTCCAGTGAGGGAGGTGGTGGCACACACCCTGGGCGGGCAGTGCAGTTGGCCCATTCATGGAGCCTGTGCCTCTGGCTGCTGCTGCTGCTGCTGCTGGCCATGCTTGGGCTTCTCCGCACCGTTGCATCACACTCAGTCCCGTGGGCAGGTTCACTTTCCCTCTGAGCAGCAGCAGCAGAAGTGCCTCTGCTGCCCCTTCCGCCATTGTCTCTCTCCCAGCCCCTCATTCATGAGTTGGAGCCTCTGCTCTGCAGGCTTCAACCCGCACATTCCTCCCCCTTGCTGGCCACTGCCTTATTCTCTGCATTGGAACAGATTAATCCATTTTCAATGCATTCCTATGGAAAATCACAATTTGTATAAAAGAAAATTTGTTTAGCATAATTTCATTTGGAACAAATTAATTCCTTTATACAAGGTACCACTGTATTATCCTCCAAGGTCAGAGAGCAGCAAGTACCATTTCCTAGAGTGGCAAGAAATGGTCATCCTCAGGAAGTGGCTGCTCTCCATGTGGCTTTCTCTCCCCCCCCCCAAAGCCCTATGGTCACTGGAAAGAGAGGAAAAAGTCCAAAGAAGGAGGAGGTGGATGTGTGTGAAATGGGGGAGGGAGAAAATGCTATGGGGGACATATAATGGGTGGGAAGCCCTCCAAATCCAAATCCACTTGACACACCCACAGCCCTTGCATCCCCTCCTTCTCCTGTTTGCTCCATGTCATGAGGCTGAGCCAGCAAGAGCAAGCATTCCCAGCTCCTCACCCGGTCCTGCCTCTGCAATTTACAGGCAGCTTGAAAAGCACGGGCAGAGAATAAAGCCACAGAGACCCAACCCACTTGCCAGCCTGTGCTGCCTGCCTGTTCCCCACCCTGCCAGCTTAACAGCAGCTCTGGTGCTCCAAAGGCTGGATGGGAGAGCCATGGGGTGGGTGGGTGGGTGGCCGGTCCTCTGGCACTTTCCAGTTGATTCCCTTCCCTTCCGAGTTGGCAAAGAAGAGAGTGGGGGTTGGATAGGCAGGCTTAGTAGCTCTTCAGAGCCTGCCACTGTGAGACATGCTTGCAGAGCTGGGAGAGGTGGAGGGGGACAGAGAGAAGCGGAGAGCATTTTGCTGCTGCTACTCCTCCTCCACCTTCCCTTCCCACTCGCTCACTTGCTCCCCTTCCCTCCAGTCCATTCCACAATCTGGGAACCAGCTCCAACGGCAGCCCAAATGTGTGAGTGTGTGCAAGGGAAAAAGCACTGGGGGAGGAGGAGCAGGAGCAGGAGCAGGAGGCAGCATGGGGGGAAAGCACCACCACCACCACCAGGGGGAATAAGAGCAGGAAGGTGAAGAGTAAAGGGCACTTGTGTGCCCATAACTCTGCTTCTCACAGGCACCATCCTGGGTTCGTTATCTGAGGCAGCCCAAAGGCAACAGTCATTATCCGAGGCAGTCCTATACCCAGAAATTTGCATTCTTTATCTGAAAATTTCATTATCAGGGGCATTTGTTATCCGAGGTATTATTGTACTTGGATGGGAGACAACCAGGGAATGCCAGGTGCTGTAGGCACCTGGAGTAGGAACTGGCAAGCCACTCCAGTATTCCTGCCAAGAAAACTCCATGGGCATGGGGTCACAAAGACTCGGTCACGACTGTAACAACAATAAAAACAAAGATGTTGGCTGTCTTTGGCTCTGAGTCCTAATCTTGGGGTGAAAGTCACTTGCCTTGAGTCTGAGTCTTAAATCCCTATTAAAACAAGAGGGACAAGTACTCCTCTAGACAATGACTGCCAATATCCCATGGGGAGCATGGGAGATTCTGGATCTTACCGCCTCCCAGCCCCTCTCATTCTCCAATGTTGGCAGCATCTTTATCCTTCTCCCTTGGTGCTGCTGGAAAAATGCCAAATGGCCAGAAGCATACCCACAAGCAAGGTTGCTATTATCAGGGCTATGGGGATGCTCCAGGCTGTCTCAAGGAGCCGAAGGAAGGGTGAGGGCACCTCATTTCAACCAAGACTAGACATGGGCATGACTTGGTGAAATTGTTGTTTCCATTTTCGGATATCGTTTCCGTTACATAACGGAAACGGTAACGACAATTAAGCTGTCAGAACTCGAACTCGAACCAAAAAAAGAAAAACTGGGTCTGATTTGTCGTTGTTGTTCCTGGCATCGCGCAGTGATCGCGCAATGCCAAGCGGCACAGAAAAAAAGTTTAAAAAATAAAAAAAACCCCGATTCCCGGCCAAAAAAGCAGGCGAAAATATGCCTGCCTGAGGGCACCTACCAGAGGGGTGGTTTCTGGGGGGGGGGGTCCCCAGCCTTCACCCCTCCTGTCCTGGGCTGCTGGTACCGGGCTAGGAGGGAGCATCCTCGGCGTCTCCATTTGCCATGCGGTGCGGGGGGATCCAAAATGGCATCCACAATATTTTTTTGGAAATCGTGGTCCAAAAAACCACCAAAGCACCACAGAAACATGCGAAAATTAGCTATTTTAAATGCTTGAATTTTTACAGTAGCAGCAGTGGGATTTTTATAGCAGTAAAAGGTCACACTGATTTTATTTTATTTTATTTTATTTTTATTTTTTTACACCTGCGCAATGATGGGCTGGCCATGGGATGGGACCATGCAAATTTTTGGACCCATTCTACCAATCGCATAGCCAGGTTTTGACTGACACTTCTGGATGTGCAAGAGGGCATAAAAAGGCGAGGCACTCCCAGAAGAGTCGCAGTCCGGGCTTGGATATGGGTGGGAGAGGGCTGTGTGTAGCTGGCTGCTGTGCTGACTAGTTTAAATTTCGTGGAGCCTTTAGATTTCAGTTAGGCAGGCAGGGAGGGAATTGATTCAATTGAATTTTTAGGAAATAATAATAATTCCTTTCATTCTCTGTCTGCTGTCGGGAATAGCAACACAGTTTATTCTTTTTTATTCTCCTGCAGTTTGTTAGGATTTCTTTTCTGATAGTGCTTCAAAGGGGGGGATGTTTGAGTGGGAGGGGAGGTGTGGATTTATTTTAAAAATTTCATTTGCTTGGTGGCAAGCAAGCCAAGGTCTTTTCATACCCTGCCTGCAGCTCTGCTGTGGGTGCACTGCCCACTTTGTTTGCAATAAAAATTGCAATTGCTTTATTCGATGCAGTCTTGTGCAGCAAGTCAGTTTAAAGTGTTTTTCGCCTACTCTGGGTCATTGCGGGACCCGCGCCCGCCGCCAGCGTGCCCGCCACCCGTGCGCCCGTCCCTCCCCCCTGCTTCTGCCGCCACCCGCCCATGGCCCCCCTGCCACCCCGCCCGCTGCCTAGGACGCAAAAACACCTAGCGCCGGTGGGACGCCACTCGCTGGGACATCAAATAGCGCTAAATCGCGGTGGAAACGACAAACGACAAACAACACGACGAAACAACAATTTTTAAAAAAATTTTCGCAAAAAACGGAAACGAGACAAAACGGACCCGTCCCGAAAAATGACAACTTGAAAAAAAATTTTCTGGTCGTGCCCATCTCTAACCAAGACTCAAGAGGCAGCAGAACTTCTTGTTGAGAGTCCCATTCCCCCCCCCAAAGCACAGAAGGCTGGTGGATGTAGCAGAGGCAGGCAAACAGCCTGTCCTGCAGGTTTTCGTTTGATCCTTCAGACTTCTTAGACTTCAACTCCCAGAAGCTCCAGTTCTAACAGCCAATAAGAAGAGATCACGAGGACTGTCATTCAAAATGTCTGGAAGGCCAAAAGGGACTCAAGAAAGAAACTCAGAAAACGGGGTCACATTTGTGAGTCAATTCTGTCTTTAAAATACCTACACACACATCAATCGTGTAGCAGGTGTGACTTAAGTCAGACATGAGAGCAAGCTGCAACGCCCCATCCCTGAATAAAGGTGTCACATTCTTCGTTCTTTGTATGTGTGACTCTAGTTCTTTGAGGTGGAACGGGGATTGTCATATCTGTCAGATAGTCTCTACTTTGACAAGCTCTCTCTTTTCCTGCCTTCAGAACATCTTTGTCTGAAGCAATGGTAGTTATAACCACCCTAGCTGAAGTAGCTTAGCAAAAAAGCTGAAAGCTAAAGGCAAAAAGACTTGTTAACTGAAGTCATTTTGCAGCCTTTCTAAGGTAGTCTCATGTATGAAATGTGTTCAGCAAGGAAAATTAATGTATCTCTTCCCTCTTCCACCTCCATTCCTTTCTACCAACTGCTTGGGAGGGGAAATATAAAAGGATGGCTGCAGGAGAGAATTGGGGAGGAATTTCACATAATTGTGAATTGTTCAGTGAATTTCAAGCAATTCACTTTGGGAGGTGGCAGGGAGGAAGGAGCATTTGAGGAGACAAAATTTATGTGAAGATTCAAGGATGCAGTACCATATTACCCTGAAGTTGAAGGAGTCTATTTGAACTGAAAAGGACACTTTGAAGGGGAGGAGGTTCCAATGGTGGAGACATCAAGTGGATCAGGGTGGAAATTTCACCATGTTTTGACCCACTGAAAAATATTTAAAACATTGAAACATAGACTGCTCAAGATTTCTGTATCAAACTGCTATTTAAGGAGATGCTTGCATCACCAGAAAGTTATTTGGTATGCCTTGTCCTGCTACTCACTGCTCCATAGAATGTTTTCTTTTTGCACAGTATTTATTACCTCTCCGTAAAATGTCCACAAATGAATGCATGTGATAAATTAAGTTTTGTGATAAATGTATTTTTTTTAAAAAAAACCTCTTGCCTGATGGTTACATGTTATATAATTTTTATGAGCCTTCTTTTAATCTCTACCACCACAACTTCCAGAAGTTTTTTAATTGATACAATTTAGATTGTGGGTCTTCTGATGGCAATTTTAATGTGATGATTTTAGTATAAGGTTTTTATTATTGTTTTACTTATTTATTGTTGTTTGATGTTTTTACTGTTTTAATTCTTTGATTGGAAGCCGCCCAGAAACCTTTGGGTAGTGGGCGGCATATAAGTTGTAAAAACAAACAAACAAACAAACAAACAAACAAACAAACAAACAAACAAACTTACTCCATTCAGCAGTGTTGGTGGATCCTCTGTGTACCTCTTGAGGTATTAGTTGTAGGAAATAAGATGTATCTATTTGCCTGACAGCTCAGTTCCACACATGCATGTCTGGAACCAATTTTTAAAAGAAATTTTTAAAATAAATTTGAAAAAAGTGTGCTTCCTGAACTTGCTTGCATTTACTCAAATTAGTAAAATTTACATTGAGTAAATGCAAAAGTGCAGATTCCCTGTGCTCCAGACAGACTGGTCCTCTATGGATTCTGTGAGGGAAAATCCACATTTATTACAACCTGTCAGATCTCTCCAGCTATTAAAACATCAGCTGGGCTAAAAGAAGCTGGCTATTTCATTTACTGGATATGCAGATCTGTTCTTGCTCATATTACTTAGTGTTGCGAGAGCAGTGCAAAAAATGAATTCCTCAAAATTATTAACCACAATTTCTTCTCCTCTACTAACATGCTGATGATACCAAAAAGTGCATATATCCCAGAGATATGCAAGTGAATTGCTCTTATTATTGGCGCAATGATTGATTGTCCCCAAACCTATGTTACTAGACCAGAATTGCCAGGGTAGTTTGTTTTTAACACAGTGCTAGATGTAGATGCCTGCTGAGGCAAATATTAAAATTGTGAGCCCTGCTGGTGTCAGAGGATATGAAGTAAACATGGATCTTCACTTTTGTGATAGTACATCTTTCCAAACATGCTGGAGCAAGTGTTTTTTGTTTACAAAATCAGATGAATAATCTTAATAACCCAGTTTTAAGAAGACATCTGCAAGAAATGTTTCAAACAGACTCTCACTGTTATTATTATTTTAAATAAGTTACTCTATTTTAGATGTACAGTGTATGATGGTGGAACAGCATTTCCTCTCAGCAGGGCCAGATTTAGGTATAGGCTAAGTAGGCTGACGCCTAGGGCCTCGAAATCTTGGAGGGGGGCATCCACAGCCCTGCCCTCCCCAGCAGGCAGCCTCCCCTCTCCCAAAATTGCAAACCCAATACTTCATGTGAAGGGAGGGCAATTCAGGCCCAGCAACTATGAGGCTCATGGCAATTGGCTCTTTATATGGTTGGCTCCTTAAATGGCTAATATGAATTGTTGGATGGGAGCCTGGTGTTTACTGCTGCTGGAATTACAGTAGAACCTTGATTTACAAGCATAATGTGTTCTGGAAACATACTTGTAAACCAAAATACTCTTATATCAAAACAAATTTCCCCATAGGAATGAATTTAAACTTATCCAATCTGTTCTGGGGTCTCTCGCTGCCACCATCACTCTCTCACTGCTGTGGCTCCTGGTACTGCAGCAAGTACCAGAGTCCTCCTCAGCCAGGTCCAGAAGCCTTTGGCCCTCACCAAAGCCATGGTGGAGGTCCCAGGGCCGAAGACCTGCAGCCACGTCCAGAGGGCTCCACTGGAGCCACAGTGGGGGCAAGAGATCTTTGCAGCCAGTACCTCCACCAGTGCCGTGACAAGGGCCAAAGGCCTGCAGCCGGGTCTGGAGGCCTCTTCTGGTGCTGCAGCAAGGGCTGAAATGAGAGAGAGGAGGTGAGCCAGGCCATGAGAGAGGGAGGGACACCCCTGGTCAGCACTGCCACCACCCCTCACCACCACCTTCACTGTCACCCCATTGTCAGTGCCCATTTTGTAAGACATTGCTCATACAGCAGAACAAAATTGTTTGAAAAAATTTGCTCATCTTGCAAAAAGCTCATATACCAAATTACTCATCAACTGGGGTATTCCTGTAAACAATATTTTTAGCATCATTTCCCGGTCTCCTAATTGCACATGCCTTGGAGAAAATTATTTTGAGGTTTTTTTGGCCATTTGGGGAGTTTTTAAACTTTTGAAAATGTTTAGATTGGTAAATGATGCTGTGCTGTAGGGTTGGATGTGACAGAATAGACTACATATTGTGTTTGCCTTAGTTTTGGTTGTTTTGGTTTACTTAAAATGGACATCCCCACCCCAGGAAGTAGGGTAATACTCCAGGGTAGGCCTGCAAATCCCAGATGCCTCTATGGCCCAAAAGTGCAGGAAAGTCAGGGGTGGAATCAGAAGATATAAATGCTTCCAGCCAGCCTGGGAGGGGGAGTCATCCTGCAACACTCAGAGAGGCCAGGAGGCTCTTGCTGCAGATTGCCCACAGGCAGAGAGAGACCTTAGGGATCAGCAAAGGCAGGAATGAGAAGGGATCCTCAAGGGATCCAAATCTACCTACAGAACGCAGGAGGCCAGGCTGCAGGTTGGTAACTGAAACTCATCCCCAAAAAGTCCAAAAATCTGCAAGTGCCAACCCTCCAGGAGAAACCCAAAAGTTAGGGGTTTTCCTCTCTAAACCCTAGGAGTCAGGCAGAGGGGTCTCACTGCCATACGTGTCAGGTTTCCCCCAGTGCTGCCCAGGATGGGAGGAAAGAGGTCTAAAGCATGCATGTCCCCACACACTTGAACACATACACACAGCCCTAGAGAAGCCCCATGCTTCCCGTGCTGGATATTTTCGCCATCTAGCAAGTGGGGCACGGGGGGTGTGGAGAGGAGGAGGAGGAAGAAGTGGGGGAGAGAAAGAGTGAGGGGAGGGATGAAGGAGGCATGGGATCCCAGCGCTGCAGCCTCGGCCCTTCACCACGGAGTACCAGCAGTACCAGCAGTACCACCTTCGATTCTCAGGTGTCCCTTCCTCTTCGGCCCGGAGCCCTGTGGTGGCCATCACATACACACAATGACCCCAGCAAAAGCCCCCGTGCTTCCCCATGCCAGATACTTTTACCATCTGACAAGCAGGACACAGGGGGAGAGGAGGAGGAGGAGAAAGTGCGGGGAGAGAAAGAGAGAGGGGGAGGGACGAGGGAGGCATGGGATCCCAGTGCTGCATCCTCAGCCCATCGCCAGGGAGTACCAGCAGCACCAGCTTTGCTTCGCGGGTATCCCTTCCTCAAGGAGTGCGGTCTGTTTGCATGTTAATGGGCCCCTTCCTTCCCACGGCGACCATCACCCACGCATGTACGCAGATGCCTGCCCGCCCACACGCCCACATGCACAAACTCCCACCCACCCACCCAAGCTTGATCTCAGAGGGGAGGTGGGGGGGTTTCAGGATATTTCCGGGAAAATCAACACCCTGGGAAGCCAGTGGGGAAAAGGAGGAAAATGGGAGTTCCCCAGCTGTTCCAGGAAGCTTGACAGGTCTGCTCATTGCCTCTCTCAAGAAAGGCAAGTCAGTGAGTGGTGGCAGCGATGGAAGAGTGACAGAAGCCCATATTATACTTCCCAGGCAGTATAATTTGTAAACTCGAGGTTTTTTTTTTAAAAAAAGAATAACATTACAACTTCATTTTCCTATAAATCAATGCTTATTCCACAAGAGGTTTATTACAAATGTTTTTCAGTGTTAATTTTAACACTTATGCATTTTCCAGTCACTATGGCATTTAACAATAGGTCCTTTAGAGGAGAAATTGTGAACTACAGAATTTTAAATACCTGTCACCAAACTTGGCTTCACTCAATTTTGTTCATAACACTTTCCCAATTTTCCTCCAGTCATGAGGGTAGGATATTGGGAGGGTCCTCACAAGTATACTAGCTTAGGACATCTCTTCATCTAATCTGTCCCTGCCTCTAAGTCATTAAATAGTGTTGTGCTACAGTCCAGGATGGGAGAAAGCTGATGAAATTGCAAGAGACACAATATTGCCAGTAGTACAACCATTATTTGTGATAGCCCCCAATCTATACTGACATTTTCACAAGAATGTCACCTATTCAGCAAAATAATAGCTGAAACCACATTGATGAAACTATACTTGTGGAAAGGTGATGCTTTCATGGGGAGGGGATGATTTTTGTTGACTTAAGACTTCCAACCTGTGTCTGATGGGTTTTCCAATTCTCATTTAATCTCTTTCAAGATGTGGGAGTCACAGGACAAAAGGAGGAATTATTTAATGATCAAAAATCTTGGCTGGGGAATGATCTTATCACCAGGAGGAGATTTTCAGTATCTGTCTTCTGTCCTGGATCTCCTATTTGATGAGAGGGATTACTGCGGAGTCAGAAAAACTATGGGCCTTTTCACACGACCCCTAAGATCTGCTGGTCCCTTAAATTCGGACCAGAGATCTTGGGGGTTCGTTTCTGTTCCTCCGTCCCCACCCCTCAGCACTTCCTGCTCCTGTCGGCGTGAGGGGGGGAAGGAAAAAAAGGACAAAAGAAGCCTTTACTAACCTGCCGGTGCAGGTCGAACTTGCCATGAGCCCCGTTACTTCCTGGTTCCGGCTCAAGGAGCTCTTAAAGGGGCGGGAGGCGAAAAAACAACAGACAAGCCAGGAGAGCCCGGCACTTTTATCCGCATCAATTTTTTTTCACCTGCAGAGAGCAGGTACATGAAAAATGCGCTGGGTCACGCTAAAGTGGGCAGGGTCACACTTAATTGTCTCCAAACTCCGGAGCTGGTGGGAAAACATTTCTAAGCTCCGGAGCTGGGAGCCATTTGCAGCGCAGCTTAGGGGTTGTGTATAAACGCCCTATGAGACAGAAGTAGCAAGTTCTAAATTACTGAGAAACATCCCATCCTCATGACACCACACTCTTCAGCAGGCATGAGTTATGAAACAGCATCTCAGACAATTACTAAAATGCCCTCCACCTTTTGTAGCATCCAGGTTGAGGCAGAAGAAATGTAGAGGGACTAGGGGAGATAAAGTTACCTATTATTCACAAATCCACCACATTTGTATGAAAACATATGTGGGTCAGTTTTAACCTGACACTTTTCAATTCCAATAATTAAATACTACTATTCTATAAAATGGTGGTCTGTTGTCAACCTTTATGAATTGCAATTATATTTGTCAATCTTACTATAAAAATCCTATCCTGTATCCTGAGTTTCTTTTCAATTCAATTATTGGAAACTGCTTCACCTTGCTTAAAAGCCCACTAATTCCATCTCCACTCTAGTGCTTTCTCACTTTTTCTTCCACCACCACCCCAGCTGTTTCTGTCATGCTGCTTTTTCTCTCTCTACACTCCAGGACTCATACAAACTTCACCTAGAATAAAAAGAAACCCTTCCATTCACCTGTTCTTTTTCATTTCCCCTGAGTTCTAATTCTTCTCCGATTCTTTCTCTTCTTCCTTCACTCTACCGTGTTCTCCCTCAAAGATATTTATTTGTTTCCCCAACTCCGATAATCTGATCAGCATATATGCAAAAGATTTGACCGCTGTGGATGAGAGGGTCATGAGGGGGTTTGGTTCAAAGTCACTCTATAGAGTGAAAAAGAAAGCTGGGTTTTCTTTGATTCTCCTCATGAAATGCAGGGTGCACAGGGTGGAGTCTAGAGCGTTTTCTGCACTCTATATGATCTCTTTTTCTTTCCCATCTCCTTGTTTCCTATGACTCCTTTTACTCTCAGAGCTTCAGGTTCTGAAAACATCCAAGAGTTGTGGCCTCCCCAGGAACTGAGAATCCATGGCATTTAAGATATTGCCTGAGGCATCTACAGTTACCCAACTGTGCCTATGTTTAGGCTCAAATGCATACCAGACCTGAAAAAAATGGAGCACTCATGGGATTTAATCAAGGTTAGTGTTACAGTGAGAATTACTGAACTAATATTGAGAAATTCCTCTGTACACTTTTTAAAAAACTAAGAAGCAAAGAAAAAACATCTGGAGAAAGCTCCTTTAAAAATATTCTCCTAGAAACTGCCAGCCAGCAGGGCCATTCTGGTTAAGGTATGCTGGAGGTTGTAGTCTAAAGAAACAGTTTTCTTACCCTGATAATAAATCACTTTAAAATGCTAATTATTAATATGAAAGTATTGTGAAACAGCAATAAAACATCTCTGGAGTACCTTTTCTCTGAGAAAAGAACAGGTTTCTGCTTTTTAAAAAATAACCTGAGGACCAATTTCCCTGAACATGTGCATTCCCACTGTTGAAGTCAAGGTTTGTTGTTGTTGTTGTTGTTGTTGTTGTTGTTGTTGTTGTTGTTGTTGTTGTTGTTGTTGTTGTTGTTGTTGTTGTTGTTGTTTAAAGAGAATAGTTCAGGCCTATACATGTCCATTAATGATGAAATACACTGGCTACCCTTTTATTACTGGTCACATAATATCTGCAATAACTTGCCATGTGCTGTGGGTGCAATTGTATGTTGAAATACTCTTGTTTCTGCATTGGATCAGGCGCCACTGAAACTAAATTGCAAACCTCCAATTACACAACTACAGATAAGAGCGAAATTCTTTGTCCAGGAAGTAGGTTTTTTGAAATGCTCACTTGGGATTGTTTATTTTGAATCAATTCTGGTCACAGTTTATTTTAGTCAGCTTGGAATGTGTGGTAACCTGTCTCAGAGTAATTCGTGTTTGTGGGGTCTGTGGAATTTGCCACAGGATATCCTGCAGTCTGAACTCTCCCTTCCTCCCTATCAGTTTTAACACTGCATTGATCTAGCACTATGCTTGTTCAAAACTTGATATAAAAGATTAAATATAAATAAAAAAACCACGGTTTACCAGACATGATGGTTTTTAAAGGACAGAGGAAATGCCCACTAGAGTATCTGTGGGCTGTGCTGCAAGCTTCTGATGAAGGCTTTGTTGAATAAAAAATTTGGAGTTCAATGTCAGCTGCATAACAACATGCAAACTCTTCCTCAATAACAGGGTGTAGAGATAAGTTTTGAAGTGCCCACGTGCCACATCGCTTACCATGAGACTAAAAATTGTTTCCCATGAAAACACACAGAGCCACAAAAGCTACATGATGTTAAATCAATTTCTGAAAACCCTAACCAGCTTCCAGTTTAATTGAACAGATTGCCCTGTGCCTAATTGGTGAGTTTCTGGGCCATGTATCAGTTGTAGAGATGTGCACGAAATGCCGAAATGGCATTTTGTTTCATTATTCGCTTCTCCGGCCCCATTTTGTTTCATTTAATACAATTTTTTTAAAAGAATCATTTTGTATTTAATTTGTTTAATTTCATTTTTTACTTTTTACTTTTTACTTTTTACTTTTCGTTTCTCTCTCTTTTAGTTTTATTTTTAGTGTGGTCGGTATATTTTTATTTTTATTTTTATGTGTTTTATTATTATTTTTAGAAGTCCCCCGATGCCCGGGCTTCCCCCCTCCGCATGGGCTGGTCTTTTTTTAAACCCGGCGCATGGCCCACAGGCCGAACTGACTTTTTAAAATGTATTTTTATTTTTATTTTTTTAATTATTATTTTTAAAAGTCCCTGATGCTGAGGCTTTTCTTTTTTTTTCTTTTTTTTTTTTATAGCTGAGAGGTGCTGGCTTCCCCACTGCCTTTTTTTTTTAATTTTAATTTTAATTTTAATTTTTTACTCCCCACCCAGACCAACTGGCCTGCAGGCCAGACTGACTTTTTTTAGTTATTTGTATTTGTATTTGTATTTGTATTTGTATTTGTATTTGTATTTGTATTTATATTTTTAATTATTTTTAAAAGTCCCTGATGCCTGGGCTCCCCCCCCCTCCACACAGGCTGGCTTTTTTTGTTTTTTTCTAACCCCGGCGCACTGGCCCACAGGCCAAACTGACTTTTTAAAAATTATTTTTATTTTTTTAATTATTATTTTTAAAAGTCCCTGATGCCGAGGCTTTTCTTTTTCCTTTTTCTTACAGCTGAGAGGTGCTGGCTTCCCCACGGCCCTTTTTTTAATTTTAATTTTAATTTTAATTTTTTACTCTTCACCCAGACCAGCTGGTCCGCAGGCCAGACTGACTTTTATTTATTTATTTGTATTTGTATCTGTATTTTTAATTATTTTTAAAAGCCCCTGATGCCGAGGCCAGCACCGAGCAACTGAGAAGCGCTGGCTTCCCCACACCCCCTTTAAAAAAAAAATCTATTTTTATTTTTATTTTTTATTCCTTGCCCAGACTGGCTGGTCCATCAGCCAGACCAAGTTTATTTATTTATTTTTGTTTTTTGTTTGTTTGTTTTGACGTTTTATGTCAGGCTTATGTAGCCTGAAACTACATGACAGGATTTAGTCAATGTGACCTTTTCTTTAAAAAAATAAATCAAAATTTATTTTATTTTGATTAAAATATGAAACAACACCAAGACACTCAGGGGCCCCTTAATGTGCACATTAGTTTCAGATGTTTAGGATTCATATGTCTTGGAAGTATGGATGAGACAGTTCCACACAGGCGTATTTATGATTACAGAATATATTCATTCATGCCAAGTATGTGTGTGTGTGTGTGTGTGGGGGTGCAATTAAGAATTTTTTTAATCTTAATGAAAAATTGTTCTTCAAAATAAATGGGGCAGGATAACAACTATCCTTGCTTTTGATGTGTGTGTTTTTACAGCTGCAATTGATAATTTATTTTTATACCTTTAATACACGCAATTTCACTACCCAGTAGTTAAATTGTATACAGGAAATCACCGTCCTGGCTAGTAACAGATTGTCTCTTTCCTGTGTGTTAGCTTCTCTCCTGGGAAGGATTCATTAGTGTATGAAGGTATCATTTCATTGGGCTCACTCACATGGGACCCTTAATGTGCACATTGCCAAGAGCATTATGGGATAATCATTTAGGGAAATAACACCCACACCACTTCAGTTAATTGTGTGTTCTGTAGAAGGAGAAACCAAAGACCTTCCAGAGTATAAAAGGCACTAATAACTACATTCTGGATGAAAATTGCTGCTAGCTTTTCTATTAGTCATCTTATCTATATTTTTATTTGTGTGGTTTTTCTCCTTAAAGCTGTACATAATTGAGGCCAATGTTCTGCAAAGCTGGAGAGTTCATACTCCCCCTCAATCCTTTGCTCAGGCTCAAGGGATATGTTTTGTGGATGTGGAGAACAAGAAAGGGTTTGAAGGATTGTTTTCGTTCAAACCTTTTCGTTTTATGTTTCACACATTCTTGCCTCGATATTAACAGGTAAGGCAATGCAATACAGTCAAGTCCCTTCACACAACCAGAAAGAGGAGGTAAAATTCTGTATTGCATTATTTCAGGCAGATGAGGGAAGCAGGAATGAATAGTTATTGCTCATCAAGGATTCAAAGTCAATGTATTCTCAAAGGCTTTCACGGCCGGGATCTGATAGTTGTTGTGAGTTTTTCGGGCTGTTTGGCCGTGTTCTGGAAGTTTTTCTTTCTGATGTTGAGCAGACTCTGTGGCTGGCCTCTTCAGAGGGAAAGGAGCTCAGGAGACTAAGAATTCTCTCTGTGCTCTGGTTATAAAGAGCACAGAGAGAACTCCTAGCTCCCTGAGCTCCTTTCCCTCTGAAGATGCCAGTCACAGAATCTGGCGAAACGTCAGAAAAGAAAAACTTCCAGAACACGGCCAAACAGCCCGAAAAAACTCACAACAACTAATGATTCAAAGTCCGTTTATGTTCACACAGTGTTTTTTGTACTTTGTTTCTACATTATATCTGATCTTTTAAAATTACAGTAGCAATAGAAATAAGTGTGTAAGGAAATGACTTCTAAATATGCATTTAAGAAAAAATAAGAAATCTCTTTCTCAATTACTTCAGCTTCAGATTCTCCTTGAGGCCAGCATACATCGATTTAAAACATTTAATTTAGATTAATTACAGATTTCTTATCCCCCTTTCAGCTTCTGAAGCTCCCTAGGACACCTTTTTTTTTTGCTCTAGGGAGGCTTTTGGGATTGTTATAACATGGGTTGGAGGAAGAAACCTATAATTGTTAAAAGAAAATAACTGCCAGATCACCACCACTGTATTCAGGATTGCAGCAAAAATTCATCCAGCAGTGATGCTTGATTAAGATTGCCCTGGGAGGGGGGGCTTAGAATGTGAAAATGGAGAGGGAAAGAAAATGCTTAATTAATTTAATTCAGTGTTTATATATTTTATTTATTTATTTATTTTCACATTTATATACCGCGCCTATTTCCCTCATAGGGGACTCAGGGCGGTTTACAACAAGGAGAGATAAAACAATTAAAACAGCTAAAAACAACATTATGTGGTTGTAATCTGTCTGATCCAGATTACAACCACATAATGTTACTCAAATAGGTTTTGATCATATATGCATTCTGTGAAGAAAATAGATAGGTTCACCTACTAAAATATAATGGTAGCCCCCATGTTACTTAAGTTAAAAGGCAAAGGTTCCCCCACACATGCATGCTAGTTATGTCCAACTCTAGGGGCTGTGCTCATCTCCATATTCAAGCCAAAGGCCAGTGTTGTGCAAGTCCATGGCCATGTAGTCGGCATGGCTGCAAGGAAACACTGTTTTACCTTCCCACTTTTTACGCCGGTACCTGCTTACTTGCATTTAGATGCTTTTGAACTGCTAGCTTGGCAGGAGCTCACTCCGCTGCATGGCACCCAGGATTCGAACCGCCGAGCTGCCGAATTTGCAGCTGACAGTTTTCAGAAGCCTTAGTCCACTGAGCCACCATGACCCCCATTCTACTTGCCAGATAGTTAAACTGCAGAATTCATTGCCACAGATTTTGGTGATAGCTGTCAAGGTGGAGTGTTTTATATAGGAATTAAATAGATTCAAGGGGGCTGGGTTGGCAAACCCCTAGTCTCAGGATGGCTATATATCACCTCTAGTAGAAACAATGTGGCTCTGCAGATCAGTTGATGCTAGAGATGGTCATGAACCAGCACAATGAACCAGCACAGCCCACTAGGGTTGTGTGTTTGTATGGTTGTTGTTTTTTATTGTAGTTTTTATGTATTGGGTATGAATGCTGGCAGTTGAGTGTAGGTTTGTGTGGGTATATTTTTGGTTTTATGTCATTTTTTAAAATGGGTACAAGTGATGTTGGGTGAGAGAATGTAGGAGTATGTGTTATGTATGCTTGTTTCTTAAATGGTAGTTTTATATCTTGGATTTTTTTTATATTTGGGGTGAGTGACGCGCAGAATGGATGGCACTTTTTAATTTTGTTGCATTCGTACAATGACAGTAAAGTGTCATTCTATACTATTCTATTCTATTCATTCATGTTGACGAACCATGAACCATGCCAAATGTTTTAAAAAGAGAACCGATTCATGGGTTGTTTGGTTTGGGCCCATCTCTAAATGAAGGGGGGCTTTCTATGTAGCTCAATTCCACATAAAAATTCCTCCTCCATGGTTTTCCAACCCCACACACCATGCCATGGGTCCCAGAAGCTAACTTACTTGCTCCAGGCTGCCTCCGCTACAGCCATGCTGCTCAGCTGAGTAGGACAGTAGGCTATCTGGGACTTCTTTTCATGCCCCAGTACCTCCTGTGAGGCTTAGGGGATTGTGGGAAGTGTAGGTTTTGGAGGGTTCCCAATGGGCAGCAAACTACCTTTCTCAAAATACCTTAAGCCTCCCAGGAAGCACAAGGGCCAGGAATATTTTCAACTATGTCATAATTTGAAGTTTGTGAATGCCTGTGTTCTTGTGCTGAGGAAGAAAAGAGTGTGTGTTTCCAACTGTGTAGGTCTCATGGATGCCCCCTACACTACTGAAATTGTGAGCGGTATCAGGTTGACTTTTTGTTGGTCTTAGATTCTATTTTGTAGGGAGAATTTGGGGGGGGGCTGTCAGCTTGACTCCTCTTTGCTGTGTTCCTTCCAGCAGTGGACAGCCAGGGTCACTGAATCTTTTCTTTTCAGAGGAGCTGAGTTTCCTCTTGAATGTTCATGTTTCATTTTGGGAAGCCAGCAGCTTCCCTCCTTCAGATCCATACTACTTCCTCCTTCCAAAGGTGGCAGCTCCTTTACCCATACATCTCTCCTCAGTGCAAAGCTTCCAAGAGAGTTGGGTGCCTGGTTGTGTGAAAAAAGTGCATTAAGGCAACCAAAGTGGGTGGCATATCACCAAGTGGAGAAACTGGCCAGTCGGTAGACTTCTGTATACTTAGAGAATGTTTGTCTTGCCAGTTAAGAATGAGGTGGACTGAACTGGGGGATGATGATTGATTTTAAAGCCTACTTATTAAGGGCTTCTAGGATGTTCTGAACCCTGAGATTTGAGCCTATGACTTTAGAAGGAGGAGGGAGCCTTTGTCTTGCTAACAAAGATGGTGATGAAAATCCAGCACTTCTGCATTTAGGTCTATGTGAGTAGGAATGGAGAAGATAATCCTCTGGGATTCCTTGAATAAATGCATGAGCCCCATAATTCTGTGGAGCCTTCAAATAATCTCTCCAATCAAGGACAAATAAAACATGTAAGAACTGCAGTGTTTTTGCAGTTGGCCATTGCTGGAGCATGGGGAGATGTTTATCCCAGGCATGGTAGGATGTTTGTAGGCAGGCTAGGGAGGTGCTTGTGTCCTTGTCCAAGATCAACCAGGACATAGACTAAGTACAGGATGCTGAAAGGCAGTTCAGCAGATAGAAGAGGCATAATAAAACATGAGTTCAAAGCATGAGTCAGTCCATAAATTGCTAGCATGCTGGGTTGACAATCAACAAGGAACAGCCAGAAGCAATAACAGTAAATAGTCCAGGTTCAGGTTGGTGGGAAATAAATCAAGGTGGGAGAGAAAAAAAGTTCTGAAAACTGGGAGCAGGGGAAAAGAAACAGACAGGAGCATTGCATTCAGTAACCAGGTTCAGATTTGTTTTCCCTGTTTGCCTAGCTGTGGAGGGGGCATTTCCCTCTCATAGTTTAATCTACTTGAGTTGTCTCTACAACTCCACCATCCTTGACAGACATGAGTGCTTCACCCCAGATGATTTCATTTGTTCTTTGTGTTAAAATGTCACCCACCTGTAGAAGGGGGGTGTCTTTTGCTTCATTTGGAGAGGATGGGTCTTTTCTGAAAAGGCCCTACCAGATGGGACCTCAAAACCCTCTTCTGTCCCCTCCCATGTCTTTAGGTATGGGAGACAATCCTGTCGGCATTTTCTGAGAGAAGATGGGGTTTGATACATTGACAGCCACATGTCTTATATATTAATAGACAATGGCTTGTCTGTCCCTCAATATTCATTTTATTCATTTATTTTTGCATTTGTATACCGCAGCCAATGTTCCCCAAAGGGAACTCTGGGTAGCATCTTTTTTCTTTCTAATTTAGTAACAAATTACCCTATTTGAAATATTCTATTTAAATGCACCTTTAACAACTAGGGATGGGCACCCTAACCCCAACCCTAACCCTAACCTAACCCTAATAATTTGTTTTCTACCATTTAGGCCTTGTCATTAAATGATGAATACTTGGCAATAGCCTTCAACAATGCTGGTCTGGTATACAAGAGTCAGCATATATTAGATACAAACTGCATTATTCTGCAAACATCCAGATAACTTTTCCAATGCATTGGGGTGTTATAATGGTCTGTCACAGGTGAAGCCTTTTTAAATCCCCCCCAAAACAGTGAGCCTCTCACTCTTGCAGGAGGGGGGTAATTTTAAAAAGGCTCCAGCTTAAAATGTCTCCCTCCCCCTGCAACAGCAAGAGCTCTCTCACTGTTGTGGATGGGACATTTTAAAAAGCCTCCAGCCCACCACCCCTGCTCCTTTCTTCTCCTCCTGAGGCAGTTGGTCACGGAGTGCTGTAGGCAGTGGGGGCCAAAACAGCTCTCCCTGTCCAAAACATCCCCCTGGGAGGAGGGGGTGGCAGGGGAGAAAGGAGCAGTCAGACAGGGAATTTAGTGCTACCTGGCTACTCTTCTCCCTAGCCACCCACCTCCCAGCTGGCATTTTTGACAGCTTGAGCTGTCAAAATCAGCTGGGAGGCAGTGGCTGACCAGAAGGCAGCTGAAGATTTAGAGAGGGGAGGTGGGCTGGAGGCTTTTGAATCCCTCACCCCTTTAGCTAGAACTCTGGTGCAGTGGGGGATTCATTTTGTTTCTTATTTCGTTTCATAATGATTTTTTTAAAAAAAATTGTTAACTTACAGAATGAAACAAAATGGAGTGAGAAACAAAATGAAATGGTATTTTCCTCATTTTGTGCCCATCCCTATTAAGTATGGACTGTTTTCATTTATCTCCCATAATGCTATAATGAGATTTGGACAAACTTACCATGAATACTCCAGTTTCTGCCATTTGACAATGGTTTATATTGACATTGAGGTCCATATTCACATTTGCTATCATGTACTGTTTTTAAAGAGCCAAGCACTATCTCTGATTCATAGGCCTTTAGCATCTGGAAGAATGTGTGAGTAAATTAGATCTCTGTCCCAGTCCCTGCCTAGATGCTTAGGTCCTCAACTAGGAATATGTTTGCTCTAATTTTGGCCTTGCTGGTTCATATTTTTCTTATTTACCATACCTCTAGCATTACATTGCAAATGTGGAACCAGGACCCAGCATTATTTAAGTGCAGCTGGAACAGCCCTATATACAATTAATAATAGCAATCCTATGCCGTCATGTCTCTTCTGGTTTATAGTAACCAGTCTGAGAGGTTTTCAGGTAGAGAATACACAGAAATTGATTGCCATTCTCCTCTTCTGGGGGGCATCATGAGACTGTGCAGATTGCCCATGAACATACAAGCTGGGTGTTCTCCTAGTAACTCACAAACAATGGCTCCACAACCAGATATCTGAACCACAGAGTTATCTAGCCAACATACATACAATTAGCTAGCAGTAAATCCAAGTGAATTCACCTGGGCTTATTTCTGAATAGACATACGACGTATGTAGGGTCCAGTTGCCATGACTCAACTCCCAGCTAATCTCAGCTGGATGACTGAGAATCTCCACAAACACATATAGGGTGGCAGGATTCAGTTCTCCCTCATAGCCTGGAAAAACAACTGTACCATGCCCACTGTAAAAATATTGGAACTGAAGGAATGTTCTGATATGTGACCCTGAATATGATATATGTTGCAATGAAAGCATATTATGATTGTGTAATAGTAGAATGGTATGTTGTTACAAGGGGTTGTGGAGTGACTTTCATGAAGGACCCCTGCCTTTCTGAATTCATCATTATGTAACTGGATGTTATCCAAATCTTTCAGAAGGGGAGCAAACTCAGTTGACCTGAAGCAGGTTCTGAGATCTTCAGGATTGCCACCTTCTCTCCTTTAATGTGTAGTTTCTCTCAAATTATTTATTTTAATGTTCATTTCAACTCAAATTACATTTCAGTATCTAGAGAACTGCTAGATTGGGTGCACTCCTAAGTTCTGCTTGCAGTGTTCATCTAGATCCAGTAATTCCATTGAAGAATCCACAAAGAAAAAATCCAGTCCCACCCTCATGTGCAGGTTGCACTTCTGAATATGATTTCAGATTTAAAACAAAAAGTAAAGTTTCATCCCTTGTTTGAACCACATGGGGAATTTAAAAGAAAGCAGAAGAAGCTACGTGGGTGGGGGGGACCTCAAATTAAAACTATTTTTTAAAACACTCAGGAGTGCAATGCAAGGTCAATGAACTTTTACATCACCCTGTATGAGAATGTGGCTTTTTTTTGTTTGATAGCATAATACATTTCTTTTTCTTGCCCAAATCATGGACTTATGCACCCAAGTACATTTCACTGTAAAGGTTACGAAAGCCTGCAGGCCTTTGATGATAATCTAATTGTCTCCCACTTTGATTTGTCCACAATCATTTCAAGAAATTGTTTCAGTTTTGCATGGCATTAAAATTGAGAACTCAAGGATAAGTCTTACACTTTCTGCTCATTGCAGTTTTTAAATTAATTTCCCATCCATCATAATAACACAAAGTAAGATAGAACATTTTATTACTGATGGTTAAAATAAAAAGGCTAAATGCCTCTCCATGCCATTTATAGACTACTGTAGTTGCATTTATTTGTACCCATTTTCTGTCCTAATTAACATTAGTTAACATGACTAAGGTAACCCCTCTCATCCAGATAGTTTGTACATTTGTCTCTAAACTTGTGTGGATATGGAGGGGGATACTTACTATGTGAAATGGCTTATAATTGGTTTGTTTCAAGGCTAGATTGTAGCAGTAAATGCATTGTCTTAAAAACCTTCCTTAATGTTATAAGTCTGCCTAATGGGAGGATCAATAATGATGATTTGTCTGTCAATATCTTATGAATGTCCAGTTATAAATGAATATAAATAATCAGCCCTAATTTTTCCAATGACAGAGTATGCAGACAAGCCATCAGAAACAGAAAACTGTGGATTTAAGAACTGAAACCTTGTCTTTCAATCCTAGCCTTCAACACAATGACCTCAGAGATTTATAGAAACTGTTGGCCATGTCATAATTGCCAAAGATGCCAAACATTGTGGGAAACACATGAAAGATGCATAAATTTCTCTATATCTGCATTTTTCAATTTCAGGAGATTTAGTGTAAGATTTGGGGGCAGCCTCTTTATAAGGTCTCATTGCACAGAGCATGACTTTAGTTTCATGCTGTCAGTATCCATAAAAATAATGGTCTTGCACCATCAAGTCAATCCTGACTTCTGGTGATTTACCATTCCCTTCTTCTGGGGTTGCCTTTGGATTGTGCAGCTTGTCTAAAGCCACACAAGCTGGCTCTTCTCCCTGGAGACACAGTGGGGAATTGAACTCCCAACATCTGGCTCCATAGCCAGATACCTAAACCACTGAGCTATCCAGCCAATAACCATAAAATAATATTTAAACTCAAACCAGGCCCCGTGATATAGGTAGTTGGAGTTATACAGGTGTAACCCCCAAATATACTTTTAGAAGAAGACAAGGCAACTGTAGAAAATACAACGTTTAACATCACTGATGCACAACTGGATCCTGACTGTAGTGTTAACTGCAACATTATTGAATTTCATCAGTCAAGGGATCCCAGAGTAATAACCACCCATGGAACAAGCTAATCATGGAACAAGCCAGTAGATGCATGTTGGTAAGACATGGCTCTAAAACACTGGAACAGAACTTAAGCCTGAGACAGGGATCAACAATTACACCACAGCTTCATCCTTGTTCTTTTTCTTCCTCTTCAATGAAAGTGGATAAACGGATGGAGAAGACAAAATATCGTGGCCCTTAGAGATGGGCATGAACCAGAAAACCCATGGTTTGGGTTCGTCTGGTTCAGGCCCACCCTCGGTTTGGTTCGGGTTCAGGTTCATAAGAATTTTTTTAAAAAAATCATATGAATCCGAAATGGTTCGGGGGGCGGTAGACCATCCCGCTGCTGCCTATGGAGCCCTGGCCACAGCCAGAGCTCTGGAGGCCATGGTGGGACTGTCTACTGCCACCCAGCCCGGCTGCGGCCAGGGCTCCATAGGGGGTGGTAGACAGTCCCACCACCGCCTCCAGAGCTCCGGCCGCAGCCAGGCCGGGTGGTGGTAGACAGTCCCACCACAACCTATGGAGCCCTGGACACAGCCGGAGCTCTGGAGGTGGTGGTGGGACTGTCTACTGCTGCCTATGGAGCCCTGGCCGCAGCCAGGCCAGGCGGCAGTAGACAGCCCCACCACCGCCTACGGAGCCCTGGCTGCAGCCGGAGCTCTGGAGGCGGTGGTGGGACCGTCTATTGCCACCTTCGGAGCCCTGGCTGTGGCCCGGCTGGGCAGTGGTAGACAGTCCCATTACTGCCTCCTTTTTAAAAACTTTCGGGTTCCTGGCTCCGTGCTACAGTGTAGCATAGGGCATTTTGTTTTCCCCTGGGGCCCGGTCAGTGCTGCGTTTTTTTTATATTTTTTCTTTATTTTAGGGTGCCGACCTGGCCACCCCTCAGACTGGGCTGATGCTCCTTTTTTAAATCTTAATTTTAATTTTTTTTAATTTTTACTGCCAACCACGTGGCCCGCACTACAGTTGTAGCGCTGGCTGTTGCCTTTTTTTTTTTTTTTTTGTTCCTGGTCACCGTCCCTGAAGCCAGGAAGACTGGACCAGGAAGACCAGCACCAGGTAGGAGACATCTCTGCCCCCCCCTTAACGAACCATACCAAACCAAAATTTTTCAGTTCGGTTCGGTTTGTTCTAAATTTACTCTGGGGTTCGTTATTTGTTTGGTTAGGTAACAAAATGAATAACGAATAATGAAATGAACTAAAGTTCATTTTGTGTCCATCTCTAATGGCCCTTTAAAGGCCTGTCAATGGCCACTGCTGCAGAGAGGAACTTGCCAAGACACGTGCATATTTGATTGATATAGTGGGGCAAAAAAAAATCCAAACATCCCATGCCTGCCTAGTATCTCATCCTTCTCATGAATCTGTGGAATTACTTGGTACTGTGCTATATGTCTGTGAAGATTCTAAGTCATCCAGGTGAGTTTATCTGGAAGTTGAGCCATGGCTACTGGACTTCTTTTTTGAGAGATAGAAACGTTTCGCTGCTCATCCAAACAGCTTCATCGGTCTGAATACAGCTAGTGCAAATCCTCCATCTCATCTTATAGGCAGCTTTGACCTCTTGTCACCCTGGCCTGAATTAGGCTCATAAGATGAACAATAGTATCCTTAGCCTTAAGGTGAACAATGGCCTAAGGTGCTGAAACCTATCAAGAATGGGTCGTTAGCTATGGCCTTGGTGGTGAAGGCTTTTTGATTTGCCTGGGGACTTTGGAAAGCACAGCCTGATGAGTAGCAGATAGACTATGCCGGAGCCCACCACCTGTGTTGAGGGAGGAGTTTTCAATGCTCACATGAATGGCCTCCCTTACTCCTCTCTCAAACCACCTCTCTTCTTTGTCTAATATGTGTACATCCTCATCTTTGAAAGAGTGCCCTTTGTCCTTCAAATGGAGGTGTACTGCTGATTCTGGTCCTGACCTGTTGCCCCTCCTATGTTGGGCCATCCTTCTGTTTAATGGCTGTTTAGTTTCTCCAATGTAGAGGTCTGAACACTCCTCACTGCACTGGACCATATACTATGTTGCTCCTTTTATGGTTTGGTATCGGATCCTTTGGGTGGACAAGTCTCTGCCTTAGTGTGTTTGTGGAGCTGTGCTCTGTATATCAAGATATAGCACACAGTGGCCATTGCCAAACACAAATGCACTCCATCAGGGAGAAATCGACCACAGCGTTGCCCCTTAGGATGTCCAAGTGCTTCTCACTGTCAAATATTATAAACAAGGAAACCCTCTGGGATGCATAGCAACTCAGTGCATTTGAAGACTTGCTGACATGAATCCTGCTAGTTATATCTGCTGACATAACTCCATTGGAATAGCTCTCAGCTGTGGATTGCTGTATGTAAATCCAGGTGTTGGCACAGATATTTGCTATTGTACAGGAGTTGTAAAACTCAATATTTGACAGCAAATACTTATTTCTTTACTTGCGACTATGGAATTACAAAGGTGTGTTTTTTCACAAGGATTTTCCTAGTATCTCTTCTCTATCACAGCACACATAATACTTATCCCTCCTCACCAGCTGCTGATCAAATACTCAGTTGCTTATGAATAAACTTTCATGTGAATTGTCCGTTTACATTAAAAGGGGGCTGTTGCTATTGCTGAGTTTGTACGGTTTTTAAAAGTGTATAAAAGTGTATCACGTTCCAGTTTTCAACTGGATTATATATGTAAATTGGACTATTATATTTGTTTGTGTGTGTGTGTGTGTGTGTGTGTGTGTGTGTGTGTGTGTGTGTGTGTGTGTTGCATTTCTATACCACCCATCTAGTGAAATCTATTACTCTAGTCTGGGTGATTCGCATGCAGATCAAAATCCCCCAAACCAAAAATAATAAAATACATGCATAAAATAAAAATTAAGAGGGAAAAATTCATAAACTAACAGGTGAAGAGAATTTCCAATTTAAACACTCTGGCCCAACATAGTATTTACTGTAAATGAAGGATATTACTAAAAGCTTCTTTGTCTAGTTTTGTTTTGACCAACTTTCTAAAAACAAAAGGGAAGAGGTCCTGGTGCACCACCATAGGCAGAATATTCTAGTCATGGCAACAACCAAGGAGGCTCCGCTCCTAGATGTAGTTCTCAGACCCTCCCTTGAGGTGGCCATTCATAAAAATGAGGTCTGGGAGGAATGGGTGGCATGTATGGTGGATATTGGGGAGAAATTCTTCAGCAAGTATCACAAGAGCAGAACAGGACTGAAGAATCTAGGCAAGCCAAAGAGTTGTGAAACAGAAATATGAATGCCATAATGTCTAATCAGAAGGAGCAAATGACAATCCAGCCATAGCTAAAGCAATACATATACTGTTTCAAAGAGCAAATAATGCTTCCCTAGGTGAGCTCAGTAGGAAAATGAAAAGCAGATAAGAAATACAGAACTGGAGCAACAATTTGCCAGCTGCACATGATGCTTTTGGTTCCATTTTAGGCAACCGAAGAGACTAGAAGCAACTAAGAGAAGACAAAACTGAGTCTAATTGACGTGACTGCCCTCTCAGCATGAGTCGAGCTGAATAAGGGCAGATATAATTCCTTCCTGACAATTTACCACAACCCATTATACAAGGTGGATTTCCATCTGACATTTCAGAATAGCAATAGACAGATCAAATAATACATCACCCCACGTTTATTTTAAAAAATTAGTTCTGAATCACTTAGGTACATTAGAAAAAGAAGAGATTTCCTTGGGGGATGATGAAGTACAAGTTGGCAGTGGTTATTCATTCCAAGGAGACCTGAGGAAATATGGTTAAGAGTGCTAATACAAATCACTCCACACAGCTCTTAACTCACAGATCTTAAGGAGCTCTTCAAACAGCTAGAGGGATACCCACTGTTACCAAAGTAGTGAACCAGAGAGATGAACAATTATTAATAATTAATAATAACTAGGTCATAAGACAGAAGAGCTGCTATTGAAACTTGCCTATTTATACTTTATTTAAAAAATAAAGGGAATTCACTGGGGTTTATATAACAAATTGAACCAGTGCACTACAAGCAACTAGGTGTCCTAAATAGACATATAGAAGTGAAATGTCCTGCTGAATTCTTCATTATCACTGCACAAGAGTGTAGTAATGATATTGTGCTGGCAGAGCAAATCAACATTCTACAAGGCAATTCTAAAACTGGGGACAGCCCAAACAAAACATTATGACTTTGAAACTAGGCTTCAGAGCAATACCACTTTAGGCACAGTCGTAGGATGAATTTTCGTAACATGAATTGACCCATAGAATGAATTAAATTTGTCTTAACATGCAACACTGTAGTTTTAAAGCTATGGTTGTTGAACTATAAACAAGACATATGTCAGCTGTAGACACTGATAACCTTGTTTTTGTTAGCAGATTTGTTATGTACAGTAGTGCCTCAAAAGATGAATTTAATTTGTTCTACGAGTCAATTCATCTTATGAAAAATTCATCTTATGAGGCATAATTTCCCATAGGAATGCATTGAAAACCAATTAATCCATTTTGGAGGGAATGGATTAATAGGTTTTCAATGCATTCCTATGGGAAGGCTGTCTAAACCACCCTCAATCAAGGGACAGCAGAAAGCTGTCCCCCCTCTGCAGCCGACAGATGGCTCATTTTGAAGCTCAGGGCTGTCAAAATCAAGTGTTTGTCTCGGCTGCAGGGGGGAATAGCCTTCTGCTGTCTCTTGATTGAGGGGGCAGCCACCTCCTTTTTGCCCGTGTCTCTGTGCAGAGACTTGGGTGAAGAGGAGGAGTCCCTGCTCTGCCCAACAACATATTAGGCAGAGCAGGGAATGATGGATCTTCAGCCAGCCCAGGTGCCAAGCAAATTGGTGTGCAGAGCAGGAACCCATTGATCCTCACCCAGCCTGGGCTGTTCCCTTGCAAACAGCACAGGCTGGGTGAGGATCAATGGTACCTCATAAGATAAATGTAAATGGGAAGGAAAAATTCATCTTATGACTTTTTCCTATCCTCGGAAATTACATTCGCCTTACGAGGTATTATGGTGTTGTCAAGTTGCCTCAAACTTATAGTCACCCTATGAATGTACTATCTCCAAAATGTTGTGCCCTCAACTGCTCTGCTTAGCTCTTGTAAACTTAAGTCTATGGCTTTCCTTATGCATAATTATATATATTAAATTACTGATATTTCTTCCATCATTTTTCACTCTTCCTTCATCTCAGTCTAGTCCATCTTTCCATATGGTATGGTCTGCTCAAAATTTATTTATTTATTTATTTATTTATTTATTTATTTATTTATTTATTTATTTATTTATTTTAGAGTGTTTTACCCCACCTTTCTCCTTCAAAAAGGACCCAAGGTGGCTTATAGTAATGAGGGACAATATACAATCCACTTCAGTTAAGACATGTTCAAGTATTGAAAACAGGGAAATGAGGGACATCTTATATAGCTTTAAAAGGCAACATTACAATTAAAGCTACAAGAGAATGCAAGCAGTTAAAAAGAGAGAAAATTTCCATGTAAAAGTTATGAGTGATATAAACTAACATTGAAAACATAGTTTCAATGCACTCACAAAAGGTTACAGGTGGTTATAAACACAAAGTCTATGTGATCATATAGAGTTATAGAAATGACACATAATGGGTAGTCCATCATTCAGGGAAAGCTTGCCTGAGGTCTTTGCCTATTTCTGGAAAGACATCAGAGATGGAGCAATCCTGGCCTCTAGTGGAAGGGAGTTCCAGAGTCTGGGCACAGCAGCCGATAAGACTCTTTCATGTTTTCCCAAGAGACGTACCTGTGAGGGTGGTGGGATGGAGAGGAAGGCTTCCCCTGATGACCTTAACACCCAAGGCGGTTCATACTGTGAGGATCCAAATCAGGATCCAAGATGGCGGGCGGCAGCAGCTTCCTTATGCTCATGCACCCTTGTGCTTTTCTATTTTTAACTATTATGCTGATCTGCCTCTTGTTCTTTATTTAATTTTTCTTTGGGCCTGCCGGGGGTGATGAATGGAGCTAGAGGGGGGTTGTAAGGGGCTCATTTGAGGCGGATCGTAGCTGAAAATCTACCCTGGTCCGCTGAGACTCCAGACACCAGACGCCGAGACACGGTATGAGATCTAAAATTAAGAACTGAGTGTCCCTCCCCCTCCTACCCTTCCCCCCATTTTGCCATCTGCTGAATGGGGGTATTACCTGGCTAGCTGTGGGCTCTTTCTCCAGCTGCCGCCCGTGTGGAGGTCCCGGTGAGTGGCCGGTCCATCCTCGATGGTCTTGAAGACTCGGGGATCTGAGACCGTGGCTGCCATTATGAGTCCTCCTTCCCGGGCTGGTGCCTGAGGTTCGAACTGAGACCAGCCACCGGGATTTGCTTTCTCCTCTGTTTGAAGTCCCATCCACCTATTGCCGATCTTGCCCCCCCCCCAGCTGGTTAGCTCATGGGCCACGGATTGATCTGATCGGGCTGTACGTCAGCCACCAGCGTGGGTTCCTTCTCCCGCCGTCCGGCGGTCTCCGGCTGATTGGGCAGCAATTCGGCCGCCAGTGCTTGTTTTTTCATCTTGCCGCCTGGCGGTTCTTGGTGGCTGCCAGACAGGTGTGTGCACTCGTTCCCCTGCTTGCCACCGAAGGTTGGGCAGCCGATCAGCCGCCGGCGTTTCCCCCCCTTCCTTTGCTCAGGGGGCCCTAACCAACTGTGGCCGCCGCCAGCTCTCTCGGTTGGGGAGCCTGAAGATCGGGCGGCATGTCTGCCATCGGTGTTTCTTTCCTCCGCTACCCACTGCTTTTGCCTGGTGACCGTTGTCCTGGTGGGCGTGCCTAGCCTTCTGCTTGCCATGGAACTTGGGCGGCGGATCAGCTGCCAGCGTTTTGCATCTGTTCCTGGCTGGACCTTGGGGCTCAGTGGCTGCCTTGTCGTTCCGCCTACTTGCCGGTGCTGCCCAGTGTGTGACACCTCGCTGGGAGTTTTTAAGACTCTTAGGACTTGGGATGAGGGAGTTGGTGAGGAAGGGTTCATCGTGAGCCTTATGGGGGGGGCTGAATCCGAGGTAAATGTCATCTCCTGTCTTCGCCTCCCCTTCTCAGTTCCACCGTTGTCCGTCGCTCTGGTCTGAACAGCTTGCTCACCTTTTTCACTGAGAGGTCCCCATTGAACTGGACTATTTATACCATCTCTGTTTAACATCTTCATTTCCTGTTTCCCTTTTTAACATCTTCATCTCCCTTTGGGCCTCACTGTTTTAAATTCTGATCGAAATGGTGCGAACTGAACGGATACCGCTAATATTCAAGCCGCCACTACCAAGTCTGGCTTCATTCCCCTCACCCCCTTGCCACCACGTTTGCTAACTGATCCCCTGGCCTCATGCCTGCTATTACATCCTAGTTTTATTTTCATTTTTATTATTTATTAATTTACTTTATTTGTATTATTGTTAACCTACCATATTGTAATTGATTGCATTGCTTGTCTTGTTGTTTTTTAGGTAGTTGTTTTTTTTTTTTTTAGTTCTCCATGTTAGCAGGGGCTCCTATTTCCAACTGTGTCAGACCATGGACAGTACGCTTGGAGCTGGAGGGTTAGTCAGATAAGAAGAACTCAGGTCAGGCATCTCGTCCCACATTCTGACCCTTCAACTCACTGCCACGTGTCCTGGAGTGATCCCACCAGCGCCTCCAACCTGTCCTGTCTCCTATTGAATGACAGGTCAGTCCATAATAAGATCCCCGTCATTTATGACGCCATCAGTGATTGGAGGGCCGACCTGGCCTGAATCACAGAGACCTGGGTGGGCGCAGAGGGGGGAGCTTCTCTCACCCAGCTGTGCCTGCCTGGGTTTCTGGTTCAGGGAGTGGGTAGGTTGGAGGGTCAGAAGGGGGGGTTGCCATTGGTACAGTGAATCACTTCATGTGACCAGGGCCTCGACATAGGTTAGTCTGGGGTTAGAATGCCTCCACCTGTTGGTAGGTCAGCGGGATATATTTGGCATTGTGCTGGGCTACCGTGCTCCCCGCAACCCAGCACAATCCCTACCAGAGCTCTCGGAGTTCATCGCAGCGGCTCTGTTGAAGTCCCCCCGGCTTTTGGTAGTCGGGGACTTCATTGTGCATGCTGGCGGTGAACTGTCTGGTGCAGCTCTGGAATTCATGGAGTCCATGACCTCCATGAGTCTATCCCAGCATATTTCTTGCCCTACCCACAGGTATGGGCATACCCTTGACTTGGTATTTACCTCCATGTCGGGGGATTCTAGTCTGGAGGTGGGGGACATTGTTTCCCTACCTGTGTCATGGTCAGATCATCACCTGTTGTCCTTTCCCCTGTCAATCGCGCCCCCCTGCGGGGACCATCGGCCCCTTGTATGGGCCCACCCCCAGAGGCTTCTGGACCCTGCTTGGTTCCGTGAAGCCTTCAGGGAGCTTCTTGGTGGCTTGGCTGACGATTTGGCCGAGGCTACGGCTGACCAATGGTTTGAAACAGCTTCCCGTGCCGTCAACCAAATTGCCCCCAAGCACCTCCTCCGCAGCAGAGCTCGACCTTTGCCGTGGTTTACAGCGGAGTTAAGAGCGATGAAGCAGGAGCGGAGGAGGCTGGAGAGCAGCTGGAGAAGAAGCCGGATGGCTATCAATAAGACTGCAGTCATTATCCAGACTAGGTGCTACTCTCATGCAATCAGAGAGGCTAAAACATCTTATTACTCCCTGAGAATTGATGAGGCCTCGAACTGCCAGGCGGAACTTTTCCGGGTGGTTTGAGACCTCACCAATCCTAGTCTGGCAAGGCCTCCTTCTACTGATTTCAGTAGTGAGAATTTTGCAGTCTTTTTAGATCTAAAATAGAGGCCATCCTGGCCAGCTTCGAATCCGGTTGCACTAGCCCTCCCTCGCCATCCCCTGTCACTGCACCCCCTCGCTCTCCTCGATTGGTTGAGTTTGGGCCTGTTTCCTCTTCAGAGGCCTCCAGGGCAATTGCCCACTGCCGACCTGCATCCACCCCCTTTGATCCTTGCCCATCATGGCTCATAAAAGCTGCCGGAGGGAGTATGCCCGAATGGGCTTCTGCCATCACCACTGCCTCCTTCAGCGAGGGTTTTTCCCTCCCGCTTGAAGGAGACAGTGGTAAAGCCCATTCTGAAAAAAACGGGCATGGCATCGGACCAATTGGCGAACTATCGTCCAATTGCCAACGTCCCCTTCATGGGCAAGGTCATTGAGAGGGTGGCCGTGATTCGGATTCAGTCCTTTCTGGAGGAACAGCAGTGCCCTGATCCATGCCAGTCCGGGTTCAGGCCTGGCCGGGGGACCGAGACAGCTCTGGTCATGCTGCAAGATGACCTAATCCAGGTGGTCGACAGGGGTTGCTCTACCCTGTTGGTTCTCCTGGATTTGTCAGCAGCCTTCGATACTGTTGACCACGGTATCCTACTGGACCGGCTCTCTGAGGTAGGTATCGGAGGCACTGTTTGCAGTTGGCTCCGGTCCTTCTTGGAGGGTCAGCTCCAGTATATGCAGCATGGTGGAGAGCTGTCGGCCCCATGGACACTCCCTTGTGGGGTTCTGCAGGGCTCATCTCTCTCCCCCATGCTGTTCAGCATCTATGTAAGACCGCTGGCTGGGGTCATTCGGAGATTTGGAGTCTGCTGTCACCAGTACGCTGATACACACAGCTCTATCTCTCCTTTTCCACCTCTGCAGTGGAAGCTGTCCAGACTCTCTACCAGTGCCTGGAGGTGGTCATGGCTTGGACCAGGGCCAACAGGCTCAAACTCAATCCCGAGAAGACCGAGGTGATGTTCTTCAGGAGTTCTCCGTCTGGATACAGAGGCCCTCTCCCTAGCTTGGAGGGTGTTTCCCTCCAGCTGGCGGACAGGGTTCAAAATCTGGGCATGGTTCTGGATCCAGCACTATCCTTGGATGCCCAGGTGGCTGCCGTGACCTGGACCGCCTTTTACCACCTGCACCAAATTGCCCAGATCCGCCCGTACCTAGACGGCAACTCTCTGAGAACAGTGGTGCAAGTGCTGGTGATCTCGAGGTTGGACTACTGCAACGCCCTCTACATGGGATTGCCCTTGACTCTCCTCCAGCATCTGCAGCGGGTACAAAATGCGGCAGCCAGACTGGTGGTGGATGCATGTCATCATGACCACATAACCACAGTCTTGGCCCACCTGCATTGGTTGCCCGTTGCATCCCGGATCAGATTCAAGGTCTTGATTTTAGTTTATAAAACCCTCCATGGCTTGGGCCTGGACTACCTGGCAGAGCGGATTGCCCAGCGATCAACTTCAGCCTGAACATTTCGGCAGTCGTGAGCACACTCGCTTCGGGTTGTCACTCCCCGAGAGGCCCGAAGAACTTCTACCTCCAATTGGGCCTTCTCGGTGGCTGCCCCTTCATTGTGGAACAGCCTCCCCAGTGAAGTGCGCTCTGCAGAGTCCCTGCTGGCCTTTCGCAGAGCATTGAAAACCATCTTGTTCTGCGAGGCCTTTGGTGAAAACCATCTTGTTCTGGGTGCCAATGTTTTTATTTTAATGTTGTTTTATTTGCTCACTTGCCTTTGCTGATTCGATCAGCCTTCAAGCTCAGAGTTCCCTTGGGAAGATAGCAATAATAAATAAATAAATAAATAAATTAATGCCAGCACTTTGAATTGTGCCCGATAGCTGATTGGTAGCCAGTGGAGCTGCTTTAATAGGGGTGTAATGTGGCTGCTGCATTTTGGACCCATTGAAGTTTCCTGAGACTTTTCATTGGTAGTCTCACATAGTGTGCATTACAGTTGTCTAGCCAGGATGTCACTAGGGCATGTGTCACCGTGGCCAGAGGAAGTTTCTCAAGAAACATGTGTAATTTGCATACTAGCTTTAATTATGCAAATACAGTCTTGGCCACAGCCATGACCTGGGCATCCAGGCTCAAGGGTGAGTCCAAGAGCACCTCCAAGCTGCATAACTCTTTTTTCAATTGGAGGGTGACCCCATCCATTACAGATTGTATCCCTATCCCTTGTTTTCCTTTGCGACTGACCAGAAGCACCTCTTTCTTGTCTGGGTTTAGTTTAATTTTTTTCATCTTCATCCAGTTCATTACTGCAGCTAAACACTCATATAAAGTTGAGATAGTAGCTCCCTTAGGATCTGTAGGTGACGAGAGATAAAGCTGGGTATTATTGGCATACTGGTGCCACTAAACCCCAAAGTCCTGATAATCTCCCCCAGTGGTTTCATATAGATGTTAAATAGCATAGAAGACTGAACAGAACTAGAGATGGGCACGAATAGAAAAAATGGAGTTTTGTTTGTCGTTTGTCGTTTAGAGGTCCGTTTCGGTTCGTTTCCGTTGTTCTGTTTATGTTACCATTTATTCCAATTTTAAGTGATTTTTTTAGCATTTAAAGCATCTCACTTCATTGCTGTAATGGAAATGAAACACACGACAAAAATCCCCGCGTTTCTGTTCGTTTTGTTTCATTTTAGGGAAAAATTTTATTTGTCGTTTCATTGCATAACAAAACGAAAACCAAAAACCGAAAATGAAAAATTGTTCGTTCCATGCCCATCTCTAAACAGAACCCTGGGGGACTCCATTGCTGAACTCCCTTCCACAAGTCAGCAGCCGTGATGTCAAACAAGAATCACCTAATACCAATTTCTGCATTCTATCCTGCAGGAAGAACTGGAACCACTTTAATGCAGTGGTCCCAATTCCCATTTCAGAGAGATGAGTCAGGAAGATGCCATGGTCTATAGCAGTGATGGCAAACCTATGGCACAGGTGCCAAAGGTGGCACTCGGAGCCCCTTCTGTGGGCACCTGACATCACCCCTTCACAGCCACCTGTATTCAGTTTAAATTGCTGTATGGGCACTTTGCGAAAAATTAGAGGGTTTTGAATTGTAGTTTGTTTGGGCACTCAGTCTCTCAAAGGTTTGCCATCACTGGTCTATAGTGCCAAAAGAAAGTGAGAGGTTTGGTAAAAGCAAAAGGGTCACAGATCCCCTATTCATTTCTCTGCGTATGTCATCTACCCGATGCAACTAGTGCCGTCTCTGTCCCATAGCCAGGCCTGAAGCCAGATTGAAATGGATCCAGGTAGTTTATCACATCCAGAAACCTCCGGAGCTGCAAGGCCTCAACCCGCTCTAGAATTTCCCCCAAGAATGATATATTTGATATTTGTCAGTAATTGCTCACTATTGTTGGATTCAAGGAGGGCTTTTTGACAGTGGTTTTACTATTGCCTCCTTTAAGCATGCCAGAATCCTGCCCTGTTGTAAGGAAGCATTCACTACTCTTCCTAGCCTGAACAGATAAGGGGATAATATTCACCATTCTTTAATATCTCTGCCTATAGGCAAAACAGATTTAACACAGATCAAATAAACTGAAAAGACTAAACTGGGTGGTTCACAGTTTAATTATGCAGGCTACACATACAACAAGCTTTCCAGCAAGAATATTTCCAATAAGATGTAATGCTGCAGCTTTGTGGGCTGCGGATGAAGATGCTTGGAGGGCAATGAAAGGTCACAGGAAAAGTAAAAACAAAACAAAGCAAGTTTGCTTAGGGAAAAAAAAAACAGGTTTCCTTTAAAGAAAGGGATGGAATTGAATGGCAGTCCACCAGAAAGGGGATCATGTCATGATATATCTCTAGGGACTTAGAATACAGTTTTGAAGACATATTCAGAGTAATTTTGCATTACAAAAACAGAGAGGAGCTCTTTGTCCCATCCCTGACAGGTTTCAATAAGTATTCTTTCAGAATCTATGAGGCAAAGCTCCTGATACAAATCCTCAAATTTTATTTATTTATTTATTTATTTATTTATTTATTTATTTATTTATTTATTAGATTTATATACCTCACCATCTGGCACCAGTGCCACTCTAGGCAGTTTACAAAAAAGATCAGCATGTCACACCATATACAATATGCAACATACTAAAAATAACACAACATGATAAAACATGATAAAGCATAATTAAATCAAATAATAACAATTGTAAAGGTCAGAGATGGGCTAAGGATATAATGGAGACAGGTTGAAATGTAAATGGATCAAGAAAAGAATAATTAATAACCTGGGAAAGCGATTCTAAAAAAGCCAAGTCTTCAGCTGTTTTTTGAAGAGCTGCAGCCTGGGAGCCTGGCAGATCTCTGAGGGGAGGTGATTCTACAAACGAGGAGCTGCCACCGAGAAAGCCCAATTCCTAGTGGCTGACTTAAGGGTTTACTTCAGAGTAGCACCCTCAGATGACCTGCTTGAGAAGAATGAGTGTTACAGGTAGTATTATGAGGTAGAAATCATTCTGACAGATAGCAAGATCCTCTAGGATGCCTCACAAAATACTTTGAGGGTAAGACTTATGAGAGTTGCAGCCCAACAATACTTGGAGGGCCACAACTTGCCCACAGTTGCATTACAATAACAGAATAATCTCTTTTGAGGTGGGAAGGAATGTGTTTACAGAGACCCACTCTCATTGTGTTTTGAGATCGTGTTGCACTTGATTACCATATGCAACCGTGGCAAGGTAAATTGAATTATTTAGAGGGGAACAGACTTGCACAATTTCTTTCTGGCTGAGTGTGGAACATTGATCCTTAGGAGGTTGATTAATAGGAACAGCTTGCTTTCAGAGTACTTTAGCTAAAGCCCATTTGTGGAATATGAAGCTCCATTCCTCCCTCCTCCCTCCTCCCTCTCCCAGTCCCTCTCCCCCCCCACATAAACAATGTGCATGCATGCATGTATCTTAATTTGCCACTTTTCCCAATGCAGTTTTATAACAAAAACCTTTTCCCTTCATTGCCATACTAAAGATGGAAAGCAAGGCGCCAAAACATCCATAGCTTGTCAATGCTTCCATCCCATTTTCCACCTTATTTCTCCAATGTCTCATAAAGATAGCTGTGAAGCAGTAACAAAATATCATTTCATACACTCAAAGTCAATGATGCAGAAAATAGGGGACCAGACTCTCTCTGTAGGATGAGCACGGTCCTCGTTGTTAGGCACAGATGTCTGAAACAACTAGGAGATGGCATTAAAAACACACACATACACAACAGCTTGAAGGAAAGGCCTGCTTAGCTAGATTTATTAGTTAAGACCTCAGGGTTGCCATATGGCATCCTGGCTTTTCCAAGCAATTCAGTTCTGTGGATGAATGGAACAGAGCAAGCTGACTGGCCCCAGCAGATAAATTGATGCCACTGGGGGAGTGGGGGAGGAAGCTTTTATTGGCAGAATATTTCTCTTGTGTCCTTTATGATCTATTTTGAAGCAATCCATTACATCCCAATACTTTTTTGGTCTATCTGGCAATCTCCATTAAGCCTTTTGTTTACCGAGATCTCCAGACAAGTAGACTTGAAGTTGTGTATGTGATTTGTCATATTGTTTAATACACCTCTCTTTCAACAAAAATATTTTGCAAAGGAGGCCCAAACAAAAGGATTTAGATAGGTTTTAAGAGCCATTATTCAAGTCAATGGAAAGAGCTGTGTATACACTGGAAGCAGAGGAAAGACACTCTTCCTCTGAGCTCACAGTAACTAGTTCCACTATCTCATTGAAGAAGAAAGCAATGAGAACAAGCCTTTGTGCTTGTTTTTCCATGAACTTAAGATTCAACCCAATGTGCCATTTTATAGGAAATATGGTTGAACATTGTATTCTGAGTAGATTCTTGTGTGGGTGTTAGTGTTGCGTGCAGGTGTTCATATAGAGAGGGTTTCTTCTACATTCTTAATACCAGCCTCATCTTCTGAAAAGTATTCACAAATCCACCCAACCAAGGAAAATAAAAATATGTAAGAAGTAGGGTGTTGAGCAGACATGGGCACGACTCAGCGAAATCCTCGTTTCCGTTTCCGTTCCTCGAAACGGTAACGACAATTACTCTGCCGGAACTCGAACTCGAACCGACTAAAGAAAAATTGGGTCTGATTTGTCTTGGTCATTCCTGGCGGCATCGCAGTGATCACGCGATGCCAAGCGGCACAGGAAAAAAGTTTTAAAAATAAAAAAACCCGATTCCCGGCCAAAAAAGCAGGCAAAAATATGCCTGCCTGAGGGCACCTACCAGAGGGGTGGTTTCTGGGGGGGGTCCCTGGCCTCCCCCCTCCTCTCCTGGGCTGTGCATCCTCGTCGTCTCGCCAACTCTCCAAGCGGCGTGGCACAGAAAAAAAGTTTTAAAAATAAATTTTAAAAACCCCGATTCCCGGCCAGAAAAGCAGGCGAAAATATGCCTGCCTGAGTGAGGACACCTACCAGAGGGGTGGTTTCTGGGGGGGGTCCCCAGCCTCCCCCCTCTCCTGTCCTGGGCTGCTCTGGTGGGGGGCATCCTCGTTGTCTCGCCAACTTGCCATGCCATGCGGTGCGGGCGGGGGATCCAAAATGGGGCGACCGCAATATTTATTTTGAAATCGCGTGGTCCAAAAGCACCACAGAAACATGCAAAAATAGCTATTTTAAAACTGCCTGGATTTTTTCAGTAGCAGCAGTGGGTTTTTCTTGCAACAAAACGTCTCCAATTTTATTTTATTTTATTTTTATTTTTTTACACCTGGGCAATGATGGGCTGGCCATGGGAGTGGACCATGCAAATTTTTGGAGCCATTCCACCAATTCCATGGGCACTTGGCCAGGTTTTGACCGAGACTTCTGGGATGTGCCAGTCAGGCATAAAAATCCGTAACCCTAGCCCGAACCTGAACCCGAACCCTAACCCATACACAAGTACACTTCCCTTCTTAGTGAGTCACAGGGCGCCCGTAGGGGTCCTCTCTCACTTTGTTCCCCAGCCCAAGTGCACCGTATGCCGGCAGGCAGTGAGTCACAGAGGCACCCGAAAGAGAGGTGCCTCTGCCTGCTACTGCAACTTGGTATGCATATCCAATTGGCTATGCATGCCATTTTGTAGCGGGCCAGATGAGGCACCCACCCCAGAGAGGTGCCTCCAGGAGCCCGCTTTACCTTCATGGTGGGCCAGAGGATGCACCCACCCCAGAGAGGTGCGTCCAGGAGCCCACTCCCCCCCCAAAACCAGTACTAACGACAGACGAAAAAACGACAAACGAAATAATAAAATTTTTGGAAAATTTCATGAAAAACGGAAACAAGCCGAAATGGGCTGGCTCCAACACACGACAACTCGAAACATAATTTTTCCTGGTCGTGCCCATCTCTAGTGTTGAGTACTCAGCCATTGTTGGAGGATGGAGAGGTGTTTATCCCAGGCACAATAAGATGTTGGTAGGCAGGCTGGGGAGGTGCTTGTGTCCTTGTTGAAGACCAATCAGGAGATATGCAAAGTACAGGTTGCTGAAAGTCAGGTCAGGCCAGCACATAGAAGAGCTGTAACAAGAGAGTTAGATGGTAGCTGAAATAATAATCACAGTTCCAAGGATGAATCAGTCCATAAATCACTGGCATGCTGGGGTGACAATCAATGAGGAGCAGCCCAAAGGAAGAATAGCCCAGGTTCATGTTGGTGGGAGATCAATCAAGGCAGAGAGAAAAAGAGTTCTGAAAACTGGGAGCAGGGGACAAGGAGCAGAAAACCAAAGATAATTGCATTCAGTAACCTGGCTGGCATTTGAGTTTCCTGTTTGCCTTAATGTGGAACGGGCAATTATCTTGGAGACTTATGCTACTTATCCTCTCTCTGCAACTCTGCCATCCTTGACATCATACCTGTTGTTATGTATTAATCTGTAATTGCTTGTTGAAGTAACTGCCTTCCTGTTCAGGCCTATTGGTTGATTCTAGTTGCTGCATTTGGATCTTCAAACCTATTGGTTCCCGCCAAAAGGCAGCCCTGTGATTGGTTGTAATTGTTCCCTCCAAAATGTATCTTTTCCTAGCCAGTCCTGGCCCCTATAAATGTAACTCCCTCTCCCCAGTCCTCAGTCTTGTCTCTCCCTGATTAAAGAGCTGTTCACTAGAAGCTGTCTCCAGCCTGCTTTGTCTCTGAGCTGAAATCACTGCTGAATCACTAACCCCACGCTACAATACTGGCGACGAGGATGGGATCCAGAATGCTGAGTAGCAGAGGCCCATCACGCTGACTCAGAGTCTGGATCGCAGCAGAGACAAGACTCACCTGCTGGCTAGAAGACGACCCTGCCCACCTGGAGAATGGAAAGTCCACGGGTCTTGGAGCCCTTCCAGCTGTCCGAACCTCACACTTGGGAAGACTATGTTGAACGTTTCGAGTTCTTCGCGGTGGCTCAAGGAATCACAGATGCCAGCAAAAGAAGGGCCATGTTCCTGAGTTGCTGTGGGCGGGAGACCTTCATGTTGGCCAAGGTGCTGCTCGCCCCAGCAAAGCTGAGGGAGACAGCACTCAAAGATATTTTCGCCCAGCTGACAAGCCACTTGGCACCTACCAAAACCCAGATGGCCTGGCGGATGGAGTTCCAGAAAAGGCAGCAGCAAGCCAGAGAATCTGTGGCTGCATTCCTGGCAGGACTCAGGGAGCTTGCTCAGCACTGTGGCTTCCCAAATCTTGAAGACACTCTCTTGAATCAATTTGTTGGGGGGCTCTGCAGCAAAAAAGCCCGAAGGTGCATTGTGGCAAAGGAAGATGTCACCCTTGCCTCCACCTTGAAAGAGGCCTCTGCCACAGAGAATTATGAGCAGGAAGAGCTCAATGCCAGTGGCAAGACCACAAAGCTGCGGGTAGAGGCTGCCCATGCCATGGATGAGCCAGAGGCTAGTCCAAGCCAGAGCCCAGTCCGTGGTGTCTAGTTGGTGCGTCAGGCGGATGCACAGCCCAAAGATCGCCGAGGCGCTTGCACAGGCTGTGGCGGACACCATGAGCAGAAAAGCTGTCGTTTTCGTGATGCTACGTGCAGGGCTTGCGGTAAGACAGGACACATCGGCTGGGTCTGTCGGTCAGTGGCAGCTGCAACAATGGAATCACCTAGACCAACGCGTCGCAGATCATCCACCACAACTCATCTCCTAGACGACTGCAATTATCTCACAGAGATCAACGGAGAGATCGTGCAATTTCCAGCGCAGGGCAAACCATTCATCAGAGTGAAGATTGAAGGTCGACCGTGCGACATGGAGGTGGATTCCGGATCTGGATTCACCATTGTCTCAGACCAGACTGCAAGGGGGCTCTTTCCTGGGGGTAAGTTCCCCTCTCTGGAGCCATTCCCAGCAACCTTGTAATCATACACGGTGGGCCGCATCCACATTCTAGGAATGTGTGCTGTGAGGGTACAATTCCGGAAGAAACAGGCCGTGCTTAAATTGGTGATTGCACAGGGGAGTCGCCCCAGTCTTTTGGGTACTGACTGGTTTCCTGCCTTGGGGCTGAGTATATCAGGGCTCAACTCAGTCCAAACTGCTCCTGAGTTGGGTGAGGTATTAGGCCAAGAATTTGCTGAACTCTTCAGTGGAAAGCTGGGTTGTTATAAAGGGCCTCCAATTGACTTTGAGCTCGACCCCAGGGTGGCTCCAATCCTACTCAAGCCAAGGCGAGTGCCATTTGCTCTGCAACCCAAAATTGAGGCGGAACTGGACAAATTGTTCAAACAGGGAGTTCTTTCACCTGTGGACTCTTCTAAGTGGGAGATTCCTATCGTCACACCCCTTAAGGCGAATGGGGAAGTGAGGATTTGTGCAGACTACAAATGTACCATCAACAAGGCACTCAGGGGAAATTCATACCCCATTCCAGTGGTCTCTCAGCTGTTGGCAAAATTGGCTGGGGGAAATTTTTTTGCCAAACTTGATCTGGCTCAAGTTTACCAACAGCTGCCAGTGACTCCGCAATCTGCGGAAGCACAAACAATCGTAATGCACAAAGGGGCTTTCAGAGTGAACAGGTTACAGTTTGGAATTTTTGTGGCTCCAGGAATTTTTCAAGGGCTAATGGAGTGCCTGTTAAGGGGTCTGCCAGGGGTCTTGCCATTTTTTGATGATGTTCTGATTGCTGGGAAAGACGCCCAGGAACTAGTGGGGTGTATCCGTGCTGTGTTACTCAAATTTAAGGAGGTGGGGCTGCAGCTGAAAAAGTTTTGGGGTGCCATCTGTGGATTTTTGGGGGTTTAAAATTGATGCAATGGGCATCCACCCCACTGACTCTAAAATTAAAGCCATTACTGAGGCACCACGCCCACGGAACAAGACAGAGTTACAGTCATTCCTGGGACTTATTAACTTTTACCATTCATTCCTACCTCAAAAAGCTTCAATAGCGGAACCGTTGCATAAACTATTGAAGAAAAAGTGTGTGTGGTGTTGGGCTCAGGCACAGCAGAAGGCTTTTGACACCTTGCGGGGCATGCTGACTAGCAGGAGCGTCCTTGCTCATTATGACGAGTCGAAACCTCTTGTTCTGGCATGTGATGCTTCTCAATATGGGCTGGGAGCTGTGCTGAGCCATAGGGAACTGGATGGGTCAGAAAAGTCCATCTCGTTCTATTCTCGTACGTTGTCGCCAATGGAGCGCAACTACGCACAAATTGACAAGGAAGTCCTGGCAATAGTTGCAGGGATTAAAAAGTTTCATGACTATTTATATGGTTGCCACTTTTTCCTTGAAACTGACCACAAGCCTCTGTTAGGATTGTTCCACCCGAACAAACAGACCCGCAGATTCTCTCCCCCAGAATGCAGCGATGGTCTATATTCCACTTGGGGCATCCGGGAATGGTCAGGATGAAGTCGCTGGCCCGGTGCTATGTATGGTGGCCTGGGATGGACCAAGATGTTGAACGATGGGTACGGACATGCAAGGCATGTCAGGAAGTGTGCCCAGAAGTGGCCAGAGCACCAGTCCACTGGTGGGAGCAGACCTGGACTCCCTGGAGCCGGCTGCACTTAGATTTTGCTGGGCCATTCCAAGGAAAGGTTTTTTTGGTTATCGTTGATGTGTATTCTAAATGGTTAGAGGTGGCTATGGTTCCCAGCATGTCGTCAGCTGCAGTCATCAAGGTGCTGAGACAGCTGTTCGCAACCCATGGGTTGCCCGAGACCATTGTCTCAGACAATGGAGCAGCCTTTGTATCCCAAGAATTCAGGGCATTCCTGGCTGATAATTTCATAAGAGGGGTCACCTCAGCTCCTTTTCATCCCTCATCCAATGGGCAGGCTGAGCGCATGGTGCAGACAGCCAAAGGATCTCTTGCACGCTTGATGGAGTGTGACTGGTCAACGCGCATTGCCTGAATGTTGTTCTTGCAGCATGCGACACCGTGTACTACTACGGGCAAGTCGCCAGCAGAGCTGCTTCTAGGTAGAAGGCTGGTGATGGTGCTGGAATATGTCCACCCAGACAAAATGCCAAACCGCAAGGCTAGAGCACCTCCACAGGCAGAGAGCGACTCTACAAGGTATTTTGCTCCTGAAGATTTGGTCTGGGTGAGGAATTATGCCAGACGTCCCCTGTGGGTGCCAGGGGTGATCACCAGAGCGTCTGGGCCAGTCTCTTATTGCATGACCATTGAAGATGGCAGGGCCTGGCATAGGCATGTGGACCAACTGAGGCGCAGAGCGCCCAGTAGAGTTGGTACCGGTATGGGTGAATTGCAGCCTGAGAGTGACACATGATTCACAGCTGCAAGACCAGAGCGGAGATGCCCCAGGAATGCAGGTACCAGTGGCGTCTGCAAATGAATCTGCTCCTGCAAGTCCTCATGGTGCCGAGGAACAGATCAGGGACACTGAGTTGTCTGAAACTCCCTCCGTGTCAGACAAAACTATTATTGTAGACTCTCCCCCACAGACACTGCCTGCTGAAGCCCCTGCAACACCTGTAGTCAGGAGATCAACTAGAAGTCGCAGGGCCTCACAATATCAAAAGGATTACGTGTGCTGTGCCCACCAGGGGGAGAGGGGTGTTATGTATTGATCTGTAATTGCTTGTTGAAGTAACTGCCTTCCTGTTCAGGCCTATTGGTTGATTCTAGTTGCTGCATTTGGATCTTCAATCCTATTGGTTCCCGCCAAAAGGCAGCCTTGTGATTGATTGTAATTGTTCCCTCCAAAATGTATCTTTTCCTAGCCAGTCCTGGCCCCTATAAATGTAACTCCCTCTCCCCAATCCTCAGTCTTGTCTCTCCCTGATTAAAGAGCTGTTCACTAGAAGCTGTCTCCAGCCTGCTTTGTCTCTGAGCTGAAATCACTGCTGAATCACTAACCCCACGCTACAATACCTGTCAATGTTTTCTCTGGCCCCAGCCAGGAATGGAGGGGGGAGGTGTATACAAAAACACATGTACAAAAATGCAAACAAAGTGCCTTCTCCCCCTCCTCTTCCCAGCCCAATCACAAAAAACAAACAAACAAAAAACCAAAAAGTGTCCTTCCTTCTGATTGCAACCCCCCCCACAAAGTGTCCCCTTCCCTTCCCAGTTCAAAAAAAAGAACTCAAACAAAATGCCCTTTCCCCATCCCAGTTCCAAAAGAACTCAAACAAAATGTCCCTCCACCTCCGCTTCCCCTTCCCCTCCAGCACTGTGCTCCTTGTTGCAAAAAAAAAAAAAAAAAAAAAACCTCCACACAAACAAAGTCACATTTCGGATTTGAAAATAAGGAATCATGGTCACACTGGATAACTCCAAAAAGTGTGGCAGTCCAAAGAAATATTCTACTGAAAAATCTGGCTGCAAACCAGCAACAAATTTGGCACAGTGGGTGAAGACTATCTCTTTCTGCTCTATGGTAAATGTGGATAAATGTGGGCAAATGGTTGAAGGTTTTTTTAAAGTTACTCTGTTTTATCCCTGTAAAGAAGTAAGAGACCTGGAGCTCCAGCTGATTTAAAACAGATGAAATGCATTGGTAAGACAAAATTTGCATGCCTTTATAAACCCAAGTCAATTTTAGCTTCTTCTTTTTTCATTTACAGAACTTGAGACATTAATAGATCTAATTCATATTTTGTAATTAATACTTTGAAAGCATGAAAAGTTCCAACATTTGCTGTCTTCCTTATAACTTGCAAACATTTTAATAGCTGAGCTATTTGCACAGCATAGCATTCTGCCCAATCGGAATGTGTCTGGAGTCACCTAAGCGGCTATATAGGGTGTGGGGGGCAGAAGTCTGTTACTTTAAACCCTGCCATGGAGTTCAATGTGGAAAAAATCATTAAAGTCCTTTCAGAACATACACTTTTAGCTCCTATCTGAAAATATTTAAAAAGATATATTTTTAAAAATAATGATATTATTCAGCAGCTCATTCATTTAAGCTGTGAATTTATGTACCCCCCCTTTTGTCTAACATAAATTTCAAAGCAAGTTTTACTTGGTTTACTCGCATGTATTTTTACCTTTCCCCCACCTTTCTCAGTCTGTAGGAGTTGCTAAGTTACAAAATGTCCCATCATTAACAGCTCTGCTAAGATCTTGAAAATCAATAGCATCTCATAGATTGCCCTCTCTTCCTGTTACCCCCTCCCTTCTTAAGCAATATTGCCTTTTCCATTAAGTTCTGCTCAGATCTTGGAAACTAACAACTGTAGGTTGCTTTATTGAGTCAGCCCATCTCATGTTAGATCTTCCTCTTAGCCTATGGATCTACCCCATTTTCCAAGCATTTTAGTCTACTTTGATCCCTTCTGTATTTCATTTAAACATGTATGTGTATGGTAGGAGAAGTTCAGGTTACCTTTTTTGCTTGAGTGAGACTTCATGCTTGACTTGCATTATATGCTTGAGCGCTCACGTTTCTGCTTTTCTGGGTGTTTTGTTGTATCTGTTCCAACATCACATTTCAAATGACCTGATTATTGTCCCTGTCCTCCTTTCCACATAGTATTGATGATGTTGACTTTGGTTTCCAGTGATATTCTTTGATAACTCCAACCTCTCCCCTTCTTTTATTTAAAAAAAAGCAGAGGGACATCTTTTGGAAAACATGCACACAACATGTCCATGGAGGTTTGGGTCTAATGCAGCTTTTCTTCCTCAGCCTGCCTAACTCAAAAGAAAGCCATAGCAGATTGGTGTATAGCTTTCCAAACTGCATTTGATGGAGTGGGCATGTCAGCAATGGTTTAAACTGTAAAAGTGTGGGGTTTAGTGATTTCAGCAAGTGATTTCAGCTCTGTGACATAGTAGGCTGGAGACAGCTTCTATTGTAACATCTCTTTATTCAGGGAGAGAACAAGACTGGGGACTGGGGAGAGGGAGCTACATTTATAGGAACGAGGACAGGCTAGGAAAAGATACATTTTGGAGGGAACAATTACAAGCAATCACAAAGCTGCCTTTTGGCGGAAACCAATAGGATTGAGGATCCAAATGCAGCAACTAGAAATAACCAATAGGCCTGTTCCCTTTGGAACAGGAAGGCAGTTACTTCAACATAAGCAATTACAGATAATAGGAATACAGATCAATACACAACATAAACAAGAGCTTAAAGAGCATGCATGTTTCTCCATTGTATATGTTGTACCTATTCCCATCTTGGCTTCATCATTTTATTAAGTCCAAAACAGCTCTTCAAAATATTTTGGCACATGGACTATCCACATCCAAGCTGTTCTCACTCCAGCCTTCTGTCAGTAACCATAGTACAGATTATATTATCATGTTCTGGAATCCTCAGCTACCGGGTACTTGTATTTGAGAGAAAATTCTGATTGAATATCTGTAGCTAGTCTAAATTTAAATTCCCATTTTAAAAAGACAAAACAGATTTCTATTCAGCAATGTGGAATTTGAATGTGCTTTTTGACTCCATGATTCAAAAGGCCTGAAAATGGTCCAGTATCAGTGCATAATAGTGTGCCTGGAAAAAGGATACCAAGCTTTACATAGCAAACGGAAGCTTAAATGTTGACAACATCAATGGCAGCAGTCAATATGGTCTATATAGAATATCATCTTCTGCTCACTACCATTCAGACATGTTGAAAAATACATCTGAGAATGGCTTTGTGTTTGGGTGAAAAGTAATGAACTAATGGAAATATGAGTCAGCTTCTGGAATGTTCCTTTGTGTGGTGTCACTTTGTGAATGGTAATGGGGCAAGAGGACTCCTGTGCAACAAAAAGTCATGCAAGGTGAACTGGGTGACCATACACTTTAGCCTGAGAGACTGAGAGAAGGGCTTCCTAGAAGATATCAAAAATTAGATGGATAGGGATTAGTGTCATCAACACACTTGTAGTACCTCTTTTTACCAGTGTTCCCACCACAAATGCCCTAACAACTTTAAAGAGAACACTAAGAAAAGACAGCACCCTCATCTCCAGAAGCAGCCTCAACCCAGATCAGATATGCCTGCTTCTGGAGCTGTGTCTGAACACCATCTGAGGGGACTTCTACAGACAGAAACATGGTTTTGCCATGGGTTCCCCAGTGTCACCAATTGTTGCTAACCTATATATGGAAGAAGTGGAGAAGAAAGCACTCAACACCTTCCCAGGGACAACTCCATCCCACTGGATCAGATATGTGGATGATATCTGAATGAAAATCAAGACTTTAGTACAGGCCTTTATAGACCACATCAATGTGGTGGGCTGTAATATTAAGTTCACTAGGGAAGACACCCAAAACAGCAGGCTGGCTTTCCTGGATTGTGCAGTCATCATCAGACCTGACCGTGGCCTGGGAGTAGAAGTTTACAGAAAACCCACCCACACAGATCAGTTCAGTTCTGATGAAGCTGTTTGGATGAGCAGCGAAAGGTTTTGATCTCTCAAGAAAAAAAAATCCAGTTGCTATGACTCAACTTCCAGATAAACTCACCTGGATGACTGAGAATCTTCACAGACTTATTCTTTGACTCCCACCATCCATTACAACACAAATTAGGAGTCATCAGGACCCTAAACCACAGAGCAGAGGGCATCCTCACCTCCTCAGAAGCCAGGAAGAAGGAAGACAAGCACTTGAAGACAGCACTTAAGGCCTGTGGTTAACCAAAGTGGACCTTCAACAAAGCAGTGTGCCAACCCAGAAGAACAATGGATCAGCCTGAGACCCAGAGCCAACAGAAGAACCTAGTCATTTCCTACATGGCTGATTGTCTGAAAAGCTGTAAAGGATTTTTGGCAAACACCACATCCCTGTTTATTTCAAACTCACCAACACACTAAGGCAGAGACTCATACACCCAAAGGACCTGACACCAAAACACAAAAGGAGCAATATAGTATATGTGGTCCAATGTGATGATGAGTGTTTAGACCTCTACATTGGAGAAACTAAACAGCCATTAGACAGAAGGATAGCCCAACATATGATAGGGAACAGCTCAGGACCAGAATCAGCACTACACTTCCACTTGAAGGACAAAAGGCTCTCATTCAAAGATGAATATGTACACATATTAGACAGAGAAGATAGGTGGTATGAAAGAGGGGTCAGGGAAGACATTTCTGTAAGTATTGAAAACACCTCTCTCAACAGAGGTGGGGGGTAAGGCACAGTTGATAGAGTGGAAAGGAGGTCAGGTTAAATAAACAATTGATAAGGTAGAGAAGAAGGTCAGGTCAGGTTAAATAAACAATAGATAAGACAGAGAAGGTAAGGTCAGCTTAAATAAACAATAGAGAAGATAGAGAAGGTAAGGTCAGATTAAATAAACAATTGATAGAATGACTCTTAGCTGTAAGCCATTTTAACTGGTTCTTGTGATTAAGGGGTGTGGTTTCAGAAAGCTATTTGAGATGCTGATGAAGATATTGAAAGATGTCCAGGACAGCAGGCTTAATCAACTGATTGATCTATGCTGTCTTGAACCCTTAAGGGACCCTTAGACCCTTAAGCTAAGATGCTTGCTAACCTACTTTCTGTACTGTACTGTACTGTGCTGTGCTTTATTTCTATCTGTCTTTAATAAACCTTTTACAATTTTACTACTTCTGAGCGTGGCATTGGCACCAAGAACAAGATGATGATTCAGAGAGTCATTTTAAAACCAATGTCAACTTATCACAGTCTATCTGCCACTCATCAGGCAATGATTTCAACAATACCCAGACAAATAAAAAATACTTCATGCCTCCACCATACTTTATGGGTTTCAGCACCTTAGGCCATTGTTCACCTAAAAGCCTATTGAGACTATTGGCTACCTAACAAGCCTACTTAGGCCATTGTTCATCTCCTGAGCCTATTTCAGACCAGGGTGACATGAGGTCAAAGTGAACTATAAAATGGAAGACTCGCAACTAACTTTCCTCAGACTGATAAAGCTGTTTGGATGAGCAGTGAAACATTTCAATCTCTCAAGAAAAGAATTCCAGTTGCTGTGACTCAACATCCAGATAAACTCACTTGGATGTCTGTAAATCTTCACAGACTTTTAGTACCATACCAAAATACTCTGGACAGAATCTTTCAGTTTTTCCATGTACTATAAAGTATGTAAAATAGTATGGGGCATCATGGAACCCTGAGACACTCCACAGGCCAAGGACTCGTAATGGTGATAAGCTGCTCTGTAGGTCTTTGTCTGGATTTTTCTCGACTGCGCAGCTGAAGTTTTTAAGCCAATAATTTCTACATTTTGCCAATAGCTTATTCGCAGAGCCCAACAACTTCTGGCAAATGACAAGTTCCCTACCTTACTTTAAATAAACAGAACATTTCATCTGTAGCTCTTGATAAAAATTTTATTAACATAGAGTGTTCCTAATGTTTAGTTTTTCTAGTCTTCTGAGAGGAAGCAATTCATTCAAAAATAAGTGATTCCACAGATACATTCTCTGGTGTGTGTGTGTGTGTGTGTGTGTGTGTGTGTGTGTGTGTGTGTGTGTGTGTGTGTGTGTGTGTGTGTGTGTGTGTGTGTGTGTGTGTGTGTGTGTAAAACTGGTGTTTGTTTCATATAAAATCCACATGAATTGAAAAACACAAAAGTAGACCAGGTGATATCTTTAGGCTACTAGTAAAATAACAAAAAGTTGCTAATATTTTGAGATTCCTTTTATCCTATTTATAATGCAGACAGATGCATTAGAGAGAGGTAAAGGAGCTGTATTGGCCCAAGAGAAAAATGGAGAAGAACATCCTATATTATTTTTAAGTAGAAACTTAAAAGATAAAGAGAGAAAATATGCAACAATTCAGAAAGAAGCATTAGCTGTAAAATGGGCTATACCTGTGCTGAAATATTATTTTGTTGGGAGCTCTGTTAATATTAATTACGGCTCACACACCTTTAGCATGGTTGACTAAAATGAAAGATGTGAATCCTCAATTGGCGGGGTGGTATTTGGGACTACCACCATTTTCCTTTGAAATTAAACATAAGAAAGGTAAAGAAAATGCTAATGCCGATTATTTTTCTTGGCAGGGTCCATCGGCAAGAGATCCAGAACCAAGGATGGCTCACTTGTGTGTGGGGGCGGGGTATGTGAACAAGATAAATGTGACCCATCCACTGTGAAAAAAGAGGAGAAACATTGTGGAATAGAAACAGAAATGAAGACCCTGAATATAGAAGGAACAGGAATAAAAAAAGATGAAAGAATGAGATATGAAGAAGAAGCAAAGTTAATGTCAAAGCAAGAAGGAATGTGTGGGGTGGTGGAATGTTATTGTGTGACTGACAGAGGAGAGAATGAATGGGAAAGGGGGGAAGGAAAAATGAGAGGGTATAAAAGGGAAGTCAGGGAGACAGGAGTGCAGAATAACCCAGAAGGGATAGATAGAGGAAACCAGACTGAGAAGGCAATATTAAGAGTGAAGGAACAAGGAGTGCAAACCCAGAAAGATATTCAAATGAAGGTTGACATCAGATTACCCCTTCCCACTCCTCCTTTAAGGGTTCCCGTGATACGTGCAGGAAGAGCCAGTGAAGTACCCACTATCAATTATTCTAAAGCCATCAGAAGTGGGCCTCCAGGATAGATTCCTGGTTAGGGCTGGGAGAATCAACAAGTGGCTGTCAGCAGGGCCGGCGCTAGGTTTTTTGCGCCCCAGGTGAGGGATGAGGGGTGGGCGGTGGGGGGGGGGTGGCGGCCAGTGGCAACGGGGGCGGTGGGCGGTGGGGGGGCGGGGTGGTGGCGGCGGTGGGCTGCGGGTGGACGGGGACGGGTGGCAGGGGGCGGATGGCGGTGGACAGCAGCAAGGGGCAGCGGTGGTGGGGGGGCCAGCAGGCTGGCCAGCACCCCCTCTCCATTTTGGCATCCTAGGCAACTGCCTAGTTCACCTTAATGGACGTGCCCACGGCCCTGGCTGTCAGACGCCTCTGTTGAGGAACCTGATGTGCTGGGCCCCTGGTGGCGAAATTAGCCCAAATACACCAATAGAGCACCACAATCCATTCTTAACTGAAGCTTTAGATGTTTGTCAATTGTTGCAGAATACAAGTTCAGACTGATTAATGTTACCTAATATTAATGTTGTAAACCAAGAAAGAAATGAAGCAATGTTAACAAACAATTTGAATAGAAGTTTGTTCTGTTTTGATAACCCACTTGAGGCAGTGGATATATCTCCGTCGTAACCATTAAGGATTTTCAATGAACCTTCAAACCATCTCTAGTGGACAATCTCCATCCAGTTTGGAGTCCTGCTTTTCATGTGTTTCAGTTCCATGGATAGTGGAGGTTCTTTTCAGACAGGTGATTTCCACATGCAGAGGATGGTGGAATCGATGAAGGAGTGGTGATGAGGCTAGTATACCACTTATCCTCACATGTTTCATTCATCTTCAGGAAGACCTGAAGAGTGCCTCTCTCATGGAGAGCTGTTTACAAAACAGGGTTACAGAGAGCAAGCCAGATTCAGTTCCACACAAGGAATGAATGAACATATAAACAAATTCTTTCATTAATGGAAATATTTATATCTTGCCCTAAACTAAAAAGATTTCATTTTAAAACTATGTACAAGTTAAACATTTTAAAATAACTTAGAATCTGGATAATTCACATTCTACAACCCAATCAGCCAATGACGCTTCCTCCCTGAAACTTTAATGAAGGGTCAGGTTTGAATGTGTGGCCATCATCAGTGGCAGCCAGGCCTCCACAGTGAGGGCATTCTCTAACTGAGGCTCAACAATAGCACAGAAGGCCCTCTTTCCAATGTGCACGAAATGTGTTTCTCTTATGAATAGAGGTATGTTGCCTTTGTTTGTAGGCACTGCTTGTGAAAAATCCCTGCCTTTATGTTTTTGAAAAGCTCCATTGATAATGTTTTGTTTAAAAAAATATGTTGTGTGCAACATCACCCTACAGTTCTACCACTTTCTAGACCAGTTTGTGATTCCCTCACATGGAGGTTTGAATTTCCTGTGTCAGTGCAGGCAGAGATTTTTGTTACCTTGTACAGTCTTATGAATGCAGGTGTTTTATGAAAATAATCTCCTCTTTCTTGCTAACTGCACTTGAAGGGAGCTGCCCTTTCCGTACAAAAGCACTCTTTGGTTTTACCAGGGACATTTGTGTGCAACAATTTAAGGAACTGCTACAGGCAGATTTTGGTCCACAGGGACACGAGAGATACACGTTGTCTCTCTCCAACATGTTGAGTTTACTACACAATTTCAGTACTGGTTTAATAAGATCTGCCTTAAGCAGAAGGGCAGCATTGCCTTATATTATAACTCGGAAGTATTCCCTAAAGAGTTTGCTCAGAGAATGTTTTCTCTTCTTTTAGTAGTTTCCTGTTTATTGACCTCATTTTATAACCTTTTAAGAAAGACAGATATCCAAGTGTCTCTTCTCCTGAGCAATTGTTATATTTAATCACTCTGCTCATTTCAAATAAAATGTTGCTTCCCCTAACCAAATAAAGCCAGTAGAGGTGGTAATGATCCGACACAAATGTGAGCTATTGATTTGTTAAGTGCTATTACAACAATAATTTATGGGAACCTTTGTTGTTCTTCTTCTCCAGTTACTGCTAAAGATGGTGTTTATTTGACCACTGGTGATGTAGCAGAGCTAAGACCTAACTGAGAGGCCTAATGGCTTCTCTGTCCGCCTAGCCAACGGAGGGAGGAGGGAAAAGGAGTAAGATGGTCAGCTTCAGCAAGCCATGCCTGGCATTTTCTCTGCCAGAGTACGCTGCTGCAGCAGGCATTCTTTCTGGAAATTGCAGGCATTTCAAACAAGTTTATAAATGTGAATATTGGAAGGTGATATTAAAGGAGAGTCTACCCATTCACCAAACTGTGTTCAATGAAGTACTAAAGAGAGCCTATCTGCATACAAATTCAATGAGCAATGCTCTCTGTCTGACTGTCTGTCTGTGGGCCTTTTCACACGACCCCTAAGATCCGCTGGCCCCTTAAATTCGGACCAAAGATCTTAGGGGTTCGTTGCTCTTCCTTCCTCCCCACCAGAGAAAGAGAGGAAAAAATGCAGCTCACCTGGAGGAGCTTCCCGGAGCTCTGTTTCTCTTCCCTTTTTCTTCTGCTTGCTTTTTTTCCTCCCAACTCTTCTCTTAAAGGGGCGGGAGGCAAAAAAACACACAAGCAGAAGCCAGGAGAGCCCCGCACTGACCAGATTAAATCCGGACCTGGGGATTTTCACCCACCTCAAGCAGGTACAAGAAAGTGCAGCTGGGTCGCGCTTAGGTGGGCGGGGTCGCACTTAATTTCCTGCAAACTCCGGAGCTGGTGGGAAAACACTTGTAAGGTCCGGAGTTTGCAGCCATTTGCTGCGGAGTTTAGGGGTCGCGTATAAAGGCCCTGTCTGTCGGTCTCTGTCTGTCTGTCTGTCTGTCTGTCCGTCTGTCCCTCCCTCCCTCCCTCCCTCCCTCCCTCTCCATCTATCTATCAGATGTCTTCATAGAAAAATTGCAAAGCAGACAGAAGCAGAGCTATTTGCACCTTTGCCAAAATTTATTTATTTATTTAATATATTTAGAACTCAGGATCTCTCCTGAGGGGACTCTGGGCAACTCACAAAATAAAACACAATAAAATATTGGATATTTAAAAAAATCAAACCCCATCTGAAACTAACAATATACATATAATTCTTAAGAGTACACAGCGGAGCTTTAAAAGAGAGAGGATCTATGATGTTACCCATCTCCAGGAGTGACAGCTGCTTGTTCCACCCCAGGCAAACTGGTAGAATCATGCCTTTAGACTTTTCTGGACTGCCAGGAGTGACTCAACTCTGGGGACATGCTGTTCCAGAGGGCTGGGGCCACTGCAGAGAAGGCTTGTCTCCTAGATCCAGTCAGGTGAAATTGTTTTCATGACAGGGTTTGTAGCACACCCTCCCTGCACAAGAATGTGGGACAAGTTGATATAATGGGGATGAAGTAGTCCCTTAGGTAACCTGGCCCCATGCCATCTAGGGCTTTAAAGGTGATAACCAACACTTTGAATTGGACATGGAATCAAACTAGCAGCCAGTGCAGCTCATATAACAAAGGTATTGCATGTGCCAATCTCAGGGCAACAAGAATAACATGCATTAGGCATGGGCACGACCAGAAAAAATGATGTTTCGAGTTTTCATTTGTCGGAACGGGTCCGTTTTGGGTCGTTTCCGTTTGTCGCGAAAGTTTTCAAAAATTTGTCATTTCCGTTTGTCGTTTGTCATTTCCACCATGATTTAGCGCAATTTGACTTCCCAGAGCATAGAGGCGTCCCGCAATCAGGGCCGGCGCTAGGTGTTTTTGCGCCCTAGGCGGCGGGTGGGGTGGGGGGGGGGGGGGGGCGGGGCGGGGGGGGGCGGGGGGGGGGCCATGGGCGGGTGGTGGCCATGGGCGGGTGGTGGCGGGCGGGCTGCAGGTGGGTGGCTGCGCGGGCGGACGGGCGAGTGGGCAGTTAAGATATCACTTAGGATAGAGGTTCTGTTTTTGGCTTGCACCGCAAATGTATGTGTGCAAGCAAATTGAAGTTGGGAAAATAGAAAATAAATGATAGTATATAATATATTTTTAAAATAAATCCACACCTCCCACTCCCAGTTGAACCTCCCCCTTTATCCAATATCAGAAAAAAATCTTCAAACTGCCAGAGAAGAAATAAAGAATAAACTGCTATTCCATTCAGCAGACAAAGCTGCAGGGAATCAAAGAAATTATTTTCTAAATTCAATTCCCTCCCTCCCTGCCTAACTTAAATCCTAAAGCCTCCAGCCTCCCTCCTCAATCTCGATCGAATCACACCAGCACCAGCAGCCAGCCCTCCTCCCTCAACCACATCCATACACCCGACTGCGATTTCTGGAAGGTGCCCTGGCTTTTTATACGATCCGAGACATCCAGAAGTGTCAGTCAAAAACCTGGCGATGCCATTGGTGGAATGGTTCAAACAATTTGCATGGTCCCATCCCATGCCCAGCCCAAATGGGCAGGTCTAAAAAACTAAAAAATAAAATAAAATAAAATAAAATCAATACAACGTTTTATTGCTATAAAAAACCCACTGCTGCTACTATAAAAATTCAGGCATTTAAAATAAATAAATTTCACATGTTTCTGTGGTGATTTGGTGTGTTTTTTGACCATGATTTCAAAAGAAAAATTGCGGTCGCCATTTTGGATCCCCCCACCACCACATGGCATGCAGCGAGACAGACGACAAGGATGACCCCCCCCCAGCCTGGTGCAAGCAGCCCAGGACAGGAGAAGAGGGGGGAAAGGCTGGGAACCCCCAGAAACCACCCCTCTGGTAGGTGGCAAAGCCTCAGGCAGGCATATTTTTGCCTGCTTTTTTTGGACGGGAGTCGGGGTTTTTTAAAAAAAACTTTTAAAAACTTTTTCTGTGCTTCGCATCACGTGATTGCCGCGATGCCACAAACAGAAATGAAAAACCCGACCAAATTTTTCTTTTTTTGGTTTGAGTTCAAGTTCTGACAGCTTAATTATCGTTACCGTTTCCGTTACATAACGGAAACGATAACCGAAAACGGAAACGACAATTTCGCCAAGTCGTGCCCATGTCTAACACACACCATTGTGTTCTGGGCCAGTTGTAGCTTCCAAATACTCTTCAAGGGTAGCTCCATATAGAGCACATTGCAGTAGTGTATATGAGAGATAACATGGGTGTGGAGAGGAGGGTGGTCAGAGCACTCTCCTGAAAGGAGTGCTGCCCACACCAAAGAGGGAAAACTGGGACAAATGGTGGGAAAAGCCAAAGAAAAGGGAAGAGGCAAGGAACAGGCATTTAAGGGAGGAGCAGGAGAGAGAAAATGCTTGAAAGAAACTGGAAGAGACACTCCACATCGGTGGAGCAGAAAAGGTGGGAAAGAAGGAGCCATTGGTGGCAGAAGTGGGATTTGATGATATAAAGAGGCGAGCATGCATTCTACCCCTAGGTTGGGACTGGGTATGGATGCAGGATCCAGATACCTTAAAATGGGACAAAATGGTGATGCCACACACTGAGGCTGAAAGCTACCAACAGCATGCTCACAAGGTCAGGTGTTTGTATTATGGGGAGAGAGAGGCACGAGAGTACAGGAAAAAGCTAAAGGAGATCCACAAAGACATCACCCTCAACAAGTGGGTCACTAAAAAGGTGGAAGAAGAATGGAGACCCCAAAAAATACTCTCTCGGAAGGGGTTCTGTTGTCTTCCAGCAACAACCACCCAAAGAGGAGAGTTGCTGAGAATTTGGGAGCCAAACGTCAATGGAGGATGGGGTGAAGAATCTGGAGCAGACCAGGGAACCAACGCTTGTGAAGGGGTCTAGTGGGGAGGAAATCTCTCTGGACTCGAGGGAGGATTGAACTCTTGGATGTTTACCCCAGTACCTGAATCCAAAAATAATCCTTTTGTTAACTCATACTGTTCCTGTTCCTGTTGGAACTGTTAAAGCTGATGCCTCCAGAAGTATGGAAGAAATAAATAAAATAGACTGTTTGGATAATAAGAACATGTCTTTATTGAATAAAAAGGGAGAGAGTGTCTGGCACACTAGCGAACCCTCACAGTGGGCCTGAGTGACTGTTTGGAAGGCTTCCCAATCCAGGAAGGGCACAATTGGCATACCACATGAAGTTGTGCAAAGGCACTCCTGGCCACAATTTCCACCTGTTCTTCAAGCAAGAGTTGTGAGTCCAGGAGAACCCCCAAGTTGCACCGAGGCAGTGCAATCCCATCTAAAACAAAAGAAGACAAATTTCCAGATACAGAAGACCCATTCACCCACAGCTACTCTGGCCCCTATTCCACGTCCCTTTAAATGCAGATTAAATTTGTAGATAAACCATGTCCAAAAATGTTGTCCCCACAGCCACTGGGTTTTTTGAAAAAAAAAGAAAGAAAAGAAAACCCAGTAACACCCCCTTATATGAGGTTTCCAAGACCTACCAGAGAGGTAGGGAAATTTTTGCCTCACTTAAAAAATCCACCTTTTAAAGAGGCAGACATCTTGGGACCGTGTAGATGATCTGGTTCCCACCCCCATAGCACCAACCGGCTGTTCCTGGGTCTGGTCAGCACTTTCTTTTCTTTTAACTTTCCCCCACCCCTAGCACCAGTCAGCTGGTCCTCTGGCTGGTCTGGCACTGTTTTTATTTTTTTTAATTTCCCCCCACCCTCCTAGCACCAGGCAGCTGGCTGATCAGGCACTGTATTTTTTCTTTTAACTTCCCCCCACCCCTTAGCACCAGTCAGCTGGTCCTCCAGTTGGTCTGGCACTTTTTAATTTTTTTAAATTTCCCCCCACCTTCCTAGCGCAAGCCAGCTGGCAATCATTTTCTTGTGTAACACATTTCTTGTGTAAACCTGGATTGGCTTAATCACAATAGCATTAGGAACTATCCTACTTAGACATGGGCACGACTTGGCGAAATTCTCATTTCCGTTTCCGTTCCTTGTTTCCATTACGCAATGGAAACGGTAACTACAATTAAGCCATCAGAACTCGAACTCGAACCGATAAAAGAAAAATTGGGTCTGATTTGTCATTGTCGTTCATGGCATCGCGGCGATCGTGCGATGCCAAGCGGCACAGAAAAAAGTTTAAAAAAACACCCGATTCCCAGCCAAAAAAAGCAGGCAAAAATATGCCTGCCTGAGTGAGGGCACCTACCAGAGGGGTGGTTTCTGGGGGGGGGTCCCCGGCCTCCCCCCTCTCCTGTCCTGGGCTGCTCTGGTGGGGGGCATCCTCGTCGTCTCTCCAAAATGGCGACCGCAATATTTTTTTTGAAATCGTGGTCCAAAAACCCACCAAAGCACCACACAGAATCATGCGAAAATTAGGTATTTTAACTGCCTGAAGTTTTACAGTAGCAGCAGTGAGTTTTTCTTGCAATAAACGTCTGTCTCCAATCCCGTTGATTTTATTTTATTTTATTTTTATTTTTATTTTTTTACACCTGCACAATGATGGGCTGGCCATGGGATGGGACCATGCAAATTTTTGGAGCCATTCCACCAATCGCATGGCCACTTGGCCAGGTTTTGACTGAGACTTCTGGGATGTGCCAGTCAGGCATAAAAAGCCCACTATAACTCTAGGCCTAACCCTAACCCTAGGCCTAACCCTAACCCTAACCCATACGCCAGTACACTGTCCTTCTTAGTGGGTCAGAGGCACCCAGAGGTGCAGCCCACTAACTCACCCTAACCTTACCCATAATAACCCTAAGCCTAGCCCTTGCCCTAACCCCAACCCTAAGCCATCTGTACTCGCATTGCACTACACACAAGTACTGTCCTTCTTAGTGAGCCAGAGGGCGCCCAGCAGAGGCATTCTTCTCTCACCTCGCTCACAGTCCAAAGTTCCAAAAAACTCCAAAACCTGTACGCCAGTATGCTGTCCTTCTTAGTGAGCTAGAAGCACCCAAAAGAGAGGTGCCTCTGCCAGTGCCACTTGGTACGCAATGGCTACACGGTCATGTACCCTTTCTTTTCCCTTTGTAGCGGGCCAGAGGAGGCATCCACCCCAGAGAGGTGCCTCCAGGAGCCTGCTAAATGCCTTCCCTTCGTAGCGGGCCAGAGGAGGCACCCACCCCAGAGAGGTGCCTCCAGGAGCCCGCTTCCCTACCCCCTAAACCAGTACTAACGACAGACGACAAACGAAACGACAAATTTTTGGAAAAAATCCGCGACAAATGGAAACGAGCCAAAACGGGCCGGCTCTGACACATGACAACTCAAAACGTCATTTTTCCTGGTCGTGCCCATCTCTAATCCTACTTTCTCTTGCTACCTTTTCTCCTTGTTGCTTTTTTATTCTTTCCCTACAAGAAATGGCAATGTTTCCTGTCCATCCTGTAGGTACAAGTAGAAGAACTGAGAATTTGTCATGTCGCATTAGCCTTTCTGTTCCTTTTAGAACTTAATGCATTTTTTTCCTCACTGAGAACAATTGTTATATGTTTTGCCTGGATATACTATATATCTAGAAGTTTGGTTACTTACTGAGAGAATCCCCTACAAAGCATATCTGTCTATGGATCCTCTGCCAAGCACTGCTGCCTCTTTGCCATTTAAAGTCGTCAGGTAAAGTATTTTTCCCTGCTACAACATGACTCTCCAGCAGACTTGGAAATGTACATAGTTGTCTAAAATATAAGCATACTAAATTCCCTAGTTACCATCTGCAAAAATGGATAACATGCTCCCTATCCCAGGCCATCACCCTTTTCTTTCTTAATTTCCTCAGTGACAAGCACTCAGCCAGAGACCAAAGAGGGTTCCTTGAAACCTGGGGGAATGAGAAAAGATCCAGGAGAAAAGAGCCAGAAGAAAAAGAGTAGGAGGTATTGTACAGCAAGATGATGTGGACTGGCAGTCGAATTATTGGCATTCTGGGTGCTCCACATCTGGTGTAAGTCGACCTCAGCAGCCCCTATAGAAAACAGGAGGCCAAGTCCCACGGGCCTAGGTGAACTGCTGCTCCTAAACCAAGAACCCACAGGTTGGACCTGCTCCTAAAGGCTCTCTACCAACTGCATTGCAACATGAACACCTACTTCCTGCTCAAAAAAGGAACTCAGCCTGAGTAAAGGAGAGTATGCACAAACGATGCTGACACTCTGTCTTGGATACTTTTCCAAAGCTGATAAGAGAGACAGGGAATGAAACTAAGTACTCTGAAACCTGTACAGGCTGAGGCCAGACCTGGACAAGCTATCTTGAGTGTTTTGATAGAAATGTACTATATGAGAACTGGAAGGAAGCTAAATGATAAGTATGTGCTGGCAATGGATTTAAAGCTCAGAGGGAGATTTGAAAAATAATAGTTCCACATATTGTATGGTATGAAGAGCTGGCCGGTATCTGAAAGAACAGCTGAGCCATTTGAGCTTGGCTAGTAAAGTTTGCTTTAACTCTTTGTATTTTTGCAAAAACTGGCAAGTACAATGTTTGGGCAAAGATTTTTTTAATGATGGGATAAGGGAAATTATATTTTAAGGAATAATTTGTTTGAAGAAATTGACCAGTGTTGAAAAGTGCTTCTCACACAGGGAAACAAATGCAATCCTCATAATTATTGAACAAGACCATATGGGTGAAAGGACCTAAGGGGTTCATTGTACATTAGTTTGCATAATTCTTTACAGCCCCTTCTTCTAGGATATAAATCATTGTCTTTAGGAGAACAGAAAATAGCCCTCTTTTCTTCTCCTAACTTGTGAGATTTTTTTCTGAACTTTTCTCAAAAACGTTCACATTTGGAAGATCTATTTTTGCACAAAGTCCGGTAACTGTTGCTTTGTTTTACAGACTTATGAAAACAGAAAAACTGTTTCTGTTCTGAGCACTCATTTAGACCTTTTCTGTTCACTGTGTGTCTGCATTGCTTCACAAAGGGAAAGGCTACTAGGAGAGGGAGAGAGAGAGAGAGAGAGAGAGAGAGAGAGAGAGAGAGAGAGAGAGAGAGAGAGAGAGAGAGAGAGAGAGAGAGAGAGAATTTTTGTGCAAAATGCAGAAGGCATTGAAAAAGAAAAAGGGCTCATTCTCTTGCTAGAGGTGAGAACAGTAATGTTCCTCTCAACAAACCATCTCAAAATGCAAGACATAGCCAAAAATGAAAAATTCAGTGAGAATTCTTTATAGCCGTACCTCCTTTCCAGCCTTTTAATGTAACCCAAGTTTAGGAATACAGATGATGCCCAACTAAAGGAGGGACAGTTAATCCATTGCTGAATGGTAAGTAAACATTTAAGTAAATCCAACATTTAAGTAAATCCAATTGATTAAGATGGTCTAGTTTGTACCAGTTATTAGATCTGCTCATACCTTAGTGGTGCATCTCATCACCCTGTCTCATTCTCACTCTAAAAAGCTCAATTAACAGTATAAAATAGACTGCCTCAAAGTATTTCAGTCTTTAATTTATTCATCCATATACCTATGATCTTTCAGCAGAAACCACTGATTCAATGAAGTCCTTGAAGAAGTTTGGTGTGATAGTATAGTAAAATTAATGAAATTAGAGTTAAATATCAAACTTCCAGTTAATTCAGTAACATTTGGGGACTTTGATTTGCAGGATTGAGCCCCTGGATGTCTATAATTATATTTGAGTAGAAAGATGACATTGCATTCTAAATTAATCACTCTTTTGGGGAGGAGATGCTGATAGTATGTCCTTGTACATGAAGGAAAAGGGGCCAAATTGGAATGGGAAATAAGTATTTTATTTTAATAGACCTGCAAGCTTTAATCAGTTGACTTATGAACTGGAGTCTTGTTAAATAAAATCATGAAAGAAAACCAAATACATAATCAATAGTCCAGATATAAAATCATGATAACAGCCTTCTCAACTCAACAGAAGTTAAAATAACTAATTTTGAATGGAGAGTAACTGGCAATACACAGAAGGGGGCAGGGGGTGTTGTTTTTCCTCAGGCCCTCATAGGAACTCACAGTAATAGTTTTTCTTTAACATTCAGTTAATGGAGGGAGTCAAACACATGGAAAAAATCAATAGCACTGAAAAAATAAGCATAAAAGTAAACCATATAACTCTCCCCCAACTCCATATTTCAGCTAGTTCTCTCATCAGACATGAGAAAAGTTATTTTTTAAAAAAAAAAATCAAACTTCCAAGATCTCATAGGCGGCATGCCCGTACCTAAATCTATCAAATATGTAAGAAAAAGTCATTGAAGAAGGTGAAATATGCAATATTTTGATGGAGGGGTTTTGGTTTTTCCCTTTTCTTTCTTTCTTTTTTTTCTTTCTTTCTTTCTTTTCTTTCTTTCTTTCTTTCTTTCTTTCTTTCTTTCTTCTTCTTCTTTTTTTTTTTTGCTATAGATTTAAATTGTTACTTGCACAAAACCCCCTGTGGAGCCTACAGAGGAACTGCTTGATCTTTCGCAGTAGAGTTCTGTCCAGGAAAATATTGAAATGTCCGTGAAAGAAAGAAAGAAAGAAAGAAAGAAAGAAAGAAAGAAAGAAAGAAAGAAAGAAAGAAAGAAAGAGGAAGAAAGAAAGAGATTGTTCTAAAGGTCCATAAAACTTCTTGTCTCTACTTGAAATAAGACAAAAAATGTCAGATACTCCCATGAAAATGTTTTTCAAAATAACTCACCAAGAAAAATATCTATATCTATATCTATATATCTGAGAGTATGACACTGAGTCATATTCTGGGCTCTGTCTTTCTTATGTTAGAGATTGGGTTGGGGTGCATGGAAAAATGACACAAGATAAACTCAAGAGAAGTGGCTTTTTCAAGAAAAGAACATTTCAAATCAAACATAAGAAACATAAGACATTGTTCATTTGGTCCAACACTGTCTACACAGTCTGGCAGTAATTTCTCAGTGTCACAGAACAACTGGACTTTCCCATCGGCTGTAGGGAAGGAAGACAACTGTATCTGCTTTGCACACATCTGATTCTGAGATTAATCCCAGTTCATCTGTATAAGAAAGCTTCTACTATGCTTGACTTGAAATCTCATTCAAGCTGTCAAGGAAGAGCTGAACTTAGGAATTTTGCAGAAGACATACCTGTTTTACCAATGAGATATGGCCCTGTCTTACACAACAGGTATTGTGACCATTCCAAACATGTTCCGCTCTTTCTTGCAAATTCTTCCAGCGGGTGAACATTGGCTATGGAGATTTATCTGTGGTTTTATTCACTAAATCGAAGAGTCCTTGCCTGAGGGCCATCCTTCTTGAGTGAACTGAATCTTCCTGCGATGGATTTGACACAGAGAGTGCAGGTTTCTAGTTAGTTCCCCTGCCCCTCAGCTGACTGCTAGAGCTATAGGGCAGAGGAGAAGCCACAACAATATTCTCCTAGGCAGGAATTTAAAAGAATGGATTGCTTAATTATATAGGGCTAGCTGTCAAATCCTAATGGGTAACTACCCTGAGGCTGTTATACAATGCACATGGATTTTTCAAAATGATTGGCACGTTCAGCAGGAATTGAGTAGAAAAGCATCACATAGGAGGCACCTCCTAGATGCCTTTTTCTTTGCTTAGTTTTGGGGTTTTTTTGGATGCACACACATAAAATTTGCACAGAGAAGAAGCCCTCACTCACACATCTGGTTTGTACTGCATAAATTGGAGTGGATGTTTTGCATAGATGCAATATTGATTCTTGAAGATATGTTCAACTCCTTGGGCTTTTCTGAAATCCTCATAATTACAAGAGACAGTTACTTTCAAACATGGGCTTTAAATGTGCCTTCAGGGTTCAAAACCACTAGACCCCAAAGACATTGTGGAGGAATCAGGACAGATGGGCATGTATTTAAAGGTGACTATTGCCTGCAAACATAACTAAGTTAGTTCTGTTCATACACCTTATAGTGTTTGAACTCCAGCAAAACTCCAAAATTCCAGTCCTGCTTAGTGGGCAATGTGAATATTCTGAGCATAGAGAATACAGATAAATTCTATTGCCCCAAACCAGCCTGTAAATAATGAGACAAGACAACTTCATTTTGGGGGAAAATAGGGCCACAACTTTATTGAATACCAACTGTAATAATGAATAGAATGGCAAGGGGACCTGAACCCGTAGTGTCAGGAGGTATGCCACCGTCCCATGCGTATTCAGTGAGATTCACTCTTCCAAAGGATGCCACGTGCCTGTTCAGCATCCCTTGGACTTGAGTGAATCTGCCAGCCAGGGAACAGCCCTCGGTTCGGCCTACTATTACCTTGTTGACAATTAATCCTAACCCTAGCCAGGGTGATTTAATTATCCGAGGGCTGGATGGCACCTTAGGGTGACCTACGAAGGCTGTAACTGAATACCTGTACCCCCTGCACTACCCACAATGGAGAGATGCAGCTGCATCTTCACCCCAACCGGCCGAGCAGCTCAGCCTTCAGGCCTCCTTGGATGTCACTTAGGGAAATATCTAACCCCCCTGTCAGACTGGTGGACACCATCCCTGTGATATAGGTTGGGGAACCTTAGGGTAATTCTGGCCAAACTTTGCATCAGCATATCTGGGCCGGCCTCGCTGGTTACACGTCTAGTGGAGAGTAGACATGGGCATGACCAGAAAAAAAGACGTTTCGAGTTTTCGTTTGTTGGAATGCGTCCGTTTCGGGTCGTTTCCGTTTGTCATGAAATTTTTCAAAAAAATGTCATTTCCGTTTGTCATTTGTCGTTTCCACCATGATTTAGCGCAATTTCACTCCCCAGAGCATAGGGGTGTATGCAATCAGGGCAGGTGCTAGGTGCTTTTGCGCTGTAGGTGGCGGGCGGGGCGGGGGGCAGGCAGCAGGGGGGAGGTGGGGGGGGGTGGTGGTGGGGGCCATGGGCGGGCAGTGGCCGTGGGCGGGCGAGTGGGCGGGTGGCGGCGCGGGCAGACGGGCGAGTGGGCAGTTAGGATATCACTTAGGATAGAGGTTCTGTTCTTGGCTTGTACCCCAAATGTGTGTGTGCGCAAGCAAATTGAAGTTGGGAAAATAGAAAATAAATGGTAGTATATAATATATTATTAAAATAAATCCACACCTCCCACTCCCAGGCGAACCTCCCCCTTTATCCAACATCAGAAAAAAATCCTCACACTGCCAGAGAAGAAATAAAGAATAAATTGCTATTCCCTTCAGCAGACGAAGCTGCAGGGAATCAAAGAAATTATTTTCTAAATTCAATTCCCTCCCTTCCTGCCTAACTTAAATCCTAAAGCCTCCAGCCTCCCTCCTCAATCTTGATCGGATCACACCAGCACAAGCAGCCAGCCCTCCTCCCTCAACCACATCCATACACCGACTCGACTGCGATTTCTGGAAGGTGCCTCAGCTTTTTATGCCCTCCGAAACATCCAGAAGTGTCAGTCAAAACCCTGGCGATGCCATTGGTGGAATGGTTCAAAAAAATTGCATGGTCCCATCCCATGCCCAGCCCAAATGGGCAGGTCGAAAAAAATAAAAAATAAAATAAAATAAAATAAAATCAATATGACATTTTATTGCTATAAAAACCCACTGCTGCTACTATAAAAATTCAGGCATTTAAAATAAATAAATTTCACATGTTTCTGTGGTGATTTGGTGTGTTTTTTGACCACGATTTCAAAAGAAAAATTGCGGTTGCCATTTTGGATCCCCCCCACCGCATGGCATGCGGTGAGAGACAGACGACGAGGATGACCCTCCCCCAGCCTGGTGCAAGCAGCCCAGGACAGGAGAAGAGGGGGGGAAAGGACGGGGACCCCCCAGAAACCACCCCTCTGGTAGGTGGCAAAGCCTCAGGCAGATATATTTTCGCCTGCTTTTTTGGCCGGGAGCCAGGGTTTTTAAAAAATCTTTTAAAAACATTTTCTGTGCTTCGCATCGTGCGATCGCCGCGATGCCACAAACGGAAATGAAAAACCCGACCAAATTTTTCTTTTTCAGTTAGAGTTTGAGTTCTGATGGTTTAATTATCCTTACCATTTCCGTTACGTAACAGAAACGATAACCGAAAATGAAAACGACAATTTCGCCTAGTCGTGCCCATGTCTAGTGGAGAGGTCCAGTGCTAGGGCTTGCACAGTGCCAGGATCTCAGGCCATGGATTGCTGCTGCTCTGTGACCAGGTCACCCTCCTCATCCGAAGGTCGTCACCACCCGCAGTGGTGTCCCGTTGATCCTGCACACACGATCCATGTCCTGCCACATATGCCTCAGCCAGTTTGCCTTCTAAAGCAGAAATGTGGGACATCATTCATTCTCCCATTGATTGAAGCTCAGCAATCTTTTGGGCCTTGGATGTTCTCTTAGGCCTGCCACTAGGGTGCTCTCCTGAGCTGTGCAGCAGTGCTCGCTCACGTTCTAACGTGCTGAGCATTTGCCAAATGGCAGAAAAAAGTGGTAATTCATCCTCAAAGTGTTCTGCTTATATACCTCCCAATACCACTTTAAGTAGTCTCTGGGTGGTTTACAATTTTTAATTACAGTGTGCAGGCTACACATTGCCCCCCCCAGCAAGCTGGGTACTCATTTTACTGACTTTGGAAGGATGGAAGGCTGAGTGAACCTTGAGCCTGCTACCTGGGATTGAACCCCAGGTTGTGAGCATGGTTTTACCTGCAGTACAGGCATTTAACCACTGCGCTCAGAGGATGAAAGTTCAGGGGGGAGGGTGGCGTGGGCTTTGTGTTTTGCTGGGGCCTTGCCCTTAGCATTCCCTGCTCCCTTCATGGGAGCCATGCTGGGCTTAGGTAAAGAGGGTGAGGCCCAGTGATAGTTGGGTGGGTTAACCCCCCCTCACTGCAGTCTGTGGGCCCCGGCGATGAGAAATGGTCCTTCCCTGGGGAACTGGTGGACTCACCCATCCCTTTCTAGGCCTGAGGCATGTGGCCAGGAGTGGGTTGTTGTTGTTGTTGTTGTTGTTGTTGTTGTTGTTGTTGTTGTTGTTGTTTGTTGTTGTTGTTGTTGTTTACCTACCCTAGCAATCTAGCTCCAACCCTCCCTGTAGGGGTGGCACCACTGAGAGCGCACCCATCCTGCCCCCCCAGCTGAAGCCCGGGCTCTCGGAGTGCCTCGGCTGGTGGTTGGGAAGCCCCGCACTGTCAGCTGTAGAGCAGGGCCTATCCCTCCGATCAGCCTTGAAACCGCAAGGCAAGGCCCAGGCAGGCTCCAGTGGCGAGCTCCAGTGAAGTGGCCAGTAGGAATCACCTCCTGGGGAAGAATGACAGTGGAGGCAGGGGAGGGCTTAGATAAGCCCTCTGATGTCCTGCCTCCCAAAGACCTGGATCAGCTCGAACTTGCATGCCAAGCTGTTGGGCGGTTGGGCAAATTAAGCCCCACCCATGAACCGGGTCGTGTTGGAGCGGCCATTAGAATAATTTTTTTGTTTCATTTGCTGATGTTTGCAATCCCAATGTATGATCTCACAATGTATAGATTGCTGTTTGACACATTTTCAGATTCTGGCCAACCTTTGCATCAGCATATCTGAGTAATCTTTTGCAGATCTTGACTTTGGTTCATTTAGGAGCAATGATCGCATACACAAGCCCTCTACTACTAACTCAGTCTTCCCCATTTGCATTTTCCCAACTTCAGTTCTAAATACAGATGGCACCCTGTATGGAAACCCAATCCCAATTAGGTCATACTTGACATAGCAGCGGTGAGGTTTGAATTAAAGGGTGCGTCCCTGCTGCAGTTTTCTTAATATGTTTTTATTAATCCATGTCGATATCTTGATTATGTCCCCTATTGAGATTTATTGTACCCAATTGTATGTATCTCCTGATTTGCTTTGTTATGTTCACCGCCCAGAGTTCCCGTTGGGAAGATGGGCAGGATATAAATTCAATAATAAATAAATAAATAAATAAATAAATCCATGAAATTCTCTCCCACCTCCCAAATGTACAGATTTGATTTTAACATGTGACACTCCCTTGTGCATTACACTCAAAATCTGAATGTTGAAATTGGAGTGCACCTTGTCCTATTCACTGCACATTTTTTTAAAAAAAAACAGACTATTTATTAAAACAGTCGCACCCCCATATCAGTTGATTCACCATCCATGGGTTCAGTTATTGTTGGTTGGCAATCAGCAGGGTGGTGGTACTGGGGGCAAAAGCTGCACTGCCCAGCCCAGCCCTTTTGCCCCTGGCACCCCACCACCTTCTGCCACTAGGCAAAGCAGCGGACTGGGTGTTGCGAAGGTGCACTGCTGCACTGCCTGGTCTTCCACCTGGAAAGCTCAAATGGCCAGGGGTGTACCCAGCCATCGGAGCTTCCCATGTGGTGGACTGGGCAGAGCAGCAGCGTGCATTTGCAATACCTGGTTTAGTCTAGTTTAGTGTATTTATTATTTATGTACCTCCAGCTTGCACAAAGGCAACTCAAGGCAGTGAACAACAACAAAGTCAACAAAGCAAAATAAAATACAAAAACAAGAAACAATATAAATATAAACAGTATATAAGATTTAAAAATACCAAAAAATTCCAACAATAAGAAGAATATAGCAAGAATATAGACATCCAACAGATCTAAACTCTGTCCAACGGTAGTAGTAGGGTGCCGAGGGCAAAAGCTTTTGCCCCCAACACCCCAACAGCTCGGCTGGGCATTGTGGCGGACTGGATGCTGCACCACCTGGTCCTTCACCTGGGAAGATTGAACAGCCCAGGAGACCTCTGGCCATTCAAGCTTCCTGGGTGGCAGACTGGGTTGTGCAGCAGTATGCCTTTGCCCTACCCAGCCTGCCGTGCAGCCCAGTGGGCTTGGTGGTGTGTCTGGGACAAAAGCTTTAACTCCCACCACCCCACCACTTCTGTCACCATTGTCACCCTTAGATAAGAGCATTTGTTCTTATTCACAGATTTCAGTATCCATGGGGTGGCCCAGAACTGATTCCCCATGGATACGGGGGTCTTATTGTATATCCCTTCTCAGCATGCCCTATGCAACCTTTTCACTAATTTGCCTGTACATTGTACAATCACTTAAACTGAGATACAGTTACTGGCCAGATCTGAATTAAATGTTGTCTTAACCTCTGTAAAGTCAGAAGAGATAACAATTCACAGTCAACCCACAGAATTAATGAGCATCTCCTGGGAGCGTTCAAATACAACATACATCAATTACAGGAGAGCAAGAAACCCTTAGAAATTCTGAGTCTACTTTGGAAGTCCTTGAAATCCAGAATCCATTGGAGTACTGTATTAGGCATTTCTGATATCAAGAATTTTTATAGAATCGCTGCACAGTCCCAGGGTGCCCCCAGAAGAAGGGAATGGCAAACCACTTCTGATTATTGCCTGCCTGGAAAACTCTAAAAAGGGTCGCCATGAGTCAGAATTGGCTTGATGCCACATCATTATTATAGAATAAAGAGTTAGGAATTGAAAAGTTAGTGAAGCCAGGTACAAAAGGAGTGAGATTCTATAGTAGAAGTACAACATTTGATTCTGTGATCATCTTAGCAGTAAAAATTTCCAACAAGTCTTAGATAACATGGAAGGTTTAGGAATCAGTCGGATCTAAGGTTTAAGAGAATACATTTGTGAAAAAACACAATATCCTCGGTGGTCATTATTAAAAGTAGTTTTTCGTTCATATTCTCTTACAGACATGCAAATAATGATATCTGCTCAATTGACAAAAAGGGAATAAATGTCTGTGAGACTTAAGGGCAAATTACATTACATAAAGCACAGTTAAAAATCACATTCTGTGAAATAGAAAGGACTCAGCCATAAAGATATAACATTTCCAGAAACTTTGGTAACTGAGATGTTCTTGGACTGCAGTTCCCAGAGGCTTTCACCACTCGCTGTACTTGCCAGGGTTTCTTGGTGTTGCCATTCAAGAACAGTTGTTTTCCTCATCCCCCCCCCAATGTTTCCAGAAATGTTACATCTCTATTCAACCTTCCTCTGGACTGGGAGTCAGGTGTATGGGTGGGGGAGTTTCCATTCATGCCTATACAGTGGAACCTTGACTTACGTCATTAATCAGTTCCGGAGGTCTAGACATAAGTCAAACATGCCTTAAGTCAAACAAACTTTTCCCATAGAAAGTAATGGGAAAGTGGATTAATCTGTTCCAGATGATGAAAAAGACTCCCAAAAACAGCAATTTAACACAAATTTGGGATAGGAGATTCCTTCCGGGGATGTAAATGAAATGTCTCTTCAAAGAGAGGAGGAAGCAGTGGAATTATAGTCCTCAAGTTATACGCCTCCACTTTTTAATGATCATAGCAACAATGTATAACATTTAAGTTTTACTTATTTTTAACCTGACGATCCAAGTTCTGAACAACTCTATGCTTACCATTAGAGTCCCACAACTGTACAGCTCCCCAACTAAAATGTTTCCATTGTGGACCAGAATTCTGCAGCCAGATTTTTTACAAGACTCAGCTGACTGTCTAACCAGCAAGGCCAGCCCCGAGCTCCCGGCCCTTCTTCTCCTCCAACAGCAGTTGCGGCTTCGGTGAGGCCGAGGACCAGCTCCAGGTGCTCGGAGCTGGCCTTGCCGAAGCCGGCGCTGCCGGAGGAGAGGAAGAAGGCAGGAGCAGTTTGGAGGTGGCAACCGCGATACTGGGTCGTGGCTGCCGCCCAATTCCAGGGCTTTGCGCCGGGGCTCCGAGTTGTAAGTCAAAGCCTGCGGTGCAAGTCAAACAGGCCCCTTCTTGCTGCAAGTCAAATATGCTGCAAGTCAAGCAGCATGTAAGTCAAGGTTCCACTGTACACACAAAAAGCATGCAGGAATTAAATGAAATAAAAACTCCGTTGGCACCAATCAATCCTCTCCTTTTTGTTTTCTACCACTGAGGAAATTAGTTTTTTTAGTCTTTTTATTGATAAAGTTCTTCAATTATGCATATTCATCTTCTCTAAATTTTACATTTTTCCCTCTTATTACCCCCCTCCCCCCAGTCTATTATTTTCAGTCTTTTTCTCCCAGCCAGGGGCACAAAGTTTGAAGCTTCCACTGAACGTCTTCATTCTCTTCTTCTTCCATCCATTGAGGAAGTTAGTTTTTGATAAAAACAGTTTGGAAGAAATCTCTCTCACGCACACACTTATGCACACATAAACCATGCTTTCTAGTCTCAAACCAGATCAGATCCGTGCACTTGCTTTAAAAACAGAAAATTATAAAGTTTTTTAGGTTTTTTAGGTGAATGTTGTTTTTCTTTCTTTCTTTTTTACATAATGGCAGAAAATCAGTAGTTAGGCACAGCTAAAGTAGGACCATTGAATTAGCAGAACTTGAATAGGAGTTGATTCACTAAACCCCTGATGATTCAGAGGACCTCTTCCAGTTGCAACTTACTGCTGAATTAAACCAGTACAGTCAAGACACTAAAATACTGAGTTCAGCTAAGCATTCGTTCAGAAGCTTCATTTAACCCTGAGCTGACTCATCTTTTGTTGATTCCCTGTCCTATTAAATCTGTTGATGACAGTATTCATCACTTGGAGTAGTAGCTTTTTGGACTATGATACTCAGAAAATTGATCAGCTATCATGTCCACCTACCCCTGCTGCCCATTCCAGATAAGGATGTAAACAAGGCCTGGGTAGCCGGCATCCCCCAGGTCTATTCACAACCCTTGCTTTTGAGGTCTTTCTATATTTTGTTGCAGCTATGATGGGCTATTATAAAGTACGAGTGCTGTTCTTTTGTTGGCTGAGGCTCACAAGGATAGTGGGCATAATCAGGCCAAGACTCTTTTAGGGAAATCAGGTCAGACAACACCAAATGCATTCAAACCCAAGTAAGGAAAGATGGATTCAATTCAGGCAAAATAGCTTTAGTGCCATTAAGGGGGTAATGGTAGTGCTGGTTAGGTAATACAGCACCACAGACAGCTCCCAATCTATCTTGCTAGAATTCTTCCTGTTCATCTGTAAAGGTACAGTAATACATTGATTTATGAACATAGTTCCTTCCAGAAACATGCTTGTAAACCAGAACACTCTTATGTCAAAGTAAATTTCCCCATAAGAAATAATGAAAACTTATTTAATTTATTCATTTCTTTAAACAACAACAACAACAACAACAACAACAACAACAACAACAACAACAACAACAACCCACCCATCTGGCAACTCTGGGCGGCTTACAGCAGGACTAAACAGAACATATATCAAAAATACATAATAAACCAATTAGTACAATAAAGTAAGATAGCAATGGATAATGAAACTATCACATTAAAAATACAATATTAAGAGCCAGAAATAAGCCTAAACATTATATATTAAAATGTTAGGTAAAAAACATTAAAAATAGAATTTAAAGCAACAAAAATACAAACTATCCTTTTTTAAAACCTCTTTTAGTAACCCAATAACTAAGGGAAAGTCTTGTTGTAGAGAAAGGTCTCCCCCTGGTTGTGGAAGGATAACAACGATGTGGCTAGGGTAGAAAGTTCCAGAGTTTGAGAGAAAGCCATCTCTCATGTCTGTACCAAACACATGGGAGGGTATTGGGACTGAGGGAAAAGCCTCCCCTGGTGATATCAACAGCCACATAGACTCATAAAGGGAGATGTGGTGCTTGAGATAGCTTGGAACCAAGCCATTTTCCTGGAGTAGCTCACCGAGCTGTGTGGTTTTCTTATCTATGAGCTTTCTTAAGGTCGAGGAATTGGAAATGTTACTGGGGAACAATCTTTTTAGTTTGAGCTGATGAGAAGACTGTGTCTGCTAACAGAAACAGCACATGAGCAAAATCTGAGGCTTCTCTTCTGAATGGAGGCCTCTTCTTCTTTCGATTTGCTTTCTTGCTCTCTGAATGGCTTGCTGAGTGCCATGCTGGAGGCCCTGGGACTGGAGGCCATGGACGGTTTAAAATTAACATTAAAAGACATGCTGCTCTGCTATTGCACACTTATTTTTTTTAAATACCCCAAGCCCCCAAAAAATCATACCAAAATGCTTGAGCCATTGAATTGCGAGCTGAAACAAGAATGATCAACTAATTATTAACAGGAAATTGGATTGTTATAATCTCATGAACAGAAAATATGAAGTGGCTTTAACTGCTGATGAACAGTGTTGTCAGCACAGACTGGTGTATTGGTCCACTCCAAACAGAGGCACGGCTGCACAGGAGGAAGAAGTATGGCGATACTAGCTCACTAGAAAAGCCAGTGTGCAGGGTTTTTTTCCCCTTTGTAACTAATCATTTTGGGTCTACCCAAGATATTTTGCTCCCTGAAGCAAAGGACAAGATCCACAATGTGGCTTCCATAATTCTTTCCACCCAAAGTGGTAAAACTGAATAACATCTTAACTCAGTGTACAAATACCATCTCTTATTATCTGCTGATTGAGGCAGTTACCCAATTCTTCCTAATAATAGGACCAGTTTTAATTTGGGGATGGATATTGTTCACCAATCATTACTATTTTTGTGTGTGTGTCTACAACACACTGCATTGGGGCTTTACATAAAATTAATGATTTATTATCATTATTTTAAAGGACTTCATGGAGATTACCTGTAATTGACATTACAGTAACCCCCTGCCTATCGCGGGGGTTAGGGACCCACCCGACCCGCGATGACTGAAAATCTGCGATATGCAGACGCAGGTTGGGTGGGGCCTGGGGGACGAGGAGCGATCGGATCCCCTGCCGCCACTCGCCCAGGTGATTTTAAAAGTGGTGCACTGCTTCCTCCCCCTGCGTGGGGGATCAGGTGAAGGAGCGCACCGCTTTTTAAACCCTTCCCTTCGGAAGCAGCGTTTGCATGGGTGACCGGAAGGGCTTAAAAAGTGGTGCACCGATATAGCGGGACTGCAGTACATGAACCGCAAAATGGCAGGGGATTACTGTACTAGAAATCCTGTGTATGCATCGTGGAGGGACCCACTGGTGCGACTTACTAATGTTTATAATAAAAATGACATAGTGTGATTCAAAGTGGGAAAAAGATAATCAAAAATAGTGGTTCCTTAAAAGAAAGGCACTGAACTAATTCCAAAGGAGGAGACTGGCAACTTCATCCCCAACAGGACATTACCTAGACAGGGTATTGTATTTGCTGAGGCACTGAGGAAGGTCTCAGTAGTAGAGTCGGGCACAAATCGAAAAAAAATGGTGTTTTGGATTTTCATTTTTCATTGAGGGGTCAGTTTCGGTTTGTTTTTGTTTTTTATGAATTTTTGAAAAAAATTCATTCTCGTTTATTCGTTTTTCATTTTCATTTTTACCCACTTTTTGCACGATTTTTAAAGCATTTCCGTGCATGGGCATCCCCCAACGCCCCAGGACAGAGGGAAAACACTAAAAAAAAAAAAACTGATGCTGGCAGAGACACAGTATAGACTAGGTACGCAGGGAGGCTGCAAAGGCAGCAGCGGGCATTGCCCAGGGTGCAAGGCAGCTGCAGAGTGACTGCACTGTGGGGCAGGGGAGGGTACTCACCAAGAGGTATGCACGCACTCACACAGGGAGGCTGCAGGACTGAAGCTAGAGAGAAATCTCTTATTTCTCTCCCCTAAGAGCCAGGCTGCAGCCGGCAGGAACACAGAGACACACACCTGCCTGCCTGGCCTAAAGTGAAAATAACGAGTTGCAGAGACAGCAATCCCACCCTAACTCCCACCGGAGACTGCAAGGAGGACGGGGGCTGCCAGAGGTTTTTATGCCCTCTGTGGCTGCCAGACCTGCCCAGTCTGCAACATGGGCATGCTATTGGTTGAAGTTGTCCAAGAATTTACATAATCCCATCACATGTCTTGCCTCCATTTTGTGGCTGGCAACATCCATTTTGTTACCCTTAAAGGGAAAAGAAAAATACATTGCAATGGGAGAAGACAAAAACAAACATTTTAAGGACCCCCCCCCCGGGTAGGTATTATCAGACAATATAAATAATTATTGCTGCGTGTTTATGAATTTCCAAGGCATTTTTTAACATTTAAAACAGCTCATTTCATTGTGCGTCGCCGTTAACGAAAAACAAAAAGTAACTAACCTAATTTTCATGATTCTGTTTGGTTTGTTCCAATTTCATCACAATGTTTGTTATTCGTTTTGTTATGTAACAAAACAAATAACGAATAACAGAAGCAGAAAAAGTTCATTTTGTGCCTTTCTCTACTCACTAGGCAGCAGCAATCATTCTTTTTAAAGCTGTGATGGGAAGTAAGAGACTTCTGTTGGCAGTACAGATGGGCACAAATTGCTTCGTGCTGGGCCACTCTCAAAGGCAGCACTGCGGGAATCCCTGTCCTGTCTCTTCATCAGAGTGGGCACTGACTGGAGGAGGTGGAGGAGGGAAATCCATGCTCCTGCTGGGATTGAAAGATCAAACAGTGAGGAAGGAATGAGCAGGGGAGCCAGACTGGGATCAAGGGAGTTAATGGTACTTGGGGTGCTGCACCAATGGTTTAGGGCAGTGAGGGCGAACCATTTAGAGACTGAGTGCCCAAACTGTGTTTCAGAACCCACTAATTTTTAGCAAAGTGCCAACACAGCCATTTAACTTGAACACAGGTGGCTGTGAAAGGGCGATGTCAGGTGCCCACAGAAAGGGCTCCAAGTGCCACCTTTGGGACCCATGCCATAGGTTCACCACCACTGGTTTAGGGTGACCTGACATTACACAGAGGACTCTGAGACTTAAGGATATAGTAATCTCCCAACTGGGTGTGTCTGAGACATCTCAAGGCATTTTGGATCAGTGAGGGAAGTCCAAGATGGAGGAGAGCTTTACATGTGGCTATATTTTCCCCACACAGTTATGCAATTGTCAATGGTGGTCAATAAATGTGGATAACAAATACAATGGTACCTCTATGAGAGGCTCTACTTACAAGCAATTAGACTTAAGAGTGGAAACCATTGGCATTTTAACTGCTGCCTTGCAAATTTTAGATACTGTCTGCTCTACTTATTTTTTATTTTTTATTTTTTATTTCAATTTTTTTAGATATGGCTGCTCCAGTTAAGAGTTGTTCGACTTATGAGCATGCATTCGGAACATATTAAACTCGTAAGTAGAGGTACCACTGTACATAACAAATAAAGATCATGCGCAGGCCTCTTTTACAAGTTGAAAGGAGTAGGTGCAACATTTTACCCAATGATAAATGGCAGTGATAGAGAAATTCCAGCAGCTGAATTCTGACAAATTATGCAGTTGCTACAGTGACAAAACTCTAGAGGCATGAACAAAAGGTGACAGTGCTGTGCTATGCCATGTTGCACATTTTAAACTTTTAAAGAATGTTCATCATTCATTGTCCCAATATTAATAAACATGTTCCTATTGCCTAAGAAATAGCATAAAGCCAACCTTCTTTTAAACTCTTTCTTAATCACAACTATAAACGTCTGCCAAAGCTGGAATCAATAATTATTTTGCAATAGATAATGATTTACTGGACCAAACAACACAGCTGTAGCTGGACTCCCCCTCCCTGCCCCACTTAGCTGTTTCAGTTCATAACTAAATTATGCCCCCTCTCATCTTGGATAGGAATAAGGATGTAAGGAATACAGTACTTCCAAATCTTCTTCTCCTTGTAGGAAAAGGTTATTTCAAAACATCAAGAAAATCCATTGAAAAAATTGTCAGCTGCCATCAGATTGGTAACTTCTGCATCTGCAATTTTCCCCCAACATCATTTTTATTAGCAGCTGCACTGCATTTTTTTAAAAAATATGGGTTTTTGTTTCCAGCAAAATGCCTTTATGTATGTATAAAAGAGATTTCCTCCCCCCCCCCAAAGGAGCCATGAAAGGCAAAATACATGTACACACATACAATATGACAATGTAAAGAGAAAAAAATTGAAATGTTGAAACATGCAAGAAAAGCCATAGGTGAAAATTGCATTTCTAGAAAAATGGAAATGCTGCCAGATTCTTATTTAAGCACTGAATCAGATGTCAATTGGGATTTGTCCCTACAAAATAATAATAATAAACACTTTTCCAGGCAACTATTTCAAAGGTGAAAAAGTTGATTTCAGCCCTCTTCCTTACAAAGTGTTTTAAAATGCACATGTGCATATTTACCTATGAAAAGAAAATATGAATTCCTTCAGGCTGAGTGAGCTTCAGCTACCCAACCCTTTTCCATTTAATGTCACTCATAGGTGACACAAAAGTACATATGTCTTATCAGATTTTTTTAAAATATGGAAGCGGAATATGTGGAAGACGCCTGAAATATGTTAGCTTACCAGCACACACACACACACACACACACACACACACACACACACACACACACACACACACACACACACACACACACACACACACACACACACACAGAGAGAGAGAGAGAGAGAGAGAGAGAGAGAGAGAGAGAGAGAAGGTGACAGAACAATTAATTTAGATCAAAGATAATTTGCAAAACAACAACAATAATGTGCTGTCAATTCATTTCTGACTTATGATTACCCTTTCTAGGTTTCCTCCCCTCAGATGTGGTTTTAAGGATGTTCTGCTACTGTTCCCCTTATCCAAGACTAGACATGGCCACGACTTGGCAAAATTGTCGTTTCCATTTTCGGTTATCGTTTCCATTACATAACGGAAACAGTAACGATAATTAAGCCGTCAGAACTTGAACTCGAACCGAAAAAAGAAAAATTTGGTTGGGTTTTTCGTTCCAATTTGTGGCATCGCGGCGATCGCGCGATGTGAAGCACAGAACAAGTTTTTTAATTTTTTTTTTTAAAAAAATCCCGACTCCTGGCCAAAAAAGCAGGTGAAAATATGCCTGCCTGAGGCTTTGCCACCTACCAGAGGGCTGGTTCCTGGGGGGTCCCTGGCCTCCCCCCTTCTCCTGTCCTGGGCTGCTTGCACCAGGCTGGGGGAGGGTCATCCTCGTCGTCTGTCTCTCGCTGCATGCTATGCGGTGGGGGCGGATCCAAAATGGCGACCGCAATTTTTCTTTTGAAATCGTGGTCAAAAAACACACCAAATCACCACAGAAACATGTGAAATTTATTTGTTTTAAATGCCTGAATTTTTATAGTAGCAGCAGTGGGTTTTTTATAGCAACAAAAAGTCATATTGATTTTATTTTATTTTATTTTATTTTTTATTTTTTTAGACATGCCCATTTGGGCTGGGCATGGGATGGGACCATGCAATTTTTTTGAACCATTCCACCAATGGCATATCCAGGTTTTTGACTGACACTTCTGGATGTCTCGGAGAGCATTAAAAAGCCGAGGCACCTTCCAGAAATCGCAGTTGGGTCTGTGTATGGATGTGGTTGAGGGAGGAGGGCTGGCTGCTTGTGCTGGTGTGATCCGATCAAGATTGAGGAGGGAGGCTGAAGGCTTTAGGATTTAATTTAGGCAGGCAGGGAGGGAATTGAATTTAGAAAATAATTTCTTTGATTCTCTGCAGCTTTGTCGGCTGAAGGGAATAGCAGTTTATTCTTTATTTCTTCTCTGGCCGTTTGAGGATTTTTTCTGATATTGGATAAAGGGGGAGGTTCGAATGGGAGTGGGAGGTGTGGATTTATTTTAAAAATATATTATATACTACCATTTATTTTCTATTTTCCCAACTTCAGTTTGCTTGCACACACACACATTTGGGGTGCAAGCCAAGAACAGAACCTCTGTGATATCCTAACTGCCCACTCGCCCATCCGTCCACGCTGCCACCCACCTGCAGCCCGTGCCGCCGCCTGCCCACTCGCCCGCCCATGGCCACCGCCCACCCACTCGCCCGCCTGCACCTCCCCCCTGCTGCTGTCGCCACCCGCCCATGGCCCCCTGCCACCACCACCCACCTGCACCTCCCCCCCTGCTGCACGCCCCCTGCCCCGCCCACTGCCTAGGGCACAAAAACACCTAGCGCTGGCCCTGATTTTGGGACGCCCCTATGCTCTGGGAAGTAAAATCGCGCTAAATCGCGGTGGAAACAACAAACGACAAACAGAAATGACAAATTTTTGAAAAATTTCACGTCCAACAGAAGCGACCTGAAACGGACCCATTCCAACAAATGAAAACTTGAAACATCATTTTTTCTGGTCGTGCCCATGTCTATCCAAGACTAAACAAACTGGGTCTTATCTCAGGAAGCACAGTGGGGATTCCCAAAACTTGCATATCTACCACATAGTGTAACAGTATGCATCATCTGCAATTATTTCTTGTAAGGTTGGTTCTGATTTATGATGACTCATAGGTACAGGGTGCGATGAAACAGACGAATTAGGGAACACAAGGTTCAGTTTAGAAATATTATTGCTGCTCTTGTTGAGTGCCTGGGAAGTGAGCTGAAGAGGTAGAGGTCAGTATTGTCCAAGAACAAAAGGGAAAACAACACCTGCCTAAGAGAACATCAGAGCAGTGCCAAAGGGGCTGATACAGAGATGGGGCACAAAATGAAAAATGAAACAGTTTTGTCATTTTGTTAGGTAATGCATTACTTTGTTACCTAACAAAACATTAGGGCCCATTTCATTTCATTTTGTCACAAAATGCCATCCCCCGCATTGATTAAAATTATTCATCCTACAGGAATCAATGGCAGGGGAACTCAATCTTTCTAACTGGAAATGGAATTGGAATTCCAATTTCTAATCGGAATTGGAATTGTAACCAGCTCTCCCATGGCTTGTCTTCTGAGGTTCAAAATCCAGTTAGATTTTGCCCCTAGGGGAACCCAATTTGGAACTTCAAAACTCAGCCCCCTGAACCCCAAACCTTTCCAAATTTCAGATGGTTACCTAGAATTGATTGAGAAAGCTCCCCTGCCATCTTGGTCTTTTAGGACCCAGGGGAACATAGTGTTTCATTTCATCTCATTTTGTTTCATAACAAAACTACTGTACTTTAAAAATTGGTTACAAATGAAACAAAACTACTACAGAAATGAAACAAAATGAAATGAAGTGCTATTTTTTTATTTCGTGCCAATCTCTAGTCTGATACCTTCATCTTATCTCTTATAATCAAAAGCAAGACTGCTTCATTAAAGGGAGTAATGTAAATGAATGGAAGATTACAGCTGTGTGAAAGGAAGAAGGGGAAAGGTGAATGTTGTGATAAACATTAAAGGGGATTAAGATGTTGATTTAAATAGGTCATTTAAAGAATAAAAAGGATGTAGAAAACTGTTTGGTCAGATTAACCTGGCCAGGCTCTAAGGAAAGAGCTATGTCAATATGCTGTCCATAATGTTTAGAAATATGTACACTTCCTGAGCCTAAGAAGTATGCCTGATCCCACACTACTGTGTGTGAATAAGAGGTAAATAAGTTTAGTCTATGTTATTTTCTGGTGAGAATTCTGAAACTCAGTTAGACTATCTCTGTATTTTGAGCCAGGTAATTTTGAAATCTTCTTTTAACACTGTTGAACTTTTTGTCTTTTTTCCCACTCCACTTCCCCCTTTCCTGTTTTCTTTTAGTAAAACATAAAGTATATCTAAGCAAGTGTCTGGATTTTTGGCTTACAGCGTTCATGGCAGTAGAACCAGATCTTGCCTCACCCAGCATCCGAAATGTTTTAATGTTTGTTTGGGTGTGATGGCAGCTACTTTACAAGGCTTGTGTGTGTTCTAAGTTCCTAGCCTTGTAAGCACTACTGTTGGCTGCACTACTGTTAGTAGCTCTGCAGTTTGAATCCCGGGTGCCACGCAGCAGATCGAGCTCCCTCTGATAACCCCAACTCCTGTCAACCTAGCAGTTCAAAAGCAAGAAAATGCAAGTAAATAAATAGGTATCATCGTAAAAAGCGGGAAAGTAAAACACTGTTTCCTTGCAGCCATTCCAACCATGTGGCCATGGACTTGCACAACACTGGCTCTTTGGCTTGAATATGGATACGGAGATGAGCACTGCTCCCAGAATACGATATGACTAGCATGCATGTCCAGGGGGAACATTTACCTTTACATAATGTTTGGGATTGGGATTGATAAGGAACCAGCAGGTTCCATAGTTTACTCTACAACTAGCTCTTCCTTGATCTCACCCATCCCAGGACAAGTGGCTATAGAGAAGGAATTGGAGAACTGTCACTCAGAAGACTTGGAAGCAGTATAAAATTCCCTTCCACTTGACACATTCTGTGATATGCAGCTTGTCCAAGTTCCATGGGCTAGCTGTTCTTTGGGGATGCTCAGTGAAGAATGAAAAACAGTTGAAAGAAAAGAGTTGAAAGGAAAGAGTGTGAAATATGTCTCTTATCTACAAAACTACAAAATTTGAATCTGAGGAAAAGTCTTTCAGAATACTTTTTGAAATGAAGTTCAGTCTTTACCTTCTTTGGAATTGTTTTTAATCTTATTTTGGCAGAAAGGGGAGGAGTCCCAACATATCTGAACATCTCTCTCCCCCCCCCGTCTGCTTAGCTAGTAGTTCCCAGACTTGAGATTATTGGTAGAGATGGGCACTTTATATGTTCCTTTATCCCCTCATTTTGTTTCATTAATATGAAAGGATTTTTTTTTAAAAATTCATTTCGTATTTCATTTTGTTTCATTTTTGTTTTTTTAGTTGTTTTTACTTTTTGTTTCTGTGCTGCTCCCAGGCCAGGAAGGCACTTTCTAAAGTGCAATGCTCCTACGTGACAAGCTTCTACATGTGTTATTGTTGGTATCTGTATGTGATATATTGGCTGAAATCCTATTGTAGTTGGTGTAATATAAAATTATTCCTGTATAAGTTCATGGTTACAGCCACACAGTTGAGTTCCACAGCTATTTGCTGGAGATGACTTCAGCCTTGGTGTGAATTTTGCAAATGCCCCAGCAGCTTTGAGTTGCATAGGAATAGCTATTAGAGATGGGCACGACCAGGAAAAATTACGTTTCGAGTTGTCGTGTGCCGGAGCCGGCCCGTTTCGGCTCGTTTCCGTTTTTCGCGAAATTTTCCAAAAATTTGTCATTTCGTTTGTCGTTTTTCATCTGTCGTTAGTTCTGGTTTGGGGGGGCGGACTCCTGGAGGCACCTCTCTGGGGTGGGTGCCTCCTCTGGCCCGCCATGAAGGGAAAGCGGGCTCCTGGAGGCACCTCTCTGGGGTGGGTGCCTCCTCTGGCCCGCTACAAAATGGCATGCATAGCCAATTGGATATGCATACCAAGTTGCAGTGGCAGGCAGAGGCACCTCTCTTTCGGGTGCCTCTGTCACTCACTGCCTGCCTGCATACGGTGCACTTGGGCTGGGGAACAAAGTGAGAGAGGACCCCTATGGGTGCCCTGTGACTCACTAAGAAGGGAAGTGTACTTGCTGTAGTGCAATGCGAGTACACATCTGGCTTACTGGTTAGGGGTTAGCGCAAGGGCTAGGCTTAGGGTTACGGGTAAGGTTAGGGTGAGTTACTGGGGTGCACCTCTGGGTGCCTCTCTGACCCACTAAGAAGGACAGTGTACTGGCGTATGGGTTCGGGTTCGGGTTCGGGTTCAGGTTCGGGCTAGGGTTAGTGGACTTTTTATGCCCGACTGGCACATCCCAGAAGTCTCGGTCAAAACCTGGCCAAGTGGCCATGCAATTGGTGGAATGGCTCCAAAAATTTGCATGGTCCACTCCCATGGCCAGCCCATCATTGTGCAGGTGTAAAAATAAAAATAAAAATAAAATAAAATAAAATCAATGGAGACGTTTTGTTGCAAGAAAAACCCACTGCTGCTACTGAAAAAATTCAGCCAGTTTTAAAATAGCTATTTTCGCATGTTTCTGTGGTGCTTTGGTGTGTTTTTGGTGTGTTTTTGGACCACGCGATTTCAAAATAAATATTGCGGTCGCCCCATTTGGATCCCCCGCCCGCACCGCATGGCATGGCGAGTTGGCGAGATGACGAGGATGCGCGCAGCCCAGGAGAGGAGAGGGGGGAGGCCAGGGACCCCCCCCCTAGAAACCACCCTTCTGGTAGGTGCCCTCACTGAGGGAGGCATATTTTCGCCTGCTTTTTTGGCCAGGAATCGGGTTTTTTTATTTTATTTTTAAAACTTTTTTTCTTTGTCACGCCGCTTGGCGAGTTGGCGTGGCGACTTGACGAGGATATGCACTTTGCGCAGGCCAGGAGAGGAGGGGGGTGGCCGGGGACACCCCCCCGAAACCACCCCTCTGGTAGGTGCCCTCACTCAGGCAGGCATATTTTCGCCTGCTTTTTTGGCCGGGAATCAGGGTTTTTTTATTTTTAAAACTTTTTCCTGTCTCAATCTGCGATCTCGACAAATCAGACCCAATTTTTCTTTAGTCGGTTCGAGTTCGAGTTCTGGCGGAGTAATTGTTGTTACCGTTTCCGTGTGTGTGTGAAATGAGAATTTCGCCAAGTCGTGCCCATGTCTAATAGCTATGCAACAAGAGTTAGACCACTGAGTGTCACATGCATGTGATGTGATCCTATATGGCAATATCCTACATGTCTGTGCACATGTGTGTGTGTGTGTGTGTGTGTGTGTGTGTGTATCACCCTGTTGCTTGATTTCATGTAGACCAACTGTGGAATCCAGAGGAAACAAATAAAAGAGAGTGTTTTTCTAGGTGGTAAGTCACTATTTTGGGTGGGGAATTCCAAAGAAATGTCTCTACCTTCTTCATACTTAATCCTCATGACTCTTTTCTATCTTCACACAAGACTGGACTAGGTTCCAGACTAAATCTATCTCCATGTATTTTAAGATGCTCAAGTGCAGCCAAATGATTAAAAATAACTGAGCACCATAGTTCAAACATATCAGAACAGTAGCTTTACACTTCCAAAGGGAAAAAAATACTAAAACATTTTCATTTGTGAATTCCTTAGTTTTTCATTCACAAATAAAAGAATAAGCATCTAAACCTCTTCACAAGATTTTCCAGTCTCAGCTTTTAAAAATTGGGGATTATCGCTATGGAATTGTGACATTTCCCCCTAAGATAATGTAATGTTAAACAAAACTGAAATATATTACAATATATTCATTTTTATTTGATGCTGGAGGTTCATTTAAATACATCCCATGGTTGAAATGGTAGTTCAACTTTAAACAGTGTAAAAAAATAGAAACAGGCTTTGCAGACAACATATACCTTGTCTTCAGGCTTAGTTTACATGAAGAAAGACAAATTTTCTAAACAGTCTGGATACAGTGGTGCCTCGAGTTATGAATGCCCCTAGCTGCGAAAAACTCTGAAATACGAAGGGAAGTCATGTGGGGCACAATGCACCCTGGGAATGGAAGTCTTCCACGAAAACCTCAAGATACTAAAATTTCCTATGGGATGCCTTGACATAAGACTTCAACTCCAATGGTGCATTGTGCAATACATGACTTCAAGTTATGAAAATTTCAAAATATAAAGTGTCAGAAGGAATGGATTAACATTGTAACTCGAGGCACCACTGTAATTATTTTTTTCAAACTTTATCTGCTAATGTGCTGGCCTGGAGACAGTCTAGAATGAATAGAAAAGATTACATTGTGATGTCTTTTATGACATCACAGTCAGTATAAAATTCATAGTTTAACACAGTAAGAGACAGTTAGGCTGAGATGTCTTTTCAAAGCAGAGAACAGAAGGTTTGTCTTTGATTATACCGACTTTTATCAGCATTGAGGCATTTTGGGCTTGATTTCACAGCGGATTATCAGGTGTCAACCTGTTTATATTTGAATTGGTACAGCACATTCTTTATACCTTATCCATCAAAGGACAAATGTTATGTGAGATCACTGCTTAAAGATCTGGAGAACTATAGCAATTTCTTGACATTCCAGCAAGTGTCCTGCAAGTAAGCAACTCTCTGGAGAACTCAAAGCCTTTAAGTGAGCTAATTATTTCAATTTGTAGACTTGGTTCTAGGATAGATAAATTCTATTTTGCCTTCATGTAGATAACATGTACTTCTACTTCACAATTAGTCTGAATTTGTGTCTTAAGGAAAATTTGAGGAGAAGATTTTGGATGTTCCTATAGAGGTCTTGGGCAAATCCTAAAGAGGATTTTAAACATCTGGTGGCTAAATGTTTGAATTCTGGAAGTGCTTATTTTGATCTAACAGGTTTTATATGATGTAACTCTATGGCTATTTTCTCAATTTATTGTTATTCTATGAGTCAATAGGAATGGTTTTGGCATCTTCTGTGTTTCTTTTGTTTTCCACCTCTTCAACTTTTCCTGGGTTGTTTGAAAATACATCATTATATTTTGTTAACAGTTTAGTTACTTCCTCTTTCTGTGCATGGGTTCATGAGCTGTCTAAATTCATTGCTCCTGGGTTATATATGGGATCCTCCTTTCCTTCCCCACATGACAAATATTGCTTCTCTGCTTCCATCCTCCTTTACTGCAAAATAAAATAATGCTTTAACGTGTTGGTTTGAACTACTCTGTAAAGATGGGCACGAAATGAATAAAATTCATTTTGTTGTTATTTGTTTTGTTAGGTAACAAAATGAATAATGAACAGCCCACTCTAAGGAAAAAAATGAAACGAAACACAAATTTCCATCTCATTCCATTCATTTTTCATTTCCCCACCCCATTGGCCACTGCCAGGGCCTTCTGGGCTGCCGCTGCCACCAGGATCGCCACTGCTGCCACCATCCAAATAAGTCAAACCAATTTGGTTCAGCTCAGTTTGTACGAATTTTTGTTTTATAAATTTGTATGAACCGAACCAAACCAAATTGAGCCCCCCAAAAACAGAACGAACTGAACCATCAGTTTTCTGTTTCGTGCCCACCTCTTCTACTCTGGTACTCCTATCATCATTCTTAGTGCCATAATTCACATTGTTCATTTTTGACAGGATTATACTGGACCCATCCATGCAATTTGTAATTTATTCCTTTTAAAGGGATGCAATATTAACACAAAATCTCTCAGACTGTACACTTGTCATGTAGACGTATATTCTGCTGCCACCATTTAACTTATTTATTTTTAGGAACAAGTGTGATATTTGAAATCACAGAGTCTTATAATCTTTTTAAAAAAGCAAATAAGAATGGTTGATTGTAGGACAAGGAATAAAGATGCTTTTTGGTACTGACTTAACTTAGAATGAAACATATAACATACTCTACAAGTTAAACTACTTCATATCTTCCACATAACAAGTCCCTATAATCCCCTCTCTTTACATCTGCCAAACGCTCTCTGGCTCTCTGAATGTTTGCATATAACTGATGACTCCGCCCACAGCAACTCCTATTGGAGCATGCAAAAACAAGACCCCCTCCATCATTCTAAATAATAAATATTCATGAATCAAGGTGAATGGAATCTCAGCAGTGGCTGTGTCCGCAGCTGGGATGCTTTGCAGTCCCAACCTGTAGTGGCAGCGAGAAATGGCAAATAATCCAACTATTCTTCTTAATCACAGCCAACACATCAGGCTTACAGCAAACTGGCTAAACAGCCCTAGCTAAAACAGCAAGACCATGTTGCAATAAATATGGTATATACTGTATATCATTTCTTTCCAATCATTTCTTTTCTTTCACATCACATGCCACAGTGCTTCTCTCATCCATGCTTCTGAGCTATGTTCCACTGTCCTTGGACACTAGCCTTCTTGTCAAGGCCACCTTACCAAGATTGCTTCAGTCCACAGATGGACTTCATATCTCTAATTGTAAGTTGAAAAAACTCACTCACATTATAAGAATATTCTTGACATCTTTGACTACTTCATTCTCTTGTAGCTTTAATGTAATGCTGTCTTTTAATGTTGTAAGATGTCCCTCAACTCCCTGCTCTCAATTACTTGAATATGTCTTAATTGTATTGGACAATGTATTGTCCCTTGTTACTGTAAGCCACCTTGGGTCCTTTCCCAAGGAGGAAGGTGGGGTAAAAATACTCTAGAATAAAATAATAAATAAAATAATTCTAAGGCCAATTGTCATAGTAAATATAAGAGACTAACCCAATATATTTTATCCTGAATTGCTATTTTGGAAGGTGAAGCTTAGTTCTCGGGAGTGGAGTCAGGGACTGTACCAGCATAATTGCAGCAGCCTGGCAACAGAGAAGTTCCCACCGGTTCACCTACAGTTGAGTGTGTCTTGGAATCTTCAGTGCAGGCTGTGCCATCTGCAATCTTGGTTATGCCACAAGTCCAGGGCTTGTCCACAAGCGCCTGAACAACCGTCCTCAGAGAGTTCCCATCAAGGTACAGGCAAATCTGGGTGATGAGCCTAAGATGGATGCCACCTGGGAATCCAGGGACAGATCCGGATCCAGGATGATGCCCGGACTCCTCACTCTTTCAGCTAGCTGGAGGGCGGACCCACCCAGACTGGGAAGCGGGCCACTGTACCCATCCAGGGCATGAAGAACAGGACCTCAGTCTTCTCAGGATTGAGCCTGATCCTGTTAGTCCTGGTCCATTCCAAGACCATAGCCAGGCAGTCATCAAGGGTCTGGACATCTTCCACTGCAAAGGTGGAGAAAGAGAGATAGAGCTGCATGTCATCAGCGTACTGATGACAGCAAGCTCCAAAACTCTGGATGACCTCAGGCAGCGGCCTCATATAGATGTTGAAGAGCATGGGGGAGAGTGCCAACCCCTGAGGCACCCCACAAGAGAGTGTCCAGGGAAACGACAGGTCACCCCCCCAAGCTCACTTGCTGAGCACAGCCCTCAAGGAAGGAGAGGAGCCAGCCAAAGGCTGGACCCCCATCCCCACCTCAGAGAGCTGGCCCAGGAGGATACCATGGAAGTTCCATGATACAGTCCCAGGAAAGGGACAGGGCAGTTTCGTAGTTAAATAGCATAGAGTTTAGCTTAAGCTTAGTTAAAATTAATAAGATAATCACCTGCATTAAAGTTCTCTATAGCTGCCTTGGGAGACCTAGTCTCCCTCAAGTGGAAAATGTGCAGAATAAGAAAATTAGCACATTTTCAGGAGGAACTCAACAGCATGATTTTGGCCTTGAGATCAAGATGGTCAAGGCCATAGCCTTACTTGCACTACGGCAGACCCCCTCAATTTATTTGAAGTATTCAATAAAGTTGTGGCCCATGTTAAACTTCATTCGTGTTGACAAATTATTTCAGGTCTGAGGGTGCAATGGAACCTTGGCTGCATCTGCATCTGCAGCCGGGGTGCTTTGCAGTCCTGACCTGCAGTGGCGGTGCAAAATGGTGCCCACATGGCCCAGGAATTCCAGGATCTTGAAGGCTTCAAAAAGGCTCAATGCTGCTCCCTCGCCCTCTTTTCCAAACCTTTGCAGGCACCTGCCCACCTGCCTCTAGTTGTTACGAGAAAGAGATCAGCTGGTTGCTTCAGGGCCAGTTGAAAATGTTTGACCACTACCATGATTGGCCCTTGGGTGGTGGTGTGTTTTCACCCATCCCATTCTCATTACAGAGCTAGGCAGGTTTTCACCTTCACTAATGCAGTCGCAACAGCAGGTACTGCAAGGTAGCTGGTTTATCTGAGTTCCATGATACAGTCCCAGTCAGGAGACAGGGCAGCCTTGTAATTAAATAGCATAGAGTTTAGGTTAAGCTTAGTTAATATTAATAAGATAATTGCCTGCATTAAAGTTCTCTATGGCTGCCTTGGGGGAATCTAAGCCCAGGCATTGGGTTGGATCCGGCCCATTGGGAGACCCGCCTGTCTCCTGATGCTGGCTGTCTTACCACCACATTGAGGAACACCTGCATTTGGCTCTTGGAAGACCACATGGGCACAGGCACCTTTGGGTTTCTTCTCAAGCCACGTAGTGGGGTCATCCACAGCCCTGACCAAGGTAGGGCAGCCGGTCCCATTCCCCAAGGTCAGTTGACACTATCACACCTAAGTGCCCTCTCCCAGTTCACCGAGCCTATATGGGTCCTTGGTATGCAGAGGAGCTTTTGACAATGAAGTGGGTGGGGAGATGGCTTGAATGCAGGTGGAGGAAATTTCACTGTGTCTCTGACTGACCACAACTTAGAGCCCATTATCAGGCCTATTCTGTGGTGATTTGGCTGGTGAAATGACAGTATTTCTTTATTCGTACTGCTTACTCAGAGTGCCACCCAGCAGAGTTATTTCGAGTGGTCCGGGTTCTTCTTTTTGAAAGGATGTCATATTGAAGAGGGGGCTGGTTTGTTTTAAATGGCTTTAGAGTCTAGGATTCGGGACAATGATTTCAAACTACAGGAGAAGTGGTTTTATTTGAACAGTAGGAATAACTTCTTGATGGTTAGAGCACTCTGGCAGTGGAATAAACTGCCATGGAGGGTGGTGGAGTCTCCTTTTGGAGGTTTTTAAGCAGAGAATTGGATGGCCATCTGTCGGGGGTACTTTGAGGGGGGGGTTCGTGCATTATTTATTTATTTATTTATTTATTTATTTAAGTGCTTATATCCCGCTCCATCTTCCCAGCAGGAACTCTGGGCGGCTAACAACGCAAAAACTAAAAAGCTAAAAGCTAAACAATAGCAGGCCACCAGCAAGGGCAGCGAAAGGCAAGATGGCGGTAGACGTTAAGGGATAGGAAGAAAAAGAAAAACTAACTAATAAGGGCACCATAAGCCTCTTTGAAGAGGTAGGTCTTCAAAGCCCTCTTAAAGGCGGGCAGGGACTCCAGCAGGCGCAGCTCAGGAGGCAGATGGTTCCAAAGCGAGGGCCCCACCACAGAGAAGGCACGGTTCCGCGTACGCGTTTTCCGCGCCTCTCTGGGTGTGGCCACTCTCAAAGAGCGCGCCTGCGACAATCTCGTGGGTCTGGATCCGGATGCCCTCAGGGAGATGCGCTCCGCCAGGTATCCTGGTCCCAAGCCGTGGAGGGCCTTGAAAACCAAGACCAGGACCTTGAACCTGATCCGGAAGACAACGGGCAGCCAATGCAGGCGGACCAGGACTGGAGTGATGTGCTCGAATCTACGAGCACCCACCACCAGCCTGGCCGCCGCATTTTGCACCCACTGTAACCTCCGGACCAGGGTCAAGGGCAACCCCACGTAGAGGGCATTGCAATAGTCGATCCTCGAGATCACCAGGGCCTGCACAACTGTCCTCAGGGAGGACTCATCAAGGTACTGACGGATCTGGGCGATCCTGCGGAGATGGAAAAAAGCGGCCCTGGAGACTGCCATCACCTGGGCTTCCAGGGAGAAGGCAGGGGGTTGGACTGATTGGCCCTCAAGATCTCTTCCAGCGCTATAATTATATGATGCAAGTCTTTACCAGCTCCTGATTTGCCAGGACCAAGGAGAAGGAATGATGTTGCATCAGAGGCTACTTCCTGGTTGGAATATTGCCCCATGCAAGGTAAACGAAGGTAAGTAAATGAATGATTTCATTTCAGAGGGTGGGTCCAAGTTCCAAACAGCAGCTGTGCTGCTGTGATTCATTTCAGAACTGGACCCATTCCAAAATGAAAGGCCCATGCCAAGTAGCAACCAAGATTGGACAGATGCTGTGCATGGGCAAGTGTTAATTTCATCCATGGTAGGAAAATTAGAAGTGGAATGAACTCCTACAGCTGTGGGTTCTCCTTCTCCAGTTGTAACAAACTCTGTTTAACTTAATCCAGACTCTGTGGAGTTTGTGGATATGGGCATGGAAAAGAGTTACTTGCCAACTCCACCAGAGGTGGGGTTGGCAGTGTTCCCAATTGGCATTTGGTGATGTTGATGTGTGCAGACCTTCATTACAATAAAACCGGAAGTTGATTCATAGAAACTGGACTTCTTTTCTTGTGACATTGAAATGTATTACTGCTCATTCAAGTAGCTTCATCAGTCCCAGGGAAGTTGGTGCAAGGCCTCCAACATTTAGATCCCCTTGATTTCACACCACACTGGTCTGAATAAGCTTGTTAGATGTCCAATGGCCTGGGATGTGTGAAAGTCCCACTTATTTAGCCCTTCCCACCACCCATTAAGTATGGGTCATTAGCTGTGGCATTTCTGGTGCAGGTGTGAAGTGTTTCTGATTTGCCTGGGGATCAATGAAAGGGGAGCATGATAAGTGGCAGACAGATTGTGCCTAAGTCCCCCACCTCTGTTGAGAAAGGAATTTTCAGTACATACTTGAGTATCTTCCCTGATCCCTCTCTTGAACCACCAATCTTCTCTGTATAATATCTGTACAATACATCCTCACCTTTGATTGAGTGTCCTTTCTCCTTCAAATGAAGGTTGTACCACTGATCCTGATCCTGTTGCCCCTTCTGTGCTGGGTGATCCTCCAGTTTAGTAGCTGTTTTGTTTCTTCACTGTAGAGTTATGCACAATGCGGTGAGGGGTGTTACTATGTTGTCTCTATGTTGTCTTCTAAGGGTTATTCTCCTTTATTTCTGAATCCTAGGACATTTATTTCTGCCTTGTTTCCTACTTTTGCATTCCAGTCACCAATGGTTATCTGCACATTTTGTTTGGTGTATGATCAGTTTCCTCCTGGACTCCTGCAATAAAAGCTTTCACCTTCTTCAGCATCTGTATTTGAAATGTGCTTGGGATTTTTTCTACATTTTCTTGCTGTCACAAAAAGTCAGCAAGCTGATATTTTCCTTATTATTTTTTACCATCTTCCCAAATGACATGGAGACATTGATCAACAGGTATGCACGTTTTTGTTCACTGCTTTTTAAAGAAACAGAACGGTAACAGATGACAGTTAAGATACATGCAGAGGCAGAATGGCATAAAGGATTCAAATAAACCCATTTCTTGCAGTTCCCTGAAAATATTGTTTCTATTTCTTTAAAACCTACTCTCTGTGTTTTCATATTGGGAAGGAAAGCTTCAAACACAGAGACAACATCTGTTACATATGCAGAATGCCAGTTCGGAATCTGGGCACTCATAGTAACTTTTCCAATAGTGTGTGTGTGTGTGTGTGTGTGTTGTGTTGTTACAGTTGTAACCGACTCTTCGTGACTCCATGGAGTTTTCTTGGCAGGAATACTGGAGTGGTTTTCCATCCCTACTCCAGGTGTCTACAGCACTTGGTATTCCCTGGTGGTCTCCCATCCAAGTACTAACCAGAGCTGGCCCTGATTAGCTTCTGAAATCAGGCAAGATTGGATATGCTTAGGGCAGTAGTGGAGGGAGATAAATCCTCACAAAAGCCACAGAATTTGCCTGCAGCAAATAATGTCAATCAGCGGTCTGGAACACATGTTTATAAAGCCAGAGGTCAAGAGATGAAGTTCCAACTGTGCTTCCTGTGTTATGTGCCCTGTCACCTGTGCAGCTGTTGGCAATATTCATGGTTTCAGAGTACCACCAGAGGAAGGGACTAGGAAATGACTTCTGAGTACTTTATACCTTAGTAACTCCTTGGAAGTGCCACCATAACCTGCAATTAATTTGGCCACATATAATTGATGTCCATGTTCTTGCATGTGTGAGAATATATGAATAGTGTCAACTAGTGTACAATTAGAAGCATCAGATGCATGATCTGTCTCTTTCTGGTAAATCAACTGCTTCTGTACTTGCATTTTATGAAGAATTTGCTTTGTCAACATGTAACACATTTGTTTCCCCCGGAGGCATTTTATGCGTATTACAAAAACTCCAACCGCATCAGAAGATTGCTATCTTTTGTGTTCCTCAATGAGAAGAAATGTTGGTAAAAACATTGTGCATAGTATGAAATTGTACTGAAATTCAGGCCATGGAGTTCCCAGAAAGTAGCTTTAAAGAAGTCACCATCACACTTCCTAAGAAAAATTCTGACATGATGATTAAGACAGACAGAGTCGGAGATAGGATAGCTTTATTCCAAGAGTACGGTATGGCCTTTATCACACATGTCAAAAGAACCCTAGTTATGCCTATTTTCATTTTTGCATGTGGTCATGTGCTACATTTACTTCTAGGCCTGTTCAGGTGGCTCTTAGTTCACTCAGCACAATTCTTGCTATTTCTACTGGTTCTGTAGGCTATACATGACATCTCAATTCATTAGCCATTCATTTGTATCTGGGGATTCCCACTGCCTTAAAATTTTCTTTTAAAAATTATAAATGACCTACTGCTATTTTCCTGACACTTCCAATTGTTAGTTGATATACAACCTGCAGACCTTCCTTTCCTTTTTACTTCACTTCCCATTTCCTTTCTCTGCTTTTCCTTCCCTTTCCTTCTCTAACTCCCTTCCCATTCCCTCCTTCATTCACCTGTTTCCTTTCCCTTTCCCCCCTGCATATCTCTCCTTCTCAGTTTTTGGCTTTCATTTTTCTTTTCCATTTTGAACAGTGTCAGGAGGAAGAATCGGGTTTTCAAATTCTTTCACAGTATTGTGAAGAGCAGGGTTAAAAGAGAAAAGGAGAGAAAGAGATGGTGATGCCAACACCCCTTTCTCCCTTTAGATAATTCAAAACAGGAAATGTCCCTTTCTCTGCTCAAGCCCTCTCTGCCCTTTCCTTCCTTACACTTGGGGAGGCTGTCTCCTTCTGAGGAATGTATTCATGTTGTTATTGTGGCAGCAGTGGTGGCTGCTACAGATGACAAGTATCTATCTATCTATCTATCTATCTATCTATCTATCTATCTATCTATCTATCTATCTCTCTCTCTATCTGTCTGTCTGTCTGTCTGTCTGTCTGTCTGTCTGTCTGTCTGTCTGTCTGTCTGCATAAATCCCATACCTAATAATATCTTTCCCCCCAGATATTGAAAACTCACATTCTTTGACTAAAACTCCCTTGGTTCCTGTGGCACTCTGGGGATTGTAGTGTTAAAAATTTTGCATATCAAATTATTGTTTTGTTGCCATCCAGTGCCCTTTCTACCAGCTTTCTGCTGTTTCTCCTGTCTATTTTTTCCACACATTGCTTACATTATAATTTAATCTATTTGTTTGGGCTGGCCCATGACATTTTGTTTCCAAGCTTTCCTGAAAAAAAGAGATCCCTTTAGATATAGCCCTGGCATGGCTTAGGGGCATCTATGTCGTCATCCTGACACTACCATTGTGATGATATACATTCATGTGGGCTATCAGTCACAGCTAGTAGGTTAAAATGTCAGGAGAGTGGTAGGAAAATGAAGTTGTCAGTTATATAAAGCAATGGAAAAATTTAAAAAATGAATACAGAGCATAGTAGAATACGTTAACCTATGGTAATGAATTTGCATAGACGATCAACATTTAGCAAAGAGAAGAAATCATATTTCAGAACAAATGAAAAACAAAGCAAATTGTGCTGCTTATATACCACTCCATAGTGCTTATATTATTCTCTGGATGGTTTATAATTTAATTATGCAGGCTACACAGTCCCCTGCCACCCCTACCCACTAGCTAGGAACTCAATTTACCAACCTTGGATGGAAGGCTGAGTCAACATCAGCCCAACTAACTGAGCCCTTTGGGATCAATCTCAGGTTGTGAGAAGAGTCTTGGCTTCAGTACTGCAGTTTAACCATTGCACCATGCAGCTCTTTAACAACTATATACTGTATTTCCTAGTTTTGAAGTGTGGTGAACGTGAAATAGAATGCAGTGTATGAATTGAATTAAAATGTCAGATGGTTAACTTATAGTGAATTATAGTAGACAAAAGGCTCAGTTTTACTTTTATAGTGTTGGCTTTTGTCAGGATAACAGCAAAGTGGAATTGCACAGTGGGAAAGTCTAGGAATCTGGTTATTTTAGCCAGTGCTTTCCTGTTCTATGGCAATTTATTTTATCTACATACATACTGGAAATTGTGTGGGGAAAATGTATAGTGGTTATGCCTCTTACAAGATTTTTAAAAGATAGCTTATTCATTTCAATTTATTAAATTGTGTTTAGAGTGGTAGCAGTTTTTCAGTAAACAGATGGCAGCCCCCAGAACCTTGGAGTGAGAAGTCTACTCAAAATTAAGAGTGCTTCTCAAGAGTAGGATCTGGAAGTTGAGTCATGGCAACTGGACTTCTTTCCCCGTGAGTAGAGATGGGCACAAAATGATGTTTTTATTTTTTTTGTTATTTGTTATTTGTTTCATTATGTAATGAAATGAATAATGAACTGCCCCCTCAAAGGAAAACAAAATGAAACGAAACTAAAATTCTCATTTTGTTCTGTTTCATTTTTTGTCCTCCCCAGTACAGCATCTTCTCCTATCTTATGTTGGAGAGGCCTCCCAGCCACTTGGCACCACCGCTGCCACTGACCAGCCCTCATGGAGGGGGCTTCCGAAGTGGTGGGTGTCATGGGAATTAAGCAAGGTTTGCTCCCCAGGAAAGTGTACCAGGCTTGCTCCCAGGTCAAGTCTGATTAAAGCAGCATGATTAAAGTCTAGAAAGTGTATTTTTCTAGAATGGTAGCCACAGACAGATTGTAAGCACTTGTTATGCAGTACATAGTCAAACTTGAAAGGTGACATTTTGAGGAGCATGTTGCTAAAGGAACTGGTTTGCCATATGCTGAGGTACTCCAGAGATTTTGGCTGATGGTTGGACCCTAGTCTTATTCCCAAATGCATGACCAGATCATTGTGTTCAGTACCAAATTCAGAAACAAGGTCAGACTCTTCTTCTTAAGGATTGGGACCTCATGATAATTGAAATAGGTGCTTCTTTTTGCATGAAAGCAGATCAATAGTTGATGTTTCATACAACCATGATGTCCTAGAATCATTACAGTAATGACCTAGGAGTCACGTTGGATGGAACCAACCCTTGACTTACAAGTGTGCTCCTTCTGGTCTGTTCTTTTATTCCTTGAACTCCAGCAGTTCTGTGAGTGTCTCATTTTTTTTTCTCCTCCCTATCTTCTCATTTATACTGAAATATGTCATCATCATCCTTACTCCAGCTCATTATATTCTCAGCAATTACCATCAGTCGCTTTGACAAATACTGAATAACTTTAATTTGAATCTAATGTATTATAGGGCATTAAAAGAGTAGGATAAAAAGAACTTGTGAACTCCAAAAGGACATTGCTGAAACCAAGGATGAGTGGCTTTTTTAAAAAGAGCAAACATTTTGAGGAAGGTGATGTTTCTGCCTTGAATACAGTGTTTGTGGTAGTTATGCAGTACAAGAGGCATCAGAGTCCTCTTTGCAAGATTAGATGAAAGGGCAGTCTTGGCAAATATCCTGCATCCTACTGTGACCGAGTACCAAATATGACTTTCTCACTTTTGGCCTATTACTGTAATTATTCCGTTGCTTCCTCCTTTGGAGTGCAGAGGTTATACCTAGCTACCTGATAAGTAGGCTATTCCCATATGATTGAGATAAGTTCTTTCTTAAAGCCATCAGAAATAGTGATGATAATCATGCCTAGTGACAGTGATTTACATAAATTCAATAGGTTTTTTTGTGTGTGTTTTCTAAAAAGTTTTCTTTTGTTTCACTGTCTTCAATGTGACAGCTAATCTATTTCATGAGACAAAATTATCAGGAAGTATGACACAAGTTTCTGGTTTTGATCAATTCTCCTTATGGTAGTCCTTTTTTTAAGAGTGCCATGTATAAAATATAAAGAAAATATGAAAGTAATGCAGGTTTGGGGATGTCCTGGCCCTATATCTATCTATCTATCTATCTATCTATCTATCTATCTATCTATCTATCTATCTATCTATCTATCTATCTATCTATCTATCTATCTATCTATCTATCTATCTATCTATCTATCTATCTATTTAAATACTTATATACCACTCATCTTCCAGGGGAACTCTGGGCGGTTTACAGCACAAACTATAACAATAATAACAAACTACATAAAAGAAAGCAATAATAAGGGAAAAAATAAAATAAACAACAAGGTAAACTACAATAAAGATCACTGACAAGATGGCGGGGCCAGGAAAAAAATTAATGGTCACCAAATGCCTCACCAAAAAAGCCAGGTCTTTAAGGCCTTTTTGAAGGCTGGCAGGGACTGTGCAAGGTGCAACTCACTTGGGAGATGGTTCCAAAGCACAGGACCAGCCCCAGAGAAGGCTCGGTTGCGTGTCACAGTTTTCCGAGCCTCCCTGGGCGTGGCCACCCGAAGTGAGAGTGCCCGCAACATTCTAGTAGGTCGAGCCTCGGTTGATCTCTGAGAGATTCGCTCAGCCAGGTATTCAGGTCCCAAGCCATGGAGGGTTTTATAAATTAAAACCAGGACCTTGAATCTTATTCGGGACACAACGGGTAACCAATGCAAGCGGGCCAGTACTGGGGTGCTGTGGTCATATCGATGCACACCCGCCACCAGTCTGGCCACTGCATTTTACACCTGCTGAATTCGCTGAATAAGGGTCAACGGCAACCCCACACAGAGAGCGTTACAATAGTCTATCCTTGAGATCACAAGCACTTGCACTACACATATCTGTCATAGAGAGTGGTCAGGGAAGGGAGGGTTTGTAGTCCATCTTATTTGGAGGACAACAGATGAGTGAGGATGGTGTAATCATTTTAAAACACATTCACCTTATTTCCAATGCTGACCCACGTTTCTCCCTCAGATATGCATTATGTTTTAAACTTTTCTATGCCTCACATTGTCTTTCAGGGTGTTTCATTTTTCCTGGCAGGCTGGGGGAAGTGTGAAAACTTGCCTTTCACTTTCAGAGACTTCCAGCTAGCTTTAGCGACAGGAGGCTGACTGATATTACTCAATTCAGAAGTGGAAAAATCAGACACTTGTCCTTTCCAAAATCATTAAACATGGTTTTAACATTGTGCTCAAGCATATGGATACATCTGATGAATCACCTCCCACACCCTGCTTTTGTCTCTCATAATTAGGAGGCAGGAGCCTAGCTCTCTAACAACAAGTGAAAGGTTTTAGGAGCTGGGACGTTTAAGTGAGGGTAAAACACAGGGCTAGTCTACCGTTAAGCAGAGAGACGTAGCTTCCTCTGGTGGCTGATTGTGGGTGTCATGAAAGGCAGAAAAATTGTTAATTCACACCTCAACTAATCCATCATTTAAAATTAACTCCAACATTGACAATGTAAAGACTGACTGCTGGCTCTCGGTTTTCCACCAAATGTGGTCAGAGACAATTGCAGCAGCTGTCAGGGACTTATATTGTCTCAGATTAAGGAGGGAACATTTCAACTTTCACAGTCTTCGAGCTATCCTGGGTGAAATTTAATATCACTGAATCACCTGATGATACCCATTTTGTGGCCTGCAGACTTCCTTTTCCATGACATCCTGAAAAAAATCCAGACAACAAGGGCTGGAGATCTGTCGTCCCCTCTCTTCCCTTCCTTTCCCCCAAACATGATTTGAAGACCTTGTCTGAGGAGAAGATAATATTTTTAAAAGTGTTCACACTTTCTGAGGGTCGTGTTGACTTCTTCTTCTTCTTCTTCTTCTTCTTCTTCTTCTTCTTCTTCTTCTTCTTCTTCTTCTTCTTCTTCTTCTTCTTCTTCTTCTTCTTTTCTTCTTCTTCTTCTTTTGAGGGAGGGTAGCCTTATAAAGATATCCCCTTAAAATATATTTTGGTTTTTGTGCTAATATTGCTGTCCCTACTTTTGTTAGCAAATTGTCACCCCATTTTAGCTGTTGCTATTGCTTTCGTATATAGAAAGAGATAGGAAAAGATGCTGGAGGGATTTTCCGTAACTATGTCAAAAGGACACGGACGGCTTTAGGGTGTCTTGCTTTGGGAGTGTGATGCCTCAGTCAGCAAAACTTAATTTAAGGTATTTTAATTAACATATAAGTCCCTTAATAGTTCAGGATCTCAATCTCTGCTGGAGTGTTTTCCCCTAAAAACATCAACATGTCCTACTCAGTCCTCCTAGGTCTCACTAATCAGGGTGTCCACACTGAGGGAAGCAAAAAGAATGACTACGAGGAAGTGGGTTTTCTCAGTTGTGGCCCCATCATTGTGGAATGAACTTCCACCAAAAGTACAACAGGTCTCCTCTCCTCAAATCTTTAGAAAATTAGTGAAGCCAGGGCGGTTACAAGAGGCCTTTTGTAGAATTTTTTTTCCTTTGAATAACTCATGTTCCTCAACAACTCCTGATAATAGCTACAATTTTTTAATCTTGTTAACTTCTATTTTTCTTAGTTTTTATTTATTTCTTTACATCTTATATCCTCATTGTTGTCTGTGAAACAGGTGTTTTACATTGATTTAACTCATTTATTTATTTATTTATTTATTTATTTATTTATTTATTTATACACTATGCCAATTTCCCAGAGGGAACTCTGGGAGGTTCACATAAAAACACAAGAAATCCACAAGATAATAATAATAATTGAGAAGACAATAATAATAAAATAAAGGGGAAAATGCCCAACAACAATTAAAAAATAAATAATAATAATAATAATTGGCAAGAGGCATAGGACAACTAATGATAGGTACAAATCACAAGACTATCTATCTATCTATCTATCTATCTATCTATCTATCTATCTATCTATCTATCTATCTATCTATCTATCTATCTATCTATCTAGTTGTCATATATTTTTCATGTTTCTATCCACAAACAGCCCAGAGTAGTGGTTCCCTAAGTTGAACCACCAAGAACGTCTGATTCCTGTTTGACAATGTTCTGAACTCTTTGAGTTTGGCCATTCTATTCTACAAAGCAAGGTCAAGGAGGAACAGGTAAAAGATGTAGTAGTTCTTAGGGGAAAACTGTCTGACAGATACTGAGGTTGTGAACCATTTAGGGCTTTATACATTGGAACCTTGAATTTGGCCTGGAAACTAATGGTGAGCCAGTGCAAGTGAGCCAAGATCAGTAAAATTTGATCAAATTTACCCCAAGGATTAGCTTGGCTGCTGCATGTGGAGAACACACACAATGAAGGAGAGTCTATTGGTCCTGCCCAGATTTGTCTTATCTTTCATCGTGAAGAGGGAGAGCCTCTTCTATCTAGTCTCTCCATGCATGTCACAAATTTGTGTTGCTGTTGTTTCAGTGTTGGGGGTCATATCTTGTGCCTACATGAATAGAACTCTAAGATGCCTTTTCCAAGGAGAAAGGTGGGGTAAAAATACTCTTAAATAAAAATAAACAATCTCTCCCTCTCCTGAAAAATATGATAGAGAAGACAGAGCTAGTGCAGCTTTCATCAGCATGTACACTATCCACACATTCTTGGGATTGCTCCTTGTGGCGAAAAGGATAAAACAAGTATGAATATTCATGACTCTGTTTTGAATAGCCAATCACCAAGCAGGTGGGCGTGGTTAAGAATGTAATATATTGGAACGCAATGGGTGATGGACAAGTTCAGTTAACTTCAGTTTAGGTTCAGTTTTGTGTTAGAGCTGAGAGGAGTTCAGTTAAGAGAGCTGAGAGTCAGTTAGATTGTCAGTTGGTCAGGTGGGAGATCCTGCCACTGAAAAGGGTCTGGTTTATAAAGGAAACACATTATTTTAAGAAATCATGTATGTAATGCAATAACATCGGCTAAAGCTATCATAATACTGATCATCCAATTGTAAACTAATAAACGTTTCATGTTTTGTTTTTAAAACTATATAAACTGGTGTGACTCTGTCTCTCACATACAAGTGTCCAGTTAATCTGGTGGTGGCAGCGAGTGAAAACCCAGTGTGTGTAAGGGGCACGTCACACTCCTGAACCCCAGTCTAATTCTGGAAGCCCAGGTGAACTCGGTGGCTAGGGGTGTCTTTCTTCAGCTGCAGAAATTATACCTGTTGTGCCCCTACCTGGGTGAGTAAAACCTCATGACAGTTACACATGCACTGGTAACATCCCACATTGATTACTGCAATGTGGTGTATGTGGGGCAGCCTTTGAAGTCAATCCAGCAATTACAACTGGTCCAGAATTGTGTGGTGTGGCTGGTAAGTGGTGTGGCTGCCAAAGACCATATCATGCCGATTCTTTATCAGCTACATTGGTAACCAGTTCCTGACAGAGTCTAATTCAAAGTGCTTGCATTAACATATAAAGCCCTTGATGGTTTAGGCCCTGGTTACCTGAAGAGCATCTCCATCCATATGAACCTACACAGCAGTTGAGATCTACCCAGGGGGTCCTTTTGAAATAGCTGATGGCTCAGCCCTCCCTCAAGGAGGTTAGAGGAATGGCCTGTAGATATAAGGCCCTTTTGGCAGCTGCCCTAGGCTTTGGAATGCCTTCCCACGTGAGATCCGCCTGCTGCTGACATTGATGACATTTTGGCGCCAGGTAAAAACCGTCCTGTTCCAGAAATTCTTTAACTGATACAACTTAGATTGTGGGTCCTGGTAGCAATTTTACTGTATTGTATTTTAACATATTTTAATTGTATGGTATAGTATGGTATTTTAATGTTTTAATTGTTCATTTTAATTTTGAATTGTAAGCTGCCCAGAGACCTTCTGGTAGTGGGCAGCATATAAGTTGTATAACATAAATAAATAAATAAATAAATAAATAAATAAATAAATAAATAAATAAATAAATAAAATATTCAAAAGACTGAATAGGACATATGCCTTTTAAATCTTGAAACAAGAATTTAGACTGACAAGCCATGATTCATCAAACTTCATACACACTAAATACTAATTACAATAAGACAGAGATGCATTTTGCAATGATATGATTGTCTTCTGAGTTCTTGTCCCACAGAGTAACTCATACAATAGTGTCATTCATCAAAATTAAGAAGTCAAAGTTCAGAGTTATTACATGCAACACATATTGACATTGTGGTTATACTGAGGCTGAAAATGGTTTCCTATGATGCTAAATCAATATTTATGTAATTAGGTCAATACATATGCATTTCAGAATGTAAGCTTTATGGCACTACATTATAGAGGAGTTCAGCTCTACTGATCTGACAGATTGATTTTACAGTCTGCTTTTGTTTTGTTTTCTTTCTTTCTTTTTTCTTTCTTTCTTTGCACACTTAATTTGTCCATCAACAACGAACAAGCTTGTTACATTGCTTCTCTCTGTGTTCATAGATGTTCTCAAGGAATCCCTGTCCAATCTGTTTGGCAACAGGGAAACAAGGTGATTGGCTGGGTGCTGCATGTGGCCAGCCTATCTGGAAGAGCCCATAGGACAGGAATGTCCAAAGTTCGATCCTCCTGATATTTTGGACCACAACTCCCAGAATTGTAAGCTTAGATTGCCAGTGACAAAGGACTGTGGGAGTTGCGATCCAAAACATCTGGAGGGCCGAAGTTTGGACATGCCTGCCATAGGAGGAGCAGGGCTAGAGGGATGCAATGTGGAAGAGAGGAAAAAGCATAACAACAATGGAAGATGTGTTTGGTTGTAACTAGGGATGAGCACCTTATGAAAAATGAAATGCTGTTTCATCGTTTTGTAAGCTTACAAATATTTTTGTAATGAAATAAAACAACAGGCAGGTTTTTTTGTTACTAAACGAAACACTTTTTTAAATTTTAAAATGAACCATTTCGTTATTCTATAAAATGGCTCCGGAGAGCCATTTTATAGAATAACAAATTGTTTCATTACTGTTTAATTTTGTTATTTTTATATAAAAATAATTTAAAAACAAAACAGAATGAAATGCAGGAGGAAGTAACAAAAAACTATTTTTCAGTTTTGTGCCCATCCCTAGTTGTAACTGAATTTTAAAAAGGAAGCTAGATCTGATTCCCAAGTTGTTGCTTTGTAATATAGGGGATTTTAATTTTGCATTCTTCAGCCACTGGGTCTAGTGTGGTTTTAGATGATGTCAGGCCCTTTAATGGAAAGATATTTTTAAAAGTGACACGTCTGGTTTTAGACTGGCCACAGATGTCATTGTGTGTGCACCCATGCATACTAGAACATATTATATGACTCCGAATTTGCATTTACATCAGTGTGACTTTATGTTACACTAGCATGGACAGGGTACTGGCCAATATATGTAAAACCTTTAACAGTATTTTGCATAAACACACAAACTCCTCTCCAATCTTTACAATTTCAAACTTACTTTTCCTACAGACTCCACATAGTTCTCTCACTCTCTTCAACCCCTTTCTCCTCATTGCTCTAAGACAGATTCTTCCACTGTTCAAAAGCAGACCAACTTCTTTAAACTGCCAAACTGCCACCTCACCTCACATTCCAAATGCATCAGCCAATCAGCATTCAGACCTCTATTCAACAGTCTGTCACACATTTGCTAGTCATTCCACAGCTGTATCTCATACAGTATATCACAGAAGTGAGCACACCCACACCCACATTTTGTAAATATTTTAGTATAACTTTTCATATGACAACACTGAAGAAACGACACTGGGCTAGAATGTAAAGCAGTGAGCATACAGGTTGTATAGCAGTGTAAATGTGCTGTCCCATCAAAATAATGCAACACACAGCCATTGATGTCTAAACCACTGGCAACAAAAGTGAGTACACCCCTAAGTGACAATCTCCAAACTGGGCACAAAGTGTCAATATTTTGTGTGGCCACCATTATTTTCCAGTGCTGCCTTCACCTGCTTGGGCATAGAGTTCACTGGAGCTTCACAGATTGCCACTGGAGTGCTTTTCCACTCCTCCATGAAGACATCACATTGCTGGTCGATGTTAAAGACATTGTGCACCTCCACCTTCTATTTCAGGATGCCCCACAGAGGCTCAATAGAGTTTAGGTCTGGAGACATGCTTGGCCAGTCCATCACCTTTACCCTCAGCTTCTTAAGGCAATGGTAGTTTTGGAGGTGTGTTTGGGGTCATTATTATGTTGGAAGACTGCCCTGTGGCCTAGTCTCTGAAGGGAGGGGATCATTTTCTGCTTCAGTATGTCTCAGTACAGGTTGACATTCATGGTTCCCTCAATTAACTGTAGCTCCCCAGTGCTGACAGCACTCATGCAGAACCAGGCTATGACACTCCCACCACCACAGTATGACACACACATATTTATCTTTGTACTCCTCACCTGGTTGCCGGCACACATGCTTGACACTATCTGAACCAAGTAAGTTTATCTTGGTCTCATGAGACCACAGGACATGGTTCAAGAAATCCATGTCCTTAGTCTGCTTGTCTGCAGCAAACAATATGCAGGCTTTCTTGTGAATTGTCTTTAGAAGAGGCGTCCTTCTGGGATGACAGCCCTGCAAACCAATTTGAGGCAGTTTGTGGAGATCTGAGCACTGACAGGCTATCCCCCCACCTCTTCAACTTCTGCGGCAATGCCGGCAGCACTCATACATCTATTTCCCAAAGCCAACTTCTGCATATGATACTGAGCATGAGCACACAACTTCTTTGGTCATCCATGGTGGGGCCTGTTCTGAGTGGAATCTGTCCTGTTAAACAGTTGCCTGGTCTTGGCCACCATTCTGCAGCTCAGTTTCAGAGTCTTGGCAATCTTATAGCCTAGGCCAGTGGTGGCAAACCTTTGGCACTCCAGATATTTTGGACCACAACTCTCATAATTCCGAGCCTTGGTTGCCAGTAACAAAGGACTGTGGGAGTTGTGTGCTGAAGGTTCACCATCACTGGCCTAGGCCATCTTTATGTAGAGCCCCAATTTTTGCTTTTTTCCAGATCCTCATATACATTACCATGAGGTGCCATGTGGAACTTCCCATGACCAATATGAGAGAGTGAGAGCGATAACACCAAATGTGAAAGTGGGGGCAATAACATCTGCTCCCCCTTCATACCTGACACCTTGTGATTCTTATTGGTTCTCATGACACCAGAGAGGGAAAATGGCTACATGGGTCCAATTTGGACATTGTCAGTCAGGGTTGTACTCCCTTTTGTTGCCAGTGGTTTATAAATTAATGGCTCGCTGCTTTATATTGTAGCCAAGTGTCATTTTTTAAGCATTGTCACATGAAAATATATACAGTGGTACCTTGGATAACAAATTTAATTAGTTCTCCCAGGCAATGTGTTATCTGAAAAAAATCGTTATCCAAAACAGGGTTTCCCATTGAAATGAATGGGAAACCCATTAACCCATTCTGGAGGTCCGGAAGAAAGGCAAAAAAGCTCATTTTTTCTCCCCGGCCTCTTTATCAAGTACACTTTAAAGGCATGCAGTGCTGGAATACCCCTCCCTCCAGAACAACCTCCCTGCAGTGCAATGCAAACATGGAGAAATGAAACCAGCAAGCCTAGCCTAGCCTTTTCCCACCCAAAGTGCAAAGGAAAACAAAAAATCCAAACAGAAAGACAGTGAAGAAAGAAAACATGGCTGGATAAAGTGGGGTGGGCCAGTAGGAAAAGAGGAAGATCTAAGATGAGATGGGTTGACTAAAAAGAAGGATCCAGAGGTGTTAGTTTACAAGGCCTGAATAGAACATATTGGGGGAAAGTAATGAGTAATGAAAGAGTAACCTAACCTCATGTTTGCATTAGCCTCCTTCAGCAGCCAACCACTCAGAGAAGGAGGCAGGATGGGAAGACTGCCTGTCTGGCCATGCCGTGGCTGTTTGTGTGGAAGGGAGTCCTGCCTGGACTCTGTAGCCAGCCCAAGAGAACATCCAGACTGGTATGCAGATGCTGGTGTGTAGGAAGCCAGGTGGGGTATTGGGGGGAGAGTATGTGCAGCGCTTGTTGATTTACATCAACAATTTTTCCTGATTTGGCCTAAATCATTTTGTGTCTATCTCTATGGCTTACTCACAAGAAGTGTGCTTTCCTTTTTATGATTAGTTTCATCCTTTGTTTGCTTGGTTCCTACAGGGGACCGATCAACACAATGCATAATAAGGGGGCTGCTCAGTAAGGTGTCTTCTGCCATTCACAGAGAAAATATATTTATCTATTTAAAATCTGACTACCCTGCTTTTCTTCCCAAGAGGACCCAAAGCAGTATACATTATCTAAAACAATCTTTAAAGCTAATCACAGTAAATACACAATGTTTTAAAATGAATTAATCAAGTAGGGAGTGTGTAAAATGGGAGTGAAGAACATGAGAAGGTGAATGTCTACATTGTGCAGTTAGAGCAGTTTGATACCACGTTGTCATGGAGCCATCCTATGGAATTCTTGGATGTATAGCTTGGTATGGTGCTTAAAATTCTGTACTAGAATGCTATAGCACATTTCCCTGAACTGAAGCGGTAGAGCTCTCAACCAGAGAATTCTAAGTACCTCATAGAAGTAGGGGGGGGGGGGACAGATTCTTCCATTGTCATGGGATACAGGCTGGTGATTGAAGGTGAGGAGTAGTAATTTAGGACCTTTTCACGCGACCCCTAAGATCCGCTGGCCCCTTAAATTCGGACCAGAGATCTTAGGGGTTTGTCGCTCTTCGTGCATCTCCACCCCTCCATACTTCCTGGCTGCCAGCTGCGTGAGGGGAGGGAGGAAAAAAGGGACAGAAGAATAAAACCTTACCTCCCGGTGTTGGTGGACGCTGCCGGGGGAGCCCCGGTCACTTCCTGGTTCCTCTTAAAGGGGCGGGAGGCAAAAAACAAAAACAAAAAGAAGCGAGGAGAGCCCAGCACATCCACATCAAATATTTTTCACCTCCCAAAAGCAGGTACAAGAAAAGTGCGGTGGGTCGTGCTAAAGTGGGCGGGGTCATACTTAATTGTCTGCAAACTCCGGAGCTGGTGGAGAAACATTTTTAAGCTCCGGAGCTTGCAGCCATTTGCAGCGGAGCTTAGGGGTCGTGTATAAACGCCCTTAGTCCCCTTCTTTATAGGGCACATTTCTACACACTCTCTATGATTTATTTCTTTGCTATTATTACTAAAATGGCCACAAAACAATCTACTGCACATGGAAAATGTCTGAACGAATCTAATGCTTTGCCACCTCCTCAGAAAACTGATGTTTGCCATTTATGAAATTTGCAGACATGTTTCTGTGAAATCCCTGCAGGCAGATTACCATATTGTTCTGTAGGAATATAGAGAGTAATGTCATCTGCGATTTCATGTGGCTTCTTCAATAATCCTCTACAAATCTATATTTTATGTGTCAGCTAACAGGATACAAATGTTTATGAAATTACTTTATTCATTTTTAATTTGATGTTCTGTCTGTAAATATTGATGTGTATGCACCTCCTTTTCTAACAGCCCTGAAGAAGGCTATGCAAATATTTGCTGGCTAAAATGTTTGATTGTGTGAGGAGGAGAGTGCACCCCCTTCTTCCCAAGAACTTGCATTCAACACGAGCTTGCACTGATTGGGAGAGTCCATTAGCCTTTCAGCTGGGGGAGATATGGAAGTAGCAATGGAGAGAGAGAGAAAAAAGAGGAGTCGAGGGCAGAGAAAGGGGAGGAGGAGAGTGAGGTGGCCATGGTAGGTTGTATTGGGGTGACCGAGAGTGAGAGCACTAAAGGTGAAGACTTGGTAGACATAGTAAAGGAAAACTCCCTGGACTGGAGAATGGGTCACCTTTATACTCCTGCAAGAAGTGGCTGAGTGGGAGTGGAGGGAGAAAAAGGCAGTGAAGGCACCCTTTTGCGGGCAGATGGCTTGGTGCGAGTGAAGAAGATAGGCTCGGGAATACTTCAAACGCCAAGTATGCCAAAGGGAGACCAAGCAGGAGTTGAAATCTCACTGGAGCAAATGCTACACTACCCATGGGGTGAGCACAATGACAGAGTGAGACACCCGGGCAGTGGGACTTGTCAGAGACCATGGCTGGCACAGGGATGGGTGAGCTGAACCCTCCAGTTAAAATGTTAGAAGAGTTAATTTTGGGCCCAGGTTTGTTTACCGAGGCAATGTTTCCTGTTCAAAAGTGGACTGTCCAGCCCAATATATTGCTTGGGTGTTTAGAGGAGAGGTGGGCTGGAGTGGAGCCTTTGTTGAAAGAGGGAAGAGCTCCTACTAATGAGGACACCGACACTAGAAAACAGCTTAATAAAAGTTTATTTTTGCATGAAGCTACTGTGTTGCTACTCTCTACTTCTCAGGGGCGGAGAGATGGGGGGATGGGCCTCAAAATGGTGCCAAACATGGGGCCTACCCCTCCCTCTGACCCAGCAGAGAAGTGGGTGAGATGTGCCACCAAAAGGCAAGATGCCTTTCTCAAACTCATGGTCAAGCAACAGCAGTTGCTAATTGAGAGTGTGGTGAACTGACAAGAGCCTGGCTGGAAAAGGAGATGGAGAACCCTCAGGGGGAGGAAGGAAAATGCTGGATTCATCCCCCCACCCCACCCCCAGCACACTGATTAGGCTACAGAAGATGTGCCCAGATGATGACCCGGAGGCTTTCCTTCATACATTCAAACACATTGCCATGGTGACCAGTGGGCGGTATCCAGGAAGTGGTGGATGCTATGGAGCCTGAAGATACCTTGAGCTACGACAAGGTAAAGGGTACCATAATGAATCTGGTGGACCTGTCAGAGAAAGCCTATAGGAAGAAGTTTAGGGAGTTATGGGTGAAGGCCAATATGAACCCCCAGGCCATTGCCCCCCAAAATGAGGGCTTAATGCCGTTTGGTGGCTGAGGCCTGCAGGGAGGACCGCCCAGCAAGTGGTGGATTTTATGGTCATGGAGCAACTGACCCAGTGCAAAGAAATTGGGTGATGCGCACCTGCCCAAATCTTTGGGGAATGCAGTTAGGATCCTCGAGGTGTATAATGCAGTGGAGGAGCATCCAACCCCACATGTGATGGTGCCGCCAGAGAAGAGCAAGAACAAAGACCAGCCCAGCTTCAGGGGAACCCCTACGCTTAGGCCTGGACCATTGGGGTTGATGGAAGCAAGCAAGGGCAATCCGAATCAACATTATAAATTGAACATGGCTTGATAGCTTACTCACAAAGCATAGTCTTTTCACTACAGCAGTCCTATGTGCTCATTGGGATGCTCCCTCAAGTGATCTCGTCATTGCCTTCTGTCCTAGTTATGCGTTCTGAACTATTTTCAAGGGCAATTCCATACAAGATGCTCTACAAGAGTCCACTCATGAGATTACAACTGCTGGAATCATACTATAGCCAAAAAGAAACAAAAGATGATCCGCAAACATAATTATAGATACGAAATGCAATCAGTGCATAATACAACGTATAGCAAATTAAGAACTTTTTTTAAAATATCAAGAGCATGTTTAAAACAATCATACTTACAAGCCTGTATTTTCTATCATCTAATCGTAAATATCCCTTGGGCTCCTATTCCTAAATCAGCCATCTTTGAGGCAAGAGGTCCTTTCAAGAGTCCCAGGCAGGAAGGCAGATGTGAGGCCATCTGCAGAAAGTGAGCCTTGTTGTTCAACATCTCTCCTTTCTGCAGATAATGTGTAAGGGTGCAAAATGTTTGGATTTTTTCCTGCAGTGTTCCCCTCTCCCCTTTACTATTAACATATACTTCAAGCATATTTTGATCCTTTTCTTGTCGATTTTAGACCATTCAATACCTCTGCCATAGAAACCTGTGAGGAATAGGCACATAAGACAAAGGGAGAAGCATAAACAATGGTCACAAAAGGCTGCTTACAGAGAAGAGAGAGAGACAATATATTGTCGGTCTCACTGAGTAGCCACTTTTTCCATGGAATGTCTCTCAGTGATTTAGTGAATGAGGGCTCTTCAGTGAATGACTCTTATTCATCTCAGTTTCAAGGACATCCTTACCATAATTAACAATCATGGCATAAGATCTCAGCAGCACAACTTTAGCAGCATTACTGAACTTTGCAAGAAGGACACTTGCATGTATCAACGAGCTAATGATAGGCATTGTTTTCATATGCAAGCCATGTACAGAGCTTGAATGTAACTCATTGAAACTAGTTAGTTGTTTACAATTTCTCCCCTTGCATGGTATGATTTAGTTACGCTACTGCTCTGTCTAAAAGGAGGATAATGTCACTCCTTTTTTCATACAACTGTGATTTGCTATAAATTACCCCATTAATATTTATGGTGTGGTCTTAGTGGAGAAAATGAATATTATGGGACATTCATACACATTTTTGGCACATATTGCTATATTCATTTTAGAGCAATAAAAGCCAGTAATTTTGATACACATTTTGATTTCCTTTTAAAAACTGCAACTCTAATGGTAACCAAGAGCTGGGACTCTCTGGATTACACTGTAATTAATCACTTTTCAATATTTACTTCTCATACTCTGTCATGTAGACACAGCTTTTGCATGGCAACAATGGTAGAGTAAAAAAAAATAACCCTAGATATTTGTCCCAGCTGTGCACTGTGATATTTTATCCCCATGAGGACTCTTGGGACTGATATGATGATAGAAAGTTAAGCAGGGGCAGGAGAAGGGGTGGGGACTCTTATCATGACCTAAGGAAAACATGTATATGTCTGTAGTAAAATACATGACAGCTCAGTTCACAGAGATTAGTATTGCCTTGCCTTTAACCGCAATCTATTGTAATCTAGTAGTTTTGCAACTTTTTTTATCTGAAACTGAGCACCACCTGTTCCTCAAAACATAATGCTGCCAGGGCTGATGATCTGAAAATAAGTTAGAAAGGCAATGTAACATGTGCCAACACCCTGCTATTAGACTCCTTCATTTGCTGTCACTGTAATCTTATATAATGTTTTCATCCATGGCAAAAATGCATTCTGGATTCACACCAGAGCATCACATCTTAGTTTGTTTTCCCACCTCTCCTTGTTGCCTCTAATTAGCTATGCGAATTCACAGTCAGTTGCTCTGAGAAAAAAACAGACCTGAATAAAAGAAAAACCTCCTCTTTTTCTCCTCTTGATGTGAGATTTCTCAGAGTGGGGTTTCTCCATCAGTCAAGAGGTTCTTGTGGGAGATCTCATGTTATTTCTCAGATCTTTCATGCTGGTTTACAGAAGCCACAGCAAGCTGCACCAGGATTATTACAGTTCCTATGCAGAATACCAACATTCCTACACATGATTAACCAGAAAGGGCATTGAGCTGTGCAAAAATTGGGTCTTTCCTAGGCAAAGCAAATGGGGAAAAAACAGAAAAGGACTTGAAACAGAAATATCATACTCATGGGAGGCTGGGAAACTTGCTGACACAGATGCAATTCTTAGTGGAGATTCTGAGCATGGCAAGGTTTATCATAGAGATGGGCATGATATGGAAAAATATTGTTTTGTTTTGTTTCCCTTCCTTAGTAATTTTGTTTTGTGTTGTTTGTAACGATTCCCCCAAAAAATGAAATAAAAAGAAACAAAACATTTTTAAACTCTGCTCAACACACCAGGGTGATCTTGGCTTCCCTGGGTTGACTTCACCGCTCACCCTGTCAGCCCCCTGCTGTGTCCTTGGAAGCCAGGATCCTCCAGACACAGCAAGGGCCTGAGAGGGCAAATGGTGAAGTCAGTGCTTGCCCTGTTAGCCCTCTGTTGCTATGCCCTTCTCAGCCAGGCACGGGATGTGTGGGTGGTGCACCCCCTTGACCCTTGCCTGGCTGAGATGGGCACAGTGGAGCAGTGTTTGAATTCTGTGCCACAGAAGCACTCCCGCTGCTATAGCACATAATTCAAAACCGTGCTCCACTGTCCCTTCTCAGCCAGGCAAGGGTGGGCAGGTGTTGTGTGACGGTGACCAGAACAAGAGAGTGGAGAAGGGAAATTCAGGAATCATTTCATTTCAACAGTTAAAAAAAATGCAATTTGTTTCATAACAAAATGCTGTCTGCCATTTTGTTACATTACAAAATGTTTCATAACCTTACGACATGATGAAACTGTGTCATTTTTCATTTTGTGCCCATCTTTAGTCTATGAGAATAAAAAAATGGTGAGTGCTTGTTACATTAGTATCTCTGATTACTATATGCAGGAAACATATCATGGATCTCTCACCTCCCAGTGTGAGATGTTCTTATAAACCTAGACATTTAACAAAGTGTTCATTTGAAAGAGGTTGTCAAAACCTGCAAAGATAACTTCAATGGATTAAAAAAAAAACAGCCCCATCACTATCTCATGTTTGTATGAACCCCTAAGCTCCAAAATTGTCAGCATCTTCAGCTAGAGCGCAAGTGGAGAAAATATCTCTGTGAGTCTGATCGAACACGGCTTAGAGCCCATTATCGGGCCTATTCCGTGGCGAAACGGTTGGCGAAAAGGCAATATTTCACAAACCGTATTGCTTCCTATCAGTGCCATTCAGCAGAGCTGTTTCGGATGGTCCAGGACCTTCTTCATCTGAGAAATATGGTGGAGGTTCTGGACCACTCAGCAGCCCGTTGTGACGAGTTTGCCGTTCACTTTGAGGAAAAAATCACTCAGATTCGCAGGGAATTGGACTCCACTATTAGTGCAGAACCAAGGGGTGTGTCCAGTGTGCTGTGCTTAGGTCCAGCATTATTGGATGAGTTTCCATTATTGAGACCCGAGGATGTGGACAGGGTGCTTGGATCTGTCCGTTCTACCACCACGCTGCTCGACCCTTGCCCTTCTTCGCTAATTGAAAGATCTGCTGGGGGTTCGCACCTGGGTCCAGGAAGCTGTAAACACCTCATTAAGAGAGGGAGTGGTCCCTGCTGCCTTAAAAGAGGCAGTTATTAGGCCACTCCTTAAAAAACCTAACCTGGACCCAGGGCTGGTGGTTAACTACCGTCCAGTAGCGAACCTCCCTTATTTGGGCAAGGTGTTGGAGCGGTTGTGGCTGGGCAACTCCAGGCGCTGCTGGATGAAACGGATTTTCTGGATCCATTTCAATCTGGGTTCAGGCCGGGTTTTGGCACAGAGACTGCCTTGGTCGCCCTGTATGATGACCTTTGCCGGGAGAGAGACAGGGGGAGTGCGACCCTGCTGATACTCCGGGACCTCTCAGCGGCTTTCGACACCATCGACCATGGTGTCCTTCTGGATAGGCTGGCCAGGTTGGGGGTTGGAGGCACTGCTTTGCTGTGGTTCCACTCCTTCCTGGCTGACCATGTCCAGAAGGTGGTGCTGGGGGACAGTTGCTCCGCCCCGTGGCGTTTACGTCATGGGGTTCCTCAGGGCTCAATACTATCTCCCATGCTGTTTAACATCTACATGGTACCGCTGGGAGAGGTCATCAGGAGGTTTGGGCTGAGGAGTCAGCAATATGCTGACAATTCTCAGTTCTACCTCTCATTCTCCACCAATCCAGGTGAGGCGGTTTCTGTTCTGAACTCATGTCTGTGCCAGATAATGGACTGGATGAGGGTTAATAAATTGAAACTCAATCCAGACAAGATGGAAGTGCTGTTAGTGGGTGCTTTGCCGGACAGGTTAGAGTGCCACTTCCCTGTTCTGGACAGGGTTGCACTCCCCCTAAGGGACAGGGTCTTCAGCTTGGGGGTGCTCCTGGACCCTGGTCTAACTCTGGAAGCCCAGGTGGACTCGGTGGCCAGGGGTGCCTTTCTCCAGCTGCGGAAAATATATCAGCTACACCCCTACCTGGATGAACGGAGCCTCATGACAGTTACACATGCACTGGTAATATCCCGTATTGATTACTGCAATGTGCTTTACATAGGGCTGCCTTTGAAGTCGGTTCGGTGATTGCAACTGGTTCAGAATTGTGCGACGCAGCTGGTAAGTGGTGGGGCCGCCAGGGATCACATCACGCCAATTCTGTATAACCTTCATTGGTTACCAGTTGCTGCTTGAGCCCAATTCAAAGTGCTTGTTTTGACATATAAAGCCCTAAATGGCTTAGGACCTAGATACCTGAAGGACCGCCTCCTTCCATACGAACCTACCCGGCAATTAAGATTGAGCTGGGGGCCCTCTTGAAAGAGCCATCCCTCAAGGAGGTGCGAGGGATGGCTTGTAGGAACAGGGCCTTCTCGGCAGCTGGCCCTAAGCTATGGAATGCCCTCTCAAGTGAGATCCTCCTGGCGCCAACATTGATGACATTTCGGCACCAGTTAAAAACCTTCCTGTTCCAGAAATTTTTAATTGATACAACATAGACTGTGGGTCCTCTGATGGCAATTTTAGTGTAATGATTTTAGTGTAAGGTTTTTATTATTGTTTCAATTATTTATTGATATTTGATGTTTTAACTGTTTTAATTCTTTATTGTGAGCCACCTAGAGACCTTTGGGTAGTGGGTGGCATATAAGTTGTAAAAATAAATAAAATAAAATAAAATAAAATCTCTGCAGTTGTAAAACCTATCCATTTATTAAAACATTGAAAGACTTTTGCAATTTATTTCAGCAGTAATTAACACATCACAATTTCTTCACATGCATTCTCTGTAACGTCATAATGCTGCAGCATGTAAGCTCCTGTAGAATGCCAATTATTAAACTCTTTTGACTGTTGATCATAGGCTTCACCCTGAGAAACTCTTGGAATTTAAGCTCTCTCCAAGCCATTAATCCAAGATGAAGGGCAGAGCTGATCATATTTATTGATCATCATTACCCATAAAGCAGGAACGGGAAACCTCTAGCTTTCCAGATGTTGCTGGAATCAAGCTTCCCAGAGTACTGGTTCATGAGTCGAGATGTTGGGAGGTCCAGCACAATTTCTGGGAATTGTAGTCTAACAACATCTGGGGATCCAAGGTTGGGAAGCAAAAGCAAAAAAGCAAAGTGTGTTGCTTATATATCACCCCCAAGTGCTTAAAGCACTTTCTGGGTGGTTTACAATTTAATTATGAAGACTGCCCCGCCCCGCCCCACAAATGTGTACTCATTTTACCAACCTCAGAAGGATAGAAGGCTGAGTCAAACATGAGCCACCTACCTGAGATTGAATCCCAGGTGGAAAGCCAACAGGAGCTGGGTGGCATCTGGTTCCAAACAAGGTTGGTACAAGGTTGGAGATGGTAGAGGACCACAAAGTGATGACAAAGTAGGTATTAGCCCTTAGAGAATAATGGGATATGGTAGTTTGTCTACTCAAATTAAAAGCTGTGAGGGGGGAGAACAAAGAAGCAGCTGTTCTTGCGGGGCCCACTGTACAGGTGCTTCTACACAAATGCTCAAAGCCTCCAAGCAAAGATGGGAGAAATTGAACATTTGGTAGCTAGAGGGGTAACATTGATATAACAGCCATAACAGAAACCTGGTGGAATGCAGAGAACCAGTAGACTACCATAATCCCAGGCTATAAACTCTATAGAAGGGATAGAGAGGGGCGGGTTGGAGGTGGAGTGGTCATCTATGTCAAAGAAGGTGTAAAATCCAGAAAAATGGAGATTGACGGTGGGTCTGACTCCACCATAGAATCACTGTGGGTTAAACTACCAGGTCCATGGAGCGATGTGATAGTGGGGGTGAGCTATTGTCCACCAGATCAACAACTTGAGGGGGAACTTGAAATGAGGAGACAAATCATGGAGATGTCTAAAAGGGGCAGGATAGTAATCATGGGAGACTTCAATTATCCCCACATTGATTGGGCCAATGCAAGCTTGGGGCAAGAAAGAGAAACCAGGTTTCTTGACATGCTGAATGACTCTGCCTTACAGCAACTTGTCATGGAGCCCACCCGAGAACAGGCAACTCTGGATCTAATACTGTGTGATACTGTGTATATCCTCATCTTTGAATGAGTGCCCTTTGTCCTTCAAATGGAGGTGTACTGCTGATTCTACATGGCTAAGTGTCTGAGAAGCTTAAAAGGATTTTGGCAAACACCACATCCCTGTTTATTTCAAACCCACAAACACAATAAGGAAGAGACTTGTCCACCCAAAGGAACCAATACAAAAAAAGGAGCAATATAGGATGCAGTCCAATGCAGTGAGGAGTGTGCAGACCTCTACATTGGAGAAACTAAACAGCCATTAAACAGAAGGATGGCCCAACATAGGAGGGGTAACAGCTCAGGACCAGAATCAGCAGTACACCTCTATTTGAAGGACAAAGGGCACTCATTCAAAGATGAGGATATACACACATTAGATAGAGAAGATAGGTGGTTTGTAAGAGGAGTCAGGGAAGCCATTCATGTGAGCATTGAAACCCCCTCTCCCAACAGAGGTGGGGGTCTCAGGCATAGTCTATCTGCTACTTATCAGGGTATGCTTTTGACAATACCCAGACAAATCAAAAAGCCTTCACCAGCATAGCTAACAACCCATACCTTATAGGTTTCAGCACCTTAGGCCATTGTTCAACTTAAGGCTATGGATTAGAGATGGGCACGAAATGAACAATTTTTCATTTCCATTTTTGTTTTTTTGTTTCGTTCCGTAACGAAACAACAAACAAATTTTGTCTCTAAAATGAAATGAAATGAACAGAAACACTGGAAATTTTGTAGTGCATTTCGTTTCCGTTACTGCAATATGAGTGAGTTGCTTAAAATCCTTAAAAAAATCACAAAAATTGAAATAAATGGTAACGAAATGGTAACAAAACAAACAAAAACAAGAACAATTTTTTTGCAAAAATTCGTGAAAAATGGAAACAAACCGAAACGGACCCGACAAACGACAAACGACAAACGAAATGCCATTTTTTTTATTCGTGCCCATCTCTACTATGGATACTATTGTCTACCTAACGATCCTATTCAGGTCATTGTTCATCTTATGAGCCTATTTCAGACAAAGGTGACAAGAGGACAAAGCTGACTATAAGATGGAGGACTTGCACTTGCTGTATTGAGTGATGAAGCTGTTTGGATGAGCAGCGAAATTTTTCTGTCTCTCAAAAAAAGAACTGCAGTTGCCATGACTCAACTTCCAGATATTTAAGGAGTAGTTTCATCTCTTCCACATCCCTCCATGACTTTGTGCAACCAAGTGCGGACACAGTGAAGCTTCCAACTCCTGGTATCTGGCTCAACGCCTGGTACTCTAACCTGCTGATTTAGAGTACCACTCTAGAAAACAAATATCCATACTTAATCCATGTTACATAAAAAGTGTGTGTGTGTGTGTGTGTGTGTGTGTGTGTGTGTGTGTGTGTGTGTGTGTGTGTGTGTGTGTGTGTGTGTGTGTGTGTGTGTGTGTGTGCACCTGTGATCTGCTCCAGTGCTTTCTGGCTGGCGTAGGATATTGTGGGCAGTGTAGTTTTGATGCCCATATAAGTAACCTTCAAATAACTACTAAGGTGGGCAGTGTGACAGTCGAGGAGTAGGTCCAGAGAAAATAATTTAGGTGCTGGAGCCTTTGGAATGGGGTGCACAGCAGACTATTCATGAGGGGTGTTTTCTGTGTGACTAAGCTACAAACACACACACACACACACACACACACACACACACACACACACACACACACACACACACACACACACACACACACAAACCCATTTTTAAAATTTTTAAAATCTGTTTTGTGGTTCATGGACAAGGGTGAACCACAAAACACCATGAACTACCATTGTGTTAGTCTGTGCCCATCTCTCCATGAAACCATTCATCTGCTGTGGATCTGTTAAATAGAGAGGTCAGACTCGGTACTATTTCCTTCTGTTATGGGAAAGTTATGAGTTAGTCTTGTTTTGAAAAAAAAAAACACCACTTAATTATTATAAGGATTTTCTGACCATTCAGAAATGTAAACATAAACACGGCACTATATATTTTACTGCTCATTAAAACAGCAGGGATTTTGTCTGAGCACAGAAATCAAAACACATTATTATCTATAATCCTAATTGCCATCACAGCATGAATACACTGTTAAAACAATAATTGATCATAATTAGACATGTTTTAGCTGTGTTATAATAAGATAACCACATCATTTTCACTACAGTCATATTATCACTACACTTACATACTGAAGTGATCACATGGTGTTATGATAATCAATCATACATATATTGATTACTATATGTGGATGGAAACCTGTTGGAGATCAGGGATAGATGCCTCGTTCTTTCCTCTCTGCAGACCAGATGACACCCAAAGGTGAAGTCAGTCTCCTTGTATCACTGGGTCCCAATCAGGCATCAGGCATCTTATCTGCAAGTCTCAATTCACCTCTTCTCCCCTCCCCTTGTGCAAATGCTCACTGAGTGTTCAGATGGCTTCTGATTGTTGGAATTTTCTACAATCTCATCTGTTGCCTTTAAAAGGTTTTGCTGAGAGAGGCCTTTCTAGGTTGGAGTGACTGTCAATTCATCTAGCAGTGACCAATTGTTCCTTCCCTGCCTCTGATTTTGAAGAGAGCTCCATCTCTCACTTTAAGAGTATTGCTCCCTCCTTCTCTGTCTCCTGTCCTTTAGTCTAAACAGTTTATGATCTTTTCAGTTTGTGTGAATATGTGGTTTGTTATGTGGTAGACTGTTGGAAGCAGGCTATGAGCCAGTTAAGGACTGTTCCTGTAACTAGTCATTACTTTTTTTTTGCAATATGCTGTTTATTACCTGTTCAGGACAGTGAGTGAATGGGAACATTTTATTCTTTTTCTTTCCAGTGTCTCAGAATGAATTATTGGAACTGTAAGTTCCAGTTGATGAGAACCAGTAAGTGGTGGTCTACTCTGCACCAACTGAAGCTAACTCTGCACTAACTGTTATGTAGGTAGATATTTTTCTGACCTAAATTTCACACTCTGCAAAGAATGCTGAGCTAAGCATTCAGTAGGGGTTCTATTGAGAGGTGGTCCTACCATTAGACAGATGGAGTTAATCACCTCAGGCAATGAATTCTGGGGCCAATTGGTCAAATATTCAACACATATTTCTAAGATCTCTTGCCATTTTATTTTTCTGGAGGGCACTGCTTTGTGTTTCTTGTTATCTTTCCTGTATTCCCCAACTTAATATGTAGCCCTCAGGGTATTGAGAGATCCTGTCCCATTTCTAATGTTTTAGGATGATTCATGTGTCCGTGACTTTTGTACATAGAATGAAGAGCAGTCTCCCCTATCATCTGCTTTAGAAAACAAAACATTTTGGGCCAGCTTTGTGCTGCTATAGTTTCCAACTCAAATGTGTGATGTGCCATATGGTGCAATCCTCATATCCAAATGTCATACCAACCTCAGGCAATTCTTTTTAGTCTGGCTTCTTCTCCTCTCAATTTCAGATATTGTCAAGTTACTTAATAAGCAGGCCACTTCAGGATATTGGCAAATTGAACACTACCTCTACTCCTTTTCAGAGGGACAGGGGAAATGGAATTATTACATTTTTTTGTTTCTGGTAGACTATCACTGATGCACTTGTATCACTTTGATTATTATTTTTAAGCAATTTATTTGTCTTGTGTGAAGTGCTGATTGAAATCATGGCTGTGGGCAGTTTCTCAATGGGTGCCAAATACAAAGTACATATTTTTTAAAAAGAAAATTAAGTGATACAGTACAACAGCAATGGTCTACCAGAGACCAATGACAAGAATAAGAATTTCACTTCCCCTGCCTCTCCACAAAGAAGCAGGCGAAGTGTTCAATTTTCTAATATCCTGAAGTAGCTTGCTCATTAAGCCACTTCACAATACTAGAAAAAAATTGACTAGGAAAATATCCTTTGACCGCTGCAAACCTCAGTTTTGGTCTATTTCCAATGATTGTGCATGTTGGAAATGGACCAAACCAGAGTGGTTATTATGTGTCATCAAGTTGGAACTGATTTATAGTGACCCTAGTAGGGTTTCTAAAGGAAGTGAGACATTTAAGCAGTGGTTTTACCATTCTCACACATTCATTGGGTTTCCATGGCTGAGTACGGATTTGAACACAGACCTCCTGCCTCTTGGTTAATTATTCTATCAATTATGTCAACCTGATAAATGCCATCTGATCGAGGTTTCTAGGTAATTGCATGTGAACTTAAATTTAGCTTCTTAAGGTAAAAAAGACATTAAAAGAAAGAAACTGTTCTTTTTCTTGCTCTTGGCTGGAGGTGAGGAATCCCTAGTGGCATTGCAGTTTTTCACCGAGGTCTCTTATTGCACAGAGTGAGACTAAATCAACAAGAATGAGGAATGTAGTGAATATTATTTCCACCCCAGCTCTTCACTATCATAATGAATACACAAGGCAACACTTATAAAGGACCAAATGGAGTTGCCAGTTGAACAATGTTCCTGGTTTGATCAGTATGGGGTGCGGGAGGCAAAGTGCCTCCTGCATCTACAAAACAAACAGATATTAATAAAATATGCTAATCAAAAGAAAGTGAAATTGGTAAAAGGGTCTCCAAGTCACCTGGAGTTCTGAGAGGGAGGAGGCCTGATTTTTCCCACTCTGAGTAAAGCACACAAGATGTGCCTATTGAGATTTGAACAACTTTTTTAAATTGCCTCAGCAGCTCTCCTCTTCTCATTTAACACCATCTGGGACACAGGCAGTAACAATGCAACTGCTTTTCAAGGACAAAAAGGTGTCACATCGATAGGACTTGAAAGCAAGGAGTGATGTATAGGTAATGGATAGGGAAAAAACATATCTCCCTTGCTCTCTAAATGTTCTTGCTAGGTAATCATTTTATTGTCCTAAGGATCCTATCCCCAGCTGCATACAATTTTGAAACCCATTTTATAAATTAGGTTTCCATACTTCAAATAAAGGTGATGCATTTTGGACAAGTCAGTTGTGTTTTGCTCACACAGGTATCAGTTCTGCCTGATAATCAGTCAGTCAGTCATTCAGTCAGTCAATCAATCAATCAATCAATCAATCTGTCATATGACCAGTATATTTCTTATCAGCCTGTCTACACACAATCAGAAGAAAATAATGAATGAATAGAGAATGTTGATTTTTTCAAGTCTTCAGAGATTTTCATGCATTTGTTGTTGTTGTTGTTCCACCCATCTAGATGCAAGGCTTGTCACAGTATACTCTCATTACATTGTCATTCATAAATACATTGGCTAACCTCCTCCTCCTCCTCCTCCTCCTCCTCCTCCTTCTGCTAACTACAGAGGTAGACAGTACCACACAGTTCTGTTGGTGCATGAAAAGTTAATTTGTCCTGTATTGAAATAGATATAACAGAGTCAGTATGACTTGGTAGATTTTGTAATTAGTCGAACACCTGTATAATCAAATGTGATTGGTGGTTGTTCTGTATGGTCTCTCTCTGTGTGTCACTATTGTCACAAGACTAGTCAATCTGTTGGATTGTTCACATATATGCTATAATACAGTGTTTTTCAACCTTTTTTGGGCAAAGGCACACTTGTTTCATGAAAAAAATCACGAGGCACACCACCAAGAGTCCTGGTCTTTCTCCTCCTTGTTCCTTTTGGTGACTCGAGTCATGACGTCTTCTTCTCTCCGCTGCTGCGCACACTGTGCTCGGGCGGGAAGGAAGTCGGAAGATGATGTCCTCTGTGATGGGTCCAGGCTGGGGTCTTGACCAATCACAGCCCGGAGATCAGAAAAGTGGAGGGTGTCCCCCTGAGGAGCGCCAATTGGCGCCCCTGCTGGCCGAGGGTGGGGTCAAAAAACCCCACTCCTTCATACCCAGGACACAGTCCAGCGCCCGCCTAGTGGGCGACAATTCGACATTTTTTAAAAAAAATATTTCGAATTTTTCAATTTTTCCAACGGCACACCAAGCAACATCTCGCGGCACACTAGTGTGCCACGGAACAGTGGTTGAAAAACACTGCTATAATAGACTACTGCACAAAGACTTCTTTGTGAGAGTCTGGATTCTTCGTGTGTGCTATGTGTCAATTCTGGACAACAGAAAGAAGTCTTGCTGTTGGTGCTGACGCCAGAGGCTATAATCTGCTGAAAATCCTCACAGGACCATCAAATTAAGACCTTGTTGAGGGGGCACAGTGAGAAACTGAACTTTCCAACTCTGGCTCAGCAACCAGACGCTTAAACCACTGTGCTATTCAACATTTCATGTAGACTACGTCTTTCTTTAGAAAATGAACAATATTCTAAACTAGTTGCACAGGACAACTTCAGGTATTTCCAAGAGGACCATGAAGTTTATACCTCCTAAGGGATAGTAATCCAAATTCACCAATAAAAACATATACGAGTATGCACAAATTCAGTCCCAGACTTTGAAGAGCAATAAAATTTTATCCCGCTTCCTGGGATAAACTGTTTTACTTTTTTGCTCAATTGTTTTTTTTTTAAATCTCATAGGGAAAAACATACAAAATAAAACTTCTGTTTTACTCATACACTTATCTTGATTTAATCACAAACAGTATTTGACTTCTAGAGCTAAAATAGCCCTTCAGTTTCCTTCCTTCCTTCCTTCCTTCCTTCCTTTCCAGAATGTTGCACAATTTAAAATTATGACCATATATTAAAAATAGTGCATAGAATTATATTTGTAAACAGATTGGTTTCAGCTGGTTGTTTTTATAATACAAGAAAAGATATTCTAATGCAGAAATTAACAGATGCTTGATGGCCTCAAAACTTTTTCCCTGGACTGACAAGCATAGATTAAATTCCTGAAGCATGGGAATGTTAGATGCTCACTTGAATAAATGTTGGTAAAGATTCTCAGTCATCCAGGTGAGTTTATCTGGAAACTGAGTCAATGACTCAACTTCCAGACACTTGTATAAATGTTAAAAAGCAATGGTACATACTATCCTGTGGGAGAACATTCTTTTGATTTCTTCAGCAATTGTGCCTCCATTGAAATGTTATTTATTTATTTATTTATTTATTTATTTATTTATTTAACTTATATGCCGCCCACTACCCAATGGTCTCTGGGCGGCTTACAATCCAAAGAATAAAACATTTTAAATAGCCAAAAGTAAAATATCAATAAATCATCAATAAAAACCTTACACTAAAATCATTATTCTAAAATTGTCATCAGCAGACCCACAATCTATGTTATATCAATTAAAAGCCTTCTGAAACAGGAAGGTTTTTACCTGGCGCCGGAATGTAATCAATGTTGGCGCCAGGTGGATCTCAAATTCAATGATGTTCAGTTCTGAAGCAGAAGGACAACCATCTTTAATAAGGAGATAGAGCTTTTTGAGCAGCAATTACTGGTGGACAGTATCATGTGCCACTGCAAGGCTGACCAATCTTGCTCCAATTATATATTTTAAAACTAATTTCTATATACAGTACTGTGTTATCTTTAAGATTTTATCTGTGTATCTCTTGCCACATCAACATTCTTCTGTAGTGTAATGTCTGATACTGTGTCCTTTTGTCTGGACGGCTGTACAGTCTTTTCAGTCTTTTGACATTGCTTCTTGCCATGCCAAGTTCTGTTAGAGTGTCTATAATAAATTTCTTTTTGTTTCTACAAGTTCCAGGCTCAAGTTTCTCCCAGCTTTTACTGTATTACCACTAAAAGGATTTTTTTTGAAGCATGAAATATAATTGAAGTATCAGGTATGTGTTTCCAGAGAGTGAGATGGGATGTAGTTGGTCTGGCACTCTCTTGGAATAATGAGACAAGAACAATCCAAAATGGAAGTTAAAATTGAGCATAGTTCTCCAGTTGAGGAGCCATCTGAAGCACAGCTGCATGCAGAATTGTTTCCTCTGCAGAGCTTCGGTTTCCTATAAACATTGGACTTCATGTGATATAAGAGACTCCAGTAAAGTAAAATTCAAAATACAAATAAAGGTGTTTGAGTTGAATGGTTTGTTCTGTAGCAATCCACCACCTTGACTTTGCTAGCTCCATAATTTTGATTTTAATAAGTTCCAGTATGCCTTGTACAGTTTTTTTTTTAAATTTATAAAAGTTCTAATTTGTCAGGAGTGTCTTTTGAGGCAATGCAAGTATATAATGCTCAGTGTACAGTTCTGTCTACCCTGGTGAATAGTGTTGTATAAATAATAAATAGCACTTACTACAAATGGCCATCTAGTCCAAAAGAACCTATGATTAAAAGCACACACACTAGCAGATCTGTACTTAGAGAATGGAAAAGGCAATGAAAACCCAAGCCGCTTTGGAATAAGTGTTTACTGTAGAATAAATGGTTTCTGCGCAGCAGCCAAAGCTCTCAAGTGAAATGCCAGCTCTTTGTCTTTTATATCTCAATCTATTTTCACCGCTTTGTATTCAGGTGTCATTTTTCATTGCTTTCCGCTCTTGGCACCAAGAAAGATATTGCTGCTCTGGGGGCAAATATGATTTTTCTATGGGTGCTTTATTAGTGTCATGGGCCCCCAAAACATTACTGAGGCACTGAACTCTTCACATCCAATGGTTGCACCATTAATGCCCTGTTTATTTGCCTTATTAAGCTTCGTTTTCTCAGTGCCGTCTGCTCATTTTCTCAGAAGCCACCTACTCAGGAAAAGCCCTGTGAATTCTTTGCACAGAGAGCGCAGCTCAATGTCCATTTTCAATCTCCAATAAAGTGCATCATATAGAAAAAACAATGAAGTCTGGAAGGGTGGGAATTTCATTTTGCTATGTGTTGTGTAAACTATTTCGCTCATCCAAGCTTCCACAATATTTTGGGATTGGAAAAGCTCAAGTTAAAAGAATGAATGTGGAATAAAGCAAAGCTGATTGCTTCACCTGCCCAAGAGTGAGGCTTTGAGGGCTTGTTTCCTGATGGTCTGTTTTTGAAGTGATATATCCATTGAAGCATGTTGGTCCTGGCTGAAATAATTAACTCCCTTGTCAGCCTAAATGGCAAGCAGGTCTAGCACAGGGCTGTCCATCTTTGAACAGGCCAAGGTCTACTTTTTCCGGCCCAAAGTGCCTACTACACTAAAACCTCTACTTACGAATTTTATCCATTCCAAGCACATGCTCATAAGTAAATACTTTTGTAAGTAGAGCAGCAGTTTCCCATAGGAATGCATTGAAAACCAATTAATCTGTTCTGGAGGGAACCAGTTTCAATGTGCCATTGCCCTTGAACTGCCCTGCTCAGCAGAGACAGTGTGCTGGCAGACCCAGAACTTGGCTGGGACAGTGGTGGTCCTTAGGATGGGGGAGGGAGGGGTGGAGAACTTATACCCTTTATTTTTTTTTATTGACGGCCTGTGGGCTACTTTTGAACCCTTCACGGGCTACCAGTAGCCTGCGGTCTACCTGTTGGGCAGGCCTGGTCTAACAGGTTCCTCCCCATGCAGGGAGTGGCTGTGCCTATTCAATTTTGCCAGTTCAGTTTGGCGCAAATTTTGGACTTATTTCTATAACCTTGATTCACAAGTGTGTTGTGAGAAATGTTCAGACCCCAAGAGAATTCCAATGCTCTGAGAATCAGTAGCAAGATTATTTATTTCCTTATTTATTTACAAAATAAATAAATTTATTTAGCATTATGGATGGGGTTATTGGAAGGTTTAGTGTACACTTCTTCTATTTCCCCAATCCATTAAGAATCCAAATACTCTTGCCACACATGGAACTGGCCTATAAACAATGGGAGTATAGTGCTTCAACATCACCACCACCATCATCATTACCTTCACAACAAATACCTTTTGATCTAGAAGGGACCATCTAGATTATTGAGTCTTGCTCCTTTCAAAGAGGCACGGGGGGAGGGGGTTTGAACTCCAAAGCTCTGGCTCCCCAATCCAAGACCAAAAACACTGAGCTATCCAGCAGTTCACCATCACCATCATAGTTCACTGTACATAGGAAGGGACTGAGACTTGGTGCCACTGTTTACAACTAGAGATGTGCACGAAATGCCAAATTGGTTTTTGGTTTCATTTTTATTTTATTTTCCATTGTTTTATTTCATTTAAAACAAAATGATTTTTTTTTAAAAAAATTGTTTCATTTTTCATTTGTGTCGTTTTTCATTTTTCATTTATTATTATTTTTTATTTTTTTAATCTCATGCTGACAGCCTGGCCCACGGGCCAAGTCGGAATGTTTTTTATTTTTTATTTTTTTCCTTCTTGCACTGACCAACTGGCCCGTGGGCCGGGTTGGCACATTTTTATTTTATTTTATTTTATTTTTTTCTTCTCGCCCTGTCCAGCTGGCCCACAGGCTGGGTCAGCACATTTTAATTTTTTTAAAAAAAATTTTTATTCTTGCACCAACAGCCTGGCCCATGAGCCAGGTCGATGTGTTTTTTTGGTTTTTTTTTTTTTTTCCTTTTCTTCTCGTGCTGACAGCCTGGTGTTGCTTTAATGCATTCCTATGGGAAAATGAAAAACGAAGCGAATTTTCTTTTACTTTGATGGGTCCATTTGTTATTCATTTAGTTCTGTAAGAAAATGAATAAGGAATAATGAAACAAATAAAAACCTCATTTCGTGCCCATCTCTACTTACAACACATCAGGAGAGAAATCAGCCAAGTTGCTACATTGCAAATGTAGGTTTGTGTGAATTCTGCAAGAGAACATGGCTTTTAGGGACTAAAATGTCTAATCTGCTGCATGAAAATGAGTAAGCACTTGCCAAAATCCAGTCTCTCCCTACTAATAAAAAGAAAAAGGAAATAAACCAACCCAAATTAAACAAAATGCCTGAATGCTAAAAAAATCAAGGCATAACCATTGGGTGCAATTGGTCACAATCTCCCATGTTTCTTCTTTTAGTATATAGCATTTTTTTAAAAACAGGGAGATAGTTGGATCAGCACAGCAACTGGAAATCTAAGGTGAAGAATTGTTCTACCTCCTCCCACCCCCCATCTCCAAAACTAAACCAAAACAAAATGAAACAAATGCTCTAATGGAATATGTAGTCAAGATCTAGTAAATGTTGAGCATATTTTGGCCCTATTGTTTTCAATGGAAAAACTGATCACTCTCATCATGACTTAAAAGTCCTTAGGCTAGGATGGAATGCCTCTGAATTATTTACAAAATCTATTCATTGCTTTCAGTTTGCCCAAGTCATAATATTGCTAACATTAATCTTCATCTGCAGTATGAATTTTAAAGAAGGGAAAATCTGTATTTTGAAATTTTAATTTTGTTTTCCTTGGAACAGTCAGTTCATTCTGGAGAAGTATGAAAAACACAGCAGTCTAAAGCAAATAAAAATGTACGCTGCTTTAAAGCCCTATTTTCATAGTTGATCGAGTCACTGTACAAGAGTTATGAAGAGCCGCTATTTACTTACAATAATGAGAACCACATGAAAGTGCTCAAGCAGAGACACAACAGGAGTATCTGCCATGCTCTACTTTCCATGCTGGATACTGAGCAAAGCTATTCTGATGTGTGTCTGCAATATTAGGATAATTCTCACAGAAGCCTCCAGCGAGGAAATATGCCACGGTGTGTTGAAATGTAGCCTTTCTTTAAATTGGCTTGTTTTGAACATTTTCAATTTTAAATACAAAGTCAGTTGACTATTTGATCTGAGTCCGGCTATACTAGTACTACTACTGGGTTTCTTTTCCCATTTGTAAGGGTTCTGTTTATTGGAATCTACAACAAACGGCTTGTCGTACATTTCTTTTTGTTGCATTTCAAACATGGGGGGCAACGTGGGCATTTCAGAACTGGGATTAACAAGGTTTCTTCCGAACAGAATATTTTTCTCATTCACCTTTTCTCTCCACTGTGGGATGCTATAACTTGTGGGCTCCATCCTGGTGGATTGGTAACGGGAGTTGGTTGTCTCCAAATAGGGAATCTTATATTACCGTAAGGATGATATTTTGGAGATCCCTCGGGAGTAGGTAATGGGAGTCCAATATCCCTTTTCCTTCCAATCTCTTCTCCCCCTTCTATTTCCCTTGCTCTCCCATCTGTAACTATCCTAACCGTCCCCTTTCCTCACTCTCCCATCAACGAACCTTTCCCCCCTCCCTCAGTGCGCACTCTCCCGCTTGTATCCCCACTTCCTTGAACAGAATCCAACGCGCCTGTCCTTCTACTTGGACTCCTATATCTTTCCCTAACTTTTCCCTGTCCATTCGCACTTGAATCCCGACATGCCATCTTTTCCCCACTGTATGTTTATCCACTATATCCTGTGTCTGCATTCCTGTATCTCTAATGTTTTTTTCGTGTTCCATTGCTAACTTGAATAGCCTTATCCCTTCCTCTACATTTCCATTCCTCTGCCTGAACTTCCTCATCAATCCTCAGTCTTCCTGGTTCCCCTTCGAACTCAGTCTGTGTAGCTTCATTCCTAAACTCTTTTGTTATCTCATCCACCTCCTCTTTCAATAAGTTCCAAGTTATGACTTCCTTTACTATAGCCATATAACCTTCCTTGACCATGTTCTGCTTTTTATTATCATCCTTTTCTTGTATTTCCTCCATATTCATTTCTTTCTGGTCCTGCTTCATGCTTTTGTCTTGGAAGAAAAATTTCCCTGGTAACTCCTATTTCTCCTGGTGTTCTTTATCCTTTGTTTTATGTCCCTGATCATCTTTCACGGATGGACCCACTAATACATCTTCCTTCCTGTCTCTCTCACACCCTTGCCTTGCAAAAATTAAAAATAAAAAAACCCTAGATGAAACTGTATAGAGGCAGTGGCTGAAACTTGGGGACATTGTATATAACACTTCAGGTGAGCATTTGAGAGAAGGTCCACAGGGTGGGTCTCATCTTGTGTGAATTATGCAAGAGAATGTGGCTCAAAAATGGATCAAAACAGGGCAGGGTTACAAAAGGATCAGTTCAAGATGTTGTCCAAAATAAAGTGGACAAAGAACCCCTTCAAATGCCTAATGGGGGCAGGGGGAGGCGATTAGATATCACAACAGCCATACCAACAGCATTTGACTTTCGACTTGAGTGTTGTGTGTCTCCCACTAATGGCCTCCAAACCACAGAATTATCCCAAAGGGAGAAGGAGAAGGAGAGCTGAAAGTTGTTGTGAAACTGTGGTTGCTGGGCAAGCAGCTCAGCCGGAACCTATTGTTTCAGCCAATCCATTTCAATTTGCTTCACAGGCACAATGGAAAACAAGATCTGAGCTGCACAGTGGGAGAGAAATTGAGCAATATTAAATCATTTCAAAGCATCACAATAAAAGACACATTTAGCCGACAGCATTCCCGAGGGTTCTTTTCCAGACTTCGCGTTTTTCGAAGAGTGAGTGGCAGGTGTAGTTTTAAGGAGGAATGCAAAAAGGACAGAAGATGATGGGTCCAGTTTTCATCAAGCTTCAAGAAGCCCCATTGGAATAAATGAGACATAATTTAACCAATTTAAGGCATACTGAATTCAATGGGTCTGATTCCAAGTTTAGATCTAAACCTATGGCTTGGAAATAGAGGCATAAAAAGCCACTAAATTCTTCATTCTCATTGATTTTGGCTGTCTTGTTTTGATAAAATACATGGATAAGGAATTTCAGATCCTCGTGATTTTTTTTTTTTTACTCTAGGAGAGATTAAGACAAAGAACGATACTTTTCTAAACAAGGTTTCCATAACATCGGTAATTCTTTAATTTTGCTTCTACAATAAAACCGTATGGCTCCGCAGCGCGGCTGCGCTGAGCGGAGCGCCTTTGCCCCCTCCCGTCTGGAAGCCTCGCAAGACTTACCAAGGTCTCGCTGGAGGCCGGGGAATCCGAGCCCTGATAAGGGCTAGCCGCGTGGTTCCCGGCCTCTTTCGGCGAACGGCTTTCCGGAGAGAGGCCGGCAGGAGCGCCGAGTCCGGCGGTCACCGTTTTGTTCACGTGGCGGCGCGGTCGGCGCTCCGGGGGAAACGGAGCCGAGGGAGCGGAGAAGCAGGAGCGGGCTCGCGGCGGCGGGCCTAGCAGCGGCGGCCAGGACAGCGCAGGGGAACGGCGACGGGAAGGCGCGGCGGCGCCTTCCCGCAGGTTCGGGGCCCGACGGGCCGCGGCGTGGGCGGCGAGGAGTAGCAGCCAGCGGCCTACCGCGGCCCGCCGGTCCCAGGGGGAGGGGGCCCTGCGGCGGAGTCCCGGGTGGCGGTAGTCCAGGGGGGCAAGCAGCCGGGGGAGCAGGGCCTGGGAGCGGGCGGAACCAGGACCGCGGAGGAGCTGCCCGGTGCGGCTGCGGCCTTCCCCGGGGGGGAGAACCCAGCGGGTGGGCGAGCAGGCCCAAGTCACAAGGTGGTTGGCGGGGAACAGGAGGCCTGAGCGGGCGGCGGCCTACTAGGGCCCGGCCTGGGTGCTGGTGAGACCGGCAGCTGGCCCCGAGGATCCGAGGCCAGCCAGCGGGGGGGGAGGCGGCAGGACTGGCCTAGGCCCCCAGCAGGCGGAGGCCCCATAACCAAGTGGAGGGGAGGACCGGGCTCGGCCCAGAGCCTGTCACCCACGGACGCTCAGCCGGACAGGGTGGGGAGCAGTAAGCCCGGGCTCGGGCCCAGCGCCGGAGCCCCAAGCGGGCCGGGGGAGGAGCGGCCTGCCCCTAGGCCCGCCAGCAGCAGTGATCCGATTCGGCGGGGGGAAGCGGCAGCCCCGGCTTCGGGCCCCCCAGGCAGGGCCCAGTACCCGCAAGTGGGGGCAGTTTGCAGGCCCAGCCGGGTTTCTTGCATCGCTGAGGGCCGGGGTAGCCAACGAAGGGGGGAGGCCAGTGGCCTGGCAGCCTGCGCACCCGGTGCGGCAAAGGAGGGCAAGGGTAGGCTAGGCCATGGCCCCCAGAAGATCCAAGAGTGTGAAGGGGAAGCACCCGGCCAAAAGGCCTGCCCCAGAGAGCTCAGGATCTGAGTCATCCTCACCCGAGGAGGAGTGGGCAGAGTGGGCCGCACTGGAGGCCCGCATGGAAGCCGTGGAAGGGGGACCCAGTGGCACCCAGTACCAGGGGGAGGGCCCCTCAGCGGGGCGGGCCATGGCCCGCCCCTCCAAGGCCCGCAGGAGGGCTAGGAGGAGGAACTTATTGCAGCGACTCACCACTCGTTTTGATCTCCTGGTACAGCGACCAGGGCCTGCGGAACGCACGGCAGGGGCACGGATGGCCGAAACGTCAGCAGCATCGGAGGAGGCCCGGGCGTCTGTGATGGCCCAACCTGCTGCGGAGGAGGCAGCCCCGGGTGGAGCCCAGGGCGGGGCTGCGGCAGCTGGGCTCGGAGCGGTAGAATGCACGGTGTCAGGAGGACCCGCCCCCCCGTCCAGGATCGAAGCCATGGTCCGGCCACCAATTAACAGTGAGTTGGCGAGTGCACCGGACACCACATTGCAGGAGACATGGCCTTGGGGGCCGCTGGGGGTGGGACACCAGGAGCAAGGGGCAGGACCAGTAGGCCAGGCGGCAGCACCACAGAGGCTAGTAGGCGCGGGCTGGGCAGGAGGTTCCATCCCGGGAGCAACACCGCTCAGCACACCGGTCGGGGGGGGCAGGAGCCAGCGCCCAGCAGGTGAGTACAGGGCCTAGCCCGGCGACAGGCGGCCTATGCCTGCCCACTCAGCCGGTGGCGGGCCCAGCGTGGCAGTGGCCGCCGGGCCAGCAGGCGATGGTAGGCATGGGGATGGTGGGACCTTGGCAAACGCCACAGCAACACCCGAGTCACCTGAGCACCAGCGGCACCCAGGGGTACTCCGGTGGGTGGGCAGCGGGCCCCGTTTATGCGGGTGTTCCCTACACGGCCCTGCCGTACGCGGATTACGCGTCCCCGCTGGGGGACCACCTGGCGCAGGCAACAAAGGAGCGAATATGGCGTGGGGACTACATTGACCTCTTCAGTTTACTCAACAGGGAATTGGACTCCAAGGAGTTGGAGAAAGAGGACGCCAAGGACAGGGAGCGCCGGCTGCGGCGCAAGCCGGAACGTTCCTGGGCTAATTGGTTGCCCGCGTATAGCATATATATGTCCATGGTACTCCACGCTCACCCGTGGAGAGCGCAATCGCTCATCATGTACCAAGATATGATCTACCGGGCCTTTGTCGACTTCCCGGGGCATGCGTGGCTTACGTATGATGAGCGCTTTCGTATGAAAGCGGCGACGCAGCCGCACCTTAGATGGGACGAGCCCTACCCTCCACTTTGGCTTCAGTACATGACACCAGTACGCCCGGCCTTGGGAGACCGATTTGACAGCGGGCACATCATTAGACGCCCAACACCGGCTGCAGGGACCCGCCCGGGGGCGGGCCAGCAGGTTCAACCCCGGCTGGTCTGTTGGGATTTCAACGGCCAGGGCACCTGCAGCCGGACTCAATGCCGCTTCAGGCATGAATGCTCAGTCTGTGGCGCACAGCATGCTGCTGTCAACTGCGCTCGAGCCAAGGGGTCCTTTGGGAGGCCAGGAAATGGGGGACAACAGAAGAGGCCACCACTGGGGGGAGGACCTAATCAGGCAAAAGGGCCCCAGCCCAATCAACCGTGAAGTCTTGGAGAAATGGTTGGGCGTATACCCCGATAGGGAGAGCGCACAGTTTTTGGCTGATGGTTTTGGAGTTGGGTTCCGAATTCAGTTTGAAGGGGTTAGGAGGCCCTATTGGGCTCCCAATTTGCAATCATTGCGGGGCATGGAGCAGGTGGCAGGGGAAAAAATCCGCAAGGAAGTCGAGAAAGGCAGGGTCCTAGGGCCATTTGAAGACCCCCCGCTGCCTAATTTCAGGGTGTCCCCTTTGGGGCTGGTGCCAAAGAAGGCGCCAGGTGAATACCGGCTCATACACCACTTATCGCACCCGGCGGGGGAGTCGGTTAACGACGGGATCCCGCACGAGCTGTGCTCAGTTAAATATACATCTTTTGACGCAGCGGTGGACATGGTCCGGGCCTGCGGGGTGGGAGCCGAGATGGCAAAATGCAACATCCAGTCCGCATTTCGGCTCCTGCCCGTACATCCAGCGGATTTTGACCTACTGGGCTTCCAGTTTCAGGGGAAGTTTTATTTAGACCGGGCGTTGCCCTTTGGCTGCTCCATCTCCTGTGCAGTTTTTGAAAAGTTTAGTTCTTTTGTTGAATGGTTGTTGCGTTACATCACTGGCGCGAGCACCGTTGCCCATTATTTAGACGATTATATATTCTGTGGGGGGAAAAATACGGGGGCCTGTGGTTTTCTGCTCAGGACCTTCCAGGAGATGGCGGGCGAGTTGGGCCTCCCCTTGGCAGCGGACAAAACCGAAGGTCCCGCCACCTGTCTCACTTTCCTGGGGGTAGAGTTAGATACTTGGACCCAGTCGTGCCGCCTGCCAGGTGACAAGTTGGAGGACCTCCGGGCCAGGCTGGCAGCCCTCCTACGATGCAAGAGCGTCACCCTCAGAGAGCTGCAGGAACTGGTCGGCCACCTCAATTTCGCCTGCCGAGTGGTGGCGCCCGGAAGGCCATTTATCCGGCGCTTCTGCAACGCAATGCGGGGCCTCAGAAAGCCGGCCCACAGGGCAAAAATATCGGGGGGCATGAGGGAAGATCTGCAGATGTGGCTCCAGTTCCTGCAGGGCTTTAACGGGGTGTCCTTTTGGAGGGAGGAGCTCCGGCTGGGCGCGGACTTCCAGGTGCAGACGGATGCCTCCGGGGCCCGGGGCTACGGCATCTATTGGAAGGGTAAGTGGTGCTGCGGCACCTGGCCACCAGAGTGGGCGGAGTCTGGGATAACAAGGGACTTAACATTCTTGGAATTGTTCCCTATAGTGGGGGCCCTATGGCTCTGGGCGCAGGACTGGGCCAACTCCAAAGTTCGCTTCTGGTGCGACAATCTGGCTGTTGTTTATACCATCAATGAGTTAACATCTAAATCAGAGCGGGTGATGCGGTTGGTTCAGGCCCTGACGTTGCGCGCGCTTCAATACAATATTGTGGTGCGCGCTCGTCATGTGCCGGGGCTGGACAATTCCATTGCCGATGCTCTCTCCCGCCAGCAAATCGACCAATTCAGGGCCTTGGCACCGGCGGCGGCCGATCTTCCCGAGCAGCTGCCGGAGGAGGTATGGCAGGTTGGCGGGAGGAGGCGGACGGGGCACTGGAGCTGGCGCTCGCGCCACGGACCAGGCGCGGATACGAGGCGGCCCTCAGGGACTTCGGCGCCTTCCGAGAAGTGATGAACCTACAGCCCATATGGCCCGCACGGGTGGATCATGTTCGGCAGTACCTGGTATACCTCCACAGGAAGGGTATCACACCGGGAACCATGCAGGGCCGGTTAGCGGCCCTGGCATTCCACGCTAAGGCGCTGGGTTGCAGGGATACGACCCGGGACTTCCGGGTGCGAAAAATGGTAGAAGGGTGGAGCAGGGCCAGGGGGAGGGTGGAAGATCCCCGTTTCCCTCTGACGCCTGAAGTCTTAGCCCGGATGGGCAAGGTGTGGGCCCACCTATGTAGGGATGGGTACGAGGCCACACTGATGAGGGCGGCGTCTCTTGTGGCCTTCTTCGGGGCCTTTCGGGTTAGCGAGCTGGTCGCAGCCAGCAAGCGGGACGAGTCCCTAACGGCTCTGCAGCGAGCGGATTTCCATCTTCAGCAAGGTAAGGCGATTTTTATGGTGCGCCCGTCCAAGACGGACCAGCAAGCGAAAGGGCAGAGAGTGGTCCTCGGACAGTGTTCCATGGAGGCGGTTTGCCCAGTCCGAGCCATGCGAGCCTACATCACTCTCCGTGGGGATGGGGGGGGTTACCTCTTTAAGCACGCGGGAGGGGACCCCCTAACAAGATTCCAGTTCTGGAAATTGACGCAGAGGGCGCTGGCAGAATTGGGCATGGACGGGATGCGATTTGGAACCCATTCTTTCAGAATCGGAGCTGCATCCACAGCGGCAGCCCTGGGGTATGGGCCGCAGGAGATCAAGTCGCTGGGGCGATGGGCGTCGGCACGCTATAAGACCTACGTGCGCCCCATCCCACAATATTAACTTTCTGGTTTTGTTTCCTTTCAGGACCGGGGCTGGGCCGCCCGAGGTGCCGCGTCCTTATCCTGGGCCATAGTTACGTTTACTGGGCAGGGAAGTATGTGGCCAGGACGGCCTGGGGAGCAAACCTGGGCCTGGGGGGACGGGCGGTCATAGAGTGGAAGGGCCTTAGGGGCATGAGATGGTGCCAGTTCGAGCGTGCCGCACGGAGGGAGGCCATGGGCCGGCCACCTGATATTATGTTGGTGCATTTGGGGGGTAACGATTTGGGATCGCAGTCGGGTAAATCGTTAGCGCAAGACATCATCCGTGACCTCACAGCTTGGAAGGAGGCGTTTCCACACTCGAAGTTGGTATGGTCAAATATTGTGCCGCGGCGCCAGTGGAGGGCCCAATGTCACCCACAGGTGATGAATACGGCCAGGAGAGGAGTCAACAGGGATGTATGTCGGGCGATGGTACAAAATTTGGGTTCGGTGGTGGGCCACCCCAGGATTTTGGCGGCCGTCCCGGAGTTGTACCGGGAGGATGGGGTGCATCTTTCAGACCAAGGTATGGAACTGTTTCTGACCGACCTTAAGCGGGGCCTGCTGGATGTGATGTCTGGTTGGTGGGGTGGGTAGGGACCGTAGCAAGGCTAGGTCCCTACCGTGGCGGTAGTGCGGGGTACGGAGGGGCAGTAGGGAGTCAGGCCTCAAATTCCCTGTGGGAACGTCTACTCTCACGCCGTTGCGGGTCTGAGATCACAACGGCGGGGGGGATGGACGTACCTGGAGGGCCCACCGGGCTGGCAGGCACAAATAGCGCGCCTGGATGGCCCGGCTGGGGAAATGGGACCTTGCTGGCCGGGGCCGTCCTGTTCAGGGACAGGACTGCCTCGGGGCTATTGACTCACCCGGAGATGCTGCCAGAGATTGGGGTCTTGGTGACCCGAAGGAACAACTTGCAACCCGCACTGCAGCAGGCCCCTCGTTTGGAGTTATGTTTGTTGAACTGGTTAATAAAGTGGCCCAGAGTTTATACCCAAGAACCCGTCTCGCGTGGTTATTCCGGCGTGGGGGGGCAACGTATGGCTCCGCAGCGCGGCTGCGCTGAGCGGAGCGCCTTTGCCCCCTCCCGTCCGGAAGCCTCGCGAGACTTACCAAGGTCTCGCTGGAGGCCGGGGAATCCGAGCCCTGATAAGGGCTAGCCGCGTGGTTCCCGGCCTCTTTCGGCGAACGGCTTTCCCCGCCCACCCGCCACGTTCAAGCAGCAGTATGAGTTTATCTGGTCGCTTCGGGGCCGGATAGGAATTTTTGACCCGGATGCAGGATTGGCTGAGAGCATCCGGGGATTTTTCGCCTATCCCATACTGCTGCGGCGCGGAGGGCATCCCTGGTAGGAGGTCGTTTGGCCACCGGGGGCGGTAGTGCGGGGTACGGAGGGGCAGTAGGGAGTCAGGCCTCAAATTCCCTCTGGGAACGTCTACTCTCACGCCGTTGCGGGTCTGAGATCACAACGGCGGGGGGGATGGACGTACCTGGAGGGCCCACCGGGCTGGCAGGCACAAATAGCGCGCCTGGATGGCCCGGCTGGGGAAATGGGACCTTGCTGGCCGGGGCCGTCCTGTTCAGGGACAGGACTGCCTCGGGGCTATTGACTCACCCGGAGATGCTGCCAGAGATTGGGGTCTTGGTGACCCGAAGGAACAACTTGCAACCCGCACTGCAGCAGGCCCCTCGTTTGGAGTTATGTTTGTTGAACTGGTTAATAAAGTGGCCCAGAGTTTATACCCAAGAACCCGTCTCGCGTGGTTATTCCGGCGTGGGGGGGCAAAGTGTCCTATCTGTCTGAGAAACAACACACACACACACACACACACACACACACACACACACACACACACACACACACACACACACACACACACACACACACACACACACACACACACACACAAAAATAGATTTACGTAAATGTTATTTTTGTTCTGACAGTTTTTGTTTACTTGCTTGCTTTTTTATACATGGAAGATGGCTCAAATTTAAAGGGAATTGTTGGTGACTATGGAAAAGACATTGTTTAAGCTGAGTTCTGTGTACCTTCGCAAGTGGGCCGGGATCTGAGGAACTAAATTGTACCCTTGTAGTTCATGGAGGGCGGGTGGGTCAAAGAAGCGCCTTTTGTTGGTGGATTATCCATAACGGTTGTGTACTTAACCATTGCAGATGCAGACATAAATCATAATGTGTAGCTTCATTTGTGTGTGTGTGTGTGTGTGTGTGTGTGTGTGTGTGTGTGCATCCTTTCCATATCATGTTTTTATATCTCTTATGGACAGATGATATAGAAGTAAGTGTTCTGCTTATATACTGCTCCGTAGTGCTTAAAGCACTCTCTGGACAGTTTACAATTTATTTATGCATGCTGCACAGTGCGTTGGGTACGCATTTTAACAACCTCTGAAGGATAGAAGGCTGAGTCAGCTATGAGTTGGCTACCCCAGGTTGTGAGCACAGTTATAGGTGCAGTACAGCAGTTTAACCGCTGTGCCACAAGGCTCTTTGTTCAATGTCCTTTCCTACTCCTGTGCTCTTCCTTCCTCACTGCAGTCAATGAGATTACTGGATGGGACACAACCATGCCCAACATTTGTCTCACTTGGCTTTCCCACTACATGCGGTGACACACACACACACACACACACACACACACACACACACACACACACACACACACACACACACACACACATGCAGAGAGGACACAGGATAAAATGTTTTACTCATAGTGAATCTCTTTTGGCTATCCTAAAAATCTCCAGCTGCTTTAGTAGGGGAGAGATGCGTAAAAGTACAGTGGACCACTTGTATAACAAGCAGTTTGTTTAACAGAAAATCCACTGAAAGAAAAAAAATTCCAGAGATAGGGGGAAATCATTTAACAGAATCGCCTATGTGGCGAATCCGTACAACAGAAAAACGGTCGTGATTAGGGATTGATCCATTTTCAATGCATTCCTATGGGAAATTTGTACAAAGGAAAACTTGCTTAACAGAATTTCATTTGGAACAAATGAATTCCTTTATACAAGGTACCACTGTACTTGATTTTGTCCCTGATGTAAAATCCAATGACAGGCTGAAGATTGCAGAACTCTCATAAGGATTTTTTTCTGCTCTTCTCAAAATATAATGCAGCTACTCTGGAAGTTATCTGGTGGAGGAAATATATCCCCAACTTCCTTTTAATTTTGCATTAAACATGGTTGGAACTCCACGTCTATTAGAAATAAAGAAGACAGGCAACCACAGTCCTACAGTGGTGTTTTATGATGCTACTTCCTACTTAGCCATATTCAATGGGCAGATCTAACCATGTGAAGGCATATCATATTTTACTGTTGCTCAGCCTATGAAACCAACAAGGGCCGTTACTTCACGAAGTACTTCGCTTCGCAGCGGGATTGCCTTCGCTTTGAATGCGAAGGCGGTCACGTGGTCTCCCTTCGCCCCCACCCCTCTTTCTCTGTCCTCACCATGCGATATTTTAGGATTGAATCCATTGCTACCTCACGTGCTCCCTTCGCATTCGGGTGCTTGCTTGCAACATCCGGTTTTTGCTTTCTTTTATTTTTTAAAAAAATTTACCACGGCGTATCGATGCATCGATACCCGGCTGTCATTTGCGGCAAAGCTGAATTACTGTATGATCCTTCGTTTTCTACTCCCGATTTGTATTGCTTCGTCCATTGGCGACCTGAAAAAATTGCTGTTCTCCATCAGGGCCACAAGGTGGACCAGCACACAACATTTGTTGTGTATGATCCATCGGACCTCCAAGGACATTCGAGTAATCCCTTCCTAAATCCCTAGAGCATTGACCAAGCAACTTCCGCCTCCATCAACCATTGCAAAGGTATCATGGCTCCCTCGCGTTCTGCATGCCGGCTTCAGAAACTCCATAGGTATCGCCCATATTTTGTTGCACTGCTGCATAGTGTTTGTAGGGTGATGGACGGTATAGCTACGTTATGCTTCCAGAACAGAAAACGACAACTCCGACGCAGAGTTATGTTTAGGGATGCTATGGTGGGTTGCAACACTTTGATATGGGTCGTTTGGCAGTGGGTGCAAACGTCGCCTAGACAGAAAATATTCTGGTGTTACCCGGGACGTTCTCAGTGGTTTCATGACATGGTTCTTCAGCTTTGGGATGATAGACAATGGTTGGAAAACTTCAGAATGACTAGAAGAACACTTTTTGGGGTCGCCAACAAGCTGCGTCCATATCTGATGCGGAGGGACACAGTTATGCGATCTGCCGTCCCAGTCAAAGAACGAGTAGCAATCGGGGTGTACTTCTTGGCCAGCCATTCTTGTTACAGAACCATCGCTCTCGTCTTCCAGAAAGGAAGTTCTACTGTTGCAAGTATTGTCATCGAGGTGTGCCTAGCAATGGAACACGTCCTTCTCAAGGAAGAGGTTCGTCTTTCAGAATTCAATAAGGTTCGTGTCTTATTACGGAATTGCCCATTTATTCTTACATAACATTTCTACCTTCAGTACAAATTTCATTCTGTTAACGTGAAGCATTTACTGTTACTTCTTTTTCCTGGTTAAACAGATGACGTCATCTATGAAAATCTTCGGATTTCCACATACTATTGGATGTATTGATGGAACCCACGTCCCGATCAGTCCGCCTAAATTGCAGGGGCCGGCTTATTTTAACCGGAAATCTTTCCATTCAGTTCGACTGAAGGCTGCTTGTGACGGTGACGGTATTTTTTTTTTCAATGTTGACAGGACATTCAGGTGTGAACCATGATGCTCATGTTTTTAGGTCGTCCACTCTCTTCAGTAAGATGGAGGAAGGGACGCTAATACCTGGCAGCCCTATGTTCACCTATGCAGGGGTGTCTATTCCACCAATAATATTAGGGGATGGTGCGTATCCATTGTGTAAGTGGCTGATGAAGCTTTTTGCTGTACCTAGAAATGACAGGGAGCGTCATTACAATAAGATTTTTAATCGCTCACGATGCGTCGTTGAGAGAGCATTTGGGCGCTTGAAGGCTAGATTCAGGCGTTTGTCCGTTAGGATTGAGGCGCACATCGAAAACATTAATTCCATTATTGCTGCTGCCGTGATTCTACATAACATCTGTGAACGGGAAAAGCATGACATTCCTGATGAGGAACAGCAGCAACGTTCACAAGTTGATTCTCAGGATGGCAGCGACACATATGACTGCTACAGATCTGGCACTGCACGCGCAGAGGCTGAAGCTGTGCGCAATGCCATTTCTGAGTATTTACTAACCCATGTTAAGTGACATGTATAATTACTTATTTTTATAATTGTTAAAACTCAGAATTAATAAAAACGTTTATTATACTATGAAATGAATGATTCCACATCACGATTACTTAATAATTATACTACCGTCTCAATAAAAGCTGCAGTCGTTGTCTGCATATCTATCATTTTCTGGGTCCAAACACCAGGACCAGATTGCTGACCTGTCTTCCAAATGCATTTCGCCCTTAACTGCATTTCCTTATTTATTTACAATATAAATTACTTGGACAGCCAAGGCCTAAAAAGACAGAGAAACGTGCTGTTTGGGCACTGTGCAATGGGCTTTGTGAGGATATGACATTTTACTGCCCTCATGGAACCTAAACTAGTTACAACATTTTGAAGAATGTATCATTTATACTATGTGGCACATGAACTTTACATCTTACTCTTATTTTGGGAGACACTCCAATAAAGCAAGGTTAATGTATCAAAACAGTTGCTGGGCAACTTTTCAACGTCAGCCAAGTACTAATACTTTTTTATGGAACTATTTCCTGCAGGTGGACTTGCCACTACTTATTTATTTGCAATATAAATTCCATTGGATAACCAAGGCCTAAGGAGACCAAGAACGGTGCAGTTTGGGGACTGTGCTTTGGGTTTCCTGAGGTTATAACAGAGGTCTGGAGCACTGTTTGCAGACAGATTTTACAAAATGGGATTTTCATTTCAATAAACAACACAAACCCGGCAATAATGTTTTGTTCAAAAGTTGTGCTTCCATGAAACCAACCACTTTGGTTACCAGAAGGGGCCCCTCTGTAAAAACACCAGCACCCCCAAGGCTCACATCAACTTCCCCTTCAAATGCAGATTTGGGCTGGCTGAGGTGCCAGAAAAGGTAGTAAGCACTCTGGCTAGTTTAAAAATATCTCTTGTGATATAAAACAGCGGTTGCCTGCTTTTACTAAACCCAGGTCAGCAAGTGTTGTGCTTCTGGATGACTTGCCTTCCTCTGCAGACAGATTTTGCAAAATTGGATTTTCATTTCAATAAACAACACAAACCCTGTAGTAATGTTTTGTTCAAGGATGTGCTTCCATGAAACCAACCACTTCGGTTACCAGGAGGGGCCCCTCTGTAAAAACACCAGCAACCTCAAGGCTCACAACAACTTTCCCTTCATATGCAGATTTGGGCTGGCTGAGGTGCCAGAAAAGGTAGTAAGCACTCTGGCTAGTTTAAAAAAATCTGTAGAGATACAAAACAGCGGCTGCCTGCTTTTACTTAACCCTGGTCAGCAAGTGTCCCTTGTGCATGACTTGCCTTCCTTTGCAGACAGATTTTGCAAAATGGGATTTTCATTTTAATAAACAACACAAACCCGGTAATAATGTTTTGTTCAAAGATGTGCTTCCATGAAACCAACCACTTGGGTTACCAGAAAGGGCCCCTCTGAAAAACCAGAGCACCCCCTTGGCTCACATCAACTTTCCCTTCATATGCAGATTTTGGCTGGCTGAGGTGCCAGAACAGGAAGCAAGTAATCTGACTAGTACAAAAAAAACTCTGGTGATAGAAAACAGGGGCTGCCTGCTTTTACAAAACCCAGGTCAGCAAGTGTCCTTTCAGCATGACTTGCTTTCCTTTGCAAGCAGATTTTGCTAAATGGGATTTTCATTTCAATAAACAACAAAAACCCAGTAATTATATTTTGCTCAACGATAAATTGTCAAGGAAAATCCCTTCCTATCCATTACAAATCTTAAAATGGTTGCTATACCATGAACGAAAAAGGAAGCACTGTGATTCATAAATGGCACGCAGATTTAAACCCCAGGATTGAGAAGGGGCCCCTTATCAGTAACCAGCCCACAATCATTCCCTTGGGTAGTCTACACCTTTCTCTTGATATGCAGATAAAGGCAGACTGGTTAGGAAGAAAAATGAAGTCATTTTAATGGCTTGCCGAGGTCTTTCTGAATTATCTTTATCCGCTCACTTTTCTTAAAACAACTTTCATTACAAATCATGAGAGATTGATAATGAAAACAAGCCAGGAATTAGCCTAGGGACCATGGCATAATTTTAGCTGTATTGTGATGAGAAAGAAAAAGAGTTGCTATTGGTCCGTAGCTTTATAGCGCAGGGTTAAGATGGGGCCCCTAGTAAACAGCATGCATTCTTTCACTTGGGTACCCAACACCTTTCTGTTGATATGCAGATTAGGACAGTATGGGAAGGAAAGACAGGAAGTCAATTTCCCCGCTTGAAAGTCTTTTGGGATCATCTTCAACAGATCACTATTCTATGGAATACCTCCACAGCAGAGCTTGAAAAATGGATAATGAAGACACCTCTGAAAGTAGCCAGGGAACTACTGTTCAATCCAAAATTAAGAGAAGCGTTATATGGGGAAATGAGGAGACCTCTGCTTTAATTAAGGTTTGGGGAGAGGCAGAAATTAAATATGCTTTGTCTTCCCTAAAAAGAAATATTGAGATTTTCAAAGTAATCTCCTCTGAACTAGCTAAACTTGGATTTATTCGTTCGGCATCAGAATGTAGGACCAAAACTAAATCTCTCCAGAAACTTTACAAGCAGGCAGTTTTGCAAAACAGCACATCTGGCTCCAGTCGCTCAAAATTTATATGGTACGACGAGATGGCTAACATTTTTCGCACAGACACATCGATCCACCCCTTGCGTACTACGGAAAGTGAGTCTCGTGATGGCAATGGTAAGTTCGAGAACTTATTGTTAGTATGTATTGACTTCTTTAGATACCCCGCTTGTCGGATAAAGAAATAAAGCACATGAAGATCTTAACATTTAGTCTTCACGTGCTGATCATTGATGATTACCGGATCTTATATCGATGTACCGCTTTGTCGGTTCTTCACACCTAAAAAAAATTAATTATATACCGGAAACAATAATTTCCCAGGTAAATGACTGCATGAAGCTTGAGCAAATTCCTTTAATCAAAAACTCTTGATCCATCGATATGTCGGTGGTAGGCAATGATTTAATAAGCAAGATTTGGGTTATTTTGTATCTCTGAAATCGTTAATAGGTACACAAAAATTTATTGCGGAAAGGCTGATTGTTTAAATAAACTACTTGTACACTTCGATTAATCGATGAGTACGCTCCGAAGCAATTGTATTAGAGGTTAATTCATAAAAAAATTCTGCCTTTCAGTTTTAAAATGGAGACCACCGTGCAGCAGAGATAATTAGGAGGGGAAATAGATGTTATATCGATGTTCCGTTTTGTCGGTTCCTCACACCACAACGAAAATATAATTTATTTAAATACCGGAATTAATTAATTATTTCCCCTATAAATAACTGCTTTAAGCTTGGGCAAATTCCTTTGATCAATTTCTCTAGATCCATCGATATGTCGGCGGTAGGCAATTGTTTAATAACCAAGAATTGGGTTTTTTTTAATCTGGAAATCGTTACTCAGAACACAGATATTCATTTCGGAAAGGCTAATTGTTTCAATAAACTACTAGTACTCATCGATTAATCGATGAGTACGCTCCTAAGCAATTGGACAGTAGGCAATTTTTTTAAAAAAAAAATTGCCTTTCCAATTAGAAATGGAGAGCACCAGGTAGCACATAAAATGAGGGGGGGGGAGGAAATACTTCCGCGATTTGTTACTGTGCCGTGCTGTGTCACTCTCATCAATTTTATTTATTTATTATTTATTATTTATTTATTATTTTTGACCTATTCCCACAATGGGGAGAGATCAAAATTAAAACAGCAAAAACAATTGTGAACAACAATAGCAAAACAGCAATGACGAAAAGTAATTTGGCGGGGTAATAATATAAAAAAAAACCCTATTATGAGAGATTAATTGCAGGTGGGTGCCTCTCTATATAGGGGTCCCAAACTAAAAAAAAAAGGTTCACAGGTGAAAATAGACCGCCAGTGAATACTGTACCACGTTGCGCTGGCGGTCCATTGCCCATAGGCTGTTTCCTTGTTTTAAAAAAAAGGAGGGGGAAAGGGGGCGTGACCACCGGCGAAGAACACCAATGATGTCCCTGCGGATGTACTAAAACGGATACTCGTTATCACTTCCTGAAGAGCGCCATGCCTGTAGAGATTAGTTTTTGAACCTTACATTTCGTGAAGAACATAACCAAAGGTTCTTACTTTTAAAACTTTCTCACATTATAGCAATGGAGCTGATACCGGGAGGAAACGAAAATGTCGCTACCTTGATTCTTTTCGAGGACACTGACTGCGAGAACCAGAGCTATGGGACATCTGAAACATCAATGTTGGGTATGTGTTTTTTTCTAACAAAGGAACGGTACTTCTCTTTACTGGCTTTTGGATAGGTTATTGTCTGCAAGCCACCTACAGGTCTGGTTAACATAAATAGGAGGGCAGACCTAAAAACAAAAACTAATTTGTTCCCTAAAACTATCTTTTATCCCAGAGACTCAATCGACTGATGGCTGTGAACCTTCCACGTCTGGGTGTTCGTCTTCTCATAGCACACCAGCAATTGCTGCCAAAAGGTGCAGCAACCCAAGTAAGTGGCCTCCCATCAGGGTTTGTGGTGCTTTAACAGGAGAAATTTGGGACCTAGTGGCTATCATCCATGAGTGCTTTGTTTGCGTGTACAGCTGCAGTACTTAAAGAATGGGGAAACTCGTTCAATCGCTTTGTGTGCCTGCCAGTATTCATTAATGTTTATTTACTAAGGGTTAAATGCACTTACTTTATCATTACAAAGATGTGTACTGTGGTAGCTACTCTGGATAATGTGCGCACAAAGTTGATAACCAATGCAAAGTATTTTCACCTCTTGCTACATGCACTGTTGTTATATTGCAAACAACCAAATCATTTTGTCTTTGATATCGCCACTATAGGATCAATTGAAACAACCAACTACGAGGCAACGCTTGATCCTGCTACAAGACTGGCCTTAATCAGAAAAAGGAAACAGAGAACTACTGCAGCGGCCAGGCTAGATAACACTCTATCTGGGTTTGTGGAGTGGGTCAGGGAATCTGATCAACGTAAGGAGGCAAAAATGAATGAAAGGGACAAGGAGGACATATTTTTTCAGAAGGAGATTATTAACAACCTTAGGGCTGCATCTACATGCCTTGAGAGGCTTACAAACTACCTTATTGAATCTCCCTCAGAGGTACACGAGGGAAAGGCAAGAAAAAAAACCAAACATGTGGAAAAAAATTCACCCTTCTCGGGTTCATCTAGGCGCAGGGACAAGTCACCAGCAGTAATGGCTGACATAAGTGACTCTGAACCAGAACTCAGTAACACAGCTGATTCTGGGAACAGTTGTGAGGAAGACAGTGATGATGAGGGTTCAGTATCCCTGCTTAGTGGCAGCAGTAGAGTTAGTGGAGCACTGACCCATGGTACTGGGAGTGAGCGTACTTGAACTGTAAAAAGGACTGGAAAGGAACCAGTTAAGCTATCTGCAAAAAAGCAATGTAAAACCAGGCTAACAGAGGAGTTGGGCCAAAACCAGTATGAAAGATCTCCATACCTAATTGTTAAGAGGGAGGACACACTAGACGATTCTCAGTCATTCATTAGAACACCCCCCAAAAGGAAACGAATGAAAAAGAAAATATTTTCACCATAGTTTGTATTGATTATTACCTTCTTTTAAAAAGATCTAATGGAACAGGGCAAACCATAAATTACTTTCGTACTACTGTTTCCGTACTTGATGATGTTAACTAGAAATTATTTTGATACATTACACCACCCCACAGTAATGAGAGACTAAAGAAGAGCACGGGGTCCAGAATGTATTACTGTAGGTATTTTATTACTTTTTTAAGAAAGTAAAAAAAATTGTGTTCAAAATGGCGAGGATTTAGTGCTAACAGGTAGTTACACAACACAGAACACAACAGTACCAACAGTAGAATGATTTGACACTATGGCTGTCTTGGAATAAATTACAACAATCAGTAATTGAATCACGATAAAGAACTACTGATCTCATAATTAGATGCATAACAGAATTAACCCAGATTGTATATTGTGAGGTCAGTAATCAACTTAGGTTTTGCTTTTAAAAATATTGTACAAGTATTTTAAGGTAGTCCTTTGAAATATCCATAATACAGTTAAAAGTAAAAAAAGAACTTATTTGCTCCTTGAGCAGTACCACTAACAATTGGATTTCTCCAAAGCAGCTATTCAGACTGTGCCAGAAATCCTATTTTTAGTTACAAAACTGCAGTTCCTTAATATCTTTGGTTTTAAACAAATACTACAAGTTTTTATAGCACCCCTTTGTAAAATCAGGTATATATTTTTAAGTACAAAAAGAACTTTTAATGTCATTGAGCAGTACATCTAACATATACCTCTCTTCAAGGAATCAACACATCCAATCCAAGAAATCACACCTATAGTTAGAAAGCAGCAGTCCCTTAAAAAATATTTCTTTTAGAAAACTAGTTGAACTGATTACAGGTAACCTTAGTAATATCAGGAATATATTGATAAGTACAAAAAGAAATTATTTGCTCTTTGAGCAGTAAATTTAACATGTTGATTTCTGCAAAGGAGCAATACAGCCTATTCCAGAAATCCTATTTATATTCAAAAAATGAAAAGTAATCTAACAGCCATTGGTTTCAGAGAACTAGTGCAACATTTTATAGTAACCCTTTTTAATACCAATAATATTTTTTTAAGTAGAGAAATAACTTATTAGCTCATTGAGCAGAACATTGAGCAGTTTGATTGCAGCGAAGAAGCTATACTGCCTCTTCCAGAACTCCTATCTATAATAACAAAACAACAGGTCTTTGGAGAGAAAAATTTTGGCCATGTGAAAGTGCTTTGTAATTGTTATATATTTTTAAATGCCTATCGCCTCCTTCGTCTTCTCCTGGGTGGTGGACGGACCCCTGCTCCCGGAAGTATATGCTGCTCAAGGACTCCAACTGCAAATAAATGATTTTTAAATTAATTATTACATACTTGGAAAATACACTAGCATCTGGATTTATAGGCAACCAACTTAAACTACAGCTGTCCAGGAGTACATATTCAATATGTTTGGTTTTTAACTTAACCATTTATTTATATGACCTTTAATAATGCGATTTTAAGTAGTGCAGTACAATATTTTATGACACCATTGTTAGAACGATCGCTCTGTACTAGTACTTTAATATTCTATGTAAATGTACCTCTGGCAACTACTTCCTGCAAAATAGCCACCCAGTTCTCCATCTCTCCTCTAGGCACAGCTTCTCTCATAATATCCAAGGGTTGTTCAGGTAAATTTTCTATTACAATGGAAAGGGGACAGATTTTTAGTGGTAGTTCTTTGCATTAACCCTACTTTAACAGTTTGCCAGTAACACTTTAACAACGAATGCGCATTTCCCCTCACCATGTTCCCCTGGGACCTGAGGCTCATCAGCGCCTTCTGGGCCTTCATTAGCATGTTGTTGCACGTCCCCAGCAATGGCCCCTAGGTCTTCATTAGCGGAATCTGAGTCTTCCTCCTGGACTCTGCATCGTTCATGCACTTGTGGTTGATGTTGTGCCCCCCTCCTTCTGCCAAGATGTCTTGCAGGGCCAGCCCCTGTGGTGCAAAACAAGAAATGAGGGGGAGGGGATGACATTAGTTCATAGGAGGGCTTCGTGGCAGGGCCTCATTTCTGTGCGAATCAATCTTTCAGCCCACATCCAAGAACCAGAGCACAGTGCCTCTGTGCCTGGGTCCTTGGATGCGGCAGTTGTACACTTAGCATCTCAGTAAAGCTGATCATCTAATAATGTAATAACAAAAATTGATAGATCTTACCTGCGGGGAAAAGATTAGCAGGGTGGGGGTGGTCCGCTTGAATCCATAATTGAAGCAGCTGGTCCCAATATGCTGCTTGCTGTCTCTCCTCAGCTTGCTCACCGAAGTAAAAAAGACTTCTATTAAAGTTTTGCCTCAGTGTTTTAAATTTAGATCTTATTTGGGTGGGGGTCCTTGCATAGTTAAGTCTAGCAAGTTCCCTTGAAGCAAGTCTAAATGCACCCTCATTCCTTCTTGGCTGCATATGGAACAGTACAGGCCCAAGCCTGTTCTCAATCAAGATGTCCAATAGGGCAGTCACCTCTGCCTCAGACCAATATCTGCCCCTCCCTCCTTCCATCATCTTTAAAGCTACGTTAATCGAATCCACAGAACTCCACAGAACAACCCTCCTCTGAACTCTCTCTCCACATTTATCCAAAGGTGCCACCGGGTATTTATAATTTTTTGAGGCTTGACACTGAGCAGTTCTGGTGAAAAAGAAACTAATTTCAACCAATAGGAGAAGGGGTCAAAGTGTCGTTGCAGGGCCAGGTGCATAGGAGTCTGTTTACCATGGTATCTTTATAATTGATATAGTGTTTTGCAAACCACCCAGTGCTAAAAACCTATGTATCAACTGTGCATATGATGCTTTGCAACAAATAAATATACTCTTTTCAATGCAGCTCTTTGTGTCCTTTATTTTAAGCACAATAATTTTAATCAGTATCCTATGATATCTTCATTCTGAGCCGTCCTAGTTCCCTCCAACTAATGTGGTGGAGTGCTTGAAGATAACCAATAGAAACATTTTCTTAGCCCTTGTGTACTAATGGCCCATTGTTTAAGAAGGTGATGTGGTGGAGATGGTAATGGGCAGGCTCCACGAAGTCCAGCACCTGCCGTCTGAGGCAGAGGTGATGGCTATCTAGGGGTCAGAAGTTCAGGCAGTGCAACTGACCCTTGCAAACAGGAGAGGAACGTACCACTTGTAAGATAGGGGACAAGCAAGATGCTTGTCTTTTGCATCTTTCCCAAGGCTTATATAAGACAGTTTCAAACAAAGCATAACAACATATTTCACCTGTCGCTGCGTCCAAGTACTTCTGTTATAAAAGGTTTGTAAAGGAACCCATTAAATTCATTAGGACAGATGCCCCCGGGAGACCAGTGGTGCATTCTGAAGGAACCCTTTAATGTGTTCGATGCACCAGCGCACAACCACCCCAACCCTAACGAGAGGCACCATCCCGTCTGTCTTTACGTCTGTTCGATGTAACGGCGCACAACTGTCACCTTTTTGTTACAACGGAGGCTATGCTTTGTTTGGTGGGGGGGTTTGGGGGGGCGACCACGAAGCTTCCAAAGCAACAGGCGATGCTTATCGAACAGCACTCACAAAAAATGGAGGCGGGAAGAGTTTCGTGCGTTTTAAACTCTCCCTATGCCCAGAGGCACAGGCATTGTCTTTAGAGGAAGATTTTCAGGGTGGCCCCAACCCTAACAAGAGGCGCCATCCCGTCTGTCTTTACGTCTGTTCGATGTAACGGCGCACAACTGTCACCTTTTCTTTTTTTTAAGGGAGGCTTTGTTTTATTTGGGGGGGTTGTGTGTGGGGGGGAGCAACCACGAAGCTTTCCAAGCAACCAGCGATGATTCTCAAACATCACTCACTGAAAATGGAGGCGGGAAGAGTTTAGTGCGTTTTAAACTCTGCCTATGCCCAGAGGCACAGGCATTGTGTTTTGAGCACGATTCTCAGGGTGACCCCAACCATAACGAGCGGCGCCCTCCGGTCTATCTTAACGCCCGTTCGATGGAACGGCGCACAACTGTCACCTTTTCTTTTTTTTAAGGGAGGCTTTTTTGGGGGGATTGTGGGGGAAGACCACAGAGGATTTCCAAGCAACCGGCGATGCTTCTGAAACATCACTCAAAAAAAATGGAGGCGGGAAGAGTTTAGTGCGTTTTAAACTCTGCCTATGCCCAGAGGCACAGGCATTGTCTTTTGAGCACGATTCTCAGGGTGACCCCAACCCTAACGAGCAGCACCCTCCGGTCTATCTTAACGTCCATTCGATGCAACAGCGCACAACTGTCACTTTTTTTTTTAAAGGGAGGCTTTGTTTTATTTGGGGGTTGCGGGGTGGGGGAAAACCACAGAGGATTTCCAAGCAACCGGCGATGCATCTCAAACATCACTCACAAATAATGGAGGCGGGAAGAGTTTCGTGCGTTTAAAACTCTGCCTATGCCCAGAGGCACAGGCATTGTCTTTTGAGGAAGATTTTCAGGGTGGCCCAAACCCTAACGAGAGGCCCTCTGGTCCATCTTCACGCCCGTGAACTGTCACCCATTTGGAGTCTCTTATCTATTTGGTGGGGGTTTAAGGGACTCATTTAATGTGTTTGGTGCTTCTCAAACATCACTCACTGAAAATAATTGTTTTCATTTTATGCCCAGAGGCACAGGCATTGTCTTTTGAGGAAGATTTTCATGGTGGGGGGCCGGTCAAATGCTGTGATTGGGCACAACTGTCACCCTTTTTTTTTTTTTGAAGTCTCTTTTCATTTGGTGGGGGTTTAGGGGGAGCATCAGAGGCTTTCCAAGCAACATCCGGTAATAAATGTAAAAAAACCCAAAGAGTTGATACAAGAAAGTAAAGTAGCATCTCTGACAAATGCCACCACTTGGTGGTTTCATTAATTAAGAAAACGAAGGGGGGGCGGGTAGGGGAAAACAGCGACACCTGGCGTTTGTCGATTTCGGAAAAAAGGAAAGACATGTGACACCGAGATACAGATATAACTGCATAAACAAGCACAAATATCTGATTATTGCAAGTACAGAAAGCAAGATCAAAAGAACGGGTTAACCGAAATATCGATGCATCGGCATTTCGGAGAAAAAACAAGTAAAAAAATAAATATATATATTAACTGGCCACACGTGACTTTGGATGCGAAGCGGGATGCGAAGCGAAGAAGATTCCCGGCCTCCGGCAGGGGAATCTCTCGCCCCGCTTGGAGCACGGTTTAGGGGGCGTGGTCGGGGTGGCGCCGAATCCAAAGAGGAGGAGCGTGCGGACTGAAGCGATCGATTCGCACGGAAATTACGGCTCGCCGCGCAGCGAGAGGTTCGTGAAGTAACGGCCAAGGTGACATCAGTCTTAAAACCACCCTTAGCCTTCTTAATTGGAAACCTGAGACACATTTTGATAGCTTTCAGCAGTGCTTCAGTAACCTGATACGTACTGTAAGATACATAAAATGCTTCGCTTACAGTTGGAAAGGGTTTCAATCACTTATTGTGTTTTCTTGTTGCCATTTTATTTGAATAGCTCTGACATGCGTATGTTGAAATGTGAGGACAATACTGATTAATCTAAACTTCGTAATGTGTTCTGTTGCTTGATATCTGTCCATATTCCTTTATTCTTGAACAATAAACTTTCTTTCTTTCTTTCTTTCTTTCTTTCTTTCTTTCTTTCTTTCTTTCTTTCTTTCTTTCTTTCTTTCTTTCTTTCTTTCTTTCTTTCAAAACACATTGTATAACATCTGATTTATGGTTGGTCTATGTTAGTGCATGCTAAGTGGCACTGTACATCAGACATAGTTTGTGAACTTAGATTATAACAGGACAAACCTAAAAGTCTCATTTCTCTTCTGCTCTAATTGCTTTCATGTCCAGGTCAAGCCTGTATTTAAAACCTCTCTGGGCTTTGTCAATGTTTCCTGTAAATTTAAGCTCTGCAGGGTGCCCTGGTTATTCCATTTTCCACCTTGCTGCATTTGCAGCACGTTCCAGGAGATTTACGTTGACTGTAAATGTACAAGACATTTGAGGTTTAAATTTGCCATCCTTGAGATCTCAACCATTACTGAAATATCACCACTGAACAGCTATTTTAGACTTAACAGGATGTACTAATGTCATGTTGGTGTTCAACAGTGTGTTTCACCATGTTCCTTTGTGTTTCTCAGCATACACTCCAAGTGTGTCTAAATTCACATTGATCTGCATATCCAACAGCAAAAACTGTGGAAAATATGGAAGAGTTCTAAACAAACCCTCCCCACAAGCCCTTGTTCCATATGCTCGCCACCGCTTGCTTCAGCATCTGATCTGGATGCCTCAGGGCTTAGTATATTTATTTCTCTATCTCTAGTGCAGCAGACAATCCTCCGCCTTTGAGCACAGAAGAGAATAGGGACTTGAAAAATCTGCTTGATAAAGGAATACTTTCCCAGCATTGTACAGAACGCCAGACTCCTCATTCCCAAGCGGCATGTACATCTGTTTTTTAAGCCATGTTGAGCGCTGTGCAATCCTTGGACCATATATACTCCCCCAGGGCTTCTTTAAATGGCTTTCAGGCCTCTGAATTCCCCCCTCTTTCAAGGGGGAAAAAAAAGAGAGAAAGAACTGCCCTGTCCCCATAAATGCCAGGAATTGTGCTTCAATGTATTCTTGAAGGCTTTCATGGTCAGGATCTGATCACTGTTGTGAGTTTTTTTGGGCTGTTTGGCCATGTTCTGGAAGATTTTCTTCCTGATGTTTTGCAAGTACTTTTCAAAACGTCAGGAAGTACTTCCAAAACAAAGCCTGTCTTACAGTACTGAAAAATACAGCCTGAAAAAGATAAATGATTCCCACCCAGCCACAAGGACCAGTGATCAGTTCACACAATAGAAACAGCTAACACCCTTCAGCCACAGAGAAGGATTGCCACACACCCCTGATTGCAGCAAAACCTCTTAATCCTGCCACATCACAATACAACTAACACCTATTCTCTTGAATAGGACAAGTTTCCCCTTTCCCACAACTTTAAAAACCCATAGTCTCACTCACCCTATACCCCAGAGCAAAGAGAGAACTCCTAGTTCCCTAAACTCTTTGCCCTCTGAAGATGCTGGCCACAGAGTCTGGTGAAATGTCAGGAAGAAAAACTTCCAGAACACAGCCAAGGAGCCCAAAAGACTCACAACAGCTATAATTGTGCTTCATTTTAAAAAGATTTCATAGGTGCTGCCATCTTTCTTTCTTTCTTTCTTTCTTTCTTTCTTTCTTTCTTTCTTTCTTTCTTTCTTTCTTTCTTTCTTTCTTTCTTTCTTTCTTTCTTTCTTTCTTTCTTTCTTTCTTCTCTTTTTGCATTCTTGGTAGTCTATTTAGCCCCTGAAGAACAGAATGCTGACCTGTAAATGCACCATTAACTTGCAAATTTGATTTCCCTTAGGAAGGAGCACATCTATTACTTAAAAGGTTGATTCTCCTTTGGTGTGTTAGTCTAATCTGTTCAGCACAGACAGAAAATGCACGCCGAGGGGATATCCTCCCATCCCCATCCCAACACTTTATACCTTCCTCCTAGAATGTGGACTTTTGGCCTTTGCACAAATGAAAGGTACCTGTTACTCCTGAGTACACATGTGTAGACTGCCATTCTGATTGACTCTGAAGTCAGCAAGTGCCTTTATTCAGAACTGGAAATGCTTATGTGAATGTTCGAACACAACTGGTCCCCAAATCCATTTTTGAAAGCCAGTTCCTTTCCCAAATGAAACATGCTCTGGTAAGTAATTGTTTGATTCTCTTGTTGCTGTTATCATATAATACTGAGAGTTGTTAGCAGCAGGATCAAATCATTTAACACTGCTACCTCACTTGTTCCAAGGAAGGAGGTGCTGTGTTTCTCTTGGCTGGCCAACAGCCAGTTCAGAGATAGCCACATTGTAAGTACAAAATCAGTGGGTAGCAGACAATGCCATGGTTGAGTTCCCAAAGACAATAAGGTCTAGAAAAAGGTTAATGCAAATATATGAAGGGAGACAAGTGCTAGTCCTGCCTCCTGCATCATTGCTTTCTTCAAATGCCAAGTAAATATATGAAGGGATATCTCTCTGCTACATATAGAGACTAGAGATGGGCACGAAATGAATTTTTATTCATTTCATTATTTGTTATTTCATTTCATTAGGGAATGAAATGAATAACAAAGGGACCCATAAAAAGAAAAATGAAACAAAACAAAATAGAAATGGAAATTTCCATTTCGTTTGCTTCGTTTTTCATTCTGGTGTACCTTTTCCTCCTGGGCCATGCCAGGGGGAAAAAAAAAACAACAGAGGCACTAGTGCCTCTCAGCTGGGAAACGTTGGCCCCAAGCCAGTGCTTCTCAGCTGTAAAAATAAAAAAGAGGGGGAAAGCCCCACAACAGGGACTATTTAAAATAATAATAAAAACAAAAACATTCAAAATTAAAAATGCACATCCCCCTGGAGACCCCCACCAAAGCCAGGACCAGGCAGGTGGGAGGCGGCTCTGGGCCCCCAACTTCCTCCGTGGGGGTTCCTCAGTCCACCCTCAGCATCCCATTGGCACAGGCAGGGGCGGAGCCAGAGGATGAAGCAGATGGGGTGCCTGCTCCGGGCGGCTGGGAACTTCTCCCAATCTCGCCTTTCCTGTGATGCGGGCTCCCTCGCCGGCGCCTTGAGCCCATCTGCCCCCCGCGGTGTCAGCTGCTGCTGCTGCTGCTGCTGCTCCTGCCACCGCCACCACCACCACCGACACTGCCACTGCCCCAGTGAGGGAGGAGTGAGAGCGAGAGAGCCAGGCTCCAGGGAAACGCTGCCGGTCGCTGCCCACACTCACCCCCAGCCATGCCCTGCCCCACCCGGAGGTGTGTGTGTTTGATGGGGAACCTTCCACTCTCCGGCAGCAAGGGTGAGGAGGAGGAGGCACGCCCATGGTAAGGAGAATGCGGTGGTGGTCCAGCCCCTCCCTCCCTGTTTCGCTGGCTGGGTGGTCCGGCTCCCTTCCCTTCACCTTCCCCTTTCCCTTGCCTGCTCTCTTTCTTTCTGGCCCTCCCGAATGGGCCAGCCAGTTTTCCCAGCTGGGGAAATAAAGCAAAACAAAAAAAAAAAAAAACAGAGGCACTAGCGCCTATCAGCTGGGAAGCGCTGGCCCCAAGCCAGTGCTTCTCAGCTAAAAAAAAAGAAAGAAAGAAATACAAAGCCCAGCAACAGGGACTATTTAAAATAATACCCACCCCCAGAAAAATAAACGTGTCCCTCGGCCATGCCTGGCCAGAAAAAATGAAACAAAAAGTTTAAAATGAAAAATGAAACAAATGAAATACAAAACAAATGTTTTTTAAAAAATCATTTATTATTAAACGAAATGAAACAAGGGCCGGGGCAACAAATAATAGAGATTCTAATAGAGACTCTATTGAGTCTTCAATAGAGACTCTATACAGTAGTGAGACCCTGATTCCCGTGTGTGGCAGAAACTTTTAAACTATTAATCTGCACAAATGTGTATTAGTAATGAAGAGGGCAGGGCTATCATTCCATCTTTATCCTCGTGTGTGTTGTGTGTGTGTTGCGTTGTTACAGTCATGACCACCTCTTCATGACTCCATGTCCATGGAGTTTTCTTGGCAAGATTACTGGAGTGGTTTGCCAGTCCCTACTCCAGGTGCCTGCAGCACCTGGTATTCCTTGGAGGTCTCCCATCCAAGTACTAACCAGGGCTGACCCTGTTTAGCTTCTAAAATCAGGCAAGATTGGATGTGCTTAGGGCATCTAGGCAGCCTTTATCCTCATAGGTGAAGGTTAATTCCTGTCAGAACATTGTGAATTGGGCTATCACTCTGTGATCTTGCTCTTGAAAGCTTCTGATTCCACTTTGTCTTAGAAGCATGAGCTGTTTGGAATGGCTGCACTAAGCTCTGACCTTAGTATTGGGATGGTGGGACAATTGTACATGTAAGAAGAAAGAGGGAGAAGGAGGACAGGAGAAAGGGAGGAAGGCAGAAAAGAACACACACACACGCACACACACACACACACCATATAGGAGTGCCAACACTTAAATGACCTATTGAGAAATCCCTCTCTAAAAACTTTTGTATACAATATAAATGCAGCATTAAAATTCAACATTTGTTGGAAGGATATAATTCATTTTCCCCACATGTAAATCCATATTTTCTCTCCAGTGTTTCTAACACTTCTCATTCTGCCCCTCTCATACACTTGAATGGTAGGACTCATTAAAGCTGTTGTGAAGCATCTTCACTCATTTCCTCAAGATTTTATACAAGATCTGGTCATGAGGCATTTTTGTCCTATAGGGGAAATATGAATAATGAACAGGCATTTTCCTCAGTAAGAGAAAATTTACTTCTCTCTTGATTCTCTTCAAAATAATATTTGACACTGACAGATGAGATTCGGGTTTTACTTAAGGGTCAGCTTCTTATATGGGAGATGTTTTGGTAGAGTTTTTATGTGCTAGCATGGGATAACTTGTTAAGATGTTGAACAGGAACTGATGGAAAAGAATGATATTTTTGTACTTGCAAAACACAGATTAACAAATATGATGAAGTTTGTAAAACATATTTTGATTGGACCTTAAAGAATAATTCACATTCACAGTTTCCTGCTGTTATCAAATTAGTAGGCAAGAGTAATAACAATTGTGCTCTGTTAATTTATTTTATAAACTCATAATTCTCCATGGACTCTGACAAATTTTCAAAGTTGCATCCAAATTAAGGTAGGAAAGACAGTTTTTGCAATGATTTTCTTAATATTTTATGGCAAAATGAATTTTCTTAAGATTTTGCAACAAAATATGAAAGAAAGCAGTACAACAGCTGGAGACAGCATTATATCACTAGAATATAGGAACACCAGCAGTAAAGCTTAAAAATCAGTCAACTCAGTTAAAACTGTGGAAAAATAAAATGTTTTTAAATGGATACCTAGCTCTTAACAGGATTAATACAAGTACAAAAATCTGTTTCCTACATTATTGTGTTTGTTGTTAGATGAGAAGATGGGAGATTTATTGGTAACGTTATATTTGTGGGGGTTACCTATTCACATGTACATATCACCACTTGATGTCACAATAATCATGTGAGAAACATAAGCCTTTGTGTTGTTTCAGATAATGGAGTAACCAGGTGTTTTGGCACAAAATGTTGCTGTAACACAGACAGAAACACCCACCCACACCCATAGTTGAGGGTGGCAGTGAGCCTAAGAGAGAAATGTTGACGTTTAGTAAAAATGTCAGCTTTCACCTTCTTCTGTCTCCATGAATCAAAGTGTGTTACAGTCAGAGTGGCATTTACAAAAAGGAGAGAATAGAACATTGCAAAATATGCATTTGGGAAAACAAAATATAGTTACAGAGAAGTGTGTGTATAAAAGCTGAAGGACAATGAGAAGAATCCACAGAGATCCAATCTCTGTACCTTTGTATATATAGGGCATATACCAAAGTAAGTGCATGTGAGAAAGGGTGGGGAGAGGCAATTCCCACTGGCGTAACTAGGATGGGGCAGAAGAATGCACTTGCCCTGGGGTGCACAGCAATCTAAGGGCACCTGGAGGAGGGGGAGGGGGGGGAGGAGGAGGCCATGCGCCATCCCACCAGCAGTCTTCCTTTCACCCCGCTAAGGCTTGGTGATCCTTAGTCAGGAGAAAGGAGGAGAGGGAAGCAGGTGATATTTTTCCAAGCAGCACCTCCATCAATTGCTCCCCCTCCTCCTTCCCCCCACCCACCCCCTTGCTAAGGCTTGGTGACTGTTAGCCCAGGGAAAGGAAGAGAGGGAAGTCTACAACTGAAGTTCTGCTTGGAAAAAAAATCCCATCACCTGCTTCCCTCTCCTCCTTTCGCCGGGCTAACAATCACCAAGCCTTAGCCAGGGGAAAGGAGGAGGGGGGAGGATGCTATGGATGTGATGCTTGGTGCTATCCATGCACTGTGGGGTTTGCACAGGAGAGGCTTAACTGGAAAGGAGACCCACAAAGAGGGCATGAGAAGGAGAGACTCTTCTTCCCCTCTCCCACTGTTGTCCTAGGATCTGCCCCCCTTGCTGGGTGGGTGAGACATGGTTGCAATCCAAACTCTAGCTATGCCACTGTCAATAGAACATTGCAATTCCCATGCCTCTCACTACTCATAAAAGCAGTAGCTGTGTACAAATGTTTCAATTCTATAAGCTACTTCATGGAAGTATTCTGGAAACTTGGGCCTGAGTATGTATATATGTTTGCTGTTTCTGTGTACATTTGTTTGAATCTCATTTAATTTGGAATTTGTACACCATGAGAGAGACTGCTCAATATGTTTACTGAAATGCAGCACAGTTTTTATTGGACCATATCTCTACTTTATTACATGCTTTAAATTTCAGGGAGTCTAACTTTAGAGTCACTGTACACAACAGTGGCTTTCCATTACCTCTTCAGTCATTCCATTGTCCACCTCTCATTTATATTAGTGTAGCTCCTGGAGTCATTTTGAGAGGACCAGCGAGTATTTCTCTGCGTTTCTCGGTCTTGCTAGTAAGGTCAACACATCATGAGCTGCAGTAACATTCAGTGTAAGAAATTATCCATGTGAGAGCAAGATGAACTATAAAGGGGAATGCAGACTTACCTGTAACCTCATTGTGGCCAAGTGAGGCATGGGAAGGTTTGTTGTCTTCAGCGGGGGGCTGACGATGGCACTGACTGCAAGGCAAGTGGTGAGCAGGGGCCTGCCAACCACAATTCCCCCTTCCAGTCTGCTTGGTTCACCATTGGGCCAGCGTTGGACACAGGGCCTTCTGGGATTGAGCAGGTAAACAGATGGGGGCAGGGGGATGATGGCAGGAGTGTCCCTGCTCAAATGAGGCAGATTCCCATGCTCCATAGAATGCCAAGGAACCAAGGAGTGACATATATCCATGTGGTTTCCAAAATATCAGCAATTCCATGTGTCCTCCTCACAACAAAGGTTCTGTTAAGATGGGTTATGACATTGGGAGGCATGTGGGATCCCCACTGAGATGGATCTAGCCCAGTGCTAGCCAGTTTAACTGCTGCTATAACTAAAATAAAGTTGTGGCCTGTTATTCCAATTTGGTGTGAGCATTTTTATTATTAGTCAAGCCAATTTGGCCAAGTTAGCACTAGGATCACAATGGTAACCTGGCTGCTGGGAAGTGATCAGAAGTGCAATGTGTTCTTGTTTAAATGTAATGTTCTACATTTGGTATAGTTTACTTCTTTGTTGACCACTTCCGGTAATAATGCATCAGGTTTGGAAGAGTTCAGTTTTAAATAAGTCAGGTAGTAGACAGTACAATACTGGGCACCTTCTCCAAATGACTGAGGCCAGATTCTAAAAGTTCACAACTGCTTCAGTGTTTTTGACTCCCTGAATCCTCCAGAAAGACAAAGGCTGCTACCGCACTTCAAGCAGCAACCGCTTATTGTTTTGAATCGCCTTTTGCCCTCCCCCGGTCACGTGGTCGCTGAAACGATTCAGCATTCTGCACTTGGGTGTTTTCTCAGGAACTGGTTTCCCATCTGCACTTTGCTAAGCTGCTTTTCATTCCGATTTGGTCTGGCATTTTTCCCATTATGTGGTTTAATTTCGGAAATTATTTTTTAGGCTAACGCCATGCCATTGTTCGTCCATTCAAAGTAATGTAGCTAATTTTCTGGTTCTCCCTTTAGATCAGTGCTCCCCAACCTTTTTATCACCGGGACGTAAATGTTTGATAATTTTTCCCTGGCCCACTTGCGGGGGTGGTCATGGGAAGGTTTGTTGTCTTCGGGCACGATGGCGATGGCACTGACTGCAAGGCAAGTGCTGAGCAGGGCTGCCGCGACAATTCCCCCTTCCAGTCTGCTTGGTGATGGCGGGGGCGATGGCGTTGGACACAGGCGGCGGCTTCTGGCGATGGTGGCAGGCGATGATGGGGCAGGGTGGGCGCGATGGCGGGGGGTCACGGCTCAAATCGGCGCGATTGCTGGGGGTCGCGGTGGCGGCAGCGGGAAAAGACCCAGGCCGGCCTGAGATCCCCCTCCCCCTCCCCCAAAAAAAGAGGCACACATGCACGGCGCCCCCTCCCCTCCCCCAAAAAGAGGCACGACATTGGGAGGCCAGGGATCCCCAAAGCCCAGCCCGGCCTGAGCCGCCCCCTCCCCCTCCCCCAAAAAGAGGCATTATTCCGCGGTGTGAGGCCGGCCAATTGCCCGGCCCGGCCTGAGCCGCCCCCCTCCCCCCTCCCCAAAAAGAGGCACGCTGCTGGCGAAGTGATCGAAGTCCAATGCCCGGCCCGGCCTGAGCCGCCCCCCTCCCCCTCCCCCAAAAAGAGGCATCAGGTTTGGAAGAGTTCGGCCAAAGCCCGGCCTGGCCTGAGCCGCCCCCTCCCCCTCCCCCCCTCCCCTCACCTCAAAACAGGCGCGGCCTGCCTCAGTGTCGCCGCCGCCAGCCAAGAGCCCGAGGGGTTCGGGAGTCGCCGGAGAAAGCTTATTGTTTTGCGGCCCTTCCGAGCAGGGCTCTTTTCTCTCTCTCTCTCTCTCTCTCTCTCTCTCTCTCTCTCTCTCTTTGGAAAGCTCGCCACAGGGGAATGATTGGCATTTTCCCCGGCGGTTGGCCCGGAAATTAGATTGCTAACGCCATGCCACGGTTCGGCACCATTCGGCCCAGGGGTTGAGGACCACTGCTTTAGATTACTTACAATGTGGTGCGTTGATTTTGATAGCCTACTTCCGTGACCAGAAAAAGTAAATTGTACCCAAAATAGGAAGTAGAAGGACCGAGAAGTCGGCGGAAATGATTACACTGCAGGAGGATTTCTTTTTTGGCTTTTCTGATGGCAGGATAAGGCATACAGAGGGGGAAAGCCAGGAAAAATATGGTGCATGGTGTCCGCAGTTTGAGCCAATTGCTTAAAAAAGCGGTCTAGAAATTGGTTTAAAAAACACCTCCCCTGGTGGCTGTCGCAAGAAAAACTGACATAGCGGCTAAAAAGGGGTGTGGCCAAGGGGGCTCCGTGGAAAAAGCAACTGGAAATGCAGTACGTGATTTTTATGGTGATTTGACTTTAAGCAAAAGGTGATTCAAAGCCTAAGTTCAGTACAGCTGAAACATCCCCTGTGGAGGTGGACTACAAGAGCAAAATGGAGAGCTGGGGTTTGAGTGAGGGAAAATGAAAAGGATACAGTCCTGAAATAAGGAATTGAAAAGCTGAGAAAACCCTTAAAGAGTTGACTCCAAAAGCAATCACATGGGCTTAGAAAGGCCTCTCAAAGGGCATCCAATTAAGTGCTGATAGTGAAAGAGTAATAAAATTGAAGAGTCACATTATGTAAAAGAAAACAATTATTCCAATGAGAGTACAGTTTATCTTTAGGAAGAATGTTGGAGAAGAAGCTAAATATAATTGAACATCTCCAGAGAATGAAATTGGAAGACAATTCATTCTGTCCATTTTAAAAAAAAATGAAGTTTCCCAACTCCACATATGAACTGAAATCAGAATCAGATGCAGTATGGGTATGAGATCTGTAAATTTCTGTACATCTGCCCATTTCAGACAAAGCATTCTGTGAAATAAAATAATCTGTATTATATGAGATGGATATATTTGACTATGTACCCCGACTGCATAGATTTCTCAAATGTGTACAAGCATATTTGAGTCAATAGGAATGCACAGCTCCTATGAATCCACCTGAAGAAAGCATATGGCAATAAACAGGGAGGGTTTTTCCCTCGTTAAAAAAGTGGAAAGAAATGGATGAAGAAATGCATGAAATATGAGAAAGCCCATTAAATGACTGGATACAAGTGCACTCAAAGTCTATCTGCATTACATTGTTATACTAGCTTCATTACTGGAAAATATACTGTATATACTCGAATATAAGCCTAGTTTTTCAGCCCTAAGTTTGGGCTGAAAAAAGGGGCCCTCGACTTATATTTGGGTCAATACTTTTAGCCACTGAGGCAAGTGCTTGGGTCAGTATTAAACATTGCATGCCACTTCTCATGACCCCCCTCTGCATCACAGGGGAGCGGCATACATTGCCCACCCACACCGAAATAAAGAGGCGGCACAGCTCACTTTTGGGTTAAATATGGGCCACAATTTATTAAAACTGCAAGAAATCAAACTTTATTATTAAACTGGGACAAAGAGAGGGCCTGTGCCGTAGCGCAAGTATAATTAGGGATGTTATAAATTCCCGGTCCCTCCTCCTCGGGAAAAATTAACTGGGTATATACAATGATGCCGAGGGGGGATACCCACCCTATGCAGGGCATCCTTGTCCCCAGTATGTAAGGGAATGGCAGCCCTTCTTATCTTGGCTGGGATTATTTAGTGGAGCCTAACTGTGTTTTCTGTGCTACTTAATTTATTTATGGCTGCCGTGCACCTTACGGGTGCCATCATGAGGAGGGACCTACCTAACCTGGTGTTAATTCTTGCGCTACCTGCCACCTTAAAGAGGGGCACTGCCTTACTCTTTTACCCCACAAGGCCGACTACTTTGGCCACCAGACCCTCTCTTAAGTCAACTAGGAAAATGTCCAGGCCCGCATCCGAGAGATGCACTCCATCTGGGTGAAAAAGTTCGGGGCGTCTAGCCATAATGTCGGGATGCCAAATAATGGAACCTAACTCAGGCGAGACAACACGTGCCACTTCCCAATTCACACCTTTCCAGGCCTTGTGCATCTTTTTTGGATGATGAGACGGTCCCCAGTAAAGTCTGGGGACAATGGCAGACCAGACGATCCTGGTCGCCGGATACCTGGCCTTAAAGGCTCTTAGGTCATCGAAGACCTTAAGAATAAGCACCTTGCCCGTCATATGAGTAAGGTCGTTGCCTCCCAGGTGCACCAATAACACGGCTGGCAGAGGGTCAGAAGGACCATCAAAGGAAATAGCCCGAAAGCCGTCCCATTGCATCCCTCGTTTTCCTCTCCACACAACCTCAGTCCATTGGCCGAGACTGAGGACCCAGCAATGGCCAGAGCATGCCGCATACTTGGCGGCCCAGAAAACAAAACTGTGGCCACAGATGATGATCCTGGCATGCTCGCTCGGGGCACCTGCAACGAGAAACACAAGAAACTGGCCCGGTTTTACCGGTCTGTCAAAGGGCGAACATACGCCTTAAAACACTGCGACCTCCAGCGACCAATGTGTTGTATCGCCTCAGGACCCAGTCTGATGGCCGCCACCATAGAGGCAGCGCCAATCCTAAAAGAATGGGTCCAAAAATGCCACCCTGAGATGCCAGCCGCTGCTAAGGCCCGGGAAGACACACACCAAAACTGAAATTGGTTTAATGGAGAGGCGTCTCTATGCTGGAAGAGGTAACCCTGGGCCCTACCGGCCAAATGGGTATAGGAATGTAGCGCTGTGACTGAGAAGATTGCATCAATCGAACACCTACTAAGGTGTATTGTGTGCCCCCGTCTGCGCTGGTCCGTTTTGGATCTCTGGATACGGAGAGTGACCGAGTCGCATTCGAGGGTGAGATCATGCCATAGCAATGCGTCACGCGACTGGTCGTGCTGTGATCAGGCAACCAGCTCTCTGACCCTCAGGGCGGAAAAGAAGGCTACAAGAGTTGCGGCCTGAAACAAAACGACTTCGAAGTGATTAGAACAAACGTGCAACCATACACTCGCTAACTTAATCAACATTGTGGGCGATATAGGTTTTCTGGTATCCGCCCGCCGACCCCGCACCCTGGACCAACCCTCCACCATCTTTGCTATGCGAAATTGGCAGTTGGGCAGTTCGTACCCCTGTGCCTTAGCGTAATAATATAAGGCCGACATCTTGCCCTGAATGGTACAGGGGGCTAGACCCTGGAAGTGGAGGTAGACAGCAAACTACACCAGCTGGTCAGAGGAAGCGGGCCACAGGGTTCGAAAACCCGCCCTGGCACAGAAATGGGCATATTCAGCACACACGGCTGAATAGGCACGTCGTGTGCTCGGTGCCAACGCCAGCCCCATCGCCCTGTTAGCTTCTAACCGCCAATCTTCCATACCTCCAGCAGGAGCACGTCTGGGTCTCGAGATGCATGTGGGGCCAATGCTCTGAACCGCATCATCTTTTGGTGGGACAGAGCATCGGCTAAGTCATTATGAAGGCCGGGCACGTGCACAGCACGGAACAGGATGTTAAATCGCAGGCATCTAAGGGTAAGGGCCCTGACCAAGTGCATCACTCTAGCGGATCGCGATGGAAGTGAATTAATAATATGGACAACTGCTTGGTTATCGCAATTAAATCTGACCACACTGTTGGCAAGGAGTTCGGCCCAGATCCAGACCGTGCCCACTATGGGGAATAGCTCCAAGAAGGTGAGATCGCGCGTGAGGCCCGAGGCATGCCATGCCTCAGGCCACACGCCCGCACACCACCTGCCCTGTTAATACAGGCCAAAGCCAAATGCCCCGGACGTATCCGTCTGCACCAGGAGGTCGGTGGCTGCCACGGTCTCGGAGCACCAAAAACAGACACCGTTGAATTCAGAAAGGAACCAGAGCCAAACTCTAAGGTCATCTCTCATTTCGGCCGTGATACGCCGTTTGTGGTGGGGGCTACAAAGCCCGGCCAAGCTGTCACACAACCGGGGCAGGAAGGCACGTCCGGGAGTGACAACGCGGCAAGTGAAGTTAAGATGTCCAATCAGCTTCTGTAGCTCCTGGAGTGTCGCCTTCCTGCGCAACAACATACACACCAGGCATTCCCTGAGGTCTATCAGTTTGTAGGTCAGGCAGCCGGCATTGATTGATGGTGTCTAGTTCGATGCCCAGGAAAGTCAAGACCGTGGCCGGGCCCTCGGTCTTGTCTTCCGCTAAGGGCAAGCACAGTTGCTTGGCCATGCTTTGGAAGGACTCCATGAGTGATGCGCAGCGCCCCAAGCCAGCCCTACCCGCAAAAAGGTAATCATCCAAATAGTGAATGATGTGGGCATCGCCAGCGCGGGCATGCGCGATCCACTCAATAAAGGAGCTGAAGCACTCAAAGGCGGCACAAGAGACCGAGCAGTGAAAAGGCATCGCCGTGTCCACATAAAATTTACCCTCAAAAGCAAAGCCAAGCAACTCGCAGTCTGCCGGATGTACGGGCAAAAGGCGGAAGGCAGACTTAATGTCACATTTGCCTATTTCTGCCCCAGGGCCACAACTGCAGACCATCCGTATGGCAGAGTTGAAAGACGTATAGCGGACGCTACAAAGCTCCTGCGGGATTTTATCATTGACCGACTCACCAGCGGGGTAAGACAAATGGTGTATCAGGCTATACTCTCCCGGTGTCTTTTTGGGGACAACTCCCAATGCAGAAACACAGAACTGGTTAGAAGGGGGGCGGTCAAAGGGGCCTAGGATCCTGCCAGCTGCCAATTCAGCCTGAATCTTTTCTCTAACTACCGGCTCAAGGCCCGTCACTGATTTCAAGTTGCTGGCCATAAATGTGGTGTGGTCCCCTTGTGCGGGGATGTGAAAGCCATCCTGGAACCCTTGTAATAGATAATTGGCCTCGTACTGGAGGGGATAGCTACGAAGCCACTCCCGTAAGACCAGTACCTTTATGGGACTAGGGCCCTTTTGGAACGGGTGGTTGGCCTGGGGGGTTACGCTTCCCTGCGTCATCCTTGCCCCCATTTCCCCCTGGTCTACCTCTGGTGCAGGTGGATGCTGGATGGTTGCCTCCACAAGTGGAGCAGGCATGCCAGAATCGGCACTGCCTGAGTCCGCATGTGCCCTTACTATTGTAGTCGAAGCAAACCAGCCGGGGTTGAACCAGCTGGCCCGCACCGAGGCGGGGAGAAGCGGGCTGGTTGTTGCGCTGGACTACATGACCACAATCAAACCTGTCCATCGTAGGACGGGGGGGATCTCATATACCTAAGCCAAAGATGATTGTGGGGCACTTTCCAGCGAAGGGTAGTGTCCTTAGCCAAGCGACGGCGGAAACTCTCATCATAGGCCATCCACGCAGCCCCAGGACAGTCAATTCAGGCCCTATTGATAATGTCCCAGTATTGGAAGAGCAATGGGAATTTTTCGGGGTGCGCCTGAGACAATATGCCAGCATAAATTACGAAAGTGGACAGCCAGTTATACCAGCACCTGTCGGTCTTGCGCTTTCTAATTTTATCTTTTTCTTTGTCATCTAGGTCCTTGAAGGTTTGGGGGTAAATTTCCCTGTTCAACAGGTCAAACAGGTCTACAAATTTTCCTGACACAATTCTTTCAATCGTGGCCTCAGACAGGTGGTCCCCTAATGGGAGTGACTCATCGTCCTCGGGGAGGTCCATAACGGCTGAAGTTGCCTTGCTTGCAGCTGGAACCACCATGTCAGGTGGTTCAGGCAGAGCCTGGGAAGTGTCAGGGTGGTTGGGTGATGTTGAAAGATCCTCAGTAACCGGCAGGTCGGTCTCTGTCTGTGCTGCTGCGTGGGCGACCCCCGGGCAGCCTGGCTCCTGGCCATACGATCAAGAGGCCGACGGGTGCTGAATGCGCACCTCTCGAGGTCAGGGCCATAGGAACCGGCTGGGTGGAAGAGAAACATGCCCCTCGGACTCACCTGGTGGCAAGTTCCTCACAGACCGGTCCTGCTGGGGCCTCCGTGGAGTCGCGCCAACGGAGAGGTCCAAGGCCTGAGGTTGGCAGTCTTCAACTCCGGGGCCCACTGCCCTCGCTGCCGGGTCCGGACACAACTCCAGGGGGGCAGCCAGTTCCATCACTGCTGCTTGAGTTCCTGCAGAAGACGTAGTTGAAGGGCCTGCTAGGGCACCCCCCAGGAAATCAATGCGTGACATCATTAGGTCACCCATCATCTTTAATGTGGCCCTCTGCTGGGCTTTCGTGTCACGATGGGTGCGGCCCCCTTGATAAGAGGCCTCCATGCCCCGACGCTGGGCATGTTCATGCTCAAGCCAGGACAACTTTTGCCACGCAGCGGCAAACTGGGGCCACTCCTCATCAGATGATGAGGAGGCCTCAGGTGCCTGCCGTGGTGCGGGGCACCATTTAGCAGGCGCCTTGCCCTTTCCCTTACCTGAGCTCTTCTTCGGAGGCATGGTTGCCCTAAGAAAAACTACTGCGGGGCAAGCCCAAGTAGATAAGCTGTATCGATTTGGGAGCTTATTTTGGTGAATGTTGTTGTTGTTGTTGTTGTTGTTGTTGTTGTTGTTGTTATTTCAATTGGTGATGTAGTGGTGTGCTGCTTGTGTAACAGGCGTGCAATTGGTGGGGGCAAGAAATGAGGGGGGGGTTGAGAATTTTTTTTCTTTACCCCAGGCCAGGTCCTAAAGAAGAAAGGCAAGGGGGTGGGGTTAGCCACTAATTGGCAGGGCTGTAATAGTCAATTGGCAGGGCTCCTAACCAGGCCGCAGGCCTGCGCAATATGGCCCAGGACCACCCCTGCACCCACCCACACTATGTGAGAACTGAGGGGTGGGGAATGTATACCAGGCGCCAAAATGTTACAGCCCCTCCCAGGGACCACACCACCCAGCTCTATCCCCCCGAAAAAATGGTCACTGCGATACCGGCGGCAGTGAGTTGCTTAGGCCTTCGCTGGGCCTAGGTGCCATGTGGCGTTGCTCGAAGGGAGCGGCCACCACTGCAAGCGGCACGCGAGAGGCACCCCGCCCATGCAACCGGTGGAGCGGGTCCGAAATGAGGTGGCTACGGCCTCCCAGCAGGCTTCCCAGTGTGCTTAGTGGCGGGGGGCGCCGCAACTGCGGAGGCCGCACCGGCGCTCAGGAAAGCGCCGTAATTCGCCCTCGCAGGGACGAGACTCAGCCGTGCCACCAGCAGCGGCGGATCCCGACCCCACCAGGTAAGCTCATATGCCACAGTGCACCGGGCCCTCCCGACTGTTCCACCCACAGCCGCGGGCGGCCCTTTCCAGCCCGGCCGAGCCCGGCCAAGGAGACCCCTCTCCCTCCCTCTCCCTCCCTCACCACGCGCTGGGCAGACTCACTAGAGGCTGGCCCCACACAGGGCCAAAACAATCCCTCCCCGCACCCACTCCCTCCAAGAACCGAGCCTGCAGGCTCAAAATCACCCGGCAAGGTCCCTCGGAGCTCCAGCGCGTGTCTCTGACGGGTTCTCTGTCCGGTAAGGCTGCGTCCAGGAACGCGCCCGTGCCTGATATAGGCACGCCTCCCACGCAGCCTACACAAAGTGTGCCGGCTACGCATGCCATCCGGAGGGGCGGCAAAGGCGCCCCGTGGGCCGTAGCCACGGCGTGGAGCGCACAATGTTTTAAATGATTTTTAGTCACTGACCCAAGCACTTACATCAGTGGCTAAAAGTCATTTTAAACATCACACACCACTCCCCCAGCTCACAAAGGTGGAGCTGCCAGGCCCTGCTGCATTTCCCACCCTAGACTTATACTCGAGTCAATACATTTCCCCAGTTTTGGGGGCTTAAATTAGGGGCCTTGAACTATACTCGGGTCGACTTATACTTGAGTATATACGGTAATAATGCTAGGAAAAGCTGAAGGCAGGAAAACAAGAAGATGAAATATGAGATGGATTAGCTCTACAAAGAAAGCCATGGCCTCTTGACTTTGCAAGAGCTGAACAGGGCTATTATATTTTCGGTGTCACTCATTCACAGGGCTGCTGAAAGCCATAGGTGATTTTGACAGCATGGAACAATAACCGGAACCATAGCATTTTATCTGTCGTTCATGGCTGTATCTTTTGAGATTTGTGCTTTAATTAAGTATTTAAAATGTAGGGTTAGTGTGGTTTTGGCCTGTTATTTATGCCTGTAGTGTAATGTGATTGATTGATTGATTGATTGATTGATTGATTGATTGATTGATTGATTGATTGATTGATTGATTGATTGATTGATGAAGATAGAGATCTCAGGATGTGACACACATGGAATTTTGTACTTGGTTGCTGCAAACTTCTTTGTACAACACCTGACATTTTAACTGTTGTCATCTTCACAAAGAAAGATTTAATTTTTCCAGGAAGTTACATTCCAAGTATGTACACCTCACACAGCCTCCATTTCTGCATCCTCAACTGTAATCATCAATATCTTCTCACCCACCCATTTGGACAATACTCATAGCTCTTATTTTTACCTGATATAGGCAATCACACAAGCCAAAAAGTAAGACAGTACAATTTTGGGAATGCTACCCACACTCTCCCCCAAAAAAACAAAACAAAACAAAACAAAAACCCCACCCTACAGGCAACCTCTGCCAGATAAACTAAGGATACCACATATTCTTGCCAAATGATTGGATTTACTAAAAATTAGTGCTGACATTGTGCAGTCAACCAAATAAATATTGGAAGGAACAGTAAGGAACATGGCATGAACAATGGAACAAATACCTGTCTAATCAAACCTTTACTTGTCCTTCTTATAACCAAAAGAAATGTTGACTTTTCATGAGTAAATGTTTCTCTTGGATTGTTTAGGTCCATCATCACAAACATTCATAACTAAATTGTAATTCTACTAAAGCTACTAAACATCACATTATGTGTTTTATTGTTCAAGGTATTAAAAGAATGGCATTCATAAAATATGTCACAGTGACTTAGGAAATTCAACCAGCTTTATTCCCAAGGCAACCCTATTCACTTTCCTGGGGTTTGTCCAGGAGCATTGTTTGGTAGATTGGGTACATGCATTAAACATATTCAATATATCAGGTATTCACAGAATCTGGGAAGAGAGAGAAAAACACATGATTCACTGCTGATCTGATCAGCTGTAGAATTAATCTCATGTATTATATGCAGATACAAGCAGTGATTTAAGGGCAGCTGTCTTAGAGAAGACATGTCAATCACTCAGTCAAGGGGCTTTTGATAAGACACAAGTAGGGGCCTATTGTGTCAGAGAAGCAATAAAATATCCCTTTTCACACAGAGATCTAAGGACCAATTTATATGAGCCACATATAACTGTGGAAGGACTCAATTAAAAACATGGCTATTTAAGGACATCTATGGAAACCTCCAGGGGTAATTCTTTTTTTTCTTTGCTTTTTGTTGCCCGCCTATTTTGGCTTGCCGTCCTGAATAATGCTGTTCTTGGTTTTTATTGTTTTTATCTCTTGTATTTACTATTGTATCATGTAAACCGCACTGAGTCCCTGTGGGGAAATAGGCTGCGGTATATAAGTTCAAAAATAAATAAATAAATAAATAAATAAAGTCATCCACTAGTTCAAACATCTGGGTTTAATGCTATTATAGATGCTCTGAAAGCAATGCATGAAGGTTTAGCACTGCAATAAGGCTTCACCAAGTAATCTCAAATTTCAATATTAGTTTGAAAAATTACAGATTTGACAAAGCCCAAACATATTGCTTCTCTTAAACATCTGCTCTGTTTTCGGGCTGCTCAGTGCTTTTTCTTTTGCTTTGTTTCTAGACTATCTCTTCTTTTAAGGGTCAGCTTCTGATTGTCATATCGTTTACTCTTCTTTGCTGTTATGGCTCTTGACCTCGCTCACATTTGCAGTGGTTTCCCATGATACGTGCAGCACTATGTCATCAGTGACAAAACCACAAGGGTTGCCAGTGCCACAGCTGTGAAGATTAACATGTGATGTGGGCCAGTGAAGTGGATTAATGAAGGTGGTACTGCCCTAAGTGGTATAAGAGACATGCTTGTCCCCATGTGAGTTTTGTGAATCTCACTTTCTCACAAATTTGTTTGCTTGTTTTGTGATTGGTAATGGGGAGGAACATGTGGCCTTATTTCCAAGTCTGGTTGTTCAGCCACACTATTTTGAGGGAAGCAAATCAGCATGGCTTCTGTAAGGGGGACAAACAAAAGGTCAGCATATCTAGATGTTAACTGAACATCTTGAGCAGCTTTAACCTCAATTTCTATTAATTAGTGAGCAGGCTAAGCATCTTTAGTAGTAATAAGGAACATGTGATGTCAAGTCAATTCCAACTTATGGAGCACTTTTCCAGGATCGTGTAGGTAGAAATTACTCACCATTCCCTTCTGACAATGTGTGGCTTGCCCATAGCTACACAGGGTGACTCTTCTTCCCGGAGGTACAGAGGAGAATCAAGCTCTCTAACTCTGGCTGTGCAGCCAGATACCTTTAGCACTGAGCTATTCAGCAAGACATCTTTAAGAAGAACACAAATATGTGAAAAATCTCTTGAAGATGACACGTCTTTCCAAACTCAACATCTTTCAATTGGATTTTATAGACTGGTATCCAAGAGTGGACTTATGGACTCCTGCTTTAAAGGTCACTGCCTTCTATATGGAAGTGGTCCTTTTTGAAAGAATGCTCAGTTGAAATCTTATTTCAGCCAAAGGTACCATAAGAAGGGACAGCAATTGCCTTAGAGGTGCAATCTAGACATAGCACTAAGATTGAAGATGGGTAAATATTAGGGATTGGCATAAAATGGAAAAAAATAATGTTTTGTTTTGTTTTGTTTTGTTTCCCTTGAGTTTTGTTTCATTTCATTTTTAAATGAATTTTTGTAAAAAAAATTGTAACAAAACAAAACAGTAACAAAATTATTTGTTACTCTATAAAACGGCTCCTGTTTTATAATTTGTTGCCTCTAGGACCCAGGAGAGCCATTTTATGGAGTAAGAAAACTGTTTATTTTAAAATTAAAAAAAAAAAATGGCATTTCATTTTGTAACATTGCCTGTCATTTCATTTCATTTTGTAATGAAATGCTGCCTGCCATTTTGTTTCATTACAAAACAATTTGTAAGCTTACAAAATGACAAAGTAGCATTTCTGCCATTTTGTTTGTGTGTACAAAACATTTTGTAAGCTAAAACCTGGGCAAAATTCCTCAGTGCCTTTCAGTTTGGATCTCGGAAACCATTGGGTTGCCTTAATCCAGGCATGTCCAAACTTCAGCCCTCCAGATGTTTTAGACCAGTACTCCCACAGTCCTTTGTCATTGGCAATACAGGCTTGGAATTCTGGGAGGGCTGAAGTTTGGACATGCCTGCCTTAAAACAAAACCATTTCCCTCTGCCAGAGTGGGATGCTGCTGCTGTCAACCCAGTTCACTAACATTTAGAGAACACAAACTGATGTTGAAACCACCTCAGGTGTGTATACAACCCTGAGCTGATGCTTCTTAGGCAGAATGGAAAAAAAAATGTATGGGTTCGAAATGGCACCAAAATGGCTGCCCCATATTTAGACCCAGGAATTATCCCTATTCGACTGCCCTTTCCCCATGAATGTCAATCTTGCATGTCCCAAACTCAACCAATAGGGGAGTGAAGCCCTAGCACCTGAATTTCTGCTTATTCCTCTGCCATGCACCCAGAATTATTCTTCTGTCACTTGAAAAACCAGTTTCAAGGAGTTACACATGAGAATGACACTCTTCCTCCATTTTGTAAGCAATCCCCATCTAACACATAAAATAGGGATTTGCCAGACTATTGCATGACACTTCTCACCACCTGCCAAACATGCAGACTGGGCAGGCAAGAGGCAACATGATGGCCAAATCTAGTGTACGAATGGACTTGGTATCTTTTGACCTTTCAGATGTTGCTTGTTTGCAACTGCCCTTGGCAGTGATGTGATCCTGTGACGTGGTGCTGTTTTAGCGCTGGGAGAGAAGCCATGCTGAAGTAGCCACCTTGGCCTATTATGACATGGCAGAAATGAGGGAAAGAGTCTTAGGCTGCTTTCACATGACCATGAAAATCCACAGCAAACTTTGATCTGGATCACCCTCCCGGAGCGGTCATGTCATTGATGTCATGGTTTGGGTGTTTCCATGGTTGCGTTTTGAAAATCCACAACCATTCTGATCCCATGACTGAGAACCACAGCAAAGACACCATAATGGGGGCGAAAAGGTTTTGGTGCAGATTTTCTGTATTCTCATGGAACCGAGTAATGGTTTAAATCCGCATCGGAACAGCAACAACAATTTTACCACCTAGAGACCAAGTACTTGTAACATGCACTGGGCGTGGTTGCACTTTTTTTTTTTTAAGTCTGCTGCTCGTGGGAAAACAATTTTATGCTCCACATCTGTGACCACTTTGCAGCAGATTTTAGTAGTAGTGTGAAAGCAGCCTTAGTGACATGATGAAAAGGAGATGCCAAACTGGGAATTCTTTCATGCACTGATTTAATTAATTAACATCAGAGGATTCCCATCATTTTTGCAATTTCTTATAGGTGTGCTGCCCTTGCCTTTGTCTTCTGTAAGGACCATGTATTTTTCTTTCTTTCTTTCTTTCTTTCTTTCTTTCTTTCTTTCTTTCTTTCTTTCTTTCTTTCTTTCTTTCTTTTTCTTTCTTTATCCAGTTTGCCTTCTGTGATACAGATCATAAATGGCTGTTTTAACAAATCATTCCAAGTTCCTGCAAGGTCTTTTCTCCTTACATTTCAATAACAGGATGCAGTTAGGCTGCATGTTGCTTGCCTTGAAATCAGAGGGTAGAGATCATCCTCTCAAATATACACATACATACTCTTCAGCATCTTTATTTTTTTAATTTTTGTACTGAATTCTCCTGTGGCATAGCATGCTCCACCAAACTCTCTTTCTCATTGCACCTAGAAAGTCTTGAACTTGTTTCACAATTAGAATGTCAACCTCCTTGTTCTTTTCCCATTGGACATTTTCTGGTTAACTAATTCAAAATGAGAGCCTGCCTCCATTATGTAGCAATGTTCCCAAGTGACTAATTAGTTCAAGCCATTTCTCTCAAGCTCCTGACTTTGGGTCCTCTCTCCACCCACTCAGACTTACACACATAATACAGCTGATCCAACCTAAAACTTACTCATCCCTCATGCAGTAGAGTGAGTTATTTGGCTCAGCTGAAATAATACTGTGAGGTATAAATGACCAGGCTTGATCCATTATTACAGCCAGTTAACTTTCAGCAAAATGTCAAAAGCATTGTTTCTTAGGCAATTCTAGTTGGATATATGGGCTATTAATTTCAGAATATTGTGTGTGTGTCCTTGGTCTTTTACTCAAGCCACTCAAGAACTGGGAAGGTAACCCCAATGACTGCAAAATACAGCTCTTGGGGACTACAACACCCAGAATCCTCTAGTCAACTATTTCAAGAGTTGTAGTTAAAATAGAGAGACAAACAAAGAGGAACATTTCTGTGCTCTGGAAGTAAGAGAAACAGGAGAAACAGGAATAGATTGTTTTGTTTTGTTTTGTTTTGTTTTGTTTTGGTGTGTGTGTGTGTGTGTGTGTGTGTGTGTGTGTGTGTGTTGGGGTGGTGGAAGGAGCTTGTGGCTGTGGAACAGATAGGAAATATTCAGCCATGGCGTATATTAGCATGGCGGCAGTTTATAGCACAACTAGCCATCTCAGAAACACATTATGTCTCAATATCATTTCACACCTTTCATTTTGGGGTAGAAAGGTATTAAGTGAGTATAACTATAAAGTGTAGATGTATTTGACAAGGTACACTTGTCAGCCAGCTGTGAGTTAGCCTGGGAGCATCAGCTGGTTTGTGCCTGGCATCTGTTTTTTGCGCCAAGTGTAAATATATAAATATAAAAATATAAAAATATAAGTGTAAATAGATCCAGGAACTTCTGAATAGGTGTATTCTTCTTGTTCTAGTTCAGTAACTCCAGAAAACCAGTATTTACTGAGTTTTAGGGAAGAAGATTTCAGATCAATAGGTGTTATACTGTGGCTTACTTGAGCCTTAGCATCTCTTTTTCTAGAAATCAAACTTTACCAAGCAGTGCCTGCCCAAACTCTTTTGCTCCCTGAAGGGAAGAGTAAGGGCGTTTATACACGACCCCTAAGCTCCGCCGCAAATGGCTGCAAGGTCCGGACCTTAAAAATGTTTCCCCACCAGCTCTGGACTTTGCAGACAATTAAGTGCGACCCCGCCCACTTTAGCGTGACCAAACTGCACTTTTCTTGTACCTGCTTTTTGGATGTGACAAATATTTGATCCGGTGTAAGGATAGTGAGTGCGGGGCTCTCCTGGCTTCTGTTTGTTCTTTTTTTTTTGCGCCCCACCCCTTTAAGAGATCTGAATGCTGCCCAGAACAAAACGGAGGTAAGAAGGCAGTCTTTTCTTTCTTTTTTCTCCGTCCCTCAGGCAGCCAGCAACCAAGAAGTGCGGAGGGGGGTGGGGGACAGAGGAAGAGCGAGGAACCCCTAAGATCTCTGGTCCAAATTTAAGTGGCCAGCGGATCTTAGGGGTCGTGTAAAAAGGCCCTAAGACAGCATCCCATTCCATATGCTTGGACCACAAACTGATTGGATGCTCTTGGGGCAGCATCCTCGGCCATACCAAAGAAGCAGGAGGCTCATTTTAGAGATCAGGACAGGGCATAAGTCTCATACTGTAGCTCTGTCCTCCAAAGAAAGGAATGGCTGGGGACTCTAGGAGGAGGAGCCTGGGAAGAGGGGGGCTTCATTAGCGGCCCCTAGCATCTGCCATGTGAGGCAGCGGCCACACTTTGCCTAACAGTAGGACCAGCCGTGACACTCAATGGCAAGCCTTATTTTTTTCTTTCTTTCATGTGATGAGTACAATGGACCTCAGTGTGAGCACTGTGCATATTCATTTCTGTAAAACGTAAAGCATAATGTCAACATTGAGAGCCAGTGTGGTATAGTGGATAGAATGGCAGGCTAGGAATCAGGAGACCTATTCACAAGTGGTTGGCACCAATCAATGATAGCAAAGTCAAGAATGTCACCTCTGTCCAGCCATCTGTCTTCTGAACTGTGTGGCATCTCCCCCCGATATGGTAAATTTTTATTTGGCACCTGGGGCATTTTAATAGATTTTAATATTTTAGGGGAAATCAATCATTTTCCAGAATTGTCAGGATTTGCCCTCCATATTGCTCGTCTATCACTATGAAATTCAGGCTCATGCCAATTCCACCTTTCGATTCCGAATCCAGAATAGATTAAAAGATAATGCCATCATTGGGCTTCTATAATCCGTACATGAAACCAAATCATACTTTCCATACACAGAGCATTCCATTTTCATCATCAAGAAAATCAGCATTGGCCATTCTTGCATAGAGGCACTGGACTGTGCCTATGGTGAGGAAAATGATCTGGGTGTTTCCCAACCCCCCATTTGAGCATCTAATGGCAAATTGCCTCCCTCTCTCCCCTCCTTCTGCCCAAGGAAAGAGTTTGACAACATAAAGCCTTCCAGACAGAAAACAACAGAAGAGACACAACACCAAACCATTGATGTGGCCATGCACTAAGCATCTTATCTAAGTAATGTAACCTGGCATGTTCTCTACAGAACATGGTGGGAATCTCTTATGAGCCCACCCTCATGTAAACATTTTTTTTAAAAATCAAAGCACTACTGGGAAGTTGTCCAAATCAAACAGTTTAAAACAATAGGTTATTTGGGAGGCTGCTTTGTCTAGAAGATTTTAAAGAGAGGAAACAGAGAGATTTTTAAAAAATGCATCCCCCCTCCACATACACACAAATACCAAGATGTTTCTACTTACACTATGGCAAAGAAGAAAGCAGCTTTTGTCAGATTTATTTTCTATGCTGCAGAATAAACTAATGGATGTCGCAGCATTTGCTTTTGTCTGAAGTGAAAATCATTTTGCAAGAAAAGGTGCCTGTGAGAGAGAGGGGACTGGAGAAGAGCAGGCAAAGAAAGGCAATTTTTCCTGGTTTGCATGGGATAGCTTTGGCAACCCGACACTCACCTTTAGCATGTGAGCATTCTATACACAGGGCACTAACACGTCTACAAATCTATGGTAATGATTGCTGTTCCTATAATCTTTGACACCTGAAGCAGCAATTATTGACCTTACATAAAATGTGACTATTGCTATTCATGGCAGTTATATGTTTTCCCCAAAATAAACTTTTAAAAGTACTAGTATGGGCCTGAATTCAACAATTGCCTTGTTAACAACCTTTTTTTAATGCTACTACCTTATAGGAAAGCAAACACACACACACACACACACACACACACACACACACACATCACTGCTTGGAAATAATCTTAAGGTCAAAAGTACAGTTCTCTATATGAAAGCTGTGTGGAACCAAGAGAATTTTATTTACTTGAGGTATTTGCTGGACTCAATTTTTTTCCTCCAGAATGCTCAGGGTAGCATTAGTGTGTGTGTGTGTGTGTGTGTGTGTGTGTGTGTGTGTGTGTGTGTGTGTGTGTGTGTGTGTGTGTGAGAGAGAGAGAGAGAGAGAGAGAGAGAGAGAGAGAGAGAGAGAGAGAGAGGGAGACAGAGAGACAGAGAGAGAGCAAGGTAGGGCTGGATGAGAAAGAGTGGCCAGTTTACGGATGCTCAATAAATTTCACAGCTGAGGCAGGATTTGAATCTAAACACCTGTGCTCCCAAAGGTGGAAATATTTTGTATTTTAGAATTTGAGTTCCCAGAATCTCCCAGGCAGCATAGCTACTGGTTCATGTTCAAGGGGGGGGAGGTGGGTTCCCTTTTCTTTCTGCTGCTTGTCAAACACATTCTGCCCCATAACCCACATTGTCTTACCCTCAGAAGCTCTGTTTAGAGGCACCACCATGACTGTTCTGGTATTGCTCTTAGTAAAATCTGGATTGCACATCAACCCCTTTCAGAAGCTCACAGCTTGGGAAATTACATTTAAAAAGTAAATGCAGTATTTTTTTCTGTGTATAAGACTATAGTTCTGTCTAAAACCATTAGACTAAATATGAGAGTAGTCTTATACATGGAAGTAAGCAAAGAACTGTGCAGTTGCAATACTGTAATTTTGGGTTGGAAAAATGGGAGTCATCATCATGGGGGTGTCTTATAGGCGGAAAATACAGTAGTTGCAACCTGGAATGGTGCAAGAGATTTTGCTGCCTGAGTGAAAAGAACAAAGTGCCGGCCACTGCAACAAAGATCCATCTTATCTTTCAGTTGACTGACTTAAATATGCAAGGGTGACCAACCTGCAAACACTTCCATCTTACTCACCCTGACAGTAAAGCTGCTATAATAAGTACACATCTGTTTTGCTTTTTATTTTATATTTTTGAGACTTGAAATACTAAGGGTATTCCCCTTATATGCTAAATGGTAACATTGGCTGTAATTACAGCTACTTTTCAAGGCCAGTTATTGTTCTTCTTAAAAATCATAATAGTTAACTTTTTTCCCTTTAAAAATAGCAATTTATTTATTATTATTCAAAACTAACAAAATTGTTGCTTTTAGGTTGGGAACTTGATTCCACATAGTGTCTCCTGCAAGTAGAGCCAGCCTGTGTGGCCTTGGGCAAGTTGCACACTCCTGGGGAAACCTGAGAAGAAGGGAATGGTGGTAAAACTATTTCAGAGTATTCTCTGTCTTGAAAATTCTGGAAAGGGTTGCATTAAGTCAGAACAGATTTGATGGTACATGATCATTTATTGTTATTCAAAACTAGTAAAATTGTTGCTTTTAAGTTACTTTAATAATATATCCCGGGGCTGCTGGCATGTACACATGTTCCATGTAGTAAACATATGCCCTACAGATAGGCTGGTATGTGTTGTGGAATTATTCCCAGTGTCTAGTACCCCTCTGACTTCCAGAATGACCTACCATTAACAGATGTGCTCTGCTCTTGCAAATCAAAAGCTGGGACTTGCTTTATTAGTTCAATCCATCTCAAGTTACTCTGTAACCATAAATGAAATAAAAACAGAAGGTTATGCCCCTAAAAAAGTTATATTTTCTTATGTGACAAACATGGGTGTTAATGAAAAGGCCAGGGTCATCTCATCACCATTCTTACCTAGGGGCTCAGTCTGCAGCTTGGCGATTCCCAGAATTCGGGAGACCAGCTCACATCTTATCTTTTTCCTAGGCTGCCACATACACCAAGGAGAAGTGAAGGAGAATGTAGGAAGACTGACCAAACAGGAGTGGTCCGTGGGCAGAGATTTTTGTTTGCTTGGAGGACCTGAGTGGTAGAGTTTCCACTGTGGTCTACAAGGTTAGAATTAATTGGGTGTTCCAGCTCTCCTCTAGCAGTCAGAGGTGAAGGCAGACTTATTGGCGTGGTGGTAGCAGAATTAGTTGGCAGAAATTAGGTTGGTCTGGATGTTCTGATTTTTTTCACTCCCAAAAAGAAAGTCTAATGTATTTGGCATGATAGATCTTCTGAATATATGTCTATTTTTATATTAAAATCTATCTCTTGCCTTAAGCACCATTTTTGACAGAAAGATGGGATATAGATAAATGTGAGAAATGGATAATATGGATTGTTCCCTCCCAGCTGTCAATTAGTTCTTGCTGTTAGATATCATCTACCAACTGCTATATGGTAATTGGTAAGCAAATCCCAATGCATCACATCTATCAGGCATGAGCAACAGTATTACTCTGTGAGTTTGCTTATCAGAGCAAAACCAGTGGCCCTTGAAAAACTGCCAACACCATCTCCAGAGAAAGATGGTCTATATTACAAAGGTGATATCCATAAATTTATGTGCTTAAATCTAGCAATGCAAATTCTTGCTTGTCTTGTCCTTGCATCTGTGGAGAAGGGACTGTCAATGATTTGCCCCATGAGAGTGTGAAGTAATTTTGTGATGCTCTCAACAAGAGAAACAAATGCAAATGAGAATGACTGTTAATGCAGAAAACATTTTTCTTTGTTTTGCTTTAATGCAAAAAAATACAACAGCTAAAAAGACAAAAACAAACAAACCAACCAACCCAAATTTGTGTAAAATAACAGTGTCTGCTGCTGTGTTGCATGGAGTTTATACTAATAATAATCTCAGAACTGCAGAGTTGGAAGAGACTTTGTGGATCATGGAGTCCAGCTCCTCTCAGGGAGGCACAGTGGGGAATGGAACTCTCAACCTCTGAAACCACAGCCAGGTACCAGCAGGGTAGCTTTGAGGATCAAAGACACAGGAGTGTGTGCTTTGCATCATTTTATCAATTACCCAGTCCTTTTCTCCATGTTTCCGGTGACAGCTGAGCTTCTCAAGGAGAAGGGATACAGCTTCTGGCAGACACACTTTCCACAAGTTGCAGATACCCAGATAAAGGGAACAAAACAACCCAAAACAAAAAGTGCTACATAGTTGTGTTGTTAGCTGGAGGTAGGAAATCCTATAATTTCCCATGGAGCTGTCTCATCCACTCACCACAATCTAAATTGATACAAAAATTCATTCTATCCTGCTTGAATCACTTGCCCAGAATTTATGCTACATAACTGTGCCAGATATGAAGCTATTATGTCTGTGTGATTTTTGCCATCCTTATTCACAGCCTTGAAATATGCCACGTTTAATGGGCAGGGATGTCCTGAGGCAGGACAGGGAATGCAGAATGCCCCTGTTGGAAATTCTCTTCTATAAAATATAAAAGTAAAGGTTCCCCACACACGTGTGTGCTAGTCATTTGCGACTGTAGGGGTGGTGCTCATCTCCATATTCAAGCCAGAGAGCCAGTGGCTGCAAGGAAACACTCTTTTACCTTCCTGCTTTTTATGGCGGTACCTATTTACTGTATCTACTTGCACTTACATGCTTTCTAACTGCTAGGTTGGCAGGAGCTGGGATTAACAGCAGGAGCTCACTCCACTGCTTGGCACCAGGGATTTGAACCGCTGAGCTGCCGACTTTGTAGCCAACTGTAGCCAACAGTTTTCAGTGTTCTTGCCCACTCAATTATCTTCTATACATAGGGCTTAAATTTGTATAGGGAGTCTGGGGTTGCAACTTCCAGTGTAGCAAATGATATTCTGCAGTTTAGTTGTCTCTCATGTGGACATCAGGGTAGAGCATCTGGGTGTTAGCTGGCCCGAAGTGGATTATCTTTGGGACAGGATGGTCTCAAGGCTTGGGACTTACCATTGAGGGGCAGGGGTGATGAGGTACTCTTGGCTCCTAGCCCAGGGATCCATGGTATGCCAGACCCCTCTGCACAACAAGGGGATTTACCAGTTAATTAAGTTGTGACCTCAGTTAAATCCATTGCCTATGTTTTGTCTACTTATTTCAGGAATTGAGGGCAAAGGGGATGGCACCCTTCAAGTGGTAGCAAAAGAAAATAGAATTACATCAGTTTAAATCTTGTTGGGTTGCATCTTATTCCTAAAATATATCTTTTCTACATTAAATATTTTCAGCATTTCTATTGCCTTTATAAACATAGTTTTGGCATGTAAAAGTTAATTGCAAGAAAAACGTTCGAAAAAGCATTTTATGAAGTAGCCATTGCAATAAACTACAAAACCAAACCAGAACAAACAAACAAAGATTCCACTGCTATTGTGTACATATTTAATGGGAAGTTAAGTTCTAATGAGTTTAATAGGTTATACATGTATACTTACTCCTTCTAGGTATGCATAGGTTTTTTAGTCTAAACCACAGAGAAATAAAAGAAATATTTCTTCTGTGTTAATGGAATATATATTTCAAGGTAATAATAGTGAAAGGTCATTAATGTTCCTGTGTATTTTTAATTATTTTCCTCAGCAGCAGAATGACCATCACCATTACTATTATCATACTGGCAATGTTAATTGTATTACATTAGACCTGTATACAAAGATTTATAGGGCCCGTTCATAATATTAACATCAGCTTTACTTAAAATTAATCATATTTAAAACATATATGCAAAATGATGTAGAATTTTTTCCCAAACACTGAACAGTACAATAAAATACATTCAGTACTAAAAAAATAAAAATAACCACCGTGTAGAACAAATTTATCCCATCTTCTCTGATGCCACATAAATGTCCTGTGGCAACCTGCACATGCTTAAATTCCGTAATAAGGACCTGAAAAACTGTCCTCAAACTTTCAGCACGATGTTATGCACGTCTATTTCTATAAAAGTTTTTCTTTACAGTACAGTCAAGTTGGCGTTAAGTCTGTATTCATTAGCACCTGGCAGGATGCTAACAATGGGCATCCAACAAAAGAACACCCTCTTCAAATTGATTTGTTCACCTAGTAGAGCTTTTATTCCCCCTCCATGGAAAAGTGGTAGACAATTCTTTAAATGAAAAATACAAAGGCATAAAAAAAAATCAACCATCTTCTTTGTGGCAGCAGGTAATTCAAGCCTAAACAGGTGTTAAGAAAGATAGGAAGGAAGGTTCCATATAATGTTCTAAGGCATCAGATCTTGTTAGAGTGGGAGATCATGAAACCATTTGAATTTTACCCAGCATTTCCTAGGGCTAACTTTGTATAATTTTTATAGCCAAATGAACACTTTTTAAACTTGACAGTAGTACTGAGGCGGGTTTTAGTTAGAGATGGGCACAAAACGAAACTATAGCATTTCGTTTGATTTTGTTTCACCTTTCATTTTGTTTCATTTTGTTGGTAACCATTTTAAAGAATTTTCATAATGAAATGAAATGATTTGTTAATGGCTCCCCTGGGTCCTGGAGGCACCAAAATCACAGGGTAGGTTCTTTGAACTCTTTCCCCAGGAGAAAATCATTTCTAATTGAGTTACTTCTCCCCCCGGGGGCTATTAAGCACTTCCAAGTCAATTAGAAATTATTTTCTCCTGAGGGACCTCCTTTGGAATTTAATAACTGAAAGAGTCCATCCCTCTGATTTCCATGCCAACACCCCGACTTTCGAGTACATAAAATATGTACTCAAAATAGTGATTCCATGTATTAAATGAAAAGAGTCCAAGGGGAAGTAATAAATTGACCTATTGTTGGCATGGCATGTGCTGCTCAGCACTTTTGCAAATAGCTTGGGGGACCCTCTTTGCAGTTGAATAACTTGGTCCCCTGAACCACAAATCTCTCCAAATTTGGGGGGCTTGCAGGGAAGAGCTTAAGAAATCTCACCAATTTCATTTCCCGAACAAAAAAAAATGCAATTTGTTTCATTTTTTTCAAAAAATGGTTTCTATTGTTTTGTCTCATAACAAAACAATTTGTTACATAAGAAAATGACAAAACTGTTTCATCTTTCATCTACTTTTAATTGTTGTCAGTTTTACTTATCCTGCTGGTGTTTCATACAATACCTTTTTCTTCTGAATGTAACCTTGCATTGCAAGAGCTAGTACAGATGCCAACAAAAAAGGCAGTTGTGCCAAATGTTGTGAATTTTGCATTTCACCAGAAATGGCACCAGAAGCATCAGACACAGTACAAAAAAATTATGCCACAGAGAAAGGATTCTGAGCAGCCTGGATTACACCTGAGGCAGAATGAAGTGCCAGGATAGATTGTACCATCACTTACAAAAGCCCATAAGAGATTCCTCAAGAGATTCGCCTGGTGCCCTCACTGCAAGCCTTCAAGAAAATACTGAAAACCTGGCTTTATAGGTTGGCCTTCCCTGATTATTCTGTTTCAACCAATTTATATAAATAAGACACTGTCATTTTCCCCTGCCTTATGATAATTTTCTACTAGTTATTTTTTCCATTTGTTCTTATTTTGAATTGTCAATCCATTTTGTGCTTATTTGTTTATTTGTTCTTTTTATTAAAAACTTGATTATTGCTTGATTTATTAGTTTTTATTTATTATTTTTTTTTAATCTGTTTTTATATTTTGTGTATGTTTGTTAGCTTTTTCTAGATTGTTTTGTAACTGGAGCAGCTAACAAAACATGGGGCTGTTTGTCATCGGCCCAACACATGAGAAGGGAAAATGACAAAACTGTTTCATCTTTCATCCACTTTTAATTGTTGTCAGTTTTAATTATCCGGATGGCTGGTGATTATTTGATCGGGCGCTCCTGTCGAAGCTCAATCACCTTATGGAATAGGGAGATGACCCGGGCAGTTTTTCTTCCCCCTGAATGTAATCCTTGCATTGCAAGAGCTGAGTGATCAGATGCCAACAAAAAAAGGCAGTATTTCGGTTGTGCCAAATGTCCAGCGGAGCTGTTTTTTGCATTTCAGCCAGAGAATGGCAGGACCAGAAGCATCACTTTGAGGGACAGACAGTGAAGACTCCACTATTGATACAGTAAAGGGATTAGTGCACCGTGCTTAGGTCCATTGGATGAAAGGATTCCGAGGATGTGGACAGGGTGCAGCCTGGATTACACCTGAGGCCAAGGGGGTTCGCACCTGGGTCCAGAAGCTGTAAATGCCTCTTTAAGAGATGGTCCCTGCTGCCTTAAAAGATTGTAATCCATCACTAAAAAAACCTAAAAGGACCCAATAAGAGATTCCTTATTTGGGCAAGGTGTTGGAGCGGGTGGTGGCCGGACAGCAGGCGCTGCTGGATGAAACGGATTTTCTAGATCCAAATCTGGTTTCAGGCCGGGTTTTGAAAAACCTGGCTTTACCTTTGCCGGGAGAGAGACAGGGGAGTGCAACCCTGTTGATACTCCTGGACCTTGGCCTTCCTGATTATTCTGTTTCAACCAATTTATATAAATAAGACACTGGGGTCATTTTGCTGTTTAACATCCCATGGCCTTATGATAATTTTGATACTAGTTATTTTTTCCATTTGTTCTTATTTTGAATTGTCAATCCATTTTGTGCTTATTTGTTTATTTGTTCTTCTTATTATTGTGACTTGATTATTTGGCTTGATTGATTAGTTTTTATTTATTATTTTAAGTTGTTTAATCTGTTTTTATATTTTGTGTATGTTTGTAAACCACCCAGGGTAGCTTTTTTGCTAGATGGTTGCAGTATATAAATCAAACCAAATAAATAAATAAATAAATAAATAAATGTTACAGATAGTATTCCATTAGAAGAGATTGAACAATTTTAGTGGTGTGTTTTTAAATTGTATTTAATCTACATGTTTTAAATTGCAAAATGTTTGCTGACCTTTTTTTATATTACAAATCAAATCAATCAAATCAAATAAATAAATAAATAAATAAATAAATAAATAAATAAATAAATAAATAAATCTACAGGTATTCCAGTTTGCAAAATTTAATTAATGCATAATCTGGGCAGTTTGCAATTTAATTATGCAGGCTATACATTGCCCCCCTCCTCCCATCTTGGAAGGATGGAAGGCTAAGTGAACCTTGAGCTGGAAACCCAGGATTGAACCCAAATTGTGAATGGAGTTTAAGGCCATGGTCACATCAACAAAACATTTCTATGTCCCCCTTTTGATTTCACAATTTAAATTTCTCAGTAATGTGATGCACAAACATTAACAAATCATTTACCCAGCAAGCATGCTAACTGGACATCATTTCTTGCTCATCCAGAGACTTTTACTGTTGTTGTTGTTGTTGTTGTTGTTGTTGTTGTTGTTGTTGTTGTTGTTGTTGTTGTTGTTGTTGTTGTTGTTGTTGTTGCAGTATTTAAAAAGTTGTGTTGTTGTATATGTGAGCAATCTTAGCACAATATTTTTGAACTATTGTCACTGTGCTTTTCCTTTTAAAATATATTTCCATTTTAAATTATTTTTCTGCAACATTTGTCTCTGTGTGTCATTTAACATCTGTCAAATGGTCTCAACAAGAAGGTGTAGGCCAGTGTTGGTGAACCTATGGCACGGGTGCCAAAGGTGGCACTCAGAGCCCTTTCTGTGGGCACCCAACATTGCCTCTTCATAATCACCTGTATTCAGGTTAAATTGCTGTATTGGTACTTTGTGAAAAATTAAAAGGTTTTGAAAAACAATTTGGGCACTTGGTCTCTAAAAGGTTCACCATCACTGGTCTAGGTGCTTACTGAATGGGAAGGAAATAACTCTGTAGCCCAACATCACATGGGGATACACATCCTGGAATGAATGCCACAAGACCTCAAAGCATGACAGAATGTGATTAACAGTTGGCTAACCACAGAGGGATATTTTGTGGGTGGGACCATGGCTTTGGTTGCAGTACTGCAACTTAACCACTGTGCCGCAAGGCTTAAATCATGTTAACATTTGATGGTTGTTATAATGTGTCTGGTGGACTATCGTAATTAATTATGCACCATCATGCTGATTCAGAATTATAGTAAACCTTGCCAGGGTTTCCTCAGCATGCAGGATTTATCTTGGCAGGCAGGATTTTTTTCTTTAATCAAAGGAACTCTTCATGAACAAAGGAGGGAAGAAGGCAATCAGACAATATGCTGAGAGTGCTTGAAACAAGAATGTATGAATTTTGATACCTGAGAGTCCCACCACCTCAAAAATTTAGCTCATCCATAGATTGTAGAACAAGTAACTTCAGTAACTTCAAGGAGGGAGTTAGACTTGTTTTCCTGAAAGAAAAGGCTTTTGTTGCCTATGACAAAGTGCTTTTGAAAGTGGAAGAAGGAAAGGCAATTTTTAAAGTTTTAAAGGTCTACTCATGAAGTAAATTTACCATATCACAATACTCAGATGGTATTAATAACAGGGAATTAGGGAAGGTTGTATTGTTAAATTCAAGGGAATCCAGCTTGTACAGTGGGATTGATTTCAAGGCACCTGAAGTCCCTTAAAACAATAATTTTCAGATACTGTTTGACATATATTCAAGGGTGTGGGGACCTACTCTTGCTTCTCCAAAAACATAATGTGAGATGTATTGAAAATGAATCCATTTTTAACACATACTGTGGCTATATCATGGTTTTATTGATTTCTAGGCCACCAATTGGCTGAAGAGAATTGAAGTGGGAATATCTAAGCCTGTAGTTTCTTGGTTCAATAACTCATCTGTAGTGAGCTATTAATCTTGTTCACTGGCTATAAAAAAGGATTGGGAAACCCTCCACCTACTTAACAAGCTTCCTCTAGTGAAGAGGTGGATATAGATTTTTGTGTTTATCTGGAGCATCTGCCTAAAACTTACTCTCAAAACCAAACTGTGTTTTTTTAGATTACAAAAACAAACTCAATAGTGCTTCCCTGATAGAAAAGCTAGATATGCATTCTGTGTGGTAACTTAGTGCTCAATTCAGTGATGTTTTAATTCCGTGACATTATGAATTTGTGGGTTATCTTTAATTGTGATAATGCAATGAACCCAAGAGTTCACTTCTGACAGCATTCAAATGACTTTGGAATGTCTGCAGTGCAACTCTGAAGGGATACATGATGTATAAAACCTGCTCCCCAAACTAGGGTGACATTAACATGGGAAGGAGGCATACAAGATAGGTTACAGTGGGAATTAGTGGGCCTATAAAGTAGACTGCTACTGTGACAGGCATGATTTTGGACCTGCCACATATGATAGGAAGAAGGGAGTTGAGAGTGTGCTAGATCTAGTCACACCAAATTTTACATTCTGATTCCTGACTGTCGCTTCTTTTGTTGGGACTTACAAATCCATCTTCCAAACTCTCCAGTTTGTCCCTTTCAATCAGGGCCAACACAATGGATAAAATACTGTCCATGGACCAAAGAGGACTCGACTTCAATGTTGGTAGTGGGAGAATATCTGATGTTACAGGACTCAAAATGTGGTGTGGCACACACAGTTCTGTCGTCGGAAGGACAGGCTGCTTGAAGTTGTTGCCTTGCTTTCCCTGATGGCAAGTCAAGCCCTCAAGATATTGAGTAACAATTGGTTGGGACAGTTCATGTAAAAATACCCGGAGCCTCCATTTGTGGCCTCTGACCATTTGACCTTGTGCTTTAAGTAGGAATATGAACTGTCCTAACAAAATACAGTGATTTCCCAGGTCTTGTCATGCCATGATGTCCTTTTGTACTAGCAGGATTTTCTGATTCCTCACAAAATTCACAACCTGACTTTATTTTTCCCCATTACTTTGTTTTGCAACCCCTCCTTTAAAAACAACAACATAAGAATCTATGATGCTATATGGCACTCAATGTCCTTTCTAGGGTATCCTGTGCAGGAAAGATACCATGTTGTGTGAGAAGTAAGTCTGAGCAGATTCATTTGTCTTCTGTGGAAAAAAATGACCATAAAGCATCAAAATAAATCGTTTAAGATTTTCCATTGGGTTTCTTAGGAAAACTAACAGCAGCAGCAACAACATGTTGCATGGGAAAATATCAAAGTGGGGGGAGAAACACTGTTTAGTCATTTTCTTGGCAAGACAAAAGTTGTGATATTCACATCTTTAGTCTTAACTTAACTATACAGTCATAGTTGTAATAGTTTCTTCACTAAGGATGTAACAAGCACTCAGAATTTATCTCGTCAATCACATAAGGGGCTATATTGTCACATTAGGGCTCCCCATCATATAAACTGTTCACAAGATTTTTCGTCCTCCACAAGATCAGAAATACATGGCTATATTTTTACAAGGGGTGACATTTTCAAAAAAAGTTTGCCAAAGCATATTTATATATGAAATATATACATGAAATAACCTTCTGTACTGAGTGCAAGGCTTCCATGCACTTGAGCAATTGTTATTGTTGCAAAAAGAATCAATGAATTATGAAAAATGCAGAAAACTCTTATAATTTATCCTAGAGGGAAGAAAAATCAATCAATCAACAATGTTCATCCTCATTTGAAATAATGAACGATATCCCCAGATTTTTCAAAAAGCACAGTGGTGATGGGAGGAAGGTTGTGCTAGAGACTGGCCCTGCATTGTGGCCAGATGCGACATGGAACTGTGCCATGGGGAAGCTTGGGAATTGTAGGCCTGGCTGAGGTTGCACTGATGACCAACAATTGGCTCGCATGGCAATAGGTAGGGCATGCAGTGAGCAAAGGTGGATACCCTGGCCAGATCTGCCCACCTCCCTGCATATAAGGCCTGTTGGCCAGGCCTGCATGGTTTTCCCTTCCCACCCATCAATGTTTCTAGAGTTGAGGTTGAAGAAAATAATAAATAATCTGTTTGGTTGCTTTTGTGTTGATGCAGCTTTATCATGGTCACAACTTTAACTTTAATTTGGGAGCATTGGGCATGGATCTGGACGGTGATAGATGTTGGGCAGGGACATGGTTGCCGCCGTTGTGGAACACTGCCCCTTACCAGATGGGGTAACAGCCAGGAACTGCCCCAACTTGTTGGGGAGAGCCCTGGCCTTGCCCCTTGGATGACAGGGAGCCACTGAGTGGCATATGCCCACATAGTATCCAAGGATCTGCCATTCCTAGTCATGGCCCAGAAAGATCTGGGAGGTGGACAGCTATACCAGGTGGCACTCGGGTCTCCTGGTGGAACCAGATCTAACCCTAATGTTTGGGCATGGGAAATGTGGCTGTAATCATTTAAATGTGTCACCTTTTAAATTCCAGTTGATGTGTGTTGTGTGTTTATTATCAGGGTAGGAGGACCATGCCTGCTTGGCAGTAGACTCACAATAGATAAATCCATTATCATGATATTTAATAGGACTATTTCTTCAAAGGTTAAGTTTCTGAATACCTAGCAATAAGCATCTAGCAGAGATCAGATATCAGCTTGAATCTCAAGCAATTACCATGGATAAATTCGACTTTTGTGATAAGAACATTACAAGAGAAATGAGGCAAGGAGGAGGATTTTACTCAAACTGAAATAAAGAGGTTCATGAAATGCAGATTCATCTCTTTCATTTTCTTAGCAAATGAATGTTAATACGATTCACTCAGAGATATCCTATTGTGTGCAAACATGTAAATTGAATTATTTACAGCAGATGAAACAGCTATTTAAAGTGAAGGAGAGGAAAAATGCCACTCACTGGGACATTCATTGACCTACTGTATTCTTTTCTTCAATTTTAAATAAGACTGAACACTAGTTATGGATTATATTGATTGCTCTTTGGGAATGACAGATGACCCCAACATTTAACTTGCAGATCACTGTCTTTTAAGAGTGTAAGCTGTTATCCCACAATGACAGCTAAGGTACTGAATGAGATATTGATAGACAAGACCTTCAACTTGCCATTAAAATCACATGGATTGTGCTGATCATGCTAGCATCTCTCTCTCTCTCTCTCTCTCTCTCTCTCTCTCTCTCTCTCTCTGTGTGTGTGTGTGTGTGTGTGTGTGTGTGTGTGTGTGTGTGTGTGTGTGTGTGGAGTGAGTTATTGCGGAATTGCTGGTTTCTTCTAACAGGAAACAGTAGCGTACAACTCAAGATACCAAGAAAACCGAAAATGCTCTTGTGATGTGGTACCTGAAAAGAGTAATGGCCTTCCAAGCTGTGACAAAATATCTAACCTAACAAGAAACTCTAGTTGGTATCTAGGCAATCAATACAATCCTCCCAGAGGGAAGCCACTTTTCCTCCCCTCCCTTTGAGGGCCGGCCACTAACCCCAACTGCCCTGTGGAACGGATTTCAGAAGAGAAGCATGCTAGTGGAGACCAGTTCAGGCACCTGTTTGAGTTCCCGGCTGCTCTCTCTGCTGACCAAGCCTCCTATGATCAACAGTTCTTTGGAAAGTCAACAAATTAAACAACAAATGTATGTATGTGTGTCTGTGTCCCCCATAAAGTCCTATTCTGTATCCTCATTATGGAAGATGAATAAGAAAGTGTGACAGAGGAAACCTAAAGTCCATTGTTCCCTTCAAGCATTTAGCTCCTTTTTTGAAAGCTGTCTAGTCACCTTGTGTTCATGAACTAAATTTTCTGCTCAGTATTCCTATAGCAATAGCTGTGTCAGGTCTGGTAATGGCTGTGAGGTACAAAAGCTTTCCTGTAGCTACTTTATTGTTTGCTAGAGACTAAGTTTCTTCTGTCCCTTCTAGAAATTCTGCTTGCATGTGTTATAAACATATGAGGCCTCGTGTGTTTATAAGATACATTATCTTTTGTTTCTGGTTCAACAGATATGATGAGCCATGTGTCTCTTTCTCAGTTTGAATGTCCAGATAGTATGTTGCATCTCCCAACTCCTTTACTTCAACTTATTTGCTAAGCTTGTGTATAATCTCTGTATTCTTGTACTCTCCATGTGGCCACAACAAGGTCATCAATATCAGCTAAAATAAAGCTTAACAGTCCATTTCTCCTTCTGGTATACAGGCCTGGACCAGCATCTCCATGTTTGGGGCCTTGTTGAAAGAACGTTTTCTTCAGTTTCTCATTTTTTAAGGTCCAGTCAGCTTTCTTCACTATTGCTTTAGTTTGCAGATAAGATCAAGGTGTTAGTGGCTGAGGAAGCCAGGCGGTTGCTCCTCTGAAATTTTCCTAACTTGCAACTGCATGGAAACTGCTATACTCAGGGCCATTCTTATGGTAGAGTGCTTGACAACCGGAGCATCAAAGTCTTCTCTGTACATTTGCAGAAGGCTTTAACAACTAATCCTGCCTTGTAGCACTCCACTTCATCATCAACCTTTTATAAGGCAAGAAGGCAATACACGTCTGTTGGGTTCCAATGAGCATTAGATGGCTGCCTCTGGGTCATCTTATGCATAGGCTGGCCTTCTAGTTCTACAGCCTTGACATCGCCATCACTTTTCCTTCTCTTGGGGTACTGTTCTCATCTATTTCCTATTCATTCTTTGTCTCAGGTTGTGAAGGCACTGATACTATTGTGCCTAGGAGAGGCTCATTAGAGTGGCTTTGCTCTTAATATAATGAAATATAGTGCCTCTGTTGTCAGCCTTCTTTGGGTACATCAAAGTGCACCATGTGTCTTGTGCTGACCTCCTCTGATTTTAAGTCCATACCTCTAGAGCAGGCATGTCCAAACTTCGGCCCTCCAGATGTTTTTGGACCACAACTCCCACAGTTCTTTGCCATTGGAAATACAGGCTTGGAATTCTGGGAGTTGTGGTCCAAAACATCAGGAGGGCCGAAGTTTGGACATGCCTGCTCTGGAGCCTTTGCTGCCATGAGCATAGTCAAGCAAAATTGCCTATTCAGTGTCTCCCTTTTGTTTTTGGGCATGTAGGCATATGCAGGTCTTCCAAATACTCTGATGTGCTTCACATCTGACACTGTGCTTTTTCATAGTTCAAATAGTGCTTTTATGTTTCCCCAGGTGGGTGATCTGTTCTGGAGACACATTGCTGCCATGACTGCATCACCTCCCAAACTGTTGGGAATTCTGCATCAGCAGCATGCATTCTGTCATCTCCAAAAGACCAGTCAGCTTCCTTTTGGTTACTCCATTTTGCTTAGTAGTTGTGGAAGAGTTCTTGCACAATGCTTTATTCCTCCAGAAAGGCTTGTTTGATATGAGAGGTGTTCATTTCCATTGTTCAACTGGAGTCCCTGCTTTCTTTGCAAACTTGTTGGTCACCATGACTGCATATTAGAACTTAGATACCTGATGGACCACCTCCTTCCATATGAACCTACCCGGCAATTAAGATCCAGCCAGGGAGCCCTCCTGAAAGAGCCATAAAAAGGAGGTGAAGGGGATGGCTTGCAGGGCCTTTTTGACAGCTGCCCCCAGATTATGGAATGCCTTCCCAAGTAAGACCCACCTGGCACCAACGTTGATGACATTCCAGCACCAGGTAAAAACATTCCTGTTCCAGAAGTTTTTTAACTGATTATTGTGGGTCCTGATGGTGATTTTAGTGTAGTATTTTAATATATTGTATTTATTGTATTTAAATGTTTTATTGTTTTAATTTTATTGCAATTTTGATGTTTTAATTGTTTTAATTGTTTATTTTGATTGTGAGCCACCCAGAGACCTTTGAGTAGTGGGCAGCATACAAGCTAAATAAATAAATAAATAAATAAATAAATAAATAAATAAATAAATAAATAAATATTCCTGGATTACAGTACTTTGTATGAGACTATATTTCCCCCCCTAAAATTGTTAGACTAGAAATTAAGGGTCATTTTATACACAGAAGTAAGCTGAGGAGAGAACCTGTAATTTTGGGTTCGGAAAGTCTTATAGAGGGAAAAATATGTTCTCACTTCTCCTTCAGCGGGCGACACAGTACTTTCAAATATTGTTTGTCTCACTTTTCTCCTTTCAGCGAGTGACATGGTACTTTCAAATATTATTCAAAAAATTTTAAATATATCAGTTGCCCTCCAGTGATGACGAATTAAGAAACATACACAGGTCACTGACTGTATATTAGGTCCACCACCTTCATGCTCCTTTTCTCGGTAATTCTGTGAGATAAGGACCTGATATATGCATCTTATGCACCTGGTTATATTATTCTATCATTTGGCATTGCCTGTGTACCCAGTAAAGAGATTGTGTTTCTGTAAGGAGGTGTTGCCATCCTCTTTCTGAGCTTGAGCTATATTGATACTATATGGGGTGAGGGGTTTGAGAGGAAGGTGGAGTTAGGACACCTCCTGAGTGGTTGTGGTTTTGTTGTGATATGACTGCTTAAGAATTTTGTTGGAAGCTGGGATATGTGGCGAGTCTATCATTGCTGCATAATATAAGAACATAAGAACATAAGAAGAGCCATGCTGGATCAGGCCAAAGGCCCATCTAGTCCAGCTTCCTGTATCTCACAGCGGCCCCACCAGATGCGTTTGGGAGCGCATGAGACTAGATATCTGTCTCCTGATACCACTCCCCTGCATCTGGCCCTTGAAGTACCCTGGTTTCTCCATCATGGTTTGTAACCTGTGATGGACTTTTCCTCCAGGAATCTGTCCAATCCCCTTTTGAAGGCATCCAGGCCAGATGCCATCACCACATCCTGTGGCAGGGAGTTCCATAGACTTACAACGTGCTGGGTGAAAAAATATTTTCTTTTGTCAGTTCTTACTCTCCCAGCCTTCAATTTGAGTGTATGTCCCCTAGTTCTGGTATTTTGGGAGAGAGAGAAGAGCTTCCCTCTATCCACTTTACTCATACCCTGCATTATTTTGTAGGTCTCAATCATATCCCCCCTCAAGCACCTTTTTTCCAGACTAAAGAGGCCCAGATGTTTTAGCCTTTCTTCATAAGGGAGGTGCCCCAGCCCAGTAATCATTTTAGTCGCTCTCTTCTGCACCTTTTCCAGTTCCACTATGTCTTTCTTGAGATGCGGTGACCAGAATTGTACACAATACTCCAGGTGTCACAATACTCTAATGTGTGTGTTATGTCGTTACAGTCATGACTGACTCTTTGTGACCCCATGTCCATGGAGTTTTCTTGGCAGGAATACTGGAGTGGCTTGCCAGTTCCTACTCCAGGTGCCTACAGCACCTGGTATTCCCTGGTGGTCTCCCATCCAAGTACTAACCAGGGCCGACCCTGCTTAGCTTTCAAAATCAGGCAAGATCGGATGTGCTTAGGGCATCTAGGCAGCTCTTGCTGTAGATTACAATATTGTTATTAGAGATGGACACAAAAAGAGAGGAACCGACTTACCGGTCTGAAGATTGTTGCTGGAGTGGTGACCCAGGGACAAAGAAAAATGTGGTGACCCCCACATGGGACCAGGGGGCCCTGGGATGGTCCGGAATTGGGAAAAAGGGGGGAGAGAGGACCCAAACATGGAAGCAGATGCCAGGTCAGGGGAGGGGCTGGAAACATGATGTTTCAGTGGATAAAGTACTAAAATATCAACTTCACAGCTCAAAATATTTATTGGACAGATAGGGTCCATTTGTTAGACAAAGGCAACAAACAATGGGTGCTGGAAGTTAGGAAGGCCATAATTAATTGGTTGCAGCTGCAGTGCTCTGGTGGGAGCCAAGGTAGGCTTACCTCTAGTGGTGATTTTAAAGGCATTGGGACAGATTCAGGCTTTTAAAGCAGCAGGTGGGAACCTCCTGGCAAGGGCGTATCTGGGGGGTGGGGGTGGAAGCATGCATTTGCCCTGGGGCAAAGCAATCTGGGGGTGCCTGGAGGGGGAGAAAGAGGAGGAAGCCATGCAGCCTCCCACCAGCGGTCCTCCTTTCCCCCAGCTAAGGCTTGGGGACCCCCTCCACATGTGCCAGGTAAGAGGTGAAGCAGGCAAGCAGGCAGGCAGGTGGGGAGTGTTGTGGCCACAGCACCCTCCCCTCCCCCTTCTCCTCTTCTTCACCTTGCTTTGGGCCACCACGGGAGAGGTGTAAGGCATGAGTGCTACCCCGCGTGTGCACGCACACACACAAATGCCTATTCCCCCATCCGCCTGTCCGCCTGTCCGCCCATCCACCCATCCACTCACACACTCAGGATTGGGCCCAAGTTGCTGGATGGGTGCAATGCAGTGGGGGGTTGGCAGGAGGGGTACAAACAAAAACAAACATTGTCCCAAGGCGCTCCAAACCCTTGCCACACTTCTGCCTCTGGGTTCAAAAACCACCTGCCAGAGAAAGTCCAACAGATGATAATGGGTAAATAGTGTGTGTGTGTGGGGGTAAAAGCGGGACCCCCCCTTTCTATGATAATTTATGGCATGGCCACTGATCAGGTCAATGCTCCTCAGGAATATACATTTGGAATCGGGACACGGGAGACTGATGGGGTGGACACCCCAGGTTTCCTGTAACAAACAGAAAGAGAGATGACATAAATTAACAAAAAAAAAAAAAAAGGACAAGGGAACATCAAAAGGCAGGCATGTTCCTTTGAAGCACTGGATCTGACCCAACTGCTTAGCCAGAGTACTGCCTGCTGTATTCAATAAAATTGTGGCCTAGATATACCCAAGCTATGGTGGCCTTGCCTCATCTTTTATGAAATCACTCAGTTAAGGAAGGCTTAGCTATAGGCAACAAGCACCCTGTTTTGTTTGCTGCATGGATCCATCCCCTCCTTTTCTGGGCTGCCCAGGACACTTATCAGTTGCTATGCCCCTTTGGCTCTTTCTTCTCTGGTTGGGATGCAATCCAGGAAGGAGGTTGGCTGTCCCATCCCCACATCCATCTGCAGCTGAACATTCCAGTGAGGTGATAGGGCAACTATTCACCCTGCACAGCCAATGGGTGGTCAACTGCCAGTATAGGTAGGGATGAGTTGGCAAAGCTTCTGCCTCGATTGGACTGATTCTGGGTTAGAAGGACCCCAATGGCACACAACAACCAGTAAGTGGCCCAGCTGAGGGGTGGAGGGAGGGAGGGATCTCTACAGCAGCTGAGATGCCATATGGGGTGCTTTGTATGGAGTTTTTCATGTGCTTTGTGCACATCTCTAATTGCTATTCTTCACTACATCAATATTCTTTTTTACATAGTGTTTTATAAGAGCAAAGAAATGTTGAAAAAGTATTCCAGAAGAATGCAGTGAAAAGATACTCTGAACACCTCCTTCTTTTCCAGGATGAAGGGATATCTCTCAGTGACAGAGAGCATGCAGAGGGTCCCAGATTCAGTCCTCATGTAGAGGTGAGAAAGTCTTCTGAGTAAAATCTGGAACACTTGTTGAGAGTCAGGGTGGACAATACTGAGCAAGAAGAGTGTGTGGTCTACCTTTTGATGATAATGCAGCCAAGTTGTCTATGTTCCTTTCAAAGTGAATGGCGATTGTTGAGATAAAATAGCAAGAGGAAACTTCTTCCAACAAAACATGGGTTGCAATACGGAGCTGATTATGCATTGCAACCACAGTCCCACAATAACGAGACAACAAAAAATTGTTGGAGTTTAAATAAGGCCATGACTTTATTAAACCTTTTAAAACTATGAATAACTAAAATGGGGGGGGGGCACCCATAGCGCAAGTGCAGATGGATTAAATCCCAATTAACCATAACAGCACAACAATTTATGATGAGTTCATACTTGGTTACCAGCGGTTGTACTTACACAGCCAGATTTCCTTCACAGGGACTAACTCCCTTCGGGCAGCCACAAACCATTTTTTTCAGCACGTATTATCTTATTACAACTTACCTAATGTTAACTTGAACTGTTAACCTTAACTTAACAGGCTGCCCCATTTTCTTCTTGGGACAATTACCATGAACTCACTTGCTACAAGAATTCTTGCACTACCTGCCATTGTGGCCAATTAAAGTGTGAAAAGCCTTACTTAACCCAGTAAGAGAATGGGATGGGCGAAAATACACTATCCACCATGGCCAATAAGGAGGATAGTCAAAAATTTCCATCCAGCCCTGAAGCAACCACCTACGCTCATTCTCATTATCTCTAGGGTGGGTGGGTGGGGTGCTTAGCAGACCCAAGGCAAGAAGGACAGGCAAACTGAGGCTTGCTCCTTTTAAAACAAGCTGAGAGTGGACAATTAAGCCCCATCACTTGGGTGCCTTTTTGCATGGGTCAGTGTGTGTGTGTGTGTGTGTGTGTGTGTGTGTGTGTGTGTGTGTGTGTGTGTGTGTGAAATATTTTCATCAGCCAAGTGTTAGCCTTGGATTGATTGCCTATGCCTGTTCCATCTGTAAGATAATTAATGAAAATATTGAACTGCCTTAAGCAAAGAAAGAAAACTTGGTGAGTCTTTACTAAAGACCATGTTCTGTCCTGCTCATGAATAATTAATAATTACATCCTGATCAATTTTGTTTAAAGATAATTATTAATGTCAATATTTTATTTTTCTCATGACTTGGGATTGGGAGGCAAATTCAGTGTTCAATATTCAGAGTTACTCTCCTTGGGTTAGTTGCCCTTCAATGTTGCAGTATTGTCTGATACAAAGTACAATTTATTATCTTACCTTTTTTTTTTTTCTTTTCTTTTTTTTGCTTATATCATCTAGGGATGTATTAATTTCTGCTAAGTGACTAAGAACAAAGCTTCTGTTTCATCTACTGAAGGTAAGTGTCATCCACAGAGACTGGGCTGTTCCAAAATGTGGACTCTGTTTATTGACTTTTTGAAGTTTAGAGAATCAAATGTGCTTCCCTTAAAACTAGGCTGCATGTTTCTCTGAAACATTTTGATTAAAGTCATTGTACTAACTGCACACAGATTAGGCAGCAGAGAATGAAAAGCAAGTCAGACTTCTGAATCCTTCCCCCATATGTAGATGATTCTTTGGGCCTTTTTACATGACCCCTAAGATCCGCTGGTCCCTTAAATTCAGACCAGAGATCTTGAGGGTTTGTCGCTCTTCCTTCCTCCCCACCACTCCGCACTTCCTTGCTTCTGTCTGCGTGAGGGGAGGGAGGGAAAAAAGTCTTAAAAAGGGACAAAAGCCTTACCTCCGGTGCCGGTGGAAGTTGCTCCGAGCGCCGGTTACTTCCTGGTTCCTCTTAAAGGGGCGGGAGGCAAAAAAAAAACTCAACAAAAAGAAGCAAGGAGAGCCCGGCACTCTCCGCATCAAAATTTTTCACTGTCCCAGAGCAGGTACAAGAAAAGTGTGCTGGGATGCACTAAAGTGGGCGTGGTCGCACTTAATTTTCTGTTAGCTCCGGAGCTGGTGGGGAAACATTTTTAAGCTCTGGAGCTGGGAGCCATTTGCAGCGGAGCTTAAGGGTCATGTATAAACGCCCTTAGTGAACTAGTTTCATCCAGTTCCCATCTTTCTGGTTCCCATGCAGATCAGGGGGAGTTGCATACGTATTAGCAAAAATGTTTTATTTCTGAATGTGTGCCAAGATCATCATCCTTCTTTGTTAGCAGCACTATTATGGGAAAATATGCATTTTCAACAGAAACCTTGCATTTTTTTAATCTAAATTGTTAGCTAGTCTCTTGTTACCAAAAGATGGAATGGCAGGAAAATCACACAAGTGTTCCCTGTGATCTGGCATGCTACTTGTTGTGTGTCTATTCTCACACTTATACTTTGTGTGCTGTGGAAACATTTCTTTAAAGGGTATGTTTTGGAGGGGCTAAAGTGATGCGCACACACTCCTGGTGCCACATTGCATGCCTGGAAAGGAAGTGACCTTCTATTTTCCCTGACCTTTTGCTTTGAGGCAGGGCCAAAGGGCTAAAGAACACCTGCCTCCTATCCAAACCATAGTTTCTGTAAGTGCTCCAATGTCTCACTTATGAACATAGATAAGATGACTTAAAACAAGCCTTCTGGGAGGAACATGTCAGTCTGTGCATGTGCCCCTTCTCAGCTGGCTGAAAAAGGCATTTTCTCTGTCTGTCTGTTCTTCATTCTACGGCCAAGGGCAACCTGACTTAAAACTCCTCCAACGAATTCCCAAACAGTGTGCCAGTCTTTTAAATACATATTATCAGAGAACTGAGGGTGTTTTTTTAAAAAAAAATCAGTCATATGGTTCTATTATAATAATATGGATGTCTAAGTGTATATATGAATATAGTTGTTCTCTTTGATTTGTAGAATCACCATCATCCTCAGTCTTCTGGAAAACACTACCAGACACCCCCCCAGGGGGGTGTCGAGGAGGAAACCTAGAGCAAAGATGATCAACTATATTTCAAAATGATTCTATAAAAAGATACCCTATTTAATTGCAGGCTTCTAAATAAAATCAAAGAAACCTCCTCTGAGGAACTTTTTATTTGAAATGTTGCTTTTCAAAGCACTGAAATTGTCCTTACCACTTTTGTAACACTTGACGTATTAGAAGTACTGAAGAAAATTAACACATTAGCAAAACCCTATAATGTCTGTCAACTAATTGGATTTTTTTTCATTTATTCTTCCAAGCTGTGTTTTCATGAATACACACCATTCACATTTCTGAATTTGTGTGTGTGTGTTTTAATGTATCCAAAAAGAGTTGGCATGCCTTATGCTCAAGGTCTCTGAAAATGCTATAAAATGACTGTGAGATTACTTTTAAGTTTTGTGGGGCAGGAGGTGCATTTCTGTGTACAGAGATCAATAAGAATAAAAATCCTCTGTATGATTTATTTTTTTAGATGCATAGCCAAACTAAGAGCACCAGAGTTTCTCTGTTTTTTTTTTTTTTTTTTGCCAGATCTGCTGGTCATGAAAGAGACTGTTCTAATTTCAGAATAATCAAAGTTCTATAACAAGATAATGAATGTGACAGGCAGGCAGAACAATCACAAATGAAGAGATGTGCCCAGGTTCGTCTACTATGTACAACCTCCTGTCCCTCTGACTCTAGACAAAAGGAACACTAAGTGACAACAAATGCTAGAAAGAAAGAAAGAAAGAAAGAAAGAAAGAAAGAAAGAAAGAAAGAAAGAAAGAAAGAAAGAAAGAAAGAAAGAAAAAGAAAGATCGACAATGGTAGTAGCATCCATTGGAAATGCACTGTGATAACAAGCTGTCTTCCTCCCCATTCCATGGCTCAGTGGGCCAAATGTGTTCCAAAGAGCCATCCCCTTGGTTATGGGGGCTTTGGACATGAGAAGATCTTGGATGGTCCAATGAGAGACAGCCTGGAATTTGAAACTACCAATTATGGGCTGTTGTGTAGCTGGAGGTCATGGACAATCAGGGGCCATGGCACATAAACTGCTTGGTAGGTGTTGTGTATTGATCTGTAATTGCTGGTTGAAGTAACTGCCTCCCTGTTCAAAAGGGAACAGGCCTATTTGTTGATTATAGTTGCTGCATTTGGATCTTCAATCCTATTGGTTCCCGCCAAAAGGTAGCCTTGTGATTGGTTGTAATTTTTCCCTCCAAAATGTATCTTTTCCTAGCCAATCCTGGCCCCTATAAATGTAACCTCCTCTCCCCAGTCCCCAGTCTTGTCTCTCCTTGATTAAAGAGCTGTTCACTAGAAGCTGTTTCCAGCCCTCTTTGTCTCAGAGCTGAAATCACTGCTGAATCACTAACCCCACGCTACAATACTGGCGACGAGGATGGGATCCGGAATGCTGAGTAGCAGAGGCTCATCACGCTGACTCAGAATCCAGATTGCAGCAGAGACAAGACTCACCTGCTGGCTAGAAGACGACCCTGCCCGCCTGGAGAATGGAAAGTCCACGGGTCTTGGAGCCCTTCCAGCCGTCCGAGCCTCACACTTGGGAGGACTATGTTGAGCGTTTCGAGTTCATCGCGGTGGCTCAAGGAATCACAGATGCCAGCAAAAGAAGGGCCACATTCCTGAGTTGCTGTGGGCGGGAGACCTTCATGTTGGCCAACGCACTGCTCGCCCCAGCAAAGCTGAGGGAGACAGCACTCACAGACATTTTCGCCCGGCTGACAAGCCACTTGGCACCAACCAGAACCCAGATGGCCTGGCGGATGGAGTTCCAGAAAAGGCAGCAGCAAGCCAGAGAATCTGTGGCTGCATTCCTTGCAGGACTCCGGGAGCTTGCTCAGCACTGTGGCTTCCCAAATCTTGAAGACACTCTCTTGAATCAATTTGTTGGGGCGCTCTGCAGCAAAAAAGCCCAAAGGCGCATTGTGGCAAAGGAAGATGTCACCCTTGCCTCCACCTTGAAAGAGGCCTCTGCCACAGAGAATTATGAGCAGGAAGAGCTCAATGCCAATGGCAAGACCACGAAGCTACAGGTAGAGGCTGCCCATGCCATGGATGAGCCAGAGGCTAGTCCAAGCCAGAGCCCAGTCCGGGGTGTTGGTGCGTCAGGCGAATGCACGGCCCAAAGATCACTGAGGCGCTTGCACAGGCTGTGGCAGACACCATGAGTGGAAGAGCTGCCGTTTTCATGATGCTACGTGCAGGGCTTGCGGTAAGACAGGACACATCGGACGGGTCTGTCGGTCAGTGGCAGCTGCAACAACGGAATCACCTAGATCAACGTGTCGCAGATCATCCACCACGACTCATCTCCTGGACGACTGCAATTATCTCACAGAGATCAATGGAGAGATCGTGCAGTTTCCAGCGCAGGGCAAACCATCCATCTGAGTGAAGATCAAAGGTTGACCGTGCGACATGGAGGTGGATTCCGGATCTGGATTCACCATTGTCTCAGACCAGACTGCAAGGGGGCTCTTTCCTGGGGGTAAGTTTCCCTCTCTGGAGCGATTCCCAGCAACCTTGCAATCATACACGGTGGGCCGCATCCACATTCTAGGAATGTGTGCTGTGAGGGTACAATTCCGGGAGAAACAGGCCATGCTTAAATTGGTGATTGCACAGGGGAGTCGCCCCAGTCTTTTGGGTACTGACTGGTTTCCTGCCTTTGGGCTGAGTATATCAGGGCTCAACTCAGTCCAAACTTCCCCAGAGTTGGGTGAGGTATTAAGCCAAGAATTTGCTGAACTCTTCAATGGAAAGCTGGTTTGTTATAAAGGGCCTCCAATTGAGTTTGAGCTGGACCCCAGGGTGGCTCCAATCCGACTCTAGCCAAGGCGAGTGCCTTTTGCACTGCAACCCAAAATTGAGGCGGAACTGGACAAATTGGTCAAACAGGGAGTTCTTTCACCTGCGGCCTCTTCTAAGTGGGAGACTCCTATCGTCACACACCTTAAGGTGAATGGGGAAGTGAGGATTTGTGCAGACTACAAATGTACTATCAACAAGGCACTCAGGGGAAATTCATACCCCATTCCAGTCGTCTCACAGCTGTTGGCAAAATTTGGTGGGGGAAAAATTTTCACCAAACTTGACCTGGCTCAAGCTTACCAACAGCTGCCAGTGACTCCGCAATCTGCGGAAGCACAAACGATCGTAATGCACAAAGGGGCTTTCAGAATGAACAGGTTACAGTTTGGAATTGGTGTGGCTCCAGGAATTTTTCAAGGGCTAATGGAGTGCCTGTTAAGGGGTCTGCCAGGGGTCTTGCCATTTTTTGATGATGTTCTGATTGCTGGAAAAGACCCCCAGGAACTAGTGGGGTGTATCCGTGCTGTGTTACTCAAATTTAAGGAGGTGGGGCTGCAGCTAAAAAAGGAAAAAATGCAGTTTTGGGGTACCATCTGTGGATTTCTTGGGGTTTAAAATTGATGCAATGGGCATCCACCCCACTGACTCTAAAATTAAAGCCATTACTGAGGCACCACGCCCATGGAACAAGACGGAGTTACAGTCATTCCTGGGACTTATTAACTTTTACCATTCATTCCTACCTCAGAAAGCTTCAATAGCAGAACCGTTGCATAAACTATTGAAGAAAAAGAGTGTGTGGCGTTGGGCTCAGGCACAGGAGAAGGCTTTTGACACCTTGCGGGGCATGCTGACTAGCAGGAGCGTCCTTGCTCATTATGATGAGTTGAAACCTCTTGTTCTGACATGTGATGCTTCTCAATATGGGCTGGGAGCTGTGCTGAGTCATAGGGAAGCGGATGGGTCAGAAAAGCCCATCTCGTTCTATTCTCGTACGTTGTCGCCAACGGAGCGCAACTACGCACAAATTGACAAGGAAGCCCTGGCAATAGTGGCAGGGATTGAAAAGTTCCATGACTATTTATATAGTCGCCACTTCTTCCTTGATACTGACCACAAGCCTCTGTTAGGATTGTTCCACCCGAACAAACAGACGCCGCAGATTCTCTCCCCCAGAATGCTGTGATGGTCTATATTCCTGAATGGGTTCCAGTACACCCTGACCCATGTTCCAGGGAAAAGGTTGTGCCACGCTGATGCACTAAGTCGCTTGCCCCTTCCGGGTGTGTGCGATGCAGATCCTGCCCCAGCTGAACGAGTGATGATGCTGGAAACACTTCCGGGGGCCCCTGTAACTGCCACTGAAATAGCTGAGAGAACAAGGAAAGTTCCCGCTCTCTCCCGTGTGCTCACTTGGGTGGGGAGGGGATGGCCAGGTGGCCCGCATGAGGAAAAATTTAGACCGTACGCAACAAGGCAACATCAGCTATCCCTGCATAAGGGCTGTCTCCTATGGGTAGACAGGGTAATCATCCCAGCACCACTGAGAAACAGGGTTCTGGATACACTGCACTTGGGGCATCCGGGAATGGTCAGGATGAAGTCGCTGGCCCGGTGCTATGTATGGTGGCCTGGGATGGACCAAGAGGTTGAACGATGGGTACGGACGTGCAAGGCATGTCAGGAAGTATGCCCAGAAGTGGCCAGAGCACCAGTCCACTGGTGGGAGCAGACCCGGACTCCCTGGAGCCGGCTGCACTTAGATTTTGCTGGGCCATTCCAAGGAAAGGTTTTTTTGGTTATCGTTGATGCATATTCTAAATGGTTAGAGGTGGCTATGGTTCCCAGCATGTCATCAGCTGCAGTCATTAAGGTGCTGAGACAGCTGTTTGCAACCCATGGGTTGCCCGAGACCACTGTCTCAGACAATGGAGCAGCCTTTGTATCCCAAGAATTCAGGGCATTCTTGGCTGATAATTTCATAAGAGGGGTCACCTCAGCTCCTTTTCATCCCTCATCCAATGGGTAGGCTGAGCGCATGGTGCAAACAGCCAAAGGATTCCTTGCACGCTTGATGGAGGGTGACTGGTCAATGCGCATTGCCCGAATGTTGTTCTTGCAGCATGCGACGCCGTGTACTACTACGGGCAAGTCGCCAGCAGAGCTGCTTCTAGGTAGAAGACTGGTGACAGTGCTGGACTATGTCCACCCAGACAAATGCCAAACCGCAAGGCTAGAGCACCTCCACAAGCAGAGAGTGACTCTACAAGGTATTTTGCTCCTGAAGATTTGGTCTGGGTGAGGAATTGTGCCAGAGGTCCCCTGTGTGTGCCAGGGGTGATTACCAGAGCATCTGGGCCAGTCTCTTATTACATGACCATTGAGGATGGCAGGGCCTGGCATAGGCATGTGGACCAACTGAGGCGCAGAACGCCCAGTAGAGTTGGTACTGGTATGGGTGAATTGCAGCCTGAGAGTGACACTATCCCCATTAATGAGTCCCAGCTGCAAGACCAGAGCGTAGATGCCCCAGGAATGCAGGTACCAGTGGCGTCAGCAAATGAATCTACTCCTGCAGGTCCTCATGGTGCTGAGGAACAGATCAGGGACACTGAGCTGTCTGAAACCCCCTCCGTGTCAGACGAAACGATTACAGTAGACCCTCCACCACAGACACTGCCTGCTGAAGCCCCTGCAACACCCGTAGTCAGGAGATCAACTAGAAGTCGCAGGGCCCCACAATATCTAAAGGATTACGTGTGCTGTGCCCACCAGGGGGGGAGGGGTGTTGTGTATTGATCTGTAATTGCTGGTTGAAGTAACTGCCTCCCTGTTCAAAAGGGAACAGCCCTATTGGTTGATTATAGTTACTGCATTTGGATCTTCAATCCTTTTGGTTCCTGCCAAAAGGCAGCCTTGTGATTGGTTGTAATTGTTCCCTCCAAAATGTATCTTTTCCTAGCCAGTCCTGGCCCCTATAAATGTAACCTCCTCTCCCCAGTCCCCAGTCTTGTCTCTCCTTGATTAAAGAGCTGTTCACTAGAAGCTGTTTCCAGCCTTCTTTGTCTCAGAGCTGAAATCACTGCTGAATCACTAACCCCACGCTACAATAGTAGGCTTAAAAGAGACACAGGAGCATCTCACTAGGCAGCCTTTGTTAACCTTTTCCCAAGCTCCCTCCCCTTCTTTGTGGTATAGTTATGCAGGGATGTCAAGAGATGTTTCAATACAATTTATCGTTCATATGTGTCATATCTGTTGTTGGTAGCAGAGAAAGGAGGCTGCTTTTGCGCATAGGAGCAGAAGCCAGGTAAAAGAGATGAGCAGTGCCCTATCCCAGGTTGGCGATTCCTGGACAGATCTGTTGTGTAGGGGGGGGGCTGGAAGGGGCATGCTCTGTTCAAAAGGGCTGCGATAGCAACATCCCAGGAATGCTTATGGATCCCCCTGGTGGTCTTACACCTGGGGCCATTCCAAACTCAGCTTGGCAATCCTTGGTTACTCCACAAGGGTTGTAAGGTATGCGTGGGATGGCAGGCAGGTTCCCTGAAGTGGATAACTGATTCTTCATGCAATGCCAAGTCTCTTCTGTGGCAAACTTCCATAGATGTGGCCTGTCATTTATCCACAAAATTGTTCATGAGAGCTTTTAAAAGGTAACTTGATTGGAGGGCAGTGAGTGCTGTGGCCCAGGGAGCCTTACATGGTTCTGCTAACTAGCAGCCCATTGGCCACCATTCACTTCATGTACAGCACAGCATGGAAAGGTTACTTTTTTGGAACCGCAATTTCCCAAATTCTTCAGTGATTATGCTCTTGGAGCACAACAACAACAGCAACAGCAACAGCAACAGCAACAGCAGCAGCAGCAGCAGCAGCAACAACAACAACAACAACAACAACAACAACAACAACAACAACAACAACAACAACAACATATAGTACACAGGTGACTATAGTCACCCTCTCCTGTCACTACCCTTTTGCTGCTTATGGAACATAGGAACAGGTTTCATAGTGGGCACCAAGCCAGGCCCTCCTGTGCTCCAGAGACAGCCTCTGTAATGTGACTGTTTAAGCCCAGTAAGTAGATTTCTTATTGGAAGAGCCTGTGCTTTGTGTTTTGGGTTCAGAAATTGAGAAGGATGGAGAGGTGCAGAGCTACTGTTCTCCAGGGATCAAAAATTGTGCTGAGCTTCCCTGCTTTAAAACTTTCAGATTTCCAACCTGCTATGCTCCTTGTGTGTTGTGCTTATGAAACAAGATTTCAAAAGACAACAGTCCTCTGAATTCTGGACTCTGGAAGTGCAGATTCTATGTGACATTTATGACAGTTAATTCTAGGACTAACAAAGAGAGCCTGAAAGCAGTTGCTGGGACAAAAAAAGTTTCTCCTTAGTTGCTTTGGTATGTTGTTTGTCCAATCCTATTTACTTTTAGCTATCATCATGTTATTCCTCCCTTTTTATATGATATATATTGTACTTTATTCTTGTTTATTTAGTATTATTCATATTAAAATCTGCTTGTACTTTGTAGATTAGAAGAGAATATATTACATTTGCTCTGTTGACTGTAAGGATGCTAAAAATATTAAAACAACCTAGGCTGAACTGAATCCATTATACTGCATCAGAATCTCAGATTAATTTTTTTTAATTTTTCATAATTTTATTATTATTATTATAAATAAATTTTATTTGTATTCTTCAGTGAGATGAAATGTAAAGAGATTTAAAGTCTTTAATTTTTTTTGCTGAATTGTTTTGTTTGTATACATCTATGCACCTTGGCACTTATGTTTTTTTAAAAAAAATATATGCACATGATTCATTAAACATTAGCATGAGTTATTATAGGGAAGAAAAAAAAATACCAGTTACAGTATCTGCACTCTAATATAATTAAACAGCAATTTTGCATTCCTGCACATACATCTATACAATATATATTTCACTAGGATTTCTGAGCAGAACACAAAGCAAGCCCCCAAAAGTTTTAGCAGAAGAGAATTAAATAGATTAACTCTGTCAATGAAATTGTGAGGGTTCGATATTTCTGCATGTTGATTCCCTATGCTACAGACTGAACCACTCCAGTTGTATTTTCCATGTCTGAATTCATCAGCTGACAACCGAGTTATTGAGCAAAAAAACATGCATTAGTGAACAGCATTCCACAGATCAAACATTATTGTTAGTACTTCAGTTTCAACCCAAAACAACACAGCCGACATTGTTGCTTCCTACATTTAGCAGTGACTCACTAGCCCAACTCCTGTTGCATAACTATGTCCCTATAGGTCAAAACTATGCAAGAATTTGCCAGATTCACACCAACATGGGAGGTGTATCCAGTAAACCAATTCATAGGAACAGTTGTGCAACTATTAGAGCAATTAGACACATGGATTGCCTAGGTATAACTCCCTGGAAGTTTCTGCTGGCATAAAATGTATACTATACCAAATACAATAGGATTCTAGCCATTGACTATCATGTGGAAACCTAAACTTTTATTTGCTTGAAAATGTTTTACTAAAGCTAACTACAGAGAAAGATCAATGTAAATACACAAGACATTGTTTGCAGAAAGAATCAGATATAAGTGTGTATGTCTTGAAAAATCGATAATGTGGTTAACTTATCCCACAGATCAATATCTATCTTCAAGAATAAAATACTGTATCAATTGAATTGGTTTTAAACATTTAGAAGGTTCCCCCCACCTGCAAAAAAAAAAGAACTCCATCATACAGAATTTTCTTCCCTGCTATTTCCCTCACCTATTTCACAAAAGCAATGGGGATAGAGAGGAAAAGTTTCATCATCAGATTCCAGTCAAGCTACAATTATTGCCACATGGAAGCCTTCCAAAGATTTCTGTACTGAATAAAGGGCATGTACACCAGGGCCAACCAGCTCTGTACAATTTTGGTTGATGTTCCATCTCACTCTGTGCTTACATCAATAACAATGGCCAAAAATTCAGTTGCTTGTGAAGTAAGTTGCACTACATTAGGTCATAAGAACATAAGAAGAGCCATGCTGGATCAGGCCAAAGGTCCATCTAATCCAGCTTCCTGTATCTCACAGTGGCCCTACCAGATGCGTCTGGGAGTGCACAAGACTAGATATATGTCTCCTGATACCACTGCCCTGCATCTGGCCCTTGAAGTACCCCGGTTTTAAGCCTGGAGATTACACATCTCCATCACGGTTTGTAACCTGTGATGGACGTTTCCTCCAGGAATCTGTCCAATCCACTGAATCAAAGGGGATTTTGTGAGTCAATACCCCCATGAGCTCCATTGATACAAGTGGGCCTACTCTGGAACAAGTTACAGTACTAAACAACATGATTGTGGCTACTACATTGTGGCTAGTTTCAATAAAGTTTAGTAACCCCGAGTGGGTGACACAGAAAAGAAAAAAAGAGGGGGTTGAGCTGTGTGGCCATCACAAAACACAATTGCAAAAATAGGTTGCAGGTGATACCTTCATAGGCCACTAATTAAAATAAAAAAGCAAAGAACAGCTCAAGCTTTCATTCTTGTTCAAAGCAGGTCTCAAAAGTTCAGACATGGTAAAAAATATGCTTTGCCAGGAGGTTATTTTAAAGTCCTTGGTTAGATGATGTTCTTAAAGTCCATGGCTAGATGATGTTGCAGCCAGGGCAGGAGTCTTGTTAGAGGCAGAAAGTTGGAGGGCAGTTTTAAAAGCTGCTTAAGCATTGGATTTAACACCCCCTTTCTTCAAACAAAGAAATATGGGTTTACACTGCCCCCACCCCCTCACCCATTTCCATATAGCTCTACGAGACATACAAATCCCTGTTGGCTAGAACACAGACGGCTATCTCAACAATGATCCATGAATTTCTCTTTCTGGCACAGCTCTACAAAGAGCATGTCGTGACATTCCCTGCCTAGCTAATCATTTTTTTACCTTGTCATTTCTAATACCAGGGCTAACCTTAAGCCCCCAAATCACAAGAGCCAAGTGGCTTTAAGGTGAACCAAAGCCAGGGGTTCTTCAGTTAACAAGTTAACATGGTCACACAGCACTGCCTGATAGCTTAGCATTACAAAGTTATTCAATTATATATCTCTTTATTTGGAAACCCATATTCCCCCCTCTCTTTCTTCCCCCAACTGTTATTAACCTTTCTCTAGCAACTCAGTGGATGGAGTGGTTAGAAGAAATGGTAGTTTTATGGGGGGGGGTTTTCCACTGTTATTTGCCATCTTATGAGTGCCTGCTCATGTCCTCTTACTTTTTTTTCTAGATTTCCCTTTCCCTTAGAAATTAAGAATGTGCATCCTATTCAGCAGAATGAACATGAACTGAAATTGGTTTGTTTGTACATTTCCATGGCAACCCTAGGAGAGTACACGCAACCTGGGATCACTCAAGGGGTAGAGTAGCATCCTCCACAAATTCCTCATTTTAGATGTAGCATTTTGGGTGGTGGGGGAGGTTGAACATGCTAAAATAATTTTGTTTAAAAGTGCAATTTAGAATTAGCAAAGGGAAATCAAATGCACTAACAACTTAGGAGGATGCTGTTTTGCCAGAGCCAAAGGAGATGGAGATTGACATCTTCAGCACCCACCAGCGATTACCAGTGCCGCCTTTTACAACAGCAGTCTAGTTATATTCACAGAGTGTGGTGCCACAAACTTATCCCATGGAAAATGTCAAATGTTCTTTCAAAAACTGAAAGAAAACAAATTCCCTTCGCAAATATTTTCAAATGAGGAGAACATTCAGAGAAATGATATGGATTTTTGAGTGTCCTTTAATTATTATATGACTGAGACATGTAAACGTGTGTTTTGCTTTTCACTGTGCACCTGTCTAGGGGGGGATGGCAGTCCCTCCATCAGCTTACCACACTTGATTTAAAGCCCTGCAGTGTGTTTTCCACAGAGTGGTTTCATACCAGGAAGTGTGACCAGTCAGGGATTCTGCTGTGTTTAAGAGGTTTGTAAATCAAATGAAAATCCAAACAGAACAGTGTTCTTGCCTGCCTTACAAAGTCAACTCATAAAACTTGGGGGCGGGGGGCAGACAAACTTTAACGACCCTGGGAATAAGGTAGAAAAGTGTGAGAAATCTTTTAATGTTCTAAGATGCCTCTTTTAATTTCCTGTTCTTAACTTAGTCAGAGCATTAGCATTGAAATGTTTAGAGTTCACTATAGTTTTTCACACATGGCATGTTCTGGGTGTTCAGAACAATATTGCTGATGCCCTGTCCCATCAACAGATTTCACGTTTCAGGTTGTTGGCACCTTGGACTTTACAAGACCTGGAGATCCTATCAGACGAGGTATGGAGGCTTGGAGGGTAGAGGCCAATCGGGCTGTTAGTGTACCATTAGCATCCAGGATGCATCATAGTTATTCAGCAATGTGTGCAGAATTTGTAAAATTTTATGCTAGGGAAGGCTTTGAGCACTTATGGCCAGCATCCCCTGATCAATTGGAGCAATTTGTTATATACATGCATTTCAGGGGATTGGCCCCGAGAACTATCCATAGGAAGCTATTCGCCCTCTCATTTTATGCAAAAGCCCAAGAATATGATCACCCCGCTAATGATTTCAGATTGCAAAATATGTAAGAGGGATGGTCCAAAGAGAGAGGGTACTCAGCAGACACTAGAAGACGGGTGGTATAAAAATAAATAAATAAATAAATAAATAAATAAATAAATAAATAAATAAATAAATAAATAAATAAATAAATAAATAGAATACCAATTTCATCACAAATGTTGTATACTTTAGTACAACTTGGAGTCAAATATGTAGGAGCAACTATGAAGTCACATTGTTCCATACCACATCATTGATTGCCTTTTTTTGTGGCACTGAAGGTCATTGAGTTAGTTCCTTCATCCAAGACAGCTCAATCCCAAGCTTCCTTACAGTTTAATGATTTGGTGATGGAGCAGGACAATATTGTCCTTTCATCCATAGATCAAAGACTGATCAGTAGGGTAGAGGACACATCATACCATTGGGTAAATGTACCATCAAGCAAATATGCCTTGTAGCAGCAATGCTCAGATACATTGCATTATGAGGCCATAGCCATGGTACCCTATTTCAGCATAGCAATTGTATCCCACTGACTCATTTTCAATTTTGGAGGGTAACATCTCTGGCCTTAGATAAAGCTGGTATATGTGGCTGGCAGTTTGGAAGCTTCCTCGACATTTGGGGATTCCTCAACAGTGGAAGCTATGGGCATTGATTCTGCTGGCATCCAGCAAACTGGGTGATGGAAATCACAGAAGTAAAAAGGTTATGTGTGGCCACTGAAGACCTGTTAGGCCTGGGCTGGTGTCTTCTTCTCATTGCAGGTTTTCTGCCAGAGTCTGTCTAAATATCAATACTGCAGTTCATCTTAATATTCTTTTTCATCTAGTGGTCAACTGACTTGAAAAAAAGATAAATATTTTAAGTTTTAAAATATTTTATGAGTCTCATACACACAATTTTAGTGTATTTCAAATCTCATGTATCTTGCCCCCCCCACCACCACAAAAAGTAGTATATATCCAAAAGTATGTAATGTGATGAAGGAGATGTAGGATAGATCGCCAATGAAAAGCAGCAAATGATCGTGTTTTTCAAAAAGTTGCCCCAAAAGTTTGGGATTGGTTTTGGATGCCATTTGAAGTTTTACAGAGAGCTGTGGAGGAGGAAGTTAGGAGACACCATGTTATGAATATGGTCCAAGCCATAAATCAGTTGTTGGGAACCCTGTCTCTAGCTTCCTGTCATACTGGATGTGCTTCTAGAATCGATATTAAGCAAACAAAAACAGTTGCCTGTGTTGGGACAAACTGTTACAATAGTTGTTCCCAACCTTTTCAGCATCACATACCATTTTGGTTTTTGAAGAACCCTCATGCAGCTTCACTTATTCTTTACTAGCACTCATTCCCTGTGAACTCATTCCCATGTGCACTCCAGTTTGGGAACCAATGTTTTTAAATGAATTTGAGACTGCTGGTTCAAATATGTGCCCACAACTAATTCTCTTTCACCTATTCACTAGCTGATGGTATTCCCCCTTTCCACTGGCTGAACTTCCATGACTGATAATTGTTATGGCTGAAAATCTCTTTTAACAGTGTTGGACTTTCATGTAACTTTGAAATGCACAGAGGTCTCAGATCCAATAAGACGTGCTGTGCCATCTACTGCAATTAGTGGAACTTAGTGTTTTGGGGTTTTTTTTATAAAGCAGAAAAACTATGTATCATACTTTAGAATAAGCCAGATAATTTAGTGATTTATAACAAACCAAAACAACAAAGTAAAAAAGAAGGAGCTTTTGTGTTTTACAGAGACTTCTATTTGTTGCTAGATCAACAAGGGAGTGCTGATTGTCAGCCTGAATATTATAGGATACCTTGATGGAAGAACCTTAAAAATTAAATCACGGTCTGAAATGAGATATAGGATTGGCATCTCCAGAAAACTTTACAGGAAATAGATACCATTCAGGAAACATATTGTGCCCCATTATATCAAACACTAGTAGGATATGCCTACAAAAATGTGATAACAATCTTGCATTGTTTCAAGGAGAAAGTCAGGAAATAATAAATAAATAAATAAATAAATAAATAAATAAATAAATAAATAAATAAATAAATAAATAAATAAATAAAAATAGCTTTCCCTGAATGATGGACTACCATGTGTATTTTATAAGTAGTCATAGACTTTGTGTTTATGACTACTTATAACCGTGTTGCTTTAATGTAATGTTTGCCTATTAATGCTGTAAGATGTCCCTCAATTCCTTCTTCTTAAATACTTGAACATGTCTTAATTGTACTGGACTGTATATTATCCCTCATTACTGTAAGCCACCTTGGGTCCTTTTCCAAGGAGAAAGGCGAGGTAAAATACTCAAATAAATAAATAAATGGGAGATGGAATGTGCAAGGGGCTCCATAGCACTGGTGCAACACTTGAAGATCTTGTACAATAGGAAAAATGGCCAGTTCCATCTAAATCCTGTCTGCCATTCTAAGTGGGTAAAAGTTCTATAGGAAAATTCTGAGCCACCGGTCTCACCAACACCATTCTTGGTCTTGTGAAGAAAAGCCAGGAGGAAAGAGCTCTCACATGATTGCTGTAACAAATAAAGGAAGGACACTTAAAACAGAGAGAGCTCAGCTCACACAGAGCAAAGTGTGGCTCTCATCTCCAGTCTTTCTTCTTCAATTTGACCCTGGCAGGCTTTTTTTGACTCTCGTGTAATGATACTTAACACTTACATAGTGCTTTAGAAGTTTTCAGCCCATTAGGTACATTACCTTGACAATCCTTAACAAGAACACTGCTGGGCAAGCCTATATTATTGCCTGTATACTACATATAGTAGTGTGGCTAACAGTAGCTGAAAGTGTATCTACACAGGGCATGGTTAGAGCAGCTTGGCTGTTCTGGCTTTATTTAATAAATATGGCTTTCTTTAACCACTTTAAGTATCTCATTTTCCTACTACAGAATCCTAGGAGGTGTACTTTGTAAGGTACATTGATATCTTGTATAAAGGAATTAATTAGTTCCAAATGAAAATCTGTTAAAATTTTTCCTTTGTACAAATTTCCCATAGGAACGAATTGAAAATGGATTAATTCCTAATCACAACCATTTTTCTGTTGTACAGATTCGCTCCATAGGCAATTCTGTTAAGCAATTTTCTCCTATCTCTGGAATTTTTTTCCTTTAAGCAGATTTTCTGTTAAACAAACCACTTGTTATACGAGTGTCCACTGTACTTTCAGTTATCCACTACAGAAATATGGCATGTTGCCCTAACCTACAGCACAACATTCTAAGCATTTCACCAAACTACAACTAAAAATTAAAGCTCCTCAGCTTTCTGGGTCTTTCGACACAGTTTATAACTACAATAACTTTTTTTTTTGTTCACAAACTTTAAAAATTGTGGAATAAATTTCACTTTAGTTGGGGATTAAGATAAGCATGGTTTATCACCTGCTGCCCAGAACCACTTCTTAAACAAAGGGAAAACAAGCGCTCTGAATCCTTCTTATTAAAAGTTAGGAATTAAACTTGCTCTCTACATCACCCATGAGATGTTGAGACTTCAAGAAAAGCATATAATTTTGGAACATGCCACCAGAACGTGGTGTACAGTCTGAGGAAGATGAATTATCATTGAAAGCTCACTTTATTTATTTATTTATTTATTTATTTATTTATTTATTTATTTATTTTTGTTTATTTATTTATTTTGTAATGGTCCAATAAAGGTATCACCCATTCCTACATTTATTTTGTAACTAACTAGACAGGCAAGCTGCTTGCAATTTATAGAGATATTCTGACCACTGTGTTGGCTTGGAAACAACCTAGACTGAATGTAAATTTGACATTCTGAGGTCACAAACAGGATGATGTCACAAACAGCATAATCTTCAAACCTTGAAGACAGAGAGACAGTTAACAGCCAGACAGACAGTTAACAGCCAAGCCTCCAATGACTCCTCGCAAAGGTTTGTCTTACATTACATTTTCTTTTCTCAATGGGGAATATTTTTGTAAAGGCAGAGTATGTTGCCAGTTGCTAACTCAACCAGCTTAGAACAATCATTACACAATTTCTTGCTAATCAAATAACCAACCACATGTTTGATCATTGGCCACTCCTAGGGAGGCCTGCAGGGTATCTGCCCGTTCTCAGTGACCATCCTGGCAGCTTAGAATAAACTTCCTAGTGAGATTTGGCTAGCAGACTCTCTGCCAGCTTTTAGGAAGGTTCTAAAAACATGGCTTTTTAAAGAACATTTTGGTGATTACTGATTGTGATTGTTCTGTAGCTGCTTTTATGTTTGTTTGCCCGCCTTCTTGTCATGCCAGAATTATTCACATTGTTTTGTTTTTATTGTGTTGATTTTTCCTTTGCTTTATTTACTTGTTGTACACCACCCAGAGTTCCCTTTGGGAAAGTTGGCATGGTTAATATGTAAATAAATAAATAAATAAATAAATAAATAAATAAATAAATAAATAAATAAATAAAGTGTGGAATCCATCATTAACTAGTGGGTTTTTTCTGTTTCTTGGCTTTTCACTACATTCTAGACTTTCTTTCTATTAGCTGTTGAAACCCTTCTGATCTCTGTAGGCAATATTGTGCTGAACTCAGCCCTAATCAGTCATTAGCCAATTGTGTATATGTGTAGTGGGCCATATGGGAAAAGCTCATTAAAGCAGTCAGTATGAAAGATATGAATATATATTTTTGGACCTCACAGCAACAGTTACTAACAGTTGTCCAGCACAGACAGATTTCTGTGAATTATATGCAAAAATGAGAGACATCCATTTTTCAATTGCAACAGATCACCAGGAGCTTGCCACAATAATTATTAGTCTCAGTATCCAAAGTAACTGAGCTGGTGAACCAATGTAAACCAGGAAGTACTCTAGGCTGTGATGGTATCCCTCCAGAGTTAATTAAGAGAAACATTGATTGGTGGGCCCCAATATTGGCAAATCCATTTATGTAAATGGATATACTGGTATATAGATCAGGGTGCCCAAATTCCCTATGAGTGGAGTATGGCTATTATCCCAAACTATACAAATGTCAAGAAGTATTATTCAGGAAATTATTGTCCAGTTAGCAGCATGCTGAATATAATTAGTAAGCTCTACACTAGGCATCTTTACTAGAAACTTCAAAGCTGAATGGAATCTCTTAAAAATACTGTGGTTGATGAACAAGCAGGCTTCAGAACTGGAAGATCTGCTTTGGAACAGGCTCTGATCATGTAGTATTTGATAGAAAAAATATACTAGTAAATCTAAAGGTTTGAGGCCTTTATTGATCTTAAATGTGCTTTTGATTTCATTTTTGGAGACAGGCTGTGACATATACTCAAGGCTTCTTCAAAGGAGCAACAGTTATTAGTGCATATCTACATGCTTTACAAAATCACAAACTTGAAAATAAGATGTAAGATATACGGTCATTCTGTCTAGGAATGTCCATAATTATGATGGAGTCAAGAAGGGTTGCATACTGGCCTCTGTGACCAGCCCAACCTTGCTAATTACTTTTAAATAATTAGAGCCAAGGGTTTTTAAAATACAAAAATAAGTTCTGTATTAAAATAGTACAGTGGGTGGTAATGGTGCATTCCTCCACATTAGTGCTGCTGGAAACTGCCCCCACCCCCATCTAGGGTGGCACTGAGTTAAATGTCGACTTTGATATCAGGCCAAGGAGAAGAGCTGGTCAATATTTATGTATTTATGTATTTATGTATTTATGTATTTCCATTGTGGTTGCAGTAATCAAACCAAAATAACTACTAGAGTGATCAGGCAAAGTGGTGTTTTAGCATCAGATGAATGGACCCTGCACCCCAGGTCAATACTGAGAGGAAGATTTAAATAGCACAATTGTTAAAAGGCACATTCATAAATTTGAAGTTGCATCTATTTTAAGAGTCAAGTTTCCCACACCAGAACCAGCTCTCCTTATCATAGCACCTCCTGGCTTCTCTGGATTGGCTCTCCTTTCTGAATTCTTCCAAACAATCTCTTTCTTCCTGCTGTTGCTGTGTAGAATTATTGAGAATTCTATCACAGCTCCACTGTTACTCATTTTTTGTATTAACTTGACGGTTTCAGCTCTTTGTTATTGAGATCTTAGTATCTGACAGAATGGCTCCTCCCAAGAAGAACTGCCAAGCCAGTTCTTGTTCAAGCCAGGCTGGCTATCTGGACGTACCGACCCTGAGGGATGCCAGGAAAGTAACAACAAGGAACTGGGCCTTTTCAGTGGTTCCACCCCACTTGTGGAACCAGGTTCCAGAAGTGATTCGCCTGGCACCCTCACTACGAGCCTTTAACAAATTACTGAAAACCTGACTTTATAGGTTGGCCTTCCCCGATTATTCTGTTCCAACTTCCTCATATAAAGAGGTTGCTACTCTTCCTCTCTGCTTTATGATAATTTTCTACCAGCTCTTTATTTTTTCATTTGTTTTTATTTTGAATTGCTAAATGGTTTTGATTTACAGTATTTGTGTTCATTTTTCTTCTTCTTCTTCTTCTTCTTCTTCTTCTTCTTCTTCTTCTTCTTCTTCTTCTTATTATTATTATTATTATTATTTATTATTCTTATTATTCTTATTATTATTATTATTATTATTATTATTATTATTATTGAATTATCACACAGCAGACACGATAACTAAGCTGGATTTTGTATTACAAATCACTAGTCAAATGCTTCACGAGTGTTTATGACTATGTGATTTTTCGGCAAATTATGCAAGCAGATCCCAGTAAGGTGGCCTTCTATAGCTGACACTGACTTTGTCAACTCCAATTTCTTCTGAATACTTACTTATAGAGATGGGCACGACCAGAAAAAAATGACGTTTTGATTTTTCGTTTGTCAGAACGGGTCCGTTCCATTCCGTTTCCATTTGTCACGATTTTTTTCAAAAAAAATTGGTTCTACGTTTCGTTTGTTTGTCGTTTCTACCGCGATTTAGCGTGATTTGACTTCCCAGAGCATGGGGGCATCCCGCAATAACCCCGAGCAGGCGGAAAACACTTTAAACTGGGTGATGAATAAGATATTTAATAAATATATCATAGCATAAGACTGCATCCTATGCAATAAAGCAAACAAAGTGGGCAGAATGCAATATTCTTTTTTTCTCTTGGTCAACGCTGACTGAACCAGCGGCCACCCTACTTGGTCTGGCTGCCTGTTATACTTTTGTTTTGTTTTGTTTTGAAGCCTTTATCCATCCCATTTCCCCTCCACCTCTCAGAGGCAGCAGGAGACACAGTATTCCGTTCCTCCCCCAAATCTGGATGAGGGTCTACTCTACTCTTCTCAATGTCCCCTCCCCATGACACTCCTTATAAAGCCAAGCAAATGCCACCCTGGTCAACTAGCGGTCAGAGATTCAGATGCTTCCCCCACCCACCCGGATGAGTTCCCCCTCAATCTCTTGGGGAATCATCACCAGCTGGAATATCCCGAGGAGACCGGTTTGCTCATGGAGCGAGCAGACCTTCTCTCTCCTTGACCAGGTGGTGCATTTTGAGGCCCATCTCCAGGTCAGAGGCCCTCCGCTGCCCTCCACCCAGTCCAGCTTCCCTGCCGTGTCACCAGAAGTGGCCTCAGTGTTGTCTCAGATGGCAGTGGGTGGAGGCTTCCTTCCCACTCAGCATGATCTGGAGGACATGTGGGCCCACCTTCAGCTGCTCTTGTCTGCTTTCAGCAAAGCCACAAAGCCAGAATGGCAGGGAACAAGGGGGAGGGATTCTTTCAGCCACCTACTTTGGAGGCCAGTTTTTCAAAAACAGGAGACTAGTTCCACCAACCCAGTGGAGACAGAGTCCATGCACGCACGCGGCAAAGCCACAAAGCCAGAACAGCGGGGAACAACGGGGAGGGATTCTTTCAGCCGCCTACTTTGGAGGCCAGTTTTTCAAAAACAGGAGACCAGTTCCACCAACCCAGTGGAGACAGAGTCCAGGCACACACGCGGCAAAGCCATGAAGCCAGAATGGCAGGGAACAACGGGGAGGGATTCTTTCAGCCACCTACTTTGGAAGCCAGTTTTTCAAAAACAGGAGACCAGTTCCACCAACCCAGTGGAGACAGAGTCCACGCATGCACACGGCAAAGCCACGAAGCCAGAATGGCGGGGAACAATGGGGAGGGATACTTTCAGCCGCCTACTTTGGAGGCCAGTTTTTCCAAAACAGGAGACCAGTTCCACCAACCCAGTCGAGACAGAGTCCACGCACATGGCAAAGTCACAAAGCCAAAACGGCAGGGAAAAACGGGGAGGGAATCTTTCAGCCGCCTACTTTGGAGGCCAGTTTTTCAAAAACAGGATACCAGTTCCACCAACCCAGTGGAGACAGAGTCCATGCACGCGGCAAAGCCACAAAGCCAGAACAGCGGGGAACAACGGGGAGGGATTCTTTCAGCCGCCTATTTTGGAGGCCAGTTTTTCAAAAACAGGAGACCAGTTCCACCAACCCAGTGGAGACTGTCAAGATATGTAAAAGTTGATAAAACATATGTTATGTATATTTAACAGAATGTGTAAAGAGAATTGTAAAATGGAGGCAGTTAGATTCTGCAGTGTCATGATGTTATTTCACAAGTGTTAGAGACTAGTAATCACAGGCATGTTAAGTGATGAAGTGCAGGTGGAACTGATTATAACATCATGATTTGTAATGGTTAGATCAGATTGCATCAGATTGTTAATTAGTGATTGCATCAGATCTTATGAGTGCTGAATAAGTATAAAAAGCACTAGCTTGCCATTTGTAGCTTGGGGACTGTTATGGTGAGAACAGTTTACCCCACACTCTGTTTGTCTGTTTGCTATATTGTATATAATGCTTGGTTGTTATGCTGTGTATATTTTTGATATATATATGAATATATGAGTTTTTACTCTATTCATTGTCATTGTCTTTCTGTTAGCCTAACTCTGCAACCCTTTATATCAATACTGACATTTTATCTACGTTGCTGCTGCATTGCTCTGTGTCAAGCACAAGTAAATTAATATATTATAGTATTTGTTGCCTTAAATTTGCTGACAGGGTTATGGGCCCAGCTGGGTCAGCAGCCTGATGGGTTTTGTTGTACCTGTATAGATAAAGTGTGTGTTGTGTAAAGTTGTGTTTTTGCAGAGTAAACAGGTTGGAGTTGGAACGGAGACAAAGCAGAGCTGCAAAGGATTTCTCTTAGAGGCTTGGAATGTGAGCGGAGGAGAAAAGCAGCTGATAAGGACAAGCCAAGCAAAACAGAGTGTGATTTAGACTGGAAGCTGAGGAGGCTGAGGAAAATATTTGCTGAAGAAGCTGAAAAAAAGTGTTGTAAGAACGGCAGATAAGGAGCCGGCACTATTAGCGAGAATGGCAAATATAAATCTATCTTCAATGCCTCTTGTAATGCTCTCTGACAGTAATTACCTGAATTGGTGTCTGAAAATGAAGCATTTCTTGATCTTCCATGAGCTCTATCAGTATGTAGATAAACAGCTTGATGAGGAAGCTGATGAGGAAGATTTGAAGAAGGATGAAAAAGCCTTGGCGATTATAATGTTGTCCTTGGAGGAATCGCAGTTTGTTTATGTGAAGGAAGCAAAAACAGCTCATGAGGCTTGGTCGTTTCTCAGAGCAGCTCACAACAAGGACACAGCTGGGAATAAGGTATCTCTAATGAAAAAAATGTTCCGGTCAAGGCAAAGCCCAGGTGAAACTATTTCTGATTATATAAGGAAAGTAAATAGTATATTTCAGCAATTGTCTGAAGTGGGCATAAATCATGAAGAGGAGTACAAATGCCTTGTTATATTGTCAAGCCTGGATGAGTCATATGACAATTTAGTAATGGGATTAGAAGCTATGAAGAGTGATGAATTGTCTGTCTCATATATCCAGTCAAGACTGCTGCAGGAAGAATCAAGAAGGAATGATTCTAAAGTAAATAAAAAGCCTGCTCAAGTTTCTGGAGAAACAATTCAAGTAGTAAGGAAATGCTACAATTGTGGGAGTGACCAACATGATTTTCATTTCTGTGATAAGGTAAACAAGTGGCAAAAGCAAAAAAGAGTTGCAGGCACACGCTGGAAGAGTGAAGGTCACCAGCTGTCTGTAATTAATGATAATGAACAGGAGGGCTCAACGCAGGAATTATTTATTGTAGATTTGGGAGCCAGCATTCATTGTATAAACAAGAAATGTTTGTTTGAAAAACTAACTTTGTTTAAATCTAGAAATGTAACATTGGCAGACCGGACTCAGGCAGAAATCTGTGGAGAAGGTAATATATTTTTCAAACTTCTCAAATGTGTTTTTGATAAGGTCCTGTATATACCATCTTTAAAGAATAATTTATTGAGTGTGCCTATGCTTGTAAAACAAGATTTTCATGTACAGTTCAGTGAGAGTAGTTGCAAGATTGTAAAGAATGGGAAAACAATAGCAACTGGACAACTCCAAAACAATTTGTTTATGATAAGCACTTCTGAGAAATTTTTGAATATGGTTGAAAATAAGCCTCTACATGAGAAATGCATACATCTGATTCATAGAAGATTAGGGCACCTAAGTTTTGAAAGCATTAGGAAAACTCTGCAACATGTGGAACATGGGTCAGTGCAAAGTTGTAAAAAGTTTTTAGATTGCCATGTTTGTAAAGGCACAAAGGTGAAGTCTGCTCCCATATCAAGAAAGAGTTTGAGAAAATCACATCAACCTCTACAGCTGGTACATATTGATGTGATTGGACCCATGGCGAATTCATTTGGTGGTGCCAGGTTCTGCCTTGTGATAACAGATGATTATTCACGTTATTCTTGGGTTTACATAATAAAGCACAAAAGTGAAGTGAGTGCTGTATTTAGGAAATGGTTTCAGATGGCAGAAAGACAGTACAAGCAGAAAATTTTAGCTGTACAAAGTGACAGAGGCAGCGAATTTTTAGCAAAGCAGTTTGTTGACTATTTAGAAAAGAAAGGGGTGAAACATAGATTGACTAACCCTTCTGCTTCTGCTGAGCATGGATTAGCTGAAAGGAAGAATGGGATTCTTCAAAACATAATGAATGCAAAGTTGGCTGATTTGAAACTTCCCAGAGGTTACTGGGCTGAGGCAATGAAATATGCAAATTATGTGTCTAATAGAGTGTGGAGTTCAGCTGTGAATGAAGTTCCATATACTCTAATGCATGAAAAGAAAGCTTCAATCAAATATCTCCATATATTTGGCTCTGAAGCAGAGGTATTAATTCCAAAGAGGTATAGACACAAAAATGGTCCAAAGTCAAGAAAGCTTATGTTTATTGGTGTTCAGCCTGCAGCAAAATCCTGGCGTTTTTGTGACAGTCATGGAAATGTTTATAAAAGCAGGTCTGCAACATTTTGTGAACAGAGTAATTGGTAAACTCTACTTGCTAATACTGAAGTATTTTTGCCAAGTATTTTCCCCCACACTGAGGTTAAGAAGGTTGCCAGTGATGGAGGGGAGTCTACAGCATTACATGATGGAAAAGTGAAAGATGAGATTGCCAGTGATGGAGGGGAGTCTACATCATTGCATGATGAAAAAATGGAAGATGAGGAGCCAGTGTTGATCAGAAAGTCTACAAGATTCAATAAAGGAGTGCCACCTGAAAGGTTTGTTGTGAATAATGTATTCCATGAGCCACAGAATTTTGAAGATGTGCTGCTGATGCCTGAAGAAAAAAGGAAGCAGTGAATGATGGGCCATGGACAAAGAGCATATGTCTCTGAAGGAACGGCAAGTGAATGCACCAGTAGATGGCGCCAGAGAGCAAAGGACATTTTGCAAGAGAAATAGATTGCTTGTACACAAAAGGTTTTTTGATATTGATAGTATTTGTTGATGAAGCATTAGAAAGGTATAAAGCATGTTTTGAAATATCTTAAAGGAACAATGCATGAAAAGTTGAAAATATCCATATGTGATAACCTTGATCTGATTAGCTATGCAGATGCTGACTGGGGTTCAAGTCCAGAAAGGAGGTCAATGTCTGGATATGACATATTTTTAGGTAACTCACTAATTGTCTGGAAAGCCCGAAGACAAAGGTACATTTCGTGTTCTTCTACAGAAGCTGAGTATGGGGCTGTGAGTGATTTGTATTGTGAGTTAACCTGGATAGTACAGTTGTTAAAGGATGTGAATGTAAATGTAAAACTACCAGTCAAAGTATATAATGATTCTTTTTCGTGTATCCAATTAACACAGAATCAGAAAGTCGGATCCAGAAGCAAGCACATTGGGATCCGTTACCAGAATGTGAAGGACTGCATAGAACAACATTTGATTGTATTGGAATATTGTACAAGTGTTGATAATTATGCTGACATATTTACAAAGCCTTTGTGTAAAGATAAACATGTATGTTTTAAGAAAAGGCTAGGAGTTGAAATCTGTTAAATATAGGAGGGGTGTCAAGATATGTAAAAGTTGATAAAACATATGTTATGTATATTTAACAGAATGTGTAAAGAGAATTGTAATAAAGGCAGTTAGATTCTGCAGTGTCATGATGTTAATCCACAAGTGTTAGAGACTAGTAATCACAGGCATGTTAAGTGATGAAGTGCAGGTGGAACTGATTGTAACATCATGATTTGTAATGGTTAGATCAGATTGCATCAGATTGTTAATTAGTGATTGCATCAGATCTTATGAGTGCTGAATAGTATAAAAGGCACTAGCTTGTCATTTGTAACTTGGGGACTGTTATGGTGAGAACAGTTCACCCCACACTCTGTTTGTCTGTTTGCTATATTGTATATAATGCTTGGTTGTTATGCTGTGTATATTTTGATGTATATATGAATATATGAGTTTTTAATCTATTCATTGTCATTGTCTTTCTGTTAGCTTAACTCTGCAAACCCTTTATATCAATACTAACATTTTATCTACGTTACTGCTGCACTGCTTTGTGTCAAGCACAAGTAAATATTATTATTATAGATTTGTTGCTCCCTTTAATCTGCTGACAACCTAGCTGCTTGTTTAGTTATGGTATCCATAACTGGTTCCAGTAATCTAAATGTCTTCTACTACTAGAGACTCTCCTGCACTTAGTGAAACTAATGGGAAATTAAGCACTTCGGTGCACCCAGCCCAATGGCATCGCCCACCACTAGATGCAGTTTGTGTGCTGTGCACACGATGCCCTGGAACCCTGCCCTTTCAACCGTGTTGATCATGTTATGGCCTGCGTCAGTGACCATGAATCCGCGATTGACCTCCTCCTCAGGTCCCCATCCCCACTCTTGCAGTACTGTCTTGAGGACCTCAGCAATGTGGATGCCTTTGGCACTATCCTCCATGCTTTGTGCCTGGAGAAGCACCACCCTGTACCCTCTTGGGGTGCTCCCTTGTGGCTCCCCCTGCAGCTGTTCTTGGAATGCCCTAGTGTCAAGGACCTCCTTGGGTTGCCACCAATGAGCCATCAGAGAGAGGTATCCGTGGTGCCCACCGGTCCAGAAGTAGAAAGTGAAGTGGATCTTCCTTCTACTGCCTGCCTGCAGCAGGGCCCGGACCATGTCCCTGATGGACTCAAAAAGGAAGGGAATCACCCGCCTGCTGAAGGTACGATGGGATGGAGGCTCGTACCATGGAGCCATGTGCTTCATCAGGGGGCTGAATCCCAATGACTCCACAAAGGAGAGGGGCAACCCGTTCATGGCCACCATTTCACCAACCACGCGAGTGGTGGTCTCCAGTGCCTTGGCCATATTACGTTGGCTGACAAAACTCCCACACAGTGGCACCACTTCCTGCAGAGTGGCCTGCCTCTTCCCACTCTCAGTGGAGCCGTCTCTGGAGTCTGCCTTCCCCATTCCTGCTTCCCCCTATTTCTCCCTGAGGAACCAGGGCCTGACACTGTCCCAAGCAGAGTCCCAGGGTGCCTTCGCATGAGGTGGCTACGCAAGGCACTTGAGGAGAGGTGTTTGGGGTCATTCCCCCTGCACACATCCACCCCATATTTCTTGCACACCGCAAGCCTCGAGTCTGCCGGGCTGTTCTCAAAATGCTCCCACAGAGACCCGTGAGGCTTATGGAAAGTACTGCCCCCTCTGGTACTGCCTGCTGCTGCTGTGCTGGTGGTGGTGTGGCTTGTGCCCTGCTGGGACAATTGACTGCTGCTGTCACTGGTGGTACTCTGGTCCTGGGTGGAAATAGGGCTGCTCCTTCCATCACTGCCTGAACCCTGCCTTTCATCTGTTCCTGCCAAGAGGTCCTCAGAATCTGGCAGATGCAGATGAACAGAGCTTTCTGATTCTGAGTACTCGTCTTCCTCCCGATACAAAGGGGGGGGGGTGAGTGTGAGACCTTGGCGATGGGGATCGCATGCAGTCATCCATGCTGCCCTCAGTGACAGAAGATGGTCCGGTGGTGCTGGTTGTGCAGGTGCTGCTTGGAGAGGGAGTGGCAGCAATATCACTATCTGCACTACTTCCTATGCCTTCCTTCTGATATGTGCCCCTATTTATTTTAGTGGGGGTCCCCCTGCCCTTCCCTCTGGCTCTGCCAACCCTCCTCATTTTTTTTATTTCTCAAAGTTATAGAAATATATTTTCTTATTATATTTGTATTAAGTAAACAAACTATTCTAATAAACTTATCCTTTTGACCCACAAGCTTACTCTCACACTGTGTTCTTTTGTACAAGCTTTCAATGTTGCCCTGCTGGCCTTTGATATAATTTTCTGATTTCAACTTGATCCACTGAAATGGAGGAAAACGTAGGAAGCAAATGGTAGTATTAGAAAATAAATGAAACTAAAAATAAGCCTGAAGTGAAAAGAGAGTAGGGTTACTCTGAGATGCCTCCCCAAAAAGATATTGGTGTGTAAATAAAATATAGTTCAGTAGTTATCAAGGCAACAACTAAGAATGGTGTGGCAGAGCTAAATGAATGAATGAAATGAAATATAAAAGTGTCTCTTCTTGCTCTCAGGTCAGGCTGTAAAACTTAGGAAGGAAATGGGACGGTAGTATTTGAAAACAAATGAAATGAAACTATTACATCCAGACCAGAAGTCCAGAAGAAAACTCTTCTTCCCTTCTTCAGCAATCAGTCAGCAAAACTGCAGTGCATGCAGGCCAGGAACAGTCAGAGAATAAAATTAAAATAGTTTTCTACATTCTAATTCAACTTGATCCACTGAAATGGAATGTGCCTGCCTGTGTGTACAAGTGCACACACAACACAACAAGTTTATGTATATAAGCAAACAAACAATGAGCTGGAGCAATGAATAAATAATATTGTAAAAGATTTATATTGTCCCCTTTTGGAGGAGGTTCAGTTTCTTGCACCCCCCCCAAATTGTGGGTGGGTGGGTGCAAGCAAATTAGCCTCTCCCAGTCTGTAATTGAACTGGTGGTGTGTCACTGGAATTTGTACAGCTAGACAGTTGGCTTCAGCCACACCCCCAAAATAAGCCTTAAGTGAAAATAGAGTAGTGGTACTATGCCTCCCAAGAAAGATATTGGGGTGTAAGTACAATATAGTTTAGTAGTTGTAGTCAGGGAATAAAATGAAAATAATTTTCTAAATTCTTCTGATTCACTGAAATGGAATGTGTCTTCTGTGTGTTCAAGTGCACACACAACACAACAAATGTATGTATGTAAACAAACAAACAATGAGCTGGAGTAATGAATAAATATAATATTGTAAGGCTGATATCATCATCAGCAGCAGCTGGACAGGTGGCTTCAGCCACTCCCCAAAAATAAGCCTGAAGTGAAAAGAGAGTAGTGGTATTATGCCTCCCAAAAAAGATATTGGGCTGAAAATAAATACAATATAGTTTAGTAGTTGTAGTCAGGGAATAAAATGAAAATAATTTTCTAAATTCTTCTGATCCACTTAAATGGAATGTGTCTGTGTCTTCAAGTGCACACACAACACAAGTTTAAAAACAAACAATGAAGTAAGTAATTAGTAAACTAAATAATATTGTAAAATATTCTCCACTTGGATAGAGGTTCTGTTCTTGGCTTGCACCCCAAATGTGTGTGTGTGCAAGCAAATTGAAGTTGGGAAAAATAGAAAATAAATGGTAGTATACAATATATTTTAAAATAAATCCACACCTCCCACTCCCAGTCGACCCTCCCCCTTTATCCAATATCAGCAAAATCCTTCCTCTCCCTACAAACAGCCAGAGAAGAGAACAAAGAAAAAACTCTTACTGCTTCCCTTCGCCAGACAAAGCTGCAGGGAATCAAAGAAATTATTGTGTAATAAAATCAATTCCCTCCCTGCCTGCCTAACTTAAAAGCCTAAAGCCTCCCTCCACCCAGGCCTCAATCGGATAGCCAGCAGCAGCCACAGTCCTCAGTCAAACACATCCAAGACCTGACTGCGATTTCTGGAAGGTGCCTCGGCTTTTTATGCCCTCCGAGATATCCAGAAGTGACAGTCAAAACCTGGCCATGCCATTGGTGGAATTGTTCAAAAAATTTGCATGGTCCCATCCCATGCCCAGCCCAAATGGACAGGTCTAAAAAAATAAAAAATAAAATAAAATAAAATAAAATCAATATGACGTTTTATTGCTATAAAAAAAACCACTGCTGCTACTATTAAAATTCAGGCATTTAAGATAAATAAATTTGACATGTTTCTGTTGTGATTTGGTGTGTTTTTTGACCACGATTTCAAAAGAAAAATTGCGGTCGCCATTTTGGATTCCCCCCCACCGCATGGCATGGCGAGACGACAAGGATGACCCCCCCCATCCTGGTGCAAGCAGCCCAGGACAAGGAGAGGAGGGGGGAAAGGCCGGGGACCCCCCCCAGAAACCACCCCTCTGGTAGGTGGCAAAGCCTCAGGCAGGCATATTTTTCACCTGCTTTTTCGGTCGGGAGTCTGTTTTTTTTTAAAAAAAATCTTTTACAAACTTTTTCTGTGCTTCGCATTGCGCGATCGCCGCGATGCCACAAACGGAAATGAAAAACCTGACCAAATTTTTCTTTTTTCGGTTCGAGTTCGAGTTGTAATGGCTTAATTACCATTACCGATTCCGTTACTTCCGGAAACGTAAAACCAAAAACGGAAACAAAGATTTCGCCGCTCCGTGCCCATGTCTACTTACTTAGCTCTTTAGGCACCGCACCCAATGTGCCGATTACCACTGGGACCACCTGTACCGGTTTATGCCAGAGTCTCTGAAGTTCAATTTTCAGATCCTGAGATCGGGTAAGTTTTTCAAGTTGTTTTTCTGTGACTCTAGGCATGCTGCATGTTTATCTGTTCAGGGGTGGGGGATCCACTTATTCATAATGGTGCTGCTAAGGGAGCTTCCCTCTGATTTTTCCTTTGCAAAACTTTGTGTTTCCCAGAACTATCTGTGGTCCCTCTTTGGGCTGCACTTCCACCAAACCTACAACATGAATTTGATATTTGGGGGCACAAACTGCTGCTAATCTCAACATTTGTTAATGGGGAGCCCCCCCCCCCCGAAATGTTACTCTTTCCCCCAGGCTCTGATAATCTTCTGCTGCATTTCTTTGCTGAAAGTGATAGTGGCTTTCCCTCCACAAGCCAACAGCAGCGGTGACACACCAGTGTCTGTTTAGCAAATGCAAGAGACTTTTTATTCCCTTGCTGGAGCCATCCGTAACCAGTGACCTGTTTAAGGGACTGCACTGGCAAGCTCCACAGGTGTCCAGGCTTAATGTTACTCTGGAGTGCTTTTAACAGATAAGCATACTCTGTCTGTGATGGCAAAAGAAAATAGGACAGGCAATCAGACAACCACCTCCTCTTACCTGAGAAGAATGCTTAACATAAGCCAAGGGTAAAGAAAACAACCTTCCCTGCATAATGTCCTGAGGCTGAAATGTCACCAACGGTTGCCTTTTATCTGTCAGTCTTCTTGTGCTTAGTTAACTGGACAAAGGAAAATAGCCTCAAGCTGTAGTTAATAAATGGGGAGGGGGCAAATAGATCTGAAGGGCAGGGGGGAACAAAGCTGATTGCACTCCAGTCTGTTTATTCAAAGCAATGAAAGGTCCCTAAAAGTCAAAAGATCTTTCGGTAGCAACAGAAAGAGATTCTGAAAATTTCCTTTTCCTTTTCCTGTCTTTCCCTTTCATTGTTTTTCAATGCATTTTTCACTTTCTCTGCTTGTTGGCTACCTACAGCTAGAACCCTGTAATCAATCATAGGATGGGAAGCAGCTTTCCAAATTCTTGATAGGCCATTTTATGGTATTGGGGAGGGGGAAAGTTATTTTATTGTATTTGTAAATTCTTTCTGTTCTCCAGGGGTCCATGTCTTTTTTTATGTAACCTCTGTGTGAGGCCTCAGGCAAACAGCTGCCTGGGATCATGAAACGATGCAACACCAAACAAGAAAGGGACTTTTGTTAAAAATAAATTCCTGCTCACTTTTCAGATATGAGGTTTCTTGCTTCCAGTTTCTGCTTTTTTTGGGGAGGGGGAGAAGCAGCACTTTTTAAAAACGTCTTTGCCGAAAGCGGTGGTCTTGCCACTGAACATGGTTGGGACACCAGCTTGGGGCTCTCGCGCTGGTGTCCCAACCATGTTCAGAAGGATGCAGCTGAGCTGTTATTGGCTGGACCCCTTTAAAAAATATCAGGTGTGTTGGGAGGGAACCACAGGCTTTTAAACCTTTTTTTGCCACCCGAAGTCCCGTGTACCAGCTGATTGGTGCCTGGGTTGGCAAAAAATGTTTTAAAAACCCACAGTTTCCCCTACCTGATCAGGTGCGGGGAAAGCGCAGACTTTTAAAACCTTTTTCTGCCACCCGAAGCCCAGCATGCCAGCTGATTGTTGCTTGCTTTGGGTGGCAAAAAAGTTTTTAAAAGCCTGTGGTTTCCCCCACCCAATTGGGCGCATGGGGGGGGGTACCACAGGCTTCCCCCCATAGGAAGGCATTGCTTCAATGCATTCCTATGGGAAAACAAAAACCAAAATGGAATGGAACAAAAATTACCAATTTGTTTTCATTTTTCTTTGATGGGTCATTTTGTATTTCATTTCATTAGGGAACAAAAAAATCACAAGGATAGGTTATATTAATGAGTTGTTAACAACTGATTCAGAAGGATCCAACAAAAGGAGCAATACCTGAAAATTACAGGCCAAGAACGTGTTTACCAACTATGTATAAACTGCTGACAGGCATCATAGCTGATAGAGTCCAGGATTATTTGGAAGCAAATAACATCAAGCCAGTAGAGCAGAAAGGGAACAAACGGGGAAGTAGAGGCACAAAAGATCAGTTGCTTATTGATAAAATGAACCTAGTGAATTGTAAAGCCTGGAAAACTAATTTATATATGACTTGGATTGACTATAAAAAAGCCTTTGACTCAGTACCGTATAGTTGGATTATTAAGTGCCTGGAGGCAGTTGGAATATGTAAAATTATTGGTGCCCTAATTGGAAATGTGATGAAGAACTGAAAACAACCTTGGGTCCCTTTGGGGAGAAAGGCGGCATAAAAATAAAGTTTATTTTATTATTATTATTATTATTATTATTATTATTATTATTATTATTATTATTATTATTATTATTATTATTATTATTATTATTGAAACAGAATTGTTTGTCAGGGACGAAAGCTACAGACTGGTTAGCATTAAACAAGGGATTTTTCAAGGTGACTCTTTGTCACCTCTGCTATTTACTATTGCCGTGATTCTCCTCTCAATAATTTTGCAAAAGACAAATTTAGGGTACCAAATTGCTAAAAGTTCTGGGAAAATTTCTCATCTCTTGTATATGGATGACTTAAAGTTGTATGGAACATCAGAAACTGAAATACACTCACTGTCCAACACAGCCCAAATTTTCAGTACCAATGTTAGTACTGAGTTTGGACTAAACAAATGTGCCACATTGGCACTGAGAAAAGAAAAAATCACTGAGAGTGGAGGAATTGAAATGCCAAATGGACAAGCCATTAAGTATTAGCAGTTTGAAGCTTATAAATATCTGAGCATACTGCAATTAGATAATATCAAGCATGGCCAAGTGAAAAATGTGGTCAGTAAAGAATATATCCAAAGGTTTATAAAAGTATTAAAAAGTAAGCTGAATGGTGGTAACACCATCAAGGCCATTAACAGCTGGGCCATATCAGTCATCAGGTATACCGCTGGCATTGTAAACTGGACTCAGATGGAGCTAGATAGTCTGGATAGGAAAACAATAAAACTTATGACCATTCACTATGCATTACATCCACACAGTGATGTTGACAGGCTGTATTTACCTAGAAAAATAGGTGATAGAGGTCTTTTGAAAGTGAAGCAGACAGTAGAAAAAGAGAAGCATGCATTGGCAGATTATGTAAAAAATAGTAGAGCCAGCATTATTGAAGGTTAAGAACAAGGAAGTGTTTAAAGTAAAGCAAATGAAGGGTCAATACAGGAAAACAATGATGCAAATATGAGCTGATAGCTGGCATAATAAAGTACTGCTTGGGCAGTTCTTTGAAAAAAATCAAAGGAAAAGTAGATGAGCAAAAGACCTGGTTATGGCTCACCAACGGAACACTGAAAAAAGAGACAGAAGCCCTGATTTTTGCCACTTAAGAACAAGCTTTCAGAACAAATGCAGTTAAGGCTAGAATAGAAAATTCAGCTGAGTACCCCACATGTAGACTCTGTAAGGAAGATGAAACTATCAAACATATATTGAGTTGCTGCAAGAAAATTACGCAAACTGATTACAAACAGTGTCATAATGTAGTTGCTCAAATGATCCACTGGAATTTGTGTCACAACTATCATCTGCCCGTAGCAAAGAACAAGTGGGATCATAAGCCTGAAAAAGTGATTGAAAAGGAGCATGCAAAATTATTTTGGGACTTCTGAATACAGGCAGACAGGATTTTGGAGCATAATAACTTGGATATTGTGATTGTGGAGAAGAAAAAAGTGTGGATCATTGATATTGCTATACCAGGTGATAGTAAACAAATGTGTAAATAGTAATGGACTCGGGGGGGGGACTTGTACATTTTGAAGCTGACTGTAAAACAGACCTGCCTATCCCCCGCAGGGCAGAGCAATGCCCTTATAGATCCTATATGTTAAATCCAACATTCATGCAATTAGAAGTGGAGATTGTGCAATAAAAACTGAAGAAAGGCAAAGGAGCTCATGGTGTTGACCTTAGAAACGAATGTTCTTTGCTTTTTTACAACAGCTTTTGGCTGCAGCACCAATAATTGACGATATGGGGAACGAGAAGAGTGGGGGAGAGAGAAGTGATGGAAAGTATAGAAATGTAGCCTCCACAAATTGGGATTTTAAGCAGGAATAAAAGAAAGCAGTGTCCACTGCCCTTTCAAAGTCCCTTATTTACTTTCTTTCCAGTGGTTGCTTTACGAACCTGATAGGGGTTTTCTCTTGACTAAAAAAAGAGAAAGGAGAAACTAAACCAAAATAAAACAGAACGCTGCCGATACCTTTCTGTCCTGTGTCCGCTATTTCAATTGATGACCTGGCCTTGCTGAAAAAAGGTCTTCTCATAGAAAACCCAGAACTCACAAATACTCTTGTGGACCTGGGGAAGGATCAGAGTGTCACCAAAAAGAGACATGGTGGATGGTCTCATCATAGGTGGCTGCATTTGAACAGAGAACAGGTGCTTACTGCACTCCCCAATAATCATGTTATAATAATTTTGTTTTGTTTTGTTTTGTTTTGTTTTACATTGAGATCTAGGATCTTCACTAAGTTAAAACTACTGTAGGCCCATTGGATCAGTGGAACTAGCTAAAGAGTCAACTCACCAAATCCCCAATTGTTCAGTGGACCTACTCTAATTGTGCCTTCCTATTGGATTTTATTCTGGAGTAGTTGGTGGAAGGCTGAACTGGGACATGGGAGGCCTGGGTTTGAATACAGCTTGAAGCATGAGACTCAGTGGATAAATTTGGTCCTGTCACTCCTTCTTAGACCAACCAACATCAAGAGATTACCAGTGAGAAGAGGACAGCTATGAGCATGGACTTGAGCTTTTTGGAGGAACAGATAAAAGAACATTGGGCAAATAACCTAGTGTGCCATGAGGTTCACAAGTGTCATGGACTGCTGTGTGGACTTTTCTGTCATATGTAAGCACAGTTTCTCTGTTGAATGGAATCATACACATCCATGGTTATACGCTCTTAGAAGCATTAATCATTATGTTTGTTTGCTTTTGCTTGCTTGCTTGCTTGCTTGTTATCCACGTTAGCAGGCTGGGTGCGAGAGCTATGGAATGGCTTAGAAAAAGATTCAGATTTTTTTAAAAAAATACACAGTAAATTACAGCATTAAAATAGTGTGGACTGCTTGCATTTAAAGGTGCAAACCTGAATGAAAAAGGAGAATCCACTCCTGTGTTTGCGCTCTATGTTCTTGGCTTTTCAGTTAACCTATGTGTCACTAGGGATCAAAAGGGAGGGGTCTTAGTATGCAAGCAAATAAATGAAGCAATGTTATGAGGTTTCTCAAGAATGAGGTCAGTAAGGCAGCCATACTTCCTAGCAGGACATCCTTTAAGACACTGCCATTTCTTACTCAACACAAAATTGTCCTCATGAAAGCACGAGACACCCTTTCTCTCCTGGCCAGAGCAGGGCCTGTTCAATGGTCTCCTTGAACCAAACACTGACTTGAGAGGTGTACATAGAATTGTTTGAAAATGCACATTTTCACATTTCCTTTCCTTCAAAAAGTGTGTTCAGAAAGGAAGGAAAGCTCAATTTGGGGCAAAAAAAGTTGTCACTTTATTGACAGGATCGCTTGTTAATGCTCTAAGCAAGCAAGACAAAAGCGGCATGAGCACATTAAAGTAGAATGCTTTGTTAAAGAGCTCACAGCTGGTAAGATGGCAAGACTTCATTACATGGAAAGAAGGCTACAACTACATTTCTTAAAATCTAATGAGTGGGCCTGCACTGCAAAACGTTATGCTATTGTTTGCCTGACCTTATTAACTGAATGTATTTTTTCATGTACTCCTTTTTTACTTCTCCGAATAATATCCTTTGGATTTTTCTCAGGACCTCAATTTAGTAAATGTCAGGTCATAATTTCTTGTGTTCTGCTGTCAGGAAAATGACCCCCTTCTGTGATCATGTTGAAAGGTACCTAATAATCAAATGGAGTAGTGTTCCTTTTAAATTGGATTTGATGAATAATTCATACAATCCAATTTATGATTTTTTTCCCGGGCGTTTAGAATGGGGGCACAATTAATACTGTGACAGAGGCACCATTTAAAAGGTGTTTTAGAGCAGCCACTGAGTCACTGAGAAATGGGGAGGAGACAGGGTGAGAAGCAGGGAGAAAACATTTGTGAAGTGATTCCTTCCAAGACAGTTCTGTTTAGAGATGGGCACGAAATGAATGTTTAATTTGTTTCATTATTCGTTATTCATTTTGTTACCTAATGGAACAAATAACAATCCAACCCATCAAAGGAAAATGAAATGAAATTAAATGGAATTAGAGATGGGCACGAAATGAGCAATTTTTCATTTTCATTTTTGTTTTTTCATTTTGTTACATAACGAAAAAGAAAAACAAATTTTGTCTCCAAAATGAAATGAAATGAACCGAAACAACAGAATTTTTTGTCGTGTGTTTCGTTTTCATTGCGGCAAATACGTTGAACTGTAATTAATGCTAATGAAACAGCAATTTTTCATTTTCATTTTTGTTTTTTCATTTCATTAAGTAATAAAATGAAAATGATTTTTTTTGCAAAAAAAATCACGAAAAACAAAAACGAACCAAAACGGACCCCCTAAATGACAAACGACAAACAAAACACCATTTTTTTGAGTCATGCCCATCTCTAAATGGAATTTTTCATTTTGTTTCATTTCATTTTTCATTCCCCCTCCTACCTTGTAGCCATCTTCTCTTCTCCTCAGATGGGCCAGGACTGGGAGGAAAAAAATAAATAAAAGGGGTGCAGCAGCTAGTGCCTCTCAGCTGTAGGGGGAAAAGTCCCCAGGCATTGGGGACTTTTTAAAAAGTGCTGACCCACCCCCTGGGGCCGCATGGTCGGAGCTGAAAAAATAAATAAAAAATTAATTTTAAAATTGCTGACTCAGCCCCTGGGGCTGCATGTCAGTGCTGGGGGGAAAAGTGCTGACCCGGCCCCTGGAGCCATGTGGTCGGTGCTGAAAAAAATTAAAACAAATTAAAAAGTGGCAGCCAAACAGTCTACCGCTGCCCAGCCCGGCTGCGTCTGGGGCTCCGGAGGTGGTGGCAGGACAGTCTACTATTGCCCGGCCCGGCCCGGCCTGGCTGCAGCCAGTCCACCAGAGGTGGCAGTGGGATGGTCTACTGCCACCTGGCCCAGTTTGGCGCAGTTCGGGTTTTGTACGAATTATTTTTAAAAATTCATACAAACCCAAACCTGAACCAAATCAAGGGTGGGCCCGAAACAGAACCAACCAAACCATCAGTTTTCTGTTTCATGCCAACCTCTAGTTCTGTTAATCTGTTTCAGTGTGTATATCAAAAACACCAAGACAATGGCTGAGATCCTGTTCAAGCAGCGGCTCCATGTGAGACTGAGGCATCATTGTCTCTGGCAATTTTTCAAAGATAAAAAGTTTCTGATTTCCCTGGAAGATCCCGAGGCTTCCATGGAATCCAAACTTACCTCACAATTTCCATCTTAAGTTCTTCACACTGGCCCAAACAGTTCAGCCAATGTCTTTTTGAATATCAATTTTTTTTGTCTGCGGTTTTGTGAATTGAAGCGTAGGAGGTACCAATTGTCTCAAAAGAATTATGTTGCTATTTATAAGACAAATACTTTGGATATAATTAAAATGGATCATATCCACATCTACTTAAAGAATCATACATTTCATCTTCACACAGGTGATTAATAATAACTGATGCGTAGCTGACCTTATGATCCATTAACTCATGAAATGATATTGTATGTACTTCTATGGTTTTGTCATGTTTTTGAAAGAAGAAATAGACATATATAATTATTTTGCATAAAACCACCATTCAGTATATTATTTAATGGCTGGCTGCTTAATCAGATTAATTACTAACAACTAATTATGCCACACCCTAATCTGTTACATTCCTCTGGCAACTTGTGAAGGGCATATTTTATAATATTCACTCCCAGATGAGGAATAAGGATGGAATTCAAGGTTCAACACATGACAACATCTGGCAGCCCAAGTCCTCCCCAGAGAGTTGAAAAGTGTGTGTTTAACTCTTCTAAACTGGAAGTAAATTTGGAACTCTGCCTGTAGGCAAAACACTTTGAGGGAAAGTAAAATAATTTCAGCAAGTCTAGGAGAATTCCCTGTGGCATATTCTAAAAATATATTTTAAAATGGGAAGAGAATGTCTTAACTCTGATTTCCTGATGTTGGAAATAAAAAGAGATATTTTGTTGGGAGCCTGGTTTTTAGAAAGAGAAGAATTTCTCTACTTCAAATTTCTCTTTACCAGATTTATAACATCCTGTAGAGCATACTTTATTTTATATTTATTTATTTTTAGAAAAGCATATGGCTTATGCAATACTTTCTAGTTAATGCAAAGCAATGCCTGGTGATGATCCAAAAAGGCAGAATTCTGACTAGAATGGCACCATCTGCTGTAGATACCTGGAGGAAATCAGTTCTAGGAAAACAAAAAACAAAAAGACTCCTGTTATACCTGCATATGGTAAATGCTCATACTATTAGCAATAGAGATGAGGATGGTTTGCCATTCCTAGGAAATGTCATGGACAGATTAAATGGGAAATCTTGCTAACACCTCCTGTTTCACTGTGGCAAGTGGCCAGAAGTATGGCCTACTGCCATCTCAGTTTTCTCCTCTATAAAACATATATTACCCTTATCAATGATAGGTCTCTGTCTTAGAAAATATATTTGCTGCATAAATAGGATGATTCTGTCCTAGACATTGGATGGTCTCCTGCTTCTATTTTGGTGGGAGAATTAGTTTCGTCTCTGGTGCTTGTGCTACCAAAAGAAATCAGAAAACTCCAGAGGTCTTACAACTGGGTCAAATATTATACTTTGAGGTAAGCAAGACAGATGCATTCTGGCACATTATAAAATTATAATTTAGGATGACCAAGATTAATGCTTCCTCTCGGATGCATGTCTTAATTTGGTGAGGGGGTTATTTGTATCATGGAAGCTGAGAACAATGTTGTCAAGAGGCTGGATTGTATTATTATGACTCAGAAGAGTCACCCAAGGTGAAATAGTTAAAGTCAAGACACTAGATTAAGATTCATCTGCCATTTTAAGGATTAAATGTCATCTCAACAGAAGAGAATGGATTTGATGGGGCATAGAAATCCCTGAGGGCAACTAGTGAGGAGCAGTAGTGGTGAAAATTGCACCAGTGGAAATTCCTTCATAGACAATAATGGTGTCTATGATACTCCAGTTAACTGCTGCTAGTGAAACACAAAATAAAGCCAAGTTAAGCCTCTTCTGTTGGCTGGGTAACTCAGTGGTTTAGGTAGCTGGCTGTGGAGGCAGAGTCAGGAGCCATTTCAGGCAAAGTGGAAAGCTTGTTTTGGATCATCTCCACTGATCACACGTGCCAGAACTGATTCAAACCAGAGCAATCCTACCCACATTAGAAAAAGAGGACCTTGACAGGGGTCAGAAGGATGTGCTTTCTAGCAAATATATCAGCTGACTGCTAGATTTAGAAGCACACCAGCCCATCTCTGAAGCACTGCAAACAATGGGCTAAACAGCTCAGGCAGTCAGCCTCTTAGTTACCTACTGGATAAGAGCAAAGAAGCAATACAAATTGATGAAAGTCTGATGGAGCACAAAGACATCGTTAGAATATGAGGTGTGGGAGTATGAATCAAGGTAATCTGAATCAGTAAACCAAGAAATGGAATGCTTAAATATCACTGTACTGATGCAAGGGAATGGAACAAGTCATTTTCAATCATAATCACAAAGTGTTTTACTGTAGAAATGATAAACTTGCAGGAAACAGTGGCTTTAATAATTTGGCATAATATAGTACAAGCAATTAGGGGCATAATGCAAAGTCAGACTAAATAACACAAATTAGACCTCTTGGAAAATCTGTCAGCATAAACAAAACTCACATCTGTGTTCCAGTTACTGAAGAAGATATACTGTAGATACAAGTGTCCAAGAAGAAATTGCTCACTTGACAAAGCATGATATGCAGCTGCTGCTGAAAGAAAAAAACAAACAGAAAGAAGTGAGTGCTGGTATGTTTCTGGGGTGTATTCAGTTGGAGTAGAGCTGCTTTAGAGGCTCTGCTAATTTAAACTGCAAAGAGCCATGTCTATTGCTAATTTCATATAAACAACAAAGGAAGGAAATATTTTTACTAAATAGAAAGGTAGTAAAAGTTTAAATTTTTGAGGCCCAGAATATTACACTTGTTAAAATGGAGTCTGAGAGAGCAGCTGTAGTTGCCTGCAACACTTGTGCCATGTTTGTCATCTTGACAAAGCTCACAGAGAAGTACACTTGCAGCAAGTGCAAGCTGGTTGCACTACTAGAAGAGAAGGTCCAGCAGCTAGAGGCCCACATATCTAGCCAGCAACAAATTAAGGACTTTGAGCTCTTCTTGGACAGAGCAGAACAGACTATCCTGGACAAAGAAAAGACAGGGCACAGTTCCTAGGAAAAAGTCACTCCAGCAACTGACATAGATGCATGGAAGAATGTGATTCAAAGAAGTAAAAGGGCAAGGGATTGCCCTAAGAGTCTGAAATTACAGAATCAATTTGAGGGTCTTTCCCTCATCACACCTCATGAAGAATGGACAGAGGAACAATTGGTTCCACCCGAGGTCTCTCCGACATCACACTTGATGAGAAACAGAAGACAAACAACAGGAACAAACTGAAAACTTCTCCCTTAATATAGTTTATGAGGTACATGTAGATGAACAGGCTGCAGGAGAGAGGTTCCTTGTACTAGGTGATTCAATTATTAGAAATACAGAGGGATGGATTTGTGATGCACATGATAATCGTATGGTGACTTGTCTGCCAGGTGGAAAAGTTTCATATATCATGAAAAATCTAGATAGTTTGTTAGAGAGAATTAGGAAGGAGTCAGTGGTCATGGTACACGTTGGTACCAATGATGTTGGGAAGGCAAAGCAGTGAGTCCTGGAGGCCGAATTCAGGTTGTTAGGAAGAAGATTGAAGTACTGCACTTCCAAGGTAGCATTTTCAGAAGTGCTGCCTGTTCCTCATGCAGGAACCACCAGTGTGTGGATGATGTGATGGTTTCAAGATGAGGGCTTCAGATTTGTGAGGAACTGGAGAACATTTTGGGACAAGCCAAATATATTCAGGAGGGATGGGTTGCACTTGAACCATGACAGGACCAGATTGCTGGTACTCAAGATCAAAAAGACTGTAGAGCAGCTCTTAAACTGATTACTGCGGGAAAACTGACAGGAGCTGGACATGAAACTGGACTCAAAAGACTGTATCAGAAAAGCATCTATAAATGTTTGTATGCAAATGCCAGAAGCTTCCGGAACAAAACAGGGAGAGCTGGAATACTTCGCAATAGATAAAAATATTGATATTATTGGCATCACTGAAACCTGGTGGATGTATGATAACAAATGGGATACAGTTATCCCAGGCTACAAACTGTACAGGAAGGACAGGAAAGGGCAAATGGGAGGTTGTATAGCCTTGTATGTCAAATGAGTGAGGAAATCGTATGAATTGGAATATCCAGGTGATTTGGAGTCACCATTAGAAACTCTGTGGGTAAGGGTAGCAGGCCACAAGGATGGCCTAACAGTAGGCATATACTATCGGTCTCCAACCCAATCTCCTGAGGGAGACTGGCAGTTGGAGAATGTTGTAAAAGGAGGCATCCAAGAAGTTTATAATGGGGGACTTCAATTACCCTCACATAGGCTGGGTGAACTGTTGTTCAGCACATGATAAAGAGGTAGAGTTCCTCAATATGCTAAATGATTGTTCTCTGGAACAGATGGCTGAAGACCCAACTACAGGTACACAAGAATCCTTGACTTGATCCTGAGTAATACACAGGATTTGGTGTAAAATATTAATGTGACTGATCCAATAGGGAACACTGACCAAAAAACAATTACTTTTAACTTAATCATAGACTGCCAGTCACTGATAAAATCTAACACAGAGATCTTAAATTTTCAAAAAGGCAATTTCCCAATGATGAGGAAATGAGTAAAAAGAGGATGAAAGGGAAAATTGAGAGTCCAAACTCTCCAAGAGGCAGGGAGGCTGTTCACAAAAACAATAGCAGAGGCCCAATTGGAATGCATACCCAAAAAGAAAAAAGGCACTGCCAGGTCCAAGAGGACTCCAATGTGGCTTAGAGCTGAAAGGAAATAGAACAAAAACAAGAAAAGCTCATTTAGAAGATGGAAGGCTTATTCAAACAAGGACGACAGGCAGAAACAAAAATTCTGGCAGGACAAATGCAAGGCAACAATCAGGAAACCAAAGAAAGACTTGGAGGAATGTATAGCTAAAAGCACTCAAAGAATTAACAAGGAATTATTTAAGTACATTAGAAGTAAGACCCCAAATAGGAAGGCCATTGGACCATTAGATGATAATGGAAGGCAAGGGAATATTAAAGAGGAAACAGAGATTGCAGGGAGACTCAATGAATTCATTGAAGAAGACCACATGCCCCAAACAGAGCCTGTCTTCATAGGGAGGAAACCGAAGAATTAAGCCAGATAGAAATAACCAGGGAGGAGTTTCTTGTGTGTCTTGTTAAACTAAATGCCAACAAATCACCAGGACCAGATGGCATCCATCCATGAGCTCTCAAGGTTTAAAGATGAAAGATGAAAGATGAGGTCCTAGCCAAAATATGTAATCTTTCCCTCAAATCAGGTGTTATGCCTGATGACTGGAAGGTAGTGAATGTAACACCAATCTTCAAAAAAGGATCCAAAGGTGATCCAGGAAATTACCGACTGGTCAGTTTGACATGTGTCCCAGGTAAAGTGATCGAAACCATCCTAAAAGATAAAAGTAATAGGCACATAGAAGAGAAGGCGCTTCTGAAGGAGAGCCAACATGGCTTCTGCAAGGGCAAATCATGCCTCACTAATCTGTTGGAATTCTATGAGAGTGTCAACAAGGATGTGGATAAGGGAAATCTAGTTGATATTGTTTATCTGGACTTTCAGAAGGCTTTTGAAAAGGTCCCACACCAAAGGCTGTTGAATAAACTTGCCAGTCATGGAACAAACAGACAGGTCTTGTCCTGGGTCAGCAACTGGCTAAGGGACAGGAAACAGAGGGAGGACTAAATGGACACTTCTCCAAGTGAAGGGAAGTAAAGAGTGAGGTCCCCCAAGGTTCAGTACTAGATGGGCTGTGGCCTGTTCTAGCAAGGCTGTTCTTATGTTTTTATGTAACTAGTGCAAGGAAAAAGAGAATAAAGAAGGAAAACAGGAGAGCTTTTCTAAATGAGAAAAAAAAACACCCAGGAAAATTTAAAACAGATTAGGAATAGTGAAAATAGGGGATTTTATTATCTGATAAGGATAAAACAAAGAGACAGTGGAAACAATGCACCAGGAAAACAATAAAAATAAGATCCAAAGATGAAGAAGAATGTATGCTGCTGAACTACTAATTCAGAAAGTGATGTGAAAGCCACTTTCAAAGCAATTGGGAGAAATAGAACACCAGGCATAGACAGAACACCAATAGAATAATTTCAAGCTGCGGAGACTGAATCTGGCAAAAATTTGATGAGAATATGCTAACTACACATGTTGTCACTGAAAATCTTAATAATAAAATGCTTCACAAAACATGGATAGATGGACAATACATTGCCGTCAAACTGTTGATTACTGATGGGTTTACCTTGACAAAGCAGAGGGCCTGGATTGAGGTACTGACCAACCTGAACATCATCTTATGACAGGGCCTTCAGTCCAATTGCTGGAGGAAAGCCACAGTCATGACCCAGGTTGCCTCTAGGATACCTAACCACTCTGTATACCACTTGTCATATATGGGTGAAAAGTTAATCTGGCCAGTTTCCATCATACTAGGTTAGCTTCTCCCAGCTCTAACCCTGAGATTCCGCTAGGGAATCCTCCACACATGGCATATGGGCAGGCCAGCCTGTTCCTCCCCAACTGACCTGAGCCCAATTTTATTAAGCCATACCTCTCTATAAAGTTGCAACATAGCCATTTCAGACTTCATGCAACGTTAACAACCTAGTTCACAAAAATAGTGCAATTCGTCCTCCCAAATCCACAATGAGACTCAACAAACCTGAATGCCAATATACAGCAAGGCACTCCTACAGAGTGGGGCAGGAGAAGCTTCTCCATACACTGCCCATGTGGATAGAGATGGGCACGAATCAAAAAAATGGTGTTTCATTTGTCGTTTAGGGGGTCCATTTTGGTTCGTTTCCGTTTTTCATGAATTTTTGCAAAACATTCATTTTCGTTTTCATTTGTTTCATTACTGTTTCGTTACCATTTATTTCAATTTTTGTGATTTTTTAAAGCATTTAAAGCAGTTCAATGTATTGCCATAACGAAAACGAAATGGATGACAAAATTTCTGGTGTTTCTGTTCATTTTGTTTCATTTTGGAGACAAAATTCGTTTGTCATTTTGTTATGTAATGAAACGAAAAAATGAAAATGGAAACAAAAAATTGTTCATTTCATGCCCATCTCTACATGTGGACAGCTGAAATGTGCCAAGCCTAAAAGTGGGTCACTCCAATCTTCACCCAACATCTCCCAGCTCTAAATAGATCCACGGAGGGAGTATGCCAAATGCAAAAGAGTCTCCCAGGAGGGGCATGGACTCCAAAAGTCACCAGTACGCTTCGCTCAGGGCACCCCCACTGCCAGTTTGTTCCCCCTTCTGTTCCCTGACCCCAGCCATGTGAGTTTGTGGACTCTTTGCTTCTCACACACCCAGGAAAGCTTTGACTATAACTCTGTCTTAGAACTGTATCCCTTTCCCAGTTTGCTGGCTGCTAGCTAGCCCAGGCCTCTGACCTAGATTCAGAACTGCCATACAGAGACAATTGTTGGGGGAGGGAAGGATAATCTACAAGAAGAGAAAAAAGACTTTCCAAATTTGCCATGCTTGCATAGCAGATTTGTATAGCTTCCTGAAACGCCCCCCCACCATTAATTACTATTATTCATAGTGAGTTCCAGCCTTCTGATTGCTCCCCCATCCCCATGTTTTATGAAGCATTACAGGTGTGATAGCTCTGGTCGACTTTCTAACTGATGCACTTGATTATTCCTTTTGCAACCTCAAAAGAAAATCAATGACATTGTCTTGCAAAGAATCCTGAGCGACAACCTCTGGAGTCCTCCAAAACCATGCATTTCATGTGTGAGATACAAAAGGAATGTAAAAGAAAAGCCCTTCAAAAGTGAAACCAGATACAAGCGATGCCAACACTGATTTCTCCAAAGCCAGTGATTTGCAGGATTAAGTTGCATCCTCAGATCTGTATATTAACTCCTGGCAGCAATTTAGGATTCTAATGCAAAGGGCAGGATGATTGCTAGGTGATTGATATTTCAGATGTTGCACAGAATTAGAATCCCCACATTTTTTTTTTTTTTTTTTTTTTTTAAAAGACTCCTCTGGTTCTGGTTCTTCAATAATAGTCAGATGGCGAGAAATGCAGCAAAATGGAAATTATCCTGGTATAGATATAGCTGCAAGACATGCTTCACCTGCTGGTGAAAAATTTATTCACAACCAGTAGATGTGTGAATAAAACAGGGCTGTACAAAGCAGAGCCCTCCTGATGTTTTTGATGAGCATTTCCCATAAACCCCTACACATCGCCTCAGCCAGGTAGAGATACTGGTAGGACTCACCATTGCCCATCTGTGGGGTAAAATGTTATAGTTTTCCTCATACTTTGGATTAGGGATGGGGAAAGTTCCACACCAACATTTGGGCCACCATCTAGTCTGGAAGGATTAGTCCAACCATCTAGTCTGGAAGGATTCAACTGAGACCTTTCCCTGCTTCTGAAGCCCCATCCTCTCAAAAGATAGAAGAGCTAGGATAACTAATATGACACTGCCCTGGGGCCTTCCCAGAGTTCCTTGTCCCTATTGTAAAGTTTAGAATTTTAGTCAAATTCCTCTAGCTGCACAACAGAAATGCAGAGACTCACAGAGCAGAATAGCCTCAGGTTCCCCAGTTTTAGTCTACTCCATTCCCCCATCAACTGGCACTTACTGTGTCAATCACTCACTCTGAGACAATCTTAGGAGAAAAAAAATCAATAGAGTTTTGAATTACTTACAATTGAACAGATCTATAGTAAAACATGGTTGACCGACTTTTAGCAACAAACCTTATCAGAGACATTGATGGCTTTCAGCAGCAAATTGACTGTACAACAGTTGCCCCTTAGCCACACCTACTACAGGCAGCATGTGAGGTTGCAAACAATTCCAAGAGTCCCTGTTTGCCTTTTCCCAATTGAAGAAGGGGTGGGTGGGCGTAGCATTTATCTATGGCTTCAGGCAGTATTTCTCAAAACAAACAGATTGGAAATAATGAATCATGTGAAACACAGATACATATGAATCATTTCTAGGTAAGTAATAATCTAACAAGCATTTGGCAAATTATAATGAAAGTATTGCAACAGATTTAAGGCATTTTCATGGATATTTTCACAGGGTTATTTTAGGCTTTATACAACGTCTTCTCACTCGAAAGTATTTGCTGCTCTGTTTGATTTTTGAATTTCTGTAAACATTTGCAAGGGGAAATAGTGGACCTGGGGGCAAGAGGATCTGCCTGTATTTGTATTTATAAAATGAAATGAAATGCATTGTTTGCAAGGTTGACACAGCAAAAACCTGAATGACCAAATAGGTGTAAATACTGAAACAAGGGATGTCTGTGCAGGTCTGTTCGGAGCTGCAGCTGAGTCTGTTTTACTCTTCTCTGATTTCCCTCAGACCAGGGGGAATGTGGTTGTAGTCCCAGCTGGTTCCAAGAGAGTAGGCTGCCTCTGGTGCTTACTAAGTTCGTTCACTCTACGCTCACTGTTCTAACTGAGGCAACAAAAGCCATGGGTAAAGTTCTTACATGACCCTGAGCTGCCAAATGGAACAATGTTCTCTCAAGCACCAGCTGCTTCTTTTTCTTTGCACCTTATTATTTGGCCTTCAGAATTACTTGTGACTCAAAATACTTAGGAGCAGCTTTGATTCTGTGATTATAAGCCTCTAGATCTTGGCAGGAGGCATTAAATCCCATGATAAATAAAAAAAATCTGTTTCAAAATATCACTTTAAAAATGGGAAGGGGAACATGCTTTCAGTGTGTAGCTGAGAAAGCAAGTGTGTGTAAGGCCGTTACTTCACGAAGTGTCTCGCTTCGAACCGACCTTGCCTTCGCTGTGAATTCGGTGGCGGTCATGTGGTCTCCCTTTGATCCCACCCCTGTTTATCAGTGCTCACGCGCTGCATTTTTACTACCGAATCAATTACTACCTCACGTGCTCCCTTCGCATTAGGACGCCGCTTTGCAACGTTCGCTTGTTCCCATCCTTTAAAAAAAAAACTCAGCGTATCGATGCATCAATACTTGGCTGTCATTTCCGACAGAACTGGTTATGTGTCTAATCTGGTGCTGGAGAGAAGCGGGCTTGAATCCCCCCCCTTACGTGGGGAGACTTGAAAGCCAGCAGGGTAAGGGACTTCTGCCCAACCTCTCCCCTTTGGATGCGTCTTTCCTCCCTCCCCATTCCCTTCTTGCTCCCGGAGGGTGTGCGGTATGATTTTCAAGTCCACCCTCTGATGCAGACCCGACCAGATCGCCCGGCAGCGGAACTCCCTGGGCGTCCCATGAGGGGACGGAGGTGATCGGGCTTGAGGGCGCGTTGCCGAGTCGGAGCGCACGCGCTTCTCACCGCGCCGAGCATCTTCAGTTTGGAAGCCGAAAGGGTCGTTTGCAGAGTTTGGATATTTAAAAAATAAAAATTAAAAAACCCGAGTCCACACGTCACGTTGGGAGCGAAGCGAGATGCGAAGCGAAAAGATTCCCGGCAACTGGCAGTGGTACCACTCGCCCCGGTTGGAGCACAGTAAAGGGGGCGTGGTCGGGGTGGCATCGCAGCCAAAAAGGAGGGGTGTGCGGACTGAAACGATCGATTCGCACAGAAAGGAGGGGTTGCCGCGAAGCGAGCGGTTCGTGAAGTAACGGCCTAAGACAGCGAGCAAGCGAGAGATACTGAGTTTACTAGTGCTCTCTGTGTGAAATGTTGTAATGTGAGAAGGGTGGGTCCTTACTCCTGTAGCACTTTTAAAACATCCATACACAGTGCTATGGCACTGAGAGCCACCATGATGTAATGGATACAAACAGACCTGAATTCAAATCCTTTCTCAGTGAAGGAAACCCACTGGAGGGAGTACCTGGCAATGGCAAGATACAATCTGAATGTCTTATATATTTTGAAAGCCCTGTAAGGGTCACCATGTTTTGGAAGCAAAGTGACAGTGCATGAGAACAACACAACTCTCACTTTTAAAAAAGAACCTTTGATTTTCTTACATCCCATTGCACAAACATTTGCTCAGTCTGGAATAAAGTAAGACAATGTGATTGGATTAAAATTCAGCCACAACTTCATTGAACTATTTAACCTTGGACTTCCCTTTTTACAAGAGCGGCTGATTATAATGCAAGCCGATCTGGGTCTGGAGTCTACCTTGACTTCCACCCATGCCTATTTTCAATGAGTTCCCACATCAGAAGCATGGTGCCCATCTGTTCACCATGCCTCCAAACTCCCGGGGACTGATTCCTTCAAGGAAGCCCTCAAACCAAGCCATACAGCATCATGTGGTGTGTCTCAGGGTGTGAAATCCACATACATCATATCCTCATGATCCATGCACTGTATGAGGGAGAAAAGTCACTCCAGCTGTGCATGTCCAGTGGTGGGAGCGTAGCTAAAAACCTGTTGGGAGCCATTTAGCTCTGCAAGGATCTGGCTTAGATCAACAACATTTCCCTCATGTTGCTCTTCTTCACTGTCAGATTTTGTTCCTTCACCTCCCTGATCAATAGCTCAAGCTCATCAAAGTATACACTACATAATTTTAAAGCTTGCAAAAAAGGAGATTGGCCAAAGACAAAGACTAATCATTAGATATGGGCATGAAATGGAAAAATACTGTTTCATTTTGTTTCGTTTCATTGCTCATTGCATGTTGAGCAATTCATAATGAAACAAAATGAAACAAAATTATTTGGAAGTTGCCCCTGGCTTAAAGCCACCCCCTCCCCACAGCTCGACCTGTCAAAACCAGCTGGTTGGCAGTTATGGGGGAGCAGAGCAGTGTTTTTTTTTAATTTAGAGCTGCCCGCTGCACTCTACCATTGCTGCCACCGGCACCCAGTTTTTTGTTTGTTTGTTTGTTTTTGGACAGGTCTGGTTGTGGGGAGAGGTGCTGGCCCACTCCCCACAGCCTGACCTGTGGGGGAAAATCCAGCTGGGTGCCAGTGGTGGTTGCCACAATGGGAGAGAGAAGTGGGGTTTTAAACAAGGTGCTGCTTGCTTCACTCCCCCATTACTGCCGCCGCCACCACCCAGCTTTTTTTTTTTTTTTTTTTTGACAGGTTGGGCTGAGGGGAGTGGGGGCGGCCATGGGGTAGTCATTATTTTAAAGGTTCAAATTAGAAGCGTTAGGTCGACTTTTACAGTCAGACAAGAGGGGGAAATATGGTGAGGAGTTCCGTAAGAGTGTGGATCCGCATGCAAAATATTTCATTCTGCATGGCAGCACTCCAAAGTCAGGGAGCAACACTTGTAGGCTGTGAAAATGCTGCTACTGCCTTTTTCTTTTCTTTTTGTCTGAAAGAGAGGGGGGAACCTCCCTTTACCACCAAATCTGCTCCGCTCAAAAGTAGAGACATGACCAAGCCCCCAAACAGGAGCACAGCCTTGGGCTTGCTCAAGGAAAAGTCCCTACAGCTGTTGGTCTCATTGGGCTTTCTTGAGAATCTGCCTGCATGGGACAATGCGGGTGGCTCTTACTGGTGAGTAACCCCTCCTTCCCCATAGAAAAGTACCAACAGCTGTTGCTCAGCAAGAACCCTTTCAAACCACCAAATCAGTTCAGTGGTGTTTGTTTGGGGATGGGGAGAGGAGCAATATGCATGTGTGCCAGTGTAGCAGTTACCTGTACCTCATTTGGCTGTACCCATTCAGTCTCCACTGCTGGTCCAGCCCACTATTTCTTCTACATTGGCATGAGGTCAAGTGCCTAAGGTTCACTAATCCCTTGCATCTCTGCTATCACTAAGTCCACACTGCACATGGCAACCACGTAAGTCTGGGACTGTAAACTGGATTGCATCATTTGTCATTGGATCACTGATGCAGATGGGTCTGCTGCCTGGTTGACCACACCCCAGGAGAGCCACCATTTGTGAAGCCCCTGATGGACTTCACACTTCTTTCCAAAAAGCAATCCAGAATAACATTAGTTCACCCAAATACTAAGCGCTGCCATTCTTGAATCTAGTCTCCATGTAAGATCTCATTTTAAAAGGCCCCACTATCTCTTTTAATCTGATCTCCCTCTTTTCAAGTGCACAGAGTCCTCCATATGGCTTTGTAGTCCAGCCACTTTTCACCCTCCAGGGGACACACAGGGGGAGAGTGGACTGGGTCTTTCACCTGCTACTGCCAAGCTGTGCCGTTAAAACTGCCCATGGCCACACTTTGACATTCCACTTTTGTTGCCCAGGTTGTGAAGGGGGGCAGTGCAGACTTGTCCAGTCTATTTATAGGTTGCCTGTCCCCTGCCTGACTGGTGACATAGCTGGTGCTGTGTGCAGCTTATCCAGACAGGCAGGCACAGAAGCCCAACCTCTGAATCACAGAGGGTCCCTTCTGTCCAAACACAATGGCTCCTCTAAATATTTCAGAACTCATCACCACTTATGCCTAAGTATCCATCATCAACTTTCAGCCTATGCTGATTCCCTCTCCAAGTCCCCCATCCATGCCACCCATGACAAGAACCCCAGGTAATAACCCTCTGTGTGTTTCCTCTCCATCCTGTTGCATGATCTAACCCATCACCAGTAAATATTTGTTGACCTTTTCTTTTCTGGTCTGTTATATGCAGAAGTCATGTCTCTGAACAAAGAAGATCCATTTAGGAGTCATAGCTAGGTAATATTTATAAAACTACTGATACAACTTTTCTCCTAGAACTGGCAGTCTAATATTTTTACAAAGCCATTTAAGCTAGCAGCCAATCTAGATGCCATATAAATCATCCATTTGGGGACTAGGATGTGAGGTGCAGATCAGTGACACCTAGCATAGTTCTTATATTATTAATGGGCAGATGTATTATCCTTTGGCATAATAAGGCTCAATGCTATTAGCAACCCCAAGGCTATTATCAACTTGTTGATATGTCACTAAAGCTGGCTGAGGAGGCATCATCTCTGAGAGCAGTAAGGGTGGGAAATAATTATGAGTGCCACTCTGGTTCATTTTCCCTTCCCCAACCCAAATTTGCTTTGCTTTGCCTTCAAAATCCCATTGGAAACAGGATAGCCTCGTTTGACCATGAGTAGAAAAAAAGAGATAAATCATCCTTGTCATTTCAAGTTGACCCTGGTTTGCACACATGGAATGCTCACCCAACTGTTACATATCTTGCAGCAGGGCTTCCTGCAAATGCACACTTCTGTAGATCAAGGCAAAACATGTGTGAGGTCTAAATCAGGTTTGAGACATTAGTATTTAATTATTGTTTACATTTTCACTGCCACATCTATGATGGAGGCGGAACAAAAAAATAGTTTGGGTTATAAAGGAATGACCTTGTTTGTTTGGCCCTCACACTAATGCTGCAAACTCAATCAAAGCAAAGGTGATTTAACTACCTTTACAGCACTTGGTATTTCAACTGAAGCAACAATGATTTAACTGCCCTTTTGGTATTTCAAATAAACCACATTCCCTTTTCATGGCAGCAGAAACAGAGCCATTTGGTTAATTACGTGTTATTTTTGTACCCAATAATATTTTGAAAGAATATTTGACTTGGAAACTGCTCACCTCATTTCTAAGGCTCTTTTTCACAGATGAGTCCCAGAAATCAATGGGAATTACTTTCTAGTAAGGCTGTTTAAGATAAAGACATGGCACTGAGGATCCGATTGCTATAGCTTCTCAGTATTATTTTCAGCACACAGAATGTTGCAAGGTGAACTTTCAGAATAGCTGAACAATGGAAGAGTACAACAAGGTCAGCTTTGGATTATTATTTTTTCAAACAAACTTGCTTTACCTGAAAGTATCATCTACTATACATAGTGTTTCATAAATACCTAATTGCCCTTTCAGGCGCTGTAAGTACTTGTATATATATCCAAGCTACTATTAGCATTTTTTAAAAATGCTAAAATCCTGCATGAATTAAAGCAGCTTAAATTGAACCAAAGTGAATGGGATTTAACTTATAGGGTCACAGCCTTTTTCTAAAGGCCTGCTCCATCACCAGGTATGTGGTAGTTCTACCTAGTAACTACTATGCACTATTGGTTGCAAACATGTATTTTTTCCCCACTACACAGTAGTGCTATTTTAGACAGCTGATTTTATCTCTTGCTTATTCTTTCTTTCTGTCTCCTAGCTGGAATGAAACCCAAAGATAAGGATATTAAGCATGCACAAAATGATTCTGCTGGAAGCTTTTTCCATTAGTGAGTCACAGGCTAGAAGTCTTTTCATATACTCCTTGTCAAAAGCAATTAATATCTAGCTATAATGAAGTTGTAAGGGAGGGGAGGGTTAATCCCTCAAGTGATTTAAAAGAATTAACTAAATGTTGGCATCTTTTCAATTACACTTTGTTACTGTCCATGGTTTTGGGCCAAGAATATTATGAAGATAGTCGTTGTCCATCAAAATAGGTGACATTCATAGGTAGCTGTAGCTGTGCCAACTCCCCTGGGGCCTCTCCCCCCCCCTTGTTCCCCAGATTACTCCACCACCTAAGAGGGAAGAATACATTTATATGCCTTTCTGAACTTCTTTACCAAGAACACTTCCTGAGCTGCTTTGTAGTAAAACCCTTCTCCCTGCCAGTGATACAACATCTGTGCCCGATGCATAAGAATTGCCAGGTTTCAGGACACCATCTAAAGACTAAGGGAATTAATCTGAATTGTGCCAATGGAGGAGAAAGTTGGATATTGGTATTGACACCTGGGCAACCTATTCCATCTTTCCTAAGCTGGTTCTGGGCATCAGCAAAAAAGGCATTTGTATATGATTGTCCTTTTGCAATGTGAGCATACGGTATATTGAAAAGCTCAGAGTGTCAGAATTGGACTGTAGAGAGAGCTTGTTGGATATACTTGGATTGTTCATGTCTCGGAACATGCCAGGGATATGGGAGGGCCAGCAGCTACATTCCTCACCTTCTTGCAAAAAAGGCAGACTTGGAATATCTTCTCATGGACACACCCATGATATCACAAATGCTCTGCCAGATTAGATTTGGTCCTAATCTCAGGGAATGGGACACTCCTTATCTGGCAGCCTTACCAAGGCAGAATTGCAATATGGGATCCAGACAAGGCAAAGTGATTTGTTATATCAAAGCCAGCAGCCCGTCCTTACTGCACATTCTGCAAAATTGTTCCATACAGTTTCTATTTGAATGGGTCACATGCCAATGTGAACAGGACAGAAGACTTTGCCATGGTAAATAAAACTGTGAGAAAGAAGAAAGCAAAAACAAAACAAAACAACATCCTTTGGCATATCCTGAGCCTCCAGAGACGGGACGTGATGAAGCCCTGGTGTTTCACCACTCATCTAAACTAAGTACAGTAGACAACACACACATACAAACCACAGTCAAATTATTTTGACATGAGAGCTGAGAAGCTCACAATCACCACCCTTTCCCTCACAGAAAGAAGACAGCAATAAACAAAGTAAATAACTCATAATCTGTCCCTTTGTAAGATATTTTTTAAAAAATCAGCTCTTCATGGCAGCTGTCTCACTTTGCTTCATTTCAGAGAGGGTGCTAAATACAGTGTATAACCAGCATGACATAGTAGTGGTAAATTCAGTCATGACCAGCAGGTCAAGTAAGGTTGCATGTGACTGTAGCCTTTTGCATATATGATAATAATCATCATGTATCTTTGAGTCAATTTAACCTGAGACTTCTGCTCCTAAATCATTTTAGGACACTTATAGTTTAGATGTGCTATAGCACTGGACCTGAAGAAGCAATGGGGTTCAAGAAGGTACCACAAACAGAAGGCAAGGGGCTTGTGGGGGGGGGGGAGAGGAAGATATAGATTTAGGGGCTCAGTTATGTTGGTGGAGGACCAATGAAAATGTGGTTCCTTTGTTTGTGCAAACAGAAATAGTCCTTCTGAATGAAAGTCAGTAATTTGGTGGGGTCCCTTGTGGATTTAATACATGTGCCAGAGCATTCAACCAAGATTCAGCAATAAGTACTGGCTGTAAACAGCTACCAGCATGAGGCAGAGTAGCAAAGTGGGGCCCCACCCTATCTCCAGCAAGTCAAGGCGGCATAGTTCTCAGAACCATTCACACTATTTCAGCACTTAAGAGGAGCCTCTTTCCCATTTCTTGCTGTCAAGACATAGCAGTAACACACTCAACAGCTTTCAATTGTTCTGCCATTTCATGGCTTCCAAAAATCAGCCATCTGAGGTGGCTGCCTCACTTAGCTGCATGGGAGTGCCTGGTTCTTCAGGAAGAATTCAGTCTGTAATTTCACACACTTCAGCTGCTGAGATATATTTTTCAGCTGCTGATAGTAGACTGTAGGGCTAGTTGTTTGGCGTATCTTTCCCCCTTAGAATGAGACACTCCCACACCTTTCGAGTCAGTGGAGTAAATTATACAGCACACGGCTGAGTGGTACATTCACAAGCACAAAATGGTAGTGGTAGTGTGATATCTGTCTGTCCAGTGGGTTTATGGGCAATAAACCTTGCTAAGAAAAATGCATCTAGTATAGCTGTGCTTATTAAGTTTCACCTTTCAGCTGCTGGAGTAGATGAAGGTTTGTATGTAGACCTACACACTCATCATGTTTCAGTGATTATCTCCCCATGAGATGTGGCAGAGTGCTGTTCTTCCCATCAAACATTGTTATTTCTTACTGGAATGAAAAAGAGTGTGTGATCTGCTACCCATGCACATTTGTCACATCTTAAAAATCAGGATCGCAGGATGTTTCTCTCCTCTCCTCCCCCCTTGTGTAATTTTTCTTCCTCTTAATTGAACTTGTAAGAGACTCAAGAGCCGGAGGAAAAGGGGATGAGTTCTAATTGCTTGCAGGCTGATTTCTATCATCTTAAAGTTCACGGTTATATCAGTGATAGTTTGAAGTTCAGTGGTGACCATAATCAGGCTTCAAAGGGAGCAGTCTGTCCCAAGTGGTGCTTCAGTTCCTTTCCTGGCAGGAGAAGGGGATATCTTCTGATCTCTTTTTTAAAATTAATATATGGGTAAGTATTGCTCTTTCAACTGAATGAACATGAAGCATTTCAAAGAATAAAAGAAACACATAAAGGCTAATAATTTCAAAGGTTTGTTTATGCATAGGGAAATTACTCCTGAGCAGAGATATAGGAAAGCTGAATCTGAAGTCAGTTTTTTGCCTGCAGTCTCCCCAAAGAGCAGCACAGAAGAAGTTTGTGAAATTTAAATGGAAAGTCACAATAATTCATAACTATGCTACATTTTCTTAGCTCTGCTCCTCTGCTTGTTATGGCAGCCAGAAATAGAATAATATTGTAGCTGAAATTTTTTTGTTTACAAGATATTGGTTGTCACCTACCTGTGGCTTTCCTCCTTTCAACATTATCACACACACACACACACACACACACACACACACACACACACACACACACACACACACACACACACACACACACACACACACACACACACACACATTATATGTATCCTGAAAGATTCAGAAACCTAAATAAATAGAACCTGTCCTGAAAACTGTAGTAGCATGCTAAGTAAATATGTCTCCAGATTTATTTCTGTACATATATATATATATAAAATCTTTTAACAGCTGAACTGACCTGAGGCATGTGGCTGCCAAAGTGAAAGACAAGGTCCCTCCTGCCAATTCCATCTACACAAACTAACCAGAATGGCAGGGAAATCTAACTTCAGCACTGGTGATTGAAAAACGTTTTCCAACTCACCTGAAACCAACAGCCTAACTGAGGGCATCCTGTCCTGCCTCCAGCAGAGAACAGTCCAGGAAATGGAATTGGTTCCCCTCTATATCACCCAGCTTCTGTCTCTTAAGGCAACTGCTTTAGTCTGCTTAGGGCGTTTATACACGACCCCTAAACTCCGGGGCAAATGGCTCCCAGCTCCGGAGCTTAAAAATGTTTCCCCACCAGCTCTGGAGTTAACAGGAAATTAAGTGTGACCACGCCCACTTTAGCGCGTCCCAGCGCGCCTTTCAAGTACCTGCTCTTTGGAGGTGAAAATTATTTAATCCGGTATAACGATAGTGAGTGCGGGGCTCTCCTTGCTTCTATTTGTTGTTTTTTGGCTCCCGCCCCTTTAAGAGCTACTTTTACAGAGATGAGAGGTAGAATGGAGGTGAGCAGCATGCTTTTCTTTCTCTTTTTCTTCTTTCCCTCACGCAGCCAGCAGCCAGGAAATGCGGAGGGGGTGGGAACACAGGAAGAGCGGCAAACCCCTAAGATCTCTGGTCCGAATTTAAGTGGCCAGCGGATCTTAGGGGTCGTGTAAAAAGGCCCTTAGTGGTCTATTTCTGCTGTGGTTATTTAACACTGGTATTTGCCCAATGCAGTTGCATTAGGCCAACTAGAAAGAAAGAAAGAAAGAAAGAAAGAAAGAAAGAAAGAAAGAAAGAAAGAAAGAAAGAAAGAAAGAAAGAAAGAAAATGGAAATCTTTTATATAGAAAACCAGTTAAGGGAAAGAAGGGGGTTGTTAAATATGGTTACAGAAACTTTTGAGGCTGCCTGACATGTTTGTAAGTCTGCTGCTAAGTAAGCTGTTGGAGGGGAAGAAGCAGAACATGGCCCAAGGGAGGAAGAAAATAAGGCAGGATGAAATCTGTGAGTACCCATCTCAGGGTTTCTGCAGAGCCAGAGAAGACAAAATGAAACAACACTGGGATACATATTTGCACTGAGTGACTTCTGTGGTAATTTTAAAAAATTCATAGGGATTGCCACATATAACTGGGTATGAAAAAGTTTTATGTCCACTGGAATGTTTGTGGAAGTAGAAACAAGGAAATTCCATAACACCAAAATTTCTGGAATGGCAACTACAGGTCCAAATTAATAGCAGTGTTTGTTTCAAGTGGCATTGCTTTTCTTTTTAATAAAAGGCAGAAATAAGACAAATTCTGCATTTAAACAACCTACTACTGCTAATTCTGATTTCTTTTAATGACATAGAATCTGAAGGGGGGGGGAACAGCTGCTTGCAGTAACATATAGCATTACAAGCCTGAAGAAGAGAGTTGACTGGATTGAAAAATTATATTGCTTCCTGAGGGAATACCCCCCCCCCCACAGACACACACACAGGATAGAAGGCCATTATTTGTCCCTAGCAATATACAGATTACAGAAGTGATGAATGTGGCAAGCAAGTTTCCCACACATGAAATTCTGTCCACTGCTTTTCTTATCACCTGCCCTAGAGCAGAAATGACAACATGGGAAAGATGTGGGGGAGTGCATCTTTTTCTATCAAACATCATTTTCGTGCCTTAAGTTTTCCAAATGATGTCTCTGAATGCAAAAAAACAGCATGCTCTTTTTTCATTTTGTTACATAATGAATTGTTTTGTTATGAAACAAAATGAATGAACACGTGTCAGCCCGAATCAAACCGAACCCCCCTTTTTTTGTTCAGAAACTGAACCAGGGAGCTTCCTTGGACTCTTCCCTGGAAGCTCCCCAAATTTGGAGCAGTTTGGGGTTCAGTGTTTCAGATGGTAAGAGGAAAGGTGGTGTGCTGCTAGAGCAAGATCACCACCACCACCCAGCTGGTTTTGACAGCTCGGGCTGCAAGGAGGGGGGCATGGTTTACTCCAGCTGACATATCTTGCTTCAGTGAATGGTAGCGGTGGCAAGGCGGGCTTTACCATGGGTCTTGCTGCTGCCAGTTGCCCAAAGTGAGGACTGGCAGCTGGAGAGAAGCCACCTGGCTATGGGGAGGGGGAGCAGCAGCTTCCCCGTCACAGCAGGGGAGGTGAGAGGGTGAGAGTTGACTTCACAATTTGCCCTCTCAGCTGCCTGCTGTGTCGGTGAAGCTGGAATCCCCTTGCTATGTCAGGGCAGCTGGGATCCTGCCTTCTCAGACACAACAGAGAGCTGAGAGGGTGAGCAGTGACTTTACTCCTCGCACTTTCAGCCCCCTGTTGTGTTGGGAAAGCTGGGATCCTCCTGCTGTGTTGGGGAAGCCAAAAATTGAGGGCAGCCAGTGTGGCAGAGAGCAAAGTTGGGTGGCTGGTTGCAAAGCCTTGAAGTGCAAGAAAGGCTTTGCAACCTGCCACCTGCTTTCGCTCCCAGCCAGATTGGTGGGGAGCAAAAGCAGGGGGCAGGTGAGGGGTGATTCTCCTGCTCATCCACTCCCCCTGGGGTTAGAGGAGAAAGAATGTGCTTTTAAAACACCCTTGCTTTTTCAAGGTGTGCAAGGGTCTTTTAAAATCAGATTCTTGCTGTCAGAGCTGGGATCTCCCTGCTGTGTCAGGGAAGCTGGGATCCTGGCTGCCCTGACACAGCAGCGGTCTAACAGGGCAAGTGCTGCAATCAGTAGACTGCAGCAAGATCCATCAGGTGGAGTAAAGCCGTGTGATCCTCCCCACAGCCCGAGCTGTCAAAACCAGCTGGGGAGCGGTGGCAATCTTGCTGCAGCCTGCCACCTTTTCCCTTACCATCCAAAACACAAACTGCTCCAAATGGAGAGCTTCCTGGGAAGAGTCCAAGAAAGCTCCTCCTCATAGAGTACCAGATTGTTTCATTTCATTTCCTTTAAAAAAAATACTAACAAAATGAATTGAAACTAGGCTGATACTTCACATCCCTCTCACTGCAGTTCGCGGCCCCACTGGAGACTGGTTCGAAGGAACGTAACCTCATGTCCTTGTGGGGTCAATCCGAGTTCAAAGGAATGGAACCTCGCGTCCTTGTGGGGTCAATCTGAGTTCACCCCAACCACACCCCCTGAACTGCGCTCCAAGCGGGATGAGAGATTCCTGGCCTGGAGCACGGGAATCTTTTCAATCCACTTCTCTATCCATGTTGAAAACCGATTTCAACATGGAGGCAAGTTCACCTCGGCTCGAGGAAGGACATGAAGTAACCACCTAAGAAAGGGAAAGGGAAAGGGAAAGGGAAAGGGAAAGGGAAAGGGAAAGGAGTCACTATATTTTCATTTTGTGCCCATCTGTAGTAGTAAATCTGAAAGAGCCATTCAGTGCAAATACAGTACAACATTATCATTTCTTTCCAATTACATACTGGATAATAGTTAACCCAAGAGCAGCTAGGGGCAGATGTAATTTTCTCCTGCTTTTGCCATTGAAGCCTGACTTCTCCAATCACCACTGACCCATGAAACAATAACCTGGATTTGTACCTCCCATCCCCATCTAGACCACAGCAAAACAATGTTGAAATACATATAATCAAGCACTTCCTGGTTCTGGGGCAACTGTTGATTTATTCTTCAGTGAATTCAGATTCTTTCAGTGACCCCTGCCTAACTTGCAAATCAACTCCTTCCATATTTTGTCATCAAAACAGATTGTTCCGTTACCTTAATAAACAGCAGGTTGTTTATGAAGGCGATGGGGGTTCCAGGTTACAATTATCATCCGATTTCCCTGTCTTTTTGTCAATGGGAGGATTGTTTGCTTGTCATTTCTTCCCAGCTTCTCTGTGACATATGATAATGACAAAACAGCATGAGATTCCCCCATCCCCACTGATATATTGTGTGGGTTGAAAACTCACCACAGTGGGATAATGCAATAGATTTCTTGGGGCAAACCAGCAGGCTTAACATGGTTGAAACTCATTGCTTACACCTTTCTAGGTTAGAATGTTAAACAGCACCTACCTTGCTGGTCTGTTGTATATGTGAAGAATAACATATGCAACTTTGACTTCTGAAACAACATCTTACTTCTGGGTTATGAAAATGTTACATCTGCCTAGATGAGGGTTAATTCTGCTCTTTCTGCAGAACATCTGCAATTAAATATGCATGCCTGAATGTGTTTATGTCTTTTAAATACATATGCATTTTAGATACTTTGTTTCCTTTACAGTTTCTTAGAATGAAATAAGAACAATTCTCAAGTTCAACATACTGAGAAAAAGCAAATATATTTGCTAAGGGAACTCTTGTTTACCCTATATAGACAGAATTAGCTCCATTTTGCTTCCATTTGTTTGCCTCCCCAGTTGTTTGTTTGTTTTGAAGCCATGAACCATTAGGAAATCTCATTCATAGCTCTGTTCTAGAGATGGGCATGAACTGAAAAATGGTGATTCATTTCATTTTGTTTTGTTTAAGGCTTCAGTTTGTTTTGTTTCATTTTTAATTAATTTTAATTAATATATATATATGTTTTCGTAGATTTTCACGGGTATAGGTATGCATGTTAGGGTGGATTCGGGTTTCTTCCCGTGTAGAAATCTGGTTGTTTTGGCGACGTTTCGACGAGGTCTCACTCGTCATCTTCAGGCTGGTGTTCTGGCTTCTTTCTTCTTGAAGCAAAGCGTGATCTCAGTTGAAGTCCTTCTATAAATACTGCTGGGGGGGTGTGTGGTTTGCTTGCTCTGTTGCTGATTGTAGGTTCCTTTGTTCCTTTGTTCTTTTGTGATCTGCTGTGTGGCTGAGGCGATCGTTAAGGGATTAACTGCTGATGGCTGTTTAGATGGCTGTTTACATGCTGGTGGGTTAGATGGCTGGTAGGTTCTGGCAGTATCCTGGGCTTTGGTGGAGTGGGGTCCTGTGTCTTGTGAATTCATTTTGGTCTGGCTACGTGTCTGTGGTCTCCCAATGTTTTTGGGGTGTGTGAGTGTGCTCCATGTGGTGACTGGAGTGGGGTGCCGCGGTAGATGGTGCAGTCGTGGTTTTGTTATTGGATGGTGGTTTCGTTTCATCTGTGGGAAGGGTCTGGGTTTGTGTTTGGTGTGGATGGAAGGTGGTGGCATCTTGTGTCCTTTTGGACCTGGTGTCAGTCTTTGTGACAGAGGCTCGTCTGTTGACCAGGGCTAGTTTCCAGATGTCAGGCAAGCGGGAGGTGTCATCACGTTTATTCATGTTGTTTGGGTGTTTCTCTATTTCAATGGCTTCCATGATTATTCGACTGTTGAAGTGTTCAGTTTTGGAGATGAGTTTGGTTCTTTCAAAGTCAATTTCATGACCTGTTGTTTTTATGTGCTGGAAGAGAAGATTTTTCTTCTTTTTGACTGCGTTCTTGTGTTCTGCGATGCGTGCGCTTATTCTCCTGTTTGTTTGTCCGATGTATGTGGCTGGACAGACTTTGCATGGTATTTCGTAGACTCCTTGGTTTTCTAGCTCAATCTTGTCTTTGGGGTTTCTTAAGATGTTGGCTACACCCCCAGCAGTATTTATAGAAGGACTTCAACTGAGACCACACTTTGCTTCAAGAAGAAAGAAGCCAGAACACCAGCCTGAAGATGACGAGTGAGACCTCGTCGAAACGTCGCCAGAACAACCAGATTTCTACACGGGAAGAAACCCGAATCCACCCTAACATGCATACCTATACCCGTGAAAATCTACGAAAAATATATATATATATATATATATATATATATATATATATATATATATATATATATATATATATATATATATATATATATATATATATATATATATATATATATATATATATATATATTAGTTTTTTCCCCATTTCCGGGTTCAGGCCCCGTGCTACAGCTGTAGTGTGGGACACTTTTTTTGTTTGTTTTTTCCCCTTTCAGCACTGACCACGTGGCCCCTTGGACCCAGTCAGTGCTTATTATTATTATTATTATTATTATTATTATTATTATTATTATTATTATTATTATTATTATTATTATTATTATTATTATTATTATTATTATTATTATTATTATTTTAGAGTGCCGACCAGGAGAGAACACCTTCCACTCCCCCACCCACCCCTGTGCTGCATCAGCCTGGTGGGGGGATTCCTCCTCCTCGCTTCCCTACACATGCACACACTGCCAGAAGCGCCCAGGTGAGCAGCTCATCAGCTGCACATGTGCCTCCCCTGCTGGGAAGGACCAGAGCTTCCTCCACTGTGATGTGGGAATCCAGGTAGTAGCGCCACTGGCAAGCGGACGGGCTTGGGATTTCACCTTTTGGGCGGCGGCCCCAGTTGGGGAGGCTGGAGGCAGATGTGGTGGCAGCGTGGTTCCCCCCACTTCCAAGTTCAGGCCCCATGCTATAGCTCTAGCATGGGGCTTTTTTGTTTTTTGTTTTCCTTTCAGTGCCGACCACTCAGCCCCTGGGGCCCAGTCAGTGCTGTTCTTTTGTATTATTATATTTTTTAATTTTAGCATGCCGACCAGGCCACCCTTGGGGTCCGGTCGGTGCTCCGCCCTATTTTTGATTTATTTTTATTTTTATTTTAGTTTAGTTCCCCCCCTCCAGGTTCAGGCCCTGTGCTACAGCTGTAGCGCAGGGCTTTTTGCTTGTTGATTTTTTCCTTTCAGCGCTGACTGCACGGCCCCTGGGGCCTGGTTGGTGCTTATTATTATTATTATTATTATTATTATTATTATTATTATTATTATTATTATTATTATTATTATTATTATTATTATTATTATTATTTAGTTTAGGGTGCCGACCAGCCCACCCTTGGGGCCTGGTCAGCACTACATTTTTTTTTTACTGTGCCAAGCCAACCACATGGCCGCACTACAGCTGTAGTGCGGCCGTCAGCTTTTTCTCCCCTGGTCGCTGTCCCAGAAGTCAGGAAGACCGCCCTCCGGACCAGCACCAAGTAGAAGACAGCTCCGCTCCCCCATTAACAAAATGAACCTAACCGAACCAATTTTTCCCGGTTTGTTTCATTTCGTGTAAAATTTGCTCCTAGGGTTGTTATTCATTTTGTTACATAACAAAACGAATAATGAATAACGAAACAAAAAAATCATTTTGTGCCCGTCTCTACTGTGTTCTAAACAGGTCAGTTTGTATTAGGACTTGCAAAGATAAAACTATTGATGGCTGCTGGTTAGGATGGCTATCTCATGCCTCTGATATAGGTCAGTAGTTTACAATGCCTTGCTGTGTAGCCAGGAACTGGGGTTTGGCTCTTTTTGTGCTTCCCAGAGCATGTCTGACTAACTATTTCCTAACATATGTGCAATCTTGGACCAACTGTATTGGGCCAAAGCAAAACCAGTAGTGCCTTGCAAACCAGTTCTGTTTGTATACTTTATGTACCATGTATTTTATATATTGAAAATAAAGACAGGCACAAACCACTGGTTTGGTGTTTTGGCTTAGTTCATTTCCTGGCTGAACAGCTGAATTTGGTTTACTCCAGCAGACCGTCCTTGTCAATACAACCTTGGTGAGCTGAGACACAAAGTCAAGGAAGTCCAAAATCTGAGTGAAGGCAATAAATGGGGTCAGGAATCCAGAGACAAGAAAAATAGCCAGATCAAAAGCCACAAGCCAAAGTCAACCCAGAACAGTAGTCACCACAAGCAAACAGAATTTTAGAGACATGGGCAAAGCAGTACAAAATGTCATAAGCAGCCAGGGGTTCAGCAACAATGGTCAGGACACAGTGCAGACAGACCAGAGAAGGCTTTGCCTCCAGTAAAAGCACAGTTCCATGCTGAGCTTTACATAAGTAGGTTGATGAACCTTTACTGTGAAGTTAGATGTAGACAATGCATATATCTTTGGCTGGTCACCTGCAGAATTAGTCCTTCCAAATCTTATAGGAGGAAGCGTTTTCCTTCAAAGAGAGACTCAACTCCTAAAGAAGCGTTTTCTACCAAGAAGCCTTTCCTTGTAGCCAGGCATGGAGCCTCGTGGCACAGTGGTTAAATGCCTGTACTGGAGGTAAAACTGTGCTCATAACCTGGGGTTCAATCCCAGGTAGCAGATTCATGGTTTGCTCAGCCTTCCATCCTTCCAAGGTTGGTAAAATGAGTACCCAGCTTGCTGAGTGAGGGGGCAACGTGTAGCCTGCATACTGTAATTAGACTGTAAACTGACCAGAGACTAGTCAAAGTGGTATGGGGCAGTATATAAGCAGAAAACATTGTTGCTCCCTCTGGATTCATGCCTTTGATCCACTTCACCCTTGTGAGCTGGGAAGGCATTCAGCTTATCTGACCCTCCCCCAAACCTGCTTTCATCTGGAGTTTCATGTTCCTGGCCCTTCAAGATTAAAAGGTCAGCAGAGAGATATGGTCATCTGGGTAGGTTGGTGGTCCGACCATTTGTATCTCTCAGTATCCTTCCCCATAACAGATTTGAGAAGTTCTGGCCTATTCTCACCAGAAGATTCATCTGAAAAAGCTATAACACCGTTCAAGCAATCAAAAGGAGAATTGTAGGAAGTCAAACCAATTTAGGCTTGACTGATTAACTGAAGGGGAAAAACCTCTACATTGCATTCATGCCACCATGCTATAAGGCTTTCCTATCTAGCATACAAATGCAAGACTAGGCTACAGATGATACCTTTATAGGCAACCAATAAAAGATAGAAAATCATTGCAAGCTTTCCTGGACATATCCACTTCTTCCAAGCAAGTACCAAAAGTCCAAACATGAGAAGATGTGTTTGCCAGGATGTTAAACTTATTCTTGGAAAGATGATTTTTGCCAGGCACATCCATCTTGGATGAGGCAGGAAGCCTGATTTTATTTTATTTTTTGTATTAGTGGTCTATAAAGGCATCACCTGTAGACTAATGTTCCATTTGTATTTTGTAATGGCTGCAGCTCCTTTACAATGTCATGAATTATGGGACTTGAAAGCTCTGGTTTAAATGTCAGACAAGGCATTGAAGGTGCAATTCTCTACACATTCATTCAGGAGATACACTGACTTTGGTTCACATTTCACTAAAAACATTCCTGGTGGTACAATTATGAACCGATATAGGCAAAAACTCACTTATCCTTTGAGAGACACAGTAACAGACTTGTGAGTTTAAAAAAAATTGCAGCAAGTGATGTAATATTCCAGATAGGAGTCAATGCAAGAGGCATGTGAATCAGGCAGGGTTGCATTGAAAGACCTCTATGACAGGCATGACCAAACTTTGGCCCTCCTGATGTTTTGGACCACAACTCCCAGAATTCTAAGCTTAGATTGCCAATGACAAAGGACTGTGGGAGCTGTGGCTCAAAACATCTGGACGGCCAAAGTTTGGACATGCCTGCTCTATGAGGAGCCATGTCTTTGGTAGCCTCCTTCAATGACAACAACAAATTAAGGCCAGAAAAATTGAGAACATTAGTAAAAAGTTCAGTGTCATTAAATAAGCAATCATTTCCTCAATCTCTTTTGGTGATGACATTGGCCTACCTTATGGGACAGTTATAAGGAACATTGAGGAGATATGGAGAGCATAAAAGAAGCACTTTATAAATTATGATCAAAGAAGCATAGTTCTGGTTAGTGATATTTCCTTGAGCTGGCGCAGAAGGAAAACTCTATGCAGTATCCAATTTTATATTTTCAGCATTCTCATTTTTCACAATTATAGTTCAAATGGCTCACTGAAGCAACACATAATTTCTTTTGTGCAGAATCAGCATCTGGGTTTTCAACTTTTCTTCTTTGTTGTAGACAAATCTTTCACGAAAGATTCCAGTGCCTTTCGGAATGATGTAGACTGCAGTACTTTTGCTTTTTGCTTTATTAATCATTTAAAAAAGAAACCACTTAAGCAAGAAATGGTAATTAGATATTTTGAAATAGTATTTTTTTTTAAAAAAATCACACATTCTGCAATCATTTCCTTCTGTGTATGTGTTTTTTCTTTAAAAGCTAAACCTTTCAAACATATTTTCGAAGGTAGTAATTATGTATCCATCAGAAACTCTTCAACTAAAATGAAGAAGTAATATAAAAACCATTCAAAATATTATGTATGAAATACAAGCTCTTTTCTCTGTGAGTCATGACTTCCAACTAATTTTGTGGCTTAATAGAATAGACATGTGGATTTTAAATAAGGGTTTTGAACTACAGAAAATCTTTCTTCTGTAGCCCCTTTTCAATCTACTGATAAAAAGACTCTATAATACAAGTGTATATACAAGTCCTGGAACTCCTTCAAATGTCAAGGTATTTGTTTGACAAAGCCCATCAGGATACAGTGTGCACCTTTCTTAACACTGGTCTAAGATGGCCACGGGCTTGACATTACAGGTAACAATCAACTCTTAAAAGTCTGTGAAGATTCTCAGTCATCCAGGTTCGTTTAACTGGGAGTTGAGTCATGGCTACTGGACTTCTTTTTTGAGAGAGAGAAACGTTTCGCTGTTCATCCAAACAGCTTCATTGGTCTGAATACAGCTAGTGCAACTCTTAAAAGGGCTAATCATTGGGCAGTCCGGAAAGCTTTCCCACCCAAGTCCATATTGAAGAAAGTGCCATAAAAAGGGAGGAACCTGTTCTTGTTGTGTGCTGTCAAGTCACCTCTAACTTATGGCAGCCCTCTGAAATAGCCATCTCCAGTATGTCCTATCCTCATCAGCCCCACTTCCTGTAGAGGATCAATCCACCTCGTATGTGCTCATCCTCTTAGCCTGCTGCCTTCCACCTTTCCCAGGATTATTCTCTTTTCTAGAGAATCCTGCCTTCTCATGATGTGACCAAAGTAGGACAGTCCCACTTTCAGGATAGGCGAGCCTTGAATTTGCCCATCACATAGCACTTGGGAAAAAGACTGAACAGGGATCCAGGTTGCAGGGTACTCCATTCAGAGATTAGTTATAATCTACCTAAATGAGTGTCCGTATTTCAAAAGCTGTGTCTCTATGCAATCTGTGTCCTGTTTTATCTTATTTGGGTGATGCCTTTCCTTCATTGTGGCAACGCTCTATGAAATTTCTATTGGCCCAGATGACATTCATCCAAACAAGACGGAAGGGGGCAGGGTTTTTTTTTTTTAGCATGGTATCTGTTTAACATGATTTAAAAACAACAACAATGTTGTACTAAAATTCTGGCTGTGGAGCCAGATGTTGGAAGTTCAATTTCTCACTATGTTTCCTTCAGAGGGTCTGGACTCAATAATCTATACGGTGCCTTCCAGCTCCGGTTTTCAAAGTTGGTGATGGTACTTCCAAAATACCAGGCACAATCAAGTCAAAATTGTAAAAATATGGACTACAAAACAGAAATTTCAACCCAAAACCTAGGTACAGTGATACCTTGGTTTAAGTGTAACTTGGTTTAAGCTCTTTAGTAAAACAAGCAAACATTTCTTCTAAATTTTCCTTGATCAGCAAGCAATGTCTTGCAATACAAGTAACTGGAGCAAATCACATGATCACAAGTGAGCCAATGGTGGCTCTCTCACTCTCTCCCTGCTGAATTGTGGGTAATTGTCTGGAATGTTTCATCTGAGGCAAGCCTCCAAAGCAGAGGGAGAAGAGAAGAATGGAGATTTCCCAAGCAGGAACGTTTTCAATATACCTTCTTATTTTTCAAACCATTTCTAGTCATGGGGAATCTAGTCAAGTGTGTATAGGGTTAAAATTGCATTTTATTATTGTCACATTAAAAACAGAGTGCAATCCATTTGTTAGTCCCAAGCAGAGCAGATTCTGCAGCTAACCTCTTTGGCTTATCATCCTCAAACCAACGGTTTGCTAGAGAGATTTAACCAAACGTTAGTAAGAACGATTAAAGAGTATGTCCATGCACACCAGAATGATTGGGACGTAAAACTACAACCATTACTTTATGCCTATAGGTCTATTCCCCAAGAAAGCACTGGGTTTCGTCCCTTTGAATTACTATTTGGTTGACATGTTCATGGTCCTTTAGACATCATAAGACATAACTGGGAAGGGAGGAGGAATGCAGATGAATCTGTGAATGTAATAGAATATGTTGACAATTTAGTGAACACATTAAAAACAGCAATGGAGGTTGCAACCAAAAATATGGAAAAGGTGCAACAGAAACAAAAAGTCTGGTATGACAAGAAAGCCAGGTCCAGAATATTTGCACCTGGGGAGCAAGTGCTCATGTTGAGACCAATAAAAGGGAATAAAATGCAACTAACCTGGATTGGACCTTTCAAAATTTATCCAAAGTAACCAATGTGAATTATATAATTCACGATACGGATTGAGATACCCGATTAGTTCATGTGAATGGGGGAAAAAAAAAGAAGAGTGCAGTATTTGGGACACATAATGCACAATAAGAAATACTTATATGCAACACGGCAGGAGATAAGCAATGTATCTGTTTTTACTTTCTTTGTTTTAAAAATAAAAAGTATCTAAGAAATACCATCTGCTCCAACTTGTCCTTCAAGGAAAAATAGACATGAAGTGTGGCCAAGGGCTTAGAAGAACATTCTGGCTTAAGAACTTAAGCCAATGGTCCACAATGAACACAGCTGCCCTGTGTAGAATAGCTTTAGATAGAAACCAGTTCAGACTACTAAGCGCCAACGTTCTAAGAGGACATGTCACTTTAAGAAGAAGAAACCATTTCAGAGTATTCTCTGCCTTTAAAACCCTGAAAAAGGTTGTCATTAATCAGAACTGAATTGTGGCACACAAATATTATTAAGCACTAGATGTAGAGAGAGAGAGTTGAGGCAATCATCAGAATGGAGCGTTAGGCCTACACACTACCACCAATACTGTTTATTCACCAGTTTCTCACTCTTCCTTATTGCAGATCAGGAAAATCCCTTACACAAAGTTTGTTTCAAGGCCTTAAACCACCCTGTAAAATTATTCTAGGGTTGCCTATTTTGGGCAGACATTAGATAATTGGTGTCAGAACCAATGGTATAATAAAAATGTCTAGATAATTTAACATATGTCTGGGGAACTATGTCCTTATTTCTCAAGTTCTTGAACAGCATTGCAAACTATGGTGTGATACCTTATATTGATTCTTCCATTCATTGTACTGAGATGTTGCTGAGGCATCTGGGAGGGTTTGTGTCCAAGAGAATATATATATTCCCCAGAGAGCTATGACGAAGGTTAATGCATGAAATCTACAGGCATTGCATCATATAGATGTGTAGGATTATTATCAGAGAAAGAGAAAGACACATATCTGGAAGTTGAGTCATGGCAACTAGATTCTTGTGAGATCGAAATGTTTCATTACTCATCTAAGCAGCTTTATTAGAGACAGAAAGACATGTAGAAATAAAATTTTAAAAGCCATAATGGGTGAAAAACAGTAAAACAATAAAACACCAAGAATGAGCTGCTCCCAAACATGCTAAGGACAGATATGAACAATTTAGAGAGAAAAGCTGGCATTTCCCTAGCACTTGCCAGTTACTTCTGCTCTTAAGATTTGGCAATGCTATTTCTCCTTGAAGGCTAAATTCCACTAAATGATTTTTTTTTCATTTCTGTAAATCCAGCAAAAAGAAAGGGAAAACAATGCCATGAATATACTTTTATAGTTTCTATTGTTATTTTTGATGTGCCTGCCTGATTGCTGCTGTGAAGTTGGCAAAATAAGTAACCAAGAATGAGGCAAGTTATGATTGATCATCCTACTTTGTCTTGTGTTTATGGATCACATGCTAGCGGAAGCTTCCCTTGGATTGCAATTTCAGAGATCTATTATATGTAAAAAATAAAACAGACTGCCTTCCAATAGGGGAATGTTATGACATCCTATTATCCAACTAGCTTTCTAAACTTCCTTCCAAGTTGAATTTGTCACTCTGTGTGTTACCATACAAAGGAAGTCCTATTAAAATAGTATTCAGATTGTTTAGAAGCCCTGTTATCCACATGTTTTGAAATCAGTTAGGGGTAAAATAGAGATTATTTTATCTAAAAGGACTGTGCAACTGGCAGAATACATTTCAGCTTACTTTTCTATAGACTCGGCTACAGACAAAATCCCATCTGCTTCAACCAAATGTCATGTTTCAATTTATAAAAATGAGCGTGCTCTCTACCACTTTGCTACTTTATAACTCAGGAGAATTAAAATATGTCTCACGCACAATGATGTCAGTCACCTGGGTGAACTCAATCCATACCTGCGTGCATATCTATAACATCAAGCTGTGATGAGAGTGAATGAGTCATTCCCGCATGATAGATAAGAGTTTCTTATAGCTTCCCTATAAGGTTTCAGGCAAACTTAGTTGAGTCATGCACCACCTGGCCAAGACCTGCTGTCTCAGTGTAGTGGAAGGAAGGCATAGTTGGACGTGAGTGGTTAGAATGTGAGCAAGGCTCTCTACATGCAGGAACTGTCCATAGGAAGCAACGTGTAGATGGCTCTACTGCAGTGGCAACCAAGTTAAATGATGGCAAATCAAGGAGGAAAAAGGAATGAGCCTCCTATTGAAATTCACAAGCTTACCACCTTTGAACAGACAATGACCCACTTTTGAACCAAGTGGCTAAAAGAACTGTCTCCAAAGGTAATGGCAGGAAACCCCCTCGTGTTTTTGATATTTACTGCAGGTGCTGGTATGACCAGCTTCAACATTTTTTGTATACCTGCCCTCTTTCTCTTTGAACAAAAAAACTACCAATTTTCCATTTGCTTTCTGTGTCCCTCATCTTGAGGCTTACTGCCACCTTTGCCACCCCAGCGCCAAAATAAAGAGATGAGACAAGATTTGTGGAGTTTTGATTGAGGGCACAATTAATTGATTAGCTGTATTATGTTAACTGTAAAAGATGAAAATTCAAGGGGGGGCGGCAGCTCAGAATAGTTCAAGTGGCATGAATTACAGGGTCTAATTAAATTTAAGCAGGTGCTGTCCACTAGCACAGCACCCATCCCAAAGAAACAGTCTGGCCAACCCTCATTGAACCTCTAGAGGCCAATTTTAATGCTCTAACTAATAATCTTAATATCCTAGACTGCCAAGTAAATTACGAACACTCTACTTTCTAATACTGACTAACTTGGGTTGCCACTTGCACTAACCACCAATTGTGACTGGTAGAATAGTAAATGACCACACCTCACCTGAGGAGAATGGGATGGGTGAAAACTCACTTCTACTCTTGGCCAATCTGAGTAGCAGTCAAAAATTCCCATCCAGCCCTGATGCGACCAGCTAATCTCATTCTCCTAATAGGGTGGGTGGGCGAGAGAACAGCATGAGGCAAAAGAGGTGAGGAAACCTTCACTGGAGCCTTATATAGGGCGCTACCGCACTTCGTTGAGTAGTTACTTTTTATTTTACATTACCTTATCTCCTCCCGTGGTCACATGGTTGCTACAGCGGTTCAGATGTCTGCACTTCAGCGGTTGCTTAGCAATCGGCTTCCCCGTTCACACTTGGCTGAACCCCTTTAAACTGCGACAGGGAAACGGCAGAAACAGGGGGGAAACCGAAAAAAAGGCAGCATAGTATGTCTGCAAATACAAGCAAATCACTTTAAAAGGGGGTGCAGGAACCAATTAAAAAAAACACAACCCCCCACTGGTTGTTACAAGAAAAACTGACACAGTGGTCAAAAATGGGTGTGGCCAAGGGGGCTCTTCAGAAAAAGTTATTTGAAAAGTGGACAGTGATTTTTAAAGTGATTTGTCTTTAAGGAAAAGGTGTTTCAAATCTAAAGTGCAGTAGCAGTCATAATAGTTTCCTAGCCTGATGGACCACATGGTCCACAATTTGCAGGTCACATCTGGTGCAGGGAGGCAGAGGATTCCATCCCAGCACTGAAAGGCTGTTTAGAGCAGCCATGCTCCCTGCCTTCTGCCCACAGTTGCTGTGCATGTGGCACACAAGCAAACATGAAAGCAACCCTCAGATAAATATATACAACTCCATCAAGATGCTTTGGGTCATCTTTTTTTGGTCTGTGCATTTGCTCTCAAGTTGTTTAGTCATTTGTATCTTGGATTTACATCCCACTTTCCTTCTGCATCTCTTACCTCTTTAACAAAGGAAGAATAAAATTGGACACAAGCTACTAGTGAAGCACAGTTGATGACATTGCTTCTCTACTGTTGCTCAGATAAAAAACACAAGACAATCCTTGTTTTTGCAGGACAAGGAAACCAGCTTGAAATGTGTCCTTTAATTTTTAAAAAATCAACTCAGTTTTACATCTCCAATGGCTATTAGCTAGCACATTAATTGTTTGGGTACCTGTGACTACTCATCTTCCCTGGTTAGGCTACAGAAATTTCACAATTTGTTGTGAAATTTTTGTAAGAATTTTTGTATGAAATATTGTGTTTGGGAGGTATCACATGGACTGCTTGGAATACAACTCTATGCAATCATTGCCCAGACATAATAGTAGCAATTAATGTGATTCCTCAGAAAATCTGGAGCTTTTTATGAATAGGAACAGAGCACCTGCCGGCTGAAATGAAACCTATTTGACACAGGACTGTAGAAAATGTCCACACTTTATCCACCATGGGCAGTGGTAAGTGATTGGAAGAATTGCAGGGCCAAATATCTGTTGGACTGAAGTTTGCATAACACTCTGTTGGCCTTTTATCCAACTCATAACTTGGTAATGGAGACGGAAGCGAAGAAATCAGAATAAGGAGACTGGAAAAGACAGCAATGATGAACTAGAAAATATTATCAAGTGTAACAATGTTTCACTGGAGACTAACACTACCATCAGTCACCATTAGAGATGGGCACGACCAGGAAAAATTACGTTTCGAGTTGTCGTGTGTCGGAGCTGGCCCGTTTCGGCTCGTTTCCATTTTTCGCGAAATTTTCCAAAAATTTGTCATTTCGTTTGTTGGTTTTTCGTCTGTCGTTAGTACTGGTTTGGGGGGGAGCTGGCTCCTGGAGGCACCTCTCTGGGGTGGGTGCCTCCTCTGGCCCGCCATGAAGGGAAAGCGGGCTCCTGGAGGCACCTCTCTGGGGTGGGTGCCTCCTCTGGCCCGCTACAAAATGGCATGCATAGTCAATTGGATATGCATACCATTAAATTGCAGTTGCAGTAGCAGGCAGAGGCACCTCTCTTTCGGGTGCCTCTGTGACTCACTGCCTGCGGTGCACTTGGGCTGGGGAACGAAGTGAGAGAGGACCCCTACGGGCGCCCTGTGACTCACTAAGAAGGGAAGTGTACTTGCTGTAGTGCAATGCAAGAACACATCTGGCTTACTGGTTAGGGGTTAGCGCAAGGGCTAGGCTTAGGGTTACGGGTAAGGTTAGGGTGAGTTACTGGGGTGCACCTCTGGGTGCCTCTCTGACCCACTAAGAAGGACAGTGTACTGGCGTATGAGTTAGGGTTCGGGTTCGGGTTTGGGTTCGGGCTAGGGTTAGTGGGCTTTTTATGCCCGACTGGCACATCCCAGAAGTCTCGGTCGAAACCTGGCCAAGTGGCCATGCAATTGGTGGAATGGCTCCAAAAATTTGCATGGTCCACTCCCATGACCAGCCCATAACTGTGCAGGTGTTAAAAAGTAAAAATAAAAATAAAATAAAATAAAATCAATGGAGACGTTTTGTTGCAAGAAAAACCCACTGCTGCTACTGTAAAAATTCAGGAAGTTTTAAAATAGCTATTTTCACATGTTTCTGTGGTGCTTTGGTGTGTTTTTGGACCACGATTTCAAAATATATATTGCGGTCGCCCCATTTTGGATCCCCCACCCACACCGCATTGGCGAGTTGGCGAGACGACGAGGATGCCCCCCATGAGAGCAGCCCAGGACAGGAGAGGGGGGGAGGCCGGGGACCCCCGCAGAAACCACCCCTCTGGTAGGTGCCCGCAGGCAGGCATATTTTCGCCCAATCACCTGCTTTTTTGGCCGGGAATCTGTTTTTTTTTATTTATTTTAAAAACTTTTTTTCTGTGCCGCGCCACTTGGCGAGTTGGCGAGACGACGAGGATGCGCACTTTGCGCAGCCCAGGAGAGGAGGGGGGAGGCCGGGGGGACAACCCCCCAGAAACCACCCCTCTGGTAGGTGCCCTCAGGCAGGCATATTTTCGTCTGCTTTTTTGGCCGGGGATTGGGACTTTTTATTTTTAAAACTTTTTTTCTGTGCCGCTTGGCATCACGCGATCGCTGCGATGCCGCCAGGAATGACAACGATAAATCAGACCCAATTTTTCTTTAGTCGGTTTGAGTTTGAGTTCTGGTGGAGTAATTGTCGTTACCGTTTCCGTTACGTAACGGAAACGAGGAACGGAAACGGAAACGAGGATTTTGCCGAGTCGTGGCCATGTCTAGTCACCATGTGGGCAAGCGAGGGCCGAAATGAGAGCAGTCCCTTGCTGTTTCCAAGATGGCGGGCGGCAGCAGCTACTCTGTCTGTCTGCGCTACAGCGCTCCTAAATTCTTTATATCTTTTATAGCGCTGCCTTGGTTTTTATTTTATTTTTAATTTTTTTCATGTGGGCTCCCTGGCTACACAGGGGGGGTTTAGGGGGGCTCTAGTGGGGCCCCTTTATAACGGTCGGAGCACTGGAACTTTCCCATCCGCTTGTCGGAGACGCCGGAGACGCCGCTTTTTTCCTGATATCTCCCGGGTCTCCGTTGCGGGAGGTACTTCATCCTGCACCCCGCTTGCAGCTTGGCCGCGCTGCCGTGGTCCCTGGTCTCGGGCGGCATGCTCGGCCGCCGGTGTCTTGTTCCCTTCGTTCTCCTTTGGACGGCGGGTCGGCCGTTGGTGCGGGTGGGGTCCTGGCTTTCCCGGGCGGTAGGCCGGCCGCCGGCGTTGCCTGGGGGCAGCTGTGGCTCGCCGTTCTCCTGCTGGGCTCTCTGCCTCTGGTGGGGGGGCCGCCCCCCTCTCTCGCCAACCTACTGGTCATGCCTCGGACCGGAGGGGCTGGAGTCTTCGGCTCCCGGGTGGTGTGCCGGCCGCCGGTGTCTCTGTGATCTGTCCCCTGGGCGGCGGTTCGACCTTCCGGCTCGGATGGAGTGATGTGGAGCTGCCCCTTGGATGGCAAGCTGTCTGTCGGTGTGACAAACCCCTTCGGGGATTTGTCCTTGGGCACCCGCTTGCCTGTTGGCGCCAGCTTGGGGGGACAGGCGCGATTACTCCACCTCCCGCCTTATCCCCCCCTCCGCTCCCCCCCCAGCTCCCCTTGTGCTCCCATTGGACTCGGTTGGATTTAACATGCTTTTCCTCTTGTCCTTCGCTCCTGGGTTATCGAACGGATGGACCGTCTCCATCGCCATGCCATTGCAGCCACCGTTGGAGTATGAACGGAACTGGTGCCGCTACCTCTGGCTGTCTGGGAGGCCCCGACAGCCTCCGTAGGCTGCGGATCTACCTTCATCGACGGACATTGTTGGCGGCAACAACTCTCCCCCCTGCTTCTTTTCTCCATCAGTAGCCAAATGAGAGCTCCATATGTTAATTCTTTTTTCTATTTGTTTTTTTTGCTTTGTTTATTGGTAATTAATAATAATTGTTGTTCTATTTTGTGTTGGTATTGCTACCTGTTTGTGTATTTATTTTTGATTTGTATTGCTTTGGAGTGGGTCCTGACCATCTGAGACCCCATGGAAGCGGGGTGCCCTATTAGGGTGGTGTCGGGCCGCGGGAGGTATGCTCCGGGCCGGCGGGTCGATCGGATAAGGAGAACCTGGGACAGACAATTACTGCCTGTCCCCCGTTCTGACCCATCATCTCACCGCCAGATGGCAGAGATCCAATCCGTCTGTTCCCCCTCTGGCCTGTCCTGTCTGCTGATCAATACAAATAAAACCTCCCTCATCCAATTTGATCGTGGATGAACCTGGCTTTCCTCACGGAGACCTGGGTGGGCAAGGGGTGGGGCTTCCCTCGCCCTTCTTTGCCCCCTGGGCTACCGTGTGCAGCAGTTGGGCAGGTCGGAGGGGCGGGGGGCGGGGTGGCTCTAGTCTACAGGGAATCCTTTTATGTCAGCAGACTGTTGGTGAGTCCAGGTTTGGAATGTCTCCACCTTATGGTGGGCCAGAGGGATAGGTTTGGGGTAAAACCGTGCTCCCTGCGACCCTGCACTCTCCCTTCCAGAGCTCTCTGAGTTCATCTCGGTGGCATTGTTGAAGTCTCCACGCCTATTGGTGGTGGGGGACTTCAACGTGCACGCCGAGGGTGGACTATCTGGAGTAGCTCTGGAATTCATGGAGACCATGGCCTCCATGAGCCTGTCCCAATTAGTCATCGGCCCTACCCATAAGGGTGGACACACCCTGGACCTGGTTTTTGCCTCCACTTCGTGGGGCTTTGATCTGGGGGTTGGGAGGTTATTGGCCCAGCCCGTGTCATGGTCAGATCACTATCTGCTGACTTTCTCTGTTGCTGCAGCCACCCAGCCCCGCGGGGAGCCGGGCCCTTCCATCTGGGCCCGCCCCCGGGGACTCCTGGACCCTGCGCGGTTCTCGGAGGCCCTCGGGGGTGTTCCAGACGGCTTGGATGACGATCCGGCCGACTCCCTGGTCCAACGGTGGTTTGAGGAGGTGACTGGGGTAGTTGACCGGATCGCCCCCAAGCGCCTGATCCGATGCCGAGCCCGCCCGGCCCCTTGGTTTACCGAGGAGCTGCGGGCGATGAAACAGGAGCGGAGAAGGCTAGAGAGCAGATGGCGGAACGCTCGGACGGCTCAGAATTGGGCTGCGGTTAAGGCGTCGACCAGTCGCTATTCCCACGCGATAAGGGCGGCTAGGAGATCATTTGTCGCCCTGAGAATTGGTGAGGCCTCGGATCGCCAGGCAGAATTGTTCCGGGTGGTCCGAGACCTCACCAATCCCGGTCCGCCAGGGCCTCCTCCTAGTGATTTCACTAGTGAGTCTTTCGCAGCCTTTTTTAGATCTAAGATAGAGGCCATCCGCTCCGAGCTGGACGCCGGTTGCACTGGTCTAGCCCCTGAGGTGGCTGGTGTTTCGCCTCGGTTTGTTGAGTTTGGGGCCGTTACATCTGGGGATGCCTCCAGGGCCCTGGGACATTGCAGGCCTGCGGCCTCTCCGTTCGACCCTTGCCCTTCCTGGCTGATTAAGACCGCAGGGGGGAGCATGCCGAAATGGGCTTCACTTATCGCCTCAGCCTCCTTCAGAGATGGGACTTTTCCCAGTCTTCTGAAGGAGACGGTGGTGAAGCCCATTATTAAAAAACCCGGCTTGGCTGTGGACGATTTGTCCAACTATCGCCCCATAGCCAATGTTCCCTTTTTGGGCAAGGTGATTGAGCGAGTCGCCGCCCTGCGTCTCCAGTCGTTCCTGGAGGAGAACCATGTCCTGGATCCCTTCCAGTCTGGGTTCAGGCCGCGGCACGGGACCGAGACGGCCCTGGTCGCACTGCATGATGATCTGTTGAGGAGGGCCGACAGGGGTTGCTCTACCCTGCTGGTCCTGCTCGACCTGTCAGCGGCTTTTGATACCGTCGACCACGGTATCCTGCTGGAGCGGCTCTCGGAGGTGGGGATTGGGGGCCAGGCCTTGTGCTGGCTCCGGTCCTTCCTTGAGGGCCGCACCCCGAGTGAGCTTGGGGGTGAGTTGTCAGCTCCTGGACACTCTCTTGCAGGGTGCCTCAGTCGCTCTCCCCAATGCTCTTTAACATCTATATGAAGCCGCTGGCTGAGATCATCCGGAGTTATTGAGTTTGCGGTCACCAGTACGCTGATGACACGCAGCTCTATCTCTCCTTTTCCACCTGTGCAGTGGAGGCCGTTCGGACCCTTGACCGTTGCCTGGCTGCGGTTCTGGACTGGACCAGGACGCACGGACTCAAGCTCAACCCCGGCAAGACCGAGGTTATGTTCTTCGGGGGTACCTCGGAGGGGTATTGTGGCCCTCTTCCCAGTCTGGGTGGGTCCGCCCTCCAGCTGGCGCAAAGAGTGAGGAATCTGGGCGTCGTCCTGGACCCGGATCTGACCCTGGAATCCCAGGTGTCAGCCGTGGTCAGGTCGGCCTTCTACCATCTAAGGCTTATCACCCAGATTCGCCCATACCTCGATGAGGGCTCCTTGAGGACTGTGGTACAGGCACTGGCCATGTCGAGGCTAGACTACTGCAACGCTCTTTACATGGGGCTCCCCTTGAACCTTGTCCGGAGATTGCAGCGGGTCCAGAACGCGGCGGCCAGGCTGGTGGTTGGCGCACGCCCGTTTTGACCGCGCGCCACCCCATCCTGGCTCGCTTGCACTGGTTACCCGTTGCCTCCCGGATAAGGTTCAAGGTGTTGGTTTTGGTTTACAAAACCCTCCATGGCTTGGCCCCTGCCTATCTGGCGGAGCGTCTTTCCCGACAATTAGATCTAGCCCGACCCACCCGTTCATCGATGGCCCTTTCACTGAGGACTGTTGCCCCGAGGGAGGCCCGTAAAACAAGAACTCGAGGACGGGCCTTCTCGGTGGCTGCACCAACCATGTGGAATAAGCTTCCCGGTGAACTGCGGCTGGCTCCCTCACTGGCGTCATTTAGGAAAAACTTAAAGACCTATCTTTTCCGTGATGCCTTTGGAGATCTCTAAGGATCCACATATGTATGCTTTGTTTTGTTTTTTATTTATTGATTTATTAATAGACTTATTTATTCTTGGAAACCACTGTTTTAGCTATTGTATTGATTTGTTGTTTTATTATTATTGTTGTAAACCGCCCTGAGTCCTTCCTATGGGAAATAGAGCGGTATATAAGTGTAAATAATAAATAAATAATAAATAAATAAATGTATGGGTGTGAAAGACAGACAGAAATGAAAGCGGACTGGAAAAAGATTGTTCATTTGAAATGTGGTGCTGCAGGAGAGTTTTGTGGAGTCTCTGAAAGATGAGTCCAAGTGAGTCCAAGACCAAGTCAAGCCTGAACTACAACCAGAGGCAAAAATGATGAAACGGAGACTGTGCTACTTTGCACTCATGAGAGTTCTCTGGAAAAGACGATAATGCTGGGAGAAGTGAAAGGCAGCAGGAAAAGAGGAAATCCAAATCCAAGATGCACTGACTCCTTCACGGAAGCCAAAGGTTGAGTTTGCAAGAGGTAAGCAGGGCTGCTGAGGACATGGCATTTTAGGGGAAAATCATTCATAGGGTTGCCTTAAACTGGAGGCTAGTTGATGGCACATACCAACAACAAAAGAGCAGCACCAGCAAAAACAATGACAATAACAGTGTAACACAAGAGGAGAAAACTAGAAGGGGGTGAATAATTTATATAGATAATTGTGAGGATTGTGATGTTGTGAGCTCAAGGGGAGAGAAATCATCTGCTTTAAGCAATCTGGTGGTCCATCTAATTATGAGACTGGAAATTCAGGATTCATGGAAACTGTGGAGGACAATCATGCAATTATGGCTGCAATTATATTAATTTTATCCCTCCTGCTAAAGTTTCATTTTATCACCAAGGATTAGGTTCTCTTAAAAAAAAAAAAAAAGAACCTCTCATTTATGTGCTGAACACTTCATCAGCACTTGTTAGGTTGTCAGGTGAATGAGGTTAGCATTCTACCTGTTTGGCATTACAGGGATTACTGGATAGTGTAATTGCAGCTGCCTGATTTTGCTCTGCTTTAAGTTTATATTGAGGCAGATGCATATTGACAGCAGGCCATATGCTCCTGGTGGCAGCATCAGCAGGATGCTTGCCCCTCAGAAAACATCTGGAATCCTTGGAAACAAACCTTGGAATAAATTGGTTCCTGCAAGCATACAATGTTTTTTTGGCTTTTAAAAAAGTTATAATTACTTTTCACATGTTTCTCAGCCCAGTCACAAATCCTAACACAAATCGTTTTGGGGTAAGTCAATGGGAGCTAGCTTCTGAGGGCATTGATCTGCAGCCCTAACTAGATGTTGGAAAAAATAATTATTGGAAATTAGCTGGAGGATTTTAATATAATATTATTGCAAAATGCAAAGTATAATTATTTAATACTTGATTGGTTTATTTAAATATTCACAGGGACTTTGTTATATTTGAACAGCCCATTTTCAGTTGTTTAAAATGGTGATTGCATATGCTAAGTAAAGGTGAATGTAGTTCTCTCACTCTGATATGTACGTCTTTCAGAGATTGGCTAGGCCTGGGTTTTCAACTTGTTTTCATCTTTTTTTTTTAAATTTAAATCCAGTATTATTCGTGATGCAGTACGTTGCACCAACAATTGTGTTTTACACCAATCACAGGGAAAGGAAGAGGCAAATACTTAAAGATAAACAAATTGCTCTTCCAAAAGTCTACCAGACTAAGTTTTAACCTGAAAATTCAAAAGAATAATACAGTGGACCCTTGTAGAACATATGGTTTGTATAGCATAAAATCTGTACAGCATAAAAAAATTCTAGGGATAGGGGAAATTTTCTTAACAGAATTGCCTATGGGGCAAAGCTGTAGAACATAAAAATAGTCGCAATTAGGGATTACTCTGTTTTCAATGCATTCCAATGGAAAATTTGTATAAAGGGAAATGTGTTTAACATAATTTCATTTGGAATGGATTAATTCCTTTATACAAGGTACCACTGTAAACAATTTTTTGATGGCAAAATATTCCATCTTCCTCAGGCAGTTTTACATTTTTAAAGGTAAGCATTCTTGAGCAGCATGAAAACAACTTGTGAGGTGAAGTATATGGAAACATCCCCTCAAGTTCCATCAAATAGCATCTTAGAATTAGTGTCCCATCTCTTCAAACAATTAGTCTTCAGGCAGTCTATATTCCTTCCTTACTATAGCCTTTCTGTTGAAGGTGTAGATTTCTAAATGGCTAGGGATGGTGGTGATGATGATGGAAGTCAACAGTCACGTGGCCAAAAACATTTGGTCTCCCAGCTATGGGAACCCTCCAGATGTAGCTGTCTGACTGAAGTCTGAAGTAAGTTTAATTTGCATTAAGCTCTATCTGTAGAACCATCATTGGCAGTGGTCACAGCATGGTCTTTTTTCTTTCTAAGACTTTTGGGGGAAGGGGTTTAGCAATGCCACTGCAAGTAGCAATAAATGCAACTGCTTTGGCAGCCTGGTCTTCTATGATGTATCATTCTGGGGGGTATGATGATGGCAAGGAGAAATGTAAGAGAAAATATCTGCAAAGTAGTCTTCCATTTATAGTAGATTATTTTTTTCCTTTTAAGGAGAGAAGAATCCCAGAATATTTCTAGGATAAATGTCTTCTGAGAAATTAAGTCTCAACATCAGTTTTGTAACTTCCCCAGGGTGTCCAGTTTTTAAATTACTGCACAAGATACTTTTAATTTTAATTCCTTCCTTTCCCTATATAGGCCCTGCAGTAGACACAAGGAAGGAGAGTCTCATGTTCACCTCCAGTGAAAAGATGAAGCTATTGCTGAGCTTCACTTATCCATTTGTGTTGTGTGTTGCGTCGATACAGTTGTGATCAACCCTTCATGACCCCATGTTCATGGTGTTTTCTTGGCAGGAATACTGGAGTGGCTTATCCATTTACCCTACCCCTATTGGGAACATGTTTTTCTGAACAGATATAGTTTTGTTTTCCACCTCATTCTAAGGATCCTTTAGAAATTATTTTACAGGTCAAATTGACCAAGGATGCAATGTCTGTTTCTGTTTCCCCCTATTGCATGTTTTACTCTGCCTGCAACTCTTGCGTCAGCTGGTGCTTTCTGCTCCAAAAAAGAACTGTGGGAGGAGTTATTTTATGACATCTATGTCTAGCCTGTATGAGGTGTTGGAAGTGATTGGGGACTTTCCTTGACTGTCATTTACCTGCTCTGAGATGTACAGACCTTCCTTTGATCTTAAATTGCTGTTCTTAGAGTGGCTGAAGTAAACACCTTCCTTCTTAGAACTTTATCTTGTCCCTTCAGGAAGGAGACCTTTGTTCTCTAGAGCCGTGGCACCTGGTATCACTTGAGTTGTAAGCTAGAACAAGGAATTCTGTCACCTTTCCTATCACAAATGTCTTTCTCTAATACACGCACACTTTATAATTATCTTCAAACGAAGCCCAGAAATGATTCCTTCACAATGGGAAAGTGTGTTAATTCTTAAAGTGACACTAGTCAAGGGCAAATTCCAAAAGCTGACACCTTTTTACATCATCCAAACACAAAGCAATTGTCCAAGCTGTTTGTCACTGTGTGAATAGTAGTGAGCCAAAGACGGTATCCTGTCAACCACCTTGACTGCGATCATTGGTATGGTTAACCTGCAGACTGACCTTTTGGTATGTAAAGCTTGGTAGCAGAGATGGGCACAGAATGATTTTTTAAAAAATGAATGTTTAATTCATTTCCTCATTCATTATTCACTTCATTAGCTAACAAAACAAATAACGAACCAATCCATCAAAGAAAAATGAAATGAAATGAAATGAAATTTCTGTTTAGTTCATTTGGTTTTTCCTTCCTGGCACTTGCCTTGCCTTGAGTCTCGGAGTCCTCCGGAGTCCCCGACCTTCGGTGCTGCAAAGGAAGCGCCTCTCAGCCATGAAAAGAAAAGAAAAAATAAAAGTAAAAATTAAATAATAATAATAATAATAACAATAATAAAAAAACAAGTGCTGACCTGCCTGGGACCCACGTGGTCAGCACAATAAATTAAACAAACAAACAAACAAACAAACAAACAAACAAACAAATAAATAAATAAATAAATAAATAAATAAATAAATAAATAAATAAATAAATAAATAAATAAAATCAAAGCAGTGCCGACCTGGCTGGCGGGGGCAAGTGGTTGGCGCTAGAAAAATTAAAAAAAAAATTAAAAAGCACCCACTGTCAGGCCCCCCTCAAAGAAAGAAAGAAAGAAAGAAAGAAAGAAAGAAAGAAAGAAAGAAAGAAAGAAAGAAAGAAAGAAAGAAAGAACCTAGGTCTGGCCAGCTGGTTATGAGCCAATCAGAAGTTTATTTTAAAAAGTTTTTTTTTTAAAAAGGGCCGTGCAGGGAAGCAAGTACCTCTCAGCTGTGAAAAGAAAAAAAAATTGCCCAGCATCAGGGCCTTTCTAAATAATAAAATAAAAACAATAAAAAACAAGAAACTTTTTTTTTTAAAAAGATTTTTAAAAATGGATGTTCACGTGGGAGGGAAGCTGGAAAATAAAAATAAAAATAAATTAAAAAGCGCCCTCTCAGGCCCCCAAGCTCTGAAAAAGAAAAAAAGCCCAATCCCAGGCAAACTAGAAACTTTTTTAAAAAAGATTTTTTAAAAATGGGGTTCACGGGGAAGCAAGCGCCTCTTAGCTCTGAAAAAAAAAAAGCCCTAATAATAATAATAATAATAATAATAATAATAATAATAATAATAATAATAATAATAATAATAATAATAATAATAATTTAAAAGCGCCTACCCAGCTTGGGAGCAGCACAGAAACAAAAAGTAAAAAAAAAAACCTAAACCAAAACCAACACAAAATGAAATATGAAATTATTTTTTAAAAATATGTTTCGTATTAGAGATGGGCATGACTCAAAAAAATAATTTTTCGTTTTTTGTTTTTTGTTTAGGGGTCTGTTTCGGTTTGTTTTCAGTTTTTTGGGGGTTTTGCACATTTTTCGTTTTCGTTTTCATTACGAAATGAAACAAAAAACGAAAACAAAAATGAAAAATTTTCATTTTGTTACCATTCTTTTCAATGCAATGTGTCTGCTGTAACGAAAACGAAAAATACGGCAAAATTTTTCGTTTCGTTTTTGTTGTCGTTTTGCTTCTGAAAATTTTTTTGTTTTCATTTTCATTGCGAAATGAAATGAAAAATGAAAACGAAAACGAAAATTTCTCTGAGTCGTGCCCATCTCTATTTCATATTAATGAAACAAAATGGGGATAAAGAAACAAATAACAAAATGAAATGCCATTTTGGCATTTTGTGCCCATCTCTACTTGGTATCCTTTTTCCTGCTGACAATGCAGGCATGCTATTGTGCACTAATGTTTCTCTCTCTCTCTCTTTTTTTAAGAATTGAACTCTATTTGTGTGGAAGTCAGGAAAGGCATCATACATCTTTTGGGAGAGTCTCAACAAGTTTTTATTTCCAGCACATTTGATGTTGGCACAAATGATGACAAGGTAAATTGAAGAGAATAAAGTGAGGAAAAAGTGGAGAAGTGAAAAGGAGACAGCAGATAATTTGGGAGAGAGAGGAATGGCAGCACAGGTAACTGAGCAGGGATTAGACCTGAGGCCCTTCCAACTAGAGTGGAACCTTGATTTACATCATTAATCCGTTCCGGAGGTCTAGACATAAGTCAAACATGCCTTACGTCAAACAAACTTTTCCCATAGAAAGTAATGGGAAAGTGGATTAATCCGTTCCAGATGATGAAAAAGACCCCCGAAAACAGCAATTTAGCACAAATATGACTGGGATAGGAGATTCCTTCCAGGGATGTAAATGAAATGTCTCTTCAAAGAGAGGAGGAAGCAGTGGAATTATAGTCCACAAGTTATACGCCTCCACTTTTTAATGTTCATAGCAACAATGTCTAACATTTAAGTTTTACTGATTTTAACCTGACGTTCCAAGCTCTGAACAACTCTATCCTTACCATTAGAGTCCCACAACTGTACAGCTCCCCAACTAAAATGCTTCCATTGTGGACCAGACTTCTGCAGCCAGATTTTTTTACAAGACTGAGCTGACTGTCTAACCAGTGAGGCCAGACTTGAGCTCCTGGCCCTTCTTCTTCTCCGGCAGCAGCGGCAGCTTTGGTGAGGCCGAGGACCAGCTCCAGGTGCTCGGAGCTGGCCTCACTAAAGCCACCACTGCCAGAAGAAGGCAGGAGCAGTTTGGAGATGGCAGCCGCGATGCTGGGTCATGGCTGCCGCCAGATTCCGGTGCCTTGCGCTGGGGCTCCGTGCTGTAAGTCAAAGCCTGTGACTCAAGTCAATCAAACAGACCCCTTCTTGCTGCAAGTCAAATATGCTGTAAGTCAAGCAGCATGTATGTCAAGGTTCCACTGTACATTATTTTATGACTCTATGAACACAATATTTTCCACCAAATACAGCTGTGTGTAGGGAAACCATAATCATACCACATACCCCTTCATGCTGGATGATTTTTTTATGGAAGACAACACAAAGAAGTGGCATGCTATTTGCTAGTCACTTAGTTTTTAGCTGTTCAGAAATTCACTAAGAAAACACAGCAAGATTTAGTCTTATAGCCATGCTAAATGCTAATGTTGCCAATAGCTCAGTGGCCAAAGCCATATCGCCTCTTGATCTTACAATGTATGCATCTTTGTAAAAGGAACCTGTGAGTTCCTCTTGAAACTGTATTTTGCAATGCATTGTAATTTAAGAATATTTCCATCTTATCATCTGGAGGCAACTTCATATTATGTATCATATTCTTATAGCCTCCTAGAAGAAATAAACTGAAATGAAATTCTAATCTGTCATTCATATTTGCCGGATAAATAGTAGGGCTCTAGGATAAATTTAAATGTAATTTGTAATTTGTGGGATTAAAGCGAAAATTATCCATTGCATTCTAATTAATACATGAGAACTCAAACAAATGGTCAATAAAATTATTTAAATACAGTCCATTTTATTTTTAAAAAATAGCAGCAAAGTGAAAATCCTAGTAAAATTGAGAGCTCATAGGTTAGTCCTGGAAAGATCCAAAAACTAGTGGAGAATCATGAGTGGAAATTACTTGTAACCTTTTTGGGGTGTTCTGCTTGTTTTAAACTGAGGATGCAATTTCTCTTGATTCTTATCAGATCAATACTTAAGGACAAAGCTAAACCACTTAAAATGTGTAGCTAGAACTTTGAGCCTGCTTCCAAAAAGTAGCATAAACACAACCAAGTCCCAAGAGTGATTAAAAGAGCATCAGGTTGCACAGAAATAAAAACTTAGAGAAGGGGAAATTAGTCTTTACTGCACATGTAGATTAGCCTACATATGCGGGAAAGAATTAGGAGCTTGGGAAATGTACTGCATGCTTTAAATGTAGAGATGCAAAGGACTTGAGATGAGCTGGGAGGATGTCACAAGATGAACTATCTAGAGGCTGTTGACATAGCTGGGAACAAAGCAGGCAGTAAATTGCTTCATTGAAGCTACCCTCAGGGCTATTTGCTGAGTTTATTTATTGTAGCCAGAATGATATTTGAGTCATAACTGCTCTTGAATTCATCCTTCAGGATGCCTGCAGGGACATATGGGTAAAGCTGTGAAGATTTGATATGATTTTATTACATTTTAATAATAAAATGTCATTGTTGTAATACTTATATGAGCTTGTTAGTCTATAAATATGATCCTCCCTTTCGTATGCTTGGCGACTGAAGTTCTTACTCTTGTCCCATTAGCTTTAATCCCTCTTCAGGTTTGTCACACATGGCCACCAGCCACATTGTTCTCCTTTGGTTTTTGGCTAAAAAAGTTCAAGTGTGAACACGTGTCAGCTGTCTCTACCTGTAAGTAGAGATGGGCACGAAATGAATTTTTAATTCATTTTGTTATTCGTATTAGCTAGTGAAACGAATAACGATCCAACCCATCAAATGAAAATGAAACAAAACAAAATGGAAATTTCCATCTCTTTTCATTTCATTTTTCGTTTCCCCTGTCTCCTACCTTGTCACTGCAAGCCTCCTCGCCTTGAACTCCAGAAGCCGCTGTGGGCCAGGAGGGGGAAAGCCCTGCATCAGGGACTTTTAAAAATAACAATAATAAATAAAAATAAATAAAAAACATCCCTCCAGCCTGTGAGCCAGCTGGTCCATCCTGTGGGCCCACCAGTTCACCCCAAAAGCCAGTGGGCCAGCAGAAAATTTTTTAAAAAATAAAACTGGCAGGCGCCTCTCAGCTGTGGGGGAGCTTCAGGTGTCAGGACTTTTAAAAATAAAAATAAAAACTAAACTAAATTAAAGCTATTTAAAAGCACTGACCCAGCCCCTGGGGCCATGTGGTTGATGCTGTAAATAAATAAATAAATAAATAAATAAATAAATAAATAAATAAATAAATAAATAAATAAGCACCAACCTTGCCCCTGGGACTGTGTGGTCGGTGCTGTAAATTTTTTTATAAAATTAAAAAAAACATTTAAAAGCGTCGGAGGTCCCCCAGCATCGGCGGTCCCTCAGTGGCAGTGGTGGTGGCAGTCTCGCAGCAGCAGTGGTGGTGGGCCCCTGGTGTCAGTGGTGGTGGTGGTTCCCCAAACACACTCGTGGTCCCACGGTGATGGCAGTGGCAGCCCCTGGTAGCAGTGGTGGTGGTCCCCCAGTATCTGCAGCGGTGGAAGAAGTCCGGGTAAGCTGAACCAACATGAAACAAACTGAGGGGGGTGGGCGGAAACAGAACAAACCAAACCATCACTTTTCTGTTTTGTGCCCATCTTTACCTCTAAGGCCTGTGAATCACAGAGAACAATCCATTTAAATCTGGTGACAATTAAGCCTTTGAAGGCATTCGATTCAGGAACTAGGAATAACTGATTTCTCTTTGACTTCAGCATGAAATAGTTGTGATTTCTGATGAATTGTCAGAATATGCTTCTATTATGCTACATTCTAAAGGTCAGAAACAAGAGACTTTGCTGTGTTACTTGGTTTGTAACTCAGTTGGTCTTTGTAATACTGTAAGGTTGATTAGAAATATACTATCTTTGTACTTTGGGTACTTTGAGGGGGGTTCCTGCATGGCAGGGGGTTGGACTGGATGGCCCTTGAGGTTTCTTCCAACTCTATGATTCTATGATTCTATCTCTTTTTTTCTTGACTACAATAAATTTTAGAAGTGGGATGGCACCAACACTTGTCGAATTGACTTACTTTGTACCTTATGAAGCAAGTTCTGCTCAGAAGGTTTGTTGCATTGATCCTTAATTATCTAGTTCCCAGGATGATTCTCACAGTGGCTAAACAGAAATAAAACATGGGGCAAGATGGGAAGGAAAAAAACTGCAATTAGTTTATTTAAAAAATATCATTGGGATAATTATAAATTAGAACCACAGCAAAATTTTCTTCACTGCCTTGCTCCAAACCAAGATGGTGTTGGTATTACAGTATGTAGTTTTCTAGAGACTGTTAAACTGCAAGTCCCATGGCTTCCCCGAAAAGCAGTTAATGGTTACCACAGGCAGAATTTTTAGAAAGCTGCTCCATTCTTTTACATATTTAAAAAGCAACTAAAATAATGACCTATTTGTTCTTTTTTTAAAAAAATAACTCTAAATGATCTGGAACAAAACATATTCTCCCATCAACCTTGTTTTTGCCTTGTGTAGAATGGCCAACTTTAAAGATTATGATAAAGAATTAGGGTTTTGGTGAGAAATTTAGAGGACTGATAGATCAGTTATATACAGATAATACATCTGGGATAATAGTTAATGATGTGATAACAAACCAAATATCCTTGACCCGAGGCAGTAGATAAGGTCGCCCCCTCTCTCCATTACTATTTTTTCAATAACCGAAATATTTGTGAATGCAATAATGAATGATTATTTAATTATTGGATTGGGTATGGATAATGAAGTAAAGAGAAGCTTATTTGCAGATGATTCTTTATTGACAATTAAAAACCCATTAGATAGTTTGAATAGAATTAAATATCATTTAGATGAATTTCGACTGATAACTGTTTTACGTGTAATCTGGCAAAATCACATATAATGTTTAATTGTAATAGGATGGAACAAGAAATGATTGTTGAAAAATATGGGTCTAAGATAAGCAAATCAATTAGATATTTAGGTACATATTTGGTAAAGAATACACAGAAATTAAAAGAATATAATTATACTAAATTAAAAAGAGAAATTACAAATAAAATACAAGAATATTCTAGTTTGAAATTATCCTTGTTTGGAAGGATTGCATTGATGAAAATCAACATTTTGCCAAAGATTAATTTCTTGTTTATGAGTCACACCTGAAACTTTTAAAAGTTAGTAACATCACAAAAGGAATGGAATGAATTTCTATCAAATTATAATGTAAAGGGATTATATATTTTAATTATCAGTGAATTGATTACATGTAACTAGTCATTTATAACTAGTTATTTTCCATCTGTTCTCCAGACATTCTTCACCATAGGATTCGCTGAGAAGAGCCATAAAAGTTTTTCTATCTGAGCATGCCTCACAGAAGAATCTCTGCTGACATGTTGCCTCACAAAAGCATGACTCCTGGGAATATTTAGAACAGTGGTTCCCACTCTTTTCTCACTTTTTTTCACATGCCATTCACCAGAATAAGAAAGTGGCAGATGTGTATCCATTTCTTATGCCAGCCCAACCCCAACCCCCTTCACTCCTAGGCTTCCATTAATCCTTGGGCATCTCCCAACCTGGTCCATTCCCAGACTCTTTCCTTTCTCGAAGTAACTGGCATGGCTCAGCCCACATGAGCTACAACCTTGCCATGCCAGTGTCTCTACCTTTCCATGCCAACCCAACCCATTTCACTAGGGGAGCTCAGTTTCATGGAATCACAGAATAACTGAGCATAAGAACATTAGAACATAAGAAGAGCCATGCTGGATCAGGCCAAAGGCCCATCTATTCCAACTTCCTGTATCTCACAGTGGCCATCAAGTTAAACCCCCTGCTTAATGCAGGAATTCAAACAAAAAGCGGATTCGACATATGGTTGTCCATTTTTCTTTTGAATGTTCTTAGTATTAGAGTACTTACCAAGATAATTGGTTCAATTGTCGCACTGCTCTAACAGTTAGGAAGTTTTTCCTGATATTCAGCTGAAAGCTGGGTTCTCATAACTTGAGTCTGTTATTATCTGTCCTACATTCTGGGATGATCTAGAACAGATCCTGCCCTTCCTTTGGATGATGGCTATTTGAACAGTATTTCAGGTATTTGAAAAGTGCCATCATATTTCTCCTCAGTTTTCTTTTCTCAAGGCTAAACCTGCCCAGTTCTTCCAGTCTTTCCACACAATGCTTGGTTTCCAGTTCTCCCTGCTCACCCATGTTGCCCTCAACTTGCTCTAGTTTGTCACTATCCTTCTTAAAGTGAAGTGTCCAGAACAAGACACAGTGCTCAACGTGAAACCAACCAGTGCCAAATAGAGGAGGATTAGCACCTCATGAGATTAGGAGACTATGGGCCTAAAATCACAGGATGAATTATGTGGCCTTGGCACTGCCTCCATCATTGGTTCCATGTTCCCCTGCCTCTGATCCTGGAGCACCTGGTGCATCAATTTCTGCAGCCTCATCAGGAATCCCAGCAGAAGACTTGTCAGCTTCCTACTAAATTAGTGATTCCCAGCTGTTTTTGTACCATAACTCCCAGAAATCCTGGCCAGCACATCAGCTAGTGAAGGCAGCCCAAGAACACCTGGGTTTCCCAAGATCAGGAACTGTTGCCCTAATCTAAAATTCTGAAGGGCAGCTGCAATTCTGACACAGCCTCAGAATGGAAAGCTTGCCAGGCCAATCCCATCCTTTGGCATCAATTGAACCTGCTTCTCATCTATCAATCAGAAGCCAATCAATGAAGAAAATAAAGTCAAGAGGAGATGGAATGGGCCCACCCATTATGGACTATGGAGGGCTGTGGATAATTGTCAGGAAGCTCTTAAAGACATTTTGTTCAAATGCCAATCTCTGTCCTACCCATCTTTGCTTCCCTAGGCTTTTTCCTGCCACTAATCAAATTTTCAACACACCCTCAAATGTCTTGGCCCATACTCCTGGGAGCACACCTTGAGAACCACTGCTTTAGAGGATCCTGAACCACTGGTCCTAGTTGTTTCAAAAAGTAGACTGAAGTCTGTAGTGCAGATGCAATTGTAGAGTGCTGGTTGTCGCTATTAAAGTACTGTCTGAAATAAGAGTGAAAAGGAATTTGAATGTTGTTTCTGAGGAATGGGAGTGAATGGATTTAATAAAAAATGGATTGAGAGTGACATGGCAGAAAATGAAGGAAAGGTGTAGAGTCATGGGGAGAGGGAGTTTTAATGGAAGGAACTGGAAAGCATTACGGAAAAAGACTATTATTGTTGTTTTATATGTGTTACCAGGGCAGCTTGCAATAAACTATTAAAAACACCATAAAATATCTAATACATAAAATAAACTAAAAACTGCACTTCTATAAAACTGGAATAAAAATAATAAGCAATATCCTGCAGTACTATAAAGTGCTGCTTGCTTAGATTCATGCACAAATAGCAACAATTATATTTTATTGAAGTAAAGGAGTGCCATCATTGTGAATGACACTTACAGACTGCCCTAAGAACCTGCAGTCTCACCCTTCAACATAAAAGGAGAAAATGGGAGAGGGCAGGGAAGAGACAGATCTACATTGGAAGCATAGGTGATATTAAGACATCAAACCTACATGCACTTAGATGGGAACTAGAGATGGGCACGGAACGAACATTTTTTCGTTTCCGTTACCGTTTGTCATTTCCATTATGTAATGAAATGACAAATGAAAATTGTGATGAAAATGCAACAAACGAACAGAACCACGAAAATTGTGGTCGTTACGTTTCGTTTCCGTTAATGGCGACGCCCAATGAAATGAGCTGTTTTAAATGTTAAAAAATGCCCTGGACATCCGTAAAAATGCAGCGATATTTATTTATATTGTCTGATAATACCTACCAGGGGGTTGGGGTCATTAAAATGTTTGTTTTTGTCTTCTCCCATTGTGATGTATTTTTCTTTTCCCTTTAAAATGGATGTCACACCAGCCACAAAATGGAGGCAAGCCATGTGATGGGATCATATTCAACCAATAGCATGCCCAGGTTGCAGACTGGGCGGGAAGGTCTGGCAGCCACAGAGGGCATAAAAAGCTCTGGCAGCCCCCGTCCTCCTTGCAGTCTCTGGTGGGAGTTAGGGTGGGATTGCTGTCTCTGTGATTCGAACTTCACTCCTGCAGCCTCCCTGTGTGTGTGTGTGCTGCGTACCTCTCGGTGAGTACCCTCCCTTGCCCCACAGTGCAGTCACTCTGCGGTTGCCTTGCACCCTGGGCAACGCCCACCACTGCCTTTGCATCCTCCCTGCATACCTAGTCTATACTGTGTCTCTGCTAGCATCCATTTTTTTTAGTGTTTTCCCTCTGGTCTGGGGCGTTGGGAGATGCCTGTGCATGGAAATGCTTTAAAAATCACACCAAAAGCGGGTAGAAACGACAAACGAAAAAATGAAAAATGGTAACGAAATTTTTCCAAAAATTCATGACAAACGGAAATGAACCGAGACAGACCTCTCAACGACAAACAAAAAACCGAAACACCATTTTTTGTTTCGTGCCCATCTCTAATGGGAACATATTACACTGAATTCCATGGGAGTCTCTTCACATGAGGTTATTTCAGAAAGAAAAAGAGAAGGGAAAAGACTGCAGTCAGGTACAAATACCTTCAGTTTGTTCCAGTGAATCCAGTGGGGCATACTCCAATGAAAGTAAAAATAGGAATGGATTGCCATCTTGGGAAAAAGTTGTGGGAACAAGGGGATTTTACAGATTTAGGGAGTTTGACCAAAAAGCTGTTAAAATTTCTTTTCAGTTAAGGTGTGAAAATCTTGTTCCATTTCATTGTTCTTCCTCTGATTTCTGCTTGTATTTTCCCCAATTTTTCTCTATTATGTTACAAAGACTGGTTTTTTTTAATGAGAATGCACACAGATTTTTTTACATTATTCCTCATATGTGCATTCATTTGTACATTTTATTTTACTTTCCCTACCGACTTGTGCATATCATTTTTGTTATGTGTATTATATCTATACACGTTTTTAAATGAAGGCATTGTTTTGTTTCTACTTTATTTTTTCCAAAACACTCCCTAGGCTTCACACGTTTTGATTCTGAAGGCAAAGTGTGTATTTTCTGTTTTATGCTGCTCTGAAAGGCAGTAGACTTTCTAGAACCATGTAAGGAATGTAAGTTAAGAGTGTGTAATTTCCTTTTCTCAATGTGTGTTCAGGCAGTGTACAATCCAGTTTAGAAAGAAGCATCTAGTCCAGTGGTTCTCAGCCTGTGGGACCCCAGATGTTCCTGGACTGCAACTCCCAGAAGTCTTCATCACTAGCTGAGCTGGCCAGAATTTCTTGGAGTTGCAGTCCATGAACATCTAGGTACACACAGGTTGAGAACCACTGATCTAGTCCTCCTTCTCCTTGTTTCTATTTTCAACACCAGCTCTAAAGAAGAAGAGAGTCAATTGTGTGTGTAGGTGTGACCAGAAGGAAGCACCCAAATTTCCCATGGTTTGTGCTCATGTGTAGGGCCTATATGGAAACAGGAACTTCGCATCTTAAGAGTTGGTGCTGACACCTTAAGAAAAGGACAAGAGAAGGAATGAAGCCTCTAAGAATGGTCACAACTTAACATTGTGTAATGTCTGAGTTTCCTTTAGATCAGGCATGTCCAAAGTCAGGCCTGGGGGCCAAATGCAGCCCGTTATCAATTTTTGAGTGGCCCGCGGCCTCTTCCCACTGGCTCAGCCTGTCACGCATCCCCGCCAGGTAGCCCCTCCCCATACTGGATGGGGGCATCAGCTTGCACTTTTATGGTTTGCCTGCCTTCCCTGCCTCTCTCCATCCCCCCAGCCACCTGCCCAGCATACCCGACCCTGGCTCTGTTGCTGCAGCATCCTCTCCGTCTCCTTGCATGTTATAGAGATTTGTCCAAAATCCGGCTGGGGGGAGGCAAATGCGGCTGAAAGGTCGGCCCCAACACATTTTCACAAGGTTGGTGAAGAAGTTCTGTGAGGTAGTATTATGATATATCATAGTATTCTTGGTATGATTCTCAGTTGCCTCAGCTAATTTGGTGGAGGAAAGAGATTGAAAATTCAACACGAAAGGAAGAGGAAGGAGGGCAAACACTCCATGTCATGAAAATGCTATATGTAAATTAAGATAACAAGTGAAACATTAATTTTTGGACTCAAGTCCCAATATTCTCAGGGAATATATTTCAGGAATGGGGTAGTTCAGAAACTGTAGATCAAAAAAAAGAAAGTTTCCCCAAGTCTGAATGTTGAGATGCATGGTTAGTTTTAGCACACCACTTCTAGAGTGATGGAGTAGAAATATAAAGTTTACTATTTTTCTGTACCCATGATTCCTAATGCCAGGAAATGTTGTTGCACAATGTCATGCTCATGTTGCCAGAAGGAAAAAAAGAATGCCAAATACATATCAAAGGGCGGCCTGAATGTTGACAACACCAATGGCAGCAGTCAAGTAGAGCAGGGGTCCTCAAACTAAGGCCCAGGGGCTGGATGTGGCCCCCCACGGTCCTGAATCTGGCCACCAGGACCAATTGCAGACCTACACCTACACCCTGCTTCGCGAGCAAGCCAGCCTCCACAGCTGCTTCTATTGCTGAGGCAGTTCAAAGCAGTAGGCTATGTCACTCCCTTTACTCCCCTACCCACCCCCCAGATGATTGGCACACTGGCTAGAGGGGCAGTTCAAAGTGGGAGGGCCACTGCAAGGTCCCCCGTTCCCCCCCCACATGCCACCCAGAAGGTCTGGGCAAAGGCAGTAGCTGACTGGGGCAATTTAAAATGGAGGGCTGCAGCAAGGTCTCCCACTCCCTCAAAGGCCCATAGCCCCTGCCCCTGCTTCTCCTCCACCCCGACCACCTGTCTTCTTTGTGTGGCTGCCACCTGTGTTATTGCTGTTCTGAGGAAGGAAGAGGGTAGGCAGAGGCAGTGCCAGCCAGTCTTCCGAGCTGGAGCAGGCATGGCAGTGGACTGACGGAGGGATGGATGGCGGGTGACCAAGGGAGAAACAGAGCTACTTCCCGCCCACCCAGCCCCCTCTGAGCTGCTGCCTTGCTCCATGGAGTGAGGGAGGGGAGGAGGGAGCCCAGCCATGGCCAAAGGCTGGGGCCACCACCACCACCACCAGGTTAGAGACCAGTGAGGAGGAGGTGGCAGAGAGAGAAGAGAAGGGAAGGGAAGGCCAATGGTGGCCTGGGCCTGGTTCCTGAGAGGCTGGCAGGGATGCATTTCTCCCTGTTTAGTGATGGATGGGGTGGTGGGCCAACAGAGCACTGCAGCCTAGCTGGGCTTGGCCAGTGAATGGGCTGCATGTGGCTTTGGGCAGGCCTTCCTGCCTCCCCTCCCTCCTTCCCAGCCCTTGCTCCCTCCCTCACCAAGTCGGGCTGTGCCAGGCCAAGAGAGGAGGCAGCTTTCCCTCTGGGGTGCAGTGAGCAGGGCCGATGCTAGGTTTTTTTGCACCCTAGGTGAGGGGCTGGAAGGGTGGGGTGGGTGGGCCGGGGGGCGGGGTGGTGGGGTGGTGGGGTGGCAGGGGGGTGGGGTGGCAGGCAGGCGGGTGGGCGGTGGGGCGGTGGGGTGGTGGCCGATGGTGGGGGGTGGCTGATGGTGGGGGGTGGCGATGGGCACAGGGGGCAGTGGGGGGCGGCGGTGGCCAGCAGCGGGGGTGGTGTCAGGGGGGCGTCAGGCTGTCCAGTGCCCTCTCTCCATTTTGGCGCCCTAGGCAACTGCCTAGTTCGCCTTAATGGAAGCGCCGGCCCTGGCAGTGAGGGCATTTTTTCTTGTATGGTGTCACTTTGTGAATGGTAGTGGTGCTGGTGGTCTCCTGTTCAACACCTTGACCATTAGTCTTTGGAATGTCTCATGGTTCCATGATTCCCCATGCAATTTCACACACACATGAAAAAACTAAAAGAAACTGTCCAGAATTTTGTATTCTTGTACCACCAGTGTGCTGATGACACCCAACTCCAACTCCTTTTTAAGATCTTCCAGGAGGCCCTTCTCTCAGCCTCACACACACACCCCGTATGCAGTTACTTTTTAAAAAGTCATAAATTGAAAACCCTTTGCCCAAACATCCCCAAATTTGGCACAGAGCAGGAGCAGACCTTCTGCTATATCTGTTCTGAATATCTTGCCGATCAGATGTCCAGTTTTTGCATTCGAATTTTTGTTTGGAGCATTCTTGTATATTTTTTTTATTTGGCTGATGGAATGCTGCTGTATGGTGCTGGCAGCACAATATATCGCAGCACAAGTATGCAGCCATAATTTCTTTGAAAATGTGTTTTGGCTCTATAATGTATCACAGGGACAGGTAAGTATAGAAACACAATTATCCTTCACTCTGTTGTGGCGTGGGGTTTAGTGATTTCAGCAGTGATTTCAGCTCTTAGACATAGCAGGCTGGAGACAGAGCTTCTAGTGTAACAGCTCTTTATTCAGGGAGAGAACAAGACTGGGGACTGGGGAGAGGGAGCAACATTTATAGGAGCCAGGACTGGCTAGGAAAAGATACATTTTGGAGGAAACAATTACAACCAATCACAAAGCTGCCTTTTGGCAGAGACCAATAGGATTGAGGATCCAAATGCAGCAACTTGAATAAACCAATAGGCCTGTTCCCTTTGGAACAGGAAGGCAGTTACTTCAACAAAAGCAAGTACAGATACAGATCAATACACAACACCCGCCCTGGTGGGCACAGCACATGTAATCCTTTATATTGTGGGGCCCTGCGACTTCTAATTGATCTCCTGACCATGGGTGTTGCAGGGGCTTGAGCAGGCAACTCAGTGTCCCTGATCTGTTCCTCGGCACCATGAGGACTTGCAGGAGCAGATTCATTTGCTGAAGCCACTGGTACCTGCACTCCTGGGGCATCTCCGCCCTGATCTTGCAGCTGTGACTCATTCATGGGGGTAGTGTCACTCTCAGGCTGCAATTCTCCCACACCTGTACCCACTCTACTGGGCGCTCTGCACCTCAGTTGGTCCACGTGCCTACACCAGACCCTGCCATCTTCAATGGTCACGTAATAAGATACTGGCGCAGACGCTCTGGTAATCACCCCTGTCACCCACAGGGGACCTCTGGCATAATTTCTCACCCAGACCAAATCTTCAGGAGCAAAATACCTTTTAGAGTCGCTCTCTGCCTGTGGAGGTGCTCTAGCACTGCGGTTTGACATTTTGTCTAGGTGGACATAGTCCAGCACCGGTACCAGCCTTCTACCTAGGAGCAGCTCTGCTGGTGACTTGCCCGTAGTAGTACACGGCATCGCATGCTGCAAGAACAACATTCGGGCAATGCGCCTTGACCAGTCACCCTCCATCAAGCGTGCAATAGATCCTTTGGCTGTCTGCACCATGCGCTCAGCCTGCCCATTGGATGAGGGATGAAAAGGAGCTGAGGTGACCCCTCTTATGAAATTATCAGCCAGGAATGCCCTGAATTCTTGGGATACAAAGGCTGCTCCATTGTCTGAGACAATGGTCTCGGCAACCCATGGGTTGCGAACAGCTGCATCAACACTTTGATGACTGCAGCTGACGACATGCTGGGAACCATAGCCACCTCTAACCATTTAGAATACGCATCAACGATAACCAAAAAAACCTTTCCTTGGAATGGCCCAGCAAAATCTAAGTGCAGCCGGCTCCAGGGAGTCCGGGTCTGCTCCCACCAGTGGACTGGTGCTCTGTCCACTTCTGGGCACACTTCTTGACATGCCTTGCACGTCCGTACCCATTGTTCAACATCTTGGTCCATCCCAGGCCACCATACATAGCACCGGGCCAGCGACTTCATCCTGACCATTCCCGGATGCCACAAGTGCAGTGTATCCAGAACCCTGTTTCTCAGTGGCGCTGGGATGATCACCCTGTCTCCCCACAGGAGACAGCCCTTATGCAGGGATAGCTCATGTTGCCTTGTTGCGTATGGTCTAAATTTTTTCTCATGCGGGCCACCTGGCCATCCCCTCCCCACCCAAGTGAGCACACGGGAGAGAGTGGTATCTTTCCTCATTCTCTCAGCTATTTCAGTGGCAGTTACAGGGCTCCCCGGAAGTGTTTCCAGCATCATCACTCATTCCGCTGGGGCAGGATCCACATCGCTCACACCAGGAAGGGGCAAGCGACTTAGTGCATCAGCGTGGCACAACCTTTTCCCTGGAACATGGGTCAGGGTGTACTGGAACCCATTCAGGAATATAGACCAACGCAACATTCTGGGGGAGAGAATCTGCGGCGTCTGTTTGTTCGGATGGAACAATCCTAACAGAGGCTTGTGGTCAGTTTCAAGAAAGAAGTGGCAACCGTATAAATAGTCATGAAACTTTTTAATCCCTGCCACTATTGCCAGGGCTTCCTTGTCAATTTGTGCGTAGTTGCGCTCCGTTGGCGACAACGTATGAGAATAGAAGGAGATGGGCTTTTCTGACCCATCCACTTCCCTATGGCTCAGCACAGTTCCCAGCCCATACTGAGAGGCATCACATGCAAGGACAAGAGGTTTCGACTCGTCATAATGAGCAAGGACGCTCCTGCTAGTCAGCATGCCCCGCAAGGTGTCAAAAGCCTTCTGCTGTGCCTGAGCCCAACACCACACACTCTTTTTCTTCAATAGTTTGTGCAACAGTTCCGCTATTGAAGCTTTCTGAGGTAGGCATGAATGATAAAAGTTAATAATCCCAGGAATGACTGTAACTCCATCTTGTTCCGTGGGCGTGGTGCCTCAGTAATGGCTTTAATTTTAGAGTCAGTGGGGTGGATGCCCATTGCATCAATTTTAAACCCCAAGAAATCCACAGATGGCACCCCAAAACTGCATTTCTCCTTTTTTAGCTGCAGCCCCACCTCTTTAAATTTGAGTAACACAGCACGGATACGCCGTACTAGTTCCTGGGGGTCTTTCCCAGCAATTAGAACATCATCAAAAAATGGAAAGACCCCTGGCAGACCCCTTAACAGGCGCTCCATTAGTCCTTGAAAAATTCCTGGGACCACACAAACTCCAAACTGTAACCTGTTTACTCTGAAAGCCCCTTTGTGTGTTCCGATAGTCTGTGCTTCCGCAGATTGCGGAGTCACTGGCAGCTGCTGGTAAGCTTGTGCCAGGTCAAGTTTGGCGAAAAATTTTACCCCAGCTAGTTTTGCCAACATCTGTGAGATGACTGGAATGGGGTATGAATTTTCCCTGAGTGCCTTGTTGATAGTACATTTATAATCTGCACAAATTCTCACTTCCCCATTTGCCTTAAGGGGTGTGACGATAGGAGTCTCCCACTTAGAAGAGGCCGCAGGTGAAAGAACTCCCTGTTTGACCAATTTGTCCAGTTCTGCCTCAATCTTGGGTTGCAGCGCAAATGGCACTCGCCTTGGCTTGAGTCGGATTGGGGACACTCTGGGGTCCAGCTCAAAGTCAATTGGAGCCCTTTATAACAACCCAGTTTTCCACTGAAGAGTTCGGCAAATTCCTGGCCTAACGCCTTGCCCAACTCTGGGGAAGTTTGGACTGAGTTGAGCCCTGATATACACAGTCCCAAGGCGGGAAACCAGTCAGTACCCAGGAGACTGGGGCGACTCCCCTTTGCAATCACCAATTTAAGCACGGCCTGTTTCTCCCGGAATTGTACCCTCACCGCACACATTCCTAGAATGTGCCCCCCAACAAATCGATTCAAGAGAGTGTCTTCAAGATTTGGGAAGCCACAGTGTTGAGCAAGCCCCCGGAGTCCTGCCAGGAATGCAGCCACAGATTCTCCGGCTTGCTGCTGCCTTTTCTGGAACTCCATCCGCCAGGCCATCTTGGTTTTGGTAGGTGCCAAATGGCTTGTCAGCCGGGCGAAAATGTCTGTGAGTGATGTCTCACTCAGCTTTGCTGGGGCGAGCACTGCCTTGGCCCACATGAAGGTCTCACGCCCACAGCAACTCAAGAACGTGGCCCTTCTTTTGCTGGCATCAGTGATTCCTTGAGCCACCACGAAGAACTCGAAGCATTCAACATAGTCCTCCCAAGTGTGGGGCTCCAATGGCTGGAAGGGCTCCAATACCCGTGGACTTTCCATTCTCCAGGCGGGCAGGGATGTCTTCTAAGGCGGCTGGTGAGTCTTGTTCTCCACTGTGATCCGGACTCTGAGTCAGCGTGATGATCCTCTGCTTCTCAGCATTTCGGATCCCGTCCTCGTCGCCAGTGTTGGAGGCTGGAGACAGAGCTTCTAGTGTAACAGCTCTTTGTTCAGGGAGAGAACAAGACTGGGGACTGGGGAGAGGGAGCAACATTTATAGGAGCCAGGACTGGCTAGGAAAAGATACATTTTGGAGGGAACAATTACAACCAATCACAAAGCTGCCTTTTGGCAGAGACCAATAGGATTGAGGATCCAAATGCAGCAACTTGAATAAACCAATAGGCCTGTTCCCTTTGGAACAGGAAGGCAGTTACTTCAAAAAAGCAAGTACAGATACAGATCAATACACAACACACTCTCAATCCTTGCATTTAATCCTAGATATTTTGATTGCAAGAGCAAATTGCCTAACCAGAACAAAACACTTAAGAGTGAAAGGAAGATGTTCTGGTTGCTCCACTGGGTCCTTCATCAATAAATAACTTGGTCTCTTTGGGATGGTAGCAACATCCCCTCTAATTTTGAGAACCATTGGGCAAGGCTCTGTCCCTTGCATGTGCAACGTCACTCCCTGGCACATGTGCAATTCCTCCCCTGTGCAGTTTCCTTCATGACTGGAATAAAAACAGTTCCTGTGGGTGTGCAGGGGAGAAATGCCCTGCATGGGGTGGGAGGAATAGAGCCATGGATGTGCACCTTAAAGGGAGCCTTGGGTGGGTAGTAGCTCAGCAACCTCCATTGCTACTCAGCTTGGAGTATAGACAGCTATCTTATGAGAGCAATAGAAAAGGGAATCTCTTCTTAAGTTCTGTTTTAAAAGCTAAAACAAGAACATAGACAGGTTGGGCTTCTTTTGCCCTTCGCAAGTCAGCAAGCTGTTTTGTGGCCATTTCTGTCTTATACATGCTGGGTTTTGCTGACATCCTGTGTTTGCAATGTAGTTTTCTAATCTATCCTGTTCAGTTGAACACCAAAATCCATAGAAAAGACTTAACCATGCAACCCATTGCATACCTACACATAATTTAGTCTCAGTGAGGACAGAAGTGTTAGTTACTTTAATACACATTCCCAAAGGTTGGGAGAAGTTCATTTGGGGACTGAAATTTCTAGAATTCCCTAAGTAGCTTAGCCACAGATCTGAGTAGGATTCCTTTATTGTCCTAAATTGAGGTAGGAAAATGTCACTATGAGGTAAAATCTTTTCAATTTCTGTTGGTGAATACTGCTGTTCTTCATTCACCTAATTATGTCTGAAATGCACCCATGGTTTTGTAGGAAACCTATCCGTGTCCAGCACTGAGTCTGGGCTTCTTTGTATATCAGTGGAGTTATATATTAGAGAGGGGCATGAAATGAAAAATGAAATACGGTTTCGTCGTTTCATTAGGTAACAAATTACTTGGTTACATAACAAAACGGTAGGATGTTTCATTTGTTTCATAACAAAATGCCAATTCCCCCTCTAGAATGAAACAATTTGTCCTAGAGGAATCAATGGCAGGGGAGCTCTAGCTCTTCCCTGTAATCCTCCAAAATTTGGAAATATTTGGGGGTCATAAGAACATAAGAACATAGAACATAAGAAGAGCCATGCTGGATCAGGCCAAAGGCCCATCTAGTCCAGCTTCCTGTATCTCACAGTGGCCCCACCAGATGCATTTGGGAGCGCATGAGACTAGATATCTGTCTCCTGATACCACTCCCCTGCATCTGGCCCTTGAAGTGCCCTGGTTTAAAGCCTAGAGATTACACATCTCCATCATGGTTTGTAACCCGTGATGGACTTTTCCTCTAGGAATCTGTCCAATCCCCTTTTGAAGGCATCCAGGTCAGATGCCATCACCACATCCTGTGGCAGGGAGTTCCATAGACTTACAACGTGCTGGGTGAAAAAATATATTTTCTTTTGTCAGTTCTTACTCTCCCAGCCCTCAATTTGAGTGTATGTCCCCTAGTTCTGGTATTTTGGGAGAGGGAGAAAAGCTTCCCTCTATCCACTTTACTCATACCCTGCATTATTTTGTACGTCTCAATCATATTCCCCCTCAAGCGCCTTTTTTCCAGACTAAAGAGGCCCAAATGTTTTAGCCTTTCTTCATAAGGGAGGTGCCCCAGCCCAGTAATGATTTTAGTCACTCTCTTCTGCACCTTTTCCAGTCAGAGAGCTGAGTTGTTAAGCTCCAAAGGGGGTGCCCCTAGGAAATAATCATTAAGCACTTGAGGAAGCTCTCCATGAGGGGCACTTCCTCAAGGAATTCCCTTAATTATGAATTGATTATATCCTAGGAGCACTGTGGTGAGTCATTTCACGACCCAGTCCTTTCACGGACCATTGGCTAGTACACACCTTTTTCTTACTCTTGCTACCACCATTCAGGGATACCCAGTTGAAATAACTGAGTCTCAGTCAAGTTGTAATGTTAATAAAGTGAAATAACTTTTATTGAATTCAACAAGCTGTCTCAGTTTAAGGTTTTCTTGTGTGTCCTTAATTGAAAGTTCCACTAAGCAGATTACACTCAATTTCTGTCCTTTTACAATTCTCAAACCTATCTCATACTTTTATCCCTATTTCTCATCTGTCTCACATTTGGCTCTTACATGACCCTCAGGCTGAGCCTTTTAAACATGTGGGATCCACCTCCACACTCCCTCATTTGACATCAGCATTAACCCTTTATGCCCTCCTGCACAAACACACTTGGTTATGAAGGGGTCAATGCCATAGCTCAACCATAGCATAGCTCAATAACTCAACCACCAGAACCTCCAAAACTTTCCAAATTTTGAATGCTTACCTAGAATTATTTGAGGAAGCTTCCCTGCCATTTTTGTCCTTTAAGACCAAGGGGAGCATAGTGTTTCATTTCATTTCATTTCATTTTGTAACAAAACTGCCTTAAAATCATTACAAATGAAACAAAACAAAACACTCTTTTTCTGTTTCGTGCCCATCTCTATTAGATATCAGAAGAAGGAACCTTCAGACCATTAAATTAGTCAGTGAACTAGATCAGCCACACCATCCACAACTACATAAAATTTGGAACTGCCCTGAGTTGTCCCAGGCAAGTCCATGCTGGTTTGAAAACTTCTAGATTAATTTAGAGCAGTCCTCTATCTAGTCCACCAACAACTTTAAATGCCTCCAGAAATACTAAGCAGAGGCCAATGTCCATGGTTTTGTAAATTTAAAATGTATAGGAACTAGACATGGGCACGGAGCGGCGAAATTCTCGTTTCCATTTTCGGTTCTCGTTATCGTTACGTAACGGGTAATGGTAACGAGAATTACTCCACTCCAGCTCGAACCCGAACTGAAAAAGAAAAATTGGGTCTGATTTTTCATTGTTGTTCATGGCATCGCGGCGATCACGCGATGCCAAGCAGCACAGAAAAAAAGTTTTAAAAATTAAAAAAACCTGATTCCCAGCCGAAAAAGCAGGCGAAAATATGCCTGCCTGAGTGAGGGCACCTACCAGAGAGGGGTTGTTTCTGGGGGGGTCCCCGGCCTTCCCCCCTCTCCTGTCCTGGGCTGCTGGTACCAGGCTGGGGGGGGGGCATCCTCGTCGTCTCCATTTGCCATGCAGTGGGGGGGATCCAAAATGGCGACCACAATATTTATTTTTAAATCGTGGTCCAAAAACCCACCAAAGCACAACAGAAACATTTGAAAATTAGGTATTTTAAATGCCTGATTTTGTATAGTAGCACCAGTGGGTTTTTCTTGCAATAAAATGTCTCCATTGATTTTATTTTATTTTATTTTATTTTTATTTTTTTTTTTTACACCTGCGCAATGAAGGGCTGGCCATGGGATGGGACCATGCAAATTTTGGAGCCATTCCACCAATCGCATGGCCAGGTTTTGACTGACACTTCTGGATGTGCCAGAGGGCATAAAAACCTGAGGCAACTCCCAGAAGAGTCGCAGTGGGGCTCTGGAGTTGGAGGGTGGAGGGCTGTGTGTAGCTGGCTGCTGTGCTAGTTTCGATTTTGTGATAGGGACGGAGGCTGTGAGGAGAGGCTTTAGATTTCAGTTAGGCAGGCAGGGAGGGAATTGGTTCAATTGAATTTAATAGAAAATAATTCCTTTCATTCCCTGCAGCTTTGTCTGCTGTGGTGAATAGCATAGCAGTTTATTTTTTTTTCTCTTGCAGTTTGTGAGGATTTTTTTTCTGATATTGGTTCAAAGGGGAGGTTTGCCTGGGAGGGGAGGTGTGGATTTATTTTAAAAATTTATATTTATATACTACCATTTATTTTCTATTTTCCCAACTTCAATTTGCTTGCTTGCAGTGCACACACACACATTTGGTGGCAAGCCAAGGGCACCTCTATCTAGTGGAGATTATTTTACATTTCACAATTACATTATTATTTATTTAGTTTACTATAACTTAGACAGCAGTTTATTCTTTTTTTTCCCTCTGGCAGTTTGTGAGGATTTTATTTTCTGATATTGGTTCAAGGGGGAGGTTTGACTGGGAGGGGAGGTGTGGATTTATTTTAAAAATATATACTACAGTTACAGTACCATTTATTTTCTATTTTCCCAACTTCAATTTGCTTGCTTCCAGTACACACAAACACATTTGGTGGCAAGCCAAGGGCACCTCTATCTAGTGGAGAATATTTTACATTTTACATTTACATTACAATATTATTTATTTAGTTCACTACTTTTACTTACATTGTTTGTTTTCTAAACTTCTTGTGAGGACACTGTGCAGTTCAACAACACAGGCCCATTCCATTTAAGTTAGTGGATCAATTCAGAAGAATTTTGAATTTTATTTACATTCCCTGAAATTGAACAACTACAGAAAACTAGATTGTGTTTGGAGGCTGCCCACTGATTCTGACATCAGCCTTATTACCAGACTTGGGGTTCCAACTCCAACACTGTTTGCTTTGTTTGTTTATTATTGTACAATACATTTGCCTGGCCTGAACTACTACTAAACTAGATTGTGCTTGTTGATTTAAAAAGCACCCCTATTGTTTGGAGGCTGCCCACATCATTCTGATATCAGCCTTATTACCAGACTTGGGGTTCCAACTCCAACACTGTTTACTTTGTTTGTTTATTATTGTACACTACATTGCCTGGCCTGAACTACTACTAAACTAGATTGTGCTTGTTGATTTACAAGGCACCCCTATTGTCTGGAGGCTGCCCACATCATTCTGATATCAGCCTTATTACCAGACTTGGGGTTCCTACTCCAACACTGTTTACTTTGTTTGTTTATTATTATACAATACATTACCTGGCCTGAACTACTACTAAACTAGATTGTGCTTGTTGATTTACAAGGCACCCCTATTGTCTGGAGGCTGCCCACATCATTCTGATATCAGCCTTATTACCAGACTTGGGGTTCCAACTCCAACACTGTTTACTTTGTTTGTTTATTATTGTACAATACATTGCCTGGCCTGAACTACTACTAAACTAGATTGTGCTTGTTGATTTACAAGGCACCCCTATTGTTTGGAGGCTGCCCACTGATTCTGATATCAGCCTTATTATTTGGATTCCATCCTTATATATTACTCCACTGTTTATTTGTAGTTTTGTTTACTATTACATTATACATTCACCGGCCTGAGCAATGACCAGAAAACTATACTGTGTGCTTGTGCATTTAAAAGACAACCCTATATCTTTCTGTTGGGGGGCTACCCACTGATTCTGACATCAGCCTTATTGTTTGGATTCCATCCATATATATTACTCCACTGTTTGTTTCTGGTTCTGTGTTTACTATTACATTATACATTCCCTGGCCTGAGCAACAACCAGAAAACTATACTGTGCTCTGTGCTTGTACAAAAGAACACAGTGTGTGAGAGTAAGCTTATGGGTGAAGAGGAGAAATTGATTAGAATAGTTTGTTACTTAATAGAATCAGACAATCTATTTCTAATACTTTTGAGAAATGAAAAAAATGAGGAGGGGTTGGCACAGCCAGAGGAAAGGGGAGGGGGACCCCCACTAAAATAAATAGGGGCACATTTCTGAAGGAAGGCACAGGTAGTATTGCAGATGCAGATAGTGATACTGCTGCAGCTCCCTCACCAAGCAGCAGCACCACAAGCATCACAACCACAACCCTAACATCTTCTGTCACTGAGGGAAGCATGGATGAGATGATACAAATGCCTACACCACCATGCCCTGACACCCCCACCCTTTATCAGGAAGAAGACGAGGACTCGGAGTCGGAAATGGCATCAGAATCAGAAATGGGCTCTTTGCATCTAAACATGCCAGATTCTGAGGACCTGTTGGCAGGAACAGACTTAAGGCAGGCTTCAGGCACTGATGGAAGGAGCAGCCCTCTTTCCACCCAGAGTAGCACCAGTGACAGCAGTAGTACTCTATTTTCAAGTCAGGGCACAGGCCACAACACCAGCAGCACAGCAGCGGCAGGCAATACCAGAGGGGGCAGTACTTTCTATAAGTCTTGCAGGTGTCTATGGGAGCATTTTGAGAACAGCCCGGAAGTCTCGAGGCTGGCAGTGTGCAAGAAATGCGGGGTGGTCGTGCGCAGGGGGAATGACCCCAAACACCTCTCCTCAAGTGGCTTGTGCAGTCACCTCATGCGAAAGCACCCTGGGACTCTGCCTGGAACACTGTCAGGCCCTGGTTCCTCAGGGAGGAAAGAGGGGAAGAAGGCATGGGGAAGGACAGAGACAGCTCCACTGCTGAGAGTGGGAAGAGGCAGGCCACTCTGCAGGAAGTGGTGCCGCTGTGTGGGAGTTTTGTCAGCCAGCGAAATAGGGCCAAGGCACAGGAGACCACCACTCATGTGGTTGGTGAAATGGTGGCCATGAATGGGTTGCCCCTCTCCTTTGTGGACTCATCAGGCTTTCAGGCATCTGATGAAGCACGTGGCACCATGGTACGAGCCTCCATCCTGGCGTACCTTCAGCAGGCAGGTGATTCCCTCCCTTTATGAGTCCGTCAGGGACATGGTTCGGGCCCTGCTGCAGGCGGCCAGATGAAGGAAGATCCACTTCACTTCCGACCTCTGGACCAGTGGGCACCACGGATACCTCTCTCTGACAGCTCATTGGTAGCAACCCAAGGAGGTCCTGGACCCCAGGGCATCCCAAGAACAGCTGCAGGGGGAGCCACAATGGAGCACCCCAAGAGGTTACAGGGTGGTGCTTCTCCAGGCACAAAGCATGGAGGACAATGCCAAAGCCATCTACATTTCAGAGGTCCTCAAGACAGCAATGTGAGAGTGGGGATTGGGAACTGAGGGGCAGGTCAATCGCAGATTCATGGTTACTGACGCGGGCTGTAACATGATCAATGCGGTTGATAGGGCAGGGTTCCAGGGCATCGTGTACACAGCACACAAACTGCATCTAGTGGTGGGCGATGCCATTGGGTTGGGAGCACCGAAGGACTCCTGGGATGAAGGGACCCTGGAGACCAAGGCCTTGCTGGACAAGTGCAGGAAAATCGTCAGGCACTTCTCACGCAGTGTCAAGGCATCCAGGACCAGAGCACATTCTGATCCAGGACGTGACCACCCGGTGGAACTCCACCTATGAAATGATCAAGCGCCTGGTGGAGCAGAGGAAGTGGTGGAATATGTCATGTCAACCACTCCCATCCTGCATGAGGGAAGGAAGTTGGACATTGGTGCTACCGAGTGGCTCGCCCTCTCCCAGATGGTGGCTATCAAGCAGCAGTTTGAGGAGACCACCCACGTCCTCAGCAGCTACAACGCCAGCCTGGGCCACCTACTCCCCCTGGTAAATGCCCTTCGCCAACACTTAGAGGCCAGTATCTGGGAAGAAGCCAATCTTCTCCCAAAGAGCAGGGCCTTGGCAGACAGGCTGCTGACCGGCGTGGATACCCGCCTTAGCCCACTGAGGAGGGAAAAGGTGTACCAGATAGCATGCCTGTGCGACCCTCGCATCAAGGGTTCCCTGGCAGGCAGCTCTGCCGAGCTAAACTCCTGGAAGATGGAGCTATGTCGTCAAGTCCACAGGGCTCTCTCCAATCAGGGCCAGGAGTTCTCGAGAGCACATGGAAGCCAGAGCGATGCAGAAGATGAATCCTTGCAAGGATCCTCTTCCTCCTCCACTCCAGGAGCGTACACCCAGAGACCAGGTTCCGTACCAGTAGCTAACTACCTGGCCTCTGCCCTAGCCATGGCAGTCTCCTCCTCAGTCGAGACAAGGGAGGAAGAAGAACCAGACCCTGCTCTGACCATGGTGAGGGAGTACATGGCCGAGCCCCTCCAACCCCTCACCTTGGACCCACTCCACTACTGGGCCAGAAAAGCAGACATCTGGCCCACTCTTTCGACTCTGGTGTTGGACCTCTTGTCCATCCCACCTACCAGTGTCCAAAGTGAGCGTGTCTTCTCCCACATGGGAGATGTCCTGAGGCCACACCGCTCTCGTCCGGACCCGGAGACCATGGAAAGGTTGACTTTCATCCGCTTCAACCTTTCCACGTTGGGATTACCCCAACACTCCAATATCTAAGTCCAAAGTCGTTGTGCCATGGGTTCCTTCCAAACGGGCCTCCCTTGCTCTAACATCCACTACCAGAGCAACACTTATGCCTGCCTGCCTGCAATTATGCCTGCCTCCCAGCTTGGCTTCCTCCCTGCAAGCCTAACTTCCTGCCTGCAAGCCTGCCTGCCTGCCTGGCCCTGTGCCTACCTGCCTAGTGCCAAACTACATGCTTAACTGCCTGCTTGCCTGCCTGCCCCTGCCTGCCTGCCTCCCTGCCTGCTTTCCTGTATTCCCACACAATTTGAAGGGTTCTATTACTGCCCAATATTTCTAGCCCTTGCCTGGCTGCAAACCAGCAAGGATCACTCAAAGTGTCATTTGGAAGGGGCTGTGTTGGCCCAATTTTTCTAGCCCTTGACTGGCTCCAAACCTGCAAGGACCACTCAATGTGTCATTTGGAAGGGTCTGTGTTGGCCCAATATTTCCCCGTTGGCCATGGCTGGTCTGAGTGAGACCCCAATACCTGCCTTCCTTGGTGCCTTCCTCCCTTCCCTGGGGTTTTGGAGCCACTCTGCTTACAAAGTGGCCAGGATGCACTTTACAACAACCTACCTCAAAGACTGATTAGCAGGGAGCTAGCTCTCCTCCTTACAGCCTTAAAGAAATAGCCCTGTTCTCCTGCTTCCACTCTGTCTCCTGGGTAGATGAAACTCTGTCTCCTGGAGAAACTCGGCCTCCAAAGGCAGAAACAATCCTCCCTTCTGGCACTTGGGCTTTGTGCTTTCCCTAGCCTGGGTGGGTACCCTGCCTGCAAGCCTGCCTTCCTCCTACGTGTAAGCCAGACTGCCTGGTTCCCTGCCTGCCCGCCCCTCTGCCCACCTGCCTGCATGTCAGGCTCCCGGGCCAGGACACCATGGCTTGGAGGATGCCTTCCAGGTGCTTCTCCTTCAGCCTCCACTACTCTGTCCTCTGGGCTGCAGAACACTGTGACTCACTAAGAAGGACATTTTACTTGCGTACTTGGGCCATTCAGCTCCTTTTGATACTCTAGCTGTCAATGATCCTCCCGTTCGGAGGCCCTGTGGTCTCAGACTCGGGCTATGTGGCCTCCGCTACTCTTTCCTCTGGGCTACACTGTGACTCACTAAGAATGGCAGAAAACTGTTTGTAGTAGCACACAGCTGACTTAGGGTTAGAGTTAGGGTTAGGGGGGTTGTTGTTGTCTCCGCTACTCTTTCCTCTGGGCTGCAAAGCACTGTGACTCACTAAGAATGACATTTTGCCTGCATACTGGGAGTTTGTTGGCATGCTAGCACACAGCTTGGACTTTGTGGCTTGTTGGCCTCGCCTACTCAGGCCCTGTGGCCTCCGCCAGTCTTTCCTCTGGGCTGCAATACACTGTGGCTCACTAAGAAGGGAAATGTACTTGCGTACTGGCGCCATTTACAAATAGAACAGTTTGTCAGGAAGTTCCAGGCTTGGTTCTTGGCAGATACTCTGACTGTGAGTCTGTGATTCACTAAGAAGGGCTACTGTGTTCTGTGGGCTGCAAAGCACTGTGGCTCACTAAGAAGGGAAATGTACTTGCGTGCCGGCACTCTGTCACCATTGACAAATAGAAGAGTTTGTCAGAAAGTTCCAGGCTTGTGTCTCGCTGGATACTCTGGCTGTGACTCACTAGGAAGGGCATTGCCCTTCCCTACTGGCAGTTTGCCAGCGTACCAGCACACAGCTGGGAAGGAAGAGTCAGACTCAGAACTCTTCCTTGCTATCCTTTAGGCAGCCTGAGACTCAGGCTATGTGGCCTCCGCTACTCTTTCCTCTGGGCTGCAAAACACTGTGACTCACTTAAGAGGAATTGTACTTGCGTACTCAGGCCATTCTTCTTCTCAAAGATACTCGAGCTGTCTTTTTGGCCTCGCCAACTCAGGCCCTGTGGCCTCAGACTCAGGCTATGTGGCCTCCGCCACTCTTTCCTCTGGGCTGCAGAACACTGTGACTCACTAAGAAGGGCTGAAAACTGTTTGTAGTTGCACACAGCTTTGAAGAGGCAGCACGCTGCCTTGCTGGCCTTTTGGCAGCCCGTACTCAGCCCAGTTAGCTAGCTCCTTTGGATACTCGAGCTGGCAATGTGCCTCCCGTTTGCAGGCCCTGTGGCCTCAGAGTCAGGCTATGTGACCTCTGCCACTCTTTCCTCTGGGCTGCAAAACACTGTGGCTCACTAAGAAGGAAAATATACTTGCGTACTGTCACCAAGAGTTTGTCAGAAAGTTCCATGTGTGGTTCTTGGTGGCCACTCAGTGAATCTGGACCTTATGGCCTCAGGCACTCTGGCCTTGTTGCCGTACCAGCTCACAGCTGGCCTTGTGGCCTCAGGTCCTTTGGCAGCCTGTCCTCAGGCCTCAGACTCAGGCTCTGTGGCCTCCGCCACTCTGTCCTCTGTGGCAGCAATACACTCTGGCTCTTGTGGAAGGGCTGAAAACCTTGGCCTCCTGTTCGCAGCTTAGTGGCCTCAAACTCAGGTTCTGCCTCCGCTAGCTCTTGCTCTGGGCTGCAAAACACTGTGACCCACTAAAAAGGTCAGAGCAACCCAAAGCCCACTATCCCTACAAAAAGTCCCTAACTGTCCCCCTTGCCTCCAACCTCAGGCCCAGTACACTGTCCTAGTGGGTCAGAGACACCCAGAGGTGCAGCCCAGAGCCCTCTGGGCTGCAAAACCCAAACTCACTAAGAACCCTAACCCTAACTACTAACCCTAACCCATGCCACAGCCAGACTGAATGGCCTTTTGACCTAACTCAGGCGCTAGATGACCAGGGTTGCCTTGGCCTCAAAGGAATGTCTGTGTGGCCTCCACTGCCTCTGTCCTCTGGCTGGGGAGATGTGATGGATAAGAAGGACATTTTACAAAACACTCAGGCCATTCAGCAACTTTTTATACTGGAGCAGCCAGACCAAATCAGGGTGGTCTCAGTCTCAGGCCTTTTGGGTTCCCCACTCAGTCCTCTGGGCTGCAAGACACTGTGACCAAGAAGGACACATTTTACTTGTTTACTAGAAAACGAGTGAGATTAGGCAAAAATCTGCTGTGCTGGCCTTCAGAACCACCCAGATTGGCCTTATGGGAAGAAACTCTGGCCTTGTTGCCGCCCTTACTCTGGCCATGTGGCCTCAGGTACTCTGGCGTTGTGTATATATACTCAGACTCTGTGGTCTCATACTCTGGCCTTGTATACTCTGGCCTTATGGACACCCATAGTCCTTGATTTGTACGGGTATAGGGGCTGTAAAACTTAGAGTTCTGCCTAATACGAGCTGTGTGCCCGTACGCCAGTACGCTGTCCTTAGTAAATCAGAGCAACCCAGAGCCCACTATCCCTACCTAACCCTACCCCTAACCCTAACCCTAACCTGTATGCCAGTACACTGTCCTAGTGGGTCAGAGACACCCAGAGGTGCAGCCCAGAGCCCACAAACCCAAACCCTAACCCTAACCCTAACTCTAACCCATGCCACTACCAGACTGAATCTCTAACCACTAGATGACCAGGGTTGCATTTGCTTAATTGCTTGGTTTTACATACAAGCCAGGAGTGACATTGGAGATGGGGGGGGCATTGAGAGGAGTAGACCGTCATCCAGATTTGGGGAGGAACGGAATGTCTGTGTCTCCTGCTGCCTCTGAGAGGTGGAGGGGAGATGGGATGGATAAAAGCTTCAAAACAAAACAACAAACAACTATAACAGGCAGCCAGACCAAATAGGGTGGCATTCTGCCCAACATTGTTTGCAAGAGAATATTTATTGCATAGGATGCAGTCTTGTGCAGCAAGGATCCATCATCACCCAACTTTAAAGTGTTTTCCGCCTGGTAGTCTGGGTCATTGCGGGACCCGCGGCTGCCGCTCACCCGCTCGCCCACCCGCACCTCCCCCCCGCCGCCTGCCCCCCGCCCCGCCCCCCACCTAGGGCGCAGAAACACCTAGTGCTGGCCCTGATTGTGGGATGCCCCTATGCTCTGGGAAGTCAAATCGCGCTAAATCGCGGTAGAAACGACAAACGACAAACAAAACAACAAATTTTTGAAAATTTTTGCGACAAACAGAAATGACCTGAAACGGACCCATCCCGACAAACGAAAACTCGAAACGTCATTTTTTCTGGTCGTGCCCATCTCTAATAGGAACTACTTCAACAATTCTTCATCTTCCCTAACATTTCTGTAGCACTGGAATTTAAAGATATAGTTGAAATCTCACTATTCCCTTTATCCGTCACAATCTAATTTGAGACATGACACCTAACCTAGAAGTAAAGGTAATACATTATTCAAGTGCTGTATTACAGAACAATTTCCCTCATTGCTGATAATAGCCATCAGAAATTCTTGTCTAGCAATTTGCAACTTATTTTGAGATTATCAGAAGAGATAGACATTCTCTGATTGGTTACTTGTAAAAACTTGCATTATGATATAGCAGAGGATGCCTGTCAAGCATAGGGAATATATAAGAGCCTCAAGTTATGCTGGAAATGTTTTTTGCTCTTGTGAATTTTTACATGGCATTACTAGACATGGAAAGTGATCCAAAGGGAGAAAAGTGGTCAGATTATGTGGAAAGGCTATGACTGTTTTCTAAGACTTTAAATGTCAATAAAGAATAATCAAAAATGCCAGTTGGATATGCTAGCAGAGGTTTTGCCCCCCACACCCAGGAATAAAGAGGTAAGACAGGTGATGCATTTTAAGTAGAGGCAATATTGAACAATTAACTCCCACCTCCTGAAGGTGTCCTGATGTAGTGCAAAAGAACCTGAGTTAACAGCCAGGAGTCCTTCCTGATCTCCTCTCCTGACCCCAAAGGATAAGCCCCATACCCTGAAGCCCTACTGTCCTTAGATAGCCTAGCTCGGCTGGCCAATGCCTGGGAGGTATTGCAGAGCCTCCTTACCACCCAAGTCTTGGGATATTAGTAAAAGAAGTGACCATGGTTGGTCCCTTCGTTCATCCTGCAACTCAGGCTCCGATGTGTAGTGCCAAGATGTTGGTGCATTAGTAACTCAATGCGCCAACTGGTACCTCACCATTCTTCCCCTCCCTCCTTCTCTGTTAGTGTGCCCCATTTATCCCTGACATTACCCCTGATTATCCCAGAATTGTCCTGTGAGTAATCAATGCATGACAGGCAAACATTTCTTGATCATTTTATGTTCACTATGCCAATCTTTTGGGACAGGATCATAATTCTTATCCAGCCCTGCAATGAGCATCTAGTCTTGCACTGGGGTCACAGGTTGGGCAGGCTAGCTGAGCAGCCCCATGAAAGGGGTAACCTTATATAAGGCTCTTGATTCTCCACTGCCAGCTCATGTTATATGGAGACGCAGAATAGCTTCCTCCGGGGAAGGGAGACAAACAGCACCCTCAACCCATTCAGCCTCAGGCAGGAGTGGAAAAGAACCTTCTAGATATTTATAGCCTAGAAAGGTAACTTCCTGTCTCTGAAAAATGTAAACCTATTTCTGTGCCCCATTTCACACACCACTATTCAGGCTCAATGAACTAAAGTTTAGCACAAATAATGGCAGCTGTATTTATGTGTCCTCCTTTATTCTTCTTTTCTGCCTCTGAGTTTGTTAGTTCACAATTTTCTATTGCATCCCAACCAGGAATATGTGGTGTTATCTCTAACTACCAACTACAGTATGATTCTGATTTCAAAAAAGTCCACATCTTTTGATACATCTCAGTTTTGAAGCTAGTCTAGGAATAGGCCAACTATCATCTACTTTCAAGAGTCAACTTTGCCTTTTCTTAATTGCTCTTCCCTGTGTTTCAGATATTCCATCTATCTCCTCTTCATTTTGATCCAGTGTGGAGAATGTGCAGCACTTCAGATGCTATTGGGCATCTGTCACTCATGTTGGCTAAAGCTGATAGGAGTTGCACTCCAACATCTGGAGGGGCACATGTTACCCATCCCTGGCTGTACCTTCCAAAAGCATGTGATTGTGCACCATAAAAACAGAAGCACATTCAAAAATCAGCAGATTGTCTAGTTGTTATCAGAAGAGTCTCTAGTTATAGCAGTGGAAAGAACTTGGTGGATCTAAATCAATATTTAAACACTTAGACTTTAGCTGCATGGAATGTGTGGGTTTGTTTTATGAAGATACTCGTACATGTGGTAAATGTTGGTTGATTTCTTCCTCTCCCCTTCTCTACTCCATCTAGAAAACAATATGCATGAAAAAGCAGGTCTTGTAACTAAAAACAATGAGTCTTGCTGAATATTTTCTTCACTTCTGCTCCAATTGCTTTCACAGAGGCAAATCTCTTTGTAGGAATCTTGGAGATGTCCTGGGTTGGGGAGTGGAGAAAAGTTAGTCAAGGTTTTACATTGTTGCACAGTGTTTATTTATTAAATTCGGTGGTGCCTGTCAAGGTGCTAGACATTTCAAGTTCAAGTGCAACTTACTGGAGGTCTCAACCATTATAAAAATGGTAATGAATAATAATACCGCTAACAGGTTGTGTCCATGTATCAAATTATTAGCATATTGTACTAGCTAGAATTGCCTGAGGCAACTGTTGCTGAATTCTCGACAAGAAAAGAAATTGGAGAACATGTTTGCCAGGAAATTAAGAAGCTAGCATTTGGCTCTTGTGGGCAAAACACCAGCAGGGTGTACAGGGGAACATTTGCTGGAAATAAGCAGTATGTGAGGAGAGCTTACTCTAGTCTCCTGTGTACTCTTTCTTCTTTGCAATTGTTCTTCCAGAGAGGTAGCAACAGAATCCTGACATTATTGGGCAGCTGTTGGTGTCCATCTCAAGATATTGCAATTGCCTAGTGACCCATGAATCCTATTTCTTTGCTGCCACTGTCTGTTCACTTCTTCTCTCCAAGGATGCAGAGAGTGATCAGAGTGAGAAGAAGCAGCAGCAGCAGCAGCAGCAGCCCCCACTTACTCTCAAAAGGTGTGAGAAGGGCAGGACAAGTGCATGGCCATGAATGCCAAGGCCAATTAGCAAGTGCTTCTATGAAGACATTTCCAGTAGTTCCCTGTTTTCTTTCTGGAGATGAGGAAGTTCACAAAGGATTGGAAAAAGAGATGCAACTATAACAGCACATTAAGCTTCGAGAATGAGTAAAAGCTTGATGATGATGATGATGATGATGATTTATTTAATCTCCAGTGACAGGAAAGATAAAGATGCTCATAAAGCGCAACTCTGTTCAAAGACTATAGGGTGAGGAGGACTAAACTGCATGCATTTCCACCTCCTCCTCTTCTCTTCCTGGCTTGTCATCCCATCTGCAGGCTTCAAAATTGGCAGGCATTCCAGGGTTTGTGGAAAGGAATGTATGAATGAGGCAGGGAGGTTTTCACGTCATTTACCAGTACAGGTTTCACTTTCCTAGACATGGCATTTAAAACAAACAAACAAACAAACAAACACACACACACACACACACACACACACACACACACACACACACACACACACACACACACACAATCCCCGAACACTCTCACACACATAAAAAAATCCCCTCAACACACACACATAAAAACATCCCCAATCACCCCCCCCCAAAAAACCTGCAAGCATCTACACAACAGGCTGGGTAATGCTGTCCAAGTGCTCACTGCTGTTGGTGATGTGTATCAGCATATGTTTAAGGCCATTGGCTGCTTCGCCCCGCAGCATGCGGGGGCGGGGCGTCTTTGCCAGCCGGCGGATGCAGTCGCCGGTTGGCTGCACAATCTGCGCAGGGCGCGCCGGGGGAGCGTGCCTATTTAAGGCAGGGAGTGCTCCCCCACGGCCTCCCTGCGCAATCTTGCCTTTCCCCGCCCACCCGCCGCTTTATGTCTGGATGGTGATGCTTTGCTGGTCGCTTCGGGGCCGGATGGGAATTTTTGACTGTCACTCAGATTGGCCAGGAGTGGCGGTGTGTTTTCGCCCATCCCACCATCCACACGCGGATGCTGGGTTTTGTTCAACCCTCGGTCACAATTTGGCGGGTAGCGCAAAACTAAACATTGGTTACCTAGGTCCCTACCTGAATTGACATCTTCAGAGTGCTTGGCAGCCCATAAACAAGTTGAGAGGACCAGCATTAGACTGGCATAAATCAAAGCTTAAAACCAACCATATTAAAAGGGTTGCCAAGGCTTCGTTTACATTGGAGGATGCCAACACAGTTAGGCATCACCCCTGCGGCAGTAAAACAGGCCGCAGGAATGTACCGGTTAAAAGGGGCCTAGACAAATGAAGAACCACCAAAATTTGCGCTACGCTCCAGGCCCTCATAAAGTTATGTTTAAGTTAATAATGTTAATAAATTGTGGCCCTTATTAACCCAAAGCAAACGTGTGCGACTTTTTATTTCCGCCTGGTCTGGCAATGGTTGCGCCAGTAGATTGCCACTGATTAACAAGTTGCCACTTACATGATGGCATCAAGTTTTGCAACTAGGATGTAATCAGAAATATGACTAACGACTTATTAATTGTGTGTTTGTGTACACTTGTCTGCTTTGGTTTGTTGCTGTTGTTTTGGAGTTCACTATCTTCATCATCATTTGGGGGCTGGGAGGGGAGAGAAGAAGTGAGTGGTTATGGTTGAGCAGTAGCACATTGATAGACATGCACTGACTAAGTAGTCCAATACTGACTCAGAGGATATGGAGACAGTGGGGGGAAGGTTTGCTGATAGTGGCTTGTTGGGCTGTGAAAAACTGCATCCTTGCTTTCTCACTTTTCACTTCCTTTGTGCATCTAGAGGCCTCAGGGGCTTCCACAGAATTGACAACTGCCTTTCCTTTCATAAAGGTGGACAGTTGTTGCATGTTTGAGGTCCTGAGGGATTTTGCCTTGTGTCCACATCTCTCTAAATAAGTGTGTCAGTTGTTGGAGGGCTTTGTGGCTGTCTTTTTAAATAGATCACCACTGGAATTGCCTCTGCTCCAGCTCTTCTCCATTTATGAGTTGGATAATGGCCTATTGTGCTTCTTCCACAGACAAGGGAGGTCCATTAATCTGTTGATTGGCACTTGTGGCTGCCTGCTAATTGCTTTCTTGCTAATTTCATATGGGCTATTGAGCACATTTTGAAAATGTTCACTCATCCCTTCAAAAGTTGTGATTCTGTGTGAGTTCTACTGAGTCAGCAGAGCTGGGCAGAGGTGACAGCCTCACATGTTGGGGCACATAGATTACTTTGATTGCTTCAAATAATTTTTTAGTCTCTCCATGATTAGCAAAGTTTTGAATCTCTTCTACTTTTCTGCTGAGCCCTGAGTTTGATATCTCTCAACTTGTGATGAATTTCAACTTGTTATGAATGTTGTTGAATGTACTTTCAATGGCAGTTGATTTATTAAGCTGATACACTATCTGTAGTTAAAGTTTTTGTTCAAGAAGTTTGCAATTTCTTCTTCATTCTCATCAAACCATTCCTGGTGGATACATTTATTTGGTTCGAAAACTTTCATAGTCATGGTAGATACAATATTGCGGGGAGTTTTCCATTGATTGTCAATTATTCTGCTTCTGGCTATTTGTTGCTTATTTGCATTTAGTTCTGTCTTCAGCATCAGGCTTGATCCCTCATGATTGAGCTTGGAAACATTTATTGTCTTTGATGCTTGTTTTCCTTATATTCTTAACTGCACTGCTCCAGGTTTGTATCCTTATTTATTTATACCTTGGAAAATGATAACAGTATGAGATGCCTCTATTTTTATATATATAGAACTTGCTTGTAGTTTTGATACTTAGAACATTCAGAACATAATCAGATGGTAAAGCTTTTTAAAATATAGAAATAATTGACTGGCATTCCTCAGCTTTCACATTTCATTGAAAATCCTGGCACTGCATCTGTATATGAAGAATATTCATGGAATTTACAAGCACCCAGCTGTTGGCTTTGTACATTTTGTTGGAGCAGAGAAAATGAAAAGTGTGTAGGTGGAGCAGCTTGTTATAAGGAGCTGCATTAAACAACGAGAAGGTGGAACATTATCTGTGCAATTGTAGGTATGAAAGTGTACATTTTGAAAAATGAATCATTACACTCTCTGGCTGAAACCCCACAGTAAGTTGTAGCTAGAGTAGGCTTCTTCAAAATTGTGACTGTGCAATCTTAGTAGAAAGAGGAACTAAGTGTAGGTGTTAGGATTCAGGATCAGGTCCTCCTCTCGCAGAGCCCTCTTAGAAAGACTGATCTCAGAGATGTGCAAACGCAGCAAAGAGGTGGAAAACCTGATCCATTGAGTAAGAGCTGCTGGCCTAAGAGTTAAAGGAGACAAAGAAGGGTTTATGCCCAGGAGGGAGCCATCTTATGTCAGAGCCTAGCCTCTACCAGCTGAAGAACAAAGCCACAATGTCAGAACAGATTCAGAAACATCTGAAGTAATTCCCTACATTTTTTTTTTGGCTTAGGGCTTGGATTCCATACAACTTGAGGTGGCCGAATGTCAGACCAGCTGGGTCTTGGCCATCCTGGTCAATTAGAATTGTTTTCTAGATGCTTCCCTCTACTCCACTTTTGTGGAGCACCTAGTTCATTTTAATCCTTTTGGCAGATAATGAACAACCTGATTGAAAGGATGGCACCGTGTCTGTTCTAGACATGGGCACGACCAGAAAAAAATGACGTTTCGAGTTTTTGTTTGTCAGAACGGGTCCGGTTCAGGTCGTTTCCACTTGTCGAGAAATTTTTCAAAAATTTGCCATTTCCGTTTGTCATTTGTCGTTTGTCATTTCCACCACGATTTAGCGTGATTTGACTTCCCAGAGCATAGGGGCGTCCCACAATCAGGGCCGGCACTAGGTGTTTTTGCACCCCAAGCAGCGGGCGGGGTGGGGGGCGGCCACGGGCAGGCGAGTGGGTGGGTGGCAGCGCAGGCTGCAGGCGGGTGGCAGCGCGGGTGGATGGGCGAGTGGGCAGTTAGGATATCACTAGGATAGAGGTTCTGTTCTTGGCTTGTACCCCAAATGTGTGTGTGTGCAAGCAAATTGAAGTTGGGAAAATAGAAAATAAATGGTAGTATATATATTTCTAAAATAAATTGACACCTCCCACTCCCAGTCGAACCTCCCCCTTTATCCAATATCAGAAAAAAATCCTCACAAACTGCCAGAGAAGAAATAAAGAATAAACTGCTATTCCCTTCAGCAGACAAAGCTGCAGGGAATCAAAGAAATTATTTTCTAAATTCAATTCCCTCCCTGCCTGCCTAACTTAAATCCTAAAGCCTCCAGCCTCCCTCCTCAATCTCGATCGGATCACACCAGCACCAGCAGCCAGCCCTCCTCCCTCAACCATATCCATACACCCGACTGCGATTTCTGGAAGGTGCCTCGGCTTTTTATGCCCTCCGAGACATCCAGAAGTGTCAGTCAAAAACCTGGTGATGCCATTGGTGGAATGGTTCAAACAATTTGCATGGTCCCATCCCATTCCCAGCAGGTCTAAATAAAATAAAATAAAATAAAATAAAATAAAATAAAATAAAATCAATACGACGTTTTATTGCTATAAAAAAACCCACTGCTGCTACTATTAAAATTCAGGCATTTAAAATAAATAAATTTCACATGTTTCTGTGGTGATTTGGTGTGGTTTTTGACCACGATTTCAAAAGAAAAATTGCGGTCGCCATTTTGGATCCCCCCCACCGTATGGCATGGTGAGACGATGAGGATGATTCCCCCCCCCCAGCCTGGTGCAAGCAGCCCAGGACAGGAGAAGAGGGGGGAAGGCCGGGGACCCCCCAGAAACCACCCCTCTGGTAGGTGGCAAACCCTCAGGCAGGCATATTTTCGCCTGCTTTTTTGGCCGGGAGTCGGGGATTTTTAAAAAAACTTTTAAAAACTTTTTTTGTGCTTAGCATTGTGCGATCGCCGCGATGCCACAAACGGAAACGAAAAACCCGACCAAATTTTTCTTTTTTCGGTTCAAGTTCGAGTTCTGACTGCTTAATTATCGTTACTGTTTCCGTTACGTAACGGAGATGATAACCGAAAACGGAAACGACAATTTCGCCGAGTCGTGCGCATGTCTAGTCTGTTCTCTGTGTAGGTATTCCTACATATCAAACCAACCAAACCAACCAACCAAAAGGTGCCTCCCATTCTGTGACCTGATGAATATGTTTGCCTCAGTCTATCTTATCTGGTCACTTATGATCAATATTCAGTAGAGTGTAGATGTGGATTTAATTAGTGCCATCAAGTTACATAAAGTCACATGTCCTCCTAGAGTCCATTTCCTCTGGGTTATGCCAGGCTTCTTATTGCCCATGATAGCAGACAGTGAACTTTCCAATGTTTCCTGTTTTCTCCTGTGGAGGGAAGGCAAAGGTCTGCTTTCATGATCTTGGAGTTTCCCCTACAGGGAAATCCTAGAAATGCTGTGCTTTTACCCTTGCCCACCTGTATTCAACAATGCAACCCTCGTCAAGCAATTGGCTCTGGCTCCAAATCATAGAGAAACATACACATCACATTATTTCTGCACTGGAGCACCGGCGTTCAAAATTCTTTCGACCCATTAATTCCTTTCTCTGAGGCAATTCTCATTTAAATCCAGTTAAAGACTAAAGGTTTATGACCTGCAAACAGAGCACAAACATTCGCGTGAGGCTTTCAAGCCAAATGTTTTACTGCATCTCAGTTCCTCAAAACGTTCACGTACTGCCTTCCATTCTACATGCATTCTTTCATCTGCCGCCATTCTTGTTGTGTGTCATCAAGTCACTTGTGACTTATGGTGACCCTGACAGGGTTTTCACCGTATTAGATAGTGTTCCTTTTGCACCGTCCAGTGCATTTTCATGGCCAAGGGGGGACTTGAACTCAGGTCTCCTGAGCTCTATCACATATCCCCACTACATCACGTTGGGTTCTTTTTTTAAATGCACTACAGTTAAACATCAGCTGTGAAAGTAAATGAAAGGTTACAGTTCAATACTTTGCATTCTCATTGATTTCAGTGGGTGAATTTTAAGCATGTGCTTAATCATTGGGAATGCAAAGGGTTTTACTTAAGTGAGATTTTGCCTTGTGTTGGACAATTGTTAAATCCATACAAGGCAAACTTTTTTTGGATCATCTTATCAATCAAGAGAGCATGGTAAGCATATAAAGAGGTAAAATTTGTCCCTAGGTATAGGTCCTAAGGATGCTGCAAGTATCTGCTTCCTCAGCTTCTCTTTTCACTGCTTTCATCTTGGCAGCCCCTTTAAACACCCATTCTTTTTGCATGTGTACTCTATTTATTTCCACTAGACATCCCTCTGGAAGTCTGTTGCTGTCACCTATTTGCTAGATTTTTTTAAAAAAAATAACAAACCAGTAAATGCAGGAGACAAGCTGATCATGGTAAACTTGCCAAAACATAAGGGCTTCCTTCATTTCTTTTCACATTCCAGTCCTTACTGCAAGAGCACATCAGAGAATTATCTCATTTTTTAAAAAAAAATTGAGTGCCAAAGATTGAATACCATCCTCACAAAATAATCCATTTGGGAGTTTCGTCTTGCATGGATATTTGTCAAGCCAGATTTCTCTGCAACTTGCCTTGAGTTTGCTGTTGTTTCTTTGTTAATACTGATAGCTTTTTCTCTGAAAAAGAAAGTGGCCACATCTATTTTCCAAGACAGAAGGTTGGGTTAAAAAGAGTCAAGTACATCCTCCTCCCTCATCCTACATATGTTTGTCACTGGAGGTGAGTAACAGGTACACTCTGTGTGCCCTCAAACATGGCCAACATTTTAAACAAAGGAATTCCATGGAGAGAAGCCGTCTCCAGTTTTTGTGTGTTCTACTAAATCAGGAATTGAAGACAGATAAGAAATGCTAGATATAAAACTATACAAAAGGTGAACACACCAGTGTGTTTCAAGGTTGTTCTGCTTTCATGAGTCTTCATTTGTAAGTGCTATTTCTTCTGTAATATATAGTTTTACATCTGGGCCCATTTGCATTTAACTATCTGTAATGTACAGCACTTTTAAATAAGCTGCATATTTTATCATATATTTTTAAGCTTCTTGAGCAGAAAACTATTGGAATATTTGGAAAATGTCTGGAGTTATTAGGTTCTCATCTGCATTTTGATTGCACTGTAATTCACAGAAATCAAATATGTCATACAACCCTGCCTCTCTAAACTTAAAAAGAAAGAAAAAGAAAGAAAGAAAGAAAGAAAGAAAGAAAGAAAGAAAGAAAGAAAGAAAGAAAGAAAGAAAGAAAGAAAGAAAGAAAGAAAGAAAGAAAGAAAGAGAAAGGGCAGATAACTGCTAATGATGGACTAATATATTTCTTTTAAAACTCAAATGGGAAATATGCTTATGATTATTTTAATTTAGTTTTAAATTATGGAGGGATGTTCTGGAGAACTTCATTTTCACTTGATCCATGCACTATCTGGTAAGAAAATGGGCCAGACAGATTTATTCCATCAGAAAGAATATCTACCACCTTCCAGGACTACCAGATCAGTAGCAGTCAATTTCCTGAAATATCAGAGCAAATGACTGACACCCAGGAGTGGGGCCATACAGGCTCTATCCTTCTGGCAGCATGGGGTATAACTTCAGTAACAAAAGCAAAATAGTGAGTTTGACTGACAGACAACTAGCAACTAGACATGGGCACGACCAGAAAAAATGACGTTTCGAGTTTTCATTTGTCGGAACGGGTCCGTTTCGGGTCGTTTCCGTTTTTCGTGAAATTTTTCAAAAATTTGTCATTTCGTCATTTCGTCTGTCGTTTGTCGTTTCTATCACGATTCAGCGCAATTTGACTTCCCAGAGCATGGGGGCATCCCGCAATGACCCAGAGCAGGTGGAAAACACTTTAAACTGGGTGATGAATAATATATGTAATAAATATATCGTAGCATAAGACTGCATCCTATGCAATAAAGCAAACAAAGTGGGCAGAATGCAATATTCTTTTTTTTCTCTTGGTCAACGCTGACTGAACTGGCCACCCTACTTGGTCTGGCTGCCTGTTATACTTTTTTTTTTTGAAGCCTTTATCCATCCCATTTCCCCTCCACCTCTCAGAGGCAGCAGGAGACACAGTATTCCGTTCCTCCCCAAATCTGGATGAGGGTCTACTCCAGTCTCAATGTCCTCCCCATCTCCAATGTCACTCCTTGTAAAGCCAAGCAAATGCAACCCTGGTCAACTAGCGGTCAGAGATTCAGTCTGGTACAGCCATGAGAGATGCTGTCCCCCCCCCCCACTCTTTCTTCCCCAAAAGTTCCTGCAACCTCTCAGGGAAGCATCGCCAGCTGGAGTATCCAAAGGAGCTGACTGGAGCCAATGGAGGCCCTCCAGAAAATCCTGGAGTTCAGTCCACTACTCTTTGGGCATGGATTATTGAGTGCTGTGCTGCTGGGATGGGATGGCAGCCGCAGAAGAGCCAAGAGAAGCAAGAGAAGCCAGAGCGCCAGCAGGGCAGGGATTGTTTCAGCGGCCTACTTTGGAGGCCACTAGGCCAGAGTTTTGCCTACCCAGTGGAGACACAGTCCACGCAGGGAAGCCACGAAGCCAGAGTGCCAGCAGGGAACTTGAGGGAGGGACATTTTTTTGGAGGCCACCAAGCCGGAGTTTTGCCTACCCAGTGGAGACACAGTCCGCAGGGAAGCCATGAAGCCAGAGCGCCAGCAGGGAACTTGAGGGAGGGACATTTTTGCAGGCCACCAAGCCAGAGTTTTGCAGCCCACCAAGCCGGAGTTTTGCCTACCCAGTGGAGACACAGTCCGCAGGGAAGCCACGAAGCCAGAGCGCCAGCAGGGAACTTGAGGGAGGGACATTTTTGCAGGCCACCAAGCCAGAGTTTTACAGCCCACCAAGCCAGAGTTCTTGCAGGCCACAGAGATTTGCCTGCCCAGTGGGACTGGAGACAGTGGAGACAGTGGAGAGTTTTTGCAGTGGGAGACAGTGGAGAGATTTTGCAGGACACCAAGGCAGAGTTTTGCCTGCCCAGTGGAGACAGTCCACGCAGGAAGCCATGAAGCCAGAGCGCCAGCAGGGAACTTGAGGGAGGGACATTTTTTGCAGGCCACCAAGCCAGAGTTTTTGCAGGCCACCAAGCCTGAGTTCTTGCAGGCCACCAAGTCAGAGTTTTGCAGGCCACAGAGTTCTGCCTGCCCAGTGGAGACACAGTCCATGCAGAGACTTAACTGGCAGGAACAAGTTGCTGCAGCGGATGCCATGGGGTGCTGCCAACCTGTGTGACTGCCTTGATGCACCCTTTTGCCTAATCAGAGTCCCAGCTGTGTGCCAGGATGCCAGTAAACTAGCTGTCCTTCTTTGTGGGTCAGAGTATCCACCAAGAACCAAGCCTGGAACTCCATGGGGTGCTGCCAACCTGTGTGACTGCCTTGGTGCACCCTTTTGCCTAATCAGAGTCCCAGCTGTGTGCCAGGATGCCAATAAGTTAGCTGTCCTTCTTTGTGGGTCAGAGTATCCACCAAGAACCAAGCCTGGAACTTTCTGATAAACTCTTCTATTTGTAAATGGTGACAGTGGGGGTGTTGTTTGTTTGTTTTATTTTTGATAGGGGATAAGTTGACTATTGTTTGTATGTAGCATTAGCATCATACAGTCACTAAAACAGTAATGAAAAAGATAAGAGGAAGGAAAATAACACATTGAATGTAAAGTATGTTTATTCTGTCTTGCAAAAAATATGTAGGCACATGTTTGCATTTTCCTGCTTTCCTTAAGTATGTCTATTCTGTAATTTAAAAGTCACAGATTCATAATTTTAGATAGTTATTATTTGTAGGCCACCAAGCCAGAGTTCTTGCAGGCCACAGAGTTTTGCCTGCCCAGTGGAGACACACTCCACGCAGGGAAGCCACGAAGCCAGAGTGCCAGCAGTGTGTTCTTTTGTATAAGCTTAAAAATGTTGCCCTCCTGGCCCTTGGTATAGTTTTCTAAATTCGGAATTCAAAAGTTGATGGATGCACTGAAATGGAATGTGCCTGGCTCCCTGCCTGTGTGTTCAAGTGCACACAACACAACAAACAAACAATGAGCTGCAGTAATGAATAAATAATATTGTAAGACAGTCAGCAGCAGCAGCAGCTGGACAGGTGGCTTCACACGAGTAGTGGTACTATGCCTCCCAAATAAATTGACACCTCCCACTCCCAGTCGAACCTCCCCCTTTATCCAATATCAGAAAAAAATCCTCACAAACTGCCAGAGAAGAAATAAAGAATAAACTGCTATTCCCTTCAGCAGACAAAGCTACAGGGAATCAAAGAAATTATTTTCTAAATTCAATTCCCTCCCTGCCTGCCTAGCTTAAATCCTAAAGCCTCCAGCCTCCCTCCTCAATCTCGATCGGATCACACCAGCACCAGCAGCCAGCCCTCCTCCCTCAACCATATCCATACACCCGACTGCGATTTCTGGAAGGTGCCTCGGCTTTTTATGCCCTCCGAGACATCCAGAAGTGTCAGTCAAAAACCTGGTGATGCCATTGGTGGAATGGTTTAAACAATTTGCATGGTCCCATCCCATTCCCAGCAGGTCTAAATAAAATAAAATAAAATAAAATAAAATAAAATAAAATAAAATAAAATAAAATCAATACGACGTTTTATTGCTATAAAAAAACCCACTGCTGCTACTATTAAAATTCAGGCATTTAAAATAAATAAATTTCACATGTTTCTGTGGTGATTTGGTGTGGTTTTTGACCACGATTGCAAAAGAAAAATTGCGGTCGCCATTTTGGATCCCCCCCACCGTATGGCATGGTGAGACGATGAGGATGATCCCCCCCCAGCCTGGTGCAAGCAGCCCAGGACAGGAGAAGAGGGGGGAAGGCCGGGGACCCCCCAGAAACCACCCCTCTGGTAGGTGGTAAAGCCTCAGGCAGGCATATTTTCGCCTGCTTTTTTGGCCGGGAGTCGGGGATTTTAAAAAAAACTTTTAAAAACTTTTTTTGTGCTTAGCATTGTGCGATTGCCGCGATGCCACAAACGGAAACGAAAAACCCGACCAAATTTTTCTTTTTTCGGTTCGAGTTCGAGTTCTGACTGCTTAATTATCGTTACTGTTTCCGTTACGTAACGGAAACGATAACCGAAAACGGAAACGACAATTTCGCCGAGTCGTGCCCATGTCTAGTCTGTTCTCTGTGTAGGTATTCCTACATGTCAAACCAACCAAACCAAGCAACCAACCAAAAGGTGCCTCCCATTCTGTGACCTGATGAATATGTTTGCCTCAGTCTATCTTATCTGGTCACTTATGATCAATATTCAGTAGAGTGTAGATGTGGATTTAATTAGTGCCATCAAGTTACATAAAGTCACATGTCCTCCTAGAGTCCATTTCCTCTGGGTTATGCCAGGCTTCTTATTGCCCATGATAGCAGACAGTGAACTTTCCAATGTTTCCTGTTTTCTCCTGTGGAGGGAAGGCAAAGGTCTGCTTTCATGATCTTGGAGTTTCCCCTACAGGGAAATCCTAGAAATGCTGTGCTTTTACCCTTGCCCACCTGTATTCAACAATGCAACCCTCGTCAAGCAATTGGCTCTGGCTCCAAATCATAGAGAAACATACACATCACATTATTTCTGCACTGGAGCACCGGCGTTCAAAATTCTTTCGACCCATTAATTCCTTTCTCTGAGGCAATTCTCATTTAAATCCAGTTAAAGACTAAAGGTTTATGACCTGCAAACAGAGCACAAACATTCGCGTGAGGCTTTCAAGCCAAATATTTTACTGCATCTCAGTTCCTCAAAACGTTCACGTACTGCCTTCCATTCTACATGCATTCTTTCATCTGCCGCCATTCTTGTTGTGTGTCATCAAGTCACTTGTGACTTATGGTGACCCTGACAGGGTTTTCACAGTATTAGATAGTGTTCCTTTTGCACCGTCCAGTGCATTTTCATGGCCAAGGGGGGACTTGAACTCAGGTCTCCTGAACTCTATCACATATCCCCACTACATCACGTTGGGTTCTTTTTTTAAATACACTACAGTTAAACATCAGCTGTGAAAGTAAATGAAAGGTTACAGTTCAATACTTTGCATTCTCATTGATTTCAGTGGGTGAATTTTAAGCATGTGCTTAATCATTGGGAATGCAAAGGGTTTTACTTAAGTGAGATTTTGCCTTGTGTTGGACAATTGTTAAATCCATACAAGGCAAACTTTTTTTGGATCATCTTATCAATCAAGAGAGCATGGTAAGCATATAAAGAGGTAAAATTTGTCCCTAGGTATAGGTCCTAAGGATGCTGCAAGTATCTGCTTCCTCAGCTTCTCTTTTCACTGCTTTCATCTTGGCCGCCCCTTTAAACACCCATTCTTTTTGCAGGTGTACTCTATTTATTTCCACTAGACATCCCTCTGGAAGTCTGTTGCTGTCACCTACTTGCTAGATTTTTTAAAAAAAAAAAATAACAAACCAGTAAATGCAGGAGACAAGCTGATCATGGTAAACTTGCCAAAACATAAGGGCTTCCTTCATTTCTTTTCACATTCCAGTCCTTACTGCAAGAGCACATCAGAGAATTATCTCATTTTTTAAAAAAAATTGAGTGCCAAAGATTGAATACCATCCTCACAAAATAATCCATTTGGGAGTTTCGTCTTGCATGGATATTTGTCAAGCCAGATTTCTCTGCAACTTGCCTTGAGTTTGCTGTTGTTTCTTTGTTAATATTGATAGCTTTTTCTCTGAAAAAGAAAGTGGCCACATCTATTTTCCAAGACAGAAGGTTGGGTTAAAAAGAGTCAAGTACATCCTCCTCCCTCATCCTACATATGTTTGTCACTGGAGGTGAGTAACAGGTACACTCTGTGTGCCCTCAAACATGGCCAACATTTTAAACAAAGGAATTCCATGGAGAGAAGCCATCTCCAGTTTTTGTGTGCTCTACTAAATCAGGAATTGAAGACAGATAAGAAATGCTAGATATAAAAATATACAAAAGGTGAACACACCAGTGTGTTTCAAGGTTGTTCTGCTTTCATGAGTCTTCATTTGTAAGTGCTATTTCTTCTGTAATATACAGTTTTACATCTGGGCCCATTTGCATTTAACTATCTGTAATGTACAGCACTTTTAAATAAGCTGCATATTTTATCATATATATTTTAAGCTTCTTGAGCAGAAAACTATTGGAATATTTGGAAAATGTCTGGAGTTATTAGGTTCTCATCTGCATTTTGATTGCACTGTAATTCACAGAAATCAAATATGTCATACAACCCTGCCTCTCTAAACTTAAAAAGAAAGAAAAAGAAAGAAAGAAAGAAAGAAAGAAAGAAAGAAAGAAAGAAAGAAAGAAAGAAAGAAAGAGAAAGGGCAGATAACTGCTAATGATGGACTAATATATTTCTTTTAAAAATCAAATGGGAAATATGCTTATGATTATTTTAATTTAGTTTTAAATTATGGAGGGATGTTCTGGAGAACTTCATTTTCACTTGATCCAGGCACTATCTGGTAAGAAAATGGGCCAGACAGATTTATTCCATCAGAAAGAATATCTACCACCTTCCAGGACTACCAGATCAGTAGCAGTCAATTTCCTGAAATATCAGAGCAAATGACTGACACCCAGGAGTGGGGCCATACAGGCTCTATCCTTCTGGCAGCATGGGGTATAACTTCAGTAACAAAAGCAAAATAGTGTGACTGACAGACAACTAGCAACTAGACATGGGCACGACCAGAAAAAATGACGTTTCGAGTTTTCATTTGTCGGAACGGGTCCGTTTCGGGTCGTTTCCGTTTTTCGTGAAATTTTTCAAAAATTTGTCATTTTGTCATTTCGTTTGTCGTTTGTCATTTCTATCACGATTTAGCACGATTTAACTTCCCAGAGCATGGGGGCATCCCGCAATGACCCAGAGCAGGTGGAAAACACTTTAAACTGGGTGATGAATAATATATTTAATAAATATATCGTAGCATAAGACTTTGCCTCAGTCTGGAATATCTTATAAATGGGGCACATTTCTACTTTTGTGTCCCAGTTGATCAGTGAGGCTACAAAATAAAACAGGCTGAACTGTGCTTTCATCATTGTAAGGCTAATTACACTGCTGACAATGAGGCCTGTAATAAGACTTCCTGGGGTAGGAACTGGCAAGCCACCCCGGTATCCCTGCCAAGAACATCCCATGGTCAGAAACAAAAGGCTAAAAGATATAACGCTGGAAGATGAGCCCCTCAGGTCGGAAGGTGTCCAACATGCTACTGAGGAAGAGCGGAGGACAAGTACAAGTAGCTCCAGAGCTAATGAAGTGGCTGGGCCAAAGCCGAAAGGACGCTCAGCTGCAGACGTGCCTGGAAGAGAAAGGAAAGTCCAATGCTGCAAAGAAATATACTGCATAGGAACCTGGAATGTGAGATCTATGAACCAGGGTAAGCTGGATGTGGTCAAACGTGAGATGGAAAGAATAAACATTGACATCCTGGGTATCAGTGAACTTAAATGGACAGGAATGGGTGAATTCAGTTCAGATGACTATCACATCTACTACTGTGGGCAAGAATCCCAAAGAAGAAATGGAGTAGCCTTCATAGTCAACAATAGAGTGAGAAAAGCAGTGCTGGGATACAACCTAAAAAATGATAGAATGATCTCGGTACGATTCCAAGGCAGCCCTTTGAACATCACAGTAATCCAAGTTTATGCACCAACTACTGGTGCTGAAGAGTCTGAGATTGACCAATTTTACGAAGACTTACAACAACTTCTAGAACTGACACCAAAGAAAGATGTTCTTCTCATCATAGGGGATTGGAATGCTAAAGTAGGGAGTCAAGTGATAAAAGGAATAACTGGCAAGTTTGGCCTTGGAGTTCGAAATGAAGCAGGGCAAAGGCTAATTGAGTTTTGTCAAGAGAACAAGCTGGTCATTGCAAACACTCTCTTCCAACAACACAAAAGGCGACTCTACACATGGACATCACCAGATGGACAATACCGGAATCAGATTGACTATGTTCTCTGCAGCCAAAGATGGAGGAGCTCTATACAGTCAGCAAAAACAAGACCTGGTGCTGACTGTGGCTCAGATCATCAGCTTCTTATTTCAAAATTCAAACTTAAACTGAAGAAAGTAGGGAAGATCACTGGGCCAGTTAGGTATAACCTAAGTCAAATCCCATATGAATACACAGTGGAAGTGAAGAATAGATTCAAGGAACTAGATTTGGTGGACAGAACACCTGAGGAATTATGGATGGAGGCTTGTAACATTGTACAGGAGGCTGCAATGAAAAATATTCCAAAGAAAAGAAAATGCAAGAAAGCAAAGTGGTTGTCCAACGAGGCCCTACAAATAGCGGAGGAGAGAAGGGATGCAAAATGCAAGGGAGAAAGGGAAAAATACAGAAAATTGAATGCAGACTTCCAAAGAACAGCAAGGAGAGACAGGGCGGCCTTCTTGAATGAACAGTGCAAAGAAATAGAGGAAAACAACAGAAAAGGAAAAACCAGAGATCTGTTCAAGAAAATTGGAGATATTAAAGGGGTATTTCGTGCAAAGATGGATATGATAAAGGACAAAAATGGTAGGGACCTAACTGAAGCAGAAGAGATCAAGAAGAGATGGCAAGAATATACAGAAGAATTATATCGGAAAGATCTGGATGTCCCTGATAACCAAGATAGCGTAATTGCTGACTTGGAGCCAGACATCCTGGAAAGTGAAGTCAAGTGGGCCTTAGAAAGCATTGCAAACAACAAGGCCAGTGGAGGTGACGGCATTCCAATTGAACTCTTTAAAATCTTAAAAGAGGATGCTGTAAAGGTGCTGCATAAGATATGCCAGCAAATTTGGAAAACCCAGCAGTGGCCAGAGGACTGGAAAAGATCGGTCTACATCCCAATCCCAAAGAAAGGAAATGCCAAAGAATGCTCCAACTATCGCACAATTGCACTCATTTCACATGCTAGCAAGGTTATGCTCAAAATTCTACAAGGCAGGCTTCAGCAGTATGTGGAAAGAGAACTTCCAGAACTACAAGCTGGATTTCGAAGGGGCAGAGGAACTAGAGATCAAATCGCCAACATGCGCTGGATTATGGAGAAAGCCAGAGAGTTCCAGAAAAACATCTACTTCTGCTTCATTGACTATGCCAAAGCCTTCGACTGTGTAGACCACAACAAACTATGGCAAGTCCTTAAAGGAATGGGAGTGCCTGACCACCTTATCTGTCTCCTAAGAAATCTATATGTGGGACAAGCAGCAACCGTCAGAACTGGATATGGAACAACTGAATGGTTTAGAATTGGGAAAGGAGTACGACAAGGCTGTATACTGTCACCTTGCCTATTTAACTTATATGCAGAGTACATCATGAGAAAGGCCGGTCTGGATGAATCACAAGCCGGAATTAAGATTGCCGGACGAAATATCAACAACCTCAGATATGCAGATGATACTACTCTAATAGCAGAGAGTGAGGAAGAATTAAAGAACCTCTTAATGAGGGTGAAAGAGGAGAGTGGAAAAAATGGGCTGAAGCTCAACATCAAAAAAACTAAGATCATGGCCACTGGTCCCATCACCTCCTGGCAAATAGAAGGGGAAGAAATGGAGGCAATGACAGAGTTTATTTTCTTGGGCTCCTTGATCACTTCAGATGGCGACTGCAGCAATGAAATAAAAAGACGCCTGCTTCTTGGGAGGAAAGCAATGGCAAACCTAGATAGCACACTAAAGAGCAGAGACATCAGTTTGCCAACTAAGGTCAGGATGGTTAAAGCTATGGTTTTTCCAGTAGTGAAGTATGGAAGTGAGAGCTGGACTATAAAGAAGGCTGATCGCCGCAGAATTGATGCTTTTGAGCTGTGGTGCTGGAGGAGAGTCTTGAGAGTCCCCTGGACTGCAAAGAGATCAAACCTATCCATTCTGAAAGAAATCAACCCCGAATGTTCACTGGAAGGACAGATTTTGAAGCTGAGGCTCCAGTACTTTGGCCACCTCATGAGAAGAGAGGACTCCCTGGAAAAGTCCCTGATGCTGGGAAAAATCGAAGGCAAAAGGAAAAGAGGACGACAGAGAATGAGATGGTTGGACAGTGTCATCGATGCAACCAAAATGAATTTGACAAAACTCCGGGAGGCAGTGGAGGATAGGAAGGCCTGGCGAGCTCTGGTCCATGGGGTCACGAAGAGTCGGACACGACTGAACGACTGAACAACAACAACAAGCATAAGACTGCATCCTATTCAATAAAGCAAACAAAGTGGGCAGAATGCAATATTCTTTTTTTTCTCTTGGTCAACGCTGACTGAACTGGCCCCCCTACTTGGTCAGGCTGCCTGTTATATTTTTTTTTTGAAGCCTTTATCCATCCCATTTCCCTCCACCTCTCAGAGGCAGCAGGAGACACAGTATTCCGTTCCTCCCCAAATCTGGATGAGGGTCTACTCCAGTCTCAATGTCCTCCCCATCTCCAATGTCACTCCTTGTAAAGCCAAGCAAATGCAACCCTGGTCAACTAGCGGTCAGAGATTCAGTCTGGAACAGCCATGAGAGATGCTGTCCCCCCCCCACTCTTTCTTCCCCAAAAGTTCCCGCAACCTCTCAGGGAAGCATCGCCAGCTGGAGTATCCAAAGGAGCTGACTGGAGCCAATGGAGGCCCTCCAGAAAACCCTGGAGTTCAGTTCACTACTCTTTGGGCATGGATTATTGAGTGCTGTGCTGCTGGGATGGGATGGCAGCCGCAGAAGAGCCAAGAGAAGCAAGAGAAGCCAGAGCGCCAGCAGGGCAGGGATTGTTTCAGCGGCCTACTTTGGAAGCCACTAGGCCAGAGTTTTGCCTACCCAGTGGAGACACAGTCCACGCAGGGAAGCCACGAAGCCAGAGCTCCAGCAGGGAACTTGAGGGAGGGACATTTTTTGGAGGCCACCAAGCCAGAGTTTTGCCTGTCCAGTGGAGACACAGTCCGCAGGGAAGCCACGAAGCCAGAGTGCCAGCAGGGAACTTGAGGGAGGGACATTTTTGCAGGCCACCAAGCCAGAGTTTTGCAGCCCACCAAGCCTGAGTTTTGCCTACCCAGTGGAGACACAGTCCGCAGGGAAGCCACAAAGCCAGAGCGCCAGCAGGGAACTTGAGGGAGGGACATTGTTTGCAGGCCACCAAGCCAGAGTTCTTGCAGGCCACCAAGCCAGAGTTCTTGCAGGCCACAGAGATTTGCCTGCCCAGTGGGACTGGAGACAGTGGAGACAGTGGAGAGTTTTTGCAGTGGGAGACAGTGGAGAGATTTTGCAGGATACCAAGGCAGAGTTTTGCCTGCCCAGTGGAGACAGTCCACGCAGGAAGCCACGAAGCCAGAGCGCCAGCAGGGAACTTGAGGGAGGGACATTTTTTGCAGGCCACCAAGCCAGAGTTTTTGCAGGCCACCAAGCCTGAGTTTTGCAAGCCACCAAGCCAGAGTTTTTGGAGACCACCAAGCCTGAGTTCTTGCAGGCCACCAAGTCAGAGTTTTGCAGGCCACAGAGTTCTGCCTGCCCAGTGGAGACACAGTCCATGCAGGGACTTAACTGGCAGGAACAAGCTGCTGCAGCGGATGCCATGGGGTGCTGCCAACCTGTGTGACTGCCTTGATGCACCCTTTTGCCTAATCAGAGTCCCAGCTGTGTGCCAGGATGCCAGTAAGCTAGCTGTCCTTCTTTGTGGGTCAGAGTATCCACCAAGAACCAAGCCTGGAACTCCATGGGGTGCTGCCAACCTGTGTGACTGCCTTGGTGCACCCTTTTGCCTAATCAGAGTCCCAGCTGTGTGCCAGGATGCCAATAAGTTAGCTGTCCTTCTTTGTGGGTCAGAGTATCCACCAAGAACCAAGCCTGGAACTTTCTGACAAACTCTTCTATTTGTAAATGGTGACAGTGGGGGTGTTGTTTGTTTGTTTTATTTTTGATAGGGGATAAGTTGACTATTGTTTATATGTAGCATTAGCATCATACAGTCACTAAAACAGTAATGAAAAAGATAAGAGGAAGGAAAATAACACATTGAATGTAAAGTATGTTTATTCTGTCTTGCAAAAAATATGTAGGCACATGTTTGCATTTTCCTGCTTTCCTTAAGTATGTCTATTCTGTAATTTAAAAGTCACAGATTCATAATTTTAGATAGTTATTATTTGTAGGCCACCAAGCCAGAGTTCTTGCAGGCCACAGAGTTTTGCCTGCCCAGTGGAGACACATTCCACGCAGGGAAGCCACGAAGCCAGAGTGCCAGCAGTGTGTTCTTTTGTATAAGCTTAAATGTTGCCCACCTGGCCCTTGGTATAGTTTTCTAAATTCAGAATTCAAAAGTTGATGGATGCACTGAAATGGAATGTGCCTGGCTCCCTGCCTGTGTGTTCAAGTGCACATAACACAACAAACAAACAATGAGCTGCAGTAATGAATAAATAATATTGTAAGACAGTCAGCAGCAGCAGCAGCTGGACAGGTGGCTTCACACGAGTAGTGGTACTATGCCTCCCAAGAAAGATATTTGGGATGTAAATAAACAAACCCGATATTGTTAAATGTTTACTAGTCTACTGGTAGTCGTTCAGGGAATGAAATGAAAATGATATCACACTTCTCCTGATCCACTTGAATGCAATGGCCCTGTGTGTGTTGAACTTCACACACACAGAACAACAGAAGTGTATAAAAACAAACAAACACAGTGAAGTAATGAATGAATCAAACATATGTAAGGCTGATATGAGATTCAGCAGGCAGCACTAGAAGATATTTGGGATGTAAATAAACAAACCCGATATTGTTAAATGTTTACTAGTCTACTAGTAAACATTGTTCAGGGAATGAAATGAAAATGAATATCACACTTCTCCTGATCCACTGGAATGCAATGGGCCTGTGTGTGTTGAACTTCACACACAGAGAACAACAGAAGTGTATAAAAACAAACAAACAGTGGAGTAATGAATGATGATTGAATCAAAAATATTGTAAGGCTGATATCATCAGCAGCAGCAGCCTCCCAACAAAAAAGATATTGTGGAGCAAATAAACAAACACAATATAGTTTACTAGTAGTTGTTCAGGGAATAAAATGAAAATAAATTTCAGAATTCTTCTGATCCACTTAAATGGAATGGGCCTGTGTTGTTCAACTGCACACACAACAAGTTTAAAAAACAAACAATGAAGTAAGTAATAGTAAACTAAATAAATAATATTGTAAAATATTCTCCACTAGATAGAGGTTCTCTTGGCTTGCACCCCAAATGTGTGTGTGTGCAAGCAAATTGAAGTTGGGAAAATAAATGATAGTAGTAAATGTAATATATTTTTAAAATAAATCCACACCACCTCCCAGTCGAACCTCCCCCTTTGTCAGAAAAAAAAATCCTCACAAACTGCTAGAGGAAAAAAAAAAAGAATAAACTGCTATTCCCTTCAGCAGACAAAGGTGCAGAGAATCAAAGAAATTATTTTCTAAATTCAATTCCCTCCCTGCCTACCTAACTTAAATCTAAAGCCTCCAGCCTCCCTCCAATCAGCCAGCAGCAGCCAGCCACACAGCCCTCCACCCTCCACCCTCCACATCCAAGACCCGACTGCGACTTCTGGAAGGTGCCTTGGCTTTTTATGCCCTCTGGCACATCCAGAAGTGTCAGTCAAAACCTGGCCATGCCATTGGTGGAATGGTTAAAAAAAAAAGCATGGTCCCATCCCATGCCCAGCCCAAATGGGCAGATCTAAAAAAATAAAAAATAAAATAAAATCAGTGCGACGTTTTATTGCTATTAAAAACCCACCGCTGCTACTATTAAAAATCAGGCATTTAAAATAAATAAATTTCACATGTTTCTGTGGTGATTTGGTGTGTTTTTTGACCATGATTTCTAAAGAAAAATTGTGGTCGCCATTTTGGATCCCCCCCACCGCATGGCATGCGAGAGTTGATGAGGATGACCCCCACCAGCCTGGTGCCAGCAGCCCACGACAGGAGAGGGGGTGAAGGCCGGGGAACCTCCCCCCCCAGAAACCACCCCTCTGGTAGGTGTCCTCAGGCAGGCATATTTTCGCCTAATTTTTTGGCCGGGAGTCGTTTTTCTGGGCTGCTTGGCATCGCGCGATCGCCGCGATGCCATTAATGACAACGAAAAACCTGACCCAATTTTTCTTTTTTCGGGTCGGATTCGAGCTGGAGCAGCGTAATTATCGTTACCTTTTCCGTTACGTAACGGAAACGATAACCGAAAATGGAAACGATAATTTCGCCGCTCCGTGCCTATGTCTACTAGCAACACAGTCATGCTATCAAGGCCTGCTTGAAGATGACAATATACATTGGCATGCAAGTGCATTTCTTAAAAGTAGAGGTGGGCATGAAACCGAAAACCAATGGTTTGGGTTATTCTGTTTCAGGCCCACCCTTGGTTCAGTTCTGTTCAGGTTCATATGATTTTTTTTAATTATTTGAACCCAAAACGAGCTGAACTGGTTCAAGTCCGACAACTTACCTTACTGGGTGGTGGTGGCGGGGGCAGCAGTGGCGGCGGCAGTAGTGATCCTGGTGGCAGTGGAGGTGGTAGGGGCTTTTTGAGGTGCTGCCTTGGGGCCAGCACCTCTAGAGGCACTAGCTTCCCCGCACCTCCATTTTATTTCTTCTTATTTTTAATTTATTTTTCCAGCACAGACCACATGGCCCCAGGGGCTGAGTCAGCGCTGTTTTTTTAACATTATTTTTTTAATTTTAAAGCACTAACCACGCAGCCCCTGGGGCCGGGTCGGCACTGGGTTTATTTTTTGTTTTTGTTTTTACTTCAAAGCACCGACTATATGGCCCCTGGGGCCAGGACGGTGTTGGGTTTATTTTTTAAAATATATATATTTTAAAGTGTTTACTTAATGGCCCCTGGGACTGAGTCGGCACTGGGTTTATTGTTTTTTCCCCCAACAAAATTGAAATTTCTTTTTCATTTTGTTTTGTTTTTCTTTGATGGGTTGGTTTGTTATTTATTCATTAGCTAATGAAACAAATAATTAATAACAAAATGAATTAAAAGTTTGTTTCATGCCCATCTCTGCTTAAAAGTAAAAGAAAACTTATTTCTCAAACAGAGATGAAATAAAAGGAAATGTTCTCCAACAGCTGTTTGAAGTGCAGATGATGATTGTTGTTCTTAAATGATAGTTCACAAGTAGTTGTTATACCTATGACTTTGGTGTTTGGAATGCAGACAGTTGAGGGATGACTCATGGTTCATCCAGAGGGCTGAGTGGTTTTGTCCTCCTGTGGGAATCTTGCAGCTTTGGATGGGAGGGTGGAGGAGTCTTTGTATATAACAGGACTCCTCCCGGGCAGCCACTTCTTGACTTGTTGGACATTTTTGGAGTAGGAAGGTTTGGCTGGTTGCTCCGTGATTGCATGTGGCACCCACCAGTTTGTTGGGGTGAGTGCTGCCATTTTGCAATCCAGAACAGCTCAAGGGGCAGAGGTTGCTACTGCATGGGCCCAGCAGGAGCAGAAGGGAGGACCCGCAGGGGGTGGGATGGCTTTCTGGTTGGTGGGCTGAGAAACACAACCCCTCCCCTCTCCCGTTGGTACCAAATATTCCTTTGGGCTGGAGTGACTGGGGAGGGCTCAGCATGTGAGCAGGGGTGCCGTGGTGTTCCCCCTCCCTCTGTTCTCCTCCCTTTTTTCTAAGGTCACTCTGTGGGTGGCGGTTGGTAGGTTTACTTTTTTACAAATAAAATAAATAAAATAAAATAAATAAAGAATAGTCAGGAAACAAACAAACAAGATATTAAAGGTAGGTGTATTGGTACATGCGTGTGTGTGTGTGTGTGTGTGTTTTCCATACAAATTCATGTATGCATATAGAAACTAAAATAGGGTTGGGGGGGACTGAGCATTTTGGTGGTGAGAAGAAGGAGCAACGGGGGAAGCATGGATGTAGTGGAAGTGGAAGGGTGTTCCGCAGCCCTAGAGTCAGAGGCAACAGTCACACAGACAAGTGGAAGTGGAACATGAAAGAGTGAGTTGACTATTGCACCAGATACTACATTACCAACTAGTTGGCCATGGAGCATACCAGTGCCTGTTACTACAAGCGGGATGGGGGCACCATGGCGCAGCACAACATGGCACTGCCCATGGTGTCAGTGTCCCTCCCCTCAGTGCCATCCATGGGGACTGCCACACAGACCTATGCATCTGGTGGCATGCCATTGCCATGACCGATGGGTGCAGCACAGATACTGCAGATGATGGCACATGGTTTAGAGGCAGGAGGAGCCGTGTAGCCATGTGGCCACCCATGGGCATGGTGCCTGGATATGCTGGGCTGACGCTGGCCTCCCTGTCATATGGAGGGTGACTATGCAGACATATTTGGGTTGCTTAATAGGGAGATGGATGTGAAAGACTTAGAAAAGGAGGAGTCAAAAGGTAAGTAATGCAGACTGCAGCAGAAACCAGAGCAATCATGGGCATGTTGGTTGCTAGCATGCATAATTTACATGTCTCTGGTTATGCAGGTGCACCCTTGGCAGATGTAGTCACTGTTGAAATACTTGGATCTCATATATAGGGCATATGTTGACTTCCTCAGCCACATGTGGTTGCTCTATGACAAACATTGAGAGCAGCCACACAGCTCTGCCTGTGGTAGGATGAGCACCAGCAGATTTTGAATTGCTGGGCTTCCCATTTCAGGGACAATTTTACATGGACAAGGCATTGCCATTTGGATGCTGTGTCATATGCAATGTTTGAGAAGTTTAACACATTTTAGTGTGGAAATTGCATTGTAGGGCACATTTATGTTCCACGTCTCATTATTTAGATGATTACATTTTTGTAGGCCTAAGGGCATGGGGGAGTGTAAGTTTCTATTGGACACATTTAGGCAATTGGCATAGAGTTGTGCTTACCCCTAGTGGAGGAGAAGATAGAGGGGCAATGGTCCTGATGTTCTTGGGTATAGAAATAGATACTTGGGGGCAATCATGTCGATTGATGGGGGATAAGTTGGAGGGCCTTAGAAAGTGGTTTGATGGTTTGATGCAATGGAATAGGGTCACCTTGAAGGACTTGTAGGAGCTGGTTGGGCACCTTAAATTTGCTTGTAGGATGGTAGCCCCAGCCAAGGCCTTTCTTGGCTGTCTTTGCGGTCTGGAGACAGAGGTGTTGTGCCTGGTTGGGTGGCATGGGTCATAGCAAGACTAGATCCATGGCTGTTGCAGTAGTGCGGAAATTAAATGCAATCAGTGAGTCAGGGAGGGAATTATCCGATCCTAGATAATCCAACCTCAGGATGCTGCTGATCTGGAGATTACAGCATCCGGGGAATGATCCACTGGGATGCCTCATCAGGTCAAGAGTTACCAAGTATATGGCTTGAGGACGCGGGGAGTGTTATACAACCAGCCATGGAGACACTATCTTTTGGACACTGCTTCTAGGAGGTAGTGACTTGCCCAAAAGCTGGCTGGTTGGAGGGTTCTGGGAGACCTTGGGGTTCCTACCATTATGCAGCACTACAGCAGCCCCCTCCTGAATTTGCTAGTTCATGAAATGCTTGTTAAAGTTCCAATAAAGTGTGGCCCAAGTTAAACCCAAACTGACACCTCACCTCTTTATTTCGCCTTGGGAGGGCAAATGAATGTGAATTGGACTCATTCTTCCAAAATGCTTGTAGTGGACATCAAGCAAAGGAATAAGCTCTGTAAATTCCGGAAGCAATCTAGCATAGAAGGCAATGAAAAGAACATAAGTGATCCTGAGTATGTCTGAATGACATGGTTGATGGTAATGAGAAAAATCGTAAAGCTAGCCATGCAATCACATCAGCATTCCATTCCAAAATTCCCATCTCTTGAGTCTCAAGATTGAAACTTAAGGCCTGACAAACCTTTCTCAATCCACTGCAAGCAAGGAAGAAGGAAGATGCATTTGCAAGTTTGTGTTATATGTATTTCAATCTCTAATGTCAGGAGATTTGAAAAGATGAAAGCTGTCTTGAAACACTCTCTTCAGACCATTGCCAATCAGACATCAAGGCAGTCAGGCAAAGCAACATGCTAATCAAACTGTTCAATAAAGTGTGCAGAGAAGGAAATACTACCATATTTTCCATCTATAAGACACCCTCCTGTATAAGATGAGCTTCACTTTTCCAACCCAAAATTGCAATCTCACAGCCACGCAGTTCTTGCCTTGGCTTACTGCCATGTATAAGACAACCCTCAATATTTAGTCTAACAATTTTAGACAAAAATATAGTCTTAGAAACAGAAAAATATTGTATTTTTGATGGTCAGAATCCTGTAAATGTCTGAATAAGGCTTGTATCACTTGCCCCAGCTAATTGTGGCCAACTGATGAAGTGGGAGGGCAGAGTTTTGTGGTGTGCCTGTTCACATGCCTAATTGTGTAAACAGTATGTGGCTTGGCACATCATCAGCTACCTTCAATTAGCTATAAGAAATCCCAAAAGCAATAATAGGATTCTGAGCATTTCATTTTGGCATATTTGCAGCACGTCAAAGGGCCTGAAAAATAACCCATATTCCTTTCTAAGTAACATCTTTCCCGCCTCCCCCCCCCGTGGTACAGAAAACCGTTGCTTCCACATGGAATTTTACATATGTTATGCCATAATAGTTTGTGTGCTCATAAGATGGAGGAAAAAATGCAAGATTCCCTATGTATATAAGCAAGAAACATGATAAATCCCAATCTGGTTCTCTTGTACTCCATTTACTTGATTTGTTGTTTTGATGGTGGTCAGATCACCTCAGTGGATCATCTACTTCACTCTCGCTGAGGATGTGAGAAAAAAGAGTTCTTCTATCATCCTACACAAGCTGATAGCTGATAGCTTATTCCTCTATAAAGATTTCATGGCTGTCCCATGCAGCTGATGGTGTCTCCCTTTCCCCTTTCTTCCTTGATGAAAAAGCAAAATGTTACTACAGTATTTGGGGGAAAATTCCCCTAGTACTTTACCTATTACCACAATTCAGAGTTGTTAAATTGTTTGTTTAGCACAAGAATCTTTTAGATACCTGTTTCAGTGTGTTTAGACCTCTGCACTATTATATTTTTAATATACAGGTATATACTTTCTAGGTTTATTTTTACTTTGTGTGCTTTTTCCTAGTGCTGTTGTGTTATTGTTTCATTGTAAAATTCATGGGATCTTTTCAGTATGCTTTTAAACCTCCTGAGGAAATGTGGTGGTTGGAAAGTGAGATAAATGCATTAAATAAGTAAACAACATCTCCCTTCACATTTGAAAAGGGGTTCTTCACTTTCATCTTCACTTTCTCAAGTACCATCTTCATTGTTTTCGAGGGGAAGCTATTGCAATTTAATATCAGTTGTCCAAGCTGAACTTAGCCTGCTGCATCGAAGCATAGAACTCTGAAATAGCTCAGTTTCTCTGAAAGTATATAGTTGATTTGTGAGCAAATGATGTTTCTTGATTCTGATCTGCTGATCTGCTACCAGACTTCCAGAGAGAGAGAGAGAGAGAGAGAGAGAGAGAGAGAGAGAGAGAGAGAGAGTAGAATGGGAAAAGGAAAGGAAAGGAAAAAGGAAACAAACTGTGTGTTTATGTGATTCTGTTTTTATTTATTACCATTGATTTGAAAATATTAATTTATTCTTCACATGTAGGTTACAATTTATACATATCCCAAAATAAAATTCACAATATAGTCCAGAATTAGGAACAATCCAAATTAGGAAAATTGTCGAATCCCTGTGAAATTCACTGATTCGTCATACAGTATATTAACTTGAGTAATTATTTATGAGGGGTGGAGATGAAGTAGTGTTTCCTTTTCCTATATCGTAGAGATGTATGGGGCATACAAAGTGGACTCTTCATGCAAAGACTGGATCATACGGATTTTGTCAATCCACACCCCAAATTTCATTTTCGTGGGAGGGAAAGAATGAGTCTTCCAATCATTCTGTGTACCACTGTCTTTGTGAATTTCTTCAGTTCAAATCATATTACAATTCCCTCATTTGATTAAAACTATCCCCTCATGTGTACTGAGAAGTTGCCTCCTGTTTGCTCTTGGGATGAAATTGACTGTGGAAGGTAATAGGGCTGCATCTGACACGCTGAGAACATATTGTATCTTTATGGTGACTTGACAAATGAATCTGTCAAAGAGCGTATGGAGACAGCAAGGGAAACATGGCAATGCTTGACTTGTTCCCATACCCTTAATGCACGCATGTTCTGTTGTGTGCCTTATATTGCCAAAAGAGGGACCCATGGGTTGTGAGCAGGATTTTTATATATTCAAGTGAAGGGATGAAGGAACCTAGAGGAGTGCTAGAGAAAAAGGGGGCTGAGGAAAGGGAAGAAGTATATGTTTTCTTTCATTCTCAATCCCATATATGGGGCCCTCTTCCAGCAGTGCATGAGGAACTTCTCGAGAGGCCATAATTCCTTCTCTAGGAGGTACAAAATTTGGTTTCATCCAGTATTCCCTCAGAAGCCAGTGGGTGAAGACCACAGCGGGATGATTCACACATAAGCTAGTATCAGTGCCCCATGGAATATATGGTATGAAAGGCCATCAAGTCTACTGAAGAGAGAAGACATGGAAAATAGAAGGGTCTACACTGTCTGCATTTTCCTGGAGGGTTCATTGCTCCTGCCTGAATCCTGTGGAACAGTAGCAAATTTTTGGTGGTTTCTATTCTGCTTCTCAGAGAGGAAAGGAGCTTAAACTGGATGTATACTGGGAGCCTGGGAAGGATGCTGACCAATGCTGTAGCACTTGTGAATCCCCTCAGGGGTTTAATCTGCTCTTTGTAGAATCTGCCCAAGGTGCTAAATCCTGTCCCTCAAATGGATTCAGCAACACAGATATCTTCTTTAAAGTTTGGAGTGAAATCCAGTGTGTCGTCACTACCTGAATCGCCAGCCTCCATTACCAGGAGTTCTCATTTCCCATGGTGCCCTTCTGAAGGATAAAGAAAACTATGCTTCTCCAGCTAAATGCTGAATTTCTAATCATTTACTGGCATAGCTCAAGACCTAAGGCCTTATAGGTGCTTTCCAACTTCACTATTCTATGATTCTTTCAAACACACCCAATTACAACCTCCTTCATGCTCACCTTTGAACATCAGTTTCACAATATTTCATATCAGAAACACAACACAACACCAAAATGTTTGCTAGCAACAAGTCCAATTTATGGTAGCTGCACTATCAAACAGACTTTCATAGACTAGTAAAGAATTCCTCTAAAAACCCAAAGTACAGAGCAAAAAATAATGCTGTTCCGAAAGCTGAAATGGGATGCAATAACTCAAGAAGAAGAAGAAGAAGAAGAAGAAGAAGAAGAAGAAGAAGAAGAAGAAGAAGAAGAAGAAGAAGAAGAAGAAGAAGAAGAAGAAGAAGAAGAAGAAGAAGAAGAAGAAGTGTGATTTATTTTTCAGATTGCTGGTACCTTAGGGCCTTTGGGGCTATTTTCCTAATTTCCAAGTGTTAACATCTATTATACTCTTCAGCCTAGCTGTGCTCATTAGTTCTTTTGGTTATGCTGCACTGATATAAACCAGAATGTTTTCCCAGGCATGTTGGAAAGATGGTGCCTGCAACTTTTTCTAATAAGCTTTGGCTGTGCTGGAAGGAAGGTTGCTGCCTGTTTCTGCTTGCTGCCCCTGCCCCCCCCACACACACAACTACAAGTTTCACATACACTCTAGTACCACCAGAGAATCAGTATTTGGTCCTGCTCTGTGCTCTTCTCTACCAAGCAGCTTAGAGGATATAAAGCCTTTTGGCCTAATGGCTGGCTCAGTTGATGCCCAAGGCAAGGAGCTGACTAGCACTTGTGCAGATTCCCTTAGGGAATAACACCTTGTGATTATATACATTGTTAGGCATCCCTAGCTCTCTTTAGCTTCCGGTTGTGTCTTGGCAACTCAATTACTACACAAGATGTGGATGGTCTAGCTGCAGATAGTAACTAGATTGCTGTTTTGCCTTAAGCAGTGGCAGAAATCTACCTCCTTTCTTTAAAATAATACTTTTTCCATTGGAATATGTCAAATACTTACTGGCTGTGATTAAAGCTAATTCATTGTTTTTATCTTTTTTAGATTTTTAGACATTATTTATTTATTTATTCATAAAGATTTGCATCTCATCCAGAAGGGAACTAAACTGAATGGAATTTGTTACTTCCAAGGTCTGGGCTAATTTCTCTCTATGGATGCCTCCTTATTCCTCCGTCACCGACACCATACTGTCATCTTCTAACTCCCCCCTAGCTCCTTTAAGTTAGTAACCAGTTAGAAAAATAATACAGCAGTTCAGCTGTTAAGCAGTAGTTAGTTTCCTTCCAGTGATCTGAAGTCAAAGGTCTTAAGATAGCTGGGATTTCTGAAAGAATGCAGTCTTTCATTTGAGTTAGTTCTCTTTCTCTCTCTGCTTTATTTTGATGGTTCTTCTCTTCACCCCCACCCCCACCCCGCACACACAAAGACACTTTTGAAAAATTGGCAACAATGCTATTTTCCTCAAATTATTGTGAATCATACATTCCTTTGATATCTCATTGCTACCTTTACAGACACACATAGCATGTCTAAAACCTTATCCTTGACCGATTCTAACCTTGCTCTTATTGCTGTACAAGATCTTGATTGCAACATTGGACCCAGTAGTGCAGCAATGCTCAGCATTCTATAAAGCAATTCTTACAATGGAGTGATGCACACCAAAAAGTATAACTGTTAAACTGGGCTGCAGCTTAGCACTAAATTTGGCACAGTTGTAGCAGTCTATTCTTGTTCTCTGCCAAATTTGGGCAACTGGTATATATATATCTATATATCTATATATCTATATATCTATATATCTATATATATCTATATATATCTATATCTATATCTATATCTATCTATATCTATCTATATCTATATCTATCTATCTATCTATCTATCTATCTATCTATATCTATATCTATATCTATATCTATATCTACATCTATATATCTATATATGCATGTTAGGGTGGATTCGGGTTTCTTCCCGTGTAGAAATCTGGTTGTTTTGGCGACGTTTCGACGAGGTCTCACTCGTCATCTTCAGGCTGGTGTTCTGGCTTCTTTCTTCTTGAAGCAAAGCGTGATCTCAGTTGAAGTCCTTCTATAAATACTGCTGGGGGGTGTGGTTTGCTTGCTCTGTTGCTGATTGTAGGTTCCTTTGTTCCTTTGTTCTTTTGTGATCTGCTGTGTGGCTGAGGCGATCGTTAAGGGATTAACTGCTGGTGGCTGTTTAGATGGCTGTTTAGATGCTGGTGGGTTAGATGGCTGGTGGGTTCTGGCAGTATCCTGGGCTTTGGTGGAGTGGGGTCCTGTGTCTTGTGAATTCATTTTGGTCTGGCTACGTGTCTGTGGTCTCCCAATGTTTTTTTGGCGTGTGTAACTGTGCTCCATGTGGTGACTGGAGTGGGGTGCCGCAGTAGATGGTGCAGTCGTGGTTTTGTTATTGGATGGTGGTTTCGTTTCATCTGTGGGAAGGGTCTGGGTTTGTGTTTGGTGTGGATGGAAGGTGGTGGCATCTTGTGTCCTTTTGGACCTGGTGTCAGTCTTTGTGACAGAGGCTCGTCTGTTGACCAGGGCTAGTTTCCAGATGTCAGGCAAGCGGGAGGTGTCATCACGTTTATTCATGTTGTTTGGGTGTTTCTCTATTTCAATGGCTTCCATGATTATTTGACTGTTGAAGTGTTCAGTTTTGGAGATGAGTTTGGTTCTTTCAAAGTCAATTTCATGACCTGTTGTTTTTATGTGCTGGAAGAGAGAGGAAGATTTTTCTTCTTTTTTGACTGCGTTCTTGTGTTCTGCGATGCGTGCGCTTATTCTCCTGTTTGTCTGTCCGATGTATGTGGCTGGACAGACTTTGCATGGTATTTCGTAGACTCCTTGGTTTTCTAGCTCAATCTTGTCTTTGGGGTTTCTTAAAATGTTGGCTATTTTTTGGTCGGTGCAAAAGGCTGTCTTGATATTGTGTTTGTGGAGAATTTTGCTGATTTTGTCTGTGGTGCCTTTGATGTAAGGGAGGAGGGCGGTGCCGTTGTTCTCTTCTGTTTCTTGGTTCTTGGGGGGTGTTTCCTTTTGGATTAGTTTGGTGATGGTGTTTTTTTTGGAATCCGTTCGCAATTAAAACATTCGAGAGAGTGTGTAATTCAGTTTTTAGGTGGTCTTTGTCAGCGAGGCGTTTGGTTCTGGAGATGAGGGTTTTTGCTACGGAGTTGATCTGTGCAGGGTGGTGGTGTGATTGTGCATTTAAGTAGCGGTTTGTATGTGTTTTTTTCTGGTAGATGGTATGTCCTAAGGAGCCGTCGGGTTTTTTGTAGATTAGGACGTCCAGGAAGGGAAGTTGGTTGTTGGCTTCTATTTCCATAGTGAATTGTATTTTGGGGTGTAGGCTGTTGAGATGTGTGAGGAAGTTGTTCAGTTTATCTTTCCCGTGTGGCCAGATAACAAAGGTGTCGTCAACATATCTGAGCCAGAGTTTGGGTTTATGTTCGGACTTCTGTAACGCATTGGTTTCAAAGTGTTCCATATATAGGTTTGCGATATATATAGTCACCTGTTCATGAATGGGATGATAAAACAGTTTTACATTATAATGTAAAACTGTTTTATTATCCCATTTATGAACAGGTGGCAGAAAATGTCCTCTGATTTAAAACAGATCACATACACTGAAAAGACCAGTCTTACTTATTTTGAAACAAGATATGCTCCCATTTGCTTTTTATTTTTAATGGGAAGAATACAGGCTGCAAGGGCTGGAGAAAAACGACCACTTTGTTATAAGACTGAACATGTACGGTACACATTTGCTTTAAATGTTTGCTTTAAAGAAATTAGTGTAGTGATAGTCTTTCAGAAAGGGGGATATTTTGCCATCTGTCTTTAGTAAACATTTTCTCAGAATTTCTAAGACCAGTCTCTTTACCTACCATTTTCTAAGGGTAAATCAGATCCACCTTTGAGACAATCTGAGCTTTTCACTGTGTCAATGAGGAACCAATTAGCTAGCTCTTAGCTAACTTTTAAACTTGTTCACTGGGCAGAATCATAATTCAAAGAGGAACTGTGTCTGGTTGTAAAATTGGAAATACAAAAAGAATAGTTGGCACGCTAGTATTAATTGTGCAAAATCACTCCTGGCCACTGCTGAGACATGGGCATCCAGAGTCAAGAAATAATCCAAGAGCACCCCCGCCCATGCTGTGAGCCTCTTTTTCAGAGGGAGAATGATCCCACCAAGTACTGGCTGCATTCCTGATCCTTGATCTCCCTTTCTACTGATCAGAAGCACCTCTGTCTTGGCTAGGTTACATTTCAATTTGTTCACCTTTATCCAGTCCATTACTGACACTAAAATAATGATTTAAAGCTGAAAATGTTTCCTTGCATTTGGGTGGCAAGGAGAGGCAGAGGTGGGTATCATCTGCATATCGGTGAAACTGAACCCCAAAACTTCAAATAATATACCCTTTGGTTTCATGTGGATGCTAGATAGCATAGGAGATGAAACAGAACCCTGGGGGACACCACAGGTCAGAGGATGGGGTACCAAACATGAATCCCCTAGCACCACCTTCTCACTGTAGTTGATAGTATCAAAAGCTGCTGAGAGATCAAGTAAAACAGGGACACAGATCCATTTCCCAATGTTGGTCATCTACTATGGCAACCAAAGCCACCTCTATCCCATAACCAGGCCTGAAGCCAGATTGAAATGGATATATGTAGTTTACTAGAGATGGGCACAAAACTAAAATATAGTATTTTGTTATGTTTCTCCTTTCATTTTGTGTGCTTTTTCATGACCCCTAAAATCTGAGGCATAGGGCTCCCAGATGCAGAGTTTAAAATTGTTTTCCCACCAGCTGCACACTTTAAAAATAATTAAGTACAACCACGCCCACCTAAGTGCCCCCCCAGTGCATTTTCCAAGTACCTGGTCTCCGGAGGTGAATTTTTTTCTGATGCGGATTGTAAAGCAGTGAGTGCCGGGCTCTCCTCGCCTTCTGTTTGGTTTTTTTGCCCCCCCACCCCTTTAAGAGACTGGAATGCTTCCGGGGCTGCAGACGGAGGTAAGCCTGCATTCTTTTCTCCCTTTTTTTCTCCCTCCCCTCAGCGCAGACAAGAGCAATGGCATGTGGAAGGGTGGGAACAAAGGAAGGGAACAAAACCCCATGATCTCTGGTCCGAATTTAAGTTGCCAGAGGATTTTAGAGGTCATGTAAAAGTGCCCTCAGTTTTGTTTGCTTAGTAACAAATTTTTAAATAATATTTGGAATGAAACAAAATGAGTCATCAATGGCTCCTCTGGGTCCTAGAGGCACCAACATTGCAAGGTAGCTTACTTGGACTCTTCCCTGTAAGCTCCCAAATTTGGAGAGGCTTGGGGTTCAGGGGCTGAGTTATTAAACTCCAAAGGGGTCCCCTAGGAGAAAATCATTTCTAATTCAGTTGGGAAGTGCTTAATAGCCTCAATTAGAAATGATTTTCTCCCAGGGGGACCCCATTTGGAGTTTATAACTCATCCCCCTGAACCCCAAACCTCTCCACATTTGTGTGGCTTACAGGGAAGAGTCCAAAGAAGTTACCCTGTAATTTTGGTTCCTCTAGGATGAATTGTTTCATTATTAGAGAGAAAATGTATTTCATTTTGTAATGAAACATGTCCTACCATTTCATTTCATAAAGAAACAATTTGTTGTGTAATGAAATGACAAAACAACATTTTGTTTTTCATTTCATGCCCATCTCTATAGTTTACCTTATCCAGAAAGCTCTGGAGCTGAGAGGTTGTTTTTTTTTTTTTTTTACTCAATCAACCAGTCCATTTCCAGCGGTTTTCATGAGCCAGGAAAGGCAAAAATCCAGCAGACACATGTTAGCCCTCAGTACCCCAAGGGTCCTGACCACATCATCAGTTTAGAGAAACTCATCCACTAACACAAGGCAAGCAGGGGGCATAATTATATTCATAAGACTAGCATCCAGGTCATGGAAGATCTGAGCAATTTTCCCTCCCAAGTTTTGTGCAAATTCTTCACAGCATTCATTTCAGTTTTATTTATTTTGCTCCTCATAGCTTGGCCACCACTGCCTTCCCTCATACAGGACCTAAAAAGCAACCAGCTTTATTATAAGCATCTGTAATAAAGACAAGATGTATCAACAGTGACCCTTCCAAAATGTTGCATTTGAAAAGGCCAAAGAAGGTTCTGAACCCTGAAGAAGGGTAATAGCTGCTAAGCCAAAAAATTCAGTTATAATATTTGGTGAATTTTTGTTTATTCCTTTTCCTTAGAAATACAATGTGATTTGAATGTTATTTCAAAATGTTTCCCAGCATTTGGGAAGTGGGGGAACTCTCTGCCCTACTTTCTTCTGCCCCTACTCCCATTACACTGTAGAATAACATTAGGTGGACGACATTGCAGTGGAAGTAAAATGATGATGAGGCTATCAATTGAGTCACTATGGTTCTCACTTCCACTATCAATAAAGAAAACCAACAAATATGTCAAACTTCTTCCCTCTGAGAAACTCTTAGGGAATTTCTCCTTCCCTTGGATAAATCTGGCAGATTCCCCCCACACTCCATTTATATTCTCACAAATTACATAGAGAATTTCAAAAAGACCGTCTGTGCTCAGCTGTAACAGTATACATTTTACTCTATTTTGCCATAATTTTCTGGTAAACAAAATGGAGCAATGTAATCCTACCATTGTACTATACTGCAATGTTCTTTTCAGAAATAAGATCCCCTCAGTTCAGTTCCTCTTATGTTTTAAAAATAATGCAGATACAATGCTGCAGCTAAAATAACTTATTGTATTTTAATTGTATTGTATTATAGTGTATTTTCATGTTGTATATTAATGTTTTTAATTGCTTTTAACTGTTTATTTTAATTGTTGACTTGTAAGCTGCCCAGAGACCTTTGGGTAGTGAGCTGCATATAAGCTGTATAGATAGATAGATAGATAGATAGATAGATAGATAGATAGATAGATAGATAGATAGATAGATAGATAGATAGATAGATAGATAGATAGATAGATAGATAGATTAGATAGATAGATAGATAGATAGATAGATGATAGATAGATAGATAGATAGATAGATAGATAGATATCTTATATATCTTATTTACTTAGAATGTTCATAGTCCACCCTCTGTCATGAGATGTAAGGAGGAGGCATGATTAAAGTAATTTAAAACATTTAAAAATATATGGAACAATTGAAGTGTAAACATTTGACACCATTTAAAATTATATTTTGACAAAGCCCCCGCAGCCTGTTTTAGTGGCAGTAACAATATTCTATTACAGAGTCATCAGTACAAATGGTAACTTGTGAACTTATTTGGAAGGCTCTTTCTCCCTGAATCTCATGGAACACAGGACTGGCCATACTTTTAGGGAATTGTCTCCGGCAGCAGATACAAGGGACAACAGTGGTACCTATTTATCCCGAGCCCTTTGGCCTTTTGCCTTTCTCAGAAGATGCAGCTTCTCTGTTTTGCATTTCTCAAACTGTACTGCAGTTTTTCAGGTGTGACCCAACTTGAACTACCTTTCAGCTTCTGCACATAGAATGGAGATGGGACCCTCTAATCTTTGTCCTCAGGCAGCAAAATGTCTTGCACCATCCACGTAGTAAAAATTGGGGAGCTGCAGCCAGTTCTTTTAGTAGCTTCTGAAAGAATTCCTGTCCATTCCATTCATGAGATCCCACTTTGCAAGAAGGATGAAGGTGACATATAGCCACAGTTCCATATCTTAGGAATTATCTGCATATCTGTGCAAAGCTCAAGCTGTTCCACAGAAGTAAGAGTTTAAGGGCCTCAAGTGGGATGGAGTTCCACAGTCTGGAATATCTTATAAATGGGGCACATTTCTACTTTTGTGTCCCAGTTGATCAGTGAGGCTACAAAATAAAACAGGCTGAACTGTGCTTTCATCATTGTAAGGCTAATTACACTGGTGACAATGAGGCCTGTAATAAGACTTCCTGGGGTAGGAACTGGCAAGCCACCCCGGTATCCCTGCCAAGAACATCCCATGGTCAGAAACAAAAGGCTAAAAGATATGACGCTGGAAGATGAGCCCCTCAGGTCGGAAGGTGTCCAACATGCTACTGAGGAAGAGCGGAGGACAAGTACAAGTAGCTCCAGAGCTAATGAAGTGGCTGGGCCAAAGCCAAAAGGACGTTCAGCTGCAGATGTTCCTGGAAGAGAAAGGAAAGTCCAATGTTGCAAAGAAATATACTGCATTGGAACCTGGAATGTGAGATCTATGAACCAGGGTAAGCTGGATGTGGTCAAACGTGAGATGGAAAGAATAAACATTGACATCCTGGGCATCAGTGAACTTAATTGGACAGGAATGGGTGAATTCAGTTCAGATGACTATCACATCTACTACTGTGGGCAAGAATCCCATAGAAGAAATGGAGTATCCTTCATAGTCAACAATAGAGTGAGAAAAGCAGTGCTGGGATACAACCTAAAAAATGATAGAATGATCTCGGTACGATTCCAAGGCAGTCCTTTGAACATCACAGTAATCCAAGTTTATGCACCAACTACCGGTGCTGAAGAGTCTGAGATTGACCAATTTTATGAAGATTTACAAGAACTTCTAGAACTGACACCAAAGAAAGATGTTCTTCTCATCATAGGGGATTGGAATGCTAAAGTAGGGAGTCAAGTGATAAAAGGAATAACTGGCAAGTTTGGCCTTGGAGTTCCAAATGAAGCAGGGCAAAGGCTAATTGAGTTTTGTCAAGAGAACAAGCTGGTCATGGCAAACACTCTTTTCCAACAACACAAAAGGCGACTCTACATATGGACATCACCAGATGGACAATACCGGAATCAGATTGACTATGTTCTCTGTAGCCAAAGATGGAGGAGCTCTATACAGTCAGCAAAAACAAGACCTGGTGCTGACTGTGGCTCAGATCATCAGCTTCTTATTTCAAAATTCAAACTTAAACTGAAGAAAGTAGGGAAGATCACTGGGCCAGCCAGGTATAACCTAAGTCAAATCCCATATGAATACACAGTGGAAGTGAAGAATAGATTCAAGGAACTAGATTTGGTGGACAGAACACCTGAAGAACTATGGATGGAGGCTTGTTACATTGTACAGGAGGTTGCAATGAAAACTATTCCAAAGAAAAGAAAATGCAAGAAAGCAAAGTGGTTGTCCAACGAGGCCCTACAAATAGCGGAGGAGAGAATGGACGCAAAATGCAAGGTAGAAAGGGAAAGATACAGAAAATTGAATGCAGACTTCCAAAGAATAGCAAGGAGAGACAGTGCAGCCTTCTTGAATGAACAGTGCAAAGAAATAGAGGAAAACAACAGAAAAGGAAAAACCACAGATCTATTCAAGAAAATTGGAGATATTAAAGGGGCATTTCGTGCAAAGATGGATATGATAAAGGACAAAAATGGTAGGGACCTAACTGAAGCAGAAGAGATCAAGAAGAGATGGCAAGAATATACAGAAGAATTATATCAGAAAGATCTGGATGTCCCTGATAACCAAGATAGCGTAATTGCTGACCTGGAGCCAGACATCCTGGAAAGTGAAGTCAAGTGGGCCTTAGAAAGCATTACAAACAACAAGGCCAGTGGAGGTGACGGCATTCCAATTGAACTCTTTAAAATCTTAAAAGAGGATGCTGTAAAGGTGCTGCATAAGATATGCCAGCAAATTTGGAAAACCCAGCAGTGGCCAGAGGACTGGAAAAGATCGGTCTACATCCCAATCCCAAAGAAGGAAATGCCAAAGAATGCTCCAACTATCGCACAATTGCACTCATTTCACATGCTAGCAAGGTTATGCTCAAAATTCTACAAGGCAGGCTTCAGCAGTATGTGGAAAGAGAACTTCCAGAACTACAAGCTGGATTTCGAAGGGGCAGAGGAACTAGAGATCAAATCGCCAACATGCGCTGGATTATGGAGAAAACCAGAGAGTTCCAGAAAAACATCTACTTCTGCTTCATTGACTATGCCAAAGCCTTCGACTGTGTAGACCACAACAAACTATGGCAAGTCCTTAAAGGAATGGGAGTGCCTGACCACCTTATCTGTCTCCTAAGAAATCTATATGTGGGACAAGCAGCAACCGTCAGAACTGGATATGGAACAACTGACTGGTTTAGAATTGGGAAAGGAGTACAACAAGGCTGTATACTGTCACCTTGCCTATTTAACTTATATGCAGAGTACATCATGAGAAACGCCAGCCTGGATGAATCACAAGCCGGAATTAAGATTGCCGGAAGAAATATCAACAACCTCAGATATGCAGATGATACTACTCTAATAGCAGAGAGTGAGGAAGACTTAAAGAACCTCTTAATGAGGGTGAAAGAGGAGAGTGAAAAAAATTGGCTGAAGCTCAACATCAAAAAAACTAAGATCATGGCCACTGGTCCCATCACCTCCTGGCAAATAGAAGGGGAACAAATGGAGGCAATGACAGAGTTTATTTTCTTGGGCTCCTTGATCACTGCAGATGGCGACTGCAGCAACGAAATAAAAAGACGCCTGCTTCTTGGGAGGAAAGCAATGGTAAACCTAGATAGCATCCTAAAGAGCAGAGACATCACTTTGCCAACTAAGGTCAGGATGGTTAAAGCTATTGTTTTTCCAGTAGTGATGTATGGAAGTGAGAGCTGGACTATAAAGAAGGCTGATCGCCGCAGAATCAATGCTTTTGAGCTGTGGTGCTGGAGGAGAGTCTTGAGAGTCCCCTGGACTGCAAGGAGATCAAACCTATCCATCCTGAAAGAAATCAACCCCGGATGTTCCCTGGAAGGACAGATTTTGAAGCTGAGGCTCCAGTACTTTGGCCACCTCATGAGAAGAGAGGACTCCCTGGAAAAGTCCCTGATGCTGGGAAAAATCGAAGGCAAAATTAAAAGAGGATGACAGAGAATGAGATGGTTGGACGGTGTCATCCATGCAACCAAAATGAATTTGACCAAACTCCGGGAGGCAGTGGAAGATAGGAAGGCCTGGCGAGCTCTGGTCCATGGGGTCACGAAGAGTCGGACACAACTGAACGACTGAACAACAACAACAAGAGTTTAAACTTCTGAACCCCAACCTTAACCAAACATACAGGGCTTCTAGAGGACAGGCAGAGGACGAATTCCTGCAAATTTGGGGCCAATAGATGCCAGGGAGGATTTTATAGGATTTTAAAGGGGAGACAGAACAACTCATTGATTCCTCAGTTTGACAAATAATGAATCATGATGAATCACCCTTTTTAAAATTTAGCCCCATATCTAACAATAATGATCATGTGCTGTCAAGTCAATTCTGACTTACAGATACACTTTTTGGGATTTTCCAGGTAGAGAATACTCAGCTACAGTTTACTATTCCCTTCTTCCAGGTGTCTACTGGGATTTTGAAGCTTTTCCAAGGCCACACAAGTTGACTCAACTTCACCAGAAGCACCGTGGGGAATTGAACTCCCAAGCATTGGCTTCACAGCCAGAAACTTAAACCACTGTGCTGAGAGTTATTTTTTTTAATATGTTTTTATTAGAAAATTTTAGTATACAGAAAAAAAGTCAGGTTCAAAGCATTAGCAATACAAAATCATTCTACCACTAAAATTTGGCTTCCCTCTGTTCTTCCCGTGGTTTTAGCGTTATTCATCTCCTAGCCTTCCTTTCAGACAAACCCCTTTATATACTTATAAAAAGATTTGAAAAATAAGTAGTAATCCTTCGAGCTCTATCCTAATCCGGTAAGAGTCTTTAATTCCTTGCAATGAATCTCCATGTAGTTCTTAAATTTTTGCCAATCTTTTTGGAACTTCTGGTTGTCTTGATCCCTCAGTCTGCACGTCAGTCTGGCCATCTCTGCAAAGTCCAATATTTTCGCCCTCCATTCATCCAAAGATGGTATATACGTTGTCTTCCAATTCTGTGCCAGGAGCATTCGTGCCGCTGCTGTTGCATATAGAAATAGAGTCCTGTCTGCTCCTTTAATTTCATTATCCATTATCTCACTGTGCTGAGAGTTAAATAGGGTTACTTGAAAGTGCAGCGTGCCATTTAGCACAATCCTTTCATCCACATGCATCACTTTGCTGTTTCAGGACAAAAAAAAAAAATCACACTGCAGCTCAGTAGCCAGTTCTTCTAGATCTGCTCCCAAGTCATTGCATCCTGTCTTGCTTCCGTCTCTGTGAGAGCAAGGGAAACCTGGAAGCTTTAAAAGATCTCTTGATAAGTGACATATTACTTCATTGTAAACATCTGATGTTGTTTCTGGGACCCTCAGTTATATTTCATTTTTCAGACTGAAGGTTTGTTATTTTTACTTGTTCTGGGTTGCATTTATTTCCTTTTGATCTATTCTAAGTAGGGCTTGGTGTTTGTTACCAGTGTCAGCCGATGATTGGCTTTCTGTTAATTTGACTGCCTGATTGGGATGTTCCCCCCTCCATTTTGTTGATTGTGAGTTTTTTTTATATTTTGTAAACTACCCCTGAGTAGTGATTTCACAAAGCTGGGTAGTCTATAAGCTAAAATGAACAAGCTTGCCACTGATATGAAACAGCAGTCGCTTGTTAAAAAAATTATAAGGAAAAGAATCCCCCTTCACCTTCTTATTTATTTATTTATTGGTACATGGCATTCCACTGCACCAACTTGCTTCCCAACTGATATAACACTGGACCATAAACGAAAATATAAACAAAGAAGAAAAAACCCTGTCTGTATCCTCTCTTATCACCCTTCTGTGGAGATTGGGGAAAAGCAGGACCTAAAAACAAAATGAAACTGGTAAGTGACACATCCATCACCTCACTGAGTTGCAATCCAAGTCAGATGCGTACCGTATTTTTCCATCTATAAGATGCTGCCATTTATTAGATGCCCCCGCCACTTTTTAGACTCCAAATCAATAATTCCTCCTTGAGTTATCCTCCTCCACCACCCCACTGTTTCCTTTCATTTTCCCGTTCTGAACACTTCGCTTTGGTGGGGTGGAAGAGAACCCAAACTGACCTTGTTTCTTCCCTCATCTGTGGAATGGTTTTTGCAGGATCAGCTCTGTCGAGGGAAAGCCTTGGGCTTGAGCATCCCATTAAGAAATGCCTTTTCATGCTAAAAGAAAGTGTGGCTGAAAAACAAACCTTGCAAGCAGGGCCGGTGCATCCATTAAGGCGAACTAGGCAGTTGCCTAGGGTGCCAAAATGGACAGAGGGTGCTGGCCAGCCTGCTGCCCCCTGCCGCTGCCCCTGCCACTGGCCACCACCATCCGTCCCCCCGCCGCCCATCGTGCCCACCCCCCGTGCCCATTGCCACTCACCCCCATGCCCATCGCCATCCGCCCTCCACGCCCATTGCCATCCCTGCCATCTGCTGCCCCCCTGCTGCCCCGCCTGCTCACCCGCCATGGCCCACCCACCCCCAGCCCCTCGCCTAGGGCGCAAAAAAACCTAGCGCCAGCCCTGCTTGCAAGATCAAAGCAGAAAGGAGGGTAATCAAGCACTGTTGTAGAGGAAGTGAAGCAGTGAAACACCAAGGTCCATCTGGATATCATCATCATCACACAGCAGACATGATAACTAAGCTGGATTTTGTAATACAAGTCACTAGTTGAATGCTTCCCAAGCATTTAGTAATACGCGATGTATTGGCGAATTATGCGAGCAGATCCCAGTAAGGTGGCCTTCATCAACTCCAACTTCTTCTAAATACTTGCTTGGCTCTTTAGGCACCGCACCCAGCGTGCCGATTACCACTGGGACCACCTGTGCCGGTTTATGCCAGAGTCTCTGAAGTTCAATTTTCAGATCCTGTTATCGGGTAATTTTTTTCAAGTTGTTTCTCAGTGACTCTGCTATCACCTGGTATAGCAGTATCAAAGATCCACACTTTTTTCTTCTCCATAATCAGAGTATCTGGGGTATTATACTCCAAAACCATGTCTGTCTTTATCCAGAAGTCCCAAAGTAATATTGCATGCTCATTTTTAATCACTTTTTCAGGGTTATGATCCCACTTGTTCTTTGCTATGGGCAGATGATAGTTGTGTCACAAATTCCAGTGGATCATTTGAGCAACTACATTATGGCAATGTTTGTAATCAGTTTGCGCAATTTTCTTGCAGCAATTCAATATATGGCCAATAGTTTCATCTGCCTCTTTGCAGAGTCTACATGTGGGGGACTCAGCTGATTTTTCTATCCTAGCCTTAACTGCATTTGCTCTGGTAGCTTGTTCTTGAGCTGCAAAAATCAGGGCTTCTGTCTCTTTTTTTTTTCAGTGTTCCACTGGTGAGCCATAACCAGGTCTTTTCCTCATCTACTTTTCCTTTGATTTTTTCGAGGAACTGTCCATGCAGTACTTTATTATGCCAGCCATCAGCTCGTATTTACATTGTTGTTTTCCTGTATTGATCCTTTGTTTGCTTTACTTTAAACACCTCCTTGTTTTTAACCTCCAATAATGCTGACTCGGTACTATTTTTTTTTTTTTTTTGCATAATCTGCCGACACATGCTTCTCTTCTTCAACTGTCTGCTTCACTTGGTCTGTCAACATCACTGCATGGATGTAATGCATAGTGAATGGCAATAAGTTTTCTTGTTTTCCTATCCAGACTATCTAGCTCCATCTCAGTCCTGTTTATAATTGCAGCGGTATACCTGATGACATCAAGGCTATTAATGGCCTTGATGGTGTTGCCACCATTCAGCTTACTTTTTAATACTTTTCTAACCCTTTGGATATATTCTTTACTGACCACAATTTTCACTTGACCATGCTTGATATTATCTAATTGCAATATGCCCAGATATTTATAGGCTTTAGACTGATGATACTTAATGGCTTGTCCATTTGGCATTTCAATTCCTTCACTCTCAGTGATTTTTCCTTTTCTTAGTGGCACTGTGGCACATTTGTTTAGTCCAAACTCAATACTAACATTGGTACTGAAAATTCGGGCTGTGTTGGTCAGTGAGTGTATTTCAGTTTCAGATTTTCCATACAAATTTAAGTTAGCCATATACAATAGATGAGAAAATTTCCCTGGATTTTTAGCAGTTTGGTACCCTAAATAAATAAATAAATAAATAAATAAATAAATAAATAAATAAATAAATAAATAAATAAATAATAATAATAATAATAATAATAATAATAATAATAATAATAATAATAATAATAATAATAATAATAATCCCCTCCTCCTCGAGTGACATTAGCTTCCTTCACCTCCATTTCTAGTGCCATCTCTATTACTCAGCTGTATCCTCCTCCTCCTCCTCCTCCTCCTCCTCTCAGTCATTAGGCAGCTGGGTCAACACCCCACACATTTGACACAGTGGGATGCAGTCCATCAAAGTGTATGTTATGAAATGGGATGTTCATTTCTATGTACAGTATTCCTAGACTCCATGTGATACATGTTAAATGTACCACATATTAAATGTACAGTATTCCTAGACTCCATGTGACATACAATAAATGTACCACATTCAATTCTGTGTACAGTATTCCTACCTCCATGAGATACATATTAAATTACCACAGTATTCCTAGACTCCATATGATACATATTAAATGTACCACACGGTACATATATATCATCCAATTTGATATGAATAAACATATTTTACAACCAAGCAGGTGGAAGAAGTTCAAAAGTAGTCCACAGTGGCCATTTGGAAGGAACAAAAGGCTGTTAATACATAACTAAATTGGCATCTCTCAAAACATCCTATTGCATGACTTGCATCAACAATGATATTGCTATATTCATAGTTATTTGTGTAATTTGTTTTATGGTACTTTTGTATTTTCATTACACAGAATTTAAAAAAAAATTAAAAATTAGCCACCTGAGGAGGAGGAGGAGGAGAAATTTGCAAGGCTGTACTGCCGGATAGCCTACCAACTTGAAATCAAGTGTTCTTCAAATGTTAGCACAATGAGGAGCCACTGAAGCCTGTTACATCTGTCTGCTTCTATAGCTACACCCTCCAAATAGCTTTCCTGTTAATGTTGCATGAGATCATTTTGTATATGCCTTTACAGCTTTGACAACAGAAAGGGAGAGAGTTAAAAGGGAGCCTTCTCAAGCCTGAAATCCTGAATTCACACTGTTTCCCAAATGCAAGGGATAATAAATATACATTTAAAAAACAACGCAGTACCAAAGATCTTACATTTTACCACTCTGACAATGAAGATAGATGAGGAGGCATTTTGCAGGCCTCTAAAGGTGAATTCCAACAGGAAAAAACCCTCCAAATGAAAGAGGCCAGATATAAATTTCCATCAAGCCAACAGCAACAATCCTCTGGCTACCTAAATCTCCAGTGACAGGAAAGATAAAGATGCTCATAAAGCGCAACTCTGTTCAAAGACTATAGGGTGAGGAGGACTAAACTGCATGCATTTCCACCTCCTCCTCTTCTCTTCCTGGCTTGTCATCCCATCTGCAGGCTTCAAAATTGGCAGGCATTCCAGGGTTTGTGGAAAGGAATGTATACACACACACACACACACACACACACACACACACACACACACACACACACACACACACACACACACACACACACACACACACACACACACACACACACACACACACACACACACACACACACATTGCACTTCTCTTTTCAATCTGAGGGCATCCATCCGCTTAGGGATGGCTAGACCCTCACTTAGATATCTTCTGTATTGAAATCAATATGTTTACATACAAATTTGAGATGAAAAGATTTATCTGGACTTTTGGCTCAGCTTCGGATAATTTACATAAGCCAAGGCTTTTTCCATTCCATTCCCACCCCCGCCCCCCATTTTTTAAAGGTCTCAAATCAGCTAAAAAAGCAATACAATAGAAGAAATGGTTGCAATCAATAAATTAATTCAATAAAGACCATGTTGAAAATAGGGATGTGCACTATCACCAAAATTCAGATTTGGAATTCGGATTCAGAATTGCAGCTATTCAGAATTAAAAAAAAACAATTTTGGATAATCAGAACTCTATTAATCAATATGAATATTATATAGTCATGATTTCCCCTTTTAAAAACACACACACACACACACACACACACACACACACACACACACACACACACACACACACACACACACACACAAAATGAGGCAAAACATTTTTAAAGGATTTTCCTGTGTTCTCTGATACCTTCACAGTGATTGTGCTAAACAAAAAGAATGCACACTGACAGCCAAAAGGGCCTAGGCTTTAAGAGACAACAATAATGACTATATTGACTGAATGCTGACCAGTGGGAATACCACCAGGAAATACTGGCAGTATTAGGCAAGCAGAGGACAAGTCACATTGGGGAATGGGCAGATGCCACAGGCAGGTATATTGGAGCAGCAGATAACCCATGGTAGGTGGGAACTCTGCCAACAACATGGAGCAAAGACAGTTGAGTGAGTGAGCACAATCTTGAAATAGCAGTTGGAAGGATGAAAGAGGCAGAAGGAGGAGATAGCGTGGTATACTTAGTATGGTGAGAAGAGTGTGCTGTTCTTTCTTCCTTAAATGGGGCTTAAGGGAAGCCCAGCAATGGTAGGTTGGTTTTAAGGAAAACATGTTATTTTCCAGATCAGGGTTCCAGGCAGTAGTGGTGTAGACCAGTGTTGGTGAACCTATTGGCACAGGTGCCAAATGAGGCACTCGGAGCCCTTTCTGTGGGCACCCAACATCACCCCTTTCATAGCCACCTATATTCAGGTTAAATGGCTGTATTGGCACTTTGCAAAAAAATATTGGGTTTTGAATCGCAACTTGGGCACTTGGTCTCTAAAAGGTTCACCATCACTGGTATAGACTGACAACAATGTCCCTTGCCTGAGAGAAAATGCTCTCACTGGTCAGACTAGTTGGTGAACAAGCCAATACAATCTCATTCTCAGCCCAGTAAGACAAGGGATTTGTCTCTTTTGGCTTTCAGGGCGCCAGCATGTATGTCTTGATTAGGGATAGGCAATTTGTTGCAGATCCTACCAGTTTCAAAATGACCCGGGCGAGCCCAAGTCGTGTTTGAAAACCTCCAACACACAAGCAGCCAATCTCTTACCTTGGTCTGGGCTCATGTGGGGTTAAACTCCAATGAGGAAGCAGGATGCAACATCATCTTTGCTTCTCCATGGTGCTGGCCAACCAGACAGGGAGGTGGGATGAAGCTAGTCCCTGCACAGCTCCTGATTGGCCAGCACCATGGAGAAGCAAATATGACATTGCAGCCTGCTTGGAGCTCAGCTCCGTGTGGGCGCAGACAAAGGTACGAGATTGGCTGCTTGTGACTTGGAGGTTTCCAAACACCTCCAGGGCTTGCATGGATCATTTTGGAACCAGTAGGTTCTGAAATGAATTGTCCATCCCTAGTCTTGACCTCTGGCCCTGTCATACCCTTCCTTTGGTTTGGTGTCACTAGATGACAATCCCCTGCCATGCTTGTCGAGACAAAAAACTCACCCTTTTGTTCCAGGAGTGAGAGACTTGGACTCTAGAATACAACTGCTGGTACTGCTGTTTGGATTTTCTTCTTAATCTGTGACCAGTTGGACCTTCTTCACTAGCTGCTGCTGCATGTGCTGGAAAACTGGCTGGCCTTGCCTTGCTCTTGCAGCGGCTTAATATCCACTGATAGCTGTATAATTAGGGGGTCCAAGAGAGTTGCTAGAATGCCGTTCTCTTCCTTCCACAAGGAAGCAAACCTGTAGTGGAGCAGATCCTTTAGCTTGCTGGCCAGAGCCACCACTTCAGGCTGGAAAAAAGACTGCTTTCCTTCCATGGGAAACCCCATAGAGCCACTTATACTATTAGACTTGGGTATTTCGTGCTTCATACACAGATGCCATCATGGCTTATCCCCACTCCATTGGCCAGGAAATCTGGGTAACTTACTGGGATCTGTGCACCACCAGGTTCTTCTTTGGTAGTGGTGCTCCAATCCAGGCAGATATGAAGCAGACAGTACAAGTCTATATACTCTCCTCTTGCTATGCCCTCCATCATGCGAACCAAGCCCTGAAACATTGGGATTACCTGTAGAGATGAACACGAAATGAACTTTTAGTTTGTTTCATTATTCGTTATTCATTTCGTTACCTAATGCAATGAATAACGAACCCAGAGTGAATTTAGAATGAAACGAACCAACCAAACAAAAATTGGTTCAGTTCGGTTTGGTTCGTTAATGGCGGCGCCGGAGATGTCTCCTACCTGGTGCTGGTCTTCCTGGTCTCGTCTTCCTGGCTGCAGGGAGGAGCAACCAGTAAAAGAAAAAAGCCAACCGGCCCGCGCTACAGCTGTAGCGTGGGCCACGTGGTCGGAAGTAAAAAGATAAAACAAAATAAAAATAAAAATAAAATAAAATAAAGGAGCACCGACCCGGCCCCAGGGGCTGCGTGGTCGGTGCTTGAAAAAATAAATAACAATAATTAATAAATAAAAGGAGTGCCAACCTGGCCCCAGGGTTGGCTGGGGTGGCACCCTAAAATGAAAAATAGATATATTAAAAATAAAACCAGCACTGACCTGGCCCCAGGGGCTGCATGGTGGGCGCTTGGGGGAAGTGGTACGGGCCATGTGGTCAGACCAGGAAGTAAAAATAAAAAATAAAAAAAATAAAATAAAATAAAATAAAATAAAACAAAGGAGCGCCGACCCAGCCCCAGGGGTGGCTGGGTCAGCACCATAAAATAAAGAAAATAATAATAAAAATTATAACAATGCCGACCCGTCTCCAGGGGCCACGTGGTCGATGCTTTAAAAAACCCACCCAATCCAGCACGCGGGCCTGGTACCAGCCCATGAGCACCGGAACCAGCCCGCTGACCACGGAACCAGCACAAAAAAAAAAAAAAAAAAAAGCCAACTGGCCCACACTAAAGCTAGCATGGGCCACATGGTTGGAGTAATAATAATAATAATAATAATAATAATAATAATAATAATAATAATAATAATAATAATAATAATAATAATAATAATAATAATAATAAAAGGAGTTCCAACACGGTTCCAGGGGTGGCCTGGTTGGTGTCCTAAGTCGACCGGAGTATAAATCAAGGCCACTAATTTATTTATTTATTTATTTATTTTAATATTTAAATTTTTTTATTTATAAAAGAACAGATAACACAGCAAAATAACATAAGAATAAACATAACAAAACAACAATATAACAAAAATATAACAATATACAGACATAAACCCAGTGCAACCCACCCCCTCGGGACTTAAACAAGATTACAACGCGGGCCTGGTACCAGCCCATGAGCACCGGAACCAGCCCGCTGACCGCGGAACCAGCACCAAAAAAAAGAAAAAAAGCCAACCGGCCCACACTAAAGCTAGCAGTTGGAGTAATAATAATAATAATAATAATAATAATAATAATAATAATAATAATAATAATAATAATAATAATAATAATAATAATAATAATAATAATAATAATAATAATAATAATAATAAAGGAGTTCCAACACGGTTCCAGGGGTGGCCTGGTTGGTGTCCTAAATTTAGGATATATACTTGAGTATAAGTCGACCGGAGTATAAATCAAGGCCACTAATTTATTTATTTATTTATTTATTTTAATATTTAAATTTTTTATTTATAAAAGAACAGATAACACAGCAAAATAACATAAGAATAAACATAACAAAACAACAATATAACAAAAATATAACAATATACAGACATAAACCCAGTGCAACCCACCCCCTCGGGACTTAAACAAGATTACAACTTTTATGGTATTGACCAGTCCGTTTCTCTCCAGAAGTACATTGAGTCTTCTCCAGGTGTATACCCCTTGCCTTCGTGAAATACATATACCAATAATTTATACCATATCCAATTAAAATCGTTAGATTTGCTCAGCCCTTTCCTAATTTTAATGTCACAGGTCAATTTATCATTAATACCTAATTCCATAACTCTTTATACCATTCTTCCATTACTAATTGATTATTAGATTTCCAATATTTGGCAAAGATCAGCCTTGTGGTCGTAACCGTTATAATTACCAATTCGCCCTCCACTTTCTTCAGTTGTGTATCTGCAACTATGTGTATCTGCAACTATGTTTAACAGTGCCAGCTGGGGGACATTGGAATCTTTTCCCCTAGTATTTCTTGCATTTCATTGAAAACCAAATTCCATTCAAATTTCCTTTTCTCACATGTCCACCACATATGTAAATATATCCCTTTCTCTTTTTTACATCTCCAACAAATAGGAGATATTTCTTTATTTGTTATATTTAGCTTTGCAGGTGTTAGGCCCCTAATTTAACCCCCAAAAGCTGGGGAAACTTATTGACTCGAGAATAAGTCTAGAGTGGGAAATGCAGAAGGGCCTGGCAGCTCCTCCTTTGTGAGCTGGGCGAGTGGTGTGTGAGGTTTAAAATGACTTTTAGCCACTGATGCAAGTGTTTCAGTCAGTGGCTAAAAGTCATTTTAAAAATTGTGCACTGCTCCCCTGTGATGCAGACGGGGGTCATGAGAAGCGGCACACAATGTTTAAAATGACTTTTAGCCACCGACCCAAGCACTTGCCTCAGTGGCTAAAAGTATTGACCCGAATATAAGTCGAGGGCCGCTTTTTTCAGCTCAAATATAGGACTGAAAAACTAGTCTTATATTTGAGTATATACAGTATATATAAATGAACTTTTTTCATTTCTGTTATTCATTATTCTTTATTTGTTTCATTACATAACGAAACAAATAACAAAAATTGTGATGAAATTGGAACAAATCGAACAGAACCACGAAAATTAGGTTTGTTAAGTTTCATTTTCGTTAATGGCAACACACAATGAAATGAGCTGTTTTTAAATGTTAAAAAATGTCCTCAATATCCATAAAAACCCAGCAATAATTATTTATTCTGCCTGATAATACCTAACAGGGTGGTTGGGGTCCTTAAAACGTGCATTTATGTCTTTTCTCAGATTGCTGTATTTTTTTCCTTTAAGGGTAGTTAGGGGACATCTACCCCAAATGGCTCCCAGATGCCTAAGATTGATTTCTTGGGTATTAAAACGCCCAGGACATCTGTAAAAACGCAGCAATAATTATTTGAAATTATTACCTACCAGGGGGTTGGGGTCCTAAAAACTTTTGTTTTTGTCTTTCTCCCATTGTGATGTATTTTTTCTTTTTCCTTTGACACAAAACGGATTCCAGCCATAAAATGGATGCAAGCCATGTGATGGGATCATGTAAATTCTTGGACAACTTCAACCAATAGCATGCCCAGGTTGCAGACTGGGTAGGTCTGGCAGCCACAGAGGGCATAAAAAGCTTTGACAACCCCCATCCTTCCTTGCAATCTCCAGTGGGAGTTAGGGTGGGATTGCTGTCTCTGTGACTCGTTATTTTCAGTTTAGGCCAGCCAGGTGTCAAGCCCCTGCACACAGAGCACACACACAAACAGGGTTCAGTTCTTTGCCAAGATCTTTAGTGGAAAGCCAGGCAAGTCCAAATCAAGTGCCAGATAAATAACAGAATCCAACTCCCAGCAATTAACAGTCCAAGTCAAAACCAGAATATCTCACAGAAACCAGATGCCAAACCCAAGGGAACAGATCAAGCCGTTGTCCAAGAAGCCAGTCCGAAATCAGGAAACAGAGCCAAGGTCACAGACAGGAATGTGGTGGCAAGTTCAAATGACGCATTACTCCCACAGAGAACTCAAGGTGAGCTTACCAGCTTTATCCCAAAAAAGGGAACACACCCTTACTCCTGGAAAGGCTTCTGCTAGTACTCAGGGCTTGCTGCCCTGATTCCCCATCTAGCATCAAAGACCCTTTCCCTAGCCCTCCTGGTAGCACGTCTTTGCAGAATCCTGCTCATGGCCCTTCTAGGGGGAGAAGATATGTTTTCAGCTGAGTCATCAGACCCAGCTGCCTGCTGATTTGAGCTGCAAGGCTCCTCCAGCAGCTCTTCACCATTTAACCCCTCAGAATCAGGTTCTGCAACAGGAAGGTCCTGGCACCAGGCAGGTGTGTGTCTCTGTGTTCCTGCCGGCTGCAGCCTGGCTCTTAAGGGAGAGAAAGAAGAGATTTCTCTCTAGCTTCAGTCCTGCAGCCTCCCTGTGTGCGTACGTGTGTACTTCTCAGTGAGTACCCTCCCCTGCCCTGCAGTGCAGTCACTCTGCAGCTGCCTTCCACCCTGGGCAACGGCCACCGCTGCCTTTGCAGCCTCCCTGCATACCTAGTCAATACTCTGTCTCTGCCAGCATCATTTTACAGTGTTTTCCCTCTGCTCTGTGGCGTTGGCAGATGCCCGTGCACGGAAATGCTTTAAAAATCACACAAAAAGCGGGTAAAAATGAAAAATGAAAAACAAAAATGATTTTATTTCAAAAATATCATGAAAAACAAAAACAAACCAAAACGGACCCCCTCAATGAAAAATGAAAAAATGAAATACCATTTTTTCAATTCGTGCCAATCTCTAATATATATATATATATATACAGTGGTACCTCGGATAACAACTGCCCCTGGATAACGAATAATTCAGATAAGAACTGCAAATTTCTGGGTATAGATCTGCCTCTGATAACGAATTTTCCCTATGGGCTGCCTCAGACAACGAATCACAATTCCTAGGTATAGGTCTGTGTTGGAGAACGAATTTTCTCTTTGGGCTGCCTTGGATAACAAATCTTCCTATGGGCTGCCTCAGATAATGAATTTTCCCTCTGGACTGCCTCAGATAATGAATTTCCATCATGCATCAGTAAAAACATTATCCGAGGTGAAATTGCATCTGTAGCTTTAAAGTGCACTTTTTAAAGAGCTCTGAGCAAAATACCAGGTGTCTGTGCCTTTTTCCTAGGTTCCAGAATGGATTAAATGGTTTCCCATTCATTCCTATGGGAAACTGAGTTTCAGATAACAACGTGTTTCGGATAACTACTAACCTCAGAGAACGAATTACTGTCATTATCCGAGGCACCACTGTATATACAGTATAGATAGATAGATAGATAGATAGATAGATAGATAGATAGATAGATAGATAGATAGATAGAACCAGTGCCGACCTGGCCCCAGGGGCCACGTCGTCAGCACTTGAAAAAAGTAAAAAAATTAATAATAAGAAGAAAGGAGTGCTGACCTGGCCACAGGGGTAGCCAGGTCGGTGCTTTAAAATCTAGAAATAAATAAATAAATAAAAGCAGCACCCACCTGGCCCCAGAGGCCGTGTGGTGGGTGCTTTAAAAAAAAGGTGCTGGCCCTAAGCCAGTGCCTCAAAAGCCCCCTGCCACAGGGGCCAGGATCCACTGCTGGAACGGCACCACCGACCCACCGCCGAAGGTAAGAACCCAAACTGGTTCAGATTGGGTCATGTTTGTACAATTTTTAAAAAATTTGTACGAACCCAAACCGAACCAAGAGTTGGCCCGAACCAGATGAACCCGAACCATGGATTTTCTGTTTTGTGCCCACCTCTAATTACCTATCTAAGTATGGCTGCCTCTCCACCGAGGACCTATCTTCCAATCTCAAAGCATCAGAGGACATTGACCACTTAACCCATAATGCCCCACTCTTCTCCTCCCAGGAGCAGCCACATCCGTGGGAAGTCTCCAGTGCCAAATCATGAAATACCTTTTGCTGTTCCAGTACTCTTTCAAGGAGGTAGAAAGTGGAGTTCCATCGAGTTGCCACTTCTTGGAATAGGTGGTGCAGAGGCAAGGCTCATTTTTCTTGCCTCTGCCATAAAAGCTCATCGCCCTGGACACTGTGGTGAAAATGCCCTGCCACATTTCTTGAGAAAGAGCTTTCGTTTTCACTTTTTCCTCTAGTAATTAGAAATCTAGCCTTTTGCTTTCTAATCTAACATGACTCTGAACATTAGGACTCATTAGCACAGATATTCAAAACTATCAAATTCTTACTAGGATCTAGTGGAAACTATCCAAACATGACATCATTCAGTGAATTCCAAATATTTCTGAATCCAAATGCACTTCTCTTATAGCAAATATTATTTCCCCCATTGATACATTATTCATAAAACCCTCCAGTTTATGACTTTGGAATATTCTGCTTCTGTACCCACAATTCAGAGAAAAAAAGAAATGGCCTGAAATTACAGCACAATATCATGCCGCATAATGCTGAAAACACCAATATCAGCAATCAAGATACTCTACAAGAATCACCTTTTACTCACCACCATTCACAAAATGACACCAGACAGAAATGGGTTCTTATTTCATCAGTTAACCATTTCTCACCCAAACACAAAGCAATAGACAAAGCTGGTTTTCACTTGTTTAAAAACAACAGAAGGCAATACTCCCTCCATTGCACTATTTCCTGAGAGTGGTCACCTCTGTGCTCCAAGGGAGAGCAGTTCACTGAAAAGTTCTCCCTATACAATCCAACAAGATTCAGATCTATGGGCATCTCATGGATAGCAAAACTACCGTTAGATACCTTTACAACCATTAGATTTAATAAATATCTTCCTCAGAGAATTCAATTTGGGAATAATCTTCATTTTATATACCATAATCTTTCCAAACCAGGAAATCTTTAATCTTTGATAGGCTTTTATTTGTTCATTGATCTCTTTCCTTATTTTATTTTATTTATGTTTATTTTAAGCAAATCCTGTAAATTCCATGCTAACCTTATTCCCAAATAAGTAATGCTATCTCTTAATTTACTTTTAAATGCTTGCTTAAACAATGTTTCTCTTTCTCTTTATAATTTACCATACTAACATACATTCAGATTTTTTCCAGTTCACCTTTAACCCCTTTGCTTCCCCAAATGCATTTAAATATTTTTATTATACATATACATATAAGTGTTTTTTAATTATTAATAATGCATTGTTAGCAAATAAATTAATTTTATTTACATCCCCCTCATCTACTGCTTCTATTTCCTTATCCTCTCCTATTACATTCATTAACATTTCTATGATTAATATGAACAAAACTGGATATAATGGACAACCTTGCCTCATTCCTTGGCCTAGAGAAAGCTGAACCTAGGGCTTTCACATTCCAAGATATAATTTTAAGTTGTTTAACCATTTTTTTTAAGTTTGCTTAAAAATTGTCAGCCCAAAGTTTAGGGCATACAAACATGTAAAAAACCAACAAAAACTAAACATAAACCCCTTCACCTACTCTCTCCCACCCCACCTTTAAACCCAATACCAACACAATCTGTGTTTGTTCTCCCCCTCTTCTTTCTAATGTCCTCTTTGGTGCTTGAGTCTTCCATCTTCGGGGGAGGGGGCATGACTCACAATCCTGTCCATTTTCCTTCTGTAGCATCTTAGATCCAGTCCATTATTTTAAATTAGCTGTAATACTACAACATACATATTTCTCAGCTTTATAAGTCCACAATCTCCCACCTTTCTTTCTTTCTTTCTTTCTTTCTTTCTTTCTTTCTTTCTTTCTTTCTTTCTTTCTTTCTTTCTTTCTTTCTTTCTTTCTTTCTTTCTTTCAGTAAAGACTGTTCTAAATGTCCAAGGTTTTTTTAAAATGGTTTTCTTCAAGACAAATGCTATAGATCCCAATATTAGTTTTTTTTTCTTAAGTGTCTGAATTGTCTTCATGTTTTCCGAAGAAGTATGCGTAACCAGAGGCTATTAGCCTGGCTCTCAGGAAATATAACCAAAGCAAAGAAGTGCCTTTACAGAGGGTATTAAGCCAAATAAATAAAACATTTTGGGATGCTAATAAAGAAGTGCTTGTATAAAAAAGAAACATTTGTTGAGAGAGAGAGAGAGAGAGAGAGAGAGAGAGAGAGAGAGATCCTAGCAATGTTTTAACAGCTTGGCTATCAAGCAAAACTATTATTTGGAGAACTGAAGTGTCACACATTTCCAGTGCACTGGAAATGTAATTGTAGAACCAATCTAACAATAGAATTCTCCAGCAGATGTGACATTTTAGAGGGCTAATTTAATTTGATAAATATCCCCTGAAAATGTAATTTTAAGATGTGAGCGTTTCCCCCCTGCTGCATTTAGCAACAGATTGCGACAACCAAGGTTACTGAAGCTTACTTAAAGCATGTTTCTAGTCGAAACTCATTCACGTTGTGCATAAAATAGTACTAAAGAGAAACGGATGCTTGTGGAATGGCTAAACATATGCCTTCCTCTTTTGCTCTTTCTTTAGCACTATATGGCATTTAGAAATGGCTCTGATCCTTTGTCTGTCTGTGTGTGCATGATTCCTTGCCAAATTTTTAGGTTTTGCTTTTAGGCTGGCAGTTTGGGGAGCAATCATTCAATTTAAACCTCAATATATCATATGTCTAACCTTCCCTTTCATTTTATTGGGAAGCACACACACACACACACACACACACACACACACACACACACACACACACACACACACACACACACACACAAAACAACCCAGAAAAGCATTCTAAATGCATATTTGCATCCAATTTTTAAAAAATAAAATGAGTACATTATTTTTAAAAAAAAAAACTCAATTAAACACTCCCTGTCACTTTATGAGAGAGCCTTGTGGCACAGTGGTTAAATGCCTGTCCTGCAGGTAAAACTGTGCTCACAGCCTGAGGTTCAATTCCAGGTAGCAGGCTCAAGGTTCACTCAGCCTTCCATCCTTCCGAGGTCAGTAAAACGAGTACCCAGCTTGCTGGGGGGGGGGATGTGTAGCCTGCATTACTGTAATTAAAACTGTAAACCACCCAGAGGCTACTTGAAATGGTATGGGGCGGTATATAAGCAGACCACTTTGCTTTATTTCTCTTTACATTTTGAGATTATCAGCTATTCACACTTAGTTGAAATATATATTTAACTGGTAGTTCACTTTACCTGAAAAACCTGCCACATTTTCCTGCACAATCTTAAATGTTGTTTAAAGTAGACTGCTATGTGCACGGGTCTCACCAAGCCACTACATTCCAGATGGGTTTGAAGGCAAACCACCAACCACAACAGCTATGCTGATAAACGTTTTGGTGCAGAAAACTGACATCAAACACTGTGGTTACCCATTCTATGAGTACATTGTCACCTTGGCCACATGGAAAATACCCCTGATTGTCTCCTTTTCTTGCGTCTAAACTGGACTTTCCTTTGTTGTGATACAAGAAAATGGGAAAAAACCGCACACTAACCCATAAGGCTAGAAGTCATCTAGGAATCCATTCAACAGCTAGTCTACAGAAAAATGCAAAATCCATAAGTACAGATAAGAAACTCACAACTTTAAATTGTGATGAAACTATAGAAGGCCAGGGGATCCACAGGAGGTAAATTCGAAGCCTCCTCCGTGGATGTTGAAAAATGTGGAAGTATCAAACACTATACATTGCATGGTCTCTCACTCCTTCTAAGGGTAAGTTCTTGTAAAAACACCCTAAAAATACAAATAGATAGATATTTCTGTTTTTTTTTTTTATTTAGTGTTTTCAACCAGTGGAAAAGTGAATTAGCAGATGCTAATCCCATGAATAAAAGGGTCCTATTGTATAAAGATTCAGTAATGTATAATGACATGGCAAAAATGGGGGTTTAGGAATCATTTAATGCCAAAGGCCATTGATGTTAAAGTCCTGGACTATAACAGCGGCAATGTGGGTGCAGTATGACCCGATGCTCCCATAGGACCTTAGTATTATTTAAGAATGTGAAGAATACTCACAAGTGTTCAAATACACACCACGTTTGCACTGCCCTGCCATTATGCAACCTGAAGGTTGCCCACTTTACACTGTCAGCATGGTCACTATTTTTCAGTCTAAGTTGAGATAGAGAAGGCTGGTGTTTACCAGAATTTCCCAATAGCCACAGGTATCTTCATACCTGGATTCCAAGAGGAAAGTGAAATAATTTTACAAGGGAGGGGAAATGGTATCTGACAGATTTGTGTAGGTAGAGACTGACTGCATAACATTTACAAGGGTACAAATCTGTATGTAGTCCTCCTTGTTCATCCCAAATTAGGTCTGCCATTTTTCCCCTGTGAGGTTTTTCATCTTTCACGTGTGTAGTGGACAGGTACCAAAGGTCTATTTCCATTTGGGAAGAATTATGTCTGTTGAATTTGGCTAGGACAGGTGGGCAGAAAATCAGTATTGCCTGCTAAGGAAAACATCCACCAGGTAAATCTATTGGTTTGGCTCTCATTTGGCTAAAATTGGCTGTTTCTTTTGCTTCAACTAAAACCTTTTTAACCTCAACTTGTAGGGAGGCTTGCCATGCTTCTGCATTACCTTGTTTCCCTAGCCAAATAGAAATTCTATGAATTTAAAAAAAAAGAGCAGAAAGAGGAAATCAAGGGGGTTCAGGTTGTCAGGCTTCCGTTTGCTTACGAAGGGGGTGATGAATTCCAAAACACTGGCTAAGGACAGTGTTGAATCCACACTGTCCCCATACAGGGCCCTTGCAGTTTGCAACTATTTCCGTCTGTGAAGATAAATCTGGCCTCTGCATCAGCCAGGAGACTGAACGTTAATGGAAGAAACATATCGTTTTGGAACTGCCCATGAGAAATTGTTGCACAGCCTGAGGAAGATGAATGATTGTCAAAAGCTTGCTTTATTTTTTTGGTTTATTTTCTTGTCTGTTGTGTCATTACAGTTGTGACCGACTCCTCGTGACTCCATGTCCATGGAGTTTTCTTGGCAGGAATACTGGAGTGGTTTGCCAGTTCCTACTCCAGGCGCCACCAGCACCTGGTATTCCCTGGTGGTCTCCCATCCAAGTACTAACCAGGGCCGACCCTGCTTAGCTTCTGAAATCAGGTGAGATTGGATGTGGTTAGGGCATCTTAATGGCCCAATAAAGGCATCACCTACTCCTGCATTGGTATTGTTTAGAAGACCACATGGACTTTGCCTGGCCAGTCCATAATAAGGAGTCAAGGCACAGTTGCTGGGCTAAACTGGGGCCACAAGATAAACGTTTAACTCTTTAAATCCCCTTTCAGAAGTGGAGGGCTAATATAGTGCTCCCTCCTAACTGAGTTTGAAGCCACTTCTTACCTTTAGACAGACACAACAACACATGTTTGAGAAAGGGTTGCCATACTTCTAGATTATATTGTATCTTTGAGAAACCTTTCTGTACTGGGGTGACTGTCAACTTATGCAGCACCAACAATCACCAATAAAAAATAAAAAAAAATAACTTCCTACCTCTGAATTCAAAGAGATCCTCTCCTCTCTGCTGAGTGTTTCCTTTCCCTCTCTTTAGTCTGTTGAAGTCAGCTTGTTCATGAGCTTGCCTTTGATCTGTTCACAACGGTAAGTAATGAAATGTTTTTATTCATTCTTCTGCAACTAATATGTCAGAGTGAATTCCTGAGACTGCATGTGCCAGTTAATGAGAGAGGTGTGGACTATCTTGGGAAATTGAATCTATTCTCCTATTTAGATCTTTTTTAAAACCAGAAATTCAAAGCTGTACAACAGATTTGCTGTAAGAAACTTGGAAATTATGAGTTCTTGATCCTAGTAAGGCCCTACATCAGGCATGTCCAAAGTTCGGCCCTCCTGATGTTTTGGACCGCAACTCCCAGAATTCTGAGCTTAGGCTTCCAATGGCAAAGGACTGTGGGAGTTGCAGTCCAAAACATCTGGAGGGCCGAAGCTTGGACATGCCTGCCCTATATGCAAACCCTTTCTCATAACATTTGTTGGTGAAACAACATCCTTCGTTGCGCCTAATTGGGTTGAAAAATAGTGGCTGGACTAGGGGTATAGAACAGGAGAAAGGCATCATGAAATTAAATAAATAAATAAATAAATAAATAAATAAATAAATAAATAAATAAATAAATAAAGATTGTATGTGTTTGTGTGTGTTTGTAAGGTGGTGGCAGAGCTAGGTAATTCCTTCTAATCCTGTTGACTATGTTGGGTTAGATAACGCCTGAAAAGAGCTGAAGTATTCTTAGAAACAGGATGACGACATTGATTAGTTTTTGAGTCTCTCAAGTTCATCTCAGCATTCAGCTGCTATCTTATGTCAGGACAATTGATCATGCAGGATAAATGGAACAAGATAAAATGGAAGCCGTTCCTGTAAATCTTCTATTGCCTTTGCCACTCTTTTGACCTTGTCACTTTGGCAATCTGTCTAGTCTTTAGTTTCTGTCATTGACCCTTGCCAAGCAAAGCCGAGACTATCTTGTGTTCAGCAAGATAAACCCTTTGGACAGCAGGAATTCGATTCTGTCTTTATGATGGCTTATAAAATGTGTCAGGTATGGAGTTAAACACTGTGAGAATGAGGTAGCATAGTTTATTGAAATAGGCTGAAAGCCTCAAATAATTGAAACTAGAATGAAAAGCTATGTTTCATTTATTATTTCCTTGAAGCATATGGTTTATTGATTTTTCAAGTTGCATTTTTAAGCTTTGCTACCAAGGTGCAGATCTATTAAGATACCTATATCTATATAGAGATAAAAGCCTGTGCCATAGTCATTTGTTGTTTGCAGCTTTAGTAGACTACAACTCATTTTTTAAACTCTCACAATTTACAGGGCAGACATGGGTCTTCAAGGAAACACAAAGTCATTCAAATTAAATAAGACCCTTGCCGAAGATCAGACTTCAAAATATCTTAATGAGATATAGGTTCTATCCCAAGATGTCTTTGGCTTTCAGGTGTAAGATCTCAATTTTCCATTTTAATCTCCCACTGAGAGAGATGACAATTTGTGTAGCAATTTTTAAAAGGGGAGAGAACCTTTTCAGGCATGTGTGTCAATTTTTAAACAAGCTCTTTCTATTTCTTTTCTGTGATGGTAGTTATAGTGGAAAGGACGCAGGACATTTCATATACCAGAAACATTTACTGTTCAAGAATGATGGTATATTCACATCTCTGGATTTGTGGTGGAGAAATGCTAACATCATGTCTGGACTAGCTTCTGCCCAATGTGCCAGTCATAATGCGACTGCAGATGGGCATGAACCTGAAAAAGTGTGGTATGTTAATGGTTCAGTTTTGGATTCATGCCCCTGGGTCCAAGAGGCACAGGATTTGGTGACAGGGAGCCATTTTCAGAGGGCTCCTGCTGAGTTGTCAATGGCTGGGCTCCTTTAAATAATTAATACAGTGGTGGTGGTTGGTGGGGTTATCTGCGTCTGTTGCGGCAGCACCATCTCTGCTGCACCACCTTGCATGAAAGCCAGGCCTGTTGCCTGTGGGCATATGCTACTGCTCAGGTGACAGGAGGCTGCTTGCACGGAAACAACAGGCTCCTGGCTCCTTCAAGCTGGGTCTGCTGCCTGTACATATGAGCCTCTCTGGCCTGCTGTTTCTGGACAAGAACCCACCCATCTGCTGAGTGGTGGATGCATGTCCACAGGATGCAGGTCCGGCTTTCATGCAAGGAGCTGGGACCTTGCTGCCCCTCGAGATATATTGGTGGTGGAGGGGGTGGTTTCAAGACAAGGTAGGGAGGTGACGGGGGAGGGGCAGGGGAGGGGCAGGGGCAAGCATCTCATTTTGCTGACCCAAATCAAAGCACTGGGGGTGGAATCATTTTTGGCACAAAATGAATTGCCCATCTCTAATCATGATTTTTAACGCGTTTACTGCCCATTTAAGAGCACTCGGATGATTTTTTTTTTTTTTTTTTGCAGTTCATCTAAAACTTGCAGCAACAGAATTAGTGTTACCCTGGCTGAAATTGGCTCGGGCAGGGTCTGCCTATATGTGAGAGGAGTGATGGCATCAGTGGCAGTGGAGTGTCATCGTTTAAAGGCTTTCTTCTATGGTTTTGGGGTGCACATTACTTCACTGCATGATGGGCAAGCGGGGTGTGCCCTGAAATCACAGAAGGAAGCCTCAGGGGAGCAGTCTGCCACTGCTTATGGCAGCCTTCTTGTTGCCTAGTGGAAGCTGCAAACAGGATTTCCACCAGTTTATTTGTTTATCAACTACTGCTGATTAATCATTATAATTTTAGAGCTGCCGGGGCATCTGCATACATGCTGCCGTCATTACCCTCTGTTGTTTTGGGAAAGTGGCACAGAGTTTTATTCCAGGCTTGGTGGATTTGGGTAGCATAAACATTTCTTACTCAGCATCTTTCACACAATGGCCAGTTGTCACCTTCTGTGATATAAAACACTGTACAGCTTGGGTCACATTTTCATTAAATGTTACAAATGGAAAATATAGGGAGTGAAGCTATGACGTGGAAGCCCCCCTTTCAGAATTATAAACATGGTTCAAGGCAGGGGAATATATTTTAGTCAATTTCAGTTAGTAGACTTTGGAAAAGCCTTTCTTTCTGATAACAGAATCATTTTACTTAAGTCAATAAGTTATCTACTATATATTTTAAAAGACCAAACATTCTCCTTTAGCTACTTCCTCAAAGCAAGAAAATTCTTAGCATCCTAAAACCAACATGCACTTCACAGTTTCATTGTGGAGTAAGATTACAAGTGGGATTCAGTCATTGGATGCCTTCAGCCCATGGGAATACACCAATTCATAAGAAGTGGTGGTTGGTTGAAAACATTTGCTGACACTGCAGTTGTCTTATAAATTTGACAACAGTTCTCTGTGGCGTAGGAGAGTGCCAGAGAGAGTCATTGTACCTCATAGCGTTGTGGGAGTCTTGAGGGCAGAACAGTGAGGGTGAATCTTTTAGAGACCGAGTGCCCAAACTGCGATTCAGAACCCACTAATTTCTCGCAAAATGCCAATACAGCAACTTAACCTGAATATGGGTGGCTGTGAAGGGATCATGTCGGATGTCCACAGAAAGGGCTCTGAGTGTCACCTTTGGCACCCATGCCATAGGTTCACCAACAATGTCCTTGAAAGACAATAATTTGTTACATTGTAGACCTCCCCCCACATTGGTTAACAGGGATCCCAGCTGGTAAAGCAATTATGGCCCATGGGTATTTCTTTTTTAGAGAAAAAAAAACTCCAGAGAGTCTGATGATTTAGGATGTGATCAAATTAGTCTCAAGCAAAGATACATTTCTCTTTTTATCCCTTCTTTTAATAAGCTGCTCAGCAGTCTCAATAGAGAAATATATTCCTAATCATTATTATTCCTGACATGAATCTTTCTGAAATATTTTTTTATTCCAGTGGCTACATGGGAGCATATAAGCCATGAATAATCTCCACTGAGCAACGATGTGCTTTATAGTCCTTGGAATTTTTGCAAAAGTGGACTTAAATCTCTCTGGGAATGATAGGAACTGTATGCTGTAAATTCCTCTAATGCCGGGGCTATCAATTTTATTTTATGAAGCCAGCTACTACTTGTGCTTTACAACTGACTCGGGTTTCACTCTTTCTTCACAGTTTTCTAATATTACTTGCATTAAGAAGGTGAAAGACTTTGATGCTCACTTAATAAGCATACCAGCTGAAAAACAGTCCTGAGGCTTTATCAGAAAGGATGCGGAAAAACTGTCTCAGCTGATGCAGAAAAGCAAACTCTCCTAATCATGCAGACAAAAATGAAGAGAGACCTTGTGGGAAACAAGCATGAGTTATGCCAGTCTTCTACACATACGGTAGATAAAAGTCATTTTTCAAGATTATGTCAGATTTCCCCTACATACATTCATAAAGAACTGCTAGATAACGACTGATGTGGTTTAGGTATCTTGGCTGTGTGGAACCAGAAGTTGGGAGTTCAATTCTGTGCTGTGTCTCCTTGAAAAGAGCTGGACTCAGGGAGCTTTTACATGACCTCTAAAATCCGCTGGCAACTTTAATTCAGACCAGAGATTGTGGGGGTTTGTTCTGCTTCCTTTGTTCCCACCCTTCCGCACTCCATTGCTCCTGTCTGTGTGAGGGGAGGGAGAAAAAAAGGGAGAAAAGAATGCAGGCTCACCTCCGTCTTCTGGTCGGAGCAGCCCCGTAAGGATTCCAGGCTGTTAAAGGGGCGGCAGGGACAAAAACAAACAAACAGAAGGTGAGGAGAGCCGGCATCCACAGCTTTATAATCCTCATTGGAATTTTTTAAACCTCCGGAGACCAGGTACTTCTAAACTGTGCTGGGGCGCGCCTTAGGTGGACATGGTCGTACTTAATATTTTTTAAGTCCGCAGCTGGTGGGAAAACAATTTTAAGTTCCACATCTGGGAGCCCTTTGCCTCAGATTTTAGGGGTTGTGTAAAAGCGCCCCCAGTGATCCATGAGGTCCCTCCAAGCTCTTCAGTTCTTAGATTATTATTACTGTATATTATTATTAATGAAGATCCAGAGCATGGTGTGCTAATTGTTTTTAGCAGCTATCTTTGAATTCAAAGAATCAATGCAGAGTGGCTGCATTCTGAATTGGAGTTCAAGTTAATAAAGACTTGCATTTTTTTTTCTAGAAGTGATCCAAATTCTCCTGCCTCCTCATTGGAAAAAAGGGATGCACAACTCCATCCAGTATTGCATTCTTTTTTCATTTGTTCCTTCAATCTCATTTTATCCATCCAGTCCTTCAACTTAAGCACCTGTTTTTCCCTAAATAATTTTATAAAAGCTTTTAAAAATGCATGGAAGTCCTCTATTTCAATTACTAATTTTAATGGTGATTTAATATATATATGCACATCATGCACTTAGAACAGATCTAAGAAAGGCATTATTAATCTTACTTATTTTTTATTTTTAAATAGTGTCAGATAATTTTTTAATATTAACTTTTAAATCAGATTATTCAAATTCCCACCATATTAACTTTATTGGATTATATATAATTTCCCCGATAAATCTGTCTGTGAAGATTCTCAATCATCCAGATGATTTTATCTGGAAGTTGAGTCATGGCAACTGGACTTCTTGTTCTTGAGAGATATAAAAGTTTTGCTGCTCATCCAAACAGCTTCATCAGTCTGAAGAAAGATAGTCCTCCATTTTATAGTCTGCCTTGACCTCTTGTCACCCTAGTCTGAAATAGGTTCAGGCTTTTTTATTTGTTTGGGTATTGTTGAAAGCACAGCCTAATGAGTAGCAGATAGACTGAGCCTGAAGCCCCCACCTCTCTTGATAGAGGGGTTTTCAACATTCACATGAATGGCTTCCCTGACCCCTCTCTCAAACCACCTATCTTCTCTGTCTGATATGTGTACATTCTCATCTTTGAATGAGTGTCCTTTGTCCTTCAAGAGGAGGTGTACTGCTGATTCTGTTCCTGAGCTGTTATCCTTTCTATGTTGGTCTATTCTTCTGTTTAACGGCTGTTTACTTTTTCCATTGTAGAGGTCTGCACACTCCTCACTGCATTGGACCACATATACTATATTGTTCCTTTTTTGTTTTGGTCATTTGGGTGGACATATCTCTGCCTTAGTGTGTTTGTGGGTTTGAAATAAACAGGGATGTGGTGTTTGCCAAAAATCCTTTTAAGCTTATCAAACACTCCAGCCATGTAGGTAATGACCAGGTTCTTTCATTGGTCTTGGTCTCAGGCTGATCCCTTGTTCTTCAGGGTTGGCACACTGCTTTGTTGAAAGCCCACCTTGGATATCCACAGGCCTTAAGTGCTGTCTTCAGGTGCCTGTTTTCCTTTTTCTTGGTTTCTGTGGAGGTGGGGATTCTGTGTGGGCCACAGTCAAGAAAAAGAAGTCTAGTTAAACCTTAATTGGTTTGCCAAATAATAATTTTTAACATTTGGTAATCACATAGCTCCTCTATTTTGAGCTCTATACTAATACTTCTATTTATTTATATTTTTCTAGTTTTTTTTAACCTTCATAACAATAACTATTAATAAAACCTTGCCAAAAATTAATATCATCTAATGTTAACTAAACTGGTAGCCTCATAAACAAGACATCGATCTTTGGCAAAATTTTCATTTGCATCAATGTAATCCTTACAAACCAATATAATTTCAAACTAGAATATTCTTGTATTCTTAATTTCTCTTTTTAATTTACTATAATTATATTATTATAATTTCTGTGTATGCTTTACCAAATCTATACCTAAATATCTAATTGATTTACTTACCTTACACACATATTTTTCAACAATCATTTTCTTGTTCTAACCTATTACAATTAAACAACATTATCTGTGATTTTTGCCAGTTTACACATAAACCAATTATCAGTCCAAATTCATCCAAATGATTTTTAATTCCCTTCAAACTCTCAATTGGATTTTTAATTATCAATCAGGACTCATCTGCAAATAAGTTTATCATTACATCATTTTCCATACCCAATCCCATAATTAAATTTCCATTCCATATTGTATTCACAAACATTTCAATCATTAAACAAAATAGTATTGGAGAGAGGAGGCAACCTTGTTGTGCCTTGGGTCAGAGATATTTGGTCTGATATCCCATAATTAACTATTACCCCAGGTGAATTATTAGTATATAACTGATCTATCACTCCTCTAAATTTCTCACCAAAACTCCAATTCTTTATCACAATCTTTAAAGTTGGCCATTCTACACAATCAAAAGCTTTAAATATATCTAATGACAAAATACTTGCCTTTGTTTTATTTTTTTCTATATCGTATATAATATTCAACACTTTCCTAGCTAAATTAGCCATTTGTCTTCCCTTTAAAAACCCATTTTGATCCTCTTTAATATAGTTTGTGATGAATCTGTTCATTCTACTTGCTAATATTGCAGTAAACTATTTGCATCTTGATTTATTAAAGAAATAGGTCCATATTAACTGGAATCTGTTAAATCTTTATTAGGCTTTGAAATAAGAATAGTTAATGAATGTTTCCAGGATAATTGTATCTTCTCTCCTTCCAAAATACCATTAAAAAGTATCTTTAATTTGGGAACTAGAACTAATTTAAATAGTTTATAAAATCTGAGTCTCATTTTTAAAATTTTCTCCCATATAGAGTGGAGCAGCTGTAAAACACTCCTGTTCAAAAAATCAATGTGCCACTATCAAAACATAACACTTTAGAGTGGAAGAAATAGCCAAAATGGACAGGATTTCATCTCTCCTGTGCGAATGAGAGGTGTTGATTGTGATGTTCCTATGCTATGCCCCAAGCCCTTTCACAGGCTATTGAAAAACACTGCCTCTAATTTGCTCTTCCACTGCCACCAACTGGTTTCTCTAGTAGATCAATGCTTTCCAGGCTGATTTAAACTGAATAAAGATAAAGGAAGTTTATAACAAAATAGATGTAAAAGCATAACACCTTTGTTCATATACAAACAAAAGGAAGAATATAGCTTGAATACATTTAGGTTAGATTACAGATGTAATTGGTTACTTGCACACCCTGTTCATAAGTTTATAGACACTCAACACTTAATTTTCCTCACAGTTGTTCTAAAATCCTATCTCTTTTCTTTCAGGTCCTTATCTGTTTTTCTCTCAGTCCCTATCTGTTTCCCCCTCAGTCTCCATCTGTCCATCTCCCAGTCCCTATCTGACCAATTTAGTGATGGGATGAGCCTCAGAACCACTCAGGCTCCTCCCCAAAACTCTCTCATTGGTCAACAACCTAAAGATCAACACAGACACATATCTCATAAATTATTCTTAAAAGGGGTAAATGCCACAGTTGACACTTTAGCAATTGAATTTGGATGTTCAGGAGCTTATTATGAAGCCACACCTATAAGGAAAGTCCAGAAATACAGACCCCTGTGTTGAGTCAGCTGAGTTTCACATCAGAAAACTTGAGGAGTAGGGTCTGCTGCTTATTCTCTGATAATGGTTTAAGCATTTGGACTGAAACATAGCAGGACAAGAGAGATGCATTTCAGAAAGGCCTGTTTTGATCTTGAGGTAAAGAGGTGAGAAATGACATTTTAAATGAGAGTATACAATCTATTTTCACTATAAGTTTTGGGAAATGGTTTCCCACAGTAGGTTCAAGGAAGGTTCAGGTATACATTTCATGTGGACATTGCATTGATGCATTTTAACTGTGGTGCTCATAAAAGCATTCTCCATAGGAAAAAATATGTTAGCTATCTATTGACACTTACATATGAGTGGGCAGGAAGAAGGAAGCAGAATGAGGAGTTTGTGTGTCTGGATATGCGGGAGAAGGGACAGAATGCAGGAGATGAGAGACCCATGCCAGTTAAAATGGCAGTTGGGTGTGAGAGAACCTTAGAAGAAAATAAAACATGCTAAGGTCAAGGATATTTGGGGCCACATGCCAGCGGTGGGCAGCATTATAGCCCAGTGACAGATTTATGGGGTTTTATCCCAGTCCCAGAGCAGATCCCTTTATTTCTCCATTTTCAAGTTTCTTCGCCATTTGTACATATATAAACACCCTCAAATATTTTGAAATATGTGGATACACATCAGCTCAAAGAAAATCACAACTGCTATTGATATAAGTATTTCATTTTTAATCCCATCTATATTTCCCTGTCTACTTTTTCATGTCACTTGGGAAGAGGAGAGTACATGAATTCTGAGTCTGTTAATAACAGAATTATTTAGACATGATTTCTTTGCTGTCTCCTTCAGGAATTTCCAGACTCCTTACCTTCCAGTTCCTCGGTAACCCTGAGAAAAGTTGTGAGGCCCATAATTTGAAGTATGACAGTCCACGCTGGAACAGAGCCAGTCATAAAACAATGACAGATAAAGGACTGAGGTTGGCATGCTCAACTGGCCATTGCTGATATCATTCCATCTTGATATTTAATCTGATTTTGGTGATTTCATTTTGACTAAGAATTCTTTCATTTAGCTTTCCAAAGTACATGCGAATGTACACTTTTCTGTGTTACTTAAATTCGATCTACAACTATGTATTCTGATAAGATTTGCTTTCATGGAATTATGGAATAGTTTGGAAGGGGCCTACAAGGCCATCAAACCCAACCCCCTGCTCAAAGGCAGGAATACAATCTGTCACATGGTTGTCCAAATTTCTCTTGAATGTCTCCAGTGTTGGAGCACTTGACACCTCTTGAAGCAATTGATTCCATTGTTGTTCTGCTCTAATGGGAGGTTTTTCCTGATATTCAGCCAAAAGCTGGGCTCTCATAACTTGTGAGCCCATTGTTGTGTGTTGTGTGCATGCTAGGATGATTGAGAACAGATCTGCTCCTCCTCTGTATGACAACTTTTTAAATATTTAAAAAACTCTCTCATATTTGCCGAGCCAGGTTGAAAGAAAGAGGCGACACACGTTCCGCTTGGATTAAATAAGGGCCACAACTTTATTAACTACAGTAACGGATTTTAAATTACTTATCAATGAGCAATAACTTTAGGAGGGCCTGAGCCTAGCGCATCATCAAAATGGTAACAACAAATTGATTAGGTCCCTTACTCCACCAATTTCCTGCGCCCGTTGAACTGCCGCAGTGAGGATGCCGATGAGATCTTTTGGCATCAACGCTTGATTAAAGGTTGGCAGCCCTCCTAGGGTTTTGGGTTATTATTATTATTTGCTCCCTAACTAAATCCTATTGGGTAATTAATGGAAGGCTGCCGAAGATGTGAAGATGTAATTAGATTCGGGACCTAAATGGATAACTTTTTATGCGCTACCCGCCAGTTTCAGGGTTGTTGGAAACACCCACTAACATATGGAATGGTGGGATGGGCGAAAAAAACACCACCGCTCAAGGCCAATCAGAGAAATGGATTCCCATGTGATATGACCAGCAAAGCATCACCAGCACATCCTTGGCGGGAGGGCGGGAAACCGGCAATTGAAGAGGCAGGCTGAGGGGAGCGGAAAGGACTTATAAAGGGGTGCGCTCCCCTGGCTAGGCTACGCCAATAGCGGAAAACAGCCGCCTCAAACTCGGGAAGGTTTTGCCCCGGGCGGAGCATCCATTGCCGAGCCAGGTTGAAAGAAAGAGGCGACACACGTTCCGCTTGGATTAAATAAGGGCCACAACTTTATTAACTACAGTAACGGTTTTTAAATTACTTATCAATGAGCAATAACTTTAGGAGGGCCTGAGCCTTAGCTGATCATCATCAAAATGGTAACAACAAATTGTACTCCACCAATTTGCCCGTTGAACAAACATTCAAAGTGAGGATGCCGATGAGATCTTTTGGCATCAACGCTTGATTAAAGGTTGGCACCTAGGGTTTTGGGTTATTATTATTATCCAAACCCTAACTAAATCCTATTGGGTAATTAATGGAAGGACAAGATGTGAAGATGTAATTAGATTCGGGACCTAAATGGATAATTACCCGCCACCAAATGCGCACTGTCTTTCTTTACCCCACAGCTCGGCCCTCAGGCCCTCCTTAAGGTTCCAAATAAGGATCCAGGCCCTTGTCCAATAAATGACCACCATCCGGATGAATTAAGGTAGTTTCCCAAGCAGGGATGTTGGAGTGCCAAAGGAAAACTCTTTTGGCCTCAATGCGGGCAACTCACGCAATGGGTAAGGTTCATCAGGTCCACTCTTAAAGTAATATATTGCAGCCAGTTTTGCAATGAGGAAGCCGGAGTGTTTTGGGCATATTCCCAATTTCTAGGCAGTACATAAGGTTTCAGGTCCACTGTCTAAAGTAATTTATTGCAGCCAGTTTTGCAATGAGGATACCGGAGTGCTTTGGGCACCCCCATTTTTCTAGGCAGTCTGATCACATTGGGGTTATTATTACTGAGGACTGCCGAGGACCTTGATCATTTTAGAGAGATCTGCATGGTGTTTAATAGTAAATTTACCCATGGTAGCACAAATTTCAACCGGGGAATGATCACAGACGAAACAACACGAACCACTGTGCTGCTGAAATGTTCTCAGATCCACGAGAATCTTGAGAATGATGGACTTGCCCGCCATGCGAGCCACCAATGGGCGAGTCCGATGTAACGCTTCAGATCCACTAGGATCTTGAGAATGAGGGACTTGCCTGACTTACAAGTCAAGTCAATTCCTCCCAAAATGGGTAACCACAATGCTCGGCAAGGTGGCAGGAGTCACTGAGAGCCACAGTGAGAAATGTCAAGGCATCACCGTCTTGCCCTTCCTCAGGAAACTGGCCCATTGGCCAATTGTGTGCGCCCACATCCTAGCGGCCACATTCCAGGAATGAAATCCCAGGCCGAGATCGCCACATCCCATTTATTTGGCCACCTCCAAAAATGTAAGTTCCAAGGAGTAAGTGCCACCTCCCTGGCCATGTCCGGACAGGGTAGCAACTCCAAGGCCCAGTAAACAAAAACTGAGGGCGTAAAGCCACACTGAATTGCTCCCGGGGGTAAAAAAACTGTAAAAAAAAAAAAAAACTGGCCCGGCTTTACCAGTCCGTTAGTAAACGACAGAAGGTTTAAAGTCTCCAGATCTCCATCACCCAATTGGTGGTTGCCCACCCGATCAGTGCCAAAGGCAGCTGCTGTGTGATCAGCGCCTATCAGGAGCGAATAATGCCCAAAATGCCGGCCCGACATGCCAGCAACCTGCCGTGCCCTCAGTGAAATTATCCAATATTGGCAACCTGTGTCTTTGCACAGAAATAGGTACCCCGATAAATAGAAGCGAGCAGGGCAGGAAATATAACGCTAGGCCCGGGCAAATTTGGAGCACATAACACCTACAAAGGTGTGTTTTCGCTGGTCGATCTTCAATCTACAAATATGCTGAAAGACCAGATCCTGCTCGCGGACCATACCTGACCAACGTAATGCATAAGCGAGGTGTTGGTGTTCTGGATTGGGCTAGCAGCTCACTAATGTGTAAGGTGGCAAAAGGTGAATACCCAAGTGGCAACTTGAAACAAGGCAACCTCATAACTGGAGGAACGAACTCAGGCTACACATTAGCCAGCCTACATAACCACCGAATGCACAGCCCAGGCTGAAAACCAGGGCCGGAAGCGATGAGTCTTCAGCTGCAGGCGGGAACGTGACTACTTTGGAAGACACAGCAACTGGTGGGGGTGGCTGAGCGGAGCATGAGACGCGGCTAGTTCAGTAGTCACAGATGGCACCTGCAGAAACGATACTGGCAGATCCTGCTAAAACGGACTCAAGAAAAGGATTGCATGTCACCATTAGCCATAATTGGTTTACGCTCCGCCTCCCTGAGCCTTGGCCTTGCTGTAGAAGGCCCGCTCCCATAAGAAAGAGAAGACCCTGCCTCTCAGCATGACTCCAAACGAGGACGCTTCTGACTCAGCTGCCCAAAGACTAGGTGACTCGTCACCTGATGAAGAGGATGGAGAAGTAAGGGGGCAGCACATTAGGCCTTTTATTTGCAGGAGCTTTACCCTTCCCCATCCCATTAGCCCCCCCCCTTCTTAATTGGCGTAGCCGGATATAGGGGCAAACAGGTGAAAAGTAACTCAGTGGCTTCAAGGAGAATGGTAAGGGTGGGCCCGGTATGTAACAGCCAACCCAAATTGTGATGTGTAACAGCCCCCACGATTCGTGGCGCCTGAGTTCATGACATAGGACCTTGAATGGATTCCGTTGCCTGAAACGCCCCTCTCGGCCAAAGAATTAAATCAAATACAGGTTAAAAAAGAGGAGGTCTTAGGACTAATCGGTAAATTGAAGATTAACAAGCATAAATGAGCTGGAAACGGGGCTAAACAGTGAGGAGGGGACAAGTTTGCAGGTCACACAAAACTGCTCTATGCGGTGGGAACCCGAGAAGATTCTGAGGAGCTCCAGGATCTCTCCAACCTGTGGGAATAGGCTGAGAAGTGGCAAATGTGTTTTAATGCAACCAAATGGAAGGATTAACGAAAAGGTGTGGGGGTTGAAAACAAAACAATCAGCATTATAATGCCAAGATACAAAACTATAATAGCCCCATCATTGGGACCGATTCTGGTCATCGCATCTCAAGAAAAACATAAAAAAAAAACCGTGTGGGCCCCTTTTCCCTGGAAAAAGGGGGGCGCCAGGGAGGAATAAGATTAAAATACAGCATCATGCAGGGTATGGGTAAAGTGGCTAGAGGGAAGCTCATCTCCCTCCCCTATACCAGAACCAGGGGGTAAACTCAAATTGAGGGCTGGGAGAGTGCATTGAAAAAAGAAAATATTCATGTATTTGTTTATGTATTTATTTATTTTACCCAGGTTTTTAAGTCTCTGAAACTCCCTGGCACAGGAAGTGATGGTAGCATCCGTCCTGGATGCCTCCAAAGGGGGTACTGTACAGATTCAAGGGGAAACAGTCCAGCACCAGTAACAAACAATGATGGAGGAACCCAGGTAATTCAAGGGCCAGCCACAGGGGACTGGTATCAGGAGACCAACATCCAGCATCCAGCCCTCCCAAACACATTGGTGGGGCCTAGATGGCAGGGCAGAACATAAGGGGCGAACAGGCGGCAAGTGACTCAGCCGCGTGGGTGTGGCACAGATCTGAGATGGATTCCAAGAGTATCAAAAGGACGGCCCTAGTATGTAGCTGCCGGAACAAATCATGGCCCGGGTATAACAACGAGGAGGAAAGAGGATGGATGGAGATTACACCCACCCCCGAAACACACTGAATGATGAAGTGTACAAAATGGCCGAACGGGTTAGGCAGGCCACCCTTGAAGTTGAAAAATTACCCCAATTAACTTCAGATGCACGATACAAACACGCTAGGCTCCACTAATAAGTAAACAACAGGACAGAGGGGTATGGGGGCCACTCGGAATATCAGCCGGGCAGATGGATGTAGATCACTGCCTAAGTGGTGGGCCCATGAGGCATGGCCAAAATGGCCACCGAGTACCAAACCAAATTGGGATCCTTGAGCCACCCCTGATAGAAGGGTGTAATATCCCCTGAACAAAGCTAAAAGACTAAAGCACAGGATAACTGGATGTAGGTAGAGCCGCCTAGGGCGCCCAGCCAAACGGATGGTAGTGGATATAAGAGCTAAGAGTAGGCCCAGAAAGTACAAACAAAATGGCCACCAAACCCACAGGCACAGGATACGAACCATGGTGGGGGTATGTAATTTCCAGGCTTAAAAGCCAGGGTACTTTGAGCGCCAGATGTAGGAGAGTGGTATCAGGAGACAGATATCTAATCTTGTGTGCTCCCAAACACATCTGGTGGGGTCACTGTGAGACACAGGAAGCCGGACTAGATGGGCCCTTGGCCTGATCCAGCCTGGCTCTTCTTATGTTATGCTCCTTCATGCTTGCTGCATATGTGTTCTATGTGCATGTATGTATGTGCTGCTTTTAGAAACAGTAGATCAACTCAGACTGCCACAGAGACTTCATGTGTAAAGCTCTAACTTCAGGGTAGTCCCTGGCTATAACGCAGAGAGCACTAAACTCAGAGCAAGGCTGCCTGTAAAGGGCCCACCAGCAGCGGAACTAGCAGGGGTTCAAAGAGTAGACCCGCTGCTCCTGCAGCGTGCTGCCAGCCGGCTGGGAAAAGCCTGCCCTCAGGAACAATCTGCCTCACATCGAAAGCCCAAGGGGCAGCAGCTCCCGGCAATCGGAAAGTGCAGAGCCGGAAGGGACTCTGGATCATGGAGTCCAACTCCTGCCCAAGAGACCTAGAGGGAAATCAAACTGGGAACCTCAGGCTTCCCAGGCTGGTGCCAGCACGGAACTTAACCGGGGCACCAGCCGCTCCGGAAGGCTGCAAAGCAGCCCGTGCGAGATCGCTGGCTAAAAGGAGCTGAGACAGCTCTGTAGCCGCTCTCGCTCCCCCCTCCCCGTAAATGAAGCTCAGCTGCTTGTCGGAACTACCGACAAGCAGCTGGGTAAGAGGGGGATGCAGATTGCTCCTGCTTGCTGCTCCCGGGGCGCCCCGGGATCGCACAGGCTCAACAGAGCCTGGCCAGCCGACCTACCAGCCTCCCGGACCCCTCCCGAAAAGGTCTCACCCGTCACCGAGGCTCCGGGAGGTGCGGTCCATCCAGAAGACTTCTCCCGACAATCAGCTGATTGTCGGAAGAAGAGTAGCATGCGGGGGAAAATCACGGAGCGCAGCTATCACCGGACGGCATGCCACACGCTCCAGTCAGAAACCGGCAATTGAAGAGGCAGGCTGAGGGGAGCGGACCGAGGACTTATAAAGGGGCTCCCTGGTGTAGGCTCAGTGGCGGAGCCAATAGCCGCCTCCCTCAACCGGCCGGCAAAGGTGCCCCTGCTCGGCACGAGGCCGGGCGGAGCATCCATTCCCCCCAGTCTTCTTTTCTCTAGGCTAAACATTCACAGTTCTTTCACTCTTTCCTTATAGGGCTTGGTTTCCACTTTACTAATCATCCTCTAAATTTGTTCCAGTTTGTCTGCATCTTTCTTGAAGTGTTGTGTCCAGAACTGGACATGATATTCAAGTTGAGGCCTAACCAGTGCTGAATTGGAAGGTTAAACATGGAATTTGTAAAAATATTCAAGCTGATTTTGTCTGGAATCATTCTAACAGTGGACCTATTTGTTTCTCCTTGATACCAAGATGATTTGTGATATGATTGAAAGTATTTATCTCCTTTAGTCCTGGAACTAACCCTAAATGGGATAAATGCCAGCTGCTATGAAAACAGGGTTCTGAAATTTCCCCCAAAAGATTTATAAACATCTACAATATATGGTTTTTAGTAAGCTGTTCAGGCGCCAGACTTTCTGATCTGAAATAGGAATCTGTTTCCTAGCAAGCCTAAGAAACATTCAAAGTGAAATGTAATACCCAGAGAGCCAAACCTGCAATTATCCAAACCCTTTGCTTTGTTTCAGTTTCAGACAACATGCCAAGGATGAGTTCAAGTTAAAACTATTCCCCATGTTCCTTGTCTTTTCCTGCCTTCCTGCCACTCGGACTAAAGAGATTTGACACATCCTTGAGACCCCCTTTTTCATCGAAAACAAGTTAATACTATAACATAGATTTTGGAAGGTGTCTTTTGGTCAACAAAATCACCTTTGCTGCTTCTGTCCCTTTGATGCTCACTGTTTTGCATGGTATTGATATTCTCACTATTGACCACTCAGTTTTGCTGTTCAAATTGCAGCCATTTTACATTGTTTTTTTTTAAATTTGTCTTCATCTTCTCTGTGGGTCTTTAATATTTTTATCTGGTTTTTCTTCTGTTTCTACATAATCATTAGCAAGTCCTCTTCTGTTCTTATTCCAAGGAGTCGAAAGATTTATACTGTACATCCATTCCTCAAGAGAGGATTGTCACAAATAGACACTTCCTAGCTGCCAGACAATTCAAAAGTTGCTCAGATGAAAGTCATCATAATCATAAATGATGATCCCCATTTAAAAATCCTCTTTAAATTGTGTGCTTTTTTCCTAATATGAATGAAATCTGGCAGGTTTCATCCCATTTATTTGGAAATACCAAAAATGTAAGTAGAAGAGTAAGTGGGTTTTTCCTGGCCGTTAATTTGGGGGTGGGGTGGAAAATGTGCAAGAAAGAACACTGATTGCTTTAAAAAGTAAAATGAAATAAAAAATACTTTCAACCTGGATAAAGGCTCCCTCACGACATTGGTGCAGGTTTTGGAAAAAACCACTGCTGCTACTGTTCAAGCATTTTGCATGTCTCTGTGGTGCTGGCATTATTGGACCATTTCAAAAAAAAAAATTTCATTTTGGATATAATTTACTGCAATGCTATCTATGTGGGGGCTGCCCTTGAGCCTGATCCAGAGACTACAACATGTCTGTGGGAAAAATCTGACCACATCACTCTAGTTCTGGCTAGATTTCTTGTTCCTGGTTGTGTTCTGGATCAAGTTAAAGGTTTTCACACTCATCTATAAAGCACTCTATGGTTTGGAGCCATATTGCCTCTCATTTTGTCTTTTCCCAATGTTATCTGCCTCACCCACCAGATCCTCTCAGGCCAGGCTACCCCAAGAGAGATCCAGAAATCTTCTACCACAGGTAGGGCCTTCTCGGTGGTTGCACCAAAGTTATGGAAACAATTCTCAGAGGAGCTACACCTGCACCCTTCATATATTCACTTAGAAGGCAGTTACAAACACTACTTTTCAGGGAGGCCTTTCATGCCAACCCAAGCTGAAAATCTCACCTCCTGTTTCGGCTTCAGTCTGACAATTGGTTTGTGCCATTGGTTTATAGGTTTTTTATATTATTGTTTTGCTACTTATGTGATAATTAGTCTTAGAGTACACTAAGAATTTCTCACCTTCGTTGATTTGGCTGACATGACTTCACAACAAGTGTAATAAAATCTCTAGCAAGCTTTACAGACATGGAGAAGAATGATTTAATTCTTCACATTCTGTCAGAACAAGACAAGGGAGAGTTTACATCCTGAGACTAGACTTATTGAATCAGTGGAAGTTGCATCACTGTTGATTTATCATGTTTCTATTCTTTCACTGGATCTACTGTACTCTAGTTGATACTGACAGACTGCTGAAGACTTTTGAGTGTTTTTTCTATACATCCCTTGTTTGAATTGTGTGTGTTAAACCATGTGTGCATTGAAATAGGATGCCATTCCTTGCTTATGAAAATGTTCCTCTTTTTAATTTCTGTATGGCAGGAATTACACAACATGGTCCTCTTCCTGCTGTTTAACAGGTGTACCTATTGAATCTGAGCTGTATATCTCTGGAAACTAGGGAGCATTTATCTCAGTGTTTTTGTTTCCAAACATGTGCAGATTTCTTCCTTTTTGGGATGTAAAGAACTTAGACGCTTATAGATAGAACGATAGATCAATAGATAGATAGATAGATAGATAGAGAGAGAGAGAGAGAGAGAGAGAGAATTGAAAATGACAGTTATTTTATTCCTAATTATGGCATGTCTCTGTACTTAAATCTTGTTATCTTGCAGCCCAATCTTAATCACTGGTAGAAATCATGTTGCTTAGCATATTATGATGCAACTAGAGTAGACCCACAGAATCATTGGAGACTTGGTGAGTCAATTTCTCTATATGTTCCATTGATTCAACAGGCTTACTCTCATTGTGACAATAGGAGTTGAGCTATTGATTTGTTCTAGGAGAATCTACTGCCCACCACTGTGATATTCCTATGCCATGCTCCCAGCCCTTTCACAGGCTATTGACAAGCACTGCCTCGAATTTGCTGTTCTGCTGCCACCAATTACTTTCTCTAGTAAATTAATGCTTTTCAGACTGATTTAAATTTAAGAAAGATAAAGGACGTTTATTTATAAAAAAATAAAGCTAAAAGCATAAAGGGTAACTTGTTCGCATACAAACAAAAGAAAAATATAGCTTAAATACACTTAGGTTAGGTTACAGACAAAGTTGGTCAATTAAACACCTTGTTCTTAAGTTCACAGAAGTTCTAAAATCCTATCTCTTTTCTTCTTAGTCCTTACCTGTTTTTCTCAGTCCCTATCTGTCTCTCAGTCCCTATCTGACTCTCTCAGTGCCTATCTGATCAATTCAGTGATAGGCTGAGCCTCAAAACCACTCAGGCTCCTCCCCCAAACTCTCCCATTGATCAACAACCAACAAATCAATACAGACAAAGATCTCATAAATTATACATGACAAATGTCTGGCTCCACGGCATGATTGTGCCAGGCGCCCCTGACTGGAAGCCTCGCAAGACTTACCGGGTCTCGCGAGAGCTCCTAAGGAACCGAGCCCATAAAGGGGTTCACTAGGCGTTTCCCAGCCTCTTCGTCGGTCGGCTTTGGAGGGAGGACATCTGGCAGCTCTGCTGCAGGTGGCCGCCATCCTGGACACGTGGCGGCGCAGTGTGGATCTGCCGGAGCCTCGGGGCTATCCGGACAGCGAGCGCAGAAAAGCGGAGCGGCGAGGAAAAGGACGGCTGGGGAGGCGCGGTGGCGCTTCCCCGCAGGTTTGGGTCCCGACAGGCTGCGGTGTGGGCAGTGCGGGCACTTTGCCTCGGCGCGGCCTACCGCAGCTTGCCGGCGCCTAGGGCCCTTGGTGGGCACGACTGGGGGGAGCACCTGGGGAGGAGGCTCACTCGGGGAGCTTGGTCCTGGGGGGGAAGGAGGCGAGTGACCAGCTCGGGCGGTGCAGGCCCCTTCGTGGCACGTTTCCTAGTGGCGGACCCAGGGAGCGGCCAGCCAGGTGGGGCACATAGAGGGAGGCGAGTTGCCTGGATGCAGGGGCCTGGCGGTGGGGGTAGCCTGGGGGTGGTACATCCAGGTGAGACTGGTGCGGGGCGTAAGGGCCTGCTAGGCTCCATAGCAGGGAGGTGGCCTATGGCCGAATCCCTGGTGGCGAGGCAGCAGATCGGGCCTACGGCTTGAAGCCCTTGGGGTCAGAACGGGGGAGGAGGCAGCGAGGACCAGCGGCCTGAGCAGAAGGCAGGGTGGGGACGGCTTGGGTACCCGGGCCCTCTTCCCCATGAAAGAAGGGCTAGGCAGGCCGGGGGTGAGTGGGGCCACCAGTGTTGGGTGAGGGGGAAGGCCCAACCATGGCTCCCAGGAGGACAAAGGGTGGCCACAAGGGGAAGCACCTGGCCCAGAGGTCAGCTCAGGAGCATTCTAGCTCGGAGTCATCTTTGGATAAGGAGGACTGGTGGGCGTGGGCCCATCTGGAGGCCCGTATGGAGGCTTGTGAGGGTGGGCCTAGTGGAGCCCAGCAGGCAGGGGAGGGGGAAACCTCCAGTCGGTCTCTGGCCCGGCCATCTAAGGCCCGCAGGTGAGCCAGAAGGAGGCGGATGGTCCAGCGCTTAAACAAACGTTTTGATCTCCTCACACAGAGATACACCACCGCTGCCCTCCAGGAGAGGGTGCAAGCAGCTGAGGTGGCAACGGCAGCGCAGGGCCCCCAGGCGACAACAGCTAGCCAGCCGGCGGCAAAGGACACAGCCCCCGGTGTAGGGCAGGATCGGCCGGCAGCTGCAGCCGCTTGCACAATGGAAGGCCCGGAGGTGGAAGCAGCGGGGGGACTCCCCCCCACCCGGGATTGAGGCTGGCACTCTGCCGCCCTTCAACAGTGAGTGGGCAAGCGCAACAGACACAACACCACAGGAGGCATGGCCCTGCGGACCCAGAGGGGCGGCGCAGCAAGAACAGGGAGACGGGCCCTCGGGGCAGGTGGGGGGGCAGCCTGGCACCGGGCTCGGGCTGGCAGGGGGGAGCAGGACAGGGAGTAGCATCTCCCATGGCCAAGCCCAGGGGGCTTGGAACCAGCGCACAGCAGGTAAGTCCAGTGCCCAATCAACCAGGATGCGGATACTGGAACCAGCAGCAGGTACCCCCCCGGCCCGGCATGGCCATGGCTGCAAGGGCTGCAGGGGGCGGTTGGTATGGGCCCTGCAGGCCATTGGCAGGTGCCACCACAACTGGAGTGCCACCCAGGCGGGGGGGACCCACAGGGGTACCCGCCCGCATGGGCTGCCACCCACGTATATGCCGGGGTGCCCTATACGGCCCTCCCATATGTGGATTATGCATCCCCTCTGGGGGACCACTTGGCGCAAGCCACAAAGGAGAAAATATAGCGGGGTGACTACATAGATCTGTTTACCCTACTTAATAGGGAACTGGACTCCAAGGAATTAGAGAAGGAGAATGCCAAGGATAAGGAGCGCCGGCTGAGGTGCAAGCCGGAACGCTCCTGGGCTAACTGGCTGCCGGCATATAGCATTTATATGTCCATGGTATCCGGAGGGGGAGTCGGTGAATGATGGGATCCCCCCGGAGCTCTCCTCAGTAAGGTACACCTCTTTTGATGCGGCAGTGGCCATGGTCCGGGCCTGCAGGGCAGGCGCCGAGATGGCAAAATATGACATCCAGTCTGCCTTTCGGCTCCTGCCGGTGCACCCCGATGACTTTGACCTGTTGGGTTTTCAGTTTCAGGGAAAAATTTACCTGGATAGGGCGCTACCTTTCAGATGTTCCATCTCCTGCGCTGTTTTTGAAAAGTTTAGTTCATTTGTTGAGTGGCAGCTGAGGCAAATAACAGGTATGGGCAGTACCGCCCACTACCTTGACGACTGCCTTTTTTGTGGGAGCAAGGGGTCAGGTGCGTGTGGTTTTCTTCTGAGTACCTTCCAGGAAATGGCTAAGGAACTGGGCGTACCCCTCGCGGCAGATAAAACAGAGGGCCCTGTGACCTGCCTGACCTGCCTGGGAGTGGAACTGGACACTTGGAACCAGTTGTGCTGCCTGCCGGAGGAAAAGCTGGAGAATCTGCGGGCTAGGGTGGCCACCCTCCTCCCACGTAAGAGCATATCACTCCGGGTGTTGCAGGAGCTGGTGGGCCACCTTAATTTCGCCTGCTGCGTGGTCGCGCCGGGTCGGCCGTTCATACGGCACTTTTGTGAGGTGATGTGGGGACTCCGGCAGCCAGCTCATAGGGCCAAGATCACGGGGGGCATGCGGGAGGATCTATGGATGTGGCTGGAATTCCTCCAAGGTTTCAATGGCGTGTCCTTCTGGCGGGAGGAGCTTAAGATGGGGGCGGATTTTCAGGTGCAGACGGATGCAGCAGGGTCCCAGGGCTACGGCATCTACTGGAAGGGTAAGTGGTGCTGCAGTACCTGGCCACCAGCGTGGGCCGCTGCAGGCATAAACAGGGACCTAACATTCTTAGAACTCTTCCCCATCGTGGGTGCATTGTGGCTCTGGTCCCGGGACTGGGCCAACTCCATAGTCCGATTCTGATGCAACAATATGGCTGTCGCGTACACCATCAAGAAATTAACATCTAAATCGGAGAGGGTTATGGGGTTGGGCCGGGCCTTGACGCTGCACACGCTCCAATATAACATCATGGTGCGCGCGCACCACATGCCAGGCCTGGATAATTCCATTGCTGATGCTCTTTCCCACCAGCAATTCGATCACTTCAGGGCATTGGCACCGGAGGCGGCCGCCCTTCCCAAGCAGCTGCCAGCAGAAGTATGGCAGGTTGGCGGGAGGAGGCTGACGGGGCCCTGGAGCAGGCATTGGCGCCAAGAATGAGGAGGGGATATGATGCGGCCATCAAGGACTTTGGCACCTTCCATGAACTGATGGAGCTCCAGCCTACCTGGCCCGCCCCAGTGGATCACGTACGACAATACCTGGTATTTATGAATACGAAGGGCCTCGCCCGCAGAACGATGCAGGGTAGATCGGCGGTGTTGGTATTTCACGCCAAGGCCTTGGGGTGCGTGGACACAACCCAGGACTTCAGGGTAAGGAAAATGCTAGAAGGGTGGGGTAAGGCCAGGGGCCGGGTGGAAGATCAATGCTTTCCCCTCACGCCAGAGATCTTAGCCCGGATGAGCAAGCAGTGGGCCCAACAATGCAGGGACTATTATGAGGCGGCACTGATGAGGGCAGCATCACTGGTTGCCTTTTGGGGGGCATTTCGGATCAGCGAGCTAGTCGCTGCCGGGAAATGGGATGCGTCTTTGGCGGTGCTGCAGTGGGCCGATTTCCATCAGCAACAAGGTAAGATGGTACTCCTGGTGTGCCAGTCGAAGACGGACCAGCAAGCGAAGAGGCAGAGGGTCATGCTGGGGCCATGCTCTGTGGAGGAGGTCTGCCTGGTCCGCACCATGGAGGAATACCTCACCCTCCACGGGGAGGGGAAGGGCTACCTCTTTCGCCACCTGGGTGGGGATCCACTAAATAAGTTCCAGTTTTGGAGGTTGACACAGTTGGCTTTGGAGAAGTTGGGCATGGTGGGGATGAAGTTTGGGACCCACTCATTTAGAATTGGGGCCGCGTCCACAGCAGTGGCCCTGGGATATGGGCCTCAGGAGATCCAGTCGCTGGGGAGATGGGCATCATCACGTTATAGGACCTATGTCCACCCCCTCCCACAATGTTAACTATGTGGTTTTGTTTCCAGCAATGGGGCCAGGCTGCGCGAGATACCGCATCCTCATCCTTGGCCACAGTTATATTTATTGGGCCGAGAAGTACGCGGTGCGGACAGCCTGGGGGGCTAATTTGGGTTTAGGGGGCAGGGCAGTTATTGAATGGAAGGGACTTCGTGGTATGAGATATTGCCAGTTTGAGAGAGCTGCCCGGTTGGTGGCTCTGGGAAAACCTCCTGATGTTATGTTAGTCCATTTGGGGGGCAATGATGTGGGGTTCCAGCCGGGCAAGTCGCTGGTGCAGGAAATTCCCAGAGTCTAAATTAGTATGGTCAAACATCATACCACGGCGCCAGTGGCGGGCACGGTGTGATCCGCAAACTATGAATACAGCCAGGAGGAGGGTTAATAGGGATGTGTGCAGGGCGATGGTGCAGCAGTTGGGTACCATGGTGGGCCACCCGAGGATCCCAACCGCTGTCCTGGAACTATACCAGGAGGATGGCATGCACCTTTCAGACCGGGAGATGGAAATCTTCCTTACTGACCTAAAGAGGGGGCTGCTGGAGGTTTTGGGTGGTTTGTGGGGTCGGTAGGGGCCACAGCAAGGCTAGGCCCCTACCGTGGTGGTAGTGCAGAGTATTCTGAGGCAGTAGGTGAGTAAGATCTCGAATTCCCTGTGGGAATGTTCAGCCTCACAACGTTGCAGATCTGAGATCACAATGCTGGGGGGGATGAGTGTGCCTGGATGGCCCGGCTGGGGAAAGGGGACTTGCTGGCCAAGGCTGACCTGTCCAGAGACAGGACACCCTCAGGGCTATTGACTCGCCCAGGTAAGCTGCCAGTGGGATGGGTCCTGGGAGACCCGAGGTAACAACTGACAACTCACACTACAGCAGGCCCCCTGTTTGAAGTTGTGTTTTATTGTTGGTTATTAATAAAGTGTGGCCCGGAACATTTACCCAACACCTTGTCTCGCGTGGTTATTCCGGTGTGGGGGGGCAATGTCTGGCTCCGCAATGTGATTGCGCAAGGCAGAGCTCCCTTGCCCCCCCTGACTGGAAGCCTCACGAGACTTACCGGGTCTCGCAAGAGCTCCTAAGGAACTGAGCCCATAAAGGGGCTCACTAGGCATTTCCCGGCCTCTTCGTCGGCCGGCTTTGCCCACCCACCCACCTCTTTATGCAGTAGTATGAGCTTGTCTGGTCGCTTCAGGGCCGGAGAGGAATTTTTGACCCGGGGCACAATTGGCACATAGCACCGGGGATTTTTCGCCTATCTCATACTGCTGCGGCATGGCGGACACTGTAGGAGATTTGGTTTTGGCCACACGGGGTGGTAGTGCGGAGTATTCTGAGGCAGTAGGTGAGTAAGGTCTCAAATTCCCTGTGGGAACGTTCGGCCTCACGGCATTGCAGATCTGAGATCACAACGCCGGGGGGGATGAGCGTACCTGAAGGGCCCGGCTGGGGAAAGGGGACTTGCTGGCCGAGGCTGACCTGTCCAGAGACAGGACACCCTTGGGGATATTGACTCGCCCAGGTAAGCTGCCAGTGTAATGGGTCCTGGGAGACCCGAGGTAACAACTGACAACCCGCACTACAGCAGGCCCCCTGTTTGAAGTTGTGTTTTATTGTTGGTTATTAATAAAGTGTGGCCTGGAGCGTTTACCCAACACCTTGTCTCGCGTGGTTATTCCGGTGGGGGGGGGCAAGGGGTAAATACCACAACCAGAACTATTAATCTTCCTCCAGACCACCTGATAGTAAGGCACTTTTGACCCTTTTTAGAACTTTAACTGGTGCTTTCTAAATGGTAAGATGTTGTGAATCAAATGCCAAAGCAAAAGAACTGGCTTTCGAAGAAAAGAGCTTTTATGATCGTGTCATTATCATGACTTGCTTTGCATGGACGTCTACTCTTTTTAAAAAAGCCTTTGAAGATGAGTGAATTTCCTGAACAATAAAGGATTTGAAAGGAAGACTCTGATATTTTTCAGTACGCTTGGAAGCTCAGTTGGTTTGGGGAATTCATAACAACACAGATCCGCTTAATTAATACTGAATTACAGTGAAAATCCTATTAAACTACATATGACATTTGCATTAATACCAAATGAGTTCATCAAGAATAATGTTATCACAAGACATACTAAAGGGATTAATAATGGCTAGACAATTATATATAGCCATTGAAGGCACCGTAGAAGAAGCGAGCTCAACTGCAGTATAAAATTGAAACCACAGCAAGCATTTTGGTTTCATGTTGAGGAGAAACCAAATTTTCCTACATGACCTTGGGAGATGTAATACAATTGTTAGTATATTTATTAAGGTTCCTTCCATACTAGAGTAGCTAATTATTGAGCAGCACTGCTGTGGTGATGGTAACAAATGAAACATCCATGTTGAGAAGCAGTATATCACTAGTTGCTGGATGAGGAGGGCAAATATCAGCTAATAGTTAGCCCATTCATGCTCTTTTCATGAGGCAAATCTAGTTGACTACTGGAAACACAATGGTGGACTAGATTAAAATGTGTAAAAAATCATTCCTTTTGTTCTGTTAGAAAATAGACTGGGGAAAAAACTGGATTTGGGATTTTTAAAACAAGTGATGCTGGAGAAAGTAAAATGGAAAGATTTACTAATCCAGATAAAATGCTTCAGTACTTAGCCAAAAAATATCTAACTTCAATCCTGTATACTCAACCCTGTCTATGTGCAACTATATTTATGATTCTTTCTTTCCAAGGGACTCCTCATCTGTAGCAACCATATCAGGCAGATTATAACGTGGGTCTCTCTGTCCTGGGAATAGTGGCAGCAGTTGAATTTGGGCAGTGTGGAAATTTTATTCACATCATTTTTGATAAAGATTCCACAAAATCTGCACATTTCTTCATAAATGGCATGTAAAGACTTGGAGGAAGCATGTGTGGGGAAGTATCACTGACAAAGTTCATCCATTTTTAGTTGAGATAGATCGCTTGGTTTAGCTCAGTAGCCTGCCGTAAGATCTTCCAGGAGAAACATACAACAGTTGATGCACACAAAAGAAATGCTGCATGGCTACAGACAACTGACTGTGACAAGTTCTTATTATTCCGGTAACATCTTGAAAGGTAATGGCAGGTGAGGAAATTAGAGAAGGCTGTGGCAAACATCCCTCGCCAATTGGTAGGGTTTTTCAAGTAGTTGGCTTTATGACACATTTGTATATGCTGAGCTTTACCCCAGAAGGATAACTCAGGGTGAACCTGGTCTCAGGAGAAGCTACTGTTATTTGAGGGCAATTCATTAGGGGGCACCTCCATTCTATTTACAATGACCTAAAGTCTCCTACCTATGTTTATATTATGAGTTTACAATGGTTACCTCCCTAATGCTTTCAAAGAAACATTCACCTAGTGCTGAAGAATCTGCCTGTAAGTCATGAAAACTGGGAGAGAAAGGCACATGGGGAAGGGTTTGAATTAGAGATGGGCACGAAATGAATTTTTAATTTGTTTTGTTATTCGTTATTCATTTCATTAGCTAATGAAATGAATAATGAACCAACCCATCAAAGAAAAATGAAACGAAATGGAAATTTCCATTTTGTTATTTCATTTTTTGTTTCTGGCACTTGCCTTGCCTTGAGTCCCAGAGTCCTCCAGAGTCTCCAACCTTCAGCACTGCAAAGCAAGCACCTCTCAGCTGTGGAAAAAAAAAAAAAAGCTCCCGGCATCGGGGACTTTAAAAAAATAAAAAACAATGAACGGACGGACGGACGGACGGACGGACGAACAAACAAACAAACAAACAAACAAACAAACAAACAAGAGCTGACCTGGCCCGGGAGCCCCATGGTCAGCACAATAAATAAAATAAAATAAAACAAAATAAAAGACAGTGCCGACCCGGCCTCGGGGAGCTGCGTGGTCAGTGCTGGGGAAAAAATTAAAAAATTAAAAAATGGTGTTCACTGGCAGGCCCCCACAATAATAATAATAATAATAATAATAATAATAATAATAATAATAATAATAATAATAATAATAATAATAATAATAATAATAATAATAATAATAAAGAAAAAAACTAGGTCTGGCCCATGGGCCAGCTGGTCCCAGGCCAACCAAAAAAAAAAAAAAAAAACTTAAAAATTTTTTTTAAAAAAGGGGTGTGCATGGAAGCAAGCACCTTTCAGCTGTGGGAAAGAAAAAAAAAGCCCCTGGCATCAGGGACTTTTTAAAAAGTTATTTTTTTTTAAAAAAAAGTGAAGACCCAGCCCAGGAGCTGCATGGTTGTCACAATAAATTAAACAAAAAAATAAATCAAATAAAAACAGTGCCGACCCAGCCCCAGGGGCCATGTGGTCAACAATGGAAAATTAAATAAATAAATAAATAAATTTTAAAAAACTGTGTCTGCTGGCAGGTCCCCGCAAACAAACAAACAATCAAATACCTAGGTCTGGCTTGTGGGCCAGCCAGTCCTGGGCCAGCCAGAAGTTTAAAAAAAATTTTAAAGGAGCACGCAGGGAAGCAAGCACCTCTCAGCTGTGAAAAAGAAAAGCCCCAGGAAAAATAAAACAAAACAAAACAAAACAAAATAAAATAAAATAAAATAAAATAAAATAAAATAAAATTTAAAAGTGCCTACCCAGCCTGGGAGCAATGCAGAAACAAAAAGTAAAAAAAAAACTTTAAAAACCCAAAACAAAATACAATTTTCTTAAAAAAAATCATTTCGTATTAACAAAACAAAAGGGGGCAAAGAACCGAATAACAAAACAAAATGCCATTTTTGCATTTTGTGCCTATCTCTAGTTTGAATTACTTAATTCTTAGCAATCCAGTGATGATACCACATTTGGATCACCAAGTCCATAAAACAAGCCTTCAGACCACTTAAAGGAGCCAGAAAGAAATGAAGAAAAAAATAATTGTGGAACAATTTCACTAGATCCCATTGGATTTTCTGTTTATTGCATGACAACGAAGTGCTGTGTCTTTGCACTCTCTTGAGTGTGCCTTCCACCAGGTGGACAGTTTTCGACTAAGAATGAGAGATAACCAGTAACATTCTAGATCCTGAACCAGGAAATACCACTCACATAGTCACAGATAGTAACACCAAAATAATTGCTCCATTTTCTCCCCTTAAACGGAACCCTGTCGTCGGTCACTATAGGCAAGTCGCTTCAACTTACCTAAAGGCCAGTTGAAATGGTGCAAATCACCCACTGTGGGTGAGCAAGGGGGATTAGGAGAACATGCCCTCAGGGGAGGCATCTGTAGTGGCCAAGGCAACCTCCCGTTTGATTGCTCCACAGTGGCAGCCAGCACTCTTTGCTAGCCCTCTTGAGATGCTCAGCGTTTTTGATGGGCTTTAGTTACATAGCACAGACTTGCTTGCTTCTTTCCACATTAGCTGGGATTTGAAAGTGTGCACACAAAAATGCAGGTGATCCTAAGTAAAAAGGTCCCAGTCTCCCTGGCTAATGAGGACACCTAAGGCACATTTTAAGGTTGCTTTCAGCATGAAACGCCAGCTATTACTGAACATGCAGAGGTACCTTCCATTTCAATCAAGCAGAATGACACTCCTCAAAGGGGAGAGATATTGACTTTTTATTAGTCTTTTCTTGCTTTTAGGTTGTTTTTTTCCTTTGCCATCTCAGCTTCTTCAAATAAATTGCTTCTACCAAAGAAAAAAAACTGAAGTGAAAAAAGGAAAAAGAAAAGGAAAGGAAAGGAAAGGAAAGGAAAAAAAGAGAGGAGGAAAAGTGAGAAAGTGAAGCCAGCATTCTGTCTCAGGGTTTTAGGGCAAGCCATAATATTGACGGTCATCATAAAGTGAAAATTTCAGCAGAGGAAAAGTTCACTTCACAAGCCCTCATTCCAAAGGGCTTAGAAGAATGAAAACTCCCACATGACAAAGAGACGAGGTCACTGAATGAAAATTATTCCACCAGCAGCAGGCACCTAGAAACAAGGACCCAATTTTTATTACAAAATCTCTTTCCCCTGGGAAGGCAGGATTAGGATGCTGGTCAAGTCCAACTAAACAGGATGATTTATTTCAGATTATATTTTAGAGGAACATCAAATCATTTCCAAATGTGTATGTGTGTGTGTGTGTGTGTGTGTGTGTGTGTGTGTGTGTGTGTGTGTGTGTGTGTGTGTGTGTGTGTGTGTGTGTGTGTGTGTGTGTGTGTGTGTGTGTGTGTGTGGCATATCCAATAGTGGCCATGTGGTAGGAAAAGCACACCATTTTGAGCAAGATGGGACACCACATTTTCTGTGACATCTTACCTGCCCAGTGTTTTGCAGTCCTCCCACACAACATACACTGTTCTGTCCTTGACAGTTCTCCAAACAGAGACAGGTTTTTCAAGGATATGAGGTAATGGGATAGAAACAGAACATTACTGGATACTTGGAATCCAGTTTTGAGATAATGTAAATACATTCTGCTCATGCAAAACCACTGGTAGTGAGTTCTATACCAAGGAACAATTTCAACTATTAGGTAAATTGAAGCAGCTTGCCTGAAGTGGCAGAAAACAATCAGTAGCCTAGATCTATTTCAGTCAGGGTTCAAGGACTGAATACTGGACATTCTGAACGATGACCTCTTGAGGGAACCTGACAGGAGGAGTGTAATCCTGTTGGTCCTCCTTGATCTCTCAGCTACTTTTGATGCAGTTCACCATGGTATCGTATTAGACCAGCTGTCAGGGTTAGGGATCAGGTCTGGTCCATCAATGGTTCCACTTCTTTCTTGATAGCTGTGTCCAGAAAGTGTCAACCCCCTGTAGCCTATGTAATGGTGTTCATCAGGGTTTGATTATATCACTTGTGTTATTTAACATTGATGTAAAGCCAATGGGAGAGGTTATCTGAAGATTTTTGGTGTATTGTTATCAATATCCTGATGCCACACAGCTCTATCTCTCATTTACTATATCTGCAGTTGGAGACATAGTAAAGGGGGTGCTGCCTTCAATAATGGACTGGATGAGGGAAAACAAGTTGAAAATGAATTTGGACAAGACATACTGTATATACTCGAATATAAGCCTAGTTTTTCGGCCCTAATTTTGGGCTAATTTTGGGCTGAGGCAAGTTTGGGTCGGTGGCTAAAAGTTATTTTAAACATTGTGTGCCACTTCTCCTGACCCCCGATGTTTAAAATGACATTTTAAAAAGTCATTTTAAAACAATGTTTAAAATGACTTTTAGCCACCAACTCAAGCACTTGCCTCGGTGGCTAAAAGTCATTTTAAACATCACACACACACCCAGCTCACAAAGGAAGAGTTGTCAGGCCCTGCTGCATTTCCCCCCCTAGGCTTATACTTGAGTCAATAAATTTTCCCAGTTTTTTTTGGGTTTAAATTAGGGGCCCCGGCTTATACTCGGGTCAACTTATACTCGAGTATATATGGTAAATCTTGTAGCTGTGGGACTTCCTCACAGGTTAAGAGGTAAAGCTACCAAGTGTGAGTGGGGCTTACATTTCCCCTCAAAGACCAAGTTCACATTTTTTCCCTGTTTCTGCCATGCTGCCCACTCCACACATCATTCATCCATCATACCTCTTGTATTTTATCATCTTTCTGTGACTTTGGTGGCATGACAAAAAGAACAACAATGCATCAATGAATTATGCGAGTAGATCTCAGTAAGGTGGCCTTCTGCAGCTGACTGATGGTGAAATCCTTTGAGTTTCCTAAGTTTCTACAGTCATTCCCCAGAGAAAGAAATCATACGTTTCAACATGTTAAGGGGGAGCAAAAACAGCACCATCAAACTATGGAAGCAATGATTTCTATGACTCTTCGGTACTAAACAGTACAGACAATGACAGCAAGAGCTCTAATAATATGAGGAAGAGGCCAGTCCTTCAGATGGATGGGCTGTGTGTGAAGCAGGCCTGTTTGCATAAACAGAGTGCTTCTTGTGGTCTGTGAACAAAGATATAAAACAGCACCCTGTGGGATCCCTGTCACCAGTGCATCTCTGTGTGTATGCATCCATGCACACACAGCAAAGAAAGGGGGTTCAGAAGAGAGGAGGATTAATATCGCCTTAGTACAAAAGCACCCCAGGCTCAGGGTTTTCCTCCCTGCCCCCCTCCCAAAGAAGTGACAGCAAGTTTGGCAACCTCTCAGCACAACCTCATTCAGCATTCTGCTTCTTCCTATCACAACTGTGTGATAGATAATTGGGAAGAGAGATGAAATGTTGGGAACTGGCATGTGTATAAGCAGATTAGGGAAGTAGACAGGTTGTTCTGTTTAAATCAGCATACTTAATAAAGCTGTCATTTAACTATAACAAATACCATTTGGAATCAAATTTCCCCTTTCCTCAATTTCTCCCTCCTGCAGCTCTACACTTTCAAACCCGGAGATGTTTTTGTTTGCTATCTATCCTCCTTCACAGGAGAGCAATTTTTATGTTTTATTACTAATTTATCCTATAGCATTTCACTCTGCACAACAGGGTTTTAAGTACTTACCAGATGCCTGGTACCTATGAATCACAATTCTTTTAAACGATTTTGTGTTTTAGCATCAGTGAAAACTCTGCAGTTCTTTTTTTGGTCTTTCTGAAGGTGAAGATTTCCTGAAGACAGAAGGAAAAAAGATATGGCTGCTTGATTTGTTCAGTTTTGTTTTTAGAGATGGGCACGAATAAAAAAAATGATGTTTCGTTTCTCGTTTGTCGTTGGGGGTCCGTTTCAGTTCGTTTCCATTTTCGTGAATTTTTGCAAAAAAATGTTTTTGTTTTCATTCGTTTCATTACCGTTTTGTTGCAATTTATTTCAATTTTTGTGATTTTTTTTTTTAGCATTTAAAGCAGTTCACTGTATTGCAGTAACGGAAATGAAACGCATGACAAAATTTCTGGTGTTTCTGTTTGTTTCATTTCATTTTGGAGACAAAATTCGTTTGTCATTTCGTTGCATAACAAAACAAAAAAACGGAAACGTGCCCATCTCTATTTAGAATTAAATAAATTCTATATAGAAAAGAGAATGCACTGAATACCTGTGATATTAAAGCCATCTGCAAGCTTGGAAAAATACAGATACACTATATACTGAAACCTCCATCAACACTTAACATGAACCTATAAGCATTTTCTGTAAACATACTACAGACCTACTAAGTAGAGATGGGCACGACCAGGAAAAATTATGTTTCGAGTTGTCGTGTGTCGGAGCCGGCCTGTTTTGGCTCGTTTCCTTTTGTCGCGAAATTTTTCAAAAATTTGTCGTTTCGTTTGTCATTTTTTCATCTGTCGTTAGTACTGGTTTGGGGGGGTAGTGGGCTCCTGGAGGCACCTCTCTGGGGTGGGTGCCTCCTCTGGCCCGCTATGAAGGGAAAGCGGGCTCCTGGAGGCACCTCTCTGGGGTGGGTGCCTCCTCTGGCCCACTATGAAGGGAAAGCGGGCTCCTGGAGGCACCTCTCTGGGGTGGGTGCCTCCTCTGGCCTGCTACAAAAGGGTATGCATAGCCAGTTGGATATGCATACCAAGTTGCAGTGGCAGGCAGAGGCACCTCTCTTTCGGGTGCCTCTGTGACTCACTGCCTGCCGGCATATGGTGCACTTGGGCTGGGGATGGGGAGGAGGAACAAAGTGAGAGAGGATCCCTATGGGCGCCCTCTGGCTCACTAAGAAGGGAAGTGTACTTGCTGTAGTGCAATGCGAGTACACAGATCTGGCTTAGGGTTAGGGTTAGCGCAAGGGCTAGGCTTAGGGTTACGGGTAAGGTTAGGGTGAGTTACTGGGGTGCACCTCTGGGTGCCTCTCTGACCCACTAAGAAGGACAGTGTACTGGTGTATGGGTTAGGGTTAGGGTTAGGGTTCTGGTTCTGGCTAGGGTTAGTGGGCTTTTTATGCCCGACTGGCACATCCCAGAAGTCTCGGTCAAAACCTGGCCAAGTGGCCATGCAATTGGTGGAATGGCTCCAAAAATTTGCATGGTCCACTCCCATGGTCAGCCCATCATTGCGCAGGTGTAAAAAAATAAAAATAAAATAAAATAAAATAAAATCAATGGAGATGTTTTGTTGCAAGAAAAACCCGATGCTGCTACTGTAAAAATTCAGGCAGTTTTAAAATAGCTATTTTCTCATGTTTCTGTGGTGCTTTGGTGTGTTTTTGGACCACGATTTCAAAATAAATATTGTGGTCGCCCCATTTTGGATCCCCCGCCTGCACCGCATGGCATGGCGAGTTGGCGAGACGACGAGGATGCCCCCCACCAGAGCAGACCAGGACAGGAGAGGGGGGAGGCTGGACCCCCCCGAAAACACCCCTCTGGTAGGTGCCGTCACTCAGGCAGGCATATTTTTGCTTGCTTTTTTGGCCGGGAATTGGGTTTTTTATTATTTTTTAAACCTTTTTTCTGTGCCGCTTGTGCTTGGCATCGCGTGATTGCCGCGTGATGCCAGGAACAACAACGACAAATAAAACCCAATTTTTCTTTTTTGGTTTGAGTTTGAGTTCTGGCAGAGTAATTGTCGTTACCGTTTCCGTTGCGTAATGGAAACGAGGAATGGAAACGGAAACGAGAATTTTGCCAAGTTGTGCCCATGTCTACTACTAAGGATTAGAGTATATGGATCACATTTTGTTCCAAATTAAAAAAGTGTTTCTCTCTAACTTTCTCTTTCACCCAACTTCTTCTTCTTCTTCTTCTTCTTCTTCTTCTTCTTCTTCTTCTTCTTCTTCTTCTTCTTCTTCTTCTTCTTCTTCTTCTTCTTCTTCTTCTTCTTCTTCTTCTAACTGACAGAGTTCATATTGTTGGACGTTTGGATTGGTTGCAAACGTACTTGTTTAATAGCTGTTATGAGTTTTTCGGGATATTTGGCAATGTTCTGGAAGTATTTCTTCCTGAGCCCGAAACAGGAATGAAAAACTCAAAACAGCTATCAGATCCCAGCTATGAAAACCTTTGAGATTATATACTTGTTTTATTTTGACTTTTATACATAGCTAACAAACTTGGAGCAAATCTTGAACAACAGAGACATTTGCATCTCTAAACTCTTAGATCTCTGAGTTCTATAGCACTAGGTGGCATGTGGATATGCTTATGTTGTCTAAAGCTAAGCATCTACGGTCTGTAATGGGGGAAAAAAACAACTATCAATTATTGTTGGGAAGTGTAAGGCCAAAACCTTATTGGTTACAGCAAGCAATGGCTGAGTCATTGGGTCAGATCCAGTGCATCAAGGAGTCCGCCTGCCCCTTTGATTCTTCTGCATTCCTCATGATCCCATAGGAACACTTACTTTGGCAGTTTTCTGGACCCTCCCATGGGGCGCAGAACCCATCAGTGGTCCCTGCCCTAAATCATGGTGGCAGTTTTCAGGACCCCTTGGGTCACAGGCCCATCAGCAGTCCCTGCCATAAATCACTGATGAGGCCTTCACCTGTCCCTTACTTATGCAGCCCATGGCCCCTCCTCTCTGACGTGGCTTCGTCAGCTGTTCTCTAGTACGTGCAGTTCTCACCTGCTACTCTATCCTCTTGGATCTGCCCCAATGCCTGTAAACTGCCAGCTATTCCTAAAGTTGTGACATTAAACAGAAGACAATTACCTGTATATGCAAGTAACTGCAATGCAAAAGATCCCCCAGTATTGACAATACTGGGTGGGATGGGCTTTTCTCAGGTCCCGGCTACAAAAGGGAGGCCACACCTGCCCCCTTTGAGCTTGTCAGAGTTCCTGTCCCTGCTGCATGGCTGCCGACATTCTGTCTCCCGCCTCCCACTGTTAGCGCCACTCCATCAAAAAGCTGTGGACTAGGGATCGGTACAAAATGGGAAATGGTGTATCATTTCATTTAGTTTTGTCCCCCCACACACACACCTTTTGTTCTGTTTCATGTGTATTTGTGAAAGAAAAATTGTGCAAAATGAAGCAGTAATAAAATGTTTCATTCCTCTGGGAGGATGAAATATTCTCCACCTTCTTCTCCTTTTGGACTCTGGCAGCAGCCACCGCGGGTGCTCCTAGTGGACATCCTCTCCCTTTCCTTGCTGTAAATGGCACAGTAGGTCCAAGCATGTGTATGCACTGGCTTGGCCTCCTGTGCTCTATTAACAGAATTTTGAATTTTGGTTTAAAAACGTCTAGCTGTGCAGAAGATGTACAGAGACACATGGAGCAGAATTAGTTTCAGCCCCTTCCTTTCTGGCCACCCTGGCCCACATTGGCCTTCATGCTGGCCAGGGGTCTCAGGCAGAGCATGCACCTGGGTCTGAGTGGCTTCTCTCTGGAGGGGGCCCCAGCACTCACTCCCAACACTGCCCCTTTGCTCCCCCTCCCGCATACATTCACCACCACCTGGCCTCCACCATGTGCTCACTCTCGGGTTGGTTTGTGTCTTTCTCCAGGCAAGGCTGGCAGGCCATGGGTGGGGGTGGGGGTCTGTAATGGCTGGTGAGCTAGGCTGAGGACCCTGGGAGGCCGGATCCAGCCTGTGGTCTGTAGTATGAGGACCCCTACTTTAAGCTAAACTTACTAGAGGCAGCAAAGAAGACTGAAATAACTCCAGCCTCCTCCACACCCACCGTCTGAGGTGATACATTTCTGATGATTTCTGATACATTGATAACACAAAATGCAACACAAATCAAATTTCTTCCCCATGAAACAGAGGGGCCTGGTTTTAATTGAGAGTGGATGAAGATCAGGACCAAGATTTGAATGCCACCTCTCACATGAAGCTCAAGCATTTTCTTTCCAGGTGCTGTTCACCCAGAGATTTGTCTCATTCCCTAAAGAAGCACAGCAATTGCTTTAGACTTCACTGGCACACCAGGATCTGGGAACCCTAACAATATTACTATAAACCATGTGATATAAGTCAGGAAAGAACTAAAAAAATACTGTGCATGTTGCCCTCACATTTATGTGAAATTTAACATTCTAACATGATATCTGCCAGAGTTATCAAGGTCATTACAAACACCTATTGTAACACAAGCACCATAAGAACGTTTTAAATATTTGAAAATCATGAGTAATTTTACATAGGCCCTTGAGCAACATGTATTATATTTCTCTTTTATTATATACTTTGCAGCTTATGGAAAAATGTGGTTTTAAATATATTTTCAGTTTTATCCTCTAGCCACCGAGGAAGGCCCCAGAACATAAGGAGGATTGAAACTCAATGATTAAACATAATAAGAATAAGAATAAGAATATAAAGTATAGGAATTTTGGGATCCATTGTCTTTTTTTTTTTTTTTTTTACTTTGTAAAGCAGGTGCTGGAAATCTTCAGGGATCTGGGGGCTGCCTTTGTCCATCTCTAGGCCTTAAAGTGCCACACCACATCCTGCAATGCCCACTCCTAAAACACTAAGACAAAAAGAATGAAACCACCCTGAAAAGCTCTCTTATGTCTCTAGTGGCCAATTTAAAACAATAAGAATTGGAAAAAATGGATGCACACAGAGGGTGCAAGCAACGAACAATGGAGACATTAGGAGAACTTTAAAAATCTATTTTCCTCCCTCTCTTAATTTTTGGGAAAGATGGTGTGAGGAGGATTCATAAAGCTTCAGGAGTTCAGAAGTTAGGCCTCTTAGATGCCACATCCATTCCACAGGTTATACATAAACCAACCAATTGCAACATGTCACTGCCACCAATACTGTTTTCCAGTAGGTTCCAATTTCTTGAAATGTGCAGAATTTATCTTCTTTTTTCCTGAACTACAGGAACAATGGCACCACATTAGCATGGGAATTTAACTACAACAAGGAAATAATTACTGTGGTGGAACTGGCAAAAGGGGGGTTAATCAATTCCAATTGCCCTGTAAAAACTAGATCTCTCACGATGTGCTAGAGAGAAGTGGAAGGGAAGGGAAAAACAATTGTCCTCTAATTAAGAGACCATCCACAGGTGGTTGATATCTTTTGAGAACCAAGGTCAAAAAGGCTCTTCCCCCATGATACAGTAATTTGAAGAAACTTGTTTCAGCTGGACTACAGGGAAGGGGAAGAGGGAGTTGATCAAAGTTACTTTGCAGAAAAGGTATTCCCTTCTAGAAGATTCATTGTAACTTGGGACCTCATTGGTGGGATGGGTTCAAAAGATCAAGAAGGGGTAGGTGAAAGGATTAAATACAGCAGTTAAAACAATGGAGCAGCCTACCTTAGGGCCTTTTCACACGACCCCTAAGATCCGCTGACCACTTAAATTTGGACCAGAGATCTTAGGGGTTCGTTGCTCTTCCTTCCTCCCCACCACTCTGCTCCTGTCTGCTGAGGGGAGGGAGGAAGAAAGTGGGGGAAAATGCAGACTCACCTCGGAGAAGCTGCCGGAGCTCCATCGTGCTGATTCCTTCTCTTTTGTTTGCTTTTTTTTTCCTCCTGCCCCAAAGGGGCTGGAGGCAAAACAAACAAACAAACAAACAGAAGCCAGGAGAGCCCCGCACTGACCAGATTAAATCCGGACCTGGCGATTTTCACCCTCCTCGAGCAGGTACAAGAAAAGTGTGCTGGGACGCGCTTAGGTGGGTGTGGTCGCACTTAATTTCCTGCAATCTACGGAGCTGGTGGGGAAACCATTGTAAGCTCCGGAGCTTGCAGCCATTTGCTGCGGCGTTTAGGGGTCATGTACAAAGGCTATTAGTCTCTCTCAGGAGAATGCTATGCTCAATTGTTATTTTGTGGCACTCCGCATATGCTTTTGGACTATGTTTCAACCTGATTATATTGGAACTATGATACTGTATAGGATAGTTACTTTTATTTACTTATAGTTACCATTATATAGGCTAGTTACTTTTCTTGTTTTCTGAAATTCCAAATATTCCCTATCTTCTTGAATATAAAATATTTTGATATGGATTTACTTTACATCTTTTTAATTAAGTTTTAATTAAAATTAATTAATTTTAAGTTTTAAATCTGGTTTTGAACTTTTTATTTTATTTTTCAACACCTGTAATAAAATGATTATATATTTCCAGCTGTTTGGTCATTTTAGAGAAGGAGGAGCTTGGTGGTACAAACAAGATGTCATACCTCAGGATCCTGAACATTGTGGCCATTTTCATATTCCGACTAGAGAGGGGCATGAACCAGTTCATCCTGGTTTGTAAAGATGGCAGCCCCAGCTACTGCTGCACCCATCTTCATCCAGTCTACCCAACCAGTTGGCCAGTTTGCTATCTTCTGGCCACTCCTCGGATGGTCTTCCACTCCTCACCCAGACTTCTTTGCCCCACCCTTTTGTCTCAGTTGGAGACCAGTCAAGATCGGGGCAGAGAAGACTGGGCTGTAGCTGGGGGTGGAAGATCAGTTGTGGAGCTGCCAGAAACTAGTAAACTTAGCTGGGTGGGTGGTTATTTGGGACAGAGAAGATGGGGTCGAACCACTTCATGCTTATCTCTGATTCCTACCTGATTGAGGTAATATGCAAACTAAAGCAATTAGCCTTGTGATTTTTGTGAACTCCCTGGAGCACTAAAGAGAGAGAGAGACTCACAGTGCTGAGAGAGGACCAGATGGGAAGAGTTTCCCCAGCCAGCAGCACATTTTGGGTAATATGGCTGAGTGTTTTTTGTTGACCTCTCTGTCATGGCCAGACTCCTCAAAGTTATCATTATTGTACCAAAGTCTTCAAAAGGTGGCTAGTTGCTGTTATAATTAGGGTGGTGTGTTTTTTTTAGGGGTAATCCATTCATTTTCTCAAAAGTAACAAGAATATATTTATTTGCTTTAAACAAGCCCTTAATGTTACAGGCTGCTGGCCTGTGATGCTGACACTCTTCCATCTCATCCATGTCCTCTTTGATTCAGAATCCACAATAGATCTGTGAAAATTCTCAGTCATCAGGTGAATTTATCTGGAAGCTGAGTCATGGCCACTGGACTTCTTTTCATGAGAGACTGAAATGTTTCACTGCTCATCCAAACAGCTTCATCAGTCTGAGGAAAGCTAGTTGCGAGTCCTCCATTTTATAGTTCACTTTGACCTCATGTCACCCTGGTCTAAAATAGGCTCATAAAAAGAACAATGGCCTGAATAGGCTCGTTAGGTGGCTCAATGGGCCATTAGGTGGGCAATGGTTTAACGTGATGAAACCCATAAAGTATGGGTCCTTAGCTATGGCCTTGGTGGTGGAGGTATGAAGCATTTTTGATTTGTCTGAGGATTGTTGGAATCACTGCCTGATAAGTAGCAGATAGACTGTGCCTGATCCCTCTACTTCTGCTGAGAGAGGGGTTGGGGTTTTCAATACTCACATGAAATTCACAATAGAACATGAGAAAGCAACTGAACCAGATGCTATTCTTCTTCCAGCATCTAATAAGGCCTTATATTAATAATAACCTTTGAAATGCAGAGAGGGACTCTGTGGATCATCAAGCTCAGCCCCTCTCAAGGAAGTACAGTGGGGAACTGAACTCCAGTCTTAACCTCTGGGTCCACAGCCAGATGCCTAAACCACTGAACTATCCAGCAGTTCATCTCCATAACTGTATAAAGAACAAAAGGCTCCATGCACACTACAAAAAGAAGCTGCCTCAACAGTACTAAGGTAAAGATGTTACACCTATTTGGGACTAGTTAATTACAACCCAGTAGTTATTAATAACTGCCTTTTTAAAAATTCTTCTTCATTTTCAGCTAATGGAATGTGAGGGGGTGGCACTTTGACTTACTTTTAGCTGAAACATTAACAACAGTCGTTTAATGTCTTTTACTGGAGATGTCTGGAGCAATGTGCCCTTTCTCAGAACAGTCACCATGACAGAAAACAGTAAGGTCATTTTTATAAAAACTTCCCTGACCTTTATATTGTTTCCATATTAATTAGCTCCTGGCTCTTCAACTACACTTTTGTTTGCTGATTTGGAAAAGAAGTTGACATTCTAATACACCAAATGTTTTACTTTCATCATCTGGTTCCTTTGTGAAATTAAACAATGGAATCTCAGGGACATGTAGCAGAGTTGACATGGCTGACCTCTTCTAGAGCTGTCAAAACCACCAATTTAAATTTGTATGTGAGGCACATTTTGTGGCAGATTAAAAATGAAAAAGGAGAGAGAGAGAGAGAGAGAGAGAGAGAGAGAGAGAGAGAGAGAGAGAGGCAAGTTCAATATATGGGAAAGATTGCCTTCCAAAATTAAGTTGCCTGTAGAATCCTTAAGACACAAGATTGCCAAACAATTTAACTGGTCCTACTCTAGTTCTGACTTGCTTAAGCATAGTCAGTCACATCTTGAGTAGGCTTACTTGAATCAGTGGAACTTACAGAGGAGTTAACTTGGCAAATCTCCACTGTTTCAATGAGCCTACTCTACTTTGACTTAATATGTTAAGCAAGAGAATTTCAGACAATGAATTGGTTTTAACTACAGTGTTGTGCGTATCTCAGACACTGCTTTCTTCAACAAAACTCTGACCTCAACAAACCATTTTTTTCTTCCATCAGACAAAAAATGTAGCCATTCTGGATTGGCAGACTGAATGGTTTGCACTGGCTAACCACTTCACCCATGGCCAACATGTTTGTGGACTAAATCCATGAATGTTCAATATCAGTTGGCAAAATTAAAGGGGAAAATGACAACAAGAGAAGGAAACAATAAAATATTGGGTCATTTTGAAGTCTAAAAGATTTGTTTCAGCGTGAGCATCTGTGGATCCAAGTCCACATTTAAAATAGCCCACAAGGTCTTCCTTGGCCTCCTAATCTGCTGCCAGCAGCGGTGTGTTCAGAAAAAAATGTCCACCCACCTGTGCACATGCATGCCTCCACCCCAGCCCCTCTTCATTAGGAAGGAAGGAAGGAAGGAAGGAAGGAAGGAAGGAAGGAAGGAAGGAAGGAAGGAAGGAAGGAAGGAAGGAACCAGTCCCTGCTGCCAGCCCCTCCTCCTGCAGCAGAGGCCAGGCCGGGCAGTGATTGCTGGGCAATGGGCACAACTAGGGCACGATGAGACCTTGCGTGGCCACCTCTTTCCTTTTTCTTCCACTTCTACTTCCTCCTCCTCCTCCTCCTCCTCTTCCTCCTCCTCCTCCTTCCCACCACCACCTTCCTCCTCATTCTCCTCTTCCTGCAACTGAAAGCCAGGCTTTTTTTGCTCCCCTTCCCGCCTCCCCTCCTCACCTGCCCAGATGTTTGGTCTGGATTTCTTTCCCTACCTGCTGCCGTGATGCCCCACCCCTTTGCTGGGCTCCTCTGTAGGGCTAAGCTGAAGTGCTTGGGCATGTAAAGTAAATCACCCAGATGTTCAGAAGCTCCAAGAGCCGACCAGGTTGATGTTCAGAAGCTCCAGAATTAGAATGTGGGCCGTTCAAAGTTGGAGAGCCCTGGCCTATATAAACACATAGCTCAATGTTATACTCTGTATATCTGAAGATGTAGACTATAATCCAAAAAACTCAGCCTCAGTCCTAAAAGTTCTTACTCCCTGTATCATCATCTTATCTTTTGCTGATATAAAGGTTTGGGGAATTGGTCTCAATTGGCAGTGAAAAATATCCAATATGCAAAAGGAAGGGGGTACCACTCATGATAGTGATGCACTTCGCCACACCCTTCCCTCCAGCAGGCAGAGAAAGTGGAAGATGTCCAGCTATCTTGCTCCAACTAGCTTTGCAATGATACTATGCTGTATGGTATTAATTAGGATAATATGTCATTATTCTCTACCTCCTAGAGAGAATGTATTGATTGTTGCCAACTGCTAGGATAGGAAATCTCCATGATAATAAATCTCAATCTAAGTTATACTGATTTTTTTAAAAGGTGAGCTGGGTTCAGGGAAAAATTCTGGGGATTTTTTTACCTTATAGAAGCCCATAATTTCTGCCCTACGTAATCCCCATTCAGCACACTGAAAAAAAGGATACTTTCCTTCCTTGACATACCTTCATAACACTATAACCAGTGAATCCATTTCTCTCAGCTGTTAATTAATTAATGCTTATCACCTATCAATTCAGACTCCACTGTACCTGTCAGTTAAGGAAAGCTTTAAGAGCTGGCTATTCCCACGCATGAGCAATCAAATCTTTTCAGAATCATTACAGATTTCAGTACTGTTACGTGTCCTTCTGAATTTGCATGTACTGTCTCTTCATTTTTACTGAAAAGTAGCATTGATATATTAATTCTGCTAGGGTTCAGCCAATGGGACACAATATGAAAAGCAAAGCAGCTGGCATTAAAATTCTGTGTGATGGGATTTGGGGTTTCTTTCATCTCAACAAAGGAGGCCAGGATTTTGTCAGGATATTCTCTCTTTGGTAACTTAATTTTGACAAGCCCTGTTACTTCTGAGAAGTTCATCACATTTTAAAAATATATGTTAATTGAATAAAAATGAAGTTATTTTCCTTCTTTAAATGATCCCTTTCAACCTTTCATTTCCTCTCCTTCAGTTGTTCATAAATTTAAACACGTGAACCAAGAATTGAAAGATGTTATTGGGTGAGGAATTTGCAAAGCTTGGGATTTTACTTAAAATTAAAAATAAAGCAGCTCATTTAGGTTGTTTGTTACTCCTTGTTACTCTTTTGTTACATCGCTCATTAGTAATTAGTAATTAGTAACGAGCTTTCTTTTTTTGTTGATAGATAGATAGATAGATAGATAGATAGATAGATAGATAGATAGATAGATAAATTGAAAAATGACCATCAGCCCCAAACACTTCAAAAGTAATGTTTTAAATGCAACACACAAACAACACTCATTGTGACAAAAAGCAGCAATATCCGTAGCTCTTATGCCATTTCTTAAATGCAGTTTTGTTGATAGTAGGGATGGGCACCTTACCAAAAAAAGAACACACGGTTATGTCATTTTGTAAGCTTACAAAACAAAATGAAACAGCAAAAAGTGTATTGTCAAGAAATGAAACAAAACACATTTTTTGTTTCAGAAATGAAACAATATGTCCTTGCCTCTTGATCCAGCCATCTTGAGAACAGGAGGTTTATTTTTAAACTGATTGATTTGTTTTTCTTTCTTCCCAGGCCTCAGCTGTTGAGATAGCTTATCTGATCTTAATCTGCCTGGCGCAGCTAGACAGGAGCTGAGTTCTTCCCTTCCCTGGCTATGTCTGCAAATTGATTTAAACTTATTGTTTTGCTTGTCTTTCCCAATTAAGTAGGACTGTGGAGGTTTATTTTTTAAAACACATATTTTCCTTCCTCCCGCTGATCAGCTGTTGAATTTATCTCTCCGATCTCTCTGTGCAGCAGCTAGCCCTTAGGTTTCCTGCTTTTTTACAGAGGGTTCTTTGTTTGGAAGGTTCATGGAGGGTCTTTGTTTTAGGGCAGTGGGATCCCTTTTAAATAAAAGAAAGCTCCCCATTATTTATAGCTTTACAAATCATTTTGTTTTGTGACAAAAATTCTTTTAAAAATCCATTATTAACTAAATGAAACAAAATGAAGACTGAAACAAAACAAAACAAAACAAAACAAAACACTATATTTCTATTTCGTGCCCATCTCTAGTTGATAGCATTGTTGCGCTGAAGTACAATGGTAATATTTGCAATGCTCTTTTTGCACATCGATAGTATTTTTCCTCATTCTCTAAATGAATGTGATTAAAATGTTAATACATGCAGCACTTTCACTATTTTTTTAGCAACGTTGGGCACTTTGTGTTGCTATAAAAACTAAAACTGGGCACAGCTATAATTTTGCAATGGAAATTAGCAATGATGCCTTGCTTTCCATTGAGAAAGCATTAAAAGCCACATTCTGCCACCTAGTAATCTCATTGTCCCTTTGCTTTCTCTCCTACATATCCATCATGCAGTTCTGGGCATGAGGAGCTCCTTGCCTTGTATAACAACAGAGTGCTCCAAATCAATGTGACATTTGGGGTCCACTCTCTGAATTTATCCCTAAATCTAGAAGCGAAAGACAAGACTTTGCTCTTCCCTGCTCAACTATGGAAACTCACAAGGGGCAATGAAACTGGTAAAATACCTCGCCAGCCTTGAAAACTCTACTAGGATTGCTATAAGTGGGTTCCAACTTGATGGCGCTTAACAAATGACACACCAAGTATCTTAACAAATGTCAAAAAAATCACAACCTGAGGCAGGAAAACAAATATTTTGCCTGATGCTGATAAAGTGGTCATTATATCACTACTACTTCAGAACTTAAATTGTGGTCATTGTACCATTACAACAACATCAGAGCTTAAACTGTTGTTAAAGTGGTTTTCCCTCTGCTCTAGTGTCTACTATAAAGATAAACTGTGAATCATCATCAATTTTCATAGCATAATATCCCCCAAGAATTTTATCCTTTGAAGATGTGTCCTATGTGCAGCCTCTTTATTTGAAATGGGAAACTGGCAGAATAGCCCATCTTGTGCCTGAAAGCTGTGGAAACTCTTAGACAAAATATGTACACAAGAACATCATCATTTGGATGTCTTCCATCTATCTTCATGCCATAGGAGCTGATTCTGAAATTACCATCATAAAAGAAAAACCACTGGGCTATTTCATTCAAAAAGGTTTTCCCACAGGTCCATGAGTGATTTGCATACCTCATTTCCTAGGAATCTCCTATGTGATCCTTTTTCAGCAAGCTGCTTACTTGAGTAATCTGTCTAGAGCTAAGTACCACTTTAGCTCATGTTAATGGACTGCCTTCTCAATGTTAAGTAGCTGATATGTGGATGTTCTCTCATCTGTGAGCATTTACATATGTAACAACGAGGACCTGGAATTGGTAGAGTCTGTTCTTTTGTCTTGTAATACTTATGGTACAATTGAGCAGTCAGTGATTGCTGGTCTGCCATACTCTCTTCCTGGCCTGGATGTCCAGTCCTGTTCCAAGTTTCAGCTATGAGATAAACACCCAGCAGTACAGATAGTTATTCCTGAATTTCTGTTGATTGCAATGAGAGTCAGAAGAAAAATAATGAGTGCTGGTATATTTCTATATTTGTATGCTACAGTTCTTCAAATTATATTACTTTGTATATTTGTTCTGTTGACCATAATAAATGATGCATATAAAAGCAGGAATTTTCTCATCACCAGAATCCTTGAATTTAAAACAAAGCATATGCTTTTTTAGTGACTCGGGAATAATCCAGATGTTCCTGAAAAACGAGATTGCCATCCTTCAAACTCATGTTGAAATATATTTGCTAGTCTGTTCTAGTTTTTACTAGTAACCCTGCATTGCAGAGGCATATTATCCCACGTCCCCTTGGATGTGCTCGAAAGTGCTCTGTGATGCATATCTTAAAATTGTTCCCCCACGTCCATCACACTTTAAGAAAAATAAAGTGAGACCACATTCCCCGAAGCACGACTCAGCATGTTTTACAAATACCTGGCCTCGGGGGTTGTGAAATCCTTGTCGCTGTTCTGGTGCAGATTTTAAACTGGAACACGAGCCCATGGGAAGTTGTTAAATCCAAAGCAAAGCCCAAGGCAAGGCAGAGGCACCAGAGCCAAGGCTTTTTGGGGAGGGGATCAGGCTGGAAGCTGCCATTGCCGCTGCTCTAGCAGCCTCTTTCTGCAGGCCCCCTTCAGCCCTTTCCGATCCCCCTGGCTGTCCACTGATAGGTGATCAGGAAAAACCAGCCAGCTTTGGATCCCCCAAATGCAAAGCCCGGTTCTCTTCCTCCTCCTCCTCCTCCTCCTCCTCCTCCTCCTCGTCCAATTGTTAGCCCTTGAATTTATTGGTTAAAACCTCACTGGAGAGAACGAGTGAGAACTTACAACCTTCCGTGCCCATTTGTGTGCACTGGCTGCCGGCTCCACAGCTCATCGTGGTCTTCTTGCTCACCAGCAGAATCACGGGCACCGTGAAGGACAAGAAGGAAGGAGCTCAAGAGAGATGAGGATGCCTTTAAATTATACCATGGCTTTTTATTAAAAAGAGAAGGCGGGGCCAGCAATTGCCTGCATGGACGATAGCTGAAAGTCAATATATCGGTAAACCAACAGTATGCAAATGAAATGTTGATGCGGACCTCGTACATGGGGTCACATAAGATACAGAACATTAAAATGCATCGGTGGGGATGCATTTGCTGCGTTTTGTACCATGTGACCAAAACAAAATAAAATATACATTTTACTTTGATGCTGTTCAATGTTGATGTAGGGTAACAGCCTGGCTCAGTGTGCTAACCATCAGATCCTTTTGGCCATAGCATTTCCCTTTGCTGCATTTCTTTGGCTCAATTCTGCCTTCTTCTATATTCATCCAACAGCCAGGAGATGGATTTCAATGTCAGCCTGGGACGTTGCTTCTCTAAGTACTATCCACTGCCCACTCTATCTCATAACCTGTTTATCAGCAAGCTGTGTGTTGGCATTTGGTAAGTTTTCAATGTGGCTAGGGAAAATATCTGCAAATATTAACATATCAATCACACTTGCTTACCCTGCACTATGGTGAAGTATTTGCATGTATGGGTCAACTGTGATTTTAACATATAACCTTTTCAACTTTTCCAGTCTACATATTTATTAAGATCATTAATCATTTCCCAGCATTTTTCGAAAAGGTCATATTGAGACGTATATTAAAAAAACATTGTGTTATTTTTAAATATATTTTTAAATCCAATCTGTCAAAAAATAAAAGCAAACCAACTAATATCCAGAAATCATTCCTTAAAATTGACTCCACTGAAAAATGCTAAGCAATATTTTCCGTATTGTTGTGATGGGCAGCCAACAGCTACCAGCTAGATGTGTCTCCAGAATGTTATCACCTCTAGTTCGGACTAAGACAGGAACAGGAAAATATTATGAAGAAAGGTTTGTGTGAAAGTGATTTGATAGAGAGAGCAAGCATGCCCAAGTCAAAGAAAATGAAATAAAACAGTTGAATGTGTTTCAGTTTAACTAAAGAGATGTGACAAGGCCTTTTCAATTGGCCAGACTGATTCTTAGTAAATATTTATTAAGATAGCATTGCCTGTTGAAAAAAAATATACATCTCTGGGTAGGTCAACAGAGTCTAAAAAGATATGTCCATTCTTCTAATCTAAAACAATAGATTTTGTGAGAGTTGAAAAATACTGTATGTCTGAAATATGAATGAATCGGAATATTTGAATGAATCGGAATATTTAGAAATTGTAACAACTTTCATACTTTATCATGAATCTATGTTTACTATTTTAGAAGTAGGTCAAGGCTAGGGAACCCATTGCTTTCCAAATGGGCCTGGACTCCAAATCCCATCAACCCCCACCAGCATGGCCAGTTGTGAATGATATCAGCAGTAAAGCTTCATTAGGATGTGGAGGGCTGGTCTAGGGGTTCATCATTAATGACATCCATATTTGTTTTGCATGAAGTCTATTTCTTTAGACATCTATATCCTGGTAAAACCTTTGACCTCTTGGCATTGTCACAGAGGTCCCCAACTTAAGCAAAGGAAGAATAGAAAATGGTTGTCTTCCTAATTTATGAATAAACATCTGATTTTTCATAGCCATAGTCCATTATTCTGTATTGCCTTTCACTTGTCCAGGTTGGGAAAAGGTCAGGGATAACTAATAAATGGACATTCAGGCCCATGATAATGGTAAAGGTATAGTAATATATCTCCGCACCTTGACAAACACAAGAGGTAACCTTTACATTCGGTACAGTGCTGGAGTCATAACAGACCAGAGTCTTTTAATAAAACCTGGAGAGGCAATTGTGATCCTCCAGATATTTTGGGGTTTTCACCACTGGTAGCTAGAGATGACAGGAACTGTAGGGTAGAAACCCGTAGAGGAAGGGAACTTGACATGAGAAATTTTAGAGTACTACTCCTTTCACTGTTTGCCTCTCTCCAAACATTGGGATTTAGCAAGACCCACTGTGCCTCTCAAAAGAAGAGCCAGCCTGCTTGGCCTTGGGCAAGCTGCATTCCCAGGATGTCCCCAGATGAAGGGAATGGTTAATCACTTCTGAGGATTCTGTACATGAACAACCTGAGTATATATGCTTTTCTTATCAATTGCTGGCAATGCTCACATTTTCATTAATATGTGCTCCAAAGATGCCTCAGGATGCTATTGGGGGTGATCACACATATCTTCAGTTATATATTTATTTTATTTATTATTGAATTTATATCTCGCCCATCTTCCCAAGGGAACTCTGGGCGGCTTACAGGAGGCTGAACAAATCAGCGACATATCATCGAACAAACAACAAAGAACAAATGAAACAAACAAGACAATAAAAATGTTGGCATCTATATAAAAAAACTAAATCACTCAGGTGAAAAGCACCTCATTATTAGGCTATCTTGCTGCAGATGGCGGGAGGAAAAAAGAAAAAAATTAAACTTAAACTTGGTCACCAAAGGCCTCGCAGAACAGGATGGTTTTCAGCTCCCTGCAAAAGGCCAGCAGGGACTCTGCAGAACACACTTTGCTGGGGAGGCTGTTCCACATTGATGGGGCAGCCACCGAGAAGGCCTGATTGCAGGTTGAAGTTTTTTGGGCCTCTCGGGGGGTGACGACCCAAAGCGAGTGCACTCGCAACTGCCAAACTGGTCGGGCCGAAGTTGATCGCTGGGTGATCTGCTCCGCCAGGTAGTCAGGGCCAAGCCATGGAGGGTTTTATACACTAAAACCAAGACCTTGAATCTGATCCAAGATGCAACGGGCAACCAATGCAGGCGGGCCAGAACTGGGGTGATGTGGTCATGACGATGTGCACCAACCACAAGCCTGGCTGCCACATTTTGTACCCGCTGCAGACACCGGAGGAGAGTCAAGGGCAACCCCATGTAGAGGGTGTTGCAATAGTCCAACCTCGAGATCACCAGCGCTTGGACCACTGTTCTCAGGGAGTTGTTGTCTAGGTACGGGCGGATTTGGGCAATTTGGCGAAGATGGTAAAAGGCGGTCCGGGTCACAGCAGCCACCTGGGCATTCAAGGATAGTGCCAGATGCAGAACCATGCCCAGATTCCAAACCCTGTCTGCCAGCTGAAGGGAAACACCCTCCAAACTGGGGAGAGGGCCTCTGTATCCAGATGGAGAACTCCCGAAGAACATCATCTCGGTCTTCTCGGGGATGAGCCTGAGCCTGTTGGCCCTGGTCCAAGCCATGACCACCTCCAGGCACTGGTCAAGAGTCCAGACAGCTTCCACTGCAGAGGTGGAAAAGGAGAGATAGAGCTGCATGTCATCAGCGTACTGATGACAACAGACTCCAAATCTCTGAAGGACCCCAGCCAGCGGTCTTATATAGATGTTGAACAGCATGGGGGAGAGAGACGAGCCCACATGGGAGTGTTCACGGGTCCGACAACTCTCCGCCATGCTGCACATACTGAAGCCGACCCTCCAAGAAGGACCGGAGCCAACTTCGAACAGTGCCTCCGATACCTACCTCAGAGAGCCGGTCCATTAGGATACCATGGTCGACGGTAGCGAAGGCTGCTGACAAATCCAGGAGAACCAACAGGGTAGAGCAACCCCTGTCGGCTGCCCGGATTAGGTCATCTTGCAGCGCGACCAGAGCTGTCTTGGTCCCCCGGCCAGGCCTGAACCCGGACTGGCAAGGATCAAGGCACCGCTATTCCTCCAAATATGACTGAATCCGAATCGTGGCCACCCTCTCGATAACCTTGCCCATGAAGGGGACGTTGGCAATTGGATGATAGTTCACCAGTTGGTCCGACGCCATGCCCATTTTTTTCAAAATGGGCTTTACCACCGTCACCTTCAAACAGGAGGGAAAAAAACCCTCGCTGAAGGAGGTGGTGGCAATCGCATATGCCCATTCTGGCATACTCCCTCCGGCAGCTTTTATGAGCCATGATGGGCAAGGATTGAAGGGGGTGGATGTGGGTTGGCAGTGGGCAATTGCCCTGGAGGCCTCCAAAGAAGAAACAGGCCCAAACTCAACCAAACGAGGAGAGCGAGGGGGTACAGCGACAGGGGATGGCGAGGGAGGGCTAGTGTAACCGGATTCGAAGCCAGCCCGGATGGCCTCAATTTTTGATCTAAAAGACGGCAAAATTCTCACTACTGAAATCAGTAGGAGGAGGCCTTTCCAGACTAGGATTGGTGAGGTCTCAAACCACCCGGAAAAGTTCCACCTGGCGGTTCGAGGCCTCATCAATTCTCAGGGAGTAGTAAGATGTTTTAGCCTCCCTGATCGCTCGAGAGTAGCGCCTAGTCTGGATAACAACTGCATTCTTATTGAACACCATCCGGCTTCATCTCCAGCTGCTCTCCAGCCTCCTCCGCTCCTTCTTCATCACTCTTAACTCCGCCGTAAACCACGGCAAAGGTCGAGCTCTGCCGCAGAGGAGGCACTTGGGGGCGATATGGTCAATGGCACAGGAGGCTGTTTCAAACCATTGGTCAGCTGTAGCCTGGGCCAAATCACCAGCCAAGCCACCAGGAAGCTCCCCGAAGACTTTACGGAACCAAACGGGGTCCAGAAGCCTCCGGGGGCAGGCCCAAACAAGGGGCTGATGGTCCCCGTGGGGGGGTGCGATTGACAGGGAGAAAGACAACAGGTGATGGTGTGACCATGACACAGGTAGGGAGACAATGTTCCCCACCTCCAGACTAAAATCCCCCGACATGGAGGTAAATACCAAGTCAAGGGTATGCCCAGACCTCTGGGTAGGACAAAAATATGCTGGGATAGACTCATGGAGGCCATGGACTCCATGAATTTCAGAGCTGTGCCAGACAGTCCATTGCCAGTGTGCACATTGAAGTCTCCAATGACCAAAAGCCGGGGGACTTCAACAGAGCCGCCACGATGAACTCCGAGAGCTCTGGTAGGGATTGTGCTGGGTTGCGGGGAGCACGGTAGCCCAGCACAATACCAAATCTATCCCGCTGACCTACCAACAGGTGAAGGCATTCTAACCTCGGACTAACCAACGTCAAGTTGTTACCTACCTAAATCCTACTCAATTCTTACCAATCCAGTTTCTATCAGCATGCTTGGAGAGTAACAATTATTCCTTTTGGTCTCTCTTGTCACTTTTCCACAAAAATAACGATGTGTTTGGAGGTAGACACTCCTATTCGTATATAGACTCTAAATGAGCAAAAATCCAGATTTTATTGGATTCAGGCCTTCGTGTAGAAGTTTCATGGGAGCAGGAGTTTCTTTCCCACCATCACAGCAATCTCCAGGTGAAGAAAGAAATAGAAAGGGGAATGTTGCTTCTCTCTAAGCATGATGCCAACAAGCAGGTAGGTAACAGCTGATTAAAGCACTTAAAAATAACTCCTCTGAGCCCTTTGGAGAAAAGCCGGATATCCAAACTTGCAATTTAGTAAAAATCAAAATCCCATTAAACTGTGTATTGGGTTAAGCTAGTTTTGCTCACTAATTTGACAGTGAGAAGAAATGGTTCACGAAATGGGACTTTGCCTTGGTTTCTGTATGACAAAGTAGCAGTGATTGGATTGAGCAAGGTCAACCCAAAAAGTGCAGAGCTTCCAAACTGAGACATTTTCAATTCCCTTCAATAAGCTGCTTGTTTTGCATATTCAATCTACTGTATTTGCTTTTCTCGTGCAGTTAACAAATTAATTTGCATCATTTGCAAGAGATCAAAGTACTTTATCCACAATAAGTAGCATCTCCGTTTACCAATTTAGAACAAAATATATCTCCTGATTGGTAACACTCCCCTTTGATGTTCATTACCCATATTCTCTGTTCTTTCTGATCTTTCTTACATTTTCTTTTCTGTCTTTCCCAGTAATGGGAAAAATAGTTCACCAGTTGCAATATTAGTGCCATGCTTGAATTTTCTGTGTTGTGCTGAATTTGATGAGTGAGATCTGTGACTGTATTATTTACAACTGCTAATGCAACAAAGCCATCATAAAGTAAGAGCACATTGTTAAATGATGTGCATGAAAGCTAAATAATTTAAAATATCTTTAAAATAATTAAAAGCTATAATCCTGAGTAGAGAGATACAAATCTATCAAGCCCATTTCTCCCCACCCTGAAGACTGTTCTGACTTGGATATTTTGGGAGTAAAAAAATCCACAATTATTTTTCTGTATATTTTTCAAAGGGAAACATTTAGATTTGTGAGATCTGAATGGTTAATTTACTAAAGTGCATGTGTGTGCACTTTCAAAATGCACACACTATTCTTGAGCATTTGTCAAATAGGGACACTCTGTCAAATGCTTATTTTTCTTTCATAGAATGCATTATAATCCTGGAAATATATGGAATTTCATCTACACATTACATCCATCTTCATGTTTGATATTGGTTGAAGAGATTGGGTAAATTCTACAAACATACACAGTGTGATGGGGTAACTAAGCCTTAAATATCAACAGAAGGATTCTGCTGTCTTTGAAAGGCTTTACTAAATCACCCTGACAGCCAAAAGTAATACAAAGATAATTAAATATATAGTTAACATAAGCATATGCAGTAGACATGGGCACGACCAGAAAAAATGATGTTTCGAGTTTTCGCTTGTTGGAAGGGGTCCGTTTCGGGTCGTTTCTGTTTGTCACGAAATTTTTCAAAAATTTGTTGTTTCCGTTTGTCATTTGTTGTTTGTCATTTCCACCGTGATTTAGCGCGATTTGACTTCCCAGAGCATGGGGCATCCCGCAATCAGGGCTGGCACTAGGTGTTTTTGCACCCTAGGTGGGTGGCGGGGTGGGTGGTGGGGGGAAGGTGCGGGGGGGCGGCGGCGGGGGGGGCCATAGGCTGGCGGCGGCCGCAGGCGGGCGAGTGGGCAGGCGGCAGCACGGGCCGCAGGCGGGTGGCAGGGTGGGCGGACGGGTGAGTGGGCAGTTAGGATATCACTTAGGATAGAGGTTCTGTTCTTGGCTTGCACCCCAAATGTGTCTGTGTGCAAGCAAACTGAAGAGAAAATAAATGGTAGTATATAATATATTTTTAAAATAAATCCACACCTCCCACTCCCAGTCGAACCTCCCCCTCTATCCAATATCAGAAAAAAATCCTCACAAACTGTCAGAGAAGAAATAAAGAATAAACTGCTATTCCCTTCAGCAGACAAAGCTGCAGGGAATCAAAGAAATTATTTTCTAAATTCAATTCCCTCCCTGCCTGCCTAACTTAAATCCTAAAGCCTCCAGCCTCCCTCCTCAATCTCGATCGGATCACACCAGCACCAGCAGCCAGCCCTCCTCCCTCAACCACATCCATACATCCGACTGTGATTTCTGGAAGGTGCCTCGGCTTTTTATGCCCTCCGAGACATCCAGAAGTGTCAGTCAAAAACCTGGCGATGCCATTGGTGGAATGGTTCAAACAATTTGCATGGTCCCATCCCATGCCCAGCCCAAATGGACAGGTCTAAAAAAATAAAAAATAAAATAAAATAAAATCAATACGACGTTTTATTGCTATAAAAAAATCCCACTGCTGCAACTATTAAAATTCAGGCATTTAAAATAAACAAATTTCACATGTTTCTGTGGTGATTTGGTGTGTTTTTTGACCACGATTTCAAAAGAAAAAATTGTGGTCGCCAATTTGGATCCCACCACCACCACATGGCATGGCGAGACAATGATGATGACCCCCCCAGCCTGGTGCAAGCAGCCCAGGACAGAAGAAGAGGGGGAAGGCCAGGGACCCCCCAGAAACCACCCCTCTGGTAGGTGGCAAAGCCTCAGGCAGGCATATTTTCGCCTGCTTTTTTGGCCGGGAGTTGGGGTTTTTTTTAAAAAACTTTTAAAAACTTTTTCTGTGCTTCACATTGTGCGATTGCTGCGATGCCACAAACGGAAACAAAAAACCCGACCAAATTTTTCTTTTTTCGGTTCGAGTTCGAGTTCTGATGGCTTAATTATCGTTACCATTTCCGTTACGTAACGGAAACGGAAACCGAAAACGGAAATGACAATTTCACCGAGTCGTGCCCATGTCTAATATGCAGTATAGATTTCTGGAAATCAGCTGCTACAGATGATAGACTGAGGCATGTCTGTTGCAAACAGGAAGCTAGTGCATGTGATGTCAGTTTACTACCAATCAGAACAAGAAGTACAGTGATTTATTGGAAAGATAATTTCCTGAAGTGTTTTTGAAACATCTGACTGTCCACAAGCTTGCCACTTTTGCATTTTGCTGTTTAGTTTAGTTTTGCTTTTTGATTGCTCATCAGGAGATCAACATGGCACTCTGGAAACCCTGCATGCCTGGAGGGAAAACACAGAAAAAGCAGAAAACACACATTTGCTTTAACATGTGACTTGTCCTTCTGTTTGCATAATGAAAGAGTAGACCAGGACATTTTGACTTACCCAAGTATTCTGTTAAAAAGCTGAATTTCACAGGATCCCCTATGTGATCTCCCTTTCCGGCTATTTGCAGGGGACAGGAACAACAGCTGAGCCAATTTCCCAATATACAGATGAAACAACAGCCCCATGGACTGTAGCAGAACAATATTTTATAAGCAGAAACAGATACAAATCCATGGTATTAATGATATGGGCCAGAGACAGAATTCCTGAATCCAGAAACAGTGGGAGAAACTACTACAGTACTACCCCTGTAACCACTTATTTGGTATCCACTGATTCAGTTATCCATGATTGGCTGCCAAAAATAATTAAATAATTCGTTGTCATGAATCGTTGCCGCAAAGCAAGTTACTGTTAAAAATAGGTGCTACAAAGCAAGTTACTATCGCTAATAGCAGCCACAAAACAAATTGCCGTGGCAAGTAGCTGCCACAAATCACTCAAAAATGTGGCTCCAGATCGCTCTGATTCGCACACTGCTGCAAATCACATTTGATTTTGGGAGGTGGCATTTGCTCTTAGGGCGATTTTACACAACCCCTAAAATCTGAGGCAAAGGGCTCCCAGATCTGGAGCTTAAAATTGTTTAACCACCAGCTCCGGATTTTTTAAAAATTAAGTACAACCACGCCCACCTAAGCGTGTCCCAGCACATTTTCCAAGTACCTGGTCTCCAAAGGTGAAAAATTTCTGATGCGGATGTAAAGCAGTGAGTGCCGGGCTCGCCTCACCTTGTGTTTGGATTTTTTTTTGCCCCCCCACCCCTTTAAGAGACTGGAAGAGATTAGAATGCTTCCCGGGGCAGCTCCCGACAGCAGAGCGGAGGTGAGCCTGCATTTTTTCTCCCTTTTTTTCTCCCTCCCCTCATGCAGACAGGAGCAAGGGAGTGCGGAGGGTGGGAACACAGGAAGAGTGACAAACCCCAAGATCTCTGGTCCAAATTTAAGTTGCCAGCAGATCTTAGGGGTCATGTAAAAGCGCCCTTATCCATGGATTTTGGTATCTGCAAGGAGGCCCAGAACCAATCCCCCACCAGATACAGGGGCACTACTGTATTCACTTTTTCACAACAATAAACATTTCCCTAGTAGATATACACCTTGTGAACATCTGAGGGAATTTTGCCTTCAGAATCAGATTGATTGCCTTAAACATGGTAGTTAAGAAATGAAATGTAATACAGTGACCATGAGGATGCAAATCAGAACAAGTAAAAAAGAGATGCCATCTTTTAGTTTTTAAAAAAGCCCCATGGGATTCGTGTGGTGCTTATGTACAAATGTCAGGCTATCCTTCAGAAGACCAATGTTGGAATCCCTATATGTGCTCTGCAGGGCTGCCATGACATTCTGAGGAGGCAGCCAGATAGTGAAAGATATGCCTTGCATGCAGAAGCTTCTAAATTCAACCCCCGGCCCTTCCAGTTATGGCTGACAAAGACCCCTGTCTGAAGCTCAGCACTTTAGAAACAAGGCAAGGGCCCATTGAAACTCTCTGTAATGTATTTGTGGTCCTGAATATTATATTTTTTTTTTTAAAGCCACACATTTTATTTAGTATGGACAATTAGAGAAAATGTTGCTTGATGAATTAAAATATCTAGACATGACAAGAGCAACTCTGGTTAATTGAGTCAGTTGGCAAAATCATACACAAATTTGACCCAGATATTGCATGGTACTTAACTGGCAATTCTTCTTTAAAGTGCTTGATGCTCCAGAAGCATTTAAAAAAAATATTGGCAAGCATTACAATTCTAATACACAGAGCTGGCTCATAAATCTGCTTGTACAAGCTAATCTTTCCAATAGTACATCTTTTCAGTGAATATCCCATCAGTTTTGTTCCTAATGTTGGAATGCCATATTTCCTTTATTGATCTCCAATTACGGCATTTTGCTAAGCTGTTGCTTGCTGAGGTTTACACAGCTCTTTAACAACCAGGTTTCATCTCAATCTTCAAACATCAGTGACATTTCTAGAAGATGTTTTCATGAAATTTCCCCTTGCTCCCTCTCTCTGAGAAAGCTGCCATTTAGTGGCTAATACAGTCTTTTTAAAAGATAAACTCAGAAGACTGAATTCGCCTTTGATCCTCTACACATATTAATGAAAGCAGTATATTTAGAGATGTGCTTGCATTTTCAAAGTTTCTGACAATCTGAGTCTGAGTCTCAAGGCATTGAGAATTTACATAAATGGTTTGAATTTCCAAAATCTCCAAATAAACATCAGCATCTTGAAGATTAATTGGAACTTAAGTGACACAGGAGAGAGAAGCATCAAAATTCTAATGATTTAAGCATGACTTCCTTTTTTAAAAAGCCATTGAGATGACTCACACAGAAGAGTATGTCTTCAGAGTAAGATAACAGATTTGAAAAGTTGACTCAGGGAATTAAAATGACTTATACAGATAGCAGTTTTTTTCGGAAAAGAAAAGAAAAAGTAAAACCCACCATGTTTGACGTCACTTTCACAGTCATACTTGGTAACAAGATAGGATTAGTTTTTTCTTTTTCTCATTAAAAAAAGCAGAAGCAAGATGAATTTTTAAAAAAAAACACCAAGCAAAGACCCAAGTAATGGGTTTTAGGTACATACTTACAAGATCTTCTGTTTTTCTCAACTGCATGTGAGATATTAAAGCATGCTAGAAGAAAATTTGGGAAAAAATACTTTTTGGATTACCTCTTGCATAATCTTCCCATGGCTATACATTATAGTCCCAGAAGCTAATATTTCTAAGATATACTTGGGAAATAGCTTTGGCAGGCTGAAAGAGAGACCTATTTGCAGAAGCAAACTTTGAAACATGCTGCTAATTTGTTTGCTTGTCTGCTGTTAACTTTTATGCATTTATTTATTGAACTTCGTCCCCACCCATCTAGTAGCAAGCCGCTACAGTGGGCAATTTACAACAGAAATTGTTTTGGAGTGTGTGTGTGTGTGTGTGTGTGTTTTTCCTTAAACGCCACTGCATGTCACACCAGCCCTCTTGCCTCTGTCAACAACTGAAATGTGGCCAACAGTAACAAAGGTACACTAGAGCGTCATTTTTCATGCATAAAGCAAAACAAGAAGTAGCGAGCCAGAAGGAGCCAATCTCATGTCATTATTACTGTGCTTCCCTTCATACACATATGGCTGCTTTAGCATTCATGCTGTCTCAGCTGTCTGGCACATTTAATTCTCCCATGAAGCTTCTAAAGCATCTTTTCCACTATTTGCTTTCCCTTAAAATGTCCCCCTGTGTTCCCTAGCTGTGGAAAGAGGAGATCATAAACCCTAAACTACACTTCAAAGGCATATAAAATAAAATATAATGCAGCCACAATGCCCAGACCATTTATTCTGGAATAGTCTCATTGTCTTTAATAGGAGCACTGCAGAATCAACCATTTATGGGCTGTTAGTTTAGAACACCCCATATTGTTTGAGATTGATTCCATTTATGAATGACTTGACTAATATAGTCAATGAGTGCTACATCCAGAACAAGTCATCCTTGTCAGTCTCTGAGTACATACTGCTGCCATTGAGAATGGAAAGTGTTTAGTGTCAAATTATAAAGCAGACCAAAGTTAGTACAGTTAATAATAAAATGGCAAGTTTTCTGACATGTTGACAGATGAGCAAAGTAACAATCAGTGATGGGCATGAATCAGAAAAATTGTGATTTGTATCAGTTTGTGATTCATCAAGGTTGATAAGAAATTTATGAATTTTTCTTACTAATAAATGAATTGATTTGTCAATATGTTTATTATTTTAAAACCCCATATACTGTTTCTCCAGGCACTTGTAGAGACCTAACTTGCAGGCAAGTTTCTTCCAACTCTCCTTTACAAGTCCTTCAAACTTGGTGAAGATCAGGCTTTTAAACATCTGAGTTATACACCCACATAATGCCTCTCCCCCCCCCCAGTGTCCTTTAGCAACAGGCTTGGGGAAACTCCGCTACTGTACTTCCTACAGCAACTGCTTTTTCTTTTGAATCGCCTTTTGCTTTCCCCCTGGTCACATGGTCGCCGAAGCGATTCAGCATTCTGCACTTGGGCTTTTTCTCAAGAACCAGTTTCCCCATCTGCACTTTGCTAAACTGCTTTTTGTTCCAATTTTGTCTGACATTTTCCCATTATCTGCTTCTATTTCAGAAATTATTTTTTAGAATAACGTCATGCCGTTATTGTTCCATTCAAAGTAATGTAGCTAATTTTAAATTGTACCCAAAAGAGGAAGTAGAAGGACCAGAGAAGTCGGCAGAAATGATTAAACTGCGGGAGGATTTCTTTTTTGGCTTTTCCGGTGGCAGGATAAGGCATATGGGGGGACCTGGAAAAAAAAGGTGCATTATGTCCACAGTTTGAGCCAAATCGCTTCAAAAAGCAGTCTAGAAATTGGTTTAAAAACCACCACCCCTGGTGGCTGTCGCAAGAAAAACCAACACAGCAGCTGAAAAGGAGTGTGGCCAAGGGGGCTCCATGGAAAAAGTGATTGGAAATGCGGTAAGTGAATTTTAAGGTGATTTGACTTTAAGCAAAAGGTGATTCAAAACCTAAGTGTGGTAGGGCTCTCAGTCTTCCCCAAACTTGTGGAGTTGTACAGGAGAGTCAGAGGAAACTTCCTGGTAAGTTTTGTGTCTCTATGTCCCTGGAGTGAACTTTCCTGAGGAAGTGCTCTAAAATTTATGGGTATATAACCTGGAAATCAAATATCCCATATTTCATAGGACTTTGAGAGACTGTAGAGGGAAAGCTGCCCTGCAATTTTGGTATCACAGGGCAGTCAGGGAAAGCTGTCTTGCAATTTTGGGGGCACTGAATGTCTTGGGGGTCATTTTATAGCAAAATAATTGATTAATCAAAAATTGCTAAAAATTCATCAATCATATTCATCTGTAGTTATTAGGTCATACAAACACAAACTGACAGGTTATCAATTTCTGAACAAATTTTGCAATTCACTTGCAAATTTCCACCCATCTCTAGTACTAAATACAGCGATATCTTAAGCAGAAATGCAGCATGCAAATGGGGCCATGATGTTTTTGTGCACTTTAAAGATTAAGTAGATGAAAGAAAACTAATTAACCTTTGCATAAGGAGAAGCACGTAGCACAAAGGCAAAAAAAAAAAGTAGCAATTTCCCCTTACAGCTATTTGAATGCTAGCCATCACCAAATCTTATGGCAGATAATTTGAAAGGTTTCAGAAATCCTATAAGTGGTCAGATTGCTCAAGGGCAAGCTGAATTGATATTAGGCCGCCCACAGCTGTACTGAACAGTGTCAAATTTTCACATTTTTCATGGAAGTGGGTCTGTACTGCTGCTCCCTCTATCTGATTATGAACTTTGAACAACAAACACTGTGTAATATGTTCCATTTCACATTCAAATTTTAAACATCCATGCACCTCTGCACACTTTCAAGTCTCATGCCTTCCTTCACTGCAGAAACCTGACCCTGCATATGTGCAACGTAATATGAATTTGGGGCTGTGCTCTCCTTCTTGGTTCCAATATGACATTTTCAAGATGGGTGACTAAAACTGTACAATCTATAACTAGCCATTTATCAGCCATCTAGGAGAGGGGAAAATTGTAGGCATCTTTTAGACTAGAGATGGTGACCTAGTGGTCCTGACTGATTTTTGAAAAAAGTATGTGAAAACATTTCTCCCAAGGGAATGAACAGATACTATAAAGTCATCACTGAGCTTTGGGTTTTCCAGATCAAGTTCCAAAGCTCAGATCCCCCTCAACTGTGGTGCCATCACTACACAGGGATAGAGGGTTTATTATGCTGTGTATCTGTGCCCATGAGGGAGCTACATTGTGTAGTCTTTTCTTTAAAGAGTCTTATCAAATCTCAACCCTCATGTTGAAGGAGCATGAATAGTACTTTTGATCTGTTTTTTTTAAAGTTAGTTTGGAACTTGCTGATAGTAGGAAAGAATTTTAGTAGGTCAGAAAAGGGGAGCCCCCCCCCACTCACTGGTGCTTGAAGAGTGGCTCGCTAAAATTTGGGAGCAAGAGACATGGATGAACGTTCAGAATATATACATTTGAGAGACATGCAGAAAATTTTGCTGACAGCCTTGATATATTTAGCTCATGAAAACTAGGTATTATATGGATAAATTTAAGAGGCTTATCCCTGTTTTTAATGAACATCTATTTTAGCTGATTAACACTGCTAGCCTGAGGTTAAAAGCAGAAGGAGTTTCTCATCCTCCCATTGCATGATGAACGCAGCCAAGGGCTGCCAGTGCTGTTGATGAAGCCCAGATATTTTATCCAAACTGTAGTCCTCTATATGTGTGGCTATATCTAATAGGGCTCTTTGGAAACTTGGGAGGGGGGTTCTCAAAGAGAAGAAAAAAGAGATAGTAATGAAGAGGGAGATTGTAGTAAAAGTAACGAAAGCAATGGTAAGGATAATAATAGCGATTGTTATAAAAGCCTCACCCAGATAACAGAAATATATAACTACTCCAGGACTCATGAGTGGCATTTACCCCTCCAGAGTCAAATATGTTTTTGCAGAAGAATGTAAAGGGTTAATGCTGTGGACCAATGATGGAGTGTGGAGGTGGAACCCACATGTTTACAAGGCTCAGTCTGAGGGTCGGGAAAGTCAGAAAAAGAGATGAGAAAAAGAATAGAATAATATTCTAGTTTGGACTTATCTTGGTTTGGAAAGATATTTAGGTGTAGATTTGGTAAAGAATATACAGAAATTAAAAGAATATAAATATAATACATTAAAAAGAGAAATTAAGAATAAAATACAATAATATTCTAATTTGAAATTATCTTTGTTTGGAAGGATTGCATTGATGAAAATAATATTTTTGCCAGATATTAATTTCTTGCTTAGGATGCTGCTGATACAGTTAACATTAGATATATTAATGTTTGGCAAGATTTGATTAATAGTTATTGTAATTAAGGAAAAAAAACTAGAATAAAGAAAAAAATATTGGTAAAGAGCTCAATTAGAGGAGGTATTTTATATATATATAAAATATTTATTTGGCACTATTAAAAATAAAAAATAAGTAAGATTAATAATCCCTTTCTTAGATCTATGCTAAGTGTATTGTATATGTATAAAAACAATTGTGTCCCCTAGATTCACTATTAAAATTAGTTACTGAAATTTAAGTTTTTATAAAATTATTCAGGGAAAGACAAGTGGTTACGTTGAAGGATTGGATTGATAAAATGACATTGAAGGAACAAATGAAAGAAGTTCTGCAATGTAGGGATATTTCATGGTTTAATTATGTACAATTAGAAAATTTGACTGATGATTGGATTATGAAACATAATAAATGTAAAGAATATACAAAATATGGACAGGTCTTAATGTTGTATATGAAGATATTCTGAAGGAAGATGTAGTGAAAGGCAGTGTGAATAAAATATATAAGATATTTTTGGATTTAGAGGAAAATAAAAATAAGGGGAAAAATAAGTCTGGGAGCAAGATTAAAAAAAAACAGAAGAGGAAGATTTGTCTAAAAATATGGAGAATGAGAATACTCAGATCTCTGTCAGTGAGAATAAAAGAACAATTTTAAATAATAGGTTTAAGATTGTACTTGACACCAGTTAAATCGAATAAAAATAAATGGTAATTTTTTTCTAAGATTTGTTAGAAATGTGTCAAGGATGTTAGTACATATTGTCATATGTAGTGGGAATGTGAAAAAGTACAAAATTTTGAAGATGTCTTTTTAAAAGAATTAATATATTTAAAAGACATATAGAGCCCAATTCAAAAATTGTTTATTGTCAATATTTGTTAAAATTGATTATGACATTAAAACTAGAGAGTTGATCACTAATCTCTGACAGCAGTTAGATTAATTATATCTAGAAACTGGAAGGGGAATTATGAACTATGTATGGATGAATGTTATAATGAAGTTTGGAATATTGCCTTAAATTAAAAATTGATGTGTTATTTAAAGATTAAGAGAGTTAAAAAGAGATATATTTATGATATATAGGATAGATTTATTGAATATGTGCTTGTAAGAAATAAAGGTAAAGTTTCAGTGCAACAATGAATTCAGTTCTGGAAGGGAGGATAATAAGGGACAATATTGTTTAAGAGGGCCCATTGGTGGAGGGGAGCACTGTTGTCTAGTTTTATTTCAATATTTGTAAATATATATTTTGTATTTGTATTTTGTATCGTTTTATTAAATAAAAAATAAAAAAGAAAGAAAGAAGAGATAAGGAAAGAAGAGAAAAGATGTGATAAAGAAGAATAAAGAAAGATATGAGATGAGAGAGGTTTGAGAATAGTAAAAGGACAGAATTTGAGTGTAATCTGCTTAGAGGAACTTTCCATAAAGGGTGTACAAGAATACCTTAAACTGAGACAGCTTGTTGAATTCAATAAACTTTATTTTACTTTATTAATGTTAAATATTGGCTGAGACTCAGTTATTTCAACTGGATAAGTCTGAATAGTGGCAGCGAGAGTAAGAAGAAGGTGTGTACAGGCCAATGGTCCATGAAACAACTGGGGGTTCTGTATAAGTTTGCCGCAAACTCTTGGCAGGCATTGGGATCTCGAAAGTCCAGTAGTTCTGAGAAGAAACTGAAGAAATTTAGCCTCAAGCAGTATGAGAGCACTCTGAAAATTGTCTGAAATCTCACTCAGTCTTCATTTTAGGATAGGAGTAGTGGGCACGTGGTAGTGTGTGGGGTAATACACACACCCATGATGGGAAAGGTAGATTTAAGGAAATTGCCCTACCCTGAGTGAAAAATAAATAGAAGAAAAAGAAAAAAGCTAGATTGAGAGAATTAGAAGCTGAACAAGAAACTAGACAGAGAGAAATGGATTTTCAGTTAGAGCTGGGCAGGTTAGAACTTGAGGATTTAAGAAACCAAAATAACAAGAATAATTCAAATGCAGGAGAACAGAATCTGTTTAAGTTGGATCTCAAGTGTTTTCCTGAATTTAAGCAAAGTGGTGACCCAGAGGCTTTCCTAATTTCTTTTGAGCACTGCTGCAATGATTCTGAGGCCCCTCAAGATCAGAAATGTAAATATCTGCCTAGGTCTGAGACCCAGAATAAACCACAGGGAACATCAATTGCATTGGAATGAAATGACCTCTGATTCAAAGTGCTGAAACAATACAACAATTGGGTGGATTGGAGGTGGGGGATGCACAAATAACCTCAAGAATCCTAAAGCTAGTACCTCAAGAAATGCAGTTAAGCACTTCTAAAGTTAAAATTTGGAGGGTGCTGCCCTATATCAAGACGTTGGTTGACTCAACGATGGAAGCACGGCCAGTTAAAACTGAGAGAACAGTGTGGAACTTCTCGGAGAATGAATACTGTAAACAAAAACTTAGAATTGGCTTTGAGAGTGCACAGTCCACAAAATGCAGAAAACTGGAGCATTTCAGTCACATCATAATAACTGAAAAGTACAGAGCTGCCAAAACCCCTGTTGTGTGGTTGTGCAATAATTACAAATTGCAACAGCAAATTTCCATTAACAGGAGTATCTGGTGCATACCTACAATCTATGGCATCTAAGATTTATGTTGCCTTTAGAGGTCAAATACCAACATGCAGCTGCAGGGTTGAAATGTTACCAACATGTGCATTTTCAGTAGCCAAATATAAAAGCACAACAGTTTCAGCCAAAGAAGCTATCATTAACAACTCCAAATCAGTCATCCATAGATACACTTTTTAAAAGTGAGGAGAAAATGAACATGAAGAAAACCAATGAAATGTCTCCAAGTACAGTGGCACCTTGTATAAAGGAATTAATTTGTTCCAAATGAAATTCTGTTAAGCAAATTTTCCTTTATACAAATTTCCTATTGGAATGCATTGAAAACAGAGTAATCCATAATCACGACTATGTTTATGTTGTATGTAGAGATGGGCACGAAACGATTTTTTTCATTCCGTTATTCATTATTTGTTTCATTACATAACAAAATGAATAACTAAAATTGTGATGAAATTGGAACAAACTGAACAGAACCACAAAAATTAGGTTTGTTACTTCGTTTTCATTAATGGCGACGTGCAATGAAATGAACTGTTTTAAAATGTGAAAAAGCATCCTGAATATCCATAAAAATCCACCAATAATTATTTATTCTGCCTGGTAATACTTATCAGGAGAGTTGGGGTCCTTAAAACTTGCATTTATGTCTTTTCTCAGATTGCTGTATTTTTTTCCTTTAAGGGGAGTTAGGGGACATCGACCCAAATTGGCTCCCAGATGCCTAATATTGATTTCTTGGGTATTAAAATGCCCTGTACATCCGTAAAAATGCAGCAATAATTATTTGGGGTCCTTAAAATGTTTGTTTTTGTCTTTCTCCCATTGCGATGTATTTTTTCTTTTCCCTTTAAGGATGACACAAAATGGTTTCCAGCCACAAAATTGATGCAAGCCATGTGATGGGATCATGTAAATTCTTGGACAATTTCAACCAATAGCATGCCCAGGTTGCAGACTGGGTAGGTGTGGGAGCCACAGAAGGCATAAAAAGCTCTGGCAGCCCCCGTCCTCCTTGCACTCTGCAGTGGGAGTTAGGGTGGGATTGCTGTCTCTGTGACTCGTTACTTTAGGCCAGCCAGGCAGGTGTGTGTCTCTGTGTTCCTGCTGGCTGCAGCCTGGCTCTTGGGGGAGAGAAAGAAGAGATTTCTCTTGCAGCCTCCCTGTGTGCATGCATACCTTTCGGTGAGTACCCTCCCCTGTCCCGCAGTGCAGTCACTCTGCAGCTGCCTTACACCCTGGGCAATGTCCGCTGCTGCCTTTGCAGCCTCCCTGCATACCTAGTCTATACTGTATCTCTGCCAGCATCATGTTTTTAGTGTTTTCCCTCTGGTCTGGGGTGTTGGGGGACGCCGCGCGTGGAAATGCTTTAAATCATGCAAAAAGCGGGTAAAAACAAAAATGAAAAAACCCATTTTTTTTTTCAAAAAATCACGAAAAATGAAAATGAACCAAAATGGGACCCGCAACGAAAAATGAAAAACTGAAACGTCAGTTTTTCAATTCGTGCCCATCTCTAGTTGTATGGATTTGCCCCATAGATGATTATGTTAAGCAAATTTCCCCTATCTCCGTAATTTTTTATGTTGTACAGATTTTATGTTTTACAAACCCTTTGTTATACAAGGGTCCACTGTACTCTGTCTGCCAACAATTTGCTCTAATTGTGTGTGTGTGTGTGTGTGTGTGTGTGTGTGTGTGTGTGTGTGTGTGTGTGTGTGTGTGTGTGTGTGTGTGTGTGTGTGTGTGTGTGTGTGTGTGTGTGTGTGTGTGTGTGTGTGTGTGTGTGTGTGTGTGTGTTAAATTTACTACACCGATGTAGATAATAGCTCCTGTGATCCTGCTTTGAACTACATATTATAGGAAGGTCAATGCGTTTCTCAGTGTTACAATTCAGATGGATTGACCCATTACAGTGAAGGGCAGGACACTCATTAAAGAGTGGTCAATACAAATGGTTACTTTTTTTTGGTCCCAAGGACTGGATGCTGGGTAAGTTGAGAAGAGGACAGAGGCACATCATGAAGTGGCCTGGGATCAATGGCTATTAATTTAAGAGTAGAACATTTTCTAGAATGAAACAATTGATGTTGTTAGGTGGGATAATTACCATGTTCAATTATCTGACATTTGACACTGCTGGGGTACCACAGTGAGACAATAATGCTCACACCTAATCTCTACTTTGCTGCCAGCCATGCTTTTTCACAATAACCCTGTAGGATCATTTCCATGTCAAGGCCAATATTCTGTAAACCATTGCTTTCACTGAGAGTTCAAACTAAGTTCACGCAAGGCTTACATTGACAAATAACAGCACTCAGCCCAGCTGTTTCTTTGGCAGTGATTGTTTAAAACTCTAGAAGAGGAGAGACAGAATGTACTCTCAAGCACCTATATAGAGGTGCCTGACTATCACCTCTCACAAATGATGACACAAATTAAATGGAGATGGCTCTTCTACTTAAGGGTGATTAGTAAAGAAAAGTGAAAGATGCAGGTCATTTTCTATAACTTGGTGACCAATTGTATTTTGATATCTTTTTATTAGTTACATCTATATCTTCCTTTGTCCTCCAATGGGTTAAAAATAACAGAGCACCTACTGGATGGGGCAATGAGGGAAGTAGGTCAGCCTGGGGAGATGCTGGCAGGTACAGCAGCCCAAAAGAAAATGTCTGCCTACACCAACAGACATTCACCCAGTATTTCTTGCTAGACTTCTGGGGGCACTAGAACACATCCCCCCCCCAAATCCCAGGTAACATTCCCAGCATTTCACAATCTCTACCTGCCAGTGATAATAACTGTACTTCTTACTTGCTCAGTCTTGAGGGCAAGGTTTTTGTGCAGACGAAGAAGCAGGTGAGCAGAGATTCAACATGTACACTTGGTAAACAAATTTCACACTAAGGAGATCAATTAGATAGCACAAATAAATCATGCATTTAGCTATTCAGAAATTTAGAATTGCAGGAGTCTGTCAAAGTAGTACGTATAAGTGGCTAATGTGCAGTCACTCCAACCAACCACTTATTCTTTTCCCCCCACCACTCCCAAGGTGAAAACATTTGCTGTTGCAGCAGAACCCTGTAGCATCATTTCCTGAAAACTTTAAGATACAGAAACATACTGAACTGTTTCTGTATCATTTTCGATAGTTGCCAGTTTTTGTCCAGGACAACCAGGCAACCTGGAGAGTTCAAGTACTCAACAGAGGTGGAGGACTTAGTTACAATCGGTCTGCCACTTGTCATGCTGCCCTTTCATCAATCCCCAGGGAAATCAGAAGCACTCGCCATCTCCACCCAAGATGGCCATAGCTAATGACCCATACTTAATGAATGTTGGGAAGGGCTGCATAGGTGGGACTTTCATGCACCCCAAGCCACTGTCCACCTAATGCCACTAATCAGGCTACTGTCTACCTAATAAGCCTATTCAGACTAGGGTGGTATGAAACCAAGGTGAACTATAAATTGGAGGACTCACACCAAGTGTTGAAGCTCCCTGGATGAGCAGTGAAACAGTTTGATCTCACAAGAATAACCCTCTTCCATACTTTATTTAACTGCTCCTGGTTTTCTATTGATTTTTTAAAAAATGAAATATAGAATTCTGAATCCCTCTGAGATAAATTGCTTCATTTTTATGTCTTGGAACTAGACATGGGCACAACTCGGCGAAATTGTCATTTCCGTTTTCGGTTATCATTTCCGTTACGTAACGGAAATGGTAACGATAATTAAGCCGTCAGAACTCGAACTCGAACCGAAAAAAGAAAAATTTGGTTGGGTTCTTCGTTTCCGTTTGTGGCATCGCGGCGATCGTGCAATGCGAAGCACAGAAAAAGTTTTTAAAAGTTTTTTTTTTAAAAAAACCCGACTCCCGGCCAAAAAAGCAGGGAAAAATATGCCTGCCGGAGGCTTTGCCACCTACCAGAGGGGTGGTTTTTGGGGGGTCCCTGGCCTTCCCACCTCTTCTCCTGTCCTGGGCTGCACCAGGCTGGCAGGGGAGGTCATCTGTGTCATCTCGCCATGCCATGCGGTGGGGGGGGATCCAAAATGGTGACTGCAATTTTTCTTTTGAAATCATGGTCAAAAAACGCACCAAAAACATGTGAAATTTATTTATTTTAAATGCCTGAATTTTAATAGTACCAGCAGTGGATTTTTTTATAGCAATAAAACATTGTATTGATTTTATTTTATTTTATTTTATTTTATTTTTTTTTTATTTTTTTAGACCTGCCCATTTGGGCTGGGCATGGGATGGGACCATGCAATTTTTTGAACCATTCCACCAATGGCATCGCCAGGTTTTTGACTGACACTTCTGGATGTCCCGGAGGGCATAAAAAGCCGAGGCACCTTCCAGAAATCGCAGTCGGGTCAGGTGTATGGATGTGGTTGAGGGAGGAGGGCTGGCTGCTGGTGCTGGTGTGATCCTGATCGAGATTGAGGAGGGAGGCTGGAGGATTTAGGATTTAAGCTAGGCAGGGAGGGAGGGAATTGAATTTAGAAAATAATTTCTTTGATTCCCTGCAGCTTTGTCTGCTGAAGGGAATAGCAGTTTATTCTTTATTTCTTCTCTGACAGTTTGTGAGGATTTTTTTCTGATATTGGATAAAGGGGGAGGTTCAACTGGGAGTGGGAGGTGTGGATTTATTTTAAATATATATTATATACTACCATTTATTTTCTATTTTCCCAACTTCAATTTGCTTGCATGCACACACATTTGGGGTGCAAGCCAAGAACAGAACCTCTATCCTCCTAAGTGATATCCTAACTGCCCACTTGCCCGTCCACCCGTGCCGCCACCCGCCTGCGGCCCGCGCTGCCGCCCACCCACTCGCCTGCCCACAGCCGCCTCCCGCCTGCTCACCCGCCCCCCGCCCCGCCCCGCCTAGGGTGCAAAAACACCTAGTGCCGGGCCTGATTGCGGGACACCCCTATGCTCTGGGAAGTCAACTCATGCTAAATCATGGTGGAAACGACAAACGGAAACGACAAATTTTTGAAAAATTTCGTGACAAACGGAAACGACCCTAAACGGACCCGTTCCGACAAACAAAAACTCAAAACGTCATTTTTTCTGGTCGTGCCCATGTCTACTTGGAACATTTGTGTTACAGCATTTGCAAATAATCGTTTTTCTTTAAGGATGTCTGTGTTACCTTTCAATGCACATTTCATTTTCTCAGATTTATTAATTAGGACTCCCCAGATTTGAACATATCATGGTTTTCTGCATACTTCTGCTTGGTTTTTTCTTTTCCTTCTGGATGTAAAATGTTTCTTTCTCCTTGCTACAATTTCCCATTAAGACTATCATTCTCTGCTAGCGCGGTTATTCTTTCATTTGTCTAGTCTATTGACTATCTTATATTATTTTGTCATATGTTTCTACCTTACTCACAGAAGCATTTTTTTCTACATCAGTATACAGTAATCATTGTTTTCAGCAAGGCTGATGCAGTTTTCCAAACACCTGTTTGAAAAGCTGTCAAACCAAATGTCATTTACCAACATTCTAATAGCCTTTCCTCATCTGTGTATAAACTTCCCTAACATTATCTATCTATATCTATCTATCTATCTATCTATCTATCTATCTATCTATCTATCTATCTATCTATCTATCTATCTATCTATCTATCTATCTATCTATCATCTATCTATCTATCTATCTACCTACTGGATGGAAGGGGATCTCATGTTTTACTTGTCACTATCCACTGCTATCAGACTCTTGTATTCCTGTCTGTATTGGTCATATATGCAGTCATGCACTTAATTTCGAAATATCATTGCCTATTTTGCTTGTTTATATAAAGTGAAATAGTTCAGATTAGATTCTCAAATAATACTCTGATTTGTAAGAGCTATAGCTCCTGGATTTAGATGAGCAAAGTGTCCATGTTGTTCAAATTCTACTCAGTCTCTTTCCTGTAATGATATGATCAGGATTTAGGGAGTATCACCTCTACTTGCATTATGCACATTCTGAAATGGTATTGAAGCTCTGTAGAATGAACAATATGCCCCCATCTTAGACAGCTCATGGGCATATTAATGGGTGGAATTCCCATGCTTTCATGAGATGCTTTGTCTTTGGCCCTCACATTCTCTGGGGAGGCTGCTTCTATGTCTCCTTTCATATCTCATGAAGGCCCTCACCTTGGATATGAGAGCAAGCCAAGGATTTCCTTCCTTTGTCAAAATGCCCACAATTTGTGCAAAATATCTCTGCACAAATCTATTGCCCTTGGCCACTGAGCAGAATAGTCCTCATGTGCATTCTTGCATAGCGTAGTCAGAAGGGCTTTCTCAATTTTTCAAAAGATTTGTGCTGCGCCTCCAATGCATGTAATTCTTCAGTGACCATGCAACAAAGGACAGCCATTGCAGTTTGTACAGTCCAACAATTTGGTAAAATTGGTGTGCACGTGCATACACATGCACACTCACACATTATTTTAAGTACAAAAAGTCTCATTAAGAATGCCATAATCTTGTTATTTCCAGTAAGGAAGAGATTATTTTGCTTCCTCATCTTAGGTTATGAAAACATGAGACTTGTGCATTAAAATGGGTATGGGCGGAGTACTTGATCACTGTGGCAACAAAGCTCTTGGTTGAGCTGGAAGACAATGGGCCAGTGTGGCTACAAGGTTGGACAGTTTCAATGACTTCAGGCTGAGAGTGTACCCTGATACTAAGGTCTCATCATGGGTTGTGGGACAAAGGGATTTGCTGTCTGTGAACAAAGAAAGGTAGTGCAATGCACTTTTTCTCCTAGCTTGTAATCTATCAACACAGAACTGAATTTTAAGGGTGGAGGAAAGAAGTTAACCAGGAAGTTGACAAGGTTGCACACGAAATGGTCTTGAATAAACTTGCCAGTCATGGAATCAAGGGGCAGGTGTTGTTCTGGGTCAGCAACTGGCTAAGGGATAGAAAACAGAGGATAGCACTAAATGGACACTTTTCCAAGTGGAGGGAGGTAAAGAGTGGGGTCCCCCATGGTTCAGTACTGGGACCCCTGCTTTTCAACCTTTACATATATGATCTAGAAGTCACTCTTGAATGACATATAAGAGGTGACCTGATTGAACTTTATAAAAACATACATGGTATGGACAAAGTAGAAAAGGAAAATTGTTTTCCCTATCACACAACACTAGAACTAGGGGGCAGGCACTCCATGAAACTTTTGGGTGCTAGATCTTCAAACAAATAAGATAAAGTACTTTTTCACCCAGAAGATCACTGGTCTATGGAACAGCCTGACAGAACAAGTGGTGACAGCTGTCAACTTCGACAGCTTTAAGAAAGTATTAGACAAGTTCCTGGAGAACAAGGGTATCAATGATGATCATTATGGATGCCTAAGGACAACCTCTGGATTGGAGACACAGGCAGTAGAGGTGGGCACGAAACAGAAAAACCATGGCTCATGTTTGTCTGTTTTGGGCCCACACTTGGTTCAGTTCAGTTCAGGTTTGTATGAATTTTTAAAAACAGTATGAACCCGAACTGAGCAGAACCAGTTCGGGTTGACTTACTGGGCACCTTGTTTTTCCCTTCTTCAAGTGCCAACCGCCTGGCCCTATTTTTTTCTTGAATTTGGAGTGCCAACCTGGGGGCAGGTCGGCACTCCTTTTTTAAAATTATTGTTTTTTGTTTTTAAAGCACCGACCGTGCAGCTCCTGGAGCCAGGTCGGCACTTGTGTTTATTTATTTGTTTGTTTGTTTTAGAGCGCTGACTGCACGGCTCCTGGGGCCAGATTGGCACTACTTTTACTTTTACTTTTACTTTTACTTTATTTTATTTTATTGGTTTTAAAAGGCCAGCACCTCTACTGGAGTTCCAGCGGTGGACAAGGTAGGAGTGGGATTAGGAGGGGGGTAATGAAAAATGAAGCGAACATTTCATTTTTCTTTGATGGGTACCTTCATTATTCATTTCATTAGCTAACAAAATGAATAACAAATAAAATGAACTCAAAGTTTGTTTCGTGCCCATCTCTAATAGGCAGGATATCTCTCAATGCCATTTGCAGGGAATCATAAGCAGGTGAAGACATCTGGTTGGGAATACCCTGAAGCAAAAGGTGAGCCTCTGTGTGAGACAGAATGGTCCAGGGAATTCATCCAAATAGGGATGCCATATAGCAGTTGTGAAATAACTTTAGCATTGAATACTTCGAGGGCTGCTGGAACATAGCCATTGCCTCCTTTATAGAAAAAACAAACTATAGATTCAGTTGTCAGCTTAGCAAGGTTCAATGCTACTTTATGGTGATGTTGCCAGGTGTGTTTATAATGAAAATGAATTCCAAGATATTTGAAATATTTGACCTGTTCTATTTTATTTCCTCTAAAAGTCCAATTAAGTGGTTTCCAAGATTTAGCAAAAACAAGTCTTAGGTACACTAAGATGTGTTTATAATGCAGCACTATGCCTAGAAGTCGGACAACCTCTGATAGAGACAAGAGCATGGCTCAGAACTATTAAATTCTGGCTTAGAGTATGCTATAATACTGATCATGATAGCCTGCTTTACTGACTTCTTCAAGACTCTATAGCCCCAACAGGCTCTGCTAAATTAATCAAAAAAATCAGTGTCCTGGGCATTACGATATATATTCTTGGCTCGCTGCCCCAGTTGGAAGCTTACAGGTTGATAAAGCGCAGGCTACTAGATATACAACTAGAGATGGGCACGACTAGGGAAAATGACGTTTTCGAGTTGTTGTGTGTTGGAGGCAGTCCGTTTCGGCTCATTTCTGTTTTTTGTGAAATTTCGCAAAAAATAGTTGGTTCGTTTTTTCGTTTTTTCATTGTCGTTAGTACTGGTTTTGGGGGGGGTAGCGGGCTCCTGGAGGAAGCTGCAGGAGTCAGCCAGAACCACAAGTGACGGACTGGCAGACTCTTTGCACCCGCTGTGTCTCACGTACTTGCATGTAGTGCAATGCAAGTAGATCTGGCTTAGGGTTAAGACGGGTTAGCGCAAAGGCTAGGGTTAGGCTAGTTACGGGTGAGGTTAGGGTGAGTATTGGGGTGCACCTCTGGGTGCCTCTCTGACCCACTTAGAAGTACAGTGTACTGGCGTATGGGTTAGGCTTAGGCTTAGGGTTCGGGTTTGGGCTACGATTAGTGGGCTGTTTATTGGCACATCCCAGAAGTCTCTGTGGTCAACCTAGCCAAGTGGCCATGCAATTGGTGGAAAATTTGCATGGTCCACTCCCATGGGCGAGCCCATCATTGCAAATGTGCAGGTGTAAAAAAATAAAATAAAATAAAATAAAATAAAATAAAATCAACGGATACTTTTTTTTGCAAGAAAAACCCACTGCTGCTACTGTAAAAATTCAAGCATTTAAAATAGCTAATTTTCACATGTTTCTGTGGTGCTTTGGTGGGGTTTTGGGCAATGATTTCAAAAAAATATTGTGGTCGCCATTTTGGATCCCCCGCACTGCATGGCAAATGGATGCGCCCTCCCAGCCTGGTAGCAGTAGCCAAGGAGAGGGGGCAGGGAACCCCCAAATAAAACACCCTTCTGGCCTGGTAGGTGCCCTCAGACAGTTTTTGCCTACTTTTAGAATAGAATAGAATAGAGTTTTATTGTCATTATGCATATGCAAAATGACTTTGAAATTAGAGTGCTGTTCCACTACACACTCTAAGCATACAAACACATAAAACATATAAAACACCATACAAAATATTAAAAACTCTTAAAATTGCTTACAAAATTTAAAACACTACTTAAAACTAATTAAGATAGTGCTAAAATGCATTTAGCTTGATACCGCTCTGTGATAAAAACTGTTCTTTAGTCATCTAAGAGTCCTGTATCTCCTGCCAGACGGCAACAGTTCAAAAATTGTAGCCAGGATGCGAAGGGTCTCTCAAAAAATGTCTTCCTTGAGCAAATAATTCTTCCAAAGGAGGAAGAGGAAAATAAAATAAATGACCAAATCTGCCACTGTGCAACTGGAAAACCAGACACAGAAAAGTGCTTTCTATAAAGCCCCGGTAGAAGGTTACCAACAGTTTCTTAGACAGTTGTTTCCTGAGAAGTCTCAGAAGATATAATCTCTGTTGGGCCTTCTTAACCAGTGCTTCAGTGTTGGCACTCCAGGTCAAATCCTCCTGTAGAATAACTCCTAAGAACCACTGTCCGTCACCCGCTCTACACAAACTCCATCAATAATCAGGGGCTGAGTGTCTGATTTCCTTTTCGATAGTCCACTATAAGTTCTTTGGTCTTGTTGATATTTATTATCAGATTGTTGGTTCTGCACCGATTAGCAGCCGATGCACCTCCTCTCGGTAGGCTGACTCGTCTCCACCAGAGATGAGTCCCACTACTGTTGTGTCATCAGCAAACTTGATGATTTTATTTTCAGGATGAGGAGTGCAGTCAGAGGTGTAAATACTAAACAATAGTGGGCTCAACACACAGCCCTGTGGAGTACCCATGTTGAGAGTAAGGGCTGACGACATGTAATCACCTAATCTGACCCTCTGTGAGCGATTTGATAAGAAATCCATGATCCAGGCACAGATGGAATGACAAAACCAAGGTCCTTAAGTTTAGATGTCAGCTTGTGAGGTATAATTGTATTGAAAGCAGAGCTAAAGTCCACAAAGAGCATCCTTACATAGGTCCCCCGCAGCTCCAAATGGGTGTGAGCAGTGTGCAAGGTGAATCTATAGCAAATCTATTTGCTCTGTAAGCAAACTGATATTTATCAAATGTGCCTGGGAGGCAAGAGATGATATGCTGGTGGTGTTCCAGAGAATTCATTACAATGGAGGTAAGTGAGGTCTATAAGCTGTTAATAGATGGCTTCTTTGGCAGTGGAACAATAATGGAGGCCTTCAGACAAGATTAGTTGACTGGGCTAGAGACCGGTTAAAAATTTCAGTAAAAACTCCAGCCAACTGGTCTGCGCACTCCCTAATCACCCAACCAGAAATGCCATCAGGTCCTGCAGCTTTCCTTGGGTTCACAGTTCTCAAGATGTTTCTCACTTCCCACGTTTCAACAAGAAGGAAGGGGCTAAACTGTGCTGATGGCTGTGATGTAAATACCTCTGTTTGTTCTGTCTCAAACCTAGCAAAAAAATGTTCAGTTCTTCAGCCAAAGAAGCATTTCTAGCAGAAGGGGCAGCATAATTAGATCTATAACTAGTGATTTGCTGAACCCCTTGCCACATTTGCCTCACATTATTATTACTGTAAAAACAAGCCTCAATCTTCTTCTTATAATCCACCTTTGCTTTTTTAATGCTTCTCCTCAAATCTGCTCTAGCAATGCTATACCTGATCACATCACCAGACTTGAAAGCCTTATTCCTGTCATGCAGGAGGCACCTCACCGGGGCCGGGAATCATTTTTTTTTAAACTTTTAAAAACTTTTTTTCTGTGCCGCTTGGCATTGCGCGATCGCCGCGATGCAAGTAACGAGCATGACAAATCAGACCAAATTGTTCATTCGTCGGTTCGAGCTCGAATTCTGGTGGAGTAATTCCCGTTACTGTTTCCGTAGAGTAACGGATACGAGTAACGGAAACGGAAACGGGAATACCGCTAAATCGTGCCCATCTCTATATACAACTGCAGGATTTACAGAGAGCAGCTGACTCAATATGTTCACCATTGAGTGTGCAGATCCCATTGAGTTTGCAGATCCCAGTTTCAGCAGAGCGCCCTGCACATTACTTTTATCTGCTAGAGTGCCCAGAGGAATGGAGGGTCTACCCGCTTGCTAGATGCAATGCCATCCCATCAGTGGTGTTGTATGGGAGATTCAATAGGACTGCTTATAACGATAGGTGTTGCGCCTGTGTACTGGGTGGGGTGGAATCACTCTCTCATATGGTATTGTATTGTCTCTTTATGATCACTCCCATAAAAATCTCCTTGACCCACTTCTCCTGAAGAAGAGGCAGTGTTCAGACACTGATATATTGAGGTTTTGTCTGTCATCAGGAGACACTGTGGTGATAGAAAATGTGGTATCATTCTTAGCCCAGCTGGTTAGGGCTCACAGGCAGAGATGCTCCGAGTAGTTATCCCTTCAACTACTACTATTGTTGTAATCTATATTTAACTTGTGTTGTTAAATTATGTATACCAATAAAGGCTGATTGATTGATTGAGAGATTGAGATTGAGAGGCTGTGGCCTGTTCCAGCAAGGCTGTTCTTATGCAACCAGAATGCAGCAAATGCAGAGGCATCATTGGAGAAAAGAGTAATGGTTGCTTCAGACAAAGAGACTCAGGCCAAAGCCACATTCATTCACACTCATGTTAATTTTCACATGCAGAAACTCTTCATTCAGGTTTTCTTGTGTAATTTTTACCTTTGCAGATTTGGGCTATTCTGGAACCTTTGGGGCTTAATTTGCCTTGATTCCATGAGAAGTTTCAGTTTTTATGATGGGTTAGGTTGCTCCTTGTGGGGAGATTCTACAGCACATAAACATACAGATTTCACTACTTTTTCTTCTTCTTCTGACTTTTCCATCTGGATACTTCTGGATCAATCTTCCTGTGCATTTCCTTGAATTTTCAGGAACCTGCTCCTTGGAAATGGTAGCTATATGTCTCCTCACCCCCAGCCCAACCTTTAGGCCAAACAGCTGAAGCATAATGATCTTTCTCTAGATGTCTAGATGTCTGGTGGAGGGCTAGGGGTACATATAGTTTATTATATGCCAACTGTGGCTAGTGTTGCATAATTGCATCTGATACTTGAGCACAAGTTGTTCTGCTTTGCACTTTTAATTTAATCACTGCATTGTATTGTGTTAGAAATTCATCAATTTTTTATTGTTTTTATATTGTGCCTTCATTTCATGGCTCTTATTCCTTGTTTATTTGATGTGATGCAAATAAGTATTCAAATTAATTGCACCTTTGGAATGCCTCAGATCATCTCTAGTTAACCTTTAACCCACTGGAGCAAATAAAGGCATTCATTTTAAATCTTAAGAAATTGGAGATAAATACCACTATTGTTTGACATAATGCCCACAATTTGCAAAATTTTATCAGAAAGAGCTTGTCCAGAGGCTGTTCTTATTTACTATAAAATGCAAACATTGCATATTCACATTCATTTAAAAAGACATAATGATCTATTATAGATAAATAAATAAATAAATAAAGAGAGGGTCTTCGGACCCTCTCTGGCTCGACTTCCTGCTGGCGTGCGGCCTCGACGCAGCCTTGTGAGGGGGGCGCCATTTGTTCATCCTAGTCAGCCCCCCCATGGACCATCTTTGGACCCTCCCTGGCTCCCCGATTGCCACCAGGCTCCCACGGTCCCTTTGCAGCTTTAAGTGGGGGGAGCCTCCTGTTCCATCTAGGTGGACCTTTCCTCCACGGATTATGGACCATCAGTGGTCCCATCCCAGCTTTCTGGATGGCTCCTGGTGGCGGGCTGCTGGTGTTGGGCCCCACCATGGTCCCCTTAGGGGATGCCACTTGTTCGATCTTGGCGAACCCCCCATGGACCTTTTTGCGGCTGCTGTTGAGTGGTTTCCTCCCATCCCCCTTATCATCTTGGCCACTGGCTTCTGCCCTCCATATGTTCATTTCATTCTTGTCTCTCTTTTTTACATTGCGTTACATTTTGTTATTCCTCTTTTTTTAAGGTCGCCATTCTGGCAGGGACCTCTATTCCAGTGGTGTCTGGCCATGGGAGATACGCTCTGAGCGGAGGGATTGGTCAGGTAAGAAGAACTTGGGTCCGGTAATTGGTGCCTGTCCCCCGTTCTGATTCCCCCGCCCACCACCACGTATCAGGGACCCACTCCGCCAGCGCCTCTGATCTGACCTGCCTCCTGGTTAACTCCAGGTCAGTTCATAATAAAATCCCTCTCATCCATGATGTTATCTTGGAGGAGCGAGCCGACCTGGCATGTATCACCGAGACCTGGGTGGGTGAGGAGGGAGGGGCATCCCTCTCCCTGCTTTGCCCCCCTGGATTTCGGGTCTAGTGGGTGGGCAGATCAGAGGGTCGGAAGGGGGTGGGGTGGCCATCGTTTACAGGGAAACCCTTCATATTAGCAGATCTGTGGCATTGGTGTGTCCCAGGTTAGAATGCCTCCATCTATGGGTGGGTCAGCGAGATAGGTTTGGTTTTGTGCTGGTGTACTGTGCTCCCCGCAACCCAGCACAATCCTTTCCAGAGATCACTGAGTTCATCTTGGCTGCCCTGTTGGGGTCTCCCCGCCTGTTGGTGGTTGGGGACTTAAATGTGCATGCTGAGGCTGAACTTTCAGGTGCCGCTCTGGAATTCATGGAGTCCATGATCTCCATGAACCTTTCTTAGCATGTTGTTTGCCCCACCCATAATGCTGGCCATACCCTGGACCTGTTTTTTTCCTCCATGTCATCAGATTCTTTTCTGAGGGTTGGGGGCTTAGTATCCCAACCCGTGTCATGGTCAGATCATCATCTGATAAAATTCTCCTTGTTGATTGCCACCCCGCCCCGCGGGGAGCGTTGCCGCTATGTGTGGGCTCGCCCCCGAAGACTCCTGGACCCTGCACGGTTCATGGAGGTCTTCGGGGAGTTTGCCGGCAGACTGGCTGATGATCCGGTCGAAGCCCAGGTGGATAGATGGCATTTGGCTGCCTCTGGGGCTGTCGACCGGATCGCCCCCAAGCGTATCCTATGATGTGGAGCCCGCCGCTCGCCGTGGTTCACGGCTGAGTTGCAGGTGATGAAACAAGAACGTAGGTGGCTTGAGTGTGTATGGAGAAAGGACCGGAAGGAAGTGAAGATGGCTGTGCATAAAAATAAAGTTATTATTATTATTTAACCACACAGCTATCTACGCTGGATTTTATATTACCAATCACTAGTTGAACGCTTCCCAAGCGTTTAGGACTCAGTGATGTATCGGCGAATTATGCGAGCAGATCCCAGTAAGGTGGCTTTCTGCATCTGACTGATGGTGACTTTGTCCACTCCAATTTCTTCTAGATACTTGCTTAGGTCTTTGGGCACTGCACCCAGTGTGCCAATTACCACTGGGACCACCTGTACTGGTTTATGGTATTATTATTATTATTATTATTATTATTATTATTATTATTATTATTATTATTATTATTATTATTATTATTATTATTATTAAGCGGCTGACCGGCTGTTATGTACACACGATCAGGGACGCTAGAACAACTCATGCCTCCCTGAGAATTGGTGAGGCCTCGAACCGCCAAGCGGAATTTTTTGGGTGGTTCAAGACCTCTCCAATCCTGGTCAGCCTGGGCCTCCTCCTAGTGATTTCACTAGTGAGCAATTCACAGCCTATTTTAGATCTAAGATTGAGGCCATCTGTTCCGATCTGGACTCCAGCTGCACTGGTCCCTCCTTGTGTATCCCAGGGGCCTCACCCCCTCTGTCCCCTTCATCTGGTTGAGTTTGGGCCTGTGTCCCAAGCGGAGGCCTCGAGGGTGCTGGCTTATTGCCAGCCGGCCACTTCCCCTTTTGACCCTTGCCCAGCATGGCTTATCAAATCTGCCGGAGGGAACATGCCGGAGTGGGCTTCCTCAATAGTCACAGCCTCCTTTCGGGAGGGATTTTCCCCCTCCCGCTTGAAGGAGACTGTGGTGAAGCCCACATTGAAAAAGCCCGGCCTGGCCTCAGACGATCTCTCCAACTATCGTCCGATTGCCATAGTTCCCTTCCTGGGCAAGGTTATTGAGAGGGTGGCCGCCGTCCGGCTCCAGTCATAACTGGAGGAGAATCATATCCTTGATCCTTTCCAGTCCAGCTTCAGACCGTTTCACGGAACCGAAACTGCCCTGGTCGCTCTGCAGGATGACCTCCTCAGGGATGCCAACAGGGGGTGTTCCTCTCTGCTGGTCCTCCTTGATCTGTCAGCTGCCTTTGATACCGCCAACCACGGTAACCTTCTGGACCGGCTAGACGGGGCGGGAATCGGTGGTTCAGCAATCAGCTGGCTCCGATCCTTCCTCGATGGCCGACTCCAGCGGGTACAGTTGGGGGATGACTTGTCGGCTCTTTGGATGCTCCCTTGTGGGGTGCCCCAGTGGTCAGCAATCTCCCCTATACTGTTCAATGTTTATATGAGGCCGCTGGTGGAGGTCATCAGGAGATTTACAGTTCGCTGTCATCAGTACGCTGATGACACACAGCTCTATCTCTCCTTTTCTTCTTCTGCAGTGGAGGCAGTTCGCTCCCTCGATCTGTGCCTGGAGGTGGTCCTGGAGTGGACAAGGATGAACAGGGCACCCATGTCTAGGTACAATGGCCCCCTCCCTAGGCTGGGGGGAGTCTCCCTCCAGCCTACAGACAGGGCCAGGAATCTGGGCATGGTCCTGGACTCAGCCCTCTCCCTGGAAGCCCAGGTGATGGCTTTTTCCAGGGCCACTTTTTTCCAACTCCGCAGGATCACCCAGATCCGCCCGTACCTTGATGAGTCCTTCCTGAGAACAGTCATGCAGGCCCTTGTGATATCGAAAATTGACTAGTGCAATGCACTCTACGTGGGGTTGCCCTTGACCCTTGTCCAGACGTTGCAGCGGGTACAGAATGCAGTGGGCAGACTGGTGGTGGGTGCTCATAAGTATGATCACATCACCCCAGTTCTGGCCCACCTTCATTGGTTGCCTGTTGCCCTCCAGATAAGGTTCAAGGTCCTGGTTTTGGTTTAAAAACCCTCCACGCCTTGGGACCTGACTACCTGGCGGAGCGTATCTCTCAGAGATCAGCTGAGGCCAGGCCCACTCGGATGTCGCGGGTGCGCTCGTTCAGGGTGGCCACCCCAAAGGAGGCACGAAAATCGACAACCCGTAGTCACGACTTCTCGGTGGTCAGCCCTTCTTTGTGGAATCAGCTACCAAGTGAGCTGCGCCTTGCATCGTCCCTGCCTGCCTTCAAAAAGGCTCTAAAAACCTTACTCTTTAAGGAGGCTTATGGTGACTTTACTTCTGTTAGGTATTTTTTCCCCGCCCGCTGTCTTTATTGAGGGCTTTTATTGACTAGTGCCCTACCATTGCTCTTCCGCTATTGTTTTTATCATATGTTTTTATCATATGTTTTAATCATTGTATTTATTGGTTTTCTTTTTTGTAAACTGCCCAGAGTCCTCCAGGAAATGGTACGGTATATAAGTACAGGATATAAATAAATAAATAAATAAATAAATAAATAAATAAATAAATAAATAAATAAATAAATAAGGTTGTTATGGATTACTATTCCATGTTTTCATGAACTACCACATGATTTTTAGGAAGTGACATTATTGGTGATCTGTTTTTGATCAGATCATTTCAAGTTAATTCTTGTTTGGTTTCTGCTCAGCAACTCTTCAGTGAATATTTAATCACATCTGAATGAATATGGTGATAAAATGTAGTGAAGCATCCACCTTGAGCCTGAGTAATTGATAATTAGTGTTCTTTAATATGCAGGATTCATTTAACATCAGCAGAAGTCACTTTGGGTCTGATGCTGTATGCAGTATTCATCGACTCAGTGAAGTAAACAAGAGCCATAATTGATTTTATGAAGTGATAGGTCAAGTGCATAAAATGAATTCTTCTGATTTCCCTTCCATCCTACAAAGCACCATGCAATGGAATCAAGGTTATCAGGAGAGGTACCTCTCTAGGGACCTGGGAAGTGTTCTGTGCCAGTACCTGAGAGAACCTTCTTTACTGTGACTTTGCCCTCCCTCTACCAGCTGTAGAATACTCTCCCTTTGTTGCTGACAAAAGGGGTTTTAGGCCTAGCTCTATAGCTTTCTATTTCCCAGTACATTTTAATTGAGTGATTTCAGTCTGGTTGATGGTCTGTCTTTTTTTTTATGACAATGATGATGCTTCTGTTATTTTAACTAGATTTGTAAACCAGCTGGTAGGTACCAAAAGTGTTTAAAAAGGGGCACTTGGGCCACCTGTGTCCCTTTCCTCAGCTGTTCTTCTCAGGATGCCTTGTGGCCCAGTGGTTAAACTGCATGACTGCAGCCAAAACTGTGCTCATGACCTGGGGTAGCCAGTTCAAGGTTCACACAGCCTTCCAGGGTCAGCATATTAACTATCCAGATTGCTGTGGAGACCATGTGTAGTCTGCATAATGAAATAGCAAACTTCAAGGAGAGTCCTTTAGGTGCTATGGGGTGGTAGATAGAAAGCATGTTTTATTTTTTTGCTTCCCACCACCACCACTCCAAAAAAAAACCTTCCTCTTCTAATTTTGATCTTCCTGGTACCAAAACCCACAAGTTTTGCTGTCTGAGGTTTGCTTTATATTTGTTTTCCAAATCCAGGAAAGCATTAAGTTTTCTGTTATTTAAAATATTTGTGTTCAGCCATGAAAAAGTTGATCAGGATCTGTGTATGCACAAATACACACTAAATTCTCTACTCTAATCCCTTAGGTTCATAGAATCATGAGGTTAGAAGGGGCTTACAAGATCCAGCCCTTCTGCTTAGAGGGGAGGTTGAGGGTTATTGTAACTAACAGTTAGTGAATTAATGCTCCAAATAACTACTGCAATGATTTTTTATTTTATTTTACAATTCCAAGGAGCCCAAGCGCTGGTTGAGCAGATGTTCTGGAAATTATATTACAAAAAACTATCTATATTTATTTCATTTTTTAAAATGACTTTGGGATCCTTATTATTAGTATTAGCGATAGCACTATATAATGATAGAAATGACATAATTAAATTGTGCCTGTTGGAAGTCACTGTCAAGTCCAATTTATGTTGCACTAGCAACTTGACTCAATTTATGGATGGTGGGGGTGGAAGAGAGACTCACAACTAAACTTGCAGATTGAAACCATTTTTCCAAGTTGGATTCTGAGTCCCTATGGGATGGGCCTACCTGCCACCCGCTGCCTAGTTTCGCTGCCCACTCCCTTTTGCCTCCCACTGCCTCTTCCCTTTCAGGAGCCAGCTTGCTGCCTCCAGCTGCTAGGACAACACAGGCACTGAAAGTGAGCTGATTTGTCTTCCCAGTGACTGAAGACTCAAACCCAGACTTGGAACTCTGATTCCAAGACTCAAACTTGAACTTGGGACTCTAGTCCCAAGACTTGCCAACTTCTTTCTTCTGAGAAAGCACATCACTTTTGTTTTCAAAATGGACGTGAGGGCCAGTCATTTGTGATCATATGCCAGAAAGATCCTCCCCACCTTTCAAATTGAATCACTGTCATCATAACCATAACCATAACCATAACTACCATCACCACCACCACCACCACCACCACCACCTCTCAATATCTCAATAGAAGGCATGTTCTCTTCCTTACTGCCAGACCAGTTCTGTCTTTCCTCATGCTTAGTACACTGCACATGACACAGCCCGTGCTCCTTGTGTTTGCCACCAATGGTGTCATCCTTACCAATTCATTCTTCTTGGGACCTCATTGTAACACAGGTAAGTCCTTCTCTGTTTGTTTGAGTAACCTTTGGGATGCAGGAGGAGGGGTGGCAGCTAGCTTCACAACTGGGTGAGGAGGGTAGGAGTTTCACTGGCTGGTACGGTGCACAGCCCCCTCTCTTTCCTTTTATTTCTATCCTTTCCCCTTGGTCCAGCTGACTGCCTAGACTGGCCTATGCAAGTTTTTTCCAAGATGAAAATCCATATAAAAAAGTAAGACTGAGCAGATTTCTACCACAACTCCAGCAATGCTACCCTTCAAAAGACTCTCCTGAGCTGACAATGAAAAAAAGAATTCTATGCTCTTGGGTAAGCAACTGCCAGTAACTGGAATCCCTGTACAAATGAAGGGCTTGCCACTTTCACTGTTTGCTCTACACATTTTCAAGCATGTGTAATACATGGCAGATGCAACATTATCAAGGCTTGACATGACAACATTTTCTGCTGAAACCTCTGGCCTGAGGGAACTATCATCTGAAAGCACAAGGCTATGAATTGTTTTTTTCACTGCAAGAAAAACAATTCTTGCAAACCCCTCCCCCCCCACTATTATGTTGTTTGATATGGAGCTTAATTGCTGATAATTGCCTTAGGGGGCCAAAGGAAATTTTTATAATTATGTTGATAAATGTTAACACTGCTCTGGTGGCTAGACACGCTCTTCATTAGTCTTCCATCTTCTTTTTTAAATGAATAGTTACATACACAGGAAGGCGTCTTTTATCAGACTAAACTATTTGACTATCTACCCTGATAGTCTGCTGCTTTCAAAGTAGTTTTCTGACCCTTTCTCATCATCTCCTGCTTGGCCCTTATAATTGGACATGCTAGAACTTGATTTTAGGACCATCACCACCCCCTCATGTAAAACATGGGTAGAAACCATGAAGACTGTTGAAAGCTGTGAAATGCCTCTGTAAATCTTATGTTCACAGGGAGTACACACATTGTGTTCGAGCTGAACAGAGGGGCTGGAAGCATGACTAAACTTGAAAATTACTTACACACTCCACATGCTCTTTGTATTCATTTGTAGCACTCTCATCGGTGGTGCTGATGAAATTTGGTGACTCAGCAGTGAATTTGATGGTGGCACAAGGGGTGGGGTTGTAGTCTCCCCACTGAGTTCAAGATGTGCAACCTTCCCCATTCCCTCCCACCACTAGAGATTGACCATTTGTGAGTGTACGGAAATAAGCAGGATGGGACATAGTGTGAAATGTTAAACTGAATATTAAGTGCACATTTCAGTTGTATTAGACCTTATCTGAAGGATGTAGAGTAATAGACATAACAAACTAGCAGCATGGAAAATGTTTAGCTGCCATTGGTCAATTATGTCATGTGAGATCTGGGAGCTGTAAGAAAAAGATGAGAAGACAGACAGAAGTCATTATTATACTGATTATTATGTTGATATGAGCTTGGGATCATTTTGAGCAATGGAGCTCACTGCAGTTAGGTAGAATAGGAAGTTAGCTTAGAAGGAATCTTGAATGTAACCAGTTAGTCAGGATGACTTAGATTTTATTATTTTTAGGGAAATAAAACTATGATTGAGATTTGTTAAGGTTTTAATATTTTTGATACTTTTTGAATTCTTATTTTTGTATCTTAAGAATGGAAAATAAAATACTATTTTTGAAAAGTGCATAAGAACATAAGAACATAAGAAGAGCCAGGCTGGATCAGGCCAAAGGCCCATTTAGTCCAGCTTCCTGTATATCACAGTGGCCCCACCAAATGCGTCTGGGAGCACATGAGACTAGATATCTGTCTCCTGATACCACTGCCCTGCATCTGGTCCTTGAAGTACCCTGGTAAGCCCGGAGATTACACATCTCCATCATGGTTTGTAACCTGTGATGGACCTTTCCTCCAGGAAAGTAATGTAGCCTCTAGTTTTGAAAAGAACACAGAGTAAATCAGAAGGTGGAGATGGTTTTGAGTATTTTGCTACAGAGAAGAGGAATTCTTTTTCCTTATGAACTTGGCCAATGATTTACTGTGCAGTGAGGCAAAGCATGAGCAATACAAGTGAGCTTGTTTTCAAATTTAGGAGATCAAACAAAAACATGTTAGAGGTAAGAAAATATGATGTGATGATTGTTTCCCTTAATATGCTAATGACATCACATAGTTATCCTGACTGTCAATTCGTATCTATCCTTCCTCTACTACCGCTATGTAGATGAAGAATGTTTCTAGCCTCCAGAGCAACAAAACATAGGGAGATAATGGTGGACTGTTTACTGCTATTCCTGAAAGCTTGAGCTTCCCAGTGAGGTCTATCATATATTTATTACTAAAATATATCTTTTCCTGTGTTTCTTCTATGAAGGTTTATTTTTAATTTGCACATTTAAGTTGCATGCTCATGTATGTGCATGTGCATGTAGACGTGCAGGCGCGCACATATGCATGTGTGTGTGTGCACACGCACACACAGTATACCTGGCTGGCAACAGAAAAGCAACAATATGTACAAAGTATAGTTATTTATTATGGCTGTTGTCTTCTGCGACTGAGTTATCAGCAGAATCCCACATCCAGAGTTAACAATGGTACAACCTTTGTAGTGGAGCAGCTCCTGAACAATATGCACCATGAATCATCAATAAGGCACAGTTGCTATTGGATTATATTTATATACCAAACCTTCAGTTCTAGATGAACCCTTAGGATAGCATCAGAGATGAGCTTTGATATTAATGATAAATTAATGTCATTGTGCTAATGTCCTAATTTCCGCTATGGCAGCAAGAGGTTGGCAAGTCAAAGGGTTAATAGCTCAAATATAAAAAGGACATCTATTGCAACTTTAACAGGTAGTATTTAAATAGTTATTTAATCGGGGCAGTTAAGTGGTAATGGCACCAATTAATCAAGAACTGAAAACACATTCACCTTAGAACAAACCCAACCTGTTAAATTCTGAAGGAGATTAATTGTCTTCATCAAAACCAAAAGTGAAATCAAATTATTGCCAGGACAATGTCAAACTGTCTCCCCTCACAGCTGAAGCCCTTCTTTGGTTATGTTAATGACTCACCACAATCAATAACACAAAGTTTCCTTTGGTTCAGTACTGGAAGATCTAACATAATCACAAGGCTATGCTAATCACATTTTAAAGGTCACAGGAAGAATTATGTTTGTTTGTTTATTTATTTATTTATTTATTTATTTATTTATTTATTTATTTATTTATTTATTTATTTATTTACCATGACAGATTTTTCCAAAGGGAACTCTGGGCAGTTTACATGATAAAACATATAGCAAAAAACAAACAATGATTAAAATAACAAAAAATAATCAAAAATACTCCAACAACAAACAAACAAAAGAATAATAAGCAAGAGGCATAGAGCAACTAATAACAATGACAAACAACAAACACGGGGGAAACCAAAACACACCCTGACAATTGCTGAAGACATCCCTAAACAGCCAGGTTTTTACAGCTTTTTAAAAGGATGCCAGGGAAGGAGCCTGGCGTATCTCGCTTGGCAGTTTGTTCCAGAGTGCTGGGCCAGACATCAAGAAGGCCCTAGGAGTGGCCACCCAGAGCGAGAAAGCCATAGAGGCTCAGATGGGCCGGGCCAGTTCTGGCCTTAGAGAATATGCTCTGCCAGATAGTCAGGACCCAAGCCATGGAAGGTTTTGTAAACCAAAACCAACACCTTGAACCTATTCAGGAGGCAATGGGCAACCAATGCAGACAAGCCAGAATTGGGATGATGTGGTCAAATCTGTCTGCGCCAACCACCAATCTGGCTGCCACATTCTACACCCACTGCAGTCCTATATTTAAAAGTATGTGGAAAAAATGATAGACAGCAAATAATTCATTTGATATATCACAGTTGAACAGAATAGTAGACCATTATATCCTTCTGGATTGTTTCTCTGGGACTGAACGTGGAGGCACTATTTTATCGTGGCACTGCCCCTACCTGGAGGAGAGAACTCAGAAGGTAGTGCTAGAGGACTCTGAGAGAGATTGTCCAGAGCTTTGGGGTTTGGTATCATCACTAGGTAGACAACATCCAGCTGTATCTTTCCTTGCCATCTATATCCAAGGAAGCTATTTCAGTGCTGTATCAGTGTTGGATGTCAGTAATGGACTGGATGAGGGTGTATAAACTGAAAAGTAATCTAGACAAGACAGAGGTGCTCCTGGTCAGTCAAAACACAGATCAAGGAAAAGGATTGGAGCCCTTACCGGATGGGGGCACTTCCTCTAAGAAACACAGGTACACAGCTTAGGGGTCATCCTGGTTTCAGCTCTAAGCCTGGATGCTCAGGTTTTAGCAGTATGACGAATTCATTTGCTCACTGTGCACCAAATTTATCCATTTCTGGAGAGATCTGATCTGGCCATGGTGAAACATAATTTAGTTCCATCCTGGATGGATTACTGCAATACAGTCTATGTGGACCATGTCAGAAACTTCACTGGGTTCAACATGTAGCATCCAGAATGCTGACTGGAACAAACTGCAGGGATGACATAACTCCCCTGCTACAGCAACTCCGCTGCCTGCCAGTCCAGGGCACAATTCAAGGAGCTGGCTCTAGCTTATAAAACCCTGAGTGGCTTGGGTCCAAGCTATCTCAAGGATCACACATCTATTATGAGCCTGTCCAAGGGTTACAATCACCAGGAGAGGCCTTTCTATGGGCATCATCACAGGTCCATTGGGCAGGGAAACAGATGATGGTCTTCCCTATTACTATTCCCATACTTTGAACATCCTCCCAGAAGATTCTGGACTAGCCCGATCTTTGCTGTCCTTCTACAACTAGGTGTGGACCTTTCTCTTCAGACATGTTTTCCCTTAATGACTGGCTACCTGAGTGGAGTTTTTAATGTGACATGCCTAACTGCTTTGAATGTGGTTTAGGTGTTGCTTTACTGTAGTATTTGTACATTTATCATTTTTAGCTTTCAAGAGTGCATTATAATAATGCAAACTCCTCTGGGTCCTTTTTAAGGAGAAATCTGGGGTAAAAATATTTTAAATAAATAAATAAACATGGTACTGCATCACACAGAGGGAGAGATAGCTCTTTTAAAACACAGTGGTACCTTGTATAAAGGAATTAATTTGTTCCTAATGAAATTATGTTAAACAAATTTTCCTTTATACAAATTTCCCATAGGAATGCATTGAAAACAGAGTGATCCCATTTTTATGTTGTACAGATTTGCCCCATAGGTGATTATGTTAAACAAATTTCCCCTCTCTCCGAAATTTTTATGTTATACAAATTTTATGTTATACAAACCGTTTTGTTATACAAGGGTCCACTGTAATACATCTTAGAATGCAGATTGGAGTAAGACTTACATAAGAATATTCCAATATGTAGGGTGCTATGGTGAATGGGCTTGTATATGAATATTTATGGTTGTTGATGAATATATATGAATGGAGTTTGCCTAGCCAATCAGCAAGCTGGTGGGCCTAGCTAGTAGATATAAAGGGGTGTACTAAGAAAGGAATGTGTTCTGTCCTGGGTAATGGAGTTAGACAAAGTTATCTCCTTTGTGATTTAAGGGTGGTCTAGGGAGTTAACCAGCAGAGGTGGCAGAGCTGTCCGTTAGCCTTCCCGAAGTGACAACTGGTCAGGTGTGATAGTTGGAAACTGGTCTTTGTTTTTTTAAGTAAAGATAGTAACAAATTATTAATGAAACATCTAAGGACATTGGCTAAGGCAACATAAAGACAATATAAAGCATCTAATTGTACAACAATAGAAGTTATATGTTTCATTTTAAAACATAAACATTGGTGTCTGAGTCCATCCTTTAGAAAAAGAGTACCTGGTAAAATGCTGTTATTTTGGTGGGGGATGCCTGGACCTGGGAATAGTTTTAATTAATTTTAATTTTAAAGGTGGCAGCATCATAGATGCAGGAATCATCACAGGTGTGATTAGATGGTCAAAGGTACCCTGGATTGTGCTGGATCATGCTAAACGGGGCCACTTTGAGGTATGGTATGTCATTTGGGGTGATCCTTGCATCCATGCGAGGATTGATCATATTGTACCTCAAGTGACCCCATTTGATTTTTCTTTCCTTTGTAAAGCAGCAGAGGGGAACCTTTAGTCCCCCATGTTTTGGGCTACAACTCCTAGAATCCTGGGCCTATCTTGCCAGTGATAAAGAACTGTGAGATTTATAGTCCAAAACACCTGGAGGACCAACAGTTCCCCTTGCCCCATTACAAAGGGAAAGGGAGAAAGGGAAAGAAAAATTAAAAGAACAACATTTCCCCCTCGTCCTCTCTTCTAAGCTCCACTTCTACTGCTTCAGAATTGTGAGGAATTGAAAGTTCTCTCCCACTCCCCTTTCTAAATGCCACATAACACCCATGCTGCTTTGGGGCTTTTAAAAACAAACAAAATTTGCACGTTCTTTTGCAGTCAATGGGACAGCAAGAGGAAGTCCTCGATTTCCCAATATCATCAAGTGACTTGAGCAAAGGGAAATCTTAATACACCTGCTTTGGGTCAATCTCAGTGATCACATAGGAAGCAATTGAACTAAAAATGTAGACGGGCACCGATCATAGACAGACTGCGGTGATCTGTACAACATTTTGGAGAAGAAGTGAACCAGACCATCCTCAAAGCAGGCCAGACTGTGAGATGCATCCCTCACAGATGCATCCCAGACTGTCTGACTGCACTCTCATGTTCACTGTCCCATTCTGTGGATTAAGATGAAAATATTTTTTCAAAGGCTACATTTCAGTTGGAAACAAACTTAACTTACTGGATGTAGCTTGTTAGAGCTTTAATGCATTAATAGCGTATAGTTTGATAATGGGTTGACTTGATTCGTTAGTGATCAAGCCTATTGCTTATTTATGCCAGTAGAAATGCAGTATTATGAGTTCTAGCAGGGGATTGCAAGAAGCCAGAAAGTTGCTTCTTGCATTCCTTGTAGTGCACCAGTTTCCACAAAGAACACAAATTTGTTAGCTAGCAATCATTGCTATTTAGCTATTTAGACCACTGCACACACCTAAAGGTAACTAACATCTAAGATTCTGGCCAGCATTGTAGAAAATCACAGGGTAGAGTTCCTAGAGGATTGTATCATTTAAAATTGTGAGGCGTGTAGAATAAATTTCAGTGAGTGACTCCAAAGTTAAAAGAAAGATGTAGAGAAAAAGAAAGCTTTTCTACTCTAACGTTATGCTGTTCCACGCTCTGGCACTATACTGTATTACATAAAGAAGAAACCTTCAAAACATGCCATATCATCTGAAGACTTCTTCCGTGTGATTTTCCTCAGTATGAAGCTTGACTCTTGAGATTATCTGTGTGTGTGTGTGTGTGTGTGTGTGTGTGTGTGTGTGTGTGTGTGTGTGTGTGTGTGTGTCTTTTTCTATCATTTGGTGATATCTATATGTATATGACTATCCAAAGCTCTTTTTGTATAGGAGTGAGAGCCTGGTAGGTTTCTCTTCCAACGCAAAATAAGTGAGCACCAATGCTACAAAATGTAATGGTCGGGATACTCTCCTGATTTCCTCAAATGTTACATTCCTTCCTGTGGTTGTTTAAAAACAGCAGTGATGAGCTTGTTGTTGAAGATGTTGGAGCATCTATAACAAGCTTCCTTCCATCCCAATGCAATCCAAGAAGAGATCCCAGAGGCTTGTCAATTAGAGATGGGCACGACTTAAAAAAAATGGTGTTTCATTTCACATTTGGTCGTTTAGGGGTCTGTTTCGGTTCGTTTTTGTTTTTGTGATGTTTTTTGCAAAAAAATCATTTTCGTTTCGTAAGGTAACAAAATGAAAAAACAAAAACAAAAACAAAAAAATTGATGTTTTGTTAGCATTCTTTTTAGTTCAATGCATCTGCTGCAACAAAAACGAAAAACACGGCAAATTTGGTCGTTTTGTTTTCGTTTTCATTTTGTTTTTTAAAAAAATCGTTTTGTTTTCGTTGCGTAACGAAATGAAAAAACGAAAATGAAAGTGAAAAATCACTCATTTCGTGCCCATCTCTATTGTCAATTACTGTAGAAAAACCTTTGTGTCAACTTCTTGAAGGTGCTTCAAACCTATGACTAACAAGATTTCTCTTGTGATAAATGATTTTGGCCCAGGCAATTCCCAGTTCAGAAGATGGCATGGGTTAGGCAAAAAGGAAAAACTGAGAGATCTGAAGATCTGAAGATCAGAGGTGGACGACCAGAAGAAAAAAGGCTTGGGAGATTCAGTTTACCTTTTAAATAGTTTAAAAGGGCTTCTGACTTGGAATATAAAAATACCTGTTTTATTTTTTTAAGCTGCAAGTGGACTTCTGGCTTATTTGTAGTTTTTATCCCTCCCTTTTTTGGGGATGGGTGGGGTGAGGTTTTATGTTGAAGGTCTGTGAAGTATTTGAGACATCCTGGAGCTAGAAAACTGCACTGCCAAGTTGCCTGTTTCTTGTGTAGAGGAACCCACATACTAAACGAATTGCTTTTCATTGTTGAAACACAAGGCCAGCCTTCTTTAAATGGAGTACAAACAGTTTCAAGAGAGTTATTTCTTATCACAGTTTAACATTCAACAATATCACCCTTTTTATAATATTTTTCTTACCTTTTATATTCTTGAAAATTGTGGTTATGGAACAGATGGTTAAGGCATACTTTTCCAGTTGATTGTGAGCGCTATTCATTCACTGAGGTAGAAAATTACTGTACATCATTCAATTTCATTGCAAAAAGTCATCTTAAGTGCATGGACATAATACATTACTGCAGGAACAGCTGGAGGTTCTGTCAACTAATACCTCTTACTACTTTTTCTACACAATACTTCTATTAAATGTCTTTTGCATGGAAAAATGTCTGATTTTTAATACTTCCTTTGGGACTGAAAATGCTATGCTTTGGCAGACAGGTATCTGAAACAATGGTAGTCCCATAAAGATTAATATAAGATTGTCATTTTTTTATGATTGGTGAACAGAATTATTTTATTTAATGTCTTGCAGTTTAGAAATATTCTTCAGGCATCTCAGATGATTTTATTATGGAGCAATCTGGGAAGGTGTAAAAGGCACATGTAAGAGAAGCAGACAGTAGTCCCTGGGAGAGGGGCTTTTTGCTATTTAATAAAAGACACAAAACATGAACAAGGCATTTTTATGTACATGTATTGTTCCATCTATAAGTTACCCCCATGTATAAGACAACCCCCCACTTTTGCAAAAGTTTCACAACTGCACGGTTCTCTCCTGGGCGTACTTCCATGCATATGATGACCCTCAATTGTTAGTCTTACAATTTTAGAAAGAAATATAGTGTTATACAGTAATACCTTGGTTTACAATCATAATCCATTCCAGAAACATGCTTATAAATAAACCAAAGCACTCATATAGCAGAGCCAATTTCCCCATAAGAATCGATGGAGACTCAGATGATTTGTTCTGGGGCTCCATAGTCCATATACTGTACACACAAAATGTCCGAACTCACAAGAGAAGTTGGCTAGAAGTCCACGTCCACACCATGGTTTAGGCACCTGGTTGCAGAATCTGCTCTGCTTGGGTCTAAGAACGGGGTTTTACTCTGTGTTTTTAATGTGACAATAATAAAATGGAATTTGTAGTCCCATACACACTTGACTAGTCTCAGAATGTGGAATGTCAGTTACCCTGATCTGACTTACTATTGGTCTGTCTATACTAACATTCTTTTATGCCCCCCTTTCTGACAGGTCTGTCAGTTAAACAGACAGGAAAATGACAGTTTTAATGTCTCCTCATGGCTTTTGAAATGGAGAGTCTTATCTTCATGCATACCATCCAGCTTTTGGGGATGGTGTAACAAGTATAGGGACATGCTTCAATACAGACTGTTTAATGTGGAATATTTGTTTTCTATTTAAAGTTTAATAAACCTTTTTTGATTTTAATGTGACTCATTATTTGCTCTGTGTTTGTGTGTGTGTGTGTGGGTGTAATTGGACCAAGCAATAGTAAGACCTCTAACATGGTAGCAGAGTTAGATGGTCCTTTGCTTAGGATCTGGTTACTCTTACACTGCTGAGCTGACAGAGTCACTGATATTAAGTGCCAAGCAGTTGAACTAAAGTACTGCTGAGGTAAAAAGAAAGAAGTTAAGGTTTCTCTTGATCAATTTTAAACTGAAGTGAAAATGTCTGAGGTAAAATATTCCATGCCAAAGTTCCAACCTATTTATTTTGAAAACTGGTTGTTTTATCTGCAAAATCTGTGTGAAATTCAGGTTGTACTCAAGGTTTTTAAAAGTGTTCTGCTTATATACCGCCCCATACCACTACAAGTAGTCTCTGGGCGGTTTACAATTTTTAATTACAGTGTGCAGGCTACACATTGCCCCCCCAGCAAGCTGGGTACTCATTTTACTGACCTCGGAAGGATGGAAGGCTGAGTGAACCTTGAGCCTTCTACCAGGGATTGAACCCAGGTCGTGAGCACAGTTTAACCTGCAGTACAGGCATTTAACCACTGCGCCACGAGAAGATGAACCTGAAAGAGATCATGAACAATACACAGATTGGAAATTGAAGAATACAAAGGCAAAGGGTCTCATAATTCAGTCTTTAACAGAAGAAAGATTGGTGCAAATCTGACATGAGACAACAGCCAAGGGAATACTTACCAAATTAAAATCAATATACCAAAGAGAACAAGGACAAAGTATTGCTAATTTATTAAAGCAAGTTACACAATCAAAATGACATGAAAAATCAGAAATATTAGATCAATATATTCTGAGAATGCAAGTCATGTTTGAAAAATTGGCTGGAGCAGAGGTGAAGCCTTAAACAAAATGATGCAAGTTATCTAATTCTTAATTCAATGCCTCCAGAATTTAATTATTTTTCTGGATCATATAAAAGGCACGAAGAAGGATTGAATAGTTTCCCTGCTTAGAAGAAGAATACATTAGGCAACAGAGTTCAAGTCATCAAACTGGTTCTGCTGCTTTTAAGGTTGATAGTTTTTCCAGACAGTCAAAACTAAATGACAGCTGGAAAGAAACAAAGGAAAATGAAAACAATTATAAAAAGAAGTTTTTAATTTGCCATTTTTTGTAAAAAGAAAGGACATTTTTCTAGAAAATGTAAAAGCAGAGTATTAGAAGTACAAGGAGAAGGAAATGTTTGCTGAGATGCAAAAATGAAAAAGGATTTGAAAATCTTACTGCAGAGAATGTGCCACAACTTACAGCAAATCTGATAAGTGCATCCACACTAGTAAATAAGAACTTTAAAGTAAAATTTGACAAAATAGGTTCACTGCCTCACTTGGAAATGTGACTTATCTCACTGGAGTCCAGAAAAATGGATTATTTGAATTAAATTGTGAGAAACCACATGGAGTCTTTATGGCTCACAAGAGAAAGGAAGACAACAGTGTAGTCATGTTGCATAGAAGATTTGGGCATAGGCAAATGGATGCAGTTCTGAAATTACTGAAAAATTAGCTCGTCACATGAATTGAAATTGATGGAAATGCTTATTGTGATTCCAGATGTGAAATTTGTGTGAAAAGAAAGGCAAACAGACCATCTTTTCCCAGGAAACATGAAACAACAAGTGCAAAGTCACTACCGCTAATTCATATGGATTTTTGTGGACCACTTCCATCCTCAGCAGGAGGACGCAAGTACATTATTACATTTCTTGATGATTTTTCAAGGTACTGGGTAATTAATATAATTAAAGAGAAATCTGAAACCTTCAACACAATGAAGGCATATATAGAAATAGTAAAGAACAAATTTAACCGAAAGCCTCAGGTTGTGAGATCAGACAATGCAGAAGAATATATCTCACAGCAAATGCAAAATTACTTCAAGTAACAAGGAATTCAGCATCAGTTTTCAGTGCCGTACATGGCAGAGCAGAATGGCACCACAGAAAGAAAGAAAGAAAGAACAGATCAATTATGGAAATGGTCAGTTGTATGCTCATTGAAGCAAAACTACCTAACAAATACTGGGCAGATGCAGCATTGATAGCAGTTTATTTGCAGAACAGATTGTCAACCAAAGCAGTCAACAAAACACCATTTGAACTGTGGCATCAATGCAAGCCAAGTGTCAAATATCTGAGTGTGTTTGGATGCAAAGCATATGCACATATACCAAAAGAGAAAAAGGTCCAAACTAGATGTCTGAGGTGAAGAAGGGGTTTTATTTGGCTATGCCCTGGGGTGCAGGGGATACAATATCTTATACCCAAAAATGGGCAGAGTTGTTATTTGCAGAGTGATGTACTTTGATGAAAGAGAGTTCAATGATCAGAATGCTAATGCCTATCACAGAGAAAGTCGAGATATGAAAGAACTAGCTGAATTTCACTATCCAATATTCCAAAATACAGTTGACACTGAAACCCAGAGAGAGGAGTATATTCAAATTGTAACTCTACCAGAATCAGATTATGGAGTGACTGGTGCACAAGATGAGGCTGAAATAAAAGGAGAAATTCCAGAGTCAACAACAAATCCAGATGCAGTCCCAAGATGTTCATCAAGAGCAAATAAGGAGTTGCAGCAAAGCATCTGTCCTACTTCGCAGGGGTGTCACAAACAAAGGAGCCTGCATCATGGGACAAAGTCCAGGAGCTATCCACAGCAGAAGCAAACAAATGGAAAGCAGCAGCACAGGAGGAAATTAGTGCACTGCAAAAGAGCAAAACACAGACTGTTGCAAAATTTCCATTTAAAAAGCCATGAATATGGACATGTACAAAGATGCAAAGATAGGCTTGTGGCAAAAGGTTATTTCCAAGTGAGGCAGTGAACCTACTTTGTCAAATTTTACTTTAAGGTTCTTATTTACTAATATGGAGAAGACTATGATGAAACTTGTTGCTTCAGTTGTCAAGCACACAACAATTAGGGTACTTCTAATTCTAGCTGCTTCCAAGAAAATGCATGTTGAATATTTAGATGTGAAAAATGCATTTTTGCGTGGAGAAATTGAGGAGGAATTATACATGCAACAAACTCCTGGATTCACAAATCCCGAGAAGAAGGATCTAGTGTGCAAACTTCAGAAGGGGATCTATAGTTGCAAAGAAAAACTTGACAAGATGTTATTAAATCAAGGATTTCTCAAAAGCAAAGTGGATCCCTGTTGCCAAATAAGAAAAGACAACAGACTTATGTACATCCTAACATATTTTATTTATTTATTTATTTATTTATTTATTTATTTATTTATTTATTTATTTATTTATTTATTTATTTATTTTTGCATTTGTATACCGCTCCCATTTCCCAAAGGAACTCTGGGTGGTTTACAGAATAGGCTTAAAAACAGATGACAATAAAACAATATAAAATAGTAAAATAGTGCTGGGCAAGAGGCAAAAACTTAACGACCTTGAAAAAACATATGTGGATGATCTAATGCTTTGTTGTGAAGATCAGAGAGATATCAAATCTCAGTTTCCAATATCAACAAAGAACTGGGAATAAAGCAGCTTGGACAAGTCAGCTATTATTTGGGAATACAAATAGACAGAGAAGAAGATGGAAGTTTTCTTCAGAGTCAAAAGCAAAAGATTCTAGATTTGATTGAGAATCTCATTATGCAGGATGCTAATCCTGCACGTACTTCTTTGGAAGGTGGTTTTCATAAACAGAAAGGACTGAGTGAACTCTTGCCCAACAACCACGGATACAGAAAATTTATAGTGAAACTGTTATATCTGGCTACAATGACAAGACCAGATATTGCGGCAGCAATCGGCACTCTTTGACGAAGGACCAGTTCACCTACCCAGAGACTGGAATGGGATTAAGGGTGAAGTATTTAAAGTGTACTGCACAATTTACGTTAAATTACCATCAACAGAAAATCCTATTCTAGTGGGGTTTACTGATGCAGATTGGGCAGAAGACATACCCGATCAAAAATCTACTAGAGGATCGGTATTTTTCTATGGGGGTGGTTCTACAAACTGGATCAGCTGCAAGCAAGGTAGTATAGCTCGCTCATCTACAGAGGCAGAGTACATCTCATCTGCAGCAGCTTGTGATGAAATTGTATGGCTCAAGCTTTTGCTTGCAGACCTCAAAGTAGATGAGCCTACTCCAATTACACTGTGTGAGGATAATCAAAGTTGATAATCAGACTATCATTATCAGGAAAGACGGGTGGGCATATAATGCATATTGATATGAAACATCATATTATAAGAGAGATGCAAACTGAAGGATTGGTACAATTGAGGTACTGTCCTACTAAGGGCATGATTGCTGACATTTTGATGAAACCTTTGTGTAAAGATAGATTTCAGTATTTGAGGAGAAAATTGAATCTAATTGATTCTGAAACACGTTGATCTGAGAAGGGGTGTTAGAGTATGCAGATCAATAGTCTCAGAATGTGGTAAGTCAATCACCCGGATCTGACTTACTATTGGTCTGTCTAACATTCTTTTATGTCCTTCCTTTCTGAAAGGTTTGTCAGTTAAACAGACAGGAAAATGACAGTTTTAATCTCTCCTCATGGCTGACTCATTATTTGCTGTTTGGGCAATGGTAAGTCCTCTAATAACAATCACCCACAATCCAGCAGGAGGAGAGAAACCAAGCCAACATTGGCTCACTTGTGAACATGGGACCTGCTCCAGTGCTGTTATTGCAAGATATTGCTCATTGAACAAGGCAAAAATTTTAAGTTTTTACTTGTCTTGCAAAACACTCTTACACCAAAGTACTACTGGAAAAGACAGCCTCTAAGATGTACATGATTTGTGTTTATGAAAGGGAGTAAATGAACATTTTGTATTTCTTTTCTGTTCTCGCTCATGTGTCACCTTTCAGCATCCTTCTGTCTGTCAAATGTCCTGAGAAATTTACCACACAATGAGTGGTTGTGGGAGCTGTCAACAACTATTCACAATTTCCAGGGGAGGCAGGATTTTTGAATCTATAAAAAGACTGGGAAATGAATAAGTAGTGCCTTTCTTGCTGTATCCTTCCCTTGTGGGTGGGATAACTGTGAGTTGTTGAAATCCTACTGCCCTCCAGCTTGGATCTGCTGCCTGTCTGCTGCTCTGTACATCTTTGAACCACTTTTTTCTTGCCTTTTCTTCTCCTTAATATTTGAAGTTATTTCCCCCAAACTTTGGATTATTTTGGCTGCTGCCTGGCAGTTTCAGCCTACCAGAACCACCAAATCTTTTGAGGGTTGTTTATAAGGCATAGTACTCTCCTCCTTGCTAGTTCTTTCTCCCCACCCACCCAGATGATTGGCATGCTGGCTAGTTGCACAGTTCAAAGTGGGAGGGCCATGGCAAGACCCCCCACTTTCCCTACCCGCCACCCAGATGGTTGGGACACCGGCTGCAGCTGAGCGGGGCAATTTAAAGTGTGAGGGCTGCATCAAGGACTCCCACTCCCTCCATGGCCCTGCCCCTGATGTTCCTCCACTCTGCCCACTTTTCTTCCTTGTGTGGCCACTGCCTGTGATATTGTGGTTCTAAGGAACGAAGAGGGAAAGCGAAGGCAACACCAGCCAGCCTTCCAAGCTGGATCAGCCTTGTCAGTGGACCGACGGAGGGATTGATATCAGGTGACCGAGGGAGAAATGGAGCTATTTCCTGCCCACCCAGCCCTCTCCAACCTGCTGCGTTGCTCCATGGAGCAAGGGAGGGGAGGAGGCCGCTGCCACCACCACGACCAAGTTAGATACCAGTGAGGAGGAGGTGGTAGAGAAAGAAGGGAAGGGAAGGGAAGGCTAACAATGGCCTGGGCCTGGTTCCTGGGAGGCTGGCAGGGCTGCATTTGTCCCCGGTTGGTGATAGGCAGGCTAGCGAGCCAACAGAACACTGGAGCCTGGCTGGGCTCAACCAGTGAGAGGGCTGCAGGTGGCTTTGGGCAGGCCTTGCTGCCTTCCCTCCCCCATTTCCAGCCCTTGCTCCCTCCCTTCCTCCCTCACTTGTTGTGCACCAAGTCGGGCCGGGCCAGTCCAGGCCAAGAGAGGAGGCAGCTTTCCCTCTGGGGCGCAGTGAGGGCATACAACTGGATCCACGTGCAGTGGCACCAGCCTTGCCACCCATGCCACAGCTGCTGCTCCTCATCCTGAGTGGCCACCCAGAAGGTGATGAGGGGGCAGAGTTTGCCTGCACTTCTGCCTCCTTTCTGATGCAAGGAAGGAAGGAAGGAAGGAAGGAAGGAAGGAAGGAAGGAAGGAAGGAAGGAAGGAAGGAAACCATTGCCACTATAGGAGGAGGAGGAGGAGGAGGAGGAAGAGGCGCAGCAGAGGAATCCCAGTGGTGGCACCTCAGGGCGCCTCAGGGCAGCGATCCAGAGCAGGATGCATTGCTGGGTCCCCAGAGATGCACTGATCATGGGCCGATTGTGTGGGGCTCCGCCCACTTGCCCCTCCCTCTCCCCCTTTTTCCATGTTGGCCTTTTTTTGGACTGTGGTCCAGCCCCCCAGTGGTGTCTGGGTGGTGGTGGACTAGCCCGCTGTTTGAAAACTTTGAGAACCCCTGCTTTAGTGTGTGCCTGCGAGCCACCCAGTGCTGCTTCATTGCCATTTTCGTATTGCACTGCCCAGGGCCCAAAGGTCAGTTGTCCTGCCTGAGTGACACTGAAGTCTTACTGGTCAACTGTTCCATTTCTTTGTTTTTGTTTTTCTGTTTTGGTCCCTGCCCCCATACTCTGTTTTATTCATCAGATACTGTTGCTGGCTTTTTGAGTATATTGATTCTCTGTTGTCTTACCTCTGCTGTTTTGGATCAATTATTATGCATTCTTTAAGGCTTTGAAAGTACTGTAAGAGAAACACAATGAGTAAATGCAAAACAAATAACTCTAAAGAAGCTTCACCTTCTATGTAAACTGAAAGTACTGCTATGGGAAAAAATTATGAAAACAGAAGAGACAATCCCCAAAAGAACCCAAAATGAAAGAAATAGAAGAATGTTCACCAGGCACATATTTAGCATTTACTGTCTTCTACATATTGCCACTGACAATATTTCCAAGTTCTTGCATTTCATATAATGCCTCCCTGATAAAGGGAGAATTGAATAGGTACATAGGACCCCATTGTTCTCACTCCATTCTCTTCTTCTTCTTCTTCTTCTTCTTCTTCTTCTTCTTCTTCTTCTTCTTCTTCTGATTACTACTACTACTACTAATAATAATAATGATGATGATGATGATGATGATGATGATGATGATGATGATGATGATGATGATGATGAAGAAGAAGAAGAAGAAGAAGAAGAAGAAGAAGAAGAAGAAGAATTATATATTTGTTATTTGTTTTGTTTTTTAATTAATATGAATATGATTGTTGTAAACTGCTGAGTTCTGCTATGGAAGACGGGCAGTACATTAATTAAATAATTCTAGAATAATTTTTATATATTGATTTTCTGTTTTCTCACAGGCATTGCTCAAATTAATGTTGCTATTTAGGTATGGTTCTTTCTGAACCTGTATTTTAAATCATGGCTATAGACAAGGACTGTCCCACAGATGTGCTTATAGATGTTCTAATTACCTATTGGTTAGTGATAGAGATGGTCACAACTGGGGAAATGGCAGTTTGTGGTGTTCATGGTTCACCTCTATTCTGAACCATCAGCTTTTATGAACTTTCTAATGAAATTATTTAGTGGTTGTGCTATTCATTTGGGGCCTGTTCTACTTCTCCTGGAAGTTCCAAATTGCATTGACCACAAACTGTAAGGATCGCCAATGTCAATAACAGTTTGGCATTTTTCTTTGTTCTGGGCATGTTTCCCTAAATTGCCATGAAAGAGACCAATTTGTGGCTTTTTAAATACCGCATTGTTCACTCTATAAAATGCACTTCCCCCAGCAGTAAGGAGAAATGTCTGTGCATCTTTTAGGGAAAATACACCCCTGCCAGGAGCCTCAAGAGCGGCTGCTGCAGGAGCCTCCAGACCTGGTTGCAGGTCCCAGCCCCAGCTGCAGCCCCAGTGGAGGCTTTCCAACCCAGCTGTTTTTTAAAAAATTACTTTGCATGATTGATTTGTTCCATGGAATAGAAGAGGGAGAGTAAATAGCCTGACTAGAGACCATAGGTATGAGTATTGATCTAGAGAGTAACCACCCAGCATGATTACCATAGAGCCACTCCTTAAGACAGGCAGAACGTGAATCCAGGGGAGGGAGCTCTCCCACTCAAGAGCCAGAGACTTCCCAGCATGGAGACCCAAGCAAGTGCAGCAGCTTGTATTTGCATTTTACTCTCCAGTCATGCTGCTCTGGGCCTTCCAAGAGCAGCAGAGCTGGAGAGTAGACTGGGCTGGACATGTATGTACCAGGACTGCAGTATGTAAGTGTGAATATTTTTTTCACACATACGTACCTCTAAAACAAGGTGTGTCTTATGGTCCAATGGATCTTATAGAGTGAAAAATATGGTACATGGTTCATTTCATGCCCATCTTTAGTTTGCAACTATGATGTTAGCTAAGCCAAATGAGACATATGCAATGCCTAGTTTATATGTACACAGAGAGATAGCCTATTTGTGTTCGGTTAAAAATTGAATTATTTTCTGTGACTAATCTTGTTTACACTTTTGGAGAATTTTTATTTCTGGAGAAATTTGGTGAAGTTTGTAGGAATTTCTCTTCTCACAAATACAGTAGAGAATTTTGAAAGGCTATTTGTGCACAGCGATTAATATCCACTGGCACTTAAGGTCTTAATTTAGAAATTTATGCTTCCCTGTGATACCAGCTGGGTTATAAGATTAACACACTTGCTGAAACTACTTTGTAAGGCTGCCGATGTAGAAGCTAGCCTGGTGTTTCTTTCATTTTCCAGTTCCATATATGATAACAATACCTCAATAAAGTTAACACAAACATGCCATGATTTCTCTGACTGCTTCATTCATTAACACTGCTGCATTCAGTAAATCTCAAAGATATTTCTTAGAATGAAACTCAGATTCAACAAGAATTCCCTGGTGCTTGGCAAGAGGTAAATATATATAGTGGTACCTTGTATAAAGGAATTATACAAATTTCCCATAGGAATGCATTGAAAACAGAGTCATCCCTAATCGTGACCATTTTTATGTTGTACAGATTTGCCCCGTGCTGCCTAGATGCCCTAAGCACATCCAATCTCGCCTGATTTCGGAAGCTAAGCAGGGTTGGCCCTGGTTAGTACTTGGATGGGAGACCACCAGGGAATACAAGGTGCTGTAGGCGCCTGGAGTAGGAACTGGCAAACCACTCCAGTATTCCTGCCAAGAAAACTCCATGGTCATGGGGTCACGAAGATTTGGTCACGACTGTAACGACACAACGAACACACACACACACAGAGAGAGAGAGAGAGAGAGAGATCTGCCCCATAGGCAATTCTGTTAAGTACATTTCCCCTTTCTCTGTATTTTTATGTTGTACAAATTTTATGTTTTATATACAGTGGACCCTTGTATAACAAATGGTTTGTATAACATAAAATTTGTACAACATAAAAAATTCCGGATATAGGGGAAATCGCCTATGGGGCAAATCTGTACAACATAAAAATGGGATCACTCTGTTTTCAATGCATTCCTATGGGAAATGTGTATAAAGGAAAATTTGCTTAACATAATTTCATTTGTAATGAATTAATTCCTTTATACAAGGCACTGTATATATAAATGACCAAAATCCGGGAGGCAGTGGAAGACAGGGGGCGCCTGGCATGCTCTGATCCTCCATGAGATCATGAAGAGTCGAACACAGATTAATGACTAAACATCTATCTATCTATCTATCTATCTATCTATCTGAAATCTTTAGTAAATATAAACCTTCACCCCACTATAAAAAATTGAAAGCAGTGACATTTTAAGATGATATGTTGGCATGCAGCTTCATACATTATGCTGAATATCTATAGGGGCTGACAAGTGGGCAAGATTTGTAATCCTTCTCCCCCTCTATCTTAGCTGACAAGAGGACAGGGGGTCAATTATAAACAAGCCCAGTTTATGACATTGCAACACAATTATTCAAGGTCAGAAGCATGCATGTTAAGGCACTGACCCTTAACTTCAAGTTTCTTTGCTTCATGGAATGGGAGCCAATGTGGCCTTAGCTTTCGTCTCAAATTGGCAGGGTTTTGTGTTGTCATGTGCTATCACGTCACTTTTGGCGCATGATGACCTTATTGATTTATGACTTTCAAAAGTTTCTGTATCATTAACCGTCCTCCTTAGGTCTTCTGAACTCAAGGCTATGACTGCATTCATTGAGACAATCTATATTTTCTATTGAATCATGTCTTCTCATGATGTGCCCAAAGTATGATTTCAGTCATTTTTTTGCTTCTAGAGAAAGGTCAGGCTTGATTAGATCTACCACCCACTCATATATCTTTCTGGAAGGGTCTGCAAAATTCTCCCTCAATGCCACATTTCTGATTAATCAATTCTTCCCTTGTTAACTTTCTTCAATATTCAACTTTCATATCATTATATAGTAATTGGGAACAGATTATTTCCTCTTTGGTTTCCACTGATAGCTTACCTGAAGATCTTTTCAAGTTCCTTCACAAGGGCCCATTGACTTATTAGCACTTATTTCCCTTTATGGGCCCATTGACTTATTAGCACTTATTTCACTTTCTTAAGAATGAAAAGATGATAACAGTACAAAGCAACAAAAATTTGTAGTGAATGGGATATCAAAAATGTAAGCAACATAGGAAAGAGAATCAGGGCAATAAACTGTACCTCCAAACAGAGAAACAAGTGCAATCAGCCTGTTGTTTCCTTCCAGTGGTGCTTAGGTGTCCCATTTGCGGTAGAAGCACAGAAATTCTGTCTAGTAGGAAATGTGCTATCTTCAGGCTTTGCAGAGCATTGGGAGGCTAGATGTGTCCATGTGCAAGCCTTGTCTATAGTAACACACCCCAAAGTACATTAGATAATGAAGAGTGCAAGCCAAAATTGGTTCTCTAGTTAACTGAAAATGTCAAGATTTGTTGTCAATACAATTTGCATGTGTATGTTGAAATTTAATATGGTATGCTCTGTAACATGATTGAGTATGTCTGTGAAAAGTTTCAATGTAAAGGTCAATATGTAATTCAGCTGGGACAGAGTAATGAGGTGATGGTGTGGTATGATTAGGAATAGGCACACAACGAAAAACAAAAATGCTGTTTCATTGTGTCGTTATGTAACAAAATGAAACAAAACAAAATGAGGAAGCAGCATTTTGTTACAAATGAAACAAAATGGTGGTTTTTTAAAATTGAAACAAACCATTTTGTTCTGTCTGTAAACCAGTCCCTCACCTGCTAGTGTCCCGCTGACGCTGTTGCTTCCGCTGCCAAAACTGTCCAGCCAGGCCAGAGAGGGTGAGTGCAGGCCTCGCAGGCAGCCTAGGTCTCCATCTCCTCCTCTTCCTCCCTTGTTGCCACTGCTGCAGGCACCTCCACAAGGCCCAGCCACTGCCACCACATGCTGCAGCCAGCTTCAGAGGCTGAGCAGTCCAGCGGGAGACCGCCCTGCTGCCATTGAAGGCTCTGGCCAGTTGGGGAGGCCAAGCAGCCCGGCAGTAGACTGCCCCACTGCCACTGAAGGCCCTGGATAGCTGGGGAGGCTGAGCAGCCTGGCAGTAGACTGCCCCCGCCACTGAAGGCCCTGCTGTCCCAAAAGGGTGAGCAGCCTGGCGGTACTCCATGCTGCCGCTACCGCCACCATAACCAAAGGCCCCCACCAGCGCAAGAGCCCAGGAGGGGGCCCAGAGCAGAAGGAGGGGGCTGCTCGGGAAGGGGCTTTCCAGGGCCCCCTGTTTCATTTTGCAAAAAAAATTCATTTTGTATGAATTTTTTGAAAAGAAATTATATGAAACAAAATGAAAGGAAATGCAGGTGGGGAGAAACAGAACAAAACGAAATGCAATTATTTTGTTTTGTGCCCATCCCTAGGTGTGATATGATTTGGTAGAAATCTGTATATTAAGAAGTAGTTAGAAGTGAGACTTCACCTGATGTACATCAGTTCACTCTGATACTATGTCAGGTCACCCTGCTCAACCTGTTGTAAGTCAAGTTATGCCTCTCTATATTCTTTGTATGTTATGCTGTTATGGTGTCATGCTGTGTGTTTATGTTGTTTGCCAATGAGTGCCTAAACCAGTGATGGTGAACCCATTTTGTTAATTTAGTTGAGTAAATCAGTACAGTACTGAACTTTTCTTACCATAAAAATGATGATGAAATCAGGGGTAAATGGGATACACTGTAGAACTATTTTTTTGGCTAAAAGTGAAAACAAAACAAGGGCTCACAGGCTGGAAATGTAATTTAACCTGAATGGGGATACAGGCAGCTATGAAGTGTTGCAACAAAGGCCATCTTGATTTGATTTTCTTATTTTTTTATTGTGGTGCCCTTATTGTCAGTAAAAGAGCTTCCGGTATATAAGCACTAAAACAAAAAAAACCAAATAAACCAGTGATGGTGAACCTTTGGCAGTGCCCAAAATGTGATTCAAAACACACTAATTTTTTGGCCAGTAATTTAACCTGTATACAGGCAGCTATGAAGGGTGTTCACCATCACTGGCCATCACTGGCCTAAACTCTTTAATACAAGTTCAAGTTTATACTCTCCTGTGTTGAGTTGTTGTGTTTCTCTGAAAATTTCCGACTCTGGTTGCTCTTGCATACTTAGTAGTAAAGAGTCAAGAGCACATATCACAATAGAAAATCCCCATCACCACCATCACATCTATTTTGATGGAAGCAAAACAAGTTGAGGAGCTGTATAGCCATCACCAAAACCAAATACAAAAGTAGAACAGGTGATACCTTTAGGCCACTCCAGGTAGTTTCTTAGTAGTCCTTTATGTTTTCTGTTGAATTTGTCTTGGTGCTATTTTTTGAGCAAATCTTAACATTTCATGGTGAGGGTGTGTGTTGTGTCCCATTTTCTCTGTTACACATCATTTCATCATATTGCTTCCTCCCTGCCTATGGGAACAGTTACCTTGACTTCATGCCATTCTCCCTAGACTTTAAATGGATTGGAGGAAGCTAAGAAGACTACTGGCTACAAGGGATGCAATTGCATAATGAAAGATAAACACATACTCCTCAACCATTTTGTAAGCAGAACAAACTCAAGGACCCCACACCTTACCCATGACTTCTTCTCTGATTTTTTTTACCTCCTTTGAATATTTTTTGCAAGGACAATTTATATTATATGTAAAATATATTATATGTAAAAAGAGTTGGGTAAATATTTGGTGTGGGGGCTCAGCAGGCTAGAGCACTGCAACTGTTGGCTGCAAAGTTAGCAGCTTGGTAGTTTGAATCCTGGGTGCCATGCAGCGGAGTGAGTTCCTGCTGTTAACCCCAGTTCCTGCCAACTTCATAGTTCAAAAGCATGTAAATGTAAGTAGATAAATAGGTACCACCATAAAAAATGGGAAGGTAAACAGTGTTCTGTGCGCAGAAATGCATTCAGCCATGCCGGCCACTAGTGTAGCTTTGGGTGATAGGAGGGCAAAAACCCCAGGGTGCAAAAGTTTGAGGGTGTTGGAGGAGCTGAGCACATATGCAGGCACGAGAGCACACACTGTTGGGTTTGGGGAAGCCTCAGGTGTTTGTTAACTTGCACACCTTTTTGGTAGAGGGTGTGAGATGTCCCCATTGTCCCCCAGATATGCCAGATTTGTCTCCCAGCACTGAAAACCTTAGCTATACCTCTGATTCCAACCACATGGCCACGGACTTGCACAACACTGGCTTTTTGGCTTAAAAATGGAAATGAGATCGATGGTGGTGTGTCGAATGAGAGGTCTTGCTGAAGAAAAGGATGGGACACCTTCAGCTGGTACAGGGTGGGGCCCTTTCTGATGCAGGGAGGGAGGGAAGGGAGAAAGACAGTGGAGGGGGAGAAGATATTGTGGAAGTGAGTGCCTTCTTCTCCCTCCCCCAAGGAGTAGGGTGTGTATGTGATTGTGTGTTTCTGACAGGAATAAATAAAATAAATCAAAAATATATGGGTTGGTGTTTCTTTTCTGGAGCCAAAGATGCGAACTCGTTTGGGAACTTGAGAAAAGAGGTGTGAAACAGAGTGGACGCCACAACCACCACCTCTGAGGGCTTGGGTCAAGGTCAGTCAGTCCGTCCCTCAGGCAGAGTGCCCTTCTCTGTGGTCCCTCCAGCCACAGGGGGAACCTTTACCGTTAAATATTCAGCATAGCTCTCCTAATTCATGTGTAATACATGTGTAATATTTCCTTAGCTTCCTCCTGTTTCATTAGCATTTTGTTCCCTCTGGGGCCATCAAGGAGATACCTATGGGAAGTGGAGAAGCAGTTCATGGCTATAATAGCAACCTGGGTCCATAGCCACTGATATATGGAGCCATATTGCCTGTGATACAAATAGTAATATATAACAAACATATACAGCATGACCCCCCACCCCCAGCCATGGGATTAGGATTTATGGATCCATTTATTTGGTGCCTGAAAACATTAAATTGCAAACCCAGAAATACATGTTTATACATAGTTCCAGTATGCTTCTACTGGAACTGGCCACCAGACAGAGCCACATACCATGCTATGTATAGCTTGTCAGTGTCTTCAGGAGAGATGCTTGGAACTGATTCCCCATGGATGCCACAGCCCTACTGTATTTTACAGATGTTGTGTGTGGCAGTTCCACTCTCTAATCATTTTGCAGCTCAACTCCTAGAAGACTTAGCTTGCACGATCAATGGTCAGGAATAGAGATGGGCACGAAACGAACAATTTTTCGTTTCCGTTTTTGATTTTTCATTTTGTTACATAAGGAAACGACAAATGAATTTTGTCTCTAAAATGAAACGAAACGAACAGAAACACCGGAATTTTTGTCGTGCGTTTCGTTACCGTTACTGCAAATGAGTGAATTGCTTAAAATCCTAAAAAATCACAAAAATTGAAATAAATGGTAATGAAATGGTAACAAAATGAACGAAAATGAAAATGAATTTTTTGCAAATATTCACGAAAAATGGAAGCAAACCGAAACGGACCCTCCAAACGACAAACGACAAATGAAATGCCATTTTTCTGATTCGTGCTCATCTCTAGTCAGGAATTCTGGAAGTTGAAGTCCAAAACATCTGAACAGTTAAAGCTTTAGCATCACAAATTAGATCCAAGAATGCATTTTTATTCATAAACCATTGAAAAAACAGATTTGTGACCGTTGTGATCTCCATCACGCAAACCTGGAAAAATGGGAAAGGTGGCTTCTTTTAATGTCACCTTAGCAATTTGTGTCTCAGACCAGGTTTCAGCTCTGGACTTCCAGACTCACACCAACCATTCAAAGCAGCAGGGCTTGAGAAGCTGATGTCAAAAAGGAGCTTCTGATAAAATGTCAGCCAATAGGAAAAAAGAATGGAAAAAGAATCTTGAGGGAAACATCTGAGGAAAATATGCTGTGAGAAGACACAAATGCAAGAATAGCTTTATGAAACAAATATTTACAAGCCAAGTGTGCCTGTCAAAGACTACAAATCAGAGGCCCATGTTTGTAGGAAATAAGCTAATGGGCTTTTGGGTAGCTGGGCATCTGTGTTCATTTTCTTGCTGCATCATTAAAAAAGAGAAACGTGTGACATGTTTGAGAATGCAGATTTATATGTATTTTGAGCAGGAGAAAGGGAATGAAACATTTATCAGTGGACTCAAGCTATAGTGTTCTTTTCTGTCAGTATACAAGACCAGTGTGGTTAGGAAATGCAACTTTAAGGTTAGAACTAGATGTTATTAGGGGAAGGGGAGGGATGTGTGACTGCCACTGAAAATTACGAGTTCTGCATCAGAAGATTCAGAATACAAATTATCCTATATTGGAACTTAAGAAGGTGAGATAAAATTTTTATATGACTTGGACTCATCACTATGGTAGCCAATAGCACAACTCTAAAAAGTAGACATCCGTCATTATAGCTGCAGGACAGGGCTTCAATGTTATTGTGCACCAGAGCAAATCAACATTCTGCAAGGCAATTCTAAAAATGGAGACAACCCAAACGAAAAATTGTAACTTTCTGGTGTCATCGACATTCAGGCTGTCCTGTGCTGTCCTTTTTCCTCCTGGGAACACAGGCACAATATTATGCAGCAAGAACAGGGCATTTCCTGGCTTTTAAACATTCCTACATTTATAATTTTTTTAAAAAAAATAATTGCATTTAAACAGTGGGTAAAAAGGCACACTGGCTTGCCTAAAACTGCATACGCTAAATCGATAGATGCAAAGTTAGAAATTGTTATAATTTTGATAGAGTCATGATGTATTTTGCTTGAGTAAGGATGATCCTTATCAGGTGGCCTGTAAGCCTGTTGCCCAGTCCACTGCCCAGGTGCTACTGATTTGAGGTTTGTCTGTCCTCCCTTTCAATGTCACAGCCCACTGAATATGTCATAGAATGTCACCTTTGGTAACACTGCCCCAAGCTCTCTTAGGGTGCAGATTAACCAACCACACAGGCTACAGAATGAGATAAGCATTCCCAAACATGCCAAATAAATGGCAGCCCAATGTTGTGACAGAAAGCAGTGGGGCAGCTTGTAAAGGCAGTTGGATGGCTTTTGAAAACACATGCCATCACCAGAAAACAGGAAGAACAAACCAAATAGCAAGTTATACTATAACCTACCTGATTGCACTCTTCCTTTTATGAACATGAAGGTATCTCTACTTACGAGTTTAACCCATTCTGAATGCGTGCTCATAAGTCAAACAACTCATAGTAGAGCAGCCGTATCTAAAAAATAAAAATAAAAGTAATAAATTTAAAAAATAAAAAAATAAAAAAGTAAGTACAGCAGACCATATCTAAAATTGGTAAGGCAGCAGTTAAAACACCAATGGTTTTCCACTCTTAAGTCAAATTGCTCATAAGTAGAGCCACTCATAAGTAGAGGTACCACTGTAGATGTAATTGGATGGGCACTTCTACTGTAGTTCCCAACTAGGAGAGGGAGTGGAAAAGAAGTGCCTGGGAAAGTGGGCCTGGCCCTCCACCACCACTCCCCTACTGTGAGAACCACTGTTTTTCTACCACATAATAGATAGACCATGAGGGAATGTACCATAACTAGAGAGGCCTGAGGAGGTGGGGGCTGCCTCTGGAGAGCTACATGTGGTCAGTAAACACCTAGCTCTTGATCTCTTTTTCTCCACCTGGAGTGAATGCTGTTCCATCTCTTGAATGCTGCCTGGGTGCTGTCTTGGACTGGATGAGGGCAAATAGACTGAAGTTGAACCTGGACAAGATAGAAGTCCTCTGGATGTGGAGGTGACATGCCAGTGGATTCGGAAACTTCCTCTCTTTCTGAAGCACCCCGTCTAGACCTGACACTCCCCATGGAATCCCAGATTACTAAGAGATTAGGCAACACTATCACCCCCACACAGGCTGCTTTGCACTGGCCACCAATTCACTTCCACATTGATTTCAAGGTTTTGACAATAACATATAAAGCCCTAAATGATTTAGGATCTCATATCTGTCAGAGCAGTTTCTCCCACTGAGAATTACCCATGTCACTCAGTCTTCTCAAGGTGGGTGCCTGAAGGTACTATCCCTGACAGAAGTCTGGAAGCTATAGAAGGAAGAATTGGGCCTTCTTGGTGGTCCCCCCCCCCGCACGTAATTGTGGAACCAACTGGCCCCAGACATCTCCCTAGCCTCTTTGCTGGGAATATTTAAACACATTTTTAAAAGATGGCTTTTCAAACAAGCTGTCCTGGAGTTTTATTGATAAGTGGGACACCTATAACACCTTTTCTTCTTACAGTATTTCCTTTTTGTTGGTTTATAGTTTATGTAACTATTAATATGTAAAACTGTGTTTTTTAATATTCTTAATTCTTATATTACTTCAGTAATTTATTAATATGTATATAATATTTATTTTCATCTTTATTATGTTGTATACCACCCAGAGCAGCTGATAGGCAAGTTGGAGCAGTATATGTCAAATAAATAAATAAATAAATAAATAAATAAATAAATAAATAAATATTCTGATCTGTTCTGAAGTCTCATATCATATGATTGAATTTGTAGTAACAAACTGACCTTTAGAGGCTCTCTAAATCCAGCTACTCAGAAGTGCCTGCACAATTAGCAAAAGCCTGATTCAACAGGAGTGTTCTGTCCATGAGCTGACCATTTCCAAAATACAGTGGACCCTTGTATAACAAGCAGTTTGTTTAACAGAAAATCTGCTTAAAGGAAAAACATTCTGGAGGAAGTGGAAATTGCTTAACAGAATCTCCTATGGGGCAAATCCGTACAACAGAAAAACAGCCACAATTAGGGATTACTGTATATACTCGAGTATAAGTCTAGTTTTTCAGCCCCAATTTTGGGCTGAAAAAAGGGGTCCTCGGCTTATATGCGGGTCAATACTTTTAGCCATTGAGGCGAGTTTGGGTCAGTGGCTAAAAGTCATTTTAAACATTGTGCGCCACTTCTCCTGACCCCCCATGTTTAAAATGACTTTTTAAAAGGTCATTTTAAAACAATGTTTAAAATGACTTTTAGCCACCAACTCAAGCACTTGCCTTGGTGGCTAAAAGTCATTTTAAACATCACACACACACCCAGCTCACAAAGGAGGAGTTGAAAGGCCCTGCTGCATTTCCCACCCCAGGCTTATACTTGAGTCAATAAATTTTCCCAGTTATGGGGGTTTAAATTAGGGGGCCTGGCTTATACTCGGGTCGACTTATACTCGAGTATATACAGTAATCAGTTTTCAGTGCATTCCTATAGAAAATTTGTTCAAAGGAAAAATTGCTGAACAGAATTTCATTTGGAACAAATTAATTTCTTTATACAAGGTACCACTGCATAGATCTTTCTTGAGAAGGACAAGATATCAAAGGCTGCTCCTCAGGGTAGCCCATAGCAATCTAAACCCTACTACTTAAGTTCAGAAACAGCCTGGGAGAAGACTTTTTGGTGCATGGGGATGGGGATAAGTGATTAAAAAATGAGAACATTTTCCTCTGCTTTTGCTTGATGCAAGAGCACTTTCCATCTCCAACTTAGTTCAAGCTATTATACTTTTGCATCTAATCTGGGGCAATTATTCGCCCACACTGATTTTGAATTAAAATGTAATATGGCATGTTCCCCTAAAAGGCCAACGTGTCAATGCACAATGAGATTGCACTTATCTAGGAAAGAAGCTGGGCTTCATTTTTAACTGACATTTTATCTTGGGTAAAGCTCTACTCGTACACAGGCTATAGGGGATGGGGGGTGGCAAGCTTTACTTTAAAAACCTGACAAATATCTAATATTACAGCAGTTGTTGTAAGCGCCAGTGGCCTTGACTCGGAATTGAAATGTCAGACGTAGTGCTGTAGTGCAGCATTTATCTGTTCAGGCACTTAGGAGCATGAAACCTTAGTGCTGTCATTCTAACACAGCATGCTTTAATGTTTGTCAGCAGAATATATACAAAGAGAAAGAAGAAAAATGCTCATACCAAAACAAATATCAAGAATCATGCGGTCAGAGTGTTTTGAAATAACAAAAAGATTCCAGTGATCAAACAGATGGCAATACTTGGGTGAGATTCCTAGGTTGAGGATTTTATAGATAACAGAGCAAATGAATGCAAATCTGGGGCAGAAGTTTTCCTTTAAAATTATTTAAAAGGGAAGTTTTGTTCTCTTTCCTGTTGACTGGAAACAAGACGGATCCATTAGCATATAAAGTAAAAGAGAACTGAAAGGGGGAGGAAAAAAGCAATGACAATGGAATCATTTTAACATATTCTGAAAAGCAGGTTTCCTTGGATGTTTTGTGTGGAACAGAACCCCTGCTTTAGAAATGCGTGCTGCTTTGAAAAATGTGGAAAAAAGCTAATGCCCCATGTAAAGCTCAAGATGCAAAAAGGTCTGTTGAGTTTTAAGTATACTTCACTTTTCCAAGCCATGCCTTCCTTTTCCCCATCCTTATTTTGTACTGAGGTATGAGACCTTTTGTTTTATTCCTATTCTGAGATTAGGGTGCAATTGAAATTTATTTTCCCACACAGACTCTTTCTTTAATTCACTTAAATTATGTCACATCCGTGGGCCTGTCCAGAGTGTGAAATTTGGTATGGCTGGTGCGTAAAAGCTCCCCATCTTCAGTTCAACTTCTTATTTTAGCTCTTGGTACCCATCTATGAAGGCAGAACAAAGAGCTATTTTGCATCATAATATTTCCCATCCACCTCCCATGCCAGGGAACCACATATCTTAACTATATGCCAGTGTGGACAGGCTTTGAGTCTACTGAGGAAGGCATGAACACCTCCACTTACTTGCAGAGGGAAGCTGATGTATTATTAGAGATGGGCATGGCTTGAGTTGTCCCATTTTGTACAAATGTATACTGTATGTTCAGTACCTGTGGAGCTGTGTATTCATTCACACCACACCACCCAGCTGGCTGCCTCACTCATTTTCTGCTGCACACTGACCCAGTCCTCCTCCTCAGGTGGCTGTCCAGTCCAGACAGGAGAAAGGACTTCCCTTCCCCACCTCCCCCAGCAGCTGTCCACTCAGTAATTGCTGTTCAGGAATCCGTCTCTACCAATAACCTTGGAACACAAAGAGCTGTTTCATACAACTAGTGTACTAATCCACACTTGACTACAATTTACTTACCTTTCACTTGTCAAAATTCTTGGGTACTTTGCACCTAACGGCTTATTGCACAATTGTTCTGGTTGCTGCATTTTCAACTAGCAAGAAAGACGATAACTTATTTTTGTTCTTTTCTTTTATTCAGGGAGTTCTATACACCTCTCATAATCCCACAGCTTACACACTCCTGCCAATGTAAGATGTCTCATCAGACAACTTAATTGTTCATCCACCTCCTCTCCATTTAAATGTGGAGAATAATCCTTCTTAGCTATTTCTAATGTATTCTTGTCTTCCCAATTCCAGTGGTTGCTGAATAAGACAAACATTTTTTCTGTGTCTCACTCCAGGTTACTTTTATTTTCCTTTAATCAATGAAGAGAGAGTATCAGCTGGTATCAAGACAATATAGAGTTTCTGAGAATATATAACTGACATATGAAAATTACCAGCAGTGGTGGAGTGGCTAAGAGCCATATTAATGAGCTCCCTGCTTGCAAAACAAAAAGTTGTACTGCATCTATTGTCACATCTATGAAACTACTTAGGGAGAGCAAGGCTTAGAGATCAAGAGCCTGCTCTTTTTGTAACTGTATGGTATGACTGCAACCCAAAACAATCAGTAATCTTGGAAACCACATCCTATACAGGACTGACATTTATAATGAGTCAATCTTCCCTTCTCCATCTCTTTGCATAGAAGTAAGAGGAACTGCAGCACTCATCTATTCGCCCATGAGGATTGCAAGGAATTTTCTGACACTATAAACTGAGTTCTTGCATTAGTAAGAACAATGTTTTGTGCAACAGTTTTGTGTGAGAACATAGGGTAAATTGTGGCAAGTGCAGAAATCAAGCAAACCTAGAATTACTGCTTGGCTATTTAAGAATTTGAAGCTTTAGATAGGTTATTTGCTTTTTTCCCTGTACAATAAACCAGTCTTTATGCTTCATCTCTCTCTCTCTCTCTCTCTCTCTCTCTCTCTCTCTCTCTCTCTCTCTCTGTGTGTGTGTGTGTGTGTGTGTGTGTGTGTCTTTTCAAGTCGAAAGGAGCATGGAGACATTTTGCCCAAATGGCAAAGATCCTGACGAGAGAGGCACTTCAACTTCAGCTGGAGACGTAGACTCTTGCTGGGGTTTAAAGTTCCTTGCCCAGCTGTCTTGCTGTGTCAAGACAGCCTGAAGAATGAGAAATTTAGCAAGTCTTCTTTCCATCCCTCATCCACCTTGGAATTAGTACTTGGGATATATTTTAGCTCAACAACAACAACACCAAAAACATAATAGATTATGTTTGGCTCAATAATGCAGTTCCTGGTTCAGGTGTGATTTGTGCAGCACACATCTCTCTACTCCCTAAAAATAGTTGTTTTTCTGCAACAGCTGCAGTGTGTAATGTGGGATAATGTACTCTGCATCCATAGTTTAAAACAGTGCTCCCCAACCTTTTTATCCCTGCGGACCGGTAAATTTTTGATAATTTTTGATGGGGTGGGGAAGGGGAGATAAAGGAATGCGAATGGGGGTCGGGCGGGGAGAGAGAGAGAGAGGCGCACACACGCACGACCGCACCACCCCACCCCCTCCCTCTCACCTTTGCAAACCGGCCAGTTGGGACTCTTCCATCCACTGCCGCCGCTGATGGGGCCGGATCCTTTTCGGGCGCCGGCGGAGACAAGCGCAGCCCGGGAGGCGGCGGGTGGGGGGCCGAAATCCCCCTCCTCCTCCTCGTGTGGGGCTGCAAGGACCTGGTGGGCGGCTTTTTTCTTTCTTTCTTTCTTTCTTTCTTTCTCCCTCCCTCCCTCCCTCCTTCCTTTCTTTCTTTTTCTTTCTCTCTCTCTCCCTTCCTCTTTCTCCCCCTTTCTTTCTTCCTTCCTTCCTCCCTTCCTCCTTCCCCTTTCTTTCTTTCTTTCTTTTCTTTCTTTCTTTCTTTCTTTCTTTCATTCATTCATTCTTTCTTTCTTTCTTTCTTTCTTTCTCCCTCCCTCCTTCCTTTCTTCCTTCCTTCCTTTCTTTTTCTTTCTCTCTCTCTCCCTTCCTCCTTCTCCCCCTTTCTTTCTTTCTTTCTTTCTTTCTTTCTTTCTTTCTTTCTTTCTTTCTTTCTTTCTTTCTTTCCCTTTTCTTTCCCCCCTCCCTTCTTTCTTTCTTTCTCCCCCCTCCCTCCCTCCCTCCCTTCTTTCTTTCTCTCTCTCTCTCTCTCTTTCTTTCTTTCTTTCTTTCTCCCTCCCTCCTTCCTTTCTTCCTTCCTTCCTTTCTTTCTTTTCTTTCTCTCTCTCTCCCTTCCTCCTTCTCCCCCTTTCTTTCTTTCTTTCTTTCTTCCTCCTTCCTCCTTCCCCTTTCTTTCTTTCTTTCTTTCTTTCTTTCTTTCTTTCTTTCTTTCTTTCTTTCTTTCTCCCTCCCTCACTCCCTTCTTTCTTTCTTTCCCTTTTCCTTCTTTCTTTCTTTCTCCTCCCTCCCTCCCTCCCTCCCTCCTTTCTTTCTTTCTTTCTTTCTTTCTTTCTTTCTTTCTCCCTCCCTCCTTCCTTTCTTCCTTCCTTCCTTCCTTTCTTTTTCTTTCTCTCTCTCTCTCCCTTCCTCCTTCTCCCCCTTTCTTTCTTTCTTTCTTTCTTTCTTTCTTTCTTTCTTTCTTTCTTTCTTTCTTTCTTTCTTTCTTTCTTTCTTTCTTTCTTCCTCCTTCCTCCTTCCCCTTTCTTTCTTTCTTTCTTTCTTTCTTTCTTTCTTTCTTTCTTTCTTTCTTTCTTTCTTTCTTTCTTTCTTTCTTTCTTTCTTTCTTTCTTTCTTTCTTTCTTTCTCCCTCCCTCCCTCCCTCCCTTCTTTCTTTCTTTCCCTTTTCTTTCCCCCTCCCTTCTTTCTTTCTTTCTCCTCCCTCCCTTCCTCCTTTCTTTCTTTCTTTCTTTCTTTCTTGCGGGGTGGGGCGATTGCATGGGGTCGACAACGGCGGCGGGGGGCGATTGGGGGATTGCGGCGGGGTGGGGGGCGGGGGTCATGGGGCGGGGGCAGGGGGTCGCGGGGCGGGGCGGGGCGGGGTCGGGGTCGCGCGGGGCGGGGGTGATTACGGGGGTCGCGGCGGCGCTCCTGGAGGCCCATTTCGCGTCCGGCGGGGGCAGGAAAGGCGGCGGCGGCGCTCCCGGGACGGAGGCGATTGGGGGATTGCGACAGCGGCGGGGGCGAACGGGGGTCGCGGCGGTGGGGCCATGGGGGGATGGCGATGATTGCGGGGGGTGGGGAAAACATCCGGGCCGGCCCGCAACACCCCCCGCCCACCCCCAACACAGGCGCGGTCCGGCAGCGACGGTGCTCCGCCCTGGAGCGTGGCCGCAGGGAGGGGCCAAAGGGCGCGCGCCCCGGGGGAGGAGGAGGAGGAGGAGGGGCACGCACCTGCTCTTCCGACTGAGGGGGCCCCCTCCTCCCCGCCGCCCCCCCGCACGCCCAGCCCCCAGGGCAGGGGGGTTGGGGCCGGGAGGAGGCGAGGAGGGGCAAGCGGGCCAAACGGGGTTCCTGCTGCTGCTGCTGGTGGTGGTGGAGGGCGAGGAGGAGGAGGGCGGCGGAGGAGGAGAATGCGCCGCCGCCGCCGGCGGGCAGAGGAGGGAGGCAAAGGCGGCGGCGGCGGCGGCGGCTCCTCCTGCGCTCCTCCAGCCTTCCTCCTCCACCGGCCGCCCGTGGGAGAGAAGAGGAGGAGGAGGAGGGCGGCGGAGGAAAAGGGGAGGAGCCTCCCCGGCCTCCCCAGGCGGCCCGGTGCCGACCGGTCCACGGACCGGCACCGGTCCGCGGCCCGGGGGTTGGGGACCACCGGTTTAAAACACCAGGAAATGATGCTGCACAATATTGTGTCCATGTTGCCAGCAGGGGGAAATGTACTTACTACCATTTGCATATTGACACCAAGCAAGGGATATCCCAGAGGGTGACTTCTATTTCATGAGTTAACCACTTCTTACCCAATGTCAGGGGTGGCAAGTTTGAATGCTAGTGAGCACAAATGAAAAAGGTACACAGAATTATGATAATCTACACCAGGAGTGCTAAATTTGCTTAGATAAGAAGAGGAGGAGATCTGTGCTCCAGCTGGTTTTCCAAATTCAGTTCATTAACATTATCATTCATTGCCTTTGTCTCATTACTACTAGGGCTTCTGCATAGTCAATGTCAAGCCTAGATTATGCCACCCATCACTGGCCAGTCTGGAGCTAATTGCCCACACCTGTTTTCTCTTGATCACTGCCTTGGCAATTACACGCCAAGTGCTCATCAAGCACACAGAGCAGGAAATTGGTCCTTGATGAGCTCCATAATGGTCTAATCCAATGCTGATTACAAAGAGAAGTAGGAAACAATTACTCTGTAAATCTTAAGTGCCAGCTCCATTCTATGCAGGTCAATATTATATGTTCTTTCTTCCTCTTCACTCCTTCCCCCCCTCCCTCCCTCTCATTATCTGCATTGGTAGACATGAAGGTAGAGCAATAGTTGTGTGTCTTGTATCTGCAGTGTCTATTTCTGATTACTACTTATTGAATCAGAAAGGGCAATTGCTTTTATATTGCCAGACTCCTTGCAGATTAAGTAAGTTATTACTGTTGCTTTAATCTTCAAAGTATGGCTGCCATAGCTGTGGTGACAAAATTGATCAGACTCAGACACGAACAAAAGAGCCATTATGTGCAGTAAGAAATGTGCAGTGGGAATGCATTATTGTCACCAAACTTCCATGTCTGCTATATCTTCACTTTGAGCTTGTATGAGCATTTTTTTATTATTATCTCAGGGCAAAAATTATTATTAAATCGAAAAGTGGCACAAAACTAACCCATTTGGATGACAAACAATGTAATAAGGGCTGAGAAAAACACAACCTTTTTCATCCTTGGAGTGACAATTCGATGAGAAATGTATTCAGAAAGGGACTCCTGGTCTCTGCAAATGATTATGACAAAGAAAAAAAAACATTAAGGTATTAACCCATTTTCAGGAACATCTCTGTATGAAGGGCTCACAATAACCTCTTCCAATACTGGGTCCCTGTCATCAGAGACATTAATTTATTCTACACTGCATCTGTTGTTAGTGGTAGATCTTTTTTTCTATACCCAGTAGAGATGGGCACGAAACGAGCAATTTTTCATTTTTGTTTTTGTTTTTTCGTTTTGTTACATAACGAAACAAAAAACGGATTTTGTCTCCAAAATGAAACGAAACGAAACGAAACAACAGAAATTTTGTCATGCGTTTCGTTTTTGTTGCGGCAAATACATTGAACTGTAATGAATGCTAACGAAATAGCAATTTTTTGTTTTCATTTTTGTTTTTTCGTTTCATTACGTAATGAAACAAAAATGAATTTTTTTGCAAAAAATTCACAAAAAACGAAAATGAACCAAAACGGACCCCTAAATGACAAACGACAAATGAAACACCATTTTTTTGAGTCGTGCCCATCTCTAATACCCAGTAATGCATGTGCAGGTTGATCTTAGGACCAAGGTCCAGGGATGAATAGTCCTGGAACCACCCAGGACCACCCAGAGAATGGCCAAATAAGTTTGGGAAGCAGCAAACGGCCCAAGCAGTGAAGCCATTTCTGAGATAGGCTGAATGTAATGAGGGGGTATATGTAAAGAAGTGGTGTAATGGGTAGCCCAATATGGTAGTATATGAAAATGTTATGAATTACAATATCATACATTTTATATCAATTGCATTCTCTCTCTCTCTCTCTCTCTCTCTCTCTCTCTCTCTCTCCTCTCTCTCTCTCTCCTTGCCATGGCATTACACACTCTGGTTTCCCAGCTCTCTGGTGTAGGTATGGGGGACATGCAGGTGTGTATGGAGAGAGGACCCATCAACTCCCAAGTTTATTTGGCGGGTTTCTTCAAACAGCTTAAGAACCCAATAGCATAAGGACTCTGTAGGATTCTGGTCATTATATCCATTCTACACGATTGATTCCTTGTCTTCCACTGGGAAACACGCGAGCAAGCATAGCTAAGACCACTGTGAGATTAATGGGCAGCCCATACTTGTTTTGGGAAAGGAGGACTGAAGGACATTTGAATGGCCCAGCACCCATGATGCACATTCATGGCTCCAGGTCTGCTGGAATCAGTGTCAATACTGGCATCAAGAGTGGATGCTGTTCAGTAGAAATTCCCCCCTCCCCTGTGCTTCCTTCAGATTTTAAAAATGTATGTGGACATTACAGGTTCTGCTGTTACTATTTTTATGTTGACAGCCTAATAAAACAGCTCTTATTCCCACATGCATGTGTACTTAGAAGTAAAAAAGCAAACTCTTTTTTTATGACAGCAGGCAAGATGGAGCTATGATTTCAATTATCCTCCGATGCAATACCTGGTTGTGGACAATGTTGTATAGAATTTCCCATAGTGGCAGAGGTGAGAGAGGGCTCCAATGTCACATGATTCAATATCCTTTTGCTCTTAGTTAATGAGCCTCTAAGTCAGACAAAGGTCCCTTTACTTATTTGGTATTGAACATGTCATAATCACTGTCATGTTTCTCACAGAGGTGCCAAAGCTATCTCTGTGGAATCCTTTATGGTGAATGCAGTGCGTGGGTAGGTGGGGACTTCAGAGGCATTTTGTACCTATTATAATAGGGGTTTTTTTGCTCGGCATAGCTACATAGAACCTGAGGGTCTGTGCACGCTCACTAATTAAGAGAGATCACCTTCTTCTTCTTCTTTGCCATTAACAGCATCACCTCACCTGAACTTGAGTCTTACCGAAAGCTGTGAGGTGTATCTCTTTTTAACTACAGAGCTCTGTCTCTGCAAAATGATACCCCTTATTACCGTGACATTTCAATCCTAGCCCCTTCGGCAGTTGTCCTTGTCCTTGGTAGCCTTCTCTTTTCATGAATGCTGAAACAGACACTGCTGCTCATTGGGAAATCAAGACAATGTGTGGAACAACTGCTGTTTTTACTCATACTGCAGGAGCAGCTGATTTCAGCCAGTTCAGACCAGAAGCAGACATTCAAAGGGCAGCAAAGCACCTGATGTGTTTGGGGTGAGAAGGAGGTATTGGTTGATATCTGGGAGTAGAATAGAGACCCTTTGAATGAGTCTCCTCCATTGTGTGTCTCATTGATTTAGTTGGCCCACAACCATTGTTTCCAGAAATAAAACGTTCAAACAGATAAGCCCTTTCCCGTAGCTTCATTCCAGGAAACACCTCTACAAGTGAGAGTCTAATAACAAGTGGTATTATACAGCATGTTTCTTGTAATGGGTTTGTTTTAAAAACTCACATCTTACAGATGTGACTATAGCACACACTTCCTGTGAATGGATAGTGATGATTTGAAGGACCATTGTTGTTCCATTGTAAATTTCAACTTTGAAATAAATCTTGCTTCTTATGTATTCTGTTGTTCAATAACAATTTATTTATTTATTTATTTATTTATTTATTTATTTATTTATTTATTTATTTATTTATTTATTTATATACCACCCATCTTCTAAGGGAACTCCGCGTGGTTAACAACACCAAAACAAATAACAATTGGAGGGTCAAACAATACAGTAGAAAAGATACGAAGAAATACATAAAATAAAACAAAATAAAATACTATAAAATAATCAGCAAGATGGCGGAATTGAGCGGGAAAAAAATTAAAAATTAAACATCGCCAAATGCCTCATGGAAGAGCCAGGTCTTCAAGGCTTTTTGAAGGCAGGCAGGGACTCTACTAGGCACAACTCACCTGTCAGATGGTTCCAAAGCAAGGGGCCAGCCACAGAGAAGACTTGGTTTTGGGTTACTGCTTTCCTAGCCTCCCTGGGTGTGGCCACACGTAGTGACAGCACCTGCGACATTCTGGTAGTTCGGGCCTCAGTTGACCTCTGGAAGATCCGCTCTGCCAGGTATTCAGGTCCCAACAACAACAACAACAAATCCCATCTTTCAGTTGTCCAATTTATTCGTTCATTTTCCTCAAATGCCAGGAATTTTTTTTCACATTTAGTGAGCCAAAGGGTAATCAGCTACTGTTTTTATTCAACTCCTTAATTACTCAACTCCTTAAATCAACACTTATTTGCAATTTTATAAGCTAGATGTTCCCCGTGAATTGTTAAGAGTGGTATTGGCATGGTTAGAGAGTGTCTGAGATTTTTGTTGTTGTTGTTGGTGGTGGGGGCAGGGATTAGGAAACAGAAAAGGGAAAGGGAAATTACCACATATGTAGTTATTTTCTTGTCTGATACAGACACACACAAAGGAATAACACTGAAACTAAGGATTTATCCTGCTGAGTGATTGTCAGTCATACTGTAATGAAATCTGTAATGATACTATATTCACTGTTCTCCTAACAAAGGGGGCAACGTTTACTTACTTTTAATTCAGCATTCCAACTGTAAGTCCTTGCTTTTAAACAAAACTAATCATGGAAAGCACAAATGTATTCTCAGTTCGAGGCCCCACTTGATCTAGAAGTAACTGCCATTAGTAAAGGCAATTTCTTTTATGTGGAGAGATGATAATTGTTGTCCTTGGCTTTATTGCCTTGGGAATAAACAACACTTTGCTACTTCATTTACACACACACACACCCTGCTAGGAGCGACCAACAACTACAGAAACGCAGGAGTTATTTGGCTTGAAGATTTATTTGTTATTTATTTTATTTATCTACCACCTCATTAGTGCACAGACTGCTCTGGGAAGTTTACAAGTTAAAACGTACAAATCCCTGAGACCTCACATGGTAATACAGAGAACAATAGGATGATTTTTAAAAAAAAATCATTAAAAAGAGAAAAGAGAAAACAGGAAAAGAAAATATTAATATTAATATTAATATTAACAGCATCTGGGAGACTTGGTTGTTAAAGGTAGCTTTGAACAGTTCCTATTGTAACAGGTTTATGAACATAAGGAGGAAACCGTGTTGTCTGTGCAAGAATTCCAGGCAAAAATCAAAACAAAACAAAATAAAAGACAAAAACATGTGGCATCTTTATAAGATAAGATAAGATAAGATAAGATAAGATAAGATAAGATAAGATAAGATAAGATAAGATAAGATAAATCTTTATTGGTCCCACATCTGGGGAAATTTACTTGTTACACAGCTCCCAATATAAAAAAACAAGTAAAGATAGCTAGGTGCACAAAAAAGTGTAAAGTGTGTGTGAGAGAAAACAAAATACCTAATAGAGATTAAATAAAATAAGAAACCCAATATACAAATATTACACTAAAAATTTGTATATTTAGTGTATCTGAGCACATTTCATCATGGGTCAGTCTGAATAAATTGCCTTCGACATTACATGGTCTTTTTTCTGAGATATATTTAGAACTGTGCTACCTTTCCATTAAAGCCCTCATTGGGACGTTTTGAGCTTTGTTGTCTGTCAATGCAAGCACAAATCTCAGCAAGCAAGCATTCTTGATTTGTTCTAAGCAAACAGGGCTACTATGTTCTTTCAAAAAACCATCACTACAAATTTAGAATATTTCTATCTGAGCATACAGCTGTGCAGTAAAGGATAAAATTGAATTTCCTTAGTACATTGCGCACAGTGTTGCTGTTAAAAGGAACCCAACAAACATTTAGAGAAACAAATGTGATGACTATAGGTGCATCAGTGCCTGTAGAGCTAGTCATGGAATAGGAAAAAATATGTCAAAATAATGTCACTTTTATTTAATACTGAAAGTATAATGAAACACAGATAATAACCAGTGTTATTTGAATGCATTGAGAATGATGTCACCACCAGCAGACTGCCAGCAATTAAAAGGTCCCCTTTTCAGTTTGGGGGTGGATGGGACTTACCCACAATCAGACAAAGCCAAGAACATTCTGAAATCAAAAGCAACTCTTCAATTAGCAGCCAAATGTTGTGGGCGGCTGTTAGCATCAGTCCTGCTGCACAGGCAGAACTGCACAATAGTGTACTGCCCTTTATGATCACAGCTTAATAGAGATGAACTTACTTATTAACTAAATCATAATAACCAGAAAGTTGTTTGCCACTTTAACTTGAGCTAAGAAATTTTAACATCCAAGCTTAGCTGTTTTTCCAGGTAATATATGCATACCTTTGAGAGGTTTGCAGCTGATGGGGTGGCGTGTGGGGGTGGAATGGCAGCGACACAAAGCTCTGTGAGAAGCTTCTGCCCCAGGACTCAGTATTTTTGTAAATGTGTGCTGCTAAAAGCACTATCTGGGTGCTGTATAATTAATTTATGCAGGCAACATATTGTCCACCCCACCCCCTCCAGTAAACTGGGTATACAACCTCAGAAGGATGGAAGGCTGTGTCAACCTTGAGCCGCTAACCTAAACCCTTGTAGAGTTATAGAATCATAAAGTTAGAAAGGGAGGCAAGGCCATCAAGTCCAAACCTCTGCTCAAGGCAGGAATACAAATCAAAGGATAGCTGCCAAGTGGTTGTCTACATTTCTTTTGAATGCCTCCACTCTTGGTGCACTCACCACTTCTTGAGGTAAATGGTTCCACTGCTGTACTACTCTAACAGTTAGGAAGTTTTTACTAATATTCCACTGAAATCTGGCTTCCTGTAACTTGAGATCATTGTTGCATGCCCTGGCCCCTGTGTTGATTAAGAACACATCATGCCCTTCCTCTGTGTGACAGCCTTTGAAGTCTCTAACAAGTGCTATCACACACCCCAGGCTTCTTTTCTCAAGGCTAAACATGCAGAGATCTTGCAGTTTTAGCTCATAGGACTTGGTTCCGTGCCCCATATGTCATACCCCATCAGTGTCCCCAATATGCCCCCCTGTCCCTGAAAATCTCCCATACTGAAAAGAAGTATAAACGAGACATGGGCATGACTTGGCAAAATTCTCATTTCTGTTTCCGTTTTTCGTTTCCATTACTGCCAAACGGAACTCGAACCGACTAAAGAAAAATTGGGTCTGACTCTGCCAGAACAGGAAAAAGTTTAAAACAAAACAAACAAAAAACCCCGACTAAAGAAAAATTGCCTGGTCTGATTACCAGAGGGGTGGTTTTGGGGGTCCCCGGCCTCCCTCCCCCTCCTCTCCTGGGCTGCGCAAAGTCGCATCCTCGCGCGATGCCAAGCGGCGCAGGCACAGGAAAAAGTTTAAAAACAAAACAAAAAAACCCCCGATTCCCAGCCAAAAAATCAGGCGAAAATATGCCTGCCTCAGTGAGGGCACCTACCAGAGGGGTGGTTTCTGGGGGGGTCCCTGGCCTCCCCCCCTCTCCTGTCCTGGGCTGCTCTGGTGGGGGCACCCTCGCCAAGCAGCGGCACAGGAAAAAGTAAAAAAACCCGCTTCCTCGCCATGCCATGCCTGGTCAGTGAGGGCGGTCCCTGGATCCAAAATGGGGCAACTCTGGTTGGGGGCAATATTTATTTTGACATCGGGTGGGGATCAAAAACACACCAAATTTTGCACCAAAAACAGAAACATGCAAAAATAGCTATTTTAAAACTGCCTGAATTTTTTCAGTAGCAGCAGTGGGTTTTTCTTGCAACAAAACGTCTCCATTGATTTTATTTTATTTTATTTTTATTTTTATTTTTTTACACCTGCGCATTAATGATGGATGGGCTGTCCATGGGAGTGGACCATGCAAATTTTTGGAGCCATATCCACCAATTGCATGGCCACTTGGCCAGGTTTTGACCGAGACTTCTGGGATGTGCCAGTCAGGCATAAAAAGCCACTAACCCTAGCCCGAACCCGAACCCGAACCCTAACCCTAACCCTAGCCCATACGCCAGTACACTGTCCTTCTTAGTGGGTCAGAGAGGCACCCAGAGGTGCACCCCAGTAACTCACCCTAACCTTACCAGTAACCCTAATCTAGCCCTTGCGCTAACCCCTAACCCCAAGCCAGATCTGTGTACTCACATTGCACTACAGCAAGTACACTTCCCTTCTTAGTGAGTCACAGGGCACCCGTAGGGGTCCTCTCTCACTTCGTTCCCCAGCCCAAGTGCACCGTATGCCGTCAGGGAGTGAGTCACAGAGGCACCCGAAAGAGGTGCCTCTGCCTGCTACTGCTGCTGCAACTTAATGGTATGCATATCCAATTGGCTATGCATGCCATTTTGTAGCGGGTGAGGAGAAGAGACACCCACAACGAGGTGCCTCCAGGAGCCCGCTTTCCCTTCATGGCGGTCTAGAGGAGGCACCCACCCAGAGGTGCCTCCAGGAGCCCCCCCCAAAACCAGTAATAACGACAGACGAAAATCCGACAAACGAAATGACAAATTTTTGAAAAAATTCACGAAAAACAGAAACAAGCCAAAACGGGCCAGCTCCAACACACGACAACTCGAAAACGTCATTTTCCCTGATTGTGCCCATCTCTAGTATAAACATGATTATACAATTTCTCTCTCCAAATGCAGGGGGTGTATTGGGACTGACTGGCATTTTTAAAGCTATTATGCTGTCCTTGGCCCTATGTTAAATTTGAAAAAATGAGTGGACATGGGCACACATATGTTGAAGACACATTTTATGGTGGGGATGTACCAGACCAACAGGCCATTATAGAGCCCAGTGGGCTACATTAGTACATAGGCAAATATTGTCTAAAATCCAGTAGCAGAACTTACACTGTGTAAGGCTGATGCCTCAGCTGCACAGCTTTTCAGAAGTCAAAAATCACTCTTCCTTCCTTCAAAGGTCCCAAGGATCCCTTGGGATCCCTATCATCATGGAAAAGTCATTCAGGGCCAGAAGATGGAGCAGACATCTTTAATTACCAAGATTTGCTGCTCACAGGAGTATCAGGACCAGAGTGCAGGGAGGCATTGGAAATATTTAATTTCCAAAAACTATGCAGTAGATGACCTCATTAACCTTATGCAGCACAATTTCTGCTACTGGATTTCCTCTGGCAGTCTTTCACAGAAATAATCACCCTGCAAAATTGCAGTGCTGCATGAATCAATTCATTGTTCCAGTGCTACAAAAGTCTGGTGCCTGCCTTGAAAATGTGCTATAGATTTGATTTTTAAAAAGCAAAGCTTCCCTTAAAAGTGAGTACATCAGCCCTAATTTGTTAGAGCACTATGACAAAGAGGAGATCTGAAGATGCATTGCTTCCCATCAGGTGGTACCTCTGCCAACAGGTACCTTGCTCCTCTAATGGAAAATACAGAGAGCTGAAGTGCCAATGAAAGTTTCTCATCAAGAGATGCTTTGCTAACTTTTGGATCAATATGTCTGCCTCTTCTTCCCAGGAACTGAAGAAAGAAAGAAATTGCTTGCTCATTGGTGGATGATGGTGTACTGTATAAAATCATAGGGAAGTACTTTCTGCTACAGAGAAATGAGCAGTTTACTATAAATCAGGGCTGTCCGACTTTGGACGGCCCACGGCCTACCTGAAGCCCCCTTGCAACTGATTTGTGGTTCGTGCAAAAATAACAGCAGCGGGGGCTGCAGCAGGGACGATGTTAGCGGCAGGGGGGAGGTTGTGGGGTGGTGACGGTGGCAGGGACATGGTGGCGGCGGTAATGGCGATGGGGCAGGGATGGGGCAATGTTGGGGGTGGCAGCAGCAGAGGTGGCATCGGGGGAGGCAGCGGCAAAGACAAGGATGATGTTGGGGGTGGGGAGAGGCGGCAGTGACAAGGATGATGGTGGCGGATGGCGGAAGGGGGAGGTCCCAGTGGTGGTGGCGGTGGCAGTGGCGGGGGTGGGAGCAGAGGCAGGGGCAGGAGTGATGTCGACAGCAGCAGCAGGGAGTGGCGGTGATGTCAGCAGTAGGGGCAGGGGTGTCAGCAGCGACAATGGCAGCAGGGTGGGAGCAGTGGTGGCAGCAATTGTGGCAGCAGTGGTGGGCCCAGGCTGGAGTTGGCGAGTGAGCCCAGCGCTGGCCCTTGGCTCCCAGTTGCTTTGCCAGTGTGTGAGGGGGGAATTTTCCCCCACAGGGACTGGCGGGCGACCTTTGAAGGTGCCATGGGCGACTGGTCACCCGTGGTCGACGTGTTGGGCAGGCCTGCTGTAAATCATGTTAGCAAAGGATGTTCCTGTTTCCCAACTAGAATCTACCAGCATCTTTCTTTTCTCAGAATGATGCTACAGGATTTTCCAAGAGTTAACATGATTAAAATTGGCAAGGGGTAATTAGTAAATAAGGATTTAGTTACACATTTTGCACAAAAAAGCTACTGACATAAGATGGATTTGTGAAAATAAGAAATATTGGATGGTTTATTTGTATCTTTCTGATCAGTTAGCTAGTCCTTACTAGTAAATACTGCTTTTGCACAGATACCTTTTATGTAAATAGGAGATAACTTAATGGGAGGAAGAATCACCACTTGTTCTCATGATGGAGGCAGGAAGCTGAATGGGTCTCAGTGACTTCTCTATTGGTGATCTCAGAATGCAGCCTGATCCTTCACGGATAACTCAGAGCCCATAAGTTGATAGATAAAGTTTTGATTTTTTTGCCCCAATATGCATTACTTTACATTTGGCTACATTAAAACACATTTGCCATTTTGCAGCCAATTCCCCCAGTTTGGAGAGATCCTTCCAGAGTTCTTCACAATCTTCTCTGGTTTTACTACACGGGAAAGTTTTGTGTCATCTGCAAAGTTGGCCATCTCACTGTTTATCACTGTCTCCAGGTCATTTATGAACAGATTGAAAAGCACCGGTCCCAGGACAGATCCCTGGGGCACACCGCTTTTCACTTCTCTCCATTGTGAGACCTTGGTGCCTGTACCCAGTAATGTAAAGTGGGGTGGTCACCCCAGGTGAAAAATTTTAGGGGGGGCAATATTTATCCACCCACCTACCACCACAGCCTGCCCCCTTTCCACTGCCCCTGTTGCCTCCATACCTGGTCCTATTGCATCCTCCTCTTTGTCCTCCACCACTACCTTCACTTTGAGACACAGCAGGTCTGGCTTCCCTTCCAGGAGCTGGGCCTGCAGCCTCATGGAAGACTCTGTCTATCAGTTGATTGGAAGGGCATGAACAGAGACAGCAGGTCCATCTTCTGGAAGGAAAGCTCAGCCTTCAGATGGCAGCAGCAGCAGGGGAGGAGATGGCAGCAAGACTAGTTTGGGAGGCAACAGGGGTAGTGAGCAGGCTGTGGAACTGCAAGTGGGTGATCAGCAATGCATGGTGCCAGATTGCCCATTTGTGTTAATGAAGGAGGAAGAGGAAGCATCATGATCAGATAGGGAAGCAACAATGACAGTTCAAATGGGAGGGCAGGCTGAGGGCTGCAAATTGGCAATCTAGCACTGCACAGCTAAGGACTGGGGCCCTGTGGTGCTGGATCAGGTAGAGAGGTAATAGAAAAGTGAGAAGGGGGCAGTGGCAGGCAATTCTGATGATGTTTTGCCAGACTCTGTGGCCGGCATCTTCAGAGGGCAAGATGCTCAAGGAACTAGGGGAACTCCTAGTTCCCTGAGCTCCTTGGCCTCTGAAGAAGCTGGCCACCAAGTCTAGTGAAACATCAGGAAGAAAAACTCCAAGAACATGGCCAAACAGCCCAAAAAACTCTCAACAACTAATCATGTCCCGGCCAAGAAAGCCTTCAAGAATACATGGAATCCTCCAGTATTTCAGTAAGCAAGAAAACTGGAGCAGATATTCAGATACTCTATTATGCCTGAGAAAAAATACATGAAGAAAACAGTTCCTGAAAAACTCAGACATTGTGCAAAAATTGTCTCTTTGGATCTGAAAAATCACAAAAAAAATAACATAAAATATCTTGCTCCATACAACAGCACACTCTCCCAACTTAATTCCTGAAAAGACTTATCATTGGCCCATGCTGCATCATCCCACATTAGTGTGATATGAGTTGGGCCAAACACGAAAAGGATTGTCTTGGGGTTATGATGACCACACCACAATCAGCTTTCCCCACACCTTAGCAAAATGGAACATCTATGTTCAGATGTGTTGGTGTATATCAGTAATTATACAACACAGAGTGCATACATGTATATGTATGTTTAAATTGCTATGAGAGAGCAGAATGTTGTATTCATATAGAATATGACTTTGACTAATCAGAATGTGTCTGATTGTCAGCCAAGCTGCTATATAAGGCAGATTTCTGTCAGAAATCAGATAGAAAAGGTTCTATATATGACAGGGACAGAAACAAATATGTTATAGTATAGACTAGAGATGGGCACGACCAGGAAAAATTATGTTTTGAGTTGTCGTGTGTCGGAGCCGGCCCGTTTCGGCTCGTTTCCGTTTTTCGCAAAATTTTCCAAAAATTTATCATTTTGTTTGTCGGTTTTTCGTCTGTCGTTAGTACTGGTTTTGGAGGGGGGCTCCTGGAGGCACCTCTCTGGGGTGGGTACCTCCTCTGCCCCGCCATGAAGGGAAAGCGGGCTCCTGGAGGCACCTCTCTGGGGTGGGTGCCTCCTCTGGCCCGCTACAAAATGGCCTGCATAGCCAATTGGATATGCATACCATTAAGTTGCAGTAGCAGGCAGAGGCACCTCTCTTTCGGGTGCCTCTGTGACTCACTCCCTGACGGCATACGGTGCACTTGGGCTGGGGAACGAAGTGAGAGAGGACCCCTACGGGCGCCCTGTGACTCACTAAGAAGGGAAGTGTACTTGCTGTAGTGCAATGTGAGTACACATCTGGCTTACTGGTTAGGGGTTAACGCAAGGGCTAGGCTTAGGGTTATGGGTAAGGTTAGGGTGAGTTACTGGGGTGCACCTCTGGGTGCCTCTCTGACCCACTAAGAAGGACAGTGTACTGGCGTATGGGTTAGGGTTAGGGTTAGGGTTCGGGCTAGGGTTAGTGGCTTTTTATGCCCGACTGGCACATCCCAGAAGTCTCAGTCAAAACCTGGCCAAGTGGCCATGCAATTGGTGGATATGGCTCCAAAATTTTGCATGGTCCACTCCCATGGCCAGCCCATCATTGCGCAGATGTAAAAAAATAAAAATAAAAATAAAATAAAATAAAATCAATGGAGACGTTTTGTTGCAAGAAAAACCCACTGCTGCTACTGAAAAAATTCAGGCAGTTTTAAAATAGCTATTTTTGCATGTTTCTGTGGTGCTTTGGTGTGTTTTTGGACCACGCAATTTCAAAATAAATATTGTGGTCGCCCCATTTTGGATCCCCCGCCCGCACCGCATGGCATGGCGAGTTGGCGAGACGACGAGGATGCCCCCCACCAGAGCAGCCCAGGACAGGAGATGGGGGGAGGCCGGGGACCCCCCCCCAGAAACCACCCGTCTGGTAGGTGCCCTCACTCAGGCAGGCATATTTTCGCCTGCTTTTTTGGCCGGGAATTGGGTTTTTTTTTATTTTTAAAACTTTTTTTCTGTGCCGCGCCACTTGGTGAGTTGGCGACTCAACGAGGATGCACACTTTGCGCAGCCCAGGAGAGGAGGGGGAGGCCGGGGACCCCCCCCCCCAGAAACCACCCCTCTGGTAGGTGCCCTCACTCAGGCAGGCATATTTTCACCTGCTTTTTTGGCCGGGAATCAGGTTTTTTTATTTTTAAAACATTTTTCCTGTGCCGCTTGGCATCGCGCAATCGCTGCGATGCCAGGAATGACAAAAACAAATCAGACCCAATTTTTCTTTTATCGGTTCAAGTTCGAGTTCTGGCGGAGTAATTGTCGTTACCGTTTCCGTTACATAACGGAAACGAGGAACGCAAATGGAAACGAGAATTTCACCAAGTCGTGCCCATGTCTAGTATAGACCTCAGGCAGGCTTATAGACAAGGTCTCATGTGACAATATGTAGCTCAGTTTTCAACATGCAATAGATCTCAGACAGGGTTAAAACTGATAGTGCTTTGATAGGGACAAATAGAGCTTCAAACATATTAGTGTTATGATCAGAAACGTAGTTATTTACCATAGTAAATATGTCCGTCTTACCAAATGTCTCGGCATTATGAGTTATGTTAGAGACCTCAAATGTTCATAAGCAGTAAATTTTAGTCAATGTTTTCACTAAAAAATACATACCATTTTCCTGGCACATGCACACTAAAGGGAGAACATATTTTTTTATTCTTTATAATATTGTTTTATTTTTCAAATCTACACATGTTAAGCTGCTGTGTGCATACTCTACAAAGTTATAGGTTATATATAATTAATTGTAACCCAAGGCCAACAAGAGCAATCTGGGAATTAGGTGCCAATAGTCCAATAGCTTTAAGGGGTTTCAGCATCATGGGTACCTGTGTTTCCCAGTGGTATCTAGATTATTACTCCTAAAGACAAAACTTTACTGGTTCAAACTATCTGATCTAGCAAAGTACTGTAGTTAGTTTGTTTTAAGGAAGTGGTAGATCTCAGGCTTTCCAACTGAACATTCTTGATTCACGCCCTAACTTCACCAAGTAGGGATGGGAAAGATCCCAGGACAGCCACTGGTAGTCATTTGAAATACTGAAGTAGACTAATACATGATTAGGCCAAGTCCTACATTCATGTGTTCATGATGGTTTTTCACTGCAGTATGCCTGAAAATTATATTTTCTTGCTTATCTTAAGCTTCTTATAAGATTACTGCTGATCTTCCTCATACTCTATTGATTTGTCATTTACATTTAATGTGATATGATCTCCTATTAATACAGACAAAAATACATACTGTCTTGGGGGGAGAAAGCTCATTGAAATCAATGTACTTACTTTTGAGTAAACACACAGAGATGTGTGCTATGCATTTATCTGTATTACAACCCAGAAATTGAATTTATATTTCACATAATCATTCTAATCAGTATTAATAAGTATGTTTTCTTCATTAGGCTAGGGAAAATGGCTCAGCAAATTTATGTGCATTCCTAGATTCCTACTGTGGTTATAGGTGTACCTCCTTTCAGGCTATAATGCCTGCATAAGTAGTTATGCCTTAATTTATGTGATTAAATTTGGCTCTAAAATTATTAACCTGTATAGTTTGAATAAAGAAACAAATGTTTAAAAGAGAATGCAGCAGCAAATTTAATAATACCAAAAGTAATTGTGTCTGTGAATCACAAATTACCAAGAGAAATAGCAAGTGAAAACTGTTCCTAATCTATTATTTTCATTTGAAAGCTAGTTCCTTATCTGATGACATTGCAAGCTAGTCAATGTAAGAATATTAGATGTGGTTTTCCCACATAATTTTTATACATAACATTTTGACAGGCCCTTTGGAACCAGTAAGAATGGGAACACAGAGATCTGATTTGACTTAAAAGGCAAAGAGAATTATTGAGAAGATCAATGTCCTTCTATAATTAATTTCTTATTTCATTTGTAGATAACTATCAATAATATAAATATTGCTTCAGCCAGTGCTTCATTCTTTATTTATCTTTCACATGCAAAGAACACATTATGATTGAAACACTCCTCTTTATAGTTCTACTATTACTCAGCAAAAGGAACATCAGTGTAAATGATGGAGGGTATGTGTTTTGCGCCGTCATGACTAGTGATGGGCACGAATAGAAAAAATGGAGTTTCGTTTGTCATTTGTTGTTTAGAGGTCCATTTCAGTTCATTTCCATTGTTCGTGATTTTTTTGCAAAAATTTCATTTTCATTTCGTTACCGTTTCATTACCATTTTGTTACCATTTATTCCAATTTTCCATGATTTTTTTGGCATTTAAAGCCGCTCACTTCATTGCTGTAACGGAAACGAAATGCATGACAAAAATTCCCGCGTTTCTGTTCATTTCATTTCATTTTAGAGACACATTTCGTTTGTCATTTCATTGCATAACGAAATGAAATCAAAAAAACGAAAACAAAAACTTGTTTGTTCTGTGCCCATCTCTAGTCATGACAATTATGTCTTATGGTGGCCCCCAGTAGAGTTTACCAAAGTGTGTGAGATATTTAAGAAATGGTTTTACTGGTGCCACCCACAAGTGAATTACCATGGTCAAGCAAAGGCTTGAACCCAGTCTCTCAAGTCACGCTATCCACTATATTGCACTAGCAGTTACTGAATGGTGGTTATACTCCAAATCATGCAGATGTTTTCCAAAGATCACAGATGGAGGTTCCCCACTCCTACCTTAAAACTGTTGGGAAACAATCATGATTAAAGTTTTTAAAGTCCCAGAATCTTACCTTTGACCATTTCATCTAAAGCATCTGCAACTAAAATCCAATACACCATATTTTCCCCATCCATAAGATACCTCCCTGTATCAGACAACCACAACTTTTCCAACTCAAAACAATAGTTTTGCAACCATGTGGTTTTCTCCTCAGCTTACTTCCATGTATAAGACAACCCTCAATTTTAGTCTAATAATTTTAGACAAAAATATAGTCTTATATATGGAAAAATATTGTATCTGGAAAGCTACATTGGTGTTCCCCAACACAGCTTTAGAGTGCAGCACATGAGAATAACATGCTAAACACAATAAAAGCAAAAACTATTGGTGGCTTGCTTTGTGACAAGATTGTGCCCCATGCACACACAGCTAGTTCTACACTTAAACTGGGAATATTTCACCCAAAGGTTATATTATCAAGTCAGTGTTAGTCCATATTCTTAAAAAATAAGAAAACATTTAAAGCAATTGTTTTATTATTCCACTTAGATATTTCAAAATATATGCTGTACTTTTATAACTCATATAGTATCTGTACCTCATGGCATTCTCTACACTAGCAAAACACTGAAATATACTAATGAGATATACCACTCTGTAACATTATAGCCTTTTTTCAACACTTCGATTTCACAATATTAACCGTTTCTTCTCTCTCTGTGTGTGTTGTGTCGTTACAGTCGTGACCAACTCTTCCTGACCCCATGTCCATGGAGTTTTCTTGGCAGGAATACTGGAGTGGTTTGCCAGTTCCTACTCCAGGCGCCTACAGCACCTGGTATTCCCTGGTGGTCTCCCATCCAAGTACTAACCGGGGCGGACCCTGCTTAGCTTCTGAAATCAGGCGAGATCGGATGTGCTTAGGGCATCTAGGCACCTAATCGTTTCTTCTAGTCTCTTGAATTTCTCTAAGATTTTGGGAAGGCAACCACATGACACCAGGGGCACAAAGTCTACTTCAGAAAAGTCTACTGTTACTGGAGAGGAGTTTTCATCATATCTCCTAATAATTATTCCTGATAAATGCCACCTAAACATTTAACACTGTTTTCCAGAAGGATGATGAGTGAATAGACTGCAAGTAGTTTGGCCTATAGTCAATGTATTTAAAGCAGACCCAATGAAACTAATGTGACTGTTAGCTATTAAGCATGTTAGTTCACCTCTTCCAAGGGAAGATACATTCATCTGAACACAGCTTTCCAATGTGAAATAAACACATGGATTGCTTTTAAGGTAACAGCATGAGAATGGAAGCTATTTTTAATAAAAAAAAATAAAACCAATGGCCTCATTCAAGGCTTGATCCACTCTGGCCCTCTTCAGTGAGACTGAACTATCTGAAAGAAATCAAGTGACTAGTATGAAATAATATTATAATGCTACTACCGAATACACAGTTATAGATAATGATTGTGGAAAAATTACTGAACAGTAAAGGAAAATTTGTGCATCTCTTTTGTCCGCACAGAGTCCCAAGGTGATGTCTGCAAAAACTTATCTATAAGAAGGGGGTATAGATATCTTTAGGCTCTTCCACACTTTACCCCTTCAGAGAAAAGTGTGGAAAGCCAGAAACTGTTGGCCTAGCCATAGTCTGGAAACCACATACTATTTCTGGTATGTGATGAAAGATTCAGTGTGGTATCATTTTCTGCTAAATCCAAAAGTATAAATTAGAGATGGATATTTCATTGTGGAATGGGATTCTGAAATGAAACATGGGACCTACCTTCCAGAATGAAATCAACCAGTCTCTTACCTTGTTTTTGTTCCCGTGGAGCTAAACTCCAATGAGGAAGCATCCTCTGATGTGTCAGCTTTCACCCTCCCTGGTACTGGCCAATCAGGAGCTGTGCAGGGACATGCATCATCCTGCCTCCCTGTCTAACTGGCAGGCACTAGAGAGAGAATGAAAGATGATGTGTCAGAGGCAGATTCCTCATTGGAGTTTAGCTCCACAGGACCAAAAACAAAGTAAGAGACTGGTTGATTTTGTTCTGGAAGGTGGGTCTCAGACCAAAATTGCCATCAGGACCCACAATCTATATTATATTAGTTGAAAAACTTATGGAACAGGAAGGTTTTTACCTGGTGCTGAAAAGTCATCAACATTGATGCCAGGCGGATCTCACTTGAGAGGGTGTTCCATAATCTGGGAGCAGCTGCCAAAAAGGCCCTATATCTACAAGCCATACCTCTCACCTCCTTGAGGGATGGCTCTTTCAAATCCACCCCCAGCTAGATCTTAATTGCTGGGTAGGTTCATATGGAAGGAGGTGGTCTTTCAAGTATTGAAGCCATTTGGGACTTTATATGTCAAAACAATGTACTATACTGAAATATTTAGAACATACTATACTGAAATATTTAGAAAACCCCATCCTGCTGCAAAATGATTGAAAATATGTAAGTTTGCTCTGAGAGTATGGCAGCTGTGCTTATGATTGATGTCATAAACAAACAAACAAGTCTCATCAGCAGTGCATGCTGTATTATTTCCAGGACTGGTCTTCACACCAGTACTGGAAACCTTATGATATGGGAAGATGATAAAGAAAAATGAGTTTGACAAGCAAAATCTTATTTGATAAACTGTGCCGCAGTATGAGAATGGTCTATTCATTGTACAAAATGCTTACATTGCAGCTTCTAAAAATTACTTTGGTTTTTCTTGGTAGCTCTCAAACAGCTAAACCAGTTAACCTTTCCAGTGGCCAACCCAGTTTTCTTGCAGCAAGGAAGCAGGAAACAGAAGATTAATTCAAAGTTCTGCAATGCACATTTATATAAAATGCGGCACTAAAAGAGTTTAATGGATTTCTCATCCCATCACCTTTTATTGCTGTTAACTAAAACTCCTCATTCAGAATATGTCTCCGTGATTACAAGCATATTATTTTTATATGCTTTGCTTGCACAGTTATCATAAAATGGCAAGTACAAATGCCCTTTATGACATGCAGTAGAGAGTAGACTAGGATCCATTTTTAGTGCACCTTATTTACAATCTCTCATCTGATTTGTAGTGTAACTATATTTGGACAGCCTTGTTGGGAACGTCTGAAGCAATTGCCTTATCAGAACCCTGGGAGGAGGAAGACAGTCTTCCTCTCATCCTTTCTACTCCATACAAAAATGGAGTTCCATTTCCCTAGATCAGCCCCATATCCAAAGTCTTTCTCCTTCTCCAACTATAATTGGAGAAGATAAATGTCACTATGGAGGCTAGGCCCGGTGCTGGGTCATCCAGAAGTTTCAGGAGGAGGGGCAAGAAGATGTTGGAGGAAGATTGGGGGTGAGGTGCAGGTCCCCCTCTGGCTCTCTGTCTTTCTTAGGGGAAATCTAATTCTAATTGCCTTTCTAGGGTAATCTATTCTGTCCCATGGCAACTGCATATCCTTTTCAATGCTATAGCATTACATTCTATGGAAAGACCAAAAGGAAAGAAAACAAAACATTTGCGTATGGGATCATATTAGTTCCAAAACTGTGTTGCCGTCATTATCAATTACCTAACTAAATGGGATTTTGGACATAGCCTAGAGATCAGACATCTATCAAATGATACTTGGAAGGAACATATGTACAATGCATGTGCCTCTAGAAGTTGGCATTTTCTCATTGTTAGATAGCAAATTTGAAGTATGAAAGGCCAACACACTAGTAACACAATCCTATTATTATTTTTTCAGATAAAAAGTCACTTAAGATTTTCTAGTAGTACTAAAAAGGCAAATGTTATACTTCTTATTAAATGTTGTAAAGACTATTGGGGAGGATAAGAACTATCAAGTAACACTCTGCTTTCCTTTTCTAGTAAGACATCAATATCAAAGCAGAAATAAAGCCCCTGTCATAATAACATTTTACTGCCAGATTTTAATTGCATAAATTAAGTCATAACCACTTGTGCAGGTATTTTAGCCTGAAAGGAGGTACAGCTATAACTATAGCAGGAATCATGGCATGTACATAACTCCTCCACCACCACTCCTCAACCTCAGATGCCAATCAAATTTTTCCACATTCATTGTTAGGGTCTGATGAGGCATGCATTAAAAGGTTTGGTTGAATGTGCTTATAAGGCTATCATGATTAGGAAAGACAAAACTCCCAATCATGGAAGTGTTGCAACTATATTCATTCAAATGCCATTCCCAGCGCCTCTTCAGACATTCACACTGAACATAAAAAAGTCTGGTGGACATTTGGATGGTGGAGACAGTGGTGGAGATGTTGGGGGCTCATTCCTGCCATATTTACAGCCTTACTCCCTTTGGGGTTATAATGCCTGAATAGGATTGCATTTACCTTATATTCATTACAAAAGATACTTTGAAATATCTTGTTATTTTAAAAATGTGCTTATGAAAATCTGATGTAATCAAATATCTTACAATTTCAGACGTGAAAGACCAAAATTATATTTTGTGCACATATGCAAGACAAACCCAAGGATATTTACCAGACATATGTTCTGCTATGTTTAATGGGGTTTGTTCTCTAGTACCAGTTTCTATGATTGATGCCTAAAGTAAAACCCTACACACCTTAGGCTGCAATCAGATTCTTCAGGCATCTTTTATATTCATCCCAGAAATAATAAGACCACTTGAAACTGATACCTAAAGCAAAGACCTGGAAAGCATCCAGACAGCATCTAAATTTTAATGAATTCTGCATCAAGTGCTTTGTGTAACATATGCTGTTATAAGGAGCAAAATATACTGGATTGCATGGGGGTTTTATTGGGGGGGGGGGATAAATTTAAAAACCATTCCTTTGTGATGAAGTGCCGAAACAAAATACGATGAATCAAAAGTAAAGACAAAAAGTTGTTTTGTGTGCACATTTTGTGAGACTTCCTGGCTGAGGCTTATTGGCACATTTTCACCACGGCTAATTCACAATCTAACTAGGGGATAACTTCAGAACATTTCCCTCTTGGAATCAGGGGCCTGATTGTATGGGGACTTTAGACAATGTCGTTTGCCACTTGTAACCTTGACTTCTTCCATCTTTTCCTACTGTGATAAATGTCTTAAAGAAATCAAGATGGAATAATTGCCCTATTTCTTCTGGTTAGAGGTGGGCATGAACCTAAAAATGAACCAGGAAGATTGTCCAAAAAGCCAATTTGTTGATTTGGATAGGCTTGGATTCATGCCCTGGCCCCTTTCCACTTGAAGATAGTTGTGGCATAGGTGGAGCAGGTGGAGCAGGCACCTGGGGGGGTGCAGTGGGAAGTAGGTGGAAAGGTCAAAAAAAGACAACCTGGGGTAAACCAGATGGGAAGTAGGTGGTCCCTCTTTTTAAAAAAAAATTCCAAAAAAATGAGCCAACAACCTGATTCATAAACCAAGATGAACCACCACTTTAGAGGTTTGTGTTCATGAATTTCTGACTATTGTATGAGGAGAAGCCCTTTGTCTGGAAATGCTCCTGTATAATAGACATTTTGGTCCTCCATTCAGTCAAGTCTGTTTTGCCATATCTATTTTTAATAACAAGGATTTTTATATGTTTTGTTGTTTTAATAGTTCTATGTTGTTTATGCTTTATATCTGATGTATTCTTGACCATTTACAGAAGAGTTTGGAGGAATACCACATTTAGATAATGATTTAAATAAATAAATAAATAAATAAAATGGGTCACATTTTGTAAAACTAAGCTGATTTGCTTTATTAAAGTAACTTTTTTATTGGAAGTAACTCTTTTTATTTTGCCTGTAATGCCTGTGTCTATAATTCACTTCTTTTTCAGTGGAACAAGGACAGGGAGCTACCTGTTGCTTGTTAGCAGTGCTGTAGAGAATTTGGTAACGCCAGGATTGGGGAAGAGTCACAGGGTCTCTCAATCTGTGCTTTTGCCTCAGCAGTGCCGCGAGCGAGCAGCAGACTGGACAATGAGCACCAGATACTTTCCCCTGTGGGATGTAGATGGTGTTTTCAAGTTTCTGCATTTCTTCCTTACTTCTTTCCCCATCCCAGATTTCCACAGTGAATAGGTGGATTGTTGTTTACAGCTACCCTGAGAGTAGTAAGCCATACTCCCAATGAATTCAATGGGACCGATTTCCGTACAGACCTAGGACGATGGAATACAAGGTAAAGGCCATATGGCATGCAAGGTTGTGTGAAGAAAATGCAGGCGCATTTCCTTAGCTAACAATATTTTCTTGCCAAGAAAGTACTTAATGTTTGCACAACAACACAATGTCATGAAAGGAAAACCTTTGTGAAATTTGTTACTATGGTGTTTAATCTGTTCAAGTTGTTAATATTGTAATTGCAGGTCTTTACTGTTAATGGAAGGATGAGGTTCTTGAGCTATTTTCTTAGGGAAGTTAGAGAACATTCTTCTGCATCCCCCAATGGTGACATTAACAGTAATGCCTTACTAACAAGCAATACAACAAACCAGGTGACAGTAACACTAATGATAATGATCTGGTGGCCAACTAAACTAATGAGTAAATGCAATAGCTCCCTTTAAAAGTAATTGCCAAGCTCTGATGCATGATACAGAAGCTTCCTTCATTTTTCCTTCTCATTGCCCTACTGTTCATGCTGTAAATTCTCACTTTCATATAATTTCTGTAGACCATGCCAGGCCCCTCTGTACTGCCATATCTCTGTAGGTATGAGTGCAACTCTAGCTGTATCTTCACCCCAGTGATTCACCTATAGCAGTGGTTCCCACTGGGGATGGACATGAAATGAAAAATGAAATGCTGTTCTGTTGTACAAAATGAAACAAAATGAAATGAAACAATGAAGCAATGCTTGCTTTTTCGTTAAAACAAACCCTTTCTTCCCGTCTATAAAACGGTCACTTACCTGTGGGGGTTCCACTGCTACCACTGCCACCGAAACTGCCCAGCCAGGCCAAAGAGGGTGAGTGGCTGGCCTAGGCCCCCTGCCACCGCCGCCGCTGGAGCCTTTGAAGCAGCTGCTCGAGCCTTCAGATGGAGCCTCCGCAATGTAACAAAACACTTCATTTTTGTTTCATTTTGTACAATTTTTTGTTGTAACAATTTGGATGAGGTGAAAAGAAATGAAATACGGGGGCCCTGAAACAGAATGAAATGAAGCTCTGTCTTTCTGTTTTGTGCCCACCCCTGGTTCCCACCCTTGGTATCCCCCAATGTTCTTGGGCTAAAAGTCCCTGAAGTCTTTACCACTAGCTCTGCTTCCCAGGATTTCTGGGACTAAAGTCCAGGAACCACTGCCTTAAAAGTTACAAGAGGCAGACTCTGCATGGAACAGTATCTTTAAAACACATGAAAGGATACTCTAAATTTATTTTAATTGGAGGATCAAAATAGATTCAGTGGAACTCTATGGAAATATATAGAGAAAGAATTCTCTACGGGTTCAAGTGCTTAGGACTGTTTTATTTTAAAGAAGAAAAATTATAAATGGTAAGATGAATGATGGGATCCAAAGCAGGCCTTCAACATAGCAGTGTGCTGACCCAGAAGATCAAGGCATATTAAACAAAGGTACAGGAACCCAAGTATAAAGATCCATCCCATTGCAAATGCAAAGCAATAAATGGTTTAACACAAGCATATAAAACAGTATCATCAGTTATATCTGCTGTAGCTGTTCTTTTCCCAGTAATTAGTTCTTTCATATATACTGCTTATGACTTGATAGCCACCATGACATCTCTGGCAATGTGGTGATTTGTCCAACTCAGTTTCATGGAGATTCCCATTTGCCCAGCCCAAAGCTCATTCTGATTCAGGTCCACACTGGACTGCAAGCCCTTTTAGCATGCATAGAAATTTTGACTAAAATATATATGTTTGACTCCATTTTTAATACACATTGCTTTTTGGGAGCAGGGGATGGCTTTGTGAATTGCCTCACAAATTTGAAAATTGCATTTCACTCTGAGTCCATTAAAATACAAATGCAGCAAATGTCTCTTGCATGCCAGGTCCCAGCTTTTCATTAAAGTAATCCATGTAACGAGACAATGTTCTATTCATAGTTTTCTCGGCTAGATAAGATGATGGTCGTAGAATGGGTAGGATCTTAGGAAAGTTTGCACTAACTCCCTTCTCCTCCTAACATCATTTCTTGTTCAAGTTTAAACTTGGGCTGTGCATCAGTTTCAGCCCAATCCTGAACTGAATTGGCCCACTTTGGGAAGGTTTGTACAAGGTCTATAGTGCAGCTGAATAGCCTGAAGCAGGTCTGGGGCAAAGCTATTTGAGTTGATCTGGCTATTCATACAGTAGATATGATGAAGAAAAAGTCAGACTCTGAAGGGTGTCAACAAGCGAAGACTGGGAAGGGAACATAGAAGAGCTGAGTTTCAAGTGTGACATTTGGAAGCATGAATATCACCTTTACTCTCTATCGGCATTGCTTGCAGGTAGTCTGGTAGATGTTCTCTTAGCATTTGAGGGGAGACGAGAAACACTACCACTGCTACATGCTACGCACCACTCACCAGGATTGAGGAAGGAAGGTGGGGCCACCAGTGCCCCCTCTCAACTCCTCCCATCAGCATAATTTTTCACCTGCTTACCATAACCCTTCCTTTGCCTGCTATGTGGATAATAATAGGAATGGGAGTTGGTGTTTTTCTGGACTTACAAATAGTATAATTCTCCATGTTGGGAGTTCTACCTACCTTACCAACACCTAAGTGTGATGTACCTGAGGCAAAGGCTTAAACTGGTAGATCTGAGAATTACATAAACCTGCCCCAGTGCTACCTGGGAGCTTCATTTATGAAATTGGGCAGACCTAGTCCAATCTAAGGCTCAAAGCCTTCCACTATAGGCCTTTCTCCAAGATGCATCACATTTAGGTTTTGGTAAGGTGTCCATTTAGGAAAGCCCAGCCCATGGGGCCTATGCAGTCATAGTAGTCCTGAAAGACATTGGCAATTTCTGGATGTCAGAGAGCCTGTTGTAATGACTATTGTTACCTATGAAATGCAGAGATGACACAGGTAGTTGACACAACTGCTTCCATTCTTCTGACCCTGAAGATTCTTGGTCTTTCAGAGAACTAAAGACAACAAAGCAAGTGTACAGAGGGTTCTAGCACAAGCAAGGGGAAGTCATCCAAGAGGAGGAGAGAAAGGGGGAGGAAGCAGGATATGAGAGGAGAAGGGAGTGGCCATTTTGTGGAACACTGCAGGGCACAGGGCACTGAAAACCCATCTCAATGATACACCCTGCACTGGATCAGCTGGGACATCCATTTCTCCAGAGGGGCAGCATCACCTTTTCAGGGGGCTCCTTAGCACATCTTTGCCACCAGAAATACCTTCAGCTGTTGTGACACAGGGTCCATTTTACCCACTTTTGTTAACATTCAGTCTATGAGCCTACACGACAACCTGGCCACAGTTTTCCACTTCTTTCCTCTGGCTTTGACTCTTCTGTGATTCTTCTATATGTATTTTTTCAGTTAACAAAGAAGTATCAAGTCCATAAGAAATACATGATGAAGCAGTGGATATTGATGGCAGCTTCGTCTAACAAAAATAGCACAGCTTTCTGGGAAATGGTTTCAAGTGAGTTGAAAGGCTTTTCTCGCATTTCTGGCGATTATATTTCTTCATCGGATTGTAATTTTTTTTTAATAACGTCAACATTATCTTAATCAATCAAAAAGTGGAATATGTTTATTGCTCCCAGAATAGGGCTCCTGTTACCTCTTCAGAAGTTAGATAAATGTTATGCTTTAAAATCTGTAAAAGAATCCAGCTCAGGTTTTATTCTTATAAATTACATACTGTTGATCAGTGGCTTCAGTTTGGTCTGTTTTTATTTGCTTGTTTAGAAGGTTTCCACAAAAATGGTCAAGATGAGCAATACACTTCATTAAAGACCAGTAAGAAAAAAAATAAAAAGCATGCATTATAAGAGTTTGGTGTGCATGGTTTTTTTTAAAAAAAATTGATAATGAAAAGTTGTCTTCTCCCTGAAACCCAGAACAAAGCTATAAACGTTACTCTTAATTTTTACACTCCTCATAATTAGGTTTCTGGGTAAAATGGGAAAATGATAGATTAAATTATTTAAATAAATATTGTGGATACGGTAAACAAGACACTGACTTACTTTAGTATATCTGTCAGAAAACAGAGGGCGGGGGCTGGTCCCATGAGCAAAAGGTTGTTTGTACAGAATTGAGGGATATTTGTTTTATTATCATTTTTATGCGATCATAAGATTTCAGGTTAAATATTGATATCTGCACATTTCCAAAGTTTGCAAGCAAATGTATGTGCATACAATATGCACATTAAAATAGAGAATGTTCAACCAATCATGTCCATTGTGGAGCAGTGGAAGCCACCCCACCCCCTTAGGAGCATACGGCTTTTACAAATGCATTGAAATGCATTGAAATTTTCATTTTAAAAAATCAAAAACATTTTGAGAAAATGAGACACTCACGAAAATCAAACTTGATGAAATAATCCATTCCTAACTATTTATAGCCTTTGTATATTTTAAACCATTCCTTGATCTGACACCTAGGGAAAGAATGTGAAATAAGCTAGAAACTATACCACATTATTAAAAAGTTGCCTTACCTCACAAAATTATATTAAGAAGCTTGTATGCAAATTTGTCAATCAAATTCTATTATGCCATCTAGAGTATCTAGACCATTTATTTTGTCCCCATGTTGTTTATTTTTCATATCAACCATTTTACTCCCTATTTCTGTCTTAATTTTCCAGAATTCCCTACTCTAAAAGACATTGTAACTAATGTTGGTCATGCAATCCCTTTCCGTTTCACAAAATTTATTTAAATAACGTTCTAATAATTGTAAGAATGCAGCTGAGCAATATATCTTTACCTTATTTTACCCTAATGAGCAACACAGACATGTGAAATACCTCACATCCAGGGCCGGCGCTAGGTTTTTTTGCACACTAGGCGAGGGGCAGGGGGCCGGGGCAGGCAGCGGTGGGGCAGGGCAGGGGGTGCCGGGGGGCTGCCAGGCAGCAGTGGCAGCAGGGTTGCGGGGTGGCAGGGGGCGGCAGGGGGCGACAGACGGCTGGCAGGCGATGGGGGAACGGACGGCGGTGGCCAGCGGGGGTGGCGGCGGGGGGTAGCAGGCTGGCCAGTGCCCTCTCTCCATTTTGGCGCCCTAGGCAACTGCCTAGTTTGCCTTAATGGACGCACCGGCCCTGCTCACATCCTGTGTCCCACCATGATAAGAAAAGGTGTACATTGTTGAGAGGAAAACACACAACAAGCTTGTTAGTGGTGCTTGAGCAGCATACTGTATCTCTTGTCCCGAGCCCATCTTCCTTGCCAACAACTAATCCATCAGGGCAGGTTGGCTGTCCTTTGATCCATCTTCATGCCTGGAGATCATGGAAAGAGTTTTGCACAGCCAAAGAATATGGAAGACAGTAGATCAAAATGGAAGACACCAAGCCCAACACCTCCCCCCCCCAATAGCTCAATATGTGAATGGAGAAAACCACATTAACCAATGTACAAACTAGCAATGCTCTTCCACACTGGGATACACTAGAATGGCTCTAAGCCCATGACAAGATATGTGAGGATTTGGAAGCAAATAGACATATCATCTTGCTAACTTTCTGCATGATCCGCTGGAGTTGTTGAAGCAGAAGGGCAACTTTCAGGCAACAGCAAATGCAACACAGCTTTAAAATGCCAGGATGAGTGAAGCACAGTCTCCGAATAGCAGACTTTGGCAATTTAGGTGATGCCAACTCCATGAGCTGAGCTGCCTTTTGATTAGATATAATTATTTGGATGATGGGTAGAGAAGGAAAGAGTGAGTCCAATTAGAGAAAGATTTCAGGTTATCTTTCTGCTCTCGTCCAGGGTCGCTATTTATTCCAAAATGAAGTGTCATGCTGCAATTAAGCTGGAACTTATTAGCGGCCTAAATAAATTACTTATCAAGAGAATACATCTTTGCCAATTATGGCTAGCTTTCAATAGACTCTTCAATAGACCAGAGCCAAATAATACAATTACAGAACATGCACATTATAGCACCTTATTAACAGCATGCAATTTGTAGGAACACAATTTCTCAACCAAACTTATCTCCAGAGGGAAAATAAGTTTATACAAGGCTGGGTGCAACAGGACAGAAAATTATAGAAAATGACATATAGTAAGTGACAGGATTCCTTGTCTTTATTTAATTCCCTGCAAATGCCCACTAAAATGTATGTTAGTGTACCATTGTGGGGGGGGTGTCTGGGAGTGAATGTGTGCAAGCAGACTAAGAACAATAGACCTGTGGGAAGGGTCTGGGTTTGTGTTTGGTGTGGATGGAAGGTGGTGGCATCTTGTGTCCTTTTGGACCTGGTGTCAGTCTTTGTGACAGAGGCTCGTCTGTTGACCAGGGCTAGTTTCCAGATGTCAGGCAAGCGGGAGGTGTCATCACGTTTATTCATGTTGTTTGGGTGTTTCTCTATTTCAATGGCTTCCATGATTATTCGACTGTTGAAGTGTTCAGTTTTGGAGATGAGTTTGGTTCTTTCAAAGTCAATTTCATGACCTGTTGTTTTTATGTGCTGGAAGAGAGAGGAAGATTTTTCTTCTTTTTTGACTGCGTTCTTGTGTTCTGCGATGCGTGCGCTTATTCTCCTGTTTGTTTGTCCGATGTATGTGGCTGGACAGACTTTGCATGGTATTTCGTAGACTCCTTGGTTTTCTAGCTCAATCTTGTCTTTGGGGTTTCTTAAGATGTTGGCTATTTTTTGGTCGGTGCAAAAGGCTGTCTTGATATTGTGTTTGTGGAGAATTTTGCTGATTTTGTCTGTGGTGCCTTTGATGTAAGGGAGGAGGGCAGGCCGTTGTTCTCTTCTGTTTCTTGGTTCTTGGGGGTGTTTCCTTTTGGATTAGTTTGGTGATGGTGTTTTTTGGAATCCGTTCGCAATTAAAACATTCGAGAGAGTGTGTAATTCAGTTTTTAGGTGGTCTTTGTCACCAGGCGTTTGGTTCTGGAGATGAGGGTTTTGCCGGAGTTGATCTGTGCAGGGTGGTGGTGTGATTGTGCATTTAAGTAGCGGTTTTATGTGTTTTTTCTGGTAGATGGTATGTCCTAAGGAGCCATCGGGTTTTTTGTAGATTGGGACGTCCAGGAAGGGAAGTTGGTTGTTGGCTTCTATTTCCATAGTGAATTGTATTTTGGGGTGTAGGCTGTTGAGATGTGTGAGGAAGTTGTTCAGTTTATCTTTCCCGTGTGGCCAGATAACAAAGGTTTCAACATATCTGAGCCAGAGTTTGGGTTTATGTTCGGACTTCTGTAACGCGTTGGTTTCAAAGTGTTCCATATATAGGTTTGCGATGACCGGTGAGAGGGGTGATCCCATGGGTGCTCCTTCTATCTGTTTGTATCTTTGTCCATTGTGGATGAAGTATGTGTTGGTTAGGCAGTGGTTGGTCAGATCTAGGATGTGTTTGGGGGGGTTGTATTTGTTGTGGATAGCTGTCAAGGCTTCTTGAATGTCACCACCACAAGATGCCACCACCTTCCATCCACACCAAACACAAACCCAGACCCTTCCCACAGATGAAACGAAACCACCATCCAATAACAAAACCACGACTGCACCATCTACTGCGGCACCCCACTCCAGTCACCACATGGAGCACACTCACACACCCAAAAAAAAAACATTGGGAGACCACAGACACGTAGCCAGACCAAAATGAATTCACAAGACACAGGACCCCACTCCACCAAAGCCCAGGATACTGCCAGAACCTACCAGCCATCTAACCCACCAGCATGTAAACAGCCATCTAAACAGCCATCAGCAGTTAACCCCTTAACGATCGCCTCAGCCACACAGCAGATCACAAAAGAACAAAGGAACAAAGGAACCTACAATCAGCAACAGAGCAAGCAAACCACACACCCCCAGCAGTATTTATAGAAGGACTTCAACTGAGACCACACTTTGCTTCAAGAAGAAAGAAGCCAGAACACCAGCCTGAAGATAAGAGTGAGACCTCGTCGAAACGTCGCCAAAACAACCAGATTTCTACACGGGAAGAAATTATAATCCACCCTAACATGCATACCTATAGTGAAAATGACGAAAAAACATATATATATATATTCCTTGTATATTATTTAATTATATATATATATATATATATATAAAATATATATATATATATATATATATATATATATATATCTATATATATATATATATATATATATATATAATATATATATATATATATATTGCCTTCTCCACATCTATGATTTAAATCAACCACAGTCATGGATCACCACTTTCTCGAGTTTTAATGTTGTTACATGCCATCAATTCTCTGTCAACTTATGTGATCCTATGAATGAGTGATCTTCAAAATGACCTGCCCAGTATTATTGCTTTTTCTGTAGTAAATCTAGCCTTCTCACAATGTGCCCAAAGAAGGACAGACTTAGTTTCATCATTGTTGCCTCCACACAAAGTTCAGCCTTGATCTGATATGGGATAAACTTGCTCCTCTCTTTGGCAATCCAGGATATTTGCAAAGCAAATTTTCTAGCACAATATTTCAGACTGACTTCCTGACAGTTCACTTTACAGTCTTCACATCAGAACATAGCCATGAGAAACATAACAATGCAAATGACCTTGGTCCTGGTCTCCAGTAACAAATCCATGGCAGCTTTTTAAAAATACTTCATTAATGCCCTTCTGAGTCTCTTAATCTTCTCCTGATTTCTTGGCTACAATCTCTATTTGGATTGGTGCACCAAGCATAACAATGTTTCTATGTTCCATTTCTTCCTTTGCCGTTTCTAATTTACCTTCATTCATCTCACATTCCAATTATGTGTGTTATCCAGTATTCAAATTTACTTTTACTCTGTACACATCAGCAACCAGACATCTTTTGGCTTTAATCTAGTTGATTCATTAGCAACAGCACTCTTCAATTTCATACTTGTTCCATGCTTCACCAGTAGATGATAGAACACTTTCTTACCTGGGACCCAAATCTTCCAGCAATATCTCTTCTTTCATTTTGGACTGCCTCACCGTAGAGTTTTCAAGATAAGAAAATTTCAGAAGTAGTTTACCATTGTCTTCAGTATGAATGAACATTAGCTTGAATGTAACTGCTATTGTCTGTTAAAGATCCTCTGCCAGTGTCACTTTTAGTTACTGCTGCTACCCAGTATTTGCCCACCACATTTTCTTCCACATCCATCACCTTTTTCTTCCACATTCATCACCATCCTGCCTAGAATTCCCTTTGGGGAAAATTGATTGTGGCATACAAATGCAAAAATAAATAATATAAATATTTAGAGTTATCCTTTTTTTCTTTTTCTTTTTTCCTTCTTTTTTTATGATTTGGTTGGTATTTCCGAAAAGGGTGGATGCATCTTAATTTGGTGCCACAGCTGTGAAGAAACTGACTTGGGAGACTCTGCTAGGAGTCCAGGTTTGTAATGGATTCTTTCCTCTTGGCTTCTTTGGCACACTAAAATCTCTTTAGCATATCAAGGTGTGTATCCAAGGAGGCAAGAGTGTCTCTTTTGGAGAAAAAGAGAAATTGAGAAAAATAAGCAAATGAATTCCAGTTCTGTTTCTTCTTTTTATTATGCAAAGTTAAAACTATTTTCTAAGTTTCCATTTTAGTTCTTAATTTTTTCTGCCCTGGATAAACATGTATTTTTAGTCAAATATGTTTTTAATTGGGAAAGGCATGTACACGGACAGGAAGTTCTTGACCTTTCAGTTGTTGCATAATCCCATGGAAGGATGGAGATATTTCTTGTGAACAAAGTATCTGCTAAGTCCTTGTGTTAGTTTAGGGACTGTACAAATTTCTAGAAATAGTGTCAGCCTTTCCCCTCCCCCCCTCCAGAGTCTTCCCATGGATTTACTGAACGTGTTTGTTTGGCTGAATTCAAAGTTTTGACACATACACAATTTCTTAAAAAATGACAAAGTGACATTGCCCTAATTTCCATGCTTCTATTGTGACAAAAGAAAGAAAATGAAGACACAAGCATTCACCACTTGTATACAATGCAGGTTTCCCCACGAAGCTCTTCTTCAGTACATTAGGAAAGGCGAAAGCAGGAGGATCATTTTAGATGTACTGCTCTGGGGCATAGTGAATGCACAAAAAGTCAGATAAGGATGAACACAGAAGGTCCATCCTGTCCATTGCTGCCCTTCTCGTATAGTGTACAGTCACCCCCCACCATTTTGCGGTTCAGGTACTGCGGTCCCACCACATCACAGGACTGCAGTATCTGCACCTCGGAGCCACATGGGGGGCAGCGGAGGGTGATCAGGTCGCTTTGCACAGCCCCTCCACGCTCCTCCGAGAAGCCTCGGAGCTGTGTGGGGGAATCGAGTCGCTCCGCGCCGACCCCGTGCTCCTCCAAGAAGCTTCAGAGCCACATGGGGGCAGCGGGGGGTGATTGGGTTGCTCCGTGCCACCCCATGCTCCTCTGAGAAGCCTCAGAGCCATGGGGGACAGCGGGGGCAATCGGGTCGCTCCGCGCTGCCCCCATGCTCCTCCGAGAAGCCTCGGAGCCATGGGGGGTGGGGGGGTGATTGGGTCGCTCCTCTGAGAAGCCTCGGACAGGCACACGATCGCCCCCCCGCCCCCAGGACCCACCCCACCCGCTTCCGCATATCGCAGATTTTCATGCATCGCAGGTGTGGTGGGCCCCTAACCCCCGTGATCAGTGGGGGGTGACTGTACTTCCATGTGCCTTTTGTGTGTTCAGGATGAGCCATGATTTAGAAAACTGAGATACAGCAGGGGTCCTCAGATCTTTGTTGTACTGTGTTTTTATTGTTGACTATATGATTCTTATATTGCCTTTTATATATGGAGAGGATATTTTACCAAAACAAATTCTGGGTTTGTCCAACCACACTTGGCCAATAAAAGTATTCTGATTCTGATTCTGATTCTTTTTAAAAGGGGGACTGGTTCACTGTCCTTCAGACACTGTTGGGGGCTGGACTATAGTTTGGAAAAAACATGAACACATTCCACATATTTTTGTAGTCCAAAAATACAGGAGAAAGAATGCAATATTTAAAATATTGTCTCCAGCTGGTCAGTCGGGGGTGGGGGATGGACAACAGCCAACAAGTCATAGATCAGGGTCATATTAGAGGCACACCAGCCACACCCACCAGCTCACTGTCTTGAGTTCCCAAAAGATGTGACAAAATCAAGAAGTCATGGGGGCTAAATAAAAACTCAACAAAAACAAAGCAGAACAAAAAATAAATCCAAAAGGAATGGGAACTGAAAACATTAGGTGGAAATTCAGATAAAAAAGAGCAGGTAGATAAACAAAAATAAAAAAATAAAAGTACTAACACAGTGAGGAGTAACAATTCAAACCCCCTCTGGGTAGATTAGTAACAAGCTCAGCATCAAGCCATGTCGAAACATGAGGGAGAAAAAGCGAATAAGCAGAGAAAGAAAATAAAACAATGAACTAACTAAATGAATAAGCAAATAGTGAAAACAACTAAGCAGCTGACAAAACAATATCAAACAAAGCGATTGAGGTAGTAATAAAAGAAAGAGGGGAGTGGCAGGACACTGCTCTTAATCCTCTGCCATCTTATCTAAATTAAAGATGGGTATGTGTAGTGGGTTAGGGTGGGGCAGGCATGTCCAAACTTTGGCCCTCCAGATGTTTTGGACCACAACTCCCACAGTCCTTTCCCATTGGAAATACAAGCTTGGAATTCTGGGAGTTGTGGTCCAAAACATCTGGAGGGCCAAAGTTTGGACATGCCTGGGGTGGGGGATTCAACTCTTGTCTGAACTTCTCAAATATGTCAAAAACAGTATTAGGGTCACTGCTGGAAATGACTTGATGTACATAACAATAGCAAACTTCGAAAATTCAAGATTTACTAGAGATCTGGCCATCCCTATCCAAGGTCTATTACATATTCTACAACTGAGAAATTCTGTGATATTTCTCAAGTATTTTATATTCATGCTGGCATAAACAACAACTTGACTGATTGTATCTCTAATATGTAGATACAGAATACTATTACATTTTGCAGATACAGGAGGTAGAATATGAAAGCACTTGTCTCCAAATTATTTTTTTCAGCTGTATGGATTTTTTGGTTCAATTGAATGGGAAAACATGGTATAAACAAACAACCATCTTTTGGTTTATCATCTCATGAATGTCCTTAATTTTTACATGATGATTCCACTTTGAAAAGGAAGGAGGAAGCAGGAGCAACAAATATATTGTGACCTCTTCACATAAAGAGACTGCCTCTAGAGACTGATTGCTAGAGATACGCTTGGCTGAATCCAATATATCAATATTTATTAAGCAGACAGAAAGTCAATTTCACCATAACTTGCTTTGCACAGGTGAAGAATATCTCCCCTAAAAAAAAAAAGCACCAGTCCTCATTTTAGTGGGCCTTATCAACTTTATTGACAGGAACAGCATTTGGAACAGCTTTTTCTCAAATGCAGTGATTGATCTGCAAACCAAAGTTACCGAATATTAGTAGACAGATATCACTCGAGTTGCTGCTGAAACTTTGTGTAGACTTATTGCTGCCTGATGGTAAGGGCAGCAAGGAGTAGGGGGGAAGGGACCTGTTACCAAGCATGTTCCTTCTTCAATGTGTCTCCTCAGCAGCTGTTTTTCTCTCTAAAACTTCATAGAGAGACCTGAATCTTACAACCCACCAGCAATCCACTCACGGCTCCAAGAGGTGATTCCCATCTTGCTCACTCTGGAATTCTGTGTCCCTCAAAACATGAGCTCGAGGGTTCCCCAGCTATCCTCAGCAGGCTTTAAGGGGACCATGGAATAAGAGGTCTGCAGGAACAAAGGGGTTCATTTCCACAACTTTCAATAACAGAAGTGGATCATGTAACAGCATTATCACGAACCATAATGGAACAACAGCAGCAATTCATGGTTGAAAAGAAGTTTATCAGTTGTGATTTAGGCTAACTATACTTATTAAAACAAAGAATAGTTTGGAGCAAAATCTAGGTTCGCTCTCAGTCCAAGCTTACAAGGAATGTCTGACAGCAGCCCACTGTGTTTCTTGACAGTGTTGTTACAAGCCAGATTCAGCTGTACTCAACAATAAAAGAAGCTGTTTATCTAGAATGACAGGCTTGTCATTTGAATAACCAAGAACCACATGCCTTTCATTGGAAGTATGCCCTGTTCTGCCTGTCTTGCTATAGGTTTTGGAGATTAATAGAGTGAGGCTGTTTGTATTGATACATATGTATGCACTTAGGACATGAAAAATGGATCATCTCTATGGCTGAAATGCAGTAGTGGGTCACCATTAGAATAGACCCATAGAATCAGTGGGGATTTAGTAAGTCAGCTCCTCCATAAGCTCCATTGATTTAAATGGGCCTACTTCAGTTACAACTTACTGCTGAATTTCAGACAAAATATCTGAACTCAGCAAAGATTCTTCAAGACCGCTGACTGAGGTCATCTGGAGTTTTGGAGTCTGCTGTCATCAGTATGCTGATGACACAGAGCTCTATCTCTCCTCTTCCACCTCTGCAGTGGAGGCCATCCAGACCCTTGACTGCTGCCTGGCTGCGGTTCTGGAGTGGACCAGGACCAACAGGCTCAAGCTCAGTCCCCAGAAGAATGAGGTTCTGTTCTTCGGTGGCTCTCCGGATGGGTACAGTGGCCCTCTCCCCAGTTTGGATGGGACTGTCCTCCAGCTGGCGGACAGAGTGAGGAGTCTGGGCATTGTCCTGGATCCGGCATTGTCCCTAGAGTCCCAGGTGGCTGCCATGTCCAGGTCAGCATTTTATCAACTTAATCTTATTGCCCAGATTCACCTGTACCTTGATGGGGACTCCTTGAGAGCAGTCAAGCAGGCGCTGGGCATGTTGAGGTAGATTATTGTAATGCTTTCTACATGGGGCTTCCCTTGACCCTTATTCAGTGACTGCAGTGGGTGCAGAATGCGGCAGCAAGATTGGTGGTTGGTGCAGGCAGATTTGACCGCATCAGCCCAATTCTGGCTCACCTGCCCTGGTTGCCTCCCAAATAAGGTTCAAGGTGTTGGTTTTGATTTACAAAACCCTGCATGGCTTGGGCCCTAACTATCTGGCAGAGCACATCTCCCAAAGATCAGTGCTGGCTCAGCCTACCAGAGCTTCTACGGCATGCCCGCTCTGGGTGGCCACCCCTTGGGAGGCCCGTAAGGTTGCCACCCACAACTGGGCCTTCTTGGTGGCTGGTCCAGCTAGTTGGAACAAACTGCCAAGTGAGATATGCCAGGACCCATCCCTAGCTGATTCAACTAGGCTGTGAAAACTTGGCTATTTAGGAATACATTTGGTAATTGTTAATGTGTTGTTGTTGTTCTGCTTTTTTTGGGGGGTCATTGCCTCATGCCAGGCTATTTGTCTATCTTTATTGGTTTATTGTATTTATGTTTGATTTTGATCTCTGGTTTTTAGATGTTTTGTTTTATGTAAACCGCCCAGAGTTCCCTCTGGGAAATTGGTGTGGTATACAAATATAAAAATGAATAAATAAGTCCCAGAAAAGAACATGCCGTTAGAAAAACACCAAGGCACCAAACATTTCAATACCATGTTTTCTTAAAAAAATGTCCAAAAGTCTGTATGCTATTGTCCATGAGTTTATATTTATCATAAGCACAAAAGAATAAAAGGAGATGCAGGTAACATATATGCAAGGAAATGCTAGTACTTTTACTAGTGTATGCAACAAGGTTGCTGTTATGTTATTTACTGTTATTTCAGTTACTAAAGTTCTACATCTTGAGCATTTACATAAAGGCACAACATTTAGTCTCAAAAAGGCACAAAAATGTCCCTGAGGCTAATAAGAACAACTCTCGCTGACATGGGTCACTCTCTTGCAAAATCACAATCTATCCTTTACACCACAGTAGCTGGAGATCTTATCTTAAAATGTCCTAGAATTAATAAGTGGACCTATTAATCAGTCCGGCCCACATGCTACTCTCATCTTTCTCCACAAGTGGAATAGGAATAGGAATAGGAATAGGAATAGGAATGGAATTTATTGTCATTGTATAATACAACGAGATTAAAAGTGCCATCCAGTCAGTCATTCACACAACCCAGCATAAAAATCCAAGACGTAAAATCTACAATTTAAAAACAAACCATCCATACACATACTCCAACATTCACATGCCAAAACATCACTTACACTCATTTAAAACTGACATAAAATCCAAACATACCCACATCCCTACACTCTTTCACCTAGCAACATTCCTACACAATCCATAAAAACTACAATTTAAAAAACAACAGCCATACACCTATACGATATATATGTAACACATTCAACACCAATATTACCCGTCAACTTAATTTTTAACAGAGTTTAGCATGGATAATGCTATTGGGTAAAAACTATTTTTGAATCTTTCCGTCCTTGTTCTAATAGATCTATACCTTCTGCCTGATGGTAGTGGTACAAACAGAGAGTGACCAGGATGAGAAATATCTCCTACAATATTCTGAGCTTTCTTAAGACAGCGGGAGCTGTGTAATTCCTCCAATGTGAGGAGTGGGCATCCGATGATCTTCTGTGCCATATTGATAATCCGCTGGAGTGATTTCCTCTGAGCCACCGTGCAACTGGCATACCACACACATATGCAGTATGTCAGTACACTTTCTATTACACAATGATAAAAAGACACCAATAGTCTCTGAGTGATGTTATTCTTTCTGAGCACTCTCAGAAAGTACAGTCTCTGTTGGGCCTTTTTCAGCAGCTCAGAGGTGTTTACACTCCAGGTTAAATTCTCCTCAATATGGACTCCCAAGTGGGCATCATATTCAGCATCTGGTTTTCAGTCTCTTTGAAAAGCAACACTGAATGAAGCTTTGGCTGAGCCCAGTGTTGATTCTGTTTGCTTTAAGGGGTCCTGTTTCATGTTGAGAAATACTTTATGACTCCCCCAAGCCTTCTTCAGCTAAGATGTCACCTTTCATAGTACACAGGAACCTCTGCCCATGGATCTGCCCCTGCTAGTATTGAAACAGATACTCAGTATGTTCCATCACACTGTTAGGTAACTTAGAATTCCTGGGACCTTTTTTCACTCTCCGCTTGACCATGTGGACTCCATCCATTCAATAATGCTGCTACCACCAGCTCCCAAAATGCAAAGTTGGAAATCAGTGTTGGGTGTTTATTATTATATGATTGCTACCAGGCAATATTGAGATCCTTGTCTTTTTCCAACAAACCAAGAAGTGTTTTTATTTTTTCAACAGAGCCCCTAATGAGGATTGCAATAATTATAATAAAACAAGTTATGGATATTTTTTGCAGTTTTTAAAATCTAAGGTAAGTTCTGTCTCTGCACACATCAGGTCCAAATCTAAAACTTATCGAACAAACTCAAAAAAATCTCTCCAAAATGTGAAGTCATAGCCAATTAACCACTGGTTTGGTGGGTCAACATGGTTCTTTTCCCAGCTGAAATCTTATCTACTCCACACCACTGCTCCAGTGGATGACCACTTGACAGCAGTGCCCCGTCCTGGTTACTCTGTGTGCTCCTGTGGGGGCAACCACTGCAGGGGGTGGTATCACAAATCAGCTGTTCAGCCAGGAAACAAACCACAACAAACATCCAAACCAGAGGGCCATGCCCATTTCTATCCATAATCCTAATTGTTTTACATTCTTATCTATCTACCATCTTAAACACTTACTCACTCTTATGTCCTCTCTCCTGGGGATAGCTGCCAATCATAAGAGAGTTCTAGGTTAGTATGTTCTTCCCTCTTCCAACTGTCATAACTGTCTTTGCTGTCATTTACCCAACAGCCAAACAAGCCATTTGTTCCAAGTTGAAAATGATTTATAGAAATCCTAATCGGGCTTTTCAGATAAGTGAGACATTTAAAGGTAGCTTTACCACTCCTTTCTAGATTTTGTGTGCTGCCTCTAAACATATGCATACATACCTTCAACCCTATCTCCTTTGCTTCACTATTGAACCTTTTACTTCTGAAGTACACCAGCTCTATAGTCGTGCCATTGCTCTCAACAATAAAGACTAGAGATGGGCACGAAATGACCATTTTTGTTACCATTCTCCGTTATTCAGTCCGTTACATAATGGTACGAATAATGACTGTTGCGATGGGGCAGGCTCGAACCGAATCGAACCAAGAAAATTTTCTTCGGTTCTGTTTGTTTCCGTTATTGGCGTCGCGGCGCTTGCACAATGAAAAATGGAGCAGCACAGGGCGGTGAGAGGGGGCTGGGCCTGGTGGAGCCTCTTTGCCCCCTCCCTCTCGGAGCTGACGCGAGACTTTGCCGGTCTCGCGAGAAGAGGCAGGATCCGAGCTCTAATGGGCTGGGCTCCGGGATATCGGCCAAGGGGCGAAGCGGCGACAGTGCATCCGGCTTGGAAGCCGGAGCGGAGGGCATTGTTGGAGCACAGGGGGAGTGCAGGGGCACCCTCCCACAGGTTTCCCAGGTCTAGGCTGGGTGTGTGTGCAGGGCGGCGGTCTGCTGGGACGGTGGCTCCTGGGGCGGAGTGGTTCCCGGGAGAAGAGCCCCAGTTAGGGTGGTGCTGCGTGGAGCTCCGGGGGTAGCAACACAACGGGGGTGGCAGATGGCACGGCGGATCGGTCCTTGGGGAGCAACCAAAGTAATACCTGTAGCAAAAATAGGTAGCGTGGAGATTTGTGTGTGTTTGTGTTGTGTCGTTACAGTCGTGACCAACTCTATGTGACTCCATGTCCCTGGAGTTTTCTTGGCAGGAGTACTGGAGTGGCTTGCCAGTTCCTACTCCAGGCACCTACAGCACCTGGTATTCCCTGGTGGTCGCCCATCCAAGTACTAACCAGGGCCGACCCTGCTTAGCTTCCGAAATCAAGCGAGATCGGATGTGCTTAGGGCATTTAAAAGCCTAAAAATGGATCCAAAAAGATGTAATTTTTTAAAGTCTCCACTTGGTGGAGCAGAATGGGCTGATAACTCTCTACCCAGGTGCCCTCTGCAATAAATTAACTTCAGTCAATTAATGCAGGAACCTGGATATTATAAGCCCACGTGGGTTCTTTTCTTATCTCCCCACCTGTCTGCTGTATTGCTTACCAGAATAACTTGTAAGGCACCACGACTTGAATAATTAAAGGCTTTTATTTAGCTATTGCATATGACACAAAAATATGGCTCTTACCCCAAAATAACAAAGCATGATTCCTTCCCTAACTTGAATAAAGTTATGAGGCAGAACCCCACTATCTTATAATTTGTAAACTACATCTTTAAGCTGGAATTTCTCTCCATGCACAGCCATGAAATCCTTCTCCAAAAAGTCTTCTTCTCTCTCAAAGCACTGTCCTGATGGCATGGGAAAACAGTCACATGTTGCTTCCAGGACCAATCTGCTTTCACATGCTTCTGGCAAGAATGTCCCTTGGCCGTTGTTTATACATGCACTTGAGATATGTTTTACTACTGAAATGAAACTGCACTTTAATATTGGCACTGTTTATAATTGGCCTCCTCTAACAGGCTTCATCACCTCAAATTCCATTACACTTGGTGCCAATAAGACTGTTGTGCAGTACCATGAAGAGTTGCAGACCACACTGTATGTACCTGTTGCTATTACTGAAAGGGTCCTCTGTCATTTAGCCACCCACCTCACCTCATTTGTCAGGGACCACTGGACAAGCTGGTTTTCCTTGAGATAGAAAAAAAATTGAATTCATATCTGGCTTTATGCATAATATCTCTTCATTCCATAATATTAGAGATGGGCACAAAATGAAAATATTATGTTTTGTTTCATCCCCCCCACACATTTTTTTCATTTCATTTCATATGAGTTTTTTTTTTAAATTGTATGAAACAAACCACTAATGAAGTTGTCTGTGTGGGGGGCTGGAAAGTGGTGGAGGGATTTTTTAAAAAAAGCCCTGGGCTTTTTTTTTAAAATTCCCCTCCCCAAGCCCCACCTGCCAGCTGATGGGTGCTGGGGTAGGGGGAAAGGTTTTTTCCTCACCCCAGTGCTGATCAGCTGGCAGGCAGGGCTTGGGGGAGGGGAAAAGTTTTCCCTACCCCCAAGCCCTGCCTGCCAGCTGATGGGTGCTGGAGTAGGGGAAAAGCCCCCCCCCAGCATTGATCAGCTGGCAGGTGGGGCTTGGGAAAGGGAATTTTTCCCTCCCCCAACCCCCCCTGCCAGCTGATCAGCACTGGGGTCGGGGGAACATTTTCTCCCACCCTAGTGCCAATCAGCTGGTGCGGCTTGCGGGAGGGAAATAGATTTTTTAAAGTCCAGAGCTTTTTTTAAAAAAAATTCCCTCATCCAAGTGGCTTATAGACAGAATGAAATGGTTCATTTCAACAACAAAAAAACCACCATTTTGTTTCGTCTATAACAACATGCTGCTTTGTCATATTGTTTCGTCCCGTTTCATTTCGTTACGTAACAACACAATGAAACAGCATTCCGTTTTTCATTTTGTGCCCCTCTCTACATAATATCTCTTCATTGTCTGTCTTCCAGATTTTTCTCCAATGTAGTTGTGGTAGTTAACTGAATATAACACAACTGCATAACTACATAAAACAAGTTGCAACATGCCCAAGAGTGCTTTTCAAAAGATACAAATTCAACTCATTAATCAGCAAGGAACTGCAGTGAAGTATAAATGGGGAATGAAATAAGAATTTTAAACTCTCAAAGGTAAATAAATGGATTCAAGTTCTTGTGCAATGTCACTTTGGGTGTGAGGGGGTGAGGGCAGTTCAATGCACCTCCCTGCAAAGATCAGCAGAGTATCTACAAATCCTTATTTGCAAGATGAATTTCTAGTAGGGTTTATGCTTTCTGAATCTATTTTCAAAGTATTTTGACATAATATATTTTAGTTCTCCGTAGCCAGGCCCCAACAAGACAAAAACAAACAATTTATAATTATTTATTTATTTTTATACTTATTAACAAGCTTAGAATAAATCAAAATCATATGACAACCACCACCTTAAAAATGAACAAATTTATTATAGCAGACAATAAGAGTTGTAGAGATGAGTTCGTGGAAGCTTATACCACAATAAATTTCCTTGTCTTTTATATGTTATAAGGCTGTTTCAGTTATTTTATTCCGTTTGCTGCAAAATACACTAAAAGTCACCTTCTTTGGAATCAACTACATTCATTTTAAATGCTGGTCTGTTCCTGATTATTGTTTGCTTGCTTGTTTTGTTTTTGTCTAGAAGTATAATTTTAGGAATAAAAATAAATGTTTTGCATCTGAAAAAGAGTTTATTGGGCTCTCTGTTTACAAATCAGTGCACATATTGGCAAACATTAATTTCCATTCAAAGTCAAGCCCTTTAGGAAGGGTAGGAGAATCCCTCCCCCTTTACCTTTCTGTGAATTGGAAATGAAACAGGAGAGGCCTGCTTTTCATCACTGCAGCTTCTGTCAAGAGATTTTCATTCACTTCAGATGCTGATCACTTCAGATGCTGATTAAACTACCCACAAGGCTTACAATGCCAAAATTGCTTTGAAGTACAGGGATATGTCCTTTAATCACAACTCTATACAAACTATGAAAAACAAGAAACAGAAGAGCAAAGAGTGCCCTTCCCCCTTCCTCAAAACCCCCTTGGCATTTTATTTATTTATTTATTTATTTATTTATTTATTTATTTATTTATTTATTTATTTATTTATTTTTCCACACTGTTTCCCAATTTATTGTTCACATGTTGACAGTTTCTTAACAGTCACTTGTCCCTCAACTCCCAAGGAGTCTAACGACATTTGGCCGAAGATCCGCCTGACTGCTGTGTTGTATTTATTTAACAGTAAATAACAGCTTACATAAAATATATTAATAATGAATTCCTTACTTTTCTGGGCTATTGGGGGAAAACCCTACCCCCAACCCCCAACTTTTTTTATGTCTTTTGGACATAACTTTAATGTTGGATTTGCTCATTAAAAAAATCAGTTTATATATCCTCTTAGAATGTTTGTCTGCCTGTTCATAATCCCCACCCCTAAAAAAAAGGGGGGAAATGAACTTATACTAGATTAGATTTATATTAAATAACTAGAAATGGGCAGGAACTACTAAAAAACCCAGGAAGTCCATCAAAAAGTTGTTATTTCAGGTCAGATCAGGTTCATTAATATCAATGAGGCAAAAAAAGTAAACTAAAACCTCAAAACAAAACCGAGCTAATGGAAGTTTTTAGAGATTTAATGAATTTCCTGGCACGTTTGCCCCTGCCCCCATAGCTTGCTCCCTGCCCCTTCCTGCTTCCCCATTGCCTCCCTCCCTGGACCTGCAGCCTCCTCCTCCTCCTCCTCCTCCTCCTCCTCTACACCCAGCTTCCCTTAAGGGAAAAAGGCTGCAGCACAAGGTAGGGAAGCAATGGGGCCAGTAGGGAGGAGACAAGTGAGTAGCAGAGGGGATGGAGAGTTTAGTCCCCCCCCCATGGGAAGTATTTAGTTTAAAAAAAAAAACACACACAAACAAATTAGTTCAAAGTTTGATTGATTGTTTTCAGAAAGTTCATGGTTTGTGCATATCCATGAACCACAAACCATCACAAAATTTCATCCAGTTCATGCCCATTTCTATAAGTAAACTCAACATTGGCATCCTATATATACTTGCTTGGACTATAAGACCTAGAAGTCTTAGCATAAACAACAGTCTATGGCAGTGTTGGTGAACCTATGACACGGGTGCCAAAGGTGGCACTTGGAGCCTTTTCTGTGGGCACCGGACATCGCCCCTTCATAGCCACCTGCATTCAGGTTAAATTTCTGTATTGGCATTTTGCAAAAAAGTTAGTGGGCTTTGAATTGAAGTTTGGGCACCCGGTCTCTGAAAGGTTCACCATCACTGGTCTATGGTATTCAATAATTCCTATTAGGGGCTTCCAGAACTTACAGGACAAAAAACTATTGTGTAACTTCTTACCTGGCACAACTCAGGTAAAGCACCAGAAACATCTTTCTACCTGTGGTTCCCCTGGTATTCCAGATGTTCTTGCAACTCTCAGAAATGACACCTGGCACAGTTGATAGCAGAGGCTTCTGGTAACTGCAGTCCAAGAACACCTTGGCTACCCAAGGCTGGGGGGGGAGGAGGGTATGGGGAAGAAAAACCCATTCCAAACAGGGGTTGAAGACTTTGGCACAACATGCCCATTATTGATCATGCTGCCCTTTCATCTGTCCCTAGAAAAATCAGGACAACTATACAGCTCCAGCAGGAAGGCCATTGCCAATGACTCTTGCTTAATGGCATTTGGAGGAGACTTTCACAAACACCTGGCCATTGTCCATCTAATAAACCTATTCAGACGAGGGTGAAGTGAAACCAACATGGAGTATGAACTGGAGGTCTCCTACCAACCTTGTTCAGACTGAAGAAGCTTCTTGGATGAGTACTGTAACATTTCAATCTAAAAAGAAAAGAGGTCCAGTTGCCATGACTCAAATTCTGCACAGGACCATGGAACTTTAGCTATAGTTTGGACTTTCTTTTCCAGTCTACAAAAGCCTTTAAGAGAGAGATAACACAAACAATCCAGCTACAACAACAACAAAAAACAAAAACAAAAACAACATTAAGCTATCTGGGAGTTGAGTCATGGCTACTGGAGTTCTTTTTTGAGAGATAGAAATGTTTCGCTGTTCATCCAAACAGCTTCATCGGTCTGAATACAGCTAGTGCAAGTAGTCCTTCTTATAGTCAGCTTGACCTCTTGTCCCCTGGTCTGATTGGCTCATAAGATGAACAATAGGCTCGTTAGGGAGACATTAGTGTCCATGGCCTTAAGGTAAACAATGGCTTAAGGTGCTGAAACCCATCAAGAATGGGTCGATAGCTGTGACTTTCGTGGTGAAGGCTCTTTGATTTGCCTGGGTACATTGGAAAGTAGGACTACTTGCACTAGCTGTATTCAGACCGATGAAGCTGTTTGGATGAACAGTGAAACGTTTCTATCTCTCAAAAAAGAAGTCCAGTAGCCATGACTCAACTCCCAGTTAAACGCACCTGGATGACTGAGAATCTTCACAGAAACATTAAGCTATGTTGTTGTTGTTCAGTCGTTCAGTCGTGTCCGACTCTTCGTGACCCCATGGACCAGAGCTCGCCAGGCCTTCCTATCCTCCACTGCCTCCCGGAGTTTTGTCAAATTCATTTTGGTTGCATCGATGACACTGTCCAACCATCTCAGATTTTTCCCAGCTTCAGGGACTTTTCCAGGGAGTCCTCTCTTCTCATGAGGTGGCCAAAGTACTGGAGCCTCAGCTTCAAAATCTGTCCTTCCAGTGAACCTTCGGGGTTGATTTCTTTCAGAATGGATAGGTTTGATCTCTTTGCAGTCCAGGGGACTCTCAAGACTCTCCTCCAGCACCACAGCTCAAAAGCATCAATTTGCGGCGATCAGCCTTCTTTATAGTCCAGCTCTCACTTCCATACATCACTACTGGAAAAACCATAGCTTTAACCATCCTGACCTTAGTTGGCAAACTGATGTCTCTGCTCTTTAGTATGCTATCTAGGTTTGCCATTGCTTTCCTCCCAAAACCACCTTTTTATTTCATTGCTTTGCCATCTGAAGTGATCAAGGAGCCCAAGAAAATAAACTCTGTCATTGCCTCCATTTCTTCCCCTTCTATTTGCCAGGAGGTGATGGGACCAGTGGCCATGATCTTAGTTTTTTTGATGTTGAGCTTCAGCCCATTTTTTCCACTCTCCTCTTTCACCCTCATTAAGAGGTTCTTTAATTCTTCCTCACTCTCTGCTATTAGAGTAGTATCATCTGCGTATCTGAGGTTGTTGATATTTCGTCCGGCAATCTTAATTCCGGCTTGTGATTCATCCAGACCGGCCTTTCTCATGATGTACTCTGCATATAAGTTAAATAGGCAAGGTGACAGTATACAGCCTTGTCGTACTCCTTTCCCAATTCAGTTGTTCCATATCCAGTTCTGACGGTTGCTGATCCCACATATAGATTTCTTAGGAGACAGATAAGGTGGTCAGGCACTCCCATTCCTTTAAGGACTTGCCATAGTTTGTTGTGGTCTACACAGTCAAAGGCTTTGGCATAGTCAATGAAGCAGAAGTAGATGTTTTTCTGGAACTCTCTGGCTTTCTCCATAATTATGCTGGCGATTTGATCTCTAGTTCCTCTGCCCCTTCGAAATCCAGCTTGTAGTTCTGGAAGTTCTCTTTCCACATACTGCTGAAGCCTGCCTTGTAGAATTTTGAGCATAACCTTGCTAGCATGTGAAATTAGTGTAATTGTGCGATAGTTGGAGCATTCTTTGGCATTTCCTTTCTTTGGGATTGGGATGTAGACCGATTTTTTCCAGTCCTCTGGCCACTGCTGGGTTTTCCAAATTTGCTGGCATATCTTATGCAGCACCTTTACAGCATCCTCTTTTAAGATTTTAAAGAGTTCAATTGGAATGCCGTCACCTCCACTGGCCTTCTTGTTTGCAATGCTTTCTAAGGCCCACTTGACTTCACTTTCCAGGATGTCTGGCTCCAAGTCAGCAATTACGCTATCTTGGTTATCAGGGATATCCAGATCTTTCCGATATAATTCTTCTGTATATTCCTGCCATCTCTTCTTGATCTCTTCTGCTTCAGTTAGGTCCCTACCATTTTTGTCCTTTATCATATCCATCTTTGCACGAAATACCCCTTTAATATCTCCAATTTTTTTGAACAGATCTCTGGTTTTTCCTTTTCTGTTGTTTTCCTCTATTTCTTTGCACTGTTCATTCAAGAAGGCCGCCCTGTCTCTCCTTGCTATTCTTTGGAAGTCTGCATTCAATTTTCTGTATATTTCCCTTTCTCCCTTGCATTTTGCATCCCTTCTCTCCTCCGCTATTTGTAGGGCCTCGTTGGACAACCACTTTGCTTTCTTGCATTTTCTTTTCTTTGGAATATTTTTCATTGCAGCCTCCTGTACAATGTTACAAGCCTCCATCCATAATTCTTCAGGTGTTCTGTCCACCAAATCTAGTTCCTTGAATCTATTCTTCACTTCCACTGTGTATTCATATGGGATTTGACTTAGGTTATACCTAACTGGCCCAGTGATCTTCCCTACTTTCTTCAGTTTAAGTTTGAATTTTGAAATAAGAAGCTGATGAGAGCCACAGTCAGCACCAGGTCTTGTTTTTGCTGACTGTATAGAGCTCCTCCATCTTTGGCTGCAGAGAACATAGTCAATCTGCGGTATTGTCCATCTGGTGATGTCCAGAGTCGCCTTTTGTGTTGTTGGAAAAGAGTGTTTGCAGTGACCAGCTTGTTCTCTTGACAAAACTCAATTAGCCTTTGCCCTGCTTCATTTGGAACTCCAAGGCCAAACTTGCCAGTTATTCCTTTTATCACTTGACTCCCTACTTTAGCATTCCAATCCCCTATGATGAGAAGAACATCTTTCTTTGGTGTCAGTTCTAGAAGTTCTTGTAAGTCTTCGTAAAATTGGTCAATCTCAGACTCTTCAGCACCGGTAGTTGGTGCATAAACTTGGATTCCTGTGATGTTCAAAGGGCTGCCTTGGAATCGTACCGAGATCATTCTATCATTTTTTAGGTTGTATCCCAGCACTGCTTTTCTCACTCTATTGTTGACTATGAAGGCTACTCCATTTCTTCTTTGGGATTCTTGCCCACAGTAGTAGATGTGATAGTCATCTGAACTGAACATTAAGCTATATTACATAGCCAATCAGTTAAGACATATTCCAGGTATAATAAAAGGAAATGATAACATAATTTGAAGAGACTTAGACATTACACAAAAAGAGAATATGTATTTTTAAGGAAGACATTAAAGTTCAGGTGAAAAAGATAAATAATCCATTGTTGAAAAACACTATGGAATATTGGAGGAGCTTTAGAGAGATTTTAAGTCCATTGGTTTCACCTTTCATTGGAATAACAGAAATTAAGAGTTTCCCAGAAAATTTAAAAGGGAAGTTAAATAAGCTACTGCATGATGAAAAAGTTATATACTTGTGGGATTGGTTAAAGCAAATGCAGAGTAGACAAAGCATAAAGCAAAAGTTGGGAGGAAATATCTCCTGGTTGAACATTATACAAATGGAAAAATGGACTAAAGGATGGAAAACTAAAGTAAGCGAGTGTAGAAAATTGACCAGATTTGAAGAAATTATAGAAAGAAGAAATAAGAGAGAAGAAAGAACAGAGGAAATGAATTGTAAGTGAGATATATAAAATAATAATTCAGGAGGGTATTAATAAAGAGATAAAAGATGAAGAAGGGGAAATGTGGAATAAAATAATAGTGAAAAATATGTCAGTGAAAGTTAAAGAAAACTGTTATAAAGTATATTGGAGATGGTATATAACACCTGCGAAGTTAAATATAATAAAGAAATAAATATCTCCAATTTGTTGGAGATGTAAAAAAGAAAAAGGGACATATTTACATATGTGGTAGGCATGTGAGGAAAGGAAAATTGAATGGAATTTGGTTTTTAATGAAATACAAGAAATATTAGGGGAAAAGATTCAAATGTCCCCCCAATTGGTATTGTTAAGCATGGTTGTGGATACGCAACTGAAGAAAGAGGAGGGGAAATTGGCAATCATAATGGTTATGACTGCAAGGATGATTTTTGCCAAATATGGGAAATCTAATAATCAATTAGTATTGGAGGAATGGTATAAGGAGTTATGGAATCTGGCTATTAATGATAAACTGACTTGTGAAATTAAAATTAGGAAAGGCCTGAGTAAGTCTAATGACTTTAATGGAATATGGGATAAACTGTTGCTATATGTATTTCAGAATGGTAAAGGGTATACACCCGGAGAAGATTCAATGTATTTATGGAGGGAAATGGGCTGGTCAATATCATGAGAGTTGTAATTTTGTTAAGGTCCTGAGGGGGGTGGTTTGCACAAGGTTTATGTATGTTATATTTGTTATATTTTTGTTATATTGGTATGCCTTTTGATTAATATTTTCATTTCCTTTGTGATATTTTGTTGTTTTATGTGGGTTTTTTGTACTGTAGTTTTATAATATTTAATAAAAGCATATTTTTAAACAACAACAACAACAACAACAATATTTTATTGGCATAAAAGCACTGAAACAAAACCAGGCTGGTTTGTTAAGTGCCAATATTTACAGAACTGTAAAGCCAGAAAGGTTTAAAGAAATTTCTTTTTTCCCCCTTTTTTTAAGAGACACACTTTCCAAGCAACATCATTTGGGGGTGGGTTGATAAAAAAGAAGGGAATTTTAACTTTATTTTTCAAGTATTGCCTTTCCTTTTTATTATTAATCTGACATTTTATTTCATTGTATTGCATTTAGTCAGTGGTCAATAAGCAAATCAGCTCTGACAGCAAATTTAACCCTCATGACCCTGTGCTGATATCAGTACACTCAATTTACATGTCTGATGATTGGAATGAGAATGTTGAAGTGCCCTCCTGGGGCAAGTGATTGCATTTCATAGATTTGAACAAATATCTTAGGGAGGAATGGAGGACTGATTTGCTTTCACAGCACAAAGGAACTTTATTTGGCTCATGCACAGATCATTAGGTCAACAGAACAAAGATGCAGGGTTTTAATTTTGAGCTTGGTTTGGTTTGTGCTGGGTTGGCTTCTTTTTTGGAGGAATTATCCTGGGTTTCTCAGTATTGTTTTGTTTTAGGAGGAAAGGGGGGGGGTCTGTGTATTAGGAATCTGTGCTGTGAATGGAAGAAATAAGGAAACATTCTCTAGGCCATTCTACAAGTATGCCTATGGCATGTTAGGTCCATTAGCTATGGAAAAGAAGACTGATGTGAGGGCTAGGTTATGTCTCCCTCTCTCATGAAATGGCTGACTGCTTCTAAAATCAAGGTCACAGCAAGCAATTCCACCTGCATGTCTGTCTTTTCTTACTGTAGGGTGGTGATATGGGAAGTCATATTGACATGGAAACAGAGGTATGCCTTTTCTTACTTGAATTAATGAAACAAATGAACTGAATGGGGCCCAGTCCACTCAGTGTTCTTTTGTTCTCTAATGAAAGCCATGAATGACAAACAGGGGTAGAATAGCTAAGGGCTCCAGCCTTTCACCCAGGTCTCTAAAAGGTAATGCTTACCAAATAGTTCTCCCCACTGCCTAACAATTAAAAAAAACTGTAGTAGCAGCAAACTAAATAACTACCTGTCCTTGTTTGATTATCACTATCACTATCTGCTGCCTGAGCTGCCTAGATGCCCTAAGCACTTCCGATCTTGCCTGATTTCGGAAGCTAAGCAGGGTCGGCCCTGGTCAGTACTTGGATGGGTGACCACCAGGGAATACCAGGTGCTGTAGGCGCCTGGAATAGGAACTGGCAAACCACTCCAGTATTCCTGCCAAAAAACTCCATGGACATGGGGTCACGAAGAGTTGGTCATGACTGTAAAGACACAACACACAAAACACACATCTGCTACCTGAGGCAGCCACCTCTCTTTGCCTTATGTCAGGACTGCCAGCATGAGTTAACAAAAGGTTCCTGAGTATAAGAGACAAGGTGAGGTTGTTTCTGCGGCATTTCCTCATTTGTGGAAATACTTCCAAAAACATAACAAGGGATTTATGTGTGGAAAAATTTAATGGGTAATCAAGAGACTGTATTGTTTCTAATGCTCTTTCAGTTTTCTAAAAGTTATTCATCTGTTCATTCATAATACAGAATATAAGTGAATCAGAAATGTGCTGCTCAGAAAGTTACAATATAGCATCATTTTTTTAAAAGTATATTCAACATGAGATTGCAGAGGTGGACAGGCATTTTTATACATAAATACTGCTGGCTGAAATCCTCTTCCATAGATTATGCCATGTAAGGCTGATGATATCACCAGCTGCAGCCATTTTCTGCAGATAAAACATTTCTGATTTCCTCCATGAAAGTTCTGAGGTTCCTATGGAAGGAACCCCTTTCACTCTTGGGATGCCAACGGGAGAGGTGGGAAAAATCTTGAATTGTCATATGGCACCACACTGTTGTCACTACACTGGCAGCAGCTGTTTGTAGTAAAGACTCCCCTATAATAATGCTATGGCCTCCATCAGGCTTCTGATGACTTAAGGGACCCCACGTGACCCTCGGAACTTCTGAAGAGAACTATGAAAAAAATCACCAAGCTTGATGACGTCACCTTACAACTCATAGCTTACAAAACAGGATTTTGGCAAATGAATGGATGAGTTGCCTAGAACTATTTTTAAAGAATGTTAGTTTAACAACAATGACAATGACAACATTTAAAGAATATTGGTTTAATGTTGTTTGTTTCTCAAAAAACATGCAAACAAGATGCAAGATCTCCTTATCTTTACATTCTGCATCACATTTATAAGTCTCATTAAATGAGAACTGACAAATGTAGCTACTGCTATTAATACTAGAGATGGTCACGAAATGACCAATTTGTCGTTACCGTTATCCGTTACCGTTACCGTTATGTAAGGGTACGAATAACGACCATTTGGATGGGCCATTTGGTTCTGTTCGTTTCTGTTACTGGCCTGGCCGCCCGATAAGTCCTCCGCTCCTACCTGCTGCCGGTGCTGCTGCTGGCCTTCCTGGTCCAGTCTTCCGGCTTCCGGCTTCGGGGTGGAGTCGAGAAGGAGCTAAGATCTGGTCTCTGTGCGGAGAGACCGGATCCCAGCCCCTCTCGCCGCCCTCCTCCACCATGGAGCTTGACAGCCCGCTGTCTCAGGGCTGTCAGGCTCCATGGGGGAGTCGGGAAGAAAGGGGCTGAGATCCGGTTTCCTCGGGTGGAGGCTGGATTGGAGCGCCCTCTCGCCACCCTGAAAATGCTCCGCGCTGGCGATGGGGCCATTTTCAGTGGGATCCTGCCAAGCTGTCATCAGCTGGACCCCTTCAAAAATGACCTGCCTGGCACTAGGGGACCCCCTTGTGCCAAGCAGGCCATTTTTGAAGGGGCCCAGCCCATGGCAGGGCCGCAGGACCTCTCTGAACATGGCCCCGTGGCCAATGCAGGAGCTCCGCACGGGCGACGGCGCCATTTTCACTGGGATCCTGCCGAGCTGTCATCGGCTGGACCCCTTCAAAAATGACCTGCCTGGCACTAAGGGGACCCCCACGTGCCAAGCGGGCTATTTGAGAAGGGGTCCAGCCCATGACAGGGCGGCAGGACCTCTCTGAAAATGGCCCCGTGGCCAATGCCAGAGCTCCACAAGGTGAGAGCTCCGCAGCTGAGAGGTGGGGTGGGAAAAATAGGTTTCCCATTGGGAGGGGGGAGATTAGTTTAAAGATCCCCCTTCCCCCTCCCCATGGGGTGGGGGAAAAGAGTGGGTGCTGCCACCAGGACCAGGAAAAATGCTTAAAGTGCCCCCTCTTTTCCCCTCCCCATGGGGTGGGGTGGATAAGGGGGCTCTTTAAACTAATCTCCTTCCCCCCTCCTTATGGCAGCACCAAGCGGGTGCTCAGCGCTGTGATCGGGAGCAGATTAGTTTAAAGAGCCCTCTCTTCCCCCATCCCCAGGGGTAGGGGAAAAGAGAGATCCCTGTAACTTATCTTCCCCCCTCCTGATGCCTCATTTACTTCCAGGTTCCTGGCCCGCACGACAGCTGTAGTGCAGGTGTGTTTTTCTTAAAAGCAACTGCTCCGCCCTTGGGGCACCGTCCACGCTTGGTTTTATTTATTTATTTATTTATTTTATGATTTTAGGGAGCTGACTAGGGCACACCTGGGGCCCCATAATTTTTATTTTTTCAAGCACCCACTGTGTGTCCCCTGGGGTGGGGAGGCCCTTCTTTCACTTCTGGGTTTCTGTAGTGCGGGGCTTTTGTTTGTTTGTTTTTTATTTTCTTTCAGCGCCCACCGCACGGCCCCTGCGGCCCCGTCAGAGCTGGGGATTTTTTTTATGTTTTTAAAGATATTAGGGTGCCAACCAGACCATCAATGGTGCCCTCTTGGTGCTCCTTTTATTTTATTTTTTTTTTTTTTTATTGCCGATCAAGCGCCACCGTCATTGGCTTTTTTATTTTTTTTTTTTTTATTTTTATTTTTTTTACTGTGATCAAGCGCTACCCGGACCAGCACCAGGTAGGAGACATTTTAAACTATTATTCCCCTCTCCTATGGGAAACTTATGTTCCCCACCCACCCCACCTCTCAGCTGCTCCTCGCTGGCTTCCTGTACCTCCTTTCCAGGGGTGCAGGGAAGCCAGCTGAGCACCAGAGAGGCGCTGGCTTGGGGAGCTCTTTCCCACACCCCACAGTGGCTGGAAGGAAGATTAAGCCCACTGTTTCCCCCAGCCACAGCTGCACAAGCACCATACACACACACACACACACACACACACACACACACACACACACACACACACACACACACACACTACACTACACTACACTACACTACACTACACTACACTACACTACACACAAAATGAAGAACAAATAAATGAACAAACGGAACGAAGTTTTTTGAAAAATGTCACGACAAACGGAAACGAACCGAATCGGGTCCAGTAACAGAAACGAAAAACCGAAATGTCATTTTTTCTATTCGTGCCCATCTCTAATTAATACAGGTTTTGTCATTCATTTTAGGATTCGGGGGGGGGGACCCTACTTTTCTGAATCGGGCAAGGCAGCAGAACTGATTTCCATTTCTACTCCTTGAGGCATTTCTTGTGTTTTGTATGTTCCTCCAATGCTCCGATTATTCTGGGACCCTTGTACAGCCAAGAAAACATGATTGTTATTAAATTATAATTGATAATATATTGCTTCCCAGAGAAATCCGTTCATCTGACACAGCCATCACAGACCACAATGAAAAGCAAAAGAAGCACAAGAATTGACAAAATATTGGTGATGAGACCAATGGCCTGCTGGTGAATGAATAATGAGAGAGATTTTATTTACACAAACAAAAAGTAAACAATTCTGTACTTTGAAAAAAGAGAAAAATAAGGAGTAATACAACAAGCCGCAGGTTGCCATCCACCCCATCTGTATGTAGAATCGATTGGTCCCATGGGGCATTGTCTTTTGGTGGCAGATGTTGTGGGGTGGGAGCCTGTGAGGAGCGTAAGGGAGACGATCCCAAACAGCAGTGTGTGCTGTCCAATCTGCCCTCCAATCAAGAAGTACAGGAGGCACATGTATTGGTGTAAGGCCTTCAAGGGCTGAAGGTGGTGGAGGAGGAAGGGGCTGGAGATGGGTATTGTGTGAGGGACAACTATAGAGGGCTTCCATTTGACAGAGGAAGAGGGAAAAGTGCACACGGGGGAACATCTTGGAGCATGGGATATAAAAACAACGGACACAGTTGAGGAGGGATGAAGAAAAGGAGAACCACAGAGGAAGGAAGACAAGGCCCAGGAGTGGAGGGCCTTCCTATTCTTGGTTGCAGTGGCTCCCTGGAAGAGACCCCTCTCAGAGGGAAGGGGACGAACAGCCTCGTTGGAGGTGATGCCCAGTTGGGCTCCTCACCCCGGATGCAGAACCTTGTGCTCGGGTCGGGGACCCCATCTGAGACCCCTTCACAACTCAGAGCGATTTCAACACCTGCCCAGCCCATGGTAACCTGAACTGCCAATTGGGCTAGACATATGGACTCGGTTATATTGGATGATCCCTTTGATACAGTTGGACCTGAGGAAGTGGTTGTTCACAGTAACATGCCTTCGTTAAACAAAGTTGGTTTGTTTTCTTCTATGACAGCGTCTACAGAGATTTCATTGGGAGAGGGAGTGACCCCAAGTCAGAACCAGCCCACTCATAGAGCCCTTCCCTACAACAATTCCTCCTGACATCCCTATTGGAGGACAGGCCTTGTTGTCTCAGGTGTTATCCTGATGTCAGTACTGAAATAAAAATTCACTTGCCAATTCAGTTCCATCCACCCCTCTGCATGTAAAGCAAGGGACCCCTTTATTCCAAGTACTGAAATATATATTGGGCTTATCCCAAGGATCATAGTAGCTATGCCTGGATATATACAACTCAGGTATGGTGCAGACATTTAAGTAGACTACCTTTGGACTAATTTCTGGATCTGTTTCCTTAAATGTATAACTATAGACATACCCTAAAGATGATAGAAATTATGCCTTTTGAAATACCATCAGCAGCAAACATATTATTCCCTCCCTTCCTTAAGTGCATGCCTGTGAATTATAATAAGGGACATGTATCTTTTAGCTCTCATATCCCTCTCCCAGACATATAAAAAGAAATGACCCAAAGGCAAACTTAATAAAACCAATGTTAACTATCATAGAAGGTACTTATCAGATATACAAGATGACCCAGAGTGAAGTGGGAAGAAATTATTTTTTGGACAACCATCTGTCAGATCTTTTAAAGATATTGACTCCATGGTGCCTTAAACCTAGAAAGTATTCCATGATTCTATGTAGAGATGGGCACAACTTGAAAAAAAATTTTTTTGAGTTGTCTGGGCGGTCCCTTTTCAGTTTTTTTTTTTATTTTTTTTATTGTCGTTAGTACTGGTTTTTTTTGGGGGAGCGGGCTCAAGCGCCACCTCTGTGGGGTGGGTGCCTCCTTTTTATTAGGCACCCGTGGGTTTTTTACTTTTTATTTTTGCTGCTGCAAAATTTTTAGCCATATGGATATGCATACCAGTTGCAGGCTATGAGACCAGTGAGAGTGATAGCGTCATGACCAGCACCAGGTAGGAGAATCATTTTAAATGCTAGATCTGGCTTAGGGTTATTAGGGTTAGGCCCCTCTGGGCTAGTGGGGAAACTCTGCCTCTCTGACCCACTAAGAAGACAGTCTGTGACATATGGGTAAGGAGTCAAGGGTTAGGGTTAGGGTTAGGGGGTCTAGGGCAGGTTTTAGGGGCTTTTGGCATATCCCAGAAGTCTCCATGGCCAAGTGGCCATGCGTTTGGTTGGATGGCTCCAAAAATTTGCATGGTCGTCCACTCCCACCACATGGCTGGCCACTCAGCCAGCCCATCATTGCGCAGGTGTAAAAAAATAAAATAAAATAAAATAAATGGAGGACAGAGGAGGAGAGGAGAGACATTTTGTTGCAAGAAAAAACCCACTGCTACTGTGAAAAATCTGGCAGTTTATAAATTTTCGCGTGTTTCTGTTGTGCTTGTGTGTTTTTGGACCACGATTTCAAAAACAATATTGCGTTCGCCGCCCCATTTTGGATCCCCCACCCGCACCGCATGGCATGGCGACTCGAGTCCGGCTGCCCAGGACGGGGGGGAGGCGGGACCCCCCCTCCAGAAACCACCCCTCCGGTAGGTGCCCTGCGCCCTTAGTCAAGCAGGCATTTTTCCGCCTGCTTTTTTGGCCCGGGAATGGGTGGGGGGAGAGTTTAAAAGTTTTTTCCTGTGCCGTCCGTGCCGCTTGCAAAAAGACTGGGCTTTTTGCTGGCTGCCTGCGAGCCTGCGGCGAGTCCCACCAGAGCAGCCCAGGACGGGGGATGGGGGGAGGCTGGGCACCTCCAGAAACAACCCCTCTGGTAGGTGCCCTGAGGCACGGCAGGCATTTTTCCGCCTGCTTTTCGGCCGGGAACCGGGTTTTTTTAACTTTTAAAAACTTTTTTTCTGTGCCTCGTGGCATCGCGCGATCGCGTGATGCAAGGAACGAGCACGACAAATCAGACCAAAATTGTTCGTTCGTTGGTTCGAGCTCGAAGTCTGGCGGAGTAATTCCCATTACCGTTTCCATAGAGTAATGGAAACGAGTAACGGAAACGGAAAAGGGAATATCGCTAAGTTGTGCCTATCTCTAATTCTATGATAAAATATGACAATGTTGTACAAATTCTGAATAAGAAAGGTCATTATCGAGCCCCCAATTACTGGACTCTAATTTTTAAATGAAGTTAGACATCTGTGAAATACAACCTCCCACAGCCAACAATTTATGTGACACTTGGTTAAAGGGGGGAGAAAGCTTTGACATGCAAATTGCAAGCTTTACATTGCATCGGAGCAGGTAACCTTGCAAACAACCTTCACATACATATGCATGCCCACACACCTATGTTTGTGCATGTGCATGTTTGTGCACGTGCACACACACACACACACACACACACACACACACACACACACACACACACACACACACACACACACACACACACACACACACACACACACACACTTTCTCTGTTCAGCTGAATGCCTCTCATATGGATCTGTTCTCCCTCCTCCTTTTCTAATCAAGCTGACAGTACTTCTCAGTTCATTTTCTATCAAGTCTGATTTAAAACAACAACTTGGTTGAGCCTATTATGAACTGCTTTTATACTGTTATTACCCACATTTCCTCATCTGAGGGATAAGCAACTACATTATATAAGCTGATCTTTGCATACAGGGCATTATTGCACACACTCAAAACAGCCGTTGCAAATGTCAACCTATTATTGGGTCATTAAAGTCAGGTCGTGATATTTCTGAATTTGATGTTTTTAACCTTTCTGGGGGTTAACTGACATGCATCAGACATTTCTTCCTTCTCCCCATTAACAAGTTGTATATATTCTCCAGTTTTGTCTTCCATGTACACTCTAGTGTCAGAATTAAGCTACATGGGATAAACCTGAGTCTTAGGAGCTGCTGGATAGTCATTTAGAACTCTGTTTTTGTAAAAAGGCATTGCTTTGAAAACATACCATTTTCCTCCCCAATGTGCTACAGGTTCTGCATGGTATGGTACCCATGATTTTCCTCACTGACTCCAAATGCTTTAATTGTGTTTTGTTTCAGATCCATGACCTGATCAGCCATTGGAAGAGAAACGCTGGAGGTATGTCTGTGACGATTCTCAGTCATCCAGGTGAGTTTATCTGGAAGTTGAGTCATGGCTACTGGACTTCTTGTTCTTGTGCTTTCCAAAGTATCCAGACATATCAAAAAGCCTTCACCCCCAAGGCCATACCTAATAACCCATTCTTGATAGGTTTCAGCACCTTAGGCCATTGTTCACCTTAAGGCTATGGATACTATTGTTTCCCTAAGGAGCCTGTTCAGGCCATTGTTCATCTTATGAGCCTAATTCAGACCAGGGTGACAAGAGGTCAAAGCTAACTCACTATAAGATGGAGGACTCACACTAGCTGTATTCAGACTGATGAAGCTATTTGGATGAACAGCAAAACGTTTCTATCTCTCAAAAAGAAGTCCAGTAGCCATGACTCAACTTCCAGATAAACATTGGAGGGTTTTTGGTGTTTTGTTTTGTTTTGTTTTGTTTTGTTTTGTTTTGGTGGCCCGACTGCTGAAGCATGTTTATCTGAAGAAATACTGTTATAGTATTAGCAACAGGTCTACTGTAGGGAGTATGCCTCTCTCTTATGGTCTAGTTTGACCCTGAGTAGCAATCCTATAATGAATGTAAATTTTCAACAAGCTTCAAAAAGAGCTGCATAGATTCTTTAATGAGGAAAAATATTTGCACCTAAGACAAACCAATAATCACGGGAACATATTGTAATATTCAAATCAGTCCCAGGAGTCTAAATCTAAAAATCCATTATGCACACATTGCAGTTTCTGGTTGTATTGTGGCCAGAGCTGGATTTCCTTATGCAGAAACGCCAGGCATATCTAAGAGAAAACAAACAAACAGGTGTGACCTGTTTTATCTCCCTCCTTCCCTCTCTCTCATTTTAATATTAATTGTAGCATGTTTAATATTCATTTATATTTATTTTAAATGTTTGATTTATTCAAGTTAAGGGAGAAAGCAAGAATTCAGTTCTTCAAAAAACCTCCAGTTAATGCATATGGGATATTGTGCTTCTGTATCCATGATTCCAAAATATCTGGAAATATCATGCTCACATTTTCAACAGGAAAAGAAGGATACTTCACATTTTCAGCTTTATATAGCATGTTCATTTGCACTGTAAGTACAACTGTTTTGACAAGTTCTCTAGCTTTTGAAAGCAAAATGTAACATGACTGTTGACAACAACAATAGCAGCAGTCAAGATGGTCTGCAGGATATCTTCTTGTGTCCATTCACAACTAAACATTAGGCAAAGAAAAACCCCAGAAGCTAACTTCTTTTTTAAATTAATTAACCACTTCTCACCCAAACACAAAGCAATTGTCATTGTCAAAATCATCCATAGTATGTAAATAAAAAGACAGCGGAAGAAAGCCAGCATGAAAAATCAACCCATTTGAAATGTGGTGTTGGAGGTGAGCCTTACAGGGACCACAGACAACCAGGAAAGGCAGAAATGTGGGTGCTCAATCAAACTGTTACTAGAGCAAAAATGAGTAAGCTGGGTTTATCTTACCATGCACTCATAATCAGAATACAGGAGTGGAAAAGACAGCATTGGGTCTTGATTGACAGGTGCAAAATTTCAGATTGTTCCAGACCTAGAGTTGATTGCCCCTTTGAACATTTGTGTCAGATGTCTGGTTAAGGAATCCTTGAGAATACAGTATTTCCTGAAAGCACTTAGGGCTGTGACAAGCTCAACTGCTCTGTGCTTTTGTAATGCAGAAATACTTTGAATGTGCCTTATACATTTGTAAACTAATTCCATGCAGCTCTGTGGAAAAACATCCTCCATTATAGAGGACTGTCACTCCATTACTTTTCAATGCTCTTGCTAGCAAGTCTTATTCCAAGCACGTTTAGTGGTGATTCAAAAATCACTTATCAGGTCAGGGATTCTGATGCCTGAACCTCTCCCTAAAATCATATCGAATTTTATAAAACTCCAGGGAAAAAAATCAGAAGCCTGGGTTCATCATAGATGGCATTTATCTCAGTTAGGAGTTAATTCCAAAATGAAATCAGACAATATTTTTGAATCTTATCAGAATTCATCTGGGTTTCAAGGTAAATGTCTTTTCATTATTGCAATAAATTTGGGCAACATCAGCTTGTCTAATAGATAGAATGTGGCCCTCAAGGATTAATCAAATAAATGGTAAGTTTCTTTCACTTTTATCATTGTGTGGATATTAAAGGCCAGAAAGGTGTCACATGGGAAGAAAACCTTATCTGTAGAGTAGGAAACCATTGAAGGCAGGTGAGTTCAGTCCACAGAACGAAACTGTGCTTTGCATGCTTGATAGCTGCTTTCTTGAGGGTTGCTTTTCAGTCTTCAGTTTCTGCTGTCATTCTTTGAAAACCAATTGTCATGTTTACCAGTCCTGCTTCTGCTTTTGTTCTATGGCTTTAGAGCATATTGGATCTCAAGCCACACTGTTACCATCACCTAATACCAAGAGATGATGAGATAAAAGTTCATTTAGCTGAGTTGTTACCTGCTGTTCCCACCATACGACTGAATAACTTTTCTTATTTTGGCTGTCCATGCTGCCATCAACCACATTCTGTCCCCATCATTCCAATCTTACATTTATGCTTCAGCTTTAGTTTTTAAAAACTTGGTTAGAAATCACTGGAGGTTTCTTGGGTGGTACATAGAACTATAGGCTGGTAGTACATTTGAAAGAAGAGCATATTGTTATTTCCCCTCAGGACCTGGTGCTTCAGTTGTTTATCATCCCGCCTGATGTGCATAAATGCAAAGAGACGATGAGTAAAATATCTGTGCTCTCACTGGACTTGTATCTCATGAACTTCAAGGCAGAAGGAAACATTGCCAGGAGAGGAAAAGGAGAAAAATCTATTAAAATGTGTCAGAACAAGAGTTAAAAGCACAGCTTTCAATTTGGTGTCATCATCAGATCCAGATCAATGTGTGCATCTACTAAGAAAGGTCAGATTCCTTGTGAGAAAGTCTTGATAGTTTTGTAACACGGACCAGGCATGTGGACAAAGGTGAAGAAGTAATATTTTATATTAAATAATATTTATCCCACTGTACGTATTCTCTTCAACACTGTAGTTCCCATCCAGTCCCTATAGAATTGCTGGATGGGTCTCTCAATGACAACAAAATATCCAGATTTCAATGACTTTGGATAAAGACCAATGTTTTCATGAATGGCATTGAAATGTCCAACTCTTATAAAACATTTGATACAGTGATATGTACTGAAACCAATGTCTTTAGATATGCCTAATTCTGCATCAGATTGGAAGGCACACATATTCCGTTTGGCTAATTTTTGCATAGAGAGGCTGTTTGTCCCATAAAGGGTCCCTCAGACAGAGAAGTTACCCATCTGGGAACTGACTGTCCCAAATTGAACCTTACTAGACATGGTCCATGGTGTTGCAATTTTCATGTTTTTTTAAGATTTTGAATAATGATTATCTTAAATAGTAATACATTCATGCACTGTGTAAGTACCTATGCTATGAATTGGGAATGTAACCTCATACTCTCTGTTGCCTTATTCTCAGGAAAAAAGTAGGCACATTAAATTAAGGGTGCTTATAGTGCATGGACAATTTCATGACTGTACAAGTGAAAACTATGGTTAATAGAATGGTACTTCATATCCGAATACATCGATCTTATGTAGTTAGTATATTTTTCTATGGTGTTGAAACTTGGACCCTTACAGATGCATTATGTAGGAAGCTTGGAAGCATTTGAGATGTAGGTGTATAAATGAATTCTTAAGATACCTTGGACTGCCAGAGTCACTAATGTGGCTGTATTACAATGTATGAATAAAAAGCTAGAAATGTTCAATACCATAAAGAAAGAAAATTACAATATTTTGCTCACATAATGCACCGTAAGAAATACCATCTGCTGCAGGTTACCCTCCAAGGAAAAAGAGATGAGAAGCATGGCCTGGGGCATAAAAGAACAATCTGACATAAGAATTTAAGCCAGTGGTTTGCCGTGAGCACATTTTCCTTATTTAAAATAGCTTTAGATAAAAACCAGATCATGCTACTGATTGCCAGCATTCTACAAGGACATGGCACTTGAAGAAGAAGAATAGAATGTAATGTCTAAGAATGCAGCTTAGGAAGGATATAGTTCAGCTTTGGGAAAACTCAGAGTCCATTTTGCCCCATTCCCCCATTATGTTGGGTATAGAGCTATTACTTCTGGCCCACTTTTCAGGATTGTTCTCACAATTACTGAACTCAGCATAGAACAGTGGCTTCCAACCTGGGGCAACCCAGATGTCCTGTGACTGCAATTCCCAGAAATCCCAGCCAGCACAACTTGTAGGAAAGACATCTGTGAGTGATAGTCCAAGAACACATAAGCTACTCAAGGTTGGCAAGCAATGGCATAAAAGATTCTTGTGTGTTTGAAGTGTATTTGATATTGATCATGCACCCTAAAATGCCTGTAGAACTGTGGAGAAATGGCATACATCACCAAGTGCAGGGAACAGAAATTGGAGAGAAAATCCAGTGTTCATAGCATCTTCATTTATATATTACACAAAGTTACAAGGTTTGGTTTATGATGTTTTATTTGAACTGCTGTGGTACAGGAAATGGTAAGGTAAAGGTAAAGGTTCCCCCTGCACATGTGTGCTAGTCGTGTCTGACTCTAGGGGCAGTGCTCAGCTCCATATTCAAGCCGAAGAGCCATTGTTGTGCACGTGCTGGCCGGCATGGCTGCAAGGAAACACTGTTTTACTTTCCCGCTTTTAATGGCAGTGCCTATTTATCTCCTTGCATTTACATGCTTTTGAACTGCTAGGTTGGCAGGAGCTGAGGTTAACAGTGGGAGCTCACTCTGCTGCATGGCACCAAGGATTCAAACTGCAGAGCTGCCGACTTTGTAGCCAACAGTTTTCAGTGCTCTAGCCCACTGAGCCACCATGCCCCAATGATACAGGAAAGAGAAATACAATATTCAGTTACTTTTGTATTCATGTCAGCATGCTTACCTTCTAAGAGGTAGGGCTTGAGTCATATCCAAATAAACCAATAAGCAAAATAAACACATACTTAGGGCATCAGCAAGAGAAGGGGGCATTACAGAGAATTTAAGTGCTGGGTTTCCCATGGACTATAGGGGAAATAGTGTACCCTCCTTAATAAACCACATCCATCCATTCATTCTTCACCCTTGTCTCCCTCCTCCCTCCCTCCCTCAAGACCCCCAAGAAAGTAATTCTCAAGTAACTGAGTATGAACCAATTAAGTTCAAAAAGCATAAAGACTTGCCTAGTAAAAAATAAATGAAATAAGTGAAACGATCAATCATCATCATCATCATCATCACCACCACCACCCACCACCACCACCACTTGGTATTTTTTGTTTTTTTTTTTTTTTTTTTGTTTTTTTTACTTCTGTCTCTAGGGAGGCTGGATGCGGATAAAGTGGTCTTTTAGACCCACAGACTCTGTGCATATGTGCAAGTTTTTTAAAAAAGAACATCTACTGTTAAAAATGACCCAAAGGAGTTTTAAACTCTTGTTTGAGTCTTCCCGTTTACAGAGTCAGACAAAATGCATCTACATTAAACAACGCCTGAAAGCGCAAGATTTGGCTGAAAGTTGGTAATTTGTACGTATGATTTTTCCATCCAATATGTGGCTCCTGTTTGTTTGTTTGTTTGTTTGTTTGTTTGTTTGTGGCCACATGGTCTACATTTAAATTATTATATTTTCATGCACATAATGTGTTCATTATACAGATTGCTGTTTCTTTTTCAAATTTAATGTGCATAATTATTCATAGGGGGCACCATAGTTTTTCAGTGCTTAGCGCCTCTAAAGGTCTTAATTTGGCTCTCGCTAGGTTCACCCCAACTGGGTCCAGAGAGGGGTTGTGTAGCTGGAAACTTTTCCATTCTCACATGGAGGTTTCTCAGATCTGTGGGTACAGTAGTGTGCCTTTGAAACCGCTTAATGAGACAAGACCTTGTTACCTTCTTACAATATCCATGAATAAGGGTGAAGACTCCAGAGCTTCTTTACCTGAACTGGCAAGAAACTGTTTTGTACCTGGATATCAAAGTATGTATGAAGGAAATGTAGCTTTTCTGTGGCTCAGAGGCCTGGTCTACTGCAATTTTTTTCTTATGGCAGTAGACCAGGATATCAAGCCAATCAAAACTAGTTAAGAATGCTTTTGTTGTAGATAGATAGCTCAGGAAGGCATACACCATCAAAATGTGGCATCTTGGAGGAATGCCTCACTTGCCCTGCCCTCGATATGGCCCTCATGTTCAGTTATACAATGCCATAATTCAGGCTAGAGTATGGTGAAAATCTGAAATAAAAGAGAACAACAAATAAACAAAACATTGACACTACTAGGTGCTTACTCATTTTGTTACTGAAAAAGTCATGCTAGTACATTATTAAAATGAAAATCTGAAATAAAAGAGAACAACAAAGAAAAAAAAACATTGACACTACCAGGTGCTTACGGATCAAATTTTGTTACTGAAAAAAAGTCTTAATTGTCTGCAAAGTCCGGAGCTGGTGGGTACATTATTAAAATAGGCAGAAGCTTAGGGTCGTCGTGTATAAACGCCCTCAGTTCCATTATTAATGCTCTTACAGTAACTAGTACTAGGACCTGGTTTCACCTTCATTAAATTACCCCAAAGCCAAATCCTCTCCCAAGTGCTCTTTTCCTTGATCTGCCAGGCAACAATAATCTGAATCGCACCAGGAACCCAAAGCCTTTGTTTTGGCACTGTATACATGGACTTTCCCCAAATGATGACCCAATTAACTAGTTTTTGGGTTCTCTCAAATCCCTTGGCAAACAGAGACATAATTCTGAGCATGCACATGGAAAGAGCCACAAATAAAAATGCAAATATTTCATTTGGCAAGGAAAACAGTTTATTAAAAAAATCTGGGGAATGGCATAGAATTTGACTGTATCATTTCCGATTGCTCATGTAATTCCTTGCATATGTTAAGGGTTGGGATTGTTTGCTTGTTTTTTGTTTGTGTTTTTTTTTGTTACAGAATACATCCAAACTGTCAACAGTGGATCTGTCAAAATAAGAAATATTAGGTTTTAAACTCTTAGTCAAAAAGAAATCTGCAAAGTCTGTTTTGCCTGAAGGACAACTTGAAAAGCAACAACAGTTGGTACTGCATATGGCATGGATGTCGGGAAGGGGAGGGACACTGTTTCTGCATTAAGGAGGGATAAAATGTCAACATATGGGCATAATAGACTTAAAATGAATCCATGGTCTGCATCTGAATTTTTCTTTTAATTTTACACAGCAAATATCTTGCTCTGTGAGTGAATGGTTATTTGAATGAAGAAAAAATGGTAGAGAATGTAGAGGTTTATTCTAAGGAAGCTTCAGAGGAGCTCAAGAGAGTTATAAAAGCCTACAAACTTTCTTCAGGAAATGGATTCCTCTCAGTCCCCTAGAGCACATGGCATTCCTCAACTTAACAGGAGCTGTTTTTGTCATCAGCAGGGATCCGGAGGTCTGGGGTAGCATGGTGACAAGTCAGGTTCGGGACACCTTCTTTCTCCCAACAGGCTGTGCATGAAAGGAGGAACTTCTCAAACTTCCAAAGCTCACTAATTGGGTTGGCTGGTAGTTTCACTGTTGGAGCTTCAGCAAGAAAGATCAGGTCATCTTGAGGAGTGCAGAGTAGAGCAACAAAGATGAAAAGGCAGAAGAAGCAAAGAAGATGAGGAAGCAGCAGCAGCTTGAGGAGAACAAGGGGGGAGTAGAGTTGACAGCAGCCGCCTATGCAAAGGAATTCTATCTATCTATCTATCTATCTATCTATCTATCTATCTATCTATCTATCTATCTATCTATCTATCTATCTATCTATTACCATGCCCATTTTATTGTTTTATCTTGTAAACAGGCCCGAGTGGCCTTTGAAGTTTGATGACTGAATCATCATCATCATCATCATCATCATCATCATCATCATCATCATCATCATCATCATCATCATCATCTGGTGGCAAGCCACTACTCTTGGTAGCTACAATAGAAACAAACATAAAACTAAACAATAAAGATAAACATAAACTGAAGAACAGAAAACAAAAACCCTTCCAAAACATTAAAACACCATGTAACTCCCAGGATGGTGGAAAATGCAGTAATTATTAAACAACAAACAATAAATATACAGCCATCACATAATCAAATATTTAGTTAAAACTAGAAGGGTGAAAAGCCATGACTTACATTTGCTTCCAAAAGCCGAACAGGGTTGGGGGATTACCCACCTCCACTGGAAGTGAATGCCATAGCAATGTGGCCACCACCGAGAAGGTCCAGTTCCAAGCTAAAAAGTGGGGTGGGGTGGGCACCTATAACATCAAAGATTGGGAGGTCTGGGTGGAATCAGAAGTTGATTGGAGGGAAAGGTGCTCTGTCAGTTAGCAAAATCCCAAACTATTTTTGGCTTTATCTATGAGCACTAACACCTTGAACTTGAGCTGGAAGCATACCTGAAGCCAGTGCAAATGGGCCAGGACAAGGGAAATACTGCATGATCATATTTTGATGTACCTGAAACCAGTATGACTAGTACATTTTGCATTTGCCTTCAAGGGTAGCCCCACTCAAAAAGCATTGCAATAGTCAGTCCTTGAGATTACCAATTGAGATGGGCACGAAACACCAAAATGGTGTTTTGTGTAGTTTTTCATTTTTTTAAAATTCATTTTGTTTGGAACAATTTTTTTAAAAAAATCATTTTGTTCTTCATTTTGTCTCATTTTTAATGTTTTTCTTACAGCCAACTAGCCATGCCGGTCAGCACTCTTTTTAAAACCTAGAGCCGACCAGCTGGCTTGCAGGGAGGCCAGTCGGTTCTCCCACCCCCCAGTTTTTTCAGTTTTGTTTATCAGTTTGGCCTGAACCCTCCATGAACCTGTCCTAACATGTCAGCCCCACCCATAGGGCACACCCACAGACTTTAATCGGAGGGTTGGTAATTTGCACTCCAACCCATGTTGTGGTCAGATCATAATTTGCTGACCTTTCCCCACCCACCCACGTGAATCACCACCCACCCACGTGGATCTCAGCCTGTCTGTTTGGGCCCATCCCAGGAGGCTTCTGGATCCTGTTCAATTTTCGGAGGCCTTTGGGGACCTTCTGGATGGCTTGGCTTATGATCTGGTTAACATCCTGGTAGATAGTTGGTATGGGGATGCTGCCCAGGCTGTTGACCAGATTACCCCTGAGTGCCTCATCCAATGCCAAGCCCGCCCTTTCTGTGATTCACAGCGGAATTGTGGCCAATGAAGCAAGAATGGAGGAGGCTTGAAAGCAGACCAAAGAATAACCAGACCACATCTAATTGGGTGGTGGTTGGTATGCTGACCAGGTGCTATGTGCGAGTGATCAGGGAAGCTAAAAGATCCTATGCTTCCCTGCATCTTGGTGCGGCCTCGATTCACCAGGTGGAATTGTTCCGGGTGGTCCAAGACCTCACCAATAGTGGTCAGTTGGAGCCTCCTCCTAGTGATTTCACTAGTGAGTTGTTCGCAGCCTACTTTAAGTCTAAAATTGAGGCCATCCGTGCCAGTCTGGACTCCGGTTCCACTAGTCTGCCTCCGAGTATCACCAGCACAACACCCCCTTGGTCTCCTTGCTTTGTTGAGTTTGGGCCTGTGACACCTGCTGAGGACTCCAGGGTGCTGTCTTATTGCAGGCCGGCAGCTTCACCACTCAATCTCTGCCCATCCTGGCTGATTAAAACCTCCGGGGGGAGGATGCCAGAATAGGCTTCTCTTATAGCCACTGCCTAGATACCCTAAGCACATCTGATCTCGCCTGATTCCAGAAGCTAAGCAGGCCTTGGCTAGTACTTGGACGGGAGATGACTAGGGAATACCAGGTGCTGTAGGCGCCTGGAGTAGGAACTGGCAAACCACTCCAGTATTCCTGCCAAGAAAACTCCATGGACATGGGGTCATGAAGAGTCGGCCACAACTGTAACAACACACCACACACACACACACACACACACACACACACACACACACACACACACACACAGAGAGAGAGAGAGAGAGAGAGAGAGAGAGAGAGAGAGAGAGAGAGAGAGAGAGAGAGAGAGAGAGAGAGAGAGACTGCCTCCTTCAGGGATGGGTTTTTCCCAAATCACCCGAAGGAGACACTGCTTAGGCCTGTTCTAAAAATGTCCAGCTACTGTCAGACAGATCAATGTTCCCCTTCTGGGCAAGGTGTTTGAGCAGGTCACCACTGAGTGGCTTGTTGTTCCTGGAGGAAGATTATGTCCTGGATCCATTCCAGTCTGGGTTCAGGCTATGTCACGGGACTGAAATATCTCTGGTTGTTTTGCAAGATGACCTCGGGGGAGGGCTGACAGGGGTTGCTCAACCTTGCTAGTCCTCCTCGATTTGTCTGTGGCTTTTGATACCATCAACCACAGTATCCTCCTGGGCATGCTGCCTGAGGTGGGGGTTGGGGGTCTAGCTTTGAGCTGGCTCCTCTCCTTCCTTGAGGCCCATGTTCAGTGAGTGAGGCTGAGGGTGCTGTTGGCTCCATGGTCACTCTCTTGTTTGGTGCCCCAGGGGTCGGCAATCTACCCCATGCTGTTCAACATCTATATGAGGCCGTTGGCTGAGGTCATTCGGAGATGTGGTGTCTCCTGTCATCAGTATGCCCCATCTCTGCAACAGAGGCTGTGCATATCCATGACTGCTATCTCACTGCAGTCATGGAGTGGACCAGGACTAAAAGGCTTAGGCTCAACCCTGAGAAGACTGAGATTCTGTTCCTGTGGTGGGGGAGGTGGATGGGTACAGTGGCCTTCTTCCCAGTTTGAGTGGGATTGCCCTTTAGCTGTTTGATAGAGTAAGGAATCTGGGTGTTGTCCTGGACCCGGCATTGTCCCTGGAGACCCTGGTGGCTGCAGTCTCCAGGGTGACATTTTACCAACTCAGGCTTATTGCCCAGATTCATCCACACCTCGATGGGGACTCTCTATGGAGAGTTGTGCAAGCGCTGCTCATCTCAAGGATAGACTATTGTAATGCTCTTTACATGAGGTTTCCCTTGACCCTTGTCCAGCAACTACAACAGGTGTAGAATGCAGCATCCAGACTGGTGGTTGGTGCAGGCAGGTTTGACCACATCTCCCCTATTTTGGCTCACCTGCATTGGCTACCTGTTGCCTCCCTGGTTATGATTTATAAAAAACCCCATGGCTTGGGACCAGAGTATCTGGCAGAGTGTATTACCCAAAGGTTAGCTTCAGCGTGGCCTACAAGAACATCGCAGGCTCACTCTCTTCGGGTTGCCACCCCTCAGGAGGCTCGCAGGACTGCAACATGGAGCTGAGTCTTCTCAGTGGTGGCCCCAACATTATGGGACCATGATGTGAGATAAGGACTGCAGAGTCCCTCCTAATTTATAAGAAACATCTATAAACCTGGTTTTCAAACCCACTTTCAGTGATTGCTGAAGCGGAAAGGTTGCTAGTTTGTGAGGTGTTTTTTTTTTTTTTTTTTTTTTGCTTCCCTATTTGTTGTTTGCTGCCATCTTACGTTCCATGGTTTTTATCTACTAATTCATATATTTTATATATATCCTTCTTTGGTTGGTGTTCACCACCCAGAGTCCCCTATGAGAAATTCAGGTGGTTTAGAAATCCAAACAAACAAACAAACAAACAAACAAACAAAAAATAAATAAATAAATAAATAAATAAATAAACAAACAAACAAACAAACAATTTGTGTCTTCCAAGAACAACTGCATCCAGTCAACCACCATCCTCTCGATCGGTTTATCTGCCTTGAGTCTTTTTGGGGAGAAAGGTGGGATATAAATAAATAAATAAATGGGGCAAATAAATAAATGGGGCAATCCATGGCTATTTGTGAAGTGCCATAGTGACTCTGGAGTAATAAAGCAATGCTGAATCTAGCATTCTTCAGGATAAAAATTGAAAATGGAAAAAGCACTATGTGAGGACTGAGAAACCAAAATAAATGTTTACTGGCTCGAAACTTCTTGGTACTTGTTTGACATTTGTATAGCTATCCATGGCTAATAAAGGTTAATTGATAAAGTGTCAGAACTCTCATGGCTGCACAACCAGACACTTGACTAGCAACACGATTGAGGCATGCCTCAGCACCCCATCAATTAGATGCTGTAGATTAAATTTCTATGAAAACCAAGAGGAGTTTAAATGGACAGACCAACAGCACCAGTATAGCCCAACCCCCTTCCTGGAGATTCCAAATTAGCCTAATTCTCCTCACAACACTTAGACTCCAGACCCTCTTCAGGTTTTTGCTTCTAGCAAGACTACATCCACTTCAAAAATTACATCAAGAGGCCCACCAGACTGGTAAAACCTTCTTCTTCCTGACAGGCACATGGATAAATTCTACTATGTTAGTGACATCTGGGGACAGCAGAAAGACTACAGAAAGGGATCTTTTCTCTTGTATCATAGGCAAGTTGGAGGAGCAGCACCTGACAGAAAGCAGCACAGGCAAAGGAATTCACTTTAAGGACATGTATTTGAGTATTAGAAAGCAAAACCTTGCAGTGGAAAAAATAAATATATGTATATGCAGATGCAGATGCCATTATTAAATGGAATCTAGTAATTTAATTCATTCATTGCCACATACATCGGGGAAATCTGAGCCTTCAAACAGCTTAACAGCAAAAAGCTAAGCATCCGGCTGAAGTTTGCATTAGTAAAATGATGTTTGACAGGGTGTACTGAGGCAAAAGATGTTCTGACAGTGTATCTCAAAAGTGCTTTTGCATGATGTGAGGCAGAAATGTATTTTAAACAACCAATTAATATTTAAGTTCTGCTGTGTTTTCAAATGCATCTGTTTGGTGGCTAAAAGTGAAAGAAAATAAACCAGCTTTTACAGAGGAACTCAATTTGCTGTTTTTCAGTCTCGGCATACATGGGGAGTATGATACAAAAAAACTAAAATGCAAAATATTTTGTGGTTCCCCTGCATCATTTTGGTTGTAAGTATTACACTACTCAGCAGATGGTTTCCATTTGTGTTTATTTCTTAAAATAAAATCATACACGGTGTGGACAAAGTAGATAAGGAAAATCTGTTTTCCCTATCACACAACACTAGAACTAGGGGGCACTCCATGAAACTTTTGGGCACTAGATCTCAAAAAAAATAAGAGAAAGTACTTCTTCGCCCAGAGGATCAACTGGTCTATGGAACTCTGCCAGAATAAGTGGCAGCCTTGTGACAGCTGTCAGCCTTGACGGCTTTAAGAAAGGATTAGACAATTTCATGGAGAACTGGGGTATCAATGGCTATCTTTATGGATGCCTAAGGACAACCTCTGGGTTGGAGAGATAGGCAGGGAATCTCTCAATGCCATTTGCAGGGAATCATAAGCAGGTGAAGACATCTGCTTGGGAATACCCTAAAGCAAATAGTGAGCCATTGTGTGAGAGAGAATGCTGGACTGGATGGGCTGTGGCCTATTCCAGCAGGGTTGTTCATTTGTTCTTATGTTCTTATGTAACAGCTTGCAGACTAAAATATATAGTCATCCTAGTACATTGGGGTCCTTGCCAATTCTTTTAACTGCATCATGGCATGACAGAGTTCTTAGGTGTGTTTGGCTGTTCCTACACACAGTCATGAGGGCTACCATCTCTTGTATAGAAGAATACCAATAAGGATAAAGACCCAGGAAATTCACATTTCTGACAAATTTGTTTGTCCTCCATCTTCAGTAGCCAAAAACACATGAAGTGGCATGATACATGTATGAGAGAAATGAATTCTATTAGTACTATGCCATTATTGATTGGACCCTACAATCCAGCTTCATTTGAATTCTAGAATGAATGACAGATTTTAGAAAAACAATTATTTATGTGTACCCTAAAAAGGACTCTTTCTTTTTTCCAAACTAGCCAATTTGTTTATGGAGAACATGGCAACTAAGATCAAGGTTATCAAAACATCAAGGTTTTGGATACTTGGATGTTGTTGTTGTTGTTGTTGTTGTTGTTGTTGTTGTTGTTGTTGTTGTTGTTGTTGTTCTTGTTCTTGTTCTTGTTCTTGTTCTTGTTCTTGTTCAGTCATTCAGTTGTGTCCATGACCCCATGGACCAGAGCTTGCCAGGCCTTCCTGTCTTCCACTGCCTCCTGGAGTTTGGTCAAATCCATAAATGTTTGCATCAATGACACCGTCCAACTATCTCATTCTCTTCTGTCCCCCTTTCCTCTTGCCTTCCATCTTTCCCAACATCAGGGATTTTCCCAAGGATTCCTCTCTCCTCATGAGGTGGCCAACGTACTGGAGCCTCAGCTTCAAAATCTGTCCTTCCAGTGAACATTTGGGGTTGATTTCTTTCAGGATGGATAGGTTTGATCTCCTTGGAACTTTACCATATGTCAAAGAGATCAAGATGATGAGTGCAACATTCCATTATATGACGTTTTTTAAAAAAGAAGGGAGGACTGTAGTTCCGTGATTGAGCAGACACTTTATGTTAGAGATGTGTGTGCCTGCATTTCTTGGACTACAGGTTTCAGAATTCCTCCAGGAGAATCCTAACCTGAAATACGCAAGGCCAACAATATTTGGTTGGAAGACTACCAGGGTGCACTCTAGTTGTTGGGGAAAGAATATTACCCCAAAATCTGGAGAATAGCTGCCTTTCCCATGTACAATGGATTTAGTCAAAGAGCATGTCTAGCATCTTGGATTATTGATGACTCTGTGAAGTGAAGCATATATTGATCAGCTTTAGGGGCAATAAAAAGCTTTTCAGGATTTTTAGATATGAAGCTTCTGGACATTCCTGGAAATTTTTGGAAATATCTGGGACATTTCCCTTTGTTCTCACAATTGAGGTTGTGTTAATTGGAGCCATTCTCCTTTGACTTATTCATCATCAACAACATCTCATTATTTCTAGCAATTAGTTGCAGCACCTGGGAAAAGTTGTTTTACCTCTGATGAAAAATGAACCTTTTCATAAAATGTAGGCTTTTCTGGAAAACATGCTGATGAGAAGTGTAATGCTAAACAAATTGAATAAGGCAAAACCTCTGAGTCTGGTTGGGGGGAATCAAAGAAAGGTAGACACATTCTACAATAAACCTGCTTTATAATAGATAGGATGTGAAAAAGCATGACTATGAGAGCTTTCGATGGCTCAACACTTGAGGCCACATGTATAACAGAATGTACAAGAGAGCTTCCGTGTTAATTGTTGTATGAGTTATTAAGCCCCGAAGTGCCAGTGTATTATAACATCAGTGCATGAGTCAAATTGTGCATTTTGTTACAGAAAGAAATGCACTCTGTGGTCAGTAACAAAAAGGTTAGATAATACTTGAGAAGAACAGCATAAGGGAAATAATAAGGTGATAAAAGTTAGCCTCATCTGCATTGGTAGGATCACTAGGTTCCTTGCTATTTTTCTATTCAAGTTGGAGTTGCCTCATCAAATCTTGCAAAAGTTACTTTATGAACAAAGGAAAAGGAGAAAGAACAGCTGAAAAAGGTCTAAAGCTGCAAAGGCAAGCAAGACATTTAAGGAATGGTTCTGACAGTCCTGTTCTTCCAGTGAGTTTCCATGGCTGGATTGTGATTTGAACCCAGGCATTCTGCATCCTAGTCTGTCAACTCTATTCACCACACCATATGGGGCATTGCACCCAAAAAGCAAGTGGGCTTAATTTTGTTTGTTCATTTCATGGTGCATTTTTTTATCACAATGGAATTCCCCCCCATGTTGTTGTTGTTCAGTCATTCAGTCGTGTCCGACTCTTCGTGACCCCATGGACCAGAGCTCGCCAGGCCTTCCTATCTTCCACTGCCTCCCGGAGTTTTGTCAAGTCCATATTGGTTGCATCGATGACACCGTCCAAACATCTCATTCTCTGCCATCCTCTTTTCCTTTTGCCTTCAATCATTCCAAACATCAGGGACTTTTCCAAGGACTCCTCTCTCCTCCTGAGGTGGCCAAAGTACTGGAGCCTCAGCTTCAAAATCCCCCCCATAATTGCTTATTATAATTTGTGACTAAATAAATAAATAAATAAATACAGGGATTTCCTGGATAATTTCTTCATCCCAAACTAAATCTGCTTCCCTTGAACAGGTTGTTGTTGTTGTTGTTGTTGTTGTTGTTAAATATTTTATACCTCTACTCAAAACCAAAAATTCAAAACACAGTTTTTCTATACTGTAGTAAAACTAAATGGTGAGTAGCTCAAATTTGGGAGCATTGTGTATTAATATGCAGATGACAGTCTCTTAGAACAAAAGTGAGCAATTTGTAGCCTTCCAGATGTTTGATTGCAAATTCCATCATCTGTTGGTCTATTCCAAGTTGTAGTTCAATTGCATTTACAGGGCTGGAGCTGAGAAAAACGATGATTTTATTATGGTTAAAATCACAAGAATCTTACAGCCAGCATGGCTACTAACTGCTGGAGATTATAGGTCCTGTGGTCCTAAAAATGATTTTGCCAAGCTGAGTTTCCCTATTTGTGTAAAACAATAACCAGACATGACCCCTTAAATTGTTTGGGAAAGTATTTTGGCCACAACTTTATTGGTTACACACAAACAGTACTCTGGCTAAGTCATTGGGTCAGATCCTGCATATCAAGGAGCCTGCTTGCCCCTAGATAATGCTGCCTTCCCCAACAATCTCTTCAGGAATGCCCCTAGCAGGTCTTAGTGGTGGGTTCCCCTTGGGATGTCCACCCTACAGGTACTCCATGTCAATTATCCAATTGACAGGTCCCCCAAGGGGTGTAGACCCCAACATTGGCTTGTATCAATTGATCCTTCCAAAGGCCTTTGGCTGTTCCCTCATGATTCAGCCCCTGTCCTTTTCATTTTCTGTGACCTGGTCAATTGTTTCTCCTGAGTTCAGGTTCTAGGCTGCTACTTCAACCTCTTGGACCCATCCCAATGCCTGTAAAACTGCCAGACACTCAAAAAATCGTGACATTCATGACACACAATAACTAGAAAAATACTTCTATTATATATACAGGGTGAGTGGGCTGTGTTTCTCCATCTCCTGGTTGTGAAGGGTGGGTTCTGATTCCCACCACCCCTTTAGATGGTGTGCTGACCCAGCCCCTGAAATCATGTCACCTTTTCCCAGCAGCCCAGGTGGATCCGAGCCCGTGTTCAATCCATGCCCACTTGCTGCCGCCATTGCCGTTTGTAATGGCTGGCCGCTCCAGCAACAACCAGCAGACTCAGTGCCTTCCTTTTCTAGAAAGACTACGTTTTAGAAGTATTTCTGTGTAGTCTTACTCATGACAACAATTTATTCCATATAGTACAGGGAAGATATAGCTATGTGTCAATTTTGCCGATTCTACCCAGGGATGTCTGTGTGTCCATGTTATATATCAGTGGTTCTCAACCTGTGGGTTCCCAGATGTTCCTAGACTGCAGTTCCCAGAATCCTCCACCACTTGCTGTGCTGGAAGGGTTTTCTGGGAGTTGCAGTCCAGGAACATCTGGGGACCCACAGTTTGAGAACCACGGTTATATATGATAACAGGTTTGCTTTCTTGGTATACAAGTATAGACTGGATGCTAGAATGACTGATGGAAGTGTGATGGAATGTTGGATTCAGGGCTGAATGCTGATTGGTTGGTTTGCTTGGAAATGGAAGAAATGTTATGTTATGTAAAGTAGCAGTTAGGCAGTCTGTTCTTAGAGAGCCAGAGGAGAAGAGTCCACTTAGCAAGTTCACATGTAGAGTCTGGGTGAACAGTTACTTTTCAGTTTGGATATTGGAGAATGGTCTAGGTTGAAGTGAGTAAGTATAAAGTGAGTATATAGACTTATGATTATTTATTTATTTATTTTGAATATTTCTGCCCCACCTTTCTCCTTCAAAATGGACCCAAGGTGGCTTAAAATAATGAGGGACAATATACAGCCCAGAACTCTTAAGATATATGGAAAACACTGGTGTTCTTATGAAATCAGTCAATGCAATCATGCAGGGTAATCCATCTAAAAGTCACATAATAGGTGCTCCATCATTCAGGGAAAACTTCCCTGGAAAAGAAGGTCTTTGCCTCCTTCTAGAAAGACAGCAGAGATGGGGCAGTCCTAGACACAAGTGGGAGGGAGTTCCAAAGTTTGGGAACAACCACAGAGAAGGCCCTTTTATGTGATCTTAAGAGATGCACCTGTGAAGGTGGCAGGATAGAGAGAAAGGCCTCTCCTGGCTGCTGCCTGGGGTCACATCCTGCTGGAGATGGTGCATGAAGTCCAATCCGCAGGGGTAAAGGAACATTCTCCCTCCCCAAAACCCCGCAGACTTCAATGGGATCCCAAATGGGGGGATTCCCCCCTCCTGGCCTGGAGGGGGGAAATGTCTAGATCCAACCCTGTCCCCCCCAAAAAAAAAAAAGAAAGAAAGGGAGGGGGTCCCCAGAGCAAGGGAGTCAAGACTGATGACTAGAGATGGGCACGACTCAAAAAATGGTGTTTCTTTTGTTGTTTGGTCGTTTAGGGGTCCGTTTCAGTTTGTTTTCGTTTTCGTGATGTTTTTGCAAAAATTTTCATTTTTGTTTTGTTAGGTAACGAAACAAAAAAATGAAAATGAAAATGAAAAATTGCTGTTTCGTTAGCATTCTTTTTAGTTCAATGCATCTGCTGCAACGAAAACGAAAAACACGGCAAATTTGGTTGTTTCGTTTTCATTTTCGTTTTGTTTTTAAAAAAATTTCATTTCGTTTTTGTTGCATAATGAAACAAAAAACCGAATACAAAAAATTGCTCATTTCGTGCCCATCTCTACTGATGACTGTGCTCCCTTCTGCATCCAGCGAGAGTTTAGAGTTTAGAGCTTGGAGTTGTTTTTCTCTTCAGTTCAAATGCCTCATAAATTACCATTTGCTTTTTCCTATTTACCTGTTCATCCCAAATAGTTTTAGAAGAGGTAGCTATATTGGTCTGTGCTAACATATCAAGCAAAAGAAAAGAAAAGAAAAATAACAAAGACAGAAACACTGTGGCACCTTAAAGATTAACTGCTATATTTTAATATGAGCTTCCATGGATCAGTCAACTCCGACAGTATGAGTAACGGAATAAACTTTTCCACAAAAGCTCATATTAAAATACTGTATGTTAATTAGTCTTTAAGGTGCTACAAGATTTTTGTCTTTTTAAATTTTAATCTTTATTTTTCCTGATACATCATCCCAAATAAACTCCTGTTTGTTCCAAATATAACTTTTTCTCTTTTTTTAAAAAAATATAATTTTACTAAAGGGTAGTTAGCTATCAGTAATATGGAGGAGAAATCCAATGTCTATGCAGTCTATACAGAAGAAAAAGAAGCCAGAGTTTTCACTAAGTGGACATTTTTGTTTGTATATGTATATAAGGATACAACATAGCCTATGTGCATATATATGTTTAAATGTGGTTGCTAGGATGTTGCATTTGCATGGCATAAGACTTTGACCAATCAGAATGTGTCTGGAGTCAGACAAGCAACTATAGAAAGCAGGTGTCAGTTAGAATCTGCCTGATGGAACATGTTGCAATCCCTGCAAGTTTTGTGAACACTGAGTTTCAGACATCCAAGTTATACGCCTCAGCAGTCAGTCCACCTAGGAAAGTGTTTCTTAGCAGCTGGCTTAGGGAAACCCAATCTTCACCAAATTTGAAGGGATTATAGAGGAGAGTTAAGGGAACCTTCTCTGCAGTTTTAGTGTCTCCAGGTGCCTTAGTGGCCATTTTATAACCCAATGAATCAACAAATCCAAAATTGTTAAAAATTCATTGATTTTGTATTTATTGAGAGGCATTGATAATTTGATGAATTTTTACTAGAAAAAATATGTCAGTGAATAATTCAAGTGCATGTATAATAGATACTAATTATATAAACACTGAGCTACTTTATATTTTACCTATGTTTACCAGCAGTTTATAGAATATGTTACAAGAATTTACTTACTGTTGCTGGCACAAAACTCACGTAAGGGAGAACAACTCTACCAAGTAAATGTATTGTCAATATGCTTCAAGCTGCTGTGTGCATATTCTGCAAGTTAGAATTCATATATTGAGTCAAAAGCCAGCACTTTTTAGTGAACAACAAATCAAAATATAAATTCTTGACTTCAGAAAACCTCCCATTTCTAAATGTGTTACATTGTGCATCTGTATCCATGATTCAAAGACCCAGGAAAGCACAGTATTGTGCTTTCATTGCCAACAGAAAAAAATATAATATCAAGCTTTACATAGCAAAGGACACCCTGAATGTTGACATCATCAATGGTAGCATTCAAGATGGTCTACACAACATACTTTCATGCACTCACTTCTTGATAATTGCTTTTTGTTTAGGTGAGAAGTGGTTAACCAATGAAAAAAGGAGTTGGTTTTTAAGATTTTCCCTTGCTTAGTGTCACTTTGGCATATAGCTTCTAAATATTTCTCCTTTAATCTTTTAATTATATATTTTTTGAAAAAAATCAACCAGATACAAAATCCCTTTCCATCGCTGTTTCACCAGGAAGGATTTAATAAGTACGTCTCCTGAGAGTCAGTTAACTGAGTTCTGACTGTCAGGGTCAAAATATTTCCCTTTTCAAGACCTGTACCAGGAGGCTTGTTTCTGAAATCCTGAGGTAATGTTTACGGAAAGCTCTCAGAGCTTGGACCAGCACAAACTGCTCTGTGCTTTGGTAATGCAGAAAGAATTTGAATATATCTTATTAAATTGTATGCTAGTTCCCTGGAGACACATAACAAACCATCACTTTCTGAAGCATGATCATTGTGTTATTTTCTAAAGATGGGCACGAATTAAAAAAATGGTGTTTCAGTTTTTCGTTTGTTGTTGAGAGGTCTGTTTCAGTTTGTTTCCATTTGTCATGAATTTTGGAAAAATTTCGTTTCCATTTTTCATTTTTTCGTTTGTCATTTCTACCCATTTTTTCCGCTATTTTTAAATCATTTCCGTGTGCGGGCATCCTCCAACGCCCCAGACCAGAGGGAAAACACTAAAAAAATGGATGCTGGCAGAGATACAGTATAGACTAGGTATGCAGGGAGGCTGCAAAGGCAGCGGCGGGCATTGCCCAGGGTGCAAGGCAGCCGCAGAGTGACTGCACTGCAGGGCAAGGGAGGGTACTCACTGAGAGGTACACACACATGCACACAGGGAGGCTGCAGGACAGAAGTTAGAATCACAGAGACAGCAATCCCACCATAACTCCCACCAGAGACTGCAAGGAGGACGGGGGCTGCCAGAGCTTTTTAGGCCCTCTGTGGCTGCCAGACTTGCCCGCCCATTCTGCAACCTGGGCATGCTATTGGTTGAACATGATCCCATCACATGGCTTGCCTCCATTTTGTGGCTGGCGGCGACATCCATTTTAAAGGGAAAAGAAAAATACATCGCGATGGGAGAAGACAAAAACAAAAGTTTTAAGGACCCCAACCCCCTGGTAGGTAATAATTTCAAATAATTATTGCATTATCGCTGCATTTTTACAGATGTCCAGGGTGTTTTAATACCCAAGAAATCAATCAATATTAGGCATCTGGGAGCCATTTTGGGTCGATGTCCCCTAACTCCCCCTAAAGGGAAAAAATACAGCGATCTGAGAAAACACATAAATGCACCTTTTAAGGACCCCAACCCCCCTGGTAGGTATTATCAGACAATATAAATAATTATCGCTGCATTTTTACGGATGTCCAGGGCATTTTTTTAACATTTAAAACAGCTGATTTCATTGCATGTCACCATTAACGGAAACAAAATGCAACAACCACAATTTTCGTGGTTCTGTTAGTTTCATTGCATTTTCATCACAATTTTCATTTGTTCTTTCATTATGTAACGGAACGACTAATGAATAACGGAAACGAAAAAATGTTCGTTCCGTGCCCATCTCTATTACTTTCTTTAAAACAAGCCTGTATTTCTTTGTTTGACTCTTTAAAAAGAAGCTCTCTTTTGAATGTTTCCTTGACTTTTCATTATCTCCCAGACATCTCCCTTCCCAGTTCATAAATCTGCATTATATATCTACCTTGCAATGCCTTTTCTGGTAAACCATTTCCACACATGGTAGCTCAGAGGGCTAGAGCACTGAAAACCATTGGCTACAAAGTTGGCAGCTCAGTGGTTCAAATCCTGGGTGCCATGCAGCAGAGTGAGCTCCCGCTGTTAACCCCAGCTCCTGCCAACCTAGCAATTCGAAAGCATGAAAATGCAAGTAAATAGGTACTGTCATAAAAAGCTGGAAGGTAAAACAGTGTTTCCTTGCAGCCATGTTGGCCACATGGCCACAACTTGCACAACACTGGTTCTTTGTCTTGAATATGTAGATGAGCACCACCCCTACAGTCGGACATGACTAGCATACATGTGCGAGGGAAAACCTTTATCTTTACCTTTATTCCAGCCCCTTGAGACAAGAAATAAAAAAAAGCAGTGGGACCAATCATTTTCTTTCTAAATAGGCATGACCTTAATCTTGGTATTTTCTATTTGAATGAGGTATTTCAAATCTAAGGGCATTTGGGGGGTTGGTCAGTTTTATTTTTAAAAATCATAACACAAACATCCTTTGACCAAACTTCACCAAATTTGTCTGTCTGTTTCATGTGTTCCAAATTCACTGCTGATCCAAAGTACATTTCCCAAACCATGAATGTTATCCTACAGCTGAAAGAACTGGCTCCTAAGAGAAGGCGGATTCACTCTGCCAACAATCACGTTATTTGAAATGGGGGGGGGTTTCTGTGTCCCCACAGACGGTGATGTATTCTCTGCTTAAGTTTTGTCCCCACCACCCCACCCGTTTCTGTGATGTTTCACTGCTTTTCCGTTGCAAACAATTTTTTAAAAAGTTTCTATGCCAACATGTCGCCTTCCTTGTGTCACTGCGAACTCTGCGGCAATGTGTAGAATTATAATTATTCTTACATTATGATGTTTAATAGGGAAAGTTTTAGTAATTTCAGTAAAATACAGGCCAGTGCCTATGATGTGGGCTTGCCGGCGTATCGATATCCTGAAACCACATTTAAAATAGAACCACAGGAAGTAAGCACAACAGGGGACAAGAGGAAAAACATTTGCATTTCAGAGTCCCCACTTATGTTTGTGTCACCTCAAAAGACACATTAAAAGTGGCTCTAAAAACAGTACCTCAAGAGGTGGTTGCTGGGAGACCTGCTGGGACTTAAGGGTGTGTGTGTTTTTTTTTTTAAGCCAGCCGCTCGTGGGGGTACAATTTTTGAAGACATTTTTTCCTGCATTTACAAACACTTTTTAGCAACCACAGGATAAGTCCCTATGTCTTTTCTTTAGACTGCCCCCTCATTTTTATAATTGCTTTGTAGAAAGTTGATTTCTTCTGCACAATAACACAGTTGCACCATTGTTCCACTATGAGACCAGCCAAGTCGGGTAAAGTTACCAGAAATGAATGTGTGAGTGTGATTATTGGAGGAGTATGTATCCTACTAATATGGTAGTAGTAGGGATATTTGTTTAGGGTCATTGTAACACACATTGAGATTTGTAGGAACCAAGTGATTCTAGATGCATCCACTCCCAATTTAAGGAATTATCTTCTGGAGATATGGGGGCAGGCAGTGCATCCTTGAAGTACCATATAATTTTCTAAAAAATGACAATCTGAGAATCTACAACAACTAGCTTCTCACATTCATAAAGTACATTTTGCCACTGGCGGTTTTTTTAATAGATACATTATCCAGAGATATCAAATCTATCAAACAAACCATAATAAACCATAAACCTTTTGTTAGGTTAGCCCAAACAGCCACATTTCCATCTTATGAAAATGAAGTAGTTTTACCCCTTGAGTAGAAAATGTGACATTCGGGGCTCATAAAACAAAATGAATTTCCACAACATGTTGCTGTTATAGAATCAGCAGTGCTAAAAATCTTAGTAGCATCTATTATGAAAATTGTGTCAGCATTCAGAGTTCTTAGAAAAATGTTCCTAGCTTTGGTGGGTGATTTGGGGTACAAAGGGAATCTCATTGTTGCTAGAGTGGAAGATAAAGGATAACAGGAATATGATCAATGTCTCCTCTCTGTACTTATAAAACTCTTGCTAGAGAGCATAAACCGAATAATAGCCTTGCTGCACACACTCCTTTTCACTCTTCTGGCACTAATGAGATGTGGATCAGAACTATACTGAGAAGTTGTAATAAGCAATGACTACACTGCATATTAACTTTTAGTAGAACAAGCATTGAGGGCATCAGATGAGAGATGTGCCTATACAGCAATTCTTGATGCAGTTCTTGATGTTGTGGTGCACCAAGGGCAAACTCCAGCCAAAGTGATAAACATTTGTGTAGTTTTGATCCCCTCTCCCCCTTTTTTTCTGGAGGGGGCAGTACAGTTCACTGAGGCTACATTCATTTGTTTGGCATGAGGATTTGCCCAAGTTTCAGCACCTTGGGATATTGTTCGCCTTAAGGCTATTGAGACTACTGGTTACCTAACAAGCCTATTCAAGCCGTTGTTCATCTTAAGAGCCTGTTTCAGACCAGGGTGACAAGAGGTCAAAGTGAACTATAAAATGGAGGACTCGCAGCTGGCTTTCCTCAGAATAATGAAGCTGTTTGGATGAGCATCAAAACGTTTTTATCTCTCAAGAAAAAGAGGTCCAGTTGCCATGACTCAACTTCTGGATAGCTGCTCATGATCAAAAGATTTGGGGAGACATGGGGGGCAGGTAAGAGGTATCATTTGGATGTCAGGGAAGGTTCAGTAAGAGTGTTCAAATCAGACTTCAAGGTGAAACAAATGCTGCATCTGGCAGAACCCTAAACCTCTGGTTATTTAAACTCCACATGCTAGAAAGAAACTTATTTTCCCCCAGAGTGACATTTTGTTTCAGATTCCATAAAGAGCAGCAATATAGGTATTATGTGGCATTGGCACCGGAAGAGCTATAAAATGCATTCCCAAGTTAGATCCAATTGTCATGAGCGGAGGGTTTTCCCCCAGCAGGCAAAAATGCTTGGAATGTAAATTATGCCCGCTCAAAAAAATAAAAAGCGATTGTTTTTGTCACTAGCTACTTTCTTGTCCCTACCAAAGTAATATATTGGGACAAGAGTACCTTATGAATTTTCACAGTGAACTGTGATGCTAAGAGGCACAGGTGCCATACTCTGGTAGTGAATAAATTGGACTCATTGAGAGGAAGGAGGGTGACATTTAAATTCCCAGTGGGTTCCAGAAATGTAGAAAAGTGTACACCCATCCATTCCACTAATCCTAACTGAATGTGAACTCTGCTATTAATTCTCAGTATGTTGGACCTCTCATTGACAAAATTCCTCACACTTTAGGCAACAAAAGTATTTTTCCCCAGTTCCCCTAGGGTTAAAATCTGAATGCTATGAATGGCAGTAATGCAGAAGACAACCTGCGGTGCAAAATACATTATAAGCTTTAATTGTGCAACATATAAACAAATATATCCATACCCCCAATTATCTCTCATCCATCTACCCACAAAAGAGGCTGAGGCAACAACATGGGCCATTCTATGTTTGTGCATCCATTTTTCTTCTATACAGTAACTGTCGAGATTTACATTTCTCCTTTTTGAAATGTATTCATTCATTTTAGCCAGTCTCCCAATCTGTTATGGTTGTCTTGAATCCTAATTCTGACTTCTGAGATACCAGTTATTCCTTAAGGTTTTGTGCTATTTGCAGACTTTATAAATACATTCTGAACCCTTCCATCCACAGTCTTTACAAAGAAGTTGAGCAACTAGGCTTGGATCAGAATCCTGTGTGAAGCTACTTATCAACATATTTCAAGATCATGAGGATCCATTGATGAAGACAGCTTGTGTATGACCTGCTAAACTGCTATATAGCCACCCACCAGTAGCATCATCTGGCCCACAGTATATATCAGCATGTCCACAAGTATATCATGGGGCATCCTATCAAAAGCTTCACTGAAAATGTTCTTCTAAGCACCACATATAAAAGTTGCACTTGGCACTTTCCCCACATGAATGATCATGCCAGGAGGCAGGCTATACTTTGGTATCAGTAAATCCCCTGCTGTCATCCACACTATGAATTCTGAGGAAGGAAATCCACTCACATACTTCAACCTGAAGCAGCCATTTCTTGGCTGGGAAAACCTGCAGTTATGTCCTCATTGCAAACCTCACAGAACAGTCCCTTTAGCCCATCCATCAATGAGATGAAAGGTGCCAATAATCACAGTTCAACCCTCATAGGAATTTCAATAAAGTGAGAAAAGGATTGGCAATGCTTACCTCAAGCAATTTTTTCAGTCAACAAAACAGCTAAGGTTTGATCTACAGTAGCTGTTGCCCACCTACCTCAGAATAAAGAGGTGAGACAAAGGTAATGGGATAACTCAGGCCACATTTTGTTTAAAACCAACTTGAAACTCAATAGGCCAGGTACAGGGACTGCAGTAGCACAGAGGGTTGGTGGTTGCTGGGACAGTAGGTCACCTGCTAACCTCCCCAGTCATGATGCTTTGATCTGGACGAGCCCCATGCCCCCCTTTCGAGCCATCCACAGATGGCTCTAAGGGCCTGGGAAATGCTCCAAAACCCCCCTCCGGGTGGCCAAACTCCCAAATCTTAATGGCCCTTGACCTGGAAGGGTTTCCCAATGAATATTTCCCATGACACTGGATCTCCTGATCCGTAGTGTCATAAGGTTGGATGGGCTGGAATAGCATTTCGTAAGGACTCACAGACATCTTGCCCCCTGCACTACCTGCCACAGCAAGAAAGTCAGCCTAGCTGTGCTCCTTGCTGCCCCCACCCCAGCTGACCACTTCGGCCAGCAGTCCCCAGTGCAGGTCAGCTAAGAATAACACCAAACCCAACTGTGACAGGTTGACCCCATCATCCTTAAATAGTTTGGGCCTGCTGGGGCTAATATCAGACTGACCAATAACTGCTCCACCCATGGCACACACTGCCTGGCAAACTTCTCAGTTAACCCGCGCCTAGCTGTGTTTAATAGGTGTGGGTCACAATCAACCCTCCAAACCAATTTCGGGACCATTGTGGACCAAACTATTTTGATTTGAGGGAATTGCTCTTGAAATGAAGACAGATTGAGTAAAATCTGAAGGACCAAAGCCTTTCTTGGAATTGTCCCAAGATCGTTTCCACCAAGATGCACCACCATCACATCCGAGAGGCAGCCCATCACCACCAACCTGGCTGCATTCAAAAACTCCATCCAGCACTTGCCCCGTTTTCCTTGCCAAACTAAAGAGGCAAACCAAGGTTTGGTCCCCACAATGAGCTGCAGGCATACTGCTAGCCCAGTAGACAAAGCTATGCCTGATCAACAGGATCTGCCTCCTTCTGCCTTATGTTCCCAACCCTGTAACTCAAACAATAGCAAGAAAAAGCAGCCAGACAAGGTTCTACTGAGGTAGCTTCCTAATATAAACTTTATAATGCCTAGAGATTAGAGATGGGCACGACCAGAAAACTTTTTTCCGAGTTGATGCTCATGATACATTTTTCAAAAATTTGTATAACCGTTTTGTCCACTGCTGCGCGAGACATTGACTTCCCAGAGCATCTTGGGGGTAAGAAAAAGGCTTAGGGTGTTAAGGTTAGGGTGGGTTAGTGGGCAACACCCTGGGTGCCTCTGGCCCACTAAGAACCAGTGTATCTGGCGTATGGGTTAGGGTTAGGGTTCCAAAGGATTAGGGTTGGTGGGCTTTTTATGCCCTCTCTGGCACATCTTCAGCAAAACCTGGCCATGCAATTGGTGGAATGGCTCCAAAAATTTGCATGGTCCCATCCCTGGCCCCCATCATGGGCAAGAAGGTGTAAAAAAATAAAAATAAAATAAAATAAAATAAAATCAATGGAGACGCAAATTGCAAGAAAAACCCACTGCTGCTACTGTAAAAACCCAAGCATTTAAAATAGCTAACTGCATGTTCCTGTGGTGCTCCATTTTGGACCACGATTTCAAAAAAATATTGCGCCATTTTGATCCTCCCGCATCGCATGGCAAATGGAGACGCCGAGGATGCCCCTCCCAGCCTGGTACCAGCAAGTCTCAGCAAAACCTGGCCATGCGATTGGTGGAATGGTTCCAAAAATTTGCATGGTCCCCCCGATGCTAGCCCATCATTTGCGCAGGTGTAAAAAAATAAAAACAAAAAAATAAAATAAAATCAATGGAGATGTTTTAATGCAAGAAAAACCCCTGCTGCTCCTGTAAAAATCAAGCATTTAAAATAGCCCTGCCATGTTTCTGTGTGCTTTGGAGGGTTTTAACGATTTAAAAAAATATTTCGCCATTTTGGAGCCCCGTCATGGCAAATGGAAACCTTCGAGGATGCCCCCTCCCAGCCTGGTGCAACCAAAACCCTCTAGCATTTGGAATGGCTCCAAAAATTTGCATGGTCCCAATCAGTTGTGTTGTGTAAAAAAATAAAAATAAAATATAATAAAATCAATGGCAACCTGTAATCAGTTGTGTTGTCCTATAATTAATAATAATAAAATTTTCTCTTTTTTTCCACTACTGAGGGAGCCCACAGGTATCTGCTCCTAGCCCCAATCCAAGTGGGGGACCCTGCCAACTTGCACCAAAGGTTCCCTCCCCCAATACCGGCCTTGATCTGAGCCTAGCTACATAATAAAAAATGAAACCTCCTGTGGCGAGGCTTGTGCGCTCCACTGGAATGCCGAGTGAGGAAGACTCCCGATCATTGGCACGGGAGGGATCCTATCACTCCATCTCCTGCATCCATCTCATGCGATTGGGAGGGGTGTCTCGCCTCCCTCCCAGGAGGAGGCAAAGCTAAACCAACAGGCAAAGCAAGGTCGCCATGGCATGGTACATTTGATCTGGCTAAGTTCTGGTGAATATTCCTTGGTCTTTCAGCTTTTCTTCATGCTTTCATAGGCATTTTAAAATGGTTTGCTTAGACAGAATAGAATAAAAATGTGTGTGTGTGTGTGTGTGTGTGTGTGTGTGTGTGTGTGTGTGTGTGTGTGTGTGTGTGTGTGTGTGTGTGTGTGTGTGTGTGAGAGAGAAAGAGAAAGAGAAAGAGAAAGAGAAAGAGAAAGAGAAAGAGGGGTAGAGGTAGTTGCATTATGCTAAACACTAGGACAGTCTGCATATCTGTCACCTTGTTTTTCAAGGTTTCATTATTCAATAAAATAATCATTTCAGGTTGATTCCTGACTCTCAGTGACTAATTATGAAAAGCAATTGGTAACTAAAGAACATTGAAAACAAGATGAATAATTTGTATGGAAATGGTGATCATGTCACTTCCTGGAATTGCTTTACAAGTATGTTATTTATTTATTTATTTATTTATTTATTTATTTATTTATTTATTTATTTATTTATTTATTTATTAGGCTTGTATACTGCCTGTCTTCCCGAAGGAACTCTGGGCGGTTCACAACACAAAATACAACAATAAAACAATAAGTGAATCAATATAAAAACAGATTAAGCAGCAATTTGACTGAACAGTCAGCAAGCAGCAGATGGCGGGGGGGAAATCAGCCACCAAATGCCTCTTGGAAAAGACAGGTTTTTAAAGCTTTCCAAAAGGCTTGCAAGGACTGTGCAAGGCGCACATCGCTGGGGAAGTGATTCCAGAGAGTAGGGCCAGCCACAGAGAAAGCCCGGGAACGTATGGAATACCGTACTGATATCATATGGGAAAATTTGCAAAGCATTGCAAGGCAGACAAAGATGATGCCATGATTCTAAGGGCACAGATGGGTTATCAAGAATGAGACTATTTGACTGTTTAAATATATAACAATTGGAATCACATGTATAAGATCCTTTATAACTGGAGGTATATGGAGTGTCCAGACCCAAGGTTATAGCTGTCAACAGGATGTGCAGAGTAGAAATGTTGGTGTCGATTTCTATTTGGTTTCCTTCTGGGAGGACTCTGGAAGTTGAGTCATGGCAACTGGACTTTTTTTTCCTGAGAGATTGAAATGTTTCACTACTCTTCCAAGCAGCTTCATCAGTTCGATCTCACAAGGAAATAAGTCCAGTTGCAATGGCTCAGCTTCCAGATAACCTGACCTAGTCTTAGTTCAACTTTCTCGCCAAACTTGCTGCAACTAGGATTGTGTGTGTGCGTGTGTGTGCATGTGTGTGTGTGCGTGTGTGTGCATGTGTGTGAAAGAGAAAGAGAGCTAGAGGTAGTAGTTTTATGCTAAACATTATGACAGCCTCCATATTTTCTTAGCCTGACCTCACCTGGAATTTTATCTTTTTTTTTTTTACCCCTGCTGGAATTTTGATGCTTCCCAAATAGTCCTCAAGACCATTTAACAAGGCTGAAAAAGGAGTGTCTGTCCCTCTTAAATCTATCTTTGGGGCATTTTTCCCTGCACACTAAGAGCTGCTCCATCTGTCCCTCCTTTTTTTCTTTGTGATATGTATTTTGAGGTCTGAAAGAAATACCTTGCTCCCTTCCCTTTTTCTTAAAGCAATCACCCAAAATAAGTTTGCTTAGCCCAAAGCCCTGGAACCTCCTGGAATTTACATCAATCTCTCTACAGTTTACCAAGAGTTTTCAATAGCAGCCTTAATTCTACAACCCCATGAGCCTTTCTTCCTTTGAGATATTTCCCCATACTATTTCTTCAGGACAACCATTTAATATCTAGTCTTCTGTTCATTTACTATTAGAGATGGGCATGAAACGAACAATTTTTCGTTTCCGTTTTCATTTTTTCATTTGTTATGCAACAAAACGACAAACGAATTTTGTCTCCAAAATGAAACGAAACAAACAGAAACACCAGAAATTGTGTCGTGCATTTCGTTTTTGTTACTGCAATACAGTGAACTACTTTAAATGCTAAAAAAAATCACAAAAATTTGAAATAAATGGTAATGAAACGGTAACGAAATGAATGAAAACAAAACAATTTTTTTGCAAAAAATCACGAAAAACAGAAACGAACCGAAACGGACCATCCAAACGACAAACGACAAATGAAACGTCATTTTTTTCATTCATGCCCAACTCTATTTACTATTACTAACTGTTTGCCACTTATGCCATTCTACTGTAACCATTGCCATTTCCCTGTGCAGCCATTGTGTATTTATAATACTTGTACGTCCTTTAAAATTTCACAGTAGAATAGGTTGATGTGACTTTGATTTAGGGAGTGATGCACTACTGCAGTGATTCCAAGATCCCTTATGGACGTGCATTATCAGAACAAGTGTGAGCTTGCATATATGCTTTGAGAGTACAGTATATCAGGTAATAGCTGAAAAAGAACATGAGAAGGAGCAAGCAGTTAGAAACAGTGGCAGAGAAATATGTATTAATCAAGGCAGTTTGTTTTGTTCAGGGTTTTTGTGCTGCTCTGTTTTTGTTGAACTGGATTTCTCTTATGATAGAACCAGTACTATAACTGTGTTTACTATAACTTATCCATTAAAACTCAAAAGAGAAATGGACTAAAGTAAGCATTCATTTTTTTTTATCAGCAAATGTCAGTGTGGAGTAGAAATTGCACCTGAAGATGTGGTATATAAGACAGATGCAAACAACCTGGAGGTGGGGGGATCACAGGCTCAGCTCTGCAAAGTTCACAGACTCTTAAGTAATGTCTGGGTCAAGATGGTTGGGACAGATAAACTCCTCTGCTTGCAAATATTTTTTAAAGGGCAGGTATATTTCAAATTAAACTTGATCTAGTGTAAGCTTTGAATCGTGTGTTCAGCCATTCTTTAGGGAGGAACAACGCTAGTTACCTTTATTCTGCTGATTTTAAAAACACAGTCTGTAATCCTGCCATCCCCCAAAAAAACCACTTTGCTAAGTTCAATTAATTATTATTATTATTGCTTTCAACATTTCTGCTTCTAGATAATATTTAATGTGCACTTTTTCAATAGTCCATTTGGACACCTTGGGTCTTCTTCCTCACCCGACCCCCATGGCATTTTCTTTCAACTGGACAATAAATCCCATAATAAAGAGAGGGGGGATTATGTTTGTAACATATGTGAAAATTACCCAGTTGGATCTCATCCATCCCAGGGAGTCAAATCTCCATCTAATGAGAAATAGACATTTGCACACACTCAACAAGACTAAGATACAGCCAATAGTTTATTTGACCTGTTTGGAGAAAACTACAGAAACTTTGCCTTGAAGTGTCATCATGATGAAGATACATATTTACTTCCTGGTAACTCTGTGTATAAAAGTACAGGCTGTCAAATTTAATTGTTTATTTATAATAAACTACACCCTTCTTCATAACATCACAATAAATAGTGGACACACAGACACTCTATAAGTTCCAAAAAGAAAATGTGTTAAAGTTAGCCTTAAAGTTTTATTTCCTAATCATCAGATACATGGATGTCTTTTCTCTTCTTTGATGGGGAAAGTTATACATCTAATGTCAACCCATTTTTCCAGGCTCCAGGAGGGCATATATTTTTGAGATGCCCTAAGCACATCCGATCTTGCCTGATTTTGGAAGCTAAGCAGGGTCGGCCCTGGTTAGTACTTAGATGGGAGACCACCAGGGAATACCAGTGGCTGTAGGTGCCTGGAGTAGGAACTGGCAAACCACCCCAGTATTCCTGCCAAGAAAACTCCATGGACATGGAGTCACGAAGAGTCGGTCATGACTGTAATAACACAACACACACAGAGAGAGATGTCATTTCCCAAATGCTTTTTTAAATTATTAAATTATAAGAAATTTAATATTTAAATGACTCCACAATACTGAGCCCACAGTGTTTCATTTGTGAGATAAAGCAGCACTTCTCATCAGTTAATACTTCTGTCACTATGCTTAGTTGCATAAAGAATTGGTAATAACTGGATGGCACCTTTCACATCACTGGAATCAAGTAACAGCTTGTGTTACTTGGCTCCAGTGATGTCAAAGGCACTATCCAGGTTTTCCATTTTGAAAAAACAAATCCTGACAGTAACTCAGAAATGTCTTTGTCCTAGACTGTCAGAGAATCTGACTCCAACTGCCTCCTCCACTTGTAGTGTGTATAGCTATATCTATTAAAAAATACTACTTGTAGAGATAGACCCAAGAGCCAACATTTAGAATGTTCCACTTGTGAAACTGGTGTTTCATTCTACAGTTCATTCGGTTTCCATGGATGTGTCCACAAATCTTATATTAAAATACAATAGTTCATCTTTCAAGTGACACATGTTATTGTCTTGTCTTGTCTGGTTTTATTTTTTGTTGTTGACTGTTTGCAAACTACAACCTGAAATATAAGTGAGTAAAGCACCTTTGTGCCTTTATACTTAAAGACAACCTCCTGAGTCTTATTTCATAAAGTGCTGGTTTAGGAGAGGGTGGAATATTAGATGAATTATTAAGGGGAATTCAATAGCTAATTCTAACCTTAAAGAGCTTTCTCTCTGCTGTGCATTTTATTGGGGATTTACAGTAAATTCCCACAACTCTCAATATATTTCAGTTGAAATTACATAACTAGTCTTAGTGTTTTGTTCCTCCCCTTCCTTTGGTGGTGGGCATGGTATGGTCACTTCTTCAACTATCCTATTGCTTCCTGACAATTAAACAGACAACCTTTGGGCAGGTCAATAAAACAGAAATTGAGGACTTTGGCTTCTGGTTTGCTGCAGCGAGACGCTTTGATAAGCCCTCTGGTTTATCAAGCTGAATTTCCCCAGATAAACAGGACCCTGGTAAGGGTAAGCCCACTTGGAGGGGGGGTGAAGAGATGCAGCATCTGGGGGCTGTGAAGAATGCGGTGGCAGACCGCAGTTCTAGAAACAACCTTATCTCCCTGCTGGGGGAAGTCCGGCAGCTGTAATGGTGAAAGCTCTTCAGCTGCAGACTCCAGAGTATGTAAATAATCTTGGAATTTATGAAGCTTTATTTCTATGAGTAACACAGTTTCCTTTTTCTCTGCTTTACCCCATCACTCTACGAGAGAGATATCTTGGTGACATCCTGATTTCTGTTCTTCATTAAGCTTCTTCAATAAGCTTTTATACCGCCCTTCCTGAAGTGGCAGCTACAATTATGAGGAAAGAATAAACAATTATTTCATCAAACTAACACAGAAGTGACTTTTGTGATTACTGCATCGTGCTTTCGGCATTTTTGGTTGGTAAATAATTTTGAAGAGAAAAAGAGAGTGCTTCCTTTTACAATATAAAACTCCTTTCATATACAGAGACAGTGTGAGTGGCAAAGCAGCGGTCTCTGACCCTGGACAGTCTAAATGCTTAATGTTTTCAAAACATTCTTAGATATCAGACTTGGAACATTTCTTTCTCTCTCTCTCTCCTTCCCCGCGCTCTCTCCTACACCCCTTCCTCCTTGAAGCTCAGTAGATATAAAAGATTAACTCTTTGAAGTGATCTATAACCAATCACAAGGACAGGAATCAGCTGGGAAACAATGGCAGTTCAGCAAATTGAAGATTTGCTCCTCATAATGCAAAGAATATTACACTATTTACAATCTGAACTTTCTTCTGAACATGCTTTTGAGTGCAACGGGGCGCTAGATCAGAGCACTAATCTCAATTCCCAAGCTTATGATTCACAGAGCAGCACTGTGGGAGATATTCAGGAGGAGTGCCTGGAGGAGGTGGAAAGTATGGAGTATGGCCCTGCTTTGGAAACTGAACTTTCTTTTGAACCTGATGAAGAGGTGGAGGAGAGCTGCAAAACTGGTTTTGTTTGGAACATGAAACTACAGCAGAGCATTGAAATTTTGGAGAGGAGTGTGCAACCTAGCCTTACTGGGGAAGCTTTTACTTCACAAGAAGGATGTCTGGATAGGTCAACTCTCGAGAGGATGGGAATCAACAGATCTGCACGGTTCATGGGGGCAATGGATCTATCTGGAAAGACCAAAATTTGGTTTAATGAATCAATTACTTAGAAGGTCTGTTTTTGTGTTTGGCCGATGATGATGTGCCTTTGAAGCCCTGGTTGTCTGGTGTATTGGAGACATTCCACCTATTACCTATTACCTATTATTGGTTATTAATGCATTATAATGGATTGTAATGACATGGAAACCAGTGAATGGAAATGTGTACTGTAATACATCAGTTAAGACTATTGCCAAGCTAACTTAATATTTGCCAAACCAGATAGGTCACTCTAATGCAGAAATCTGTTCGTATTTGGACCATCTTTAAAATATTAAATGAATATTAAGATGTGAAAATGGAAAGGGGAGTGAGATTACCAGCTTGAAATGTTAATATGTCTGACCTCCAAGAGGAATTTATTAGCCAAGAATAGAAACTTTCATATGCACTACGAATCTGAGAGACCAAGATATAACTCGTTTTTTAAAATAGCCCATTAAGTATTAGTCTCAGCCATTTTGATATAGTATTTGAAAGGTGATAGAATTTAGGTGAATAGATGTTTATTATTTACTAATTCTTATAGATTAGATAGGATATCTTAAGTCAAATTTACTATCTTCACCCTTTGTATTAGGTGAAAACAGATATAGATGTATGCCTATCATATATTGAGCTAGACAAATAGATTTTAAGATGCTTAGTAAAACGTAGAATTAAGATTAAACAGGCTAGCTTAATATTGTACTTTGTTTCTTTCACTTTTCGCACTAGATGAAGATGGAGATAAGTAACAATGAATATAATGATGGAAAAGAAACATGTAAACATGGCCGAAATATTGGGGAAATATTTGTATTTGAACTATGTAACACGGCAACACACAAGCAATGTATATATATATAAAGAGAAATTGAGTTATCCCTTCAAGGCAAGGCTAAGAGTGCTTGTAAATGAGCAGCTTGCATACAGCACTGGACCATTCCAGTTGAAAGCCAGTCATGCTGACACTATTTGCATACTGAAGTAGCCTACCTTTTTTGACACTGATGCAGAGAGACAGGTAGGGTGCAGCAGAGAGAGAAATACATGATTGAATGAAACTTCTTATTTCTACCCTAGTTACCGAGGATACACAGAGATACACAATATCCTGGAGTAACAGCACACAGCATTGCTTCAGATCACTGAAAGACTGGTCACGTGTTTGTAGTCTTTATTAGAAATTGCTGAGATCTCAAGCTTACTTTCAAAGGAACTGATCAAAGGACATGGTTAGCTCTCTGCAGAACGAGAACTGTTTCCATGTCTTGGCATCATTCTTAAAGCATGTGGTTCAGAATTGGACACAGTACTCAAGATGAGGCCTAAACAGTGTTGAACAGAGGAGAGCTAGTACATCATGGGATTTGGAGTCTGTCCTTCTGTTAATGGAGCCTAAAATAGCATTTGCCCCCCCTTTTTTTAGTTATATCACATTGTTGGTTCATATTCCGCTTCTGATCTACAATTCCAAGAGCCTTCTTGCTTGCAATATTACTGGGCCAAGTATCACTCATCTTATAACAGTGCTTGGTTACTTTTCTTTAGGTGTAGAACTTTGAACTTATACCTGTAAATTTTTTTTCATTGTGTTCAGTCCAGTGCTTGAGCCTATCAAGGTCTTTTTAAATCTAGAAAAATGTACATCCTCATCCAAGTCATTAATTAAAATGTTGAAGAGCATTAGACGCAGGAATGGGCCTTGTGATACCCCACGTATTACCCTCTCCAAGTTTGAGAAGAAAATGCAGCATTACCCCTGTAGTGATGAATAATTCATGAGAAGTGTCTGTACTGATTCATTGGTTGTTAACCAATGAGAGAGTCTGGGCGAGTAGCCTGGGGGGATTTAAGGCTCAGCCTAGCACTGAATTAGACAGATAGGGTCTGACTGTGAGACCTATACTTACTATAGAGAGTAATTATATTAAAGAACACCAACAGTTTCAAAGTTCTGCACGGATTGGTTGAATACTTATACTTGGATGCCTTACCAAACCCAGACATAGTTAGCTCACTGTCATGGGACACTTTGTCAAAGGCTTTGCTTAAGTCAAGATATATTGTGTCCCCAGCACTTCCACCATCCACCAGGGAGGTTACCCATTTTTTAAAAAATGAGATAAGGTTAGTCTGGCAGTGTTTCTTCTTGACATATCCACATTAGCTTCTAGTAATTACTGCACTGCTTTCAAGGTGCTTGCAGAGTTTATAATTTGCTTCAGAATTTTCCATGGTATTGATGTCAGGCTAACTGGTCTGCAGTTCTTGGGTCCCTCCTTTGCGTTCTTCTTAGAGGATAGGGACAATGGTAGCCCTCTTCTAATCAATTAGCACTTCACCCATCTGCCAAGATTTCAAGAACATAATAGACAGTGGTTCTGAGAGTTTTTCAGCCAGTTCCTTCAATATTACTAGATGGCCCTGGCCCTGGGAAACTGAACTCATTCAAAGGAGAAAGGTGTTTCTTGACTATTTGTTTATCAGTCTCTAGCTGAAGTCCTCTCTCATCCACTGGTACTTGATATTTTCATTGAGAGTTATAGACTGTCTTATGGAGGAAGACTGAGCTAAAGTAGGAATTGAGTACTTTTCTTTGTTGTCTGTTGTCATTTTCCCATCCTCACTGAGTAGCTGAGCCACAATTTTCCCCCTCTGTTTTTTGCTACACACAGATGTTTTTGTGGCTTTTAGCATCTCTTGCCAACCTCAGCTCATTCTCATCTTTCACCTTCCTAACACCATACCTGAATTTCTTTGCTACTTATCTGTAACCTCCCTTCCACTTACTATATTTGTCCTTCTTTATTTTGGGGTCCTCTCTGATATTTTTATGAATCCACACTGGCCTTTATCCTCAACATAGAAAAGTATGGATATTAGAAGAATATTCATGGCCAGACACATGTATTAACATTTAAAATGTGCTAAGTATTTATTTTACACAAAATATGCATGTCATCGCAAATTCTATACAAAATACTCAAATTACTGTATGACAAACAATTGCACATCAAGATGCACATATGTTTTCATGCAAACCGTTAGAAAAATTACCAGAACTCAGAGTAAACTACTCTTAAAAAACATCAGTTTCAACGTTTTGCATGGACTTGGCTGAATGCTACAAAAAGGCAAAACTCAAATTGACAGCTTTTGTTCATTTGTACCCAAACATAAACATAGTTAGTCTTTCCTATCCATGTTAAAACCAGGAACAGCTGGATAGGCGCTCTCTTCCTGATCTCTGTCTCCTCTTTTTCCTTTGTGTGAATTCAAACACCTCTTCCTTTACAAAGGAATTTTGCATTGACATGACATTTGGCAGTAACATTAATACCGACCGAGAACAAAAGAGTTGATTAAGACTATGTGAACTAACAATGGTTGATCTACCATTGGCTTTGAGATAGGTGTAATGCTGTATACTGGATTTGCTCAGAGAACAAAAAGGAAGGCGTGTGAAAAAAAGGAGGGACTCCTCAACCTTCCAGGACTCCTGGTGTACTAATCATTGTTAGGCGATCAGGAATGTTGTACCTTTGAAAAGACTGTCACTGTCAGGGTCAAATTCATTCTATTTTACCAGGCCTTGATTGGCTTTGCAATATAACTTGCTTCCATTGACTTCTCAATGTGGCTCACTTACAAAGTCCACCTTCCATAAAAGCATAGTGCAACAAACGTTCTCCCCCCCGCTTTTTGCTTGAGGCCTAAAGAATCTGTTGACTTAGGTCTGTAAGCCAAACCATACACCCTTTTATCTCACTTAGGGCGTTTATACACGACCCCTAAACTCCGGGGCAAATGGCTCCCAGCTCCGGAGATTAAAAATGTTTACCCACCAGCTCCGGAGTTAAGAGGAAATTAAGTGCGACCCCACCCACTTTAGCACGTCCCAGCGCAGCTTTCAGGTACCTGCTTTTTGGATGTGACAAATATTTGATCCGGTGTAAGGATAGTGAGTGCGGGGCTCTCCTGGCTTCTGTTTGTTCTTTTTTTGCGCCCCGCCCCTTTAAGAGATCTGAATGCTGCCGGGAACAAAATGGAGGTAAACTGGCATTCTTTTCTTTCTTTTTTCTCCCTCCCTCACGCAGCCAGCAACCAGGAAGTGCAGAGGGGGTGGGGACAGAGGAAGAGCGACGAACCCCTAAGATCTCTGGTCCGAATTTAAGTGGCCAGCGGATCTTAGGGGTCGTGCAAAAAGGCCCTTAGAATGGACTGCAGAGCCGTTGGCTTTTACTCTAAGCAAGGGGATATTCCCCACTCCCACCCTCAGAGTATAAGCTTTGACTTTAGTAGTCCTGAGGAGATAATGGCATTCTTTGAAGACGGCAGAGAAACCAGGGGCAGAAGAGTGATTACTTAAAGCAGTACTCTAGGAACAGAGTATTCTGAGGATACCTTTGAACAACAAGAACTAATGCCAAACAGCTTAAAAAAACAGGAGGCAAAAGGCCTCTCCTACCTTGTACAAAAAAGAGCATATAGTCATGAAAGTAAGTAACCTATAAGGGTAAGACTAGCTGTTTTACCTTTCCTCCCCCATAGTTCTAGATGGGATGTAAACAACTATTTCCTGTGGTTCTGTTTACTGGAGTGTAAACAAAGGCAGGAGAATATTCCAGACAGACATTCCAAATGGCATGATGCTTAACAATTCATGTATGATTAAGGGAAGGGTTTCTTAAGATTGTAGGAAGATGGAAGAAGTTCCAAAGGACAGACAAACCCTAAGTACTGATGCAAAATTAGTCAAATAAGAAACAATGTTTGGTTGTCTTTCCTCTCCTTTCATAGTTCAATTAAATGTATGCTAATCATAGGAATTAAGGTTCTATTAATCTCTCCCTTGGGCACAGGGAGTCTAAAACATGAAACAGCTGTTTCCTTTGAAAAAAGTGCTTTACACAGTAAACAACAAATCCATAGGGCAACAGTGCAAAGAGCCCCAGGAGAGAGAGGATGCATCCATCTGCATCTTTAAAAAGACTGTTCTTGCATCCTCTTGTGGAAAGAAAAGCAGTAGTAGAAATAGAAAATCCTGGCTTTGAAGTGTTAATAGACCATTTTTTGTCACTTATCGGTCAGGCAGTCCATTGAGCTTTGTCAGGAGTTATGCCCATATCTCTTCTTTAGGAGGGGACAAGGTAATTTTTCAGCACACTGAACAGGTAATCAGACTCAGATATTTGCACACAGTGTAGTGAGCTGGAGAAGCTGTTTCCTCAAATGTAATCGCTATGTGAGGGATACATGAGTTGCATTTGGCATTGGAGATCCTAACCCATGTGCCCAACTGAAGGAAGGTTCTAAGGAAAGGGGCTCTTCAGCGATGGTGCCAACTTTATGGCATGCCCTCAGGATGAACGCACATCTGCCCATCCACTCACTGAATCCCTGTGGATGAGTAGCATAGTTGGTGTAGCTCTGATGGTCCATTGGGATGGGGTTATTTTCCAGCTGCTGTAAAGTACCTTTTATTTTTTACTAACTGCTGTGCTATTTTTATTGTTCTGATGGGATTATGTAATCAAGCTGGTGCATTATGAACTCCCGTTCTGCAGTTTTATCATTTCGTTATATCTTTGTCTTCTTTGTTGTCCCTATTTTTATTGATTGGCTTCTTTGTGAGGCAAGTTTAGTATGTTGGATTTAAATGTTTTTATTTGTTTTAAATTATCCATTGGTATTTTAATGTTTTAATTGTTTTAATTGTTCATTTTAATTGTAAGACACCCAGAGACCTTTGGGTAGTGGGTGGCATATAAATTGTATCAAATAAATAAATAAATAAATAAATAAATAAATAAATAAATAAATAAATAAAAAAAACAGCATATAAACTCTTTGCACAAATCAAAGGGATGGACAATGGAATTATTTCTTTGTGTTAAGAAAGACAATGTAGTAGATGTCATGATGACTTGAAATTACTGAAGATTTGATTTGATTTGACTCCTCCCCTGTCACCGCCTTTCTCCCAGTAGATAGCACAGTGGTTTAGGCATTAGGCTGCACAGGCAGAGGATGGGAGTTTGATCCCCCATAGTGCGCCTTCTTAACAAGGATTCTTTTTAATCTGGTGACCCAGAGAGACCTTTCCAGTGATACAGTTCTAAGATGCTGCTGCTGATTAATAATATTTGGTCTGTGGTAGTCCAATAACAGCCAAGCAGATTGTTAATTTAATCACAAAGAAAGATGACTTACTAATGAATGGCTGCAAGGTCTATGTGAGAACAATGAAAAATTTCAGCAATTTACCTACCATTGAAGGTAGAGGAAAATATAGTCAGGGAAAAAGTACAGTGTACGGCAAAATAACAAAGAGCGGTGTAACAAGGACCTCTATCCCACAACCCTTAAAAATCATTTTTTATTTCTTTAAAAAATGTATCCAACAATCTGGTCCCCACCAGGAGCAGGTTCAAATAAATAAATGCCTCAACTACGCCCCCTGAAGCACAACCCTTCACGTTTTCCTGTTCCTGGTTCAGGGGGTAGCTCTTCTTTGAACCACATCTTATGGGGAACTTACTATGAAGCAAACAAAAATGGGGAAAAGAAAAACTGCACCTTAATTTTTCTGTTTCCCTTTCCGAGGCATCAGGCAGGGTGGGTTGGGAATGGGGGTTCACCCCAAATGTGCTCCCGCGGCCTCTCCGGTTCCATCCCCCCTTCTGGCAAGCAGCGCAACTCAGCTGCCCACATGAGGCTTGCCCCGCTCATGGTGGCAGCAGCCAGGTGTGGGTAGGGGTGGGAGTGGGAGATTTCACCATGGGACCTTTTCACCTCACTGGTTATAATGCCCCCCATGCGGCTGCTACCTTCTGGATCTCTCCCTGTGGATATTGAGGTATACGTGGCACCCATCAGCTGACAGTACTCCTATACCCAGTAGGCATGGGGAATGGGGGAGGAGCGCCTTGTGCTTCACTGCGGGTAGGCAGGAGACATGGGGAATTGAGCCAGCCCCACCATAGCCTACATAGGCTCCTCACATCAGCCACACCGGCCATCCCTTTCCGCTCCCACACTAGACAAAAAAACACACACACACACACACACACACACACACACACACACACACAGCCTCCTAAAAGTGCACTTTATGCAGCAATGGGGCTGCATAATATGTGGCTCATAAAACTGCTGTCACTTTGAGGCACTTTTCGGCAGTGGGGGTGCATAAGACATGGCTTATTAAATAGCTGTCATGAGGACAGAAAGTGCGCATCTCACACTACATGACCTGTAGCAGAGAAGAAGCATGTGTTAAGATCAAGCACATTTTTATGTTGCATGATAGTGGTGAAAGTTTGAGCTCACAAAGTCATCTATCTCTCCTTTTCCACCTCTGCAGTGGAAGCTGTCCGGACTCTCGACCGATGCCTGGATGCAGTCCTGACATGGACCAGGGCGAACAGGCTCAGGCTCAACCCCGAGAAGACTGAGGTGATGTTCTTTGGGAGTTCTCCATCTGGATATGGAGGCCCTCTCCCAAGCTTGGATGGGGTTTCCTTCCGGCTTGCAGATAGGGCTCGGAACTTGGGTGTGGTTCTGGACCCGGCACTCACTCTGGAAACCCAGGTGGCTGCCGTGTCCAGATCCGCTTCTTACCACCTCCGTCAAATTGCCCAGATCCGCCCATATCTAGATGGTGACTCCCTAAGAACTGTGGTGCAAGTGCTGGTGATCTCGCGGCTGGACTACTGCAACACTCTCTACATGGGGTTGCCCTTGACTCTCAGAATGCGGCGGCCAGACTGGTGGCGGGTGTGCGTCGTTATGACCATATGACCCCGGCTCTGGCTCGCCTGCACTGGTTACCCATTGCATCCCGGATCAGATTCAAGGTCCTGGTTTTAGTCTATAAAACCCTCCATGGCCTGGGCCCGGACTACCTGTCAGAGCGTATTGTCCAGCGATCAACCTCGGCCCGTCCAGTCCGGCAGTTGCGAGCACACTCGCGTCGGGTCGCCACCCCGAAAGAGGCCCGAAAGTCCACCACTCACAACTGGGCCTTTTCGGTGGCCGCCCCCTCGCTTTGGAATAGCTTACCATCTGATGTGCGCTCTGCAGAGTCCCTGTCAGCCTTCTGCCGAGCACTAAAAACCCTACTGTTTAGTGAGGCTTACAGCAGTGCAACTTAAGTTTTTTTTTTCCCCGCCAGCTATACGTGTGTCACCATTGCTGCTGTGCTGCGACCATAAGTCTTAATGCTAAGATGCCCTAGTTGTTTAAATGCTGTTTTTATCATTGTTGTTGTTTTGTTATTGTGTTCATATTGTATTGCTTGTTGACTCGCTCAGCTCTTTGGAAGCCGCCCAGAGTTCCATCCTGGAAGATGGGCGGGGTAAAAATCCAATAAATAAATAAATAAATAAATAAATAAATAAATAAATAAATAAGAACCCTAGGACTTTTTGAGTGGCATCCTTGTGGAGGTTTCCTTAGATCTTAGCAGGAAATTCTCACAGGACCATCAAGAGATATGGCTTTTTCCAGTAATTTTCACAAACTATATGTTGCACTGTGAATATTTCAGGGAAAATCTGGTGGCATATAAATAAATAAATAAATAAATAAATAAATAAATAAATAAATAAATAAATAAATAAATAAATAGTTATGTTTTAAATGGGCAACCAAGACCTGCTCCTTGTTTCTTGATATGGATGAATCCAGCTGCCTGCCTTTTGGACTCCCCTGCTTTTGGAGTTGGCTATGGACATGGCTGTGAAAGGTGTCTGCGATTCTAAATTTACAACTGCATTGTTGGTGGGGTAGTATACTTAAGACAAACAGATACTTGAAATTTAATGGGTACACACCACCCATGTGGACTGTACATCCCCAAACATTTGTGTTACATTACATCTACTAGACCAGGCCTGCCCAACAGGTAGACCGTGGGCTACTGGTAGCCCATGAAGGGTTCAAAAGTAGCCCGCCGTCCATCAATAAACATAATTGAGGGATAAGCTCCCTCCCCCACCCCAAGGACCACCACTGCCCCAGCAAATTTCTGGGTCTGCCAGCCCACTGTCTCAGCCGAGTGGGGCAGTTCAAGGGCCATGGCACATTGAAATCTGTTCCCTCCAGAACAGATTAATTGCTTTTCAATACATTCCTATGGGAAACCGCTGCTCTACTTACAAAAGTTTTTACTTATGAGCATGTGCTCGGAACGGATAAAATTTGTAAGTAGAGGTTTTAGTATAGTAGCCCTCAGGCACTTTGTGCCGGAAAAAGTAGACCTTGGCCTGTTCAAAGTTGGACAGCCCTGTACTAGACTCAACTTATCCTGCCACTGTTTATTGTTTTGCTGCAACAGATAAGCCCTCCGAAAAGTACTAAAGACAACATTTCAAAATCTGAATGCCACTGGAAGGCGATCTACTCTCCAGTAGAGATGGGCACGGAACGAACATTTTTTCGTTTCCGTTACCGTTTGTTGTTTCCGTTATGTAACGAAATGACAAACGAAAATTGTGATGAAAATGCAACGAAACGAACAGAACCACAAAAATTGTGGTCGTTACGTTTCGTTTCCGTTAATGGCGAGGCGCAATGAAATGAGCTGTTTTAAATGTTAAAAAACGCCCTGGACATCTGTAAAAATGCAACAATAATTATTTATATTGTCTGATAATACCTACCAGGGGGATTGGGGTCCTTGAAACGTTTGTTTTTGTCTTCTCCCATTGCGATGTATTTTTCTTTTCCCTTTAAAATTGATGTCGCACCAGCCACAAAATGCAGGCAAGCCATGTGATGGGATCATGTTCAACCAATGGCATGCCAGGTTGCAGACTGGGCGGGCAGGTCTGGCAGCCACAGAGGGCATAAAAAGGTCTGGCAGCCCCCCATCCTCCTTGCAGTCTCTGGTGGGAGTTAGGGTGGGATTGCTGTCTCTGCGGCTCTAGCTTCAGTCCTGCAGCCTCCCTGTGTGCGTGCGTGCTGCGTACCTCTTGGTGAGTACCCTCCCTTGCCCCGCAGTGCAGTCACTCTGCAGCTGCCTTGCACCCTGGGCAATGCCCGCCGCTGCCTTTGCAGCCTCCCTGCATACCTAGTCTATACTGTGTCTCTGCCAGCATCCATTTTTTTTAGTGTTTTCCCCCTGGTCTGGGGCGTTGGGGGATGCCTGCACACGGAAATGCTTTAAAAGTTGCACAAAAAGCGGGTAGAAATGACAAATGAAAAAACAAATAACGGTAACAAATTTTTCCAAAAATTCATGACAAACGGAAATGAACCGAAACAGACCTCTCAACGACGAATGAAAAACCGAAACACCATTTTTTTTTTGTTTTGCCCATCTCTACTCTCCAGATATTTGACGTGTAATGTGAATAAAAATTGTATAGGGAATTGGTACTTGGCCCATTTTGGGCAATGTTTGTCAAGAACGAACAATGTACATGCAGAATTTCACAGGTCTGTATAGCATACAATGCTACCTCTACTTACAAGTTTAAACCATTTCAAATGCATGTTCATATGTTGAACAACTTGTAAGTAGAGCAGCCAAATCTTAAAAAATTAATAAAAATAAAAATAAAAAAATAAAAAATGTAAGTAGAGCAGACCACATCTAAAATTTGTAAGGAAGCAGCTAAAACGCCAATGGTTTTCCACTCTTAAGTCAAATTGCTCGTAAGTAGTGGTACGACTGTATTTATAGACTGTTTCCTACAATGTCCCAAGTAAAGGACTGATGTTCTGTTCCTTGCCTACAAATAACTTGCAGATGGTTTTCTTTTGTATTGCTTTAGCCTTCTATTCTATGTATATCTTCTTTCCTTTCCTTACAGCAGGAAAAAGCACATATTTTGTGACACTGCATCAATCGATTTATCCAGGGTCCACTAAGATACTAATATGATCAGTTCGTGTATCAGCCCCCTAACTAGGTACTTCTCACTGCTGTGAGGATTGTCAGAGAGCTGCTCTGTTGGATTTGTCAGCTGTAAATAGATGAAAGCTCCAGGTGGCATGTTAGTTTTTAGTGGCAAAGAGATAGACACTTACTTAAGTTTTTCCACATCTTGGACAATGATGACCTTCTCAGAGAATATGAGGTGACACTTCAGAACAGCAGGTTTTATAAAGGGGGGAACCCCATTCCTATGAGGATAGTCATCAAAACAATGCCTTGGGCAAAACCTGTTTGCTTTAAAACACACACACACACACACACACACACACACACACTGTTCCAGTCCCAGATGTCATACACTGGCTACTACTCTTCCTGGATTCTTATGGAATACACAACTGACAGGCTTTTGAATGTAATATCCAGCCTAAATTTACAAAACTCAATCAAAATGTGTAGTGATAAATCTTAAAAGCACAAGTACTCATTTTGAAAGGCCCTATACACATATCCCTAAGGAGAATGCAAAACTGCAGGCATCTGAGTATATGATTATCAACAAGCCCACTCAGGCAGTTTTTGTCTCCACCATGTCTGTCTGTCTATCTATCCATCTATATCTATCTCATGAATAGGCTGCCTTTGCCTTAATAAGGGAATCCAAGGTGGTTCACAGTGCATATATTATCTATACACACAGATTTGAGGAAAGAGCTCAGGGAACAGGGAAAACCCAAGGTGGGACTTATAGTGTAATCCTCCCTACCAATCAAAACCTCATGGCCCTCTTACCCTCCAAACTTTATCTCTGCTAGAACACAGCATACCTTCATGTTCAAAATAATCAGAAAGCTCTAAAATTTAGGGTCTTTGTGTCTTGGGTCGTTACAGCCGTGACGGACTCTTTGTGACCCCATGTCCATGGTGATTTCTTGGCAGCAATATACTGGAGTGGTTTGCCAGTTCCTACTCCAGGTGCCTACAGCAGCTGGTATTCCCTGGTGGTCCCCCATCCAAGTATTAACCAGGGCTGACCCTGCTTAGCTTCCAAAATCAGGTGAGATTGGATGTGCTTAGGGCATCTAGGCAGCAATTTAGAGTCTCCATTTCAGGCTAAAACTTCAGGGGGCAGAGCTTTCTGATGTCACAGGAGCCGGGTAAGAGTTGGGAGGGAAGAATCGTATGTTTCAATAGTTTTTTTTCATGCTTTGCTATTGGGGCTTGTGCACCAAGAAGGAGCAAAGGTCATGATGCTGATGCTCCTTGATTTTTCCAAATGGTAGAATGCACCCACCACTGATGTGACAAGGAGCAAGGGGGAGGGGACAATGGACAGAATAAGTCAAAGAATCCTCTTGGCCTGTCATCCCAAGATAAACACACACTTTTTTTACTTTTTCTCTTTTTCACTGCTCTTGGCAGCCTGAGCCACTGGGTGGACCTTGCCATCAACTGGATATCTAGGCTCTAAATCCATCTCACACAAAAAACCAAAGCTTCTCCTCTTTCACTTTGGCTGGCCCTGAGATTTGTCTTTACATTTCGAGGTCATGAGAAGCATACCAGTTCCCTGACACATGAACTGGCATCCTGAACTTGACAACTTACCAAAGAGCCATAGTATGTTCTGAGAGTGCTCCTTCACACACCAATTTTGCCAATTTCCCACTTTCCTTTTTTTCCAGGTGTGGTGGCTCAATGGACTAAGGCTCTGAAAACTGTTGGCTGGAAAGCCAGCACCTCAGCAGTTCGAATCCAAGGTGCCACACAGCAGATCGAGCTCCCTACTGTTAACCCCAGCTCCTGCCAACCTAAGCAGTTTGAAAACATGTAAATGCAAGGAGATAAATAGGTGACACCATAAAAACGGGAAGGCAAAACAGCCATTGCAGCCACATGGCCACGGGCTTGCAAAACACTGGCTCTTCAGCTTGTATACGTAGAAGAGCACTGCCCCTAGAGTCAGGCACAACTAGCACACATGTGTGGGGGCAACCTTTACCTTTTACCTTTACACCTTACTTTTTGAGAACTCTCCACAATAAATATTCCAACCATTTTTAAAAATCACTGTATGATTTAAGGTCTGATGGTATCACTGAAGATTATTGTCCAGTGTTTTGTTTACTGTACTCTGTCCATTATGGGGGCACCATTCAGATTTTCTTCCCTCTGACTCCAAAATGTTTTTGACTATCTGTATGAAAATGAAGCTCCAGCACATTGTACACAGCACCATAATTGTGCATTTCAAATGGTCACATCCTGATGTGGAAGTTTATTATTTTGCAGCATATGGAACCGCTTGAAAACTTATGGAAAGTAGATGACTGGCAACCATCTGAAAAGTCACTCATAATGTCTGTCTGAGCAGAATATCTTTTAGCATCTGTGAAGGCTAATGGATGCATCCTTTATTGTTCCCGATGCCTTCATTACTCTTTCTGTGAGAGAGGTTTCATGTATTATCCAGATGTAGGCAAAGAGAAAGTATTAGCTAAGCTATACACTTTCAGTCACTGATGTAATGCTTGAGAAGAAACAAGAAGGGGTCAGTTAAAAATGAGGAGGAGCACAATCTGTGTTTGGATCTCTATGCCACAGGTTCCCTTTATAATGCTGCAAGACTGGCATAAAAACAGGAAGGAATATTCACCTAGTTGTTGACTGATATTTCCATGAGGCAATAGCTAAAACCCATTCAGAGCAACCTGCTCTCTCTCTCTCTCTCTCTCTCTCTCTCTCTCTCTCTCTCTCTCTCTCTCTCTCTCTCTCTGACATTGTTGCAAACATTGGTGTTTGGGTGAGACAGCTGCTCTCGTGTGCTTTTTCTGTTTCTCCAGTGGTAACAACTTTGAGACCCCAAAAAATTAAGGACTTTATAATTGTCTAAATTTCACTTTAAGATATGCTTCTGACTCAGCGAGGACCACTTTTAAAGCAAACAAAAACTATTTAATGCCCCCCACCCCACACCTGGGTCATCTCTTGGCAGTTTTTCTAATATGCGGACAGTTTATTCCTCAGACCTCTTCTTATCATAAAATATCTGTCATGAAAGTTTCTAAAGAGACACGAGGTGGTGTGAAATATAAAATAGTAAAAGGGGCTGGACAAACCATAGGTACTTTGATGTAGCTATGGGATTTAAGTTCATCCTATTATTAACCAGAGTGTGTCATCTGCCTCAGGGGGCAGGTGCTGGGAGTCACCAGTGGCAGCCCACAGTTTTTCTTTCAAGATCACCTGTTGTTTACAAAAAGATTGTCCTGCACGGTAAGGGTATATGCAAAAAGAAAAACAAAGCATTCTGCTTATATACCACCCCATAGAGCTTAAAGCACTCTCTTGGTGTTTTACAACAGAATTGTTCAGGCTGCACATTGCTCCCCACCCCCAACAAGCTGGGTACTCATTTTACCAACCTCAGAAGGATAGAAGGCTGAGTGAACCATGATCTGGCTACTTGGGATTGAACCCCAGGTTGTGAGCACAGTTTTAGCTGCAGTACCCTTGCTGGTTCAAAACACACAGAACTTGGGTAGTGCAATATTCTATTCACCTAGTGCAGTGGTTCTTAACCTGTGGGTCCCCAGATGTTCCTGAACTGCAACTCCCAGAAATCCATTCCAAAACAGTGAGTGGTGGAGGCTTCTGGGAGTTGCAGTCCAGGAACATCTGGGGACCCACAGGTTGAGAACCACTGACCTAGTTAATGCCCAGCTAGCTGTGTGTAGGAAGCCCTTCAGCAGCACACAAATGCCACAACACCCTTCTCCAGGGGTGAGCAAGTACTGGGCAACATCTTATTGCTTCACCATTTTATCATATCTGGTGGGAGAGTCATCAGAATTATGAGCCTATGATCAACTACTTGTCCACACAGCCTCCTTACATGGAGTGAAAAGGATGCCATTATGACCTCCTCAGGCAGCAGAATATCTTCTTTCAGATAAGCAGTTTGCCTCATTATATGACAAAGTTACAGTATCTTTCCTCACATTTGTCAACAGTGTCCTGAGATAACAGACCAAGCATCTGTTCCTCCATCAGTTGTATTCAAGAAGCTGTATCAGAGGCTATAGCTATGACTTTCGGGAACCAGCTTGCCAGAGGAAAAATGATTCAACATTTTATAAGGGACGGGGGGATACATCTCAAGAAGACATGCCCTTACCTGATGCATACATATTAAAATGTTAATAAATAAGCAAACTACCCTGTATATCATCTCTAAACTGCACAGCTACAAATGAAAAAAATGCTGGCTCCGACGGCAGTCTATCTGCCGCACGGGGCCCTCCTTGCCCTCTCGCGAGAGGACGCGAGAGGAGCAGGTGGGGCTGTTCGCCCTGAGAGGGAGGGGGAGAAGCGCCCTATAAAAGGGGCGGCTCTGACCCCCACCGCAGTGCTTTTTGTCTTGGCATTCGGAGGGAGAAGACCTCTGAACGCTGCTCTGGCACCACCATTTTGAGGCTTGGCCTCAGCCTCGTAGAGGGCGCCATTTAGTTTCGGCCAAGTGCGGCCAGAGAGCCTGGCCACGGCTTGGGGTGGTGAGGACTGGGCTGCGGGAGGCTTTGTGGGTCCAGGAGGGAGCTGAACGTGTTGCCATGGGTAGCGGTGAAGGCAGAGCTGCCGGCGACGACAGATTGGGGGAGTGGCGTTCAGCCCTCCCCCCGCATGAGTTTTGGCCCATGCCAGGCCTGACCGGGGCCTGACTCCACCCCCGCGGGGCCCCATCCCTGGGTGGGTGGGGGTTGCGAGGCCCATCGCGAGGGTGGCCAGGGGTTTCCTTGCCTTCCCCGGGCCCGACGGGGGGTGGGAGGCCTAGCTGGGAACCCGGGAGAGGGAGCCCTGGGGGAGTGCACACCCGGGCCTTGGCGGCCTGAGCCACTGGGGCAGGCCAGGGGGTGGGGGGATGACTGGGGTCCTGGCTTAGGGCCAGGCCTCTGGTCGGTGGCGAGCGGGTGATGGGCCGCAATGGGACGGTGAGGCCCAGACCGGAGCAGCCTTGATTGGCCTAGGCCTTGCTGCCTGGGCCTACTGGGCGGCAGGGCGGGGATGGTGGGGCGCTGGTGGGGCCTTGGTAAACGGCCGGGCATTGGGTCAGAGGGGACGGCCAGAGGGCCCAAACGGCAGGGCAGGGCCTAGCCCTTTGCAGCTTGACAGCCACCCAGGCCTTACTGCCTGGGGTTCCTGGGCGAGAGGCCTAGGGGAGGGGGAGGCCTCGTTGAGGCCTCTGGTGCACAGCCAGGCCTCGGGTTCGAGGCGAGTGGGGGTGAGCCCTAGCTGGGAGGCAGGGCCACCCCACTTTACCCCCCCCCTTCACCCATCCCTGCTGCGGGCCTGCTTGCAAGGCCATGGCACCCAAGAAGGGCAAGCCGGCAGGCAAGCGCAAAGGCCTGGCCAAGACTCCACACTCAGTCACTCCACAGTCTGAGCCCTCTTCGGAGGAGGAGGGCTGGCCCATATGGCTGGAGATGGAATCGCGCCTCGTTGCATTGGAGGCATCTAAAGGAGTGAGCGCGCCAGGCCCGGCACCTAGAGCGGGATCCAGGCCTTCCAAGTCCAGGAAGCGGGCCCAGTTAAAAGAGATGGCTAATGATTTATCTGCCCATTTTGCCAGATTGGAGAGGCTGGAAGCAAACCTGGCAGCCGTGGTGGCCGTAGGAGGCCCACCAGTAGCAGCCAAGCGGGCGAGGGCAGCCTTGCAGGGAGCAGCAGCAGGCGGCGCCCGCCTCGGACACCATGGAAGATGAGGAGGGTGCAGTGCTACCCACGCCGGAGACTGCGTCAACGAATGAGTTGGCTTGTGCACCGGACACTACACAGACACTGACTTGGCCTTGGGTGGCAGGCGTGGTGGCTCCAGGGTCGGCTTCCCATTTGGGGTGGCTGGCCCAGGCGCCAGCGGCACAACACCCCTCCCTTGGGGCATTGCACCCATGGCTCGCCACGTACGAGGCCATCCAGGGCTCCCAGTTGCCAGGCACAGGCGGGGTACTGGGGCAGCCCCCCCCAGTTAATGGGGTTGCTGGGGCAGGCTCCGGGGCCTGCCTCAACTGGCCCGGCGGGCTGGCTGCCGGGACAGACGCCAGCCTGGTCTGTCCCCAGGCAGCCGGCGCAGGGCTTAGCCACTTGGCCTGCCTCAGGCTGGGTGCCCATATATGCCGGCGTGGCAGCGGCGGCCCTTCCTTTTGGGGATTATGCTTCCCCTTTTGGGCATCACTTGGCCCAGGCCACCATGGAGAAGATCTGGCAGGGGGGAATTCCTGGATTTTTTATCCTCCTGAACAGGGAATTGGATTCCAAGGAGCTAGATAAGGAGGACCCCCAGGATAAGGACTGTAGGCTGAAAAAGAAGCTGGAACAATCATGGGCCACGTGGCTGCCGGCTTACCTGATCTACATGTCCCTCTCTCACCAGGCTCGGCCATGGCGGGCTCAGTCTATGCTGAAGTACCTGGACCTTATCTATCAGGCCTTTGTGGATTTCCCGGGGCACACCTGGCTCTTGTATGCTGAAGAATGTGTTGCAGAGTCACCCTGGATTCCTCCATTAGGTGGGACGAGCCGCTGCCACCCATTTGGCTGCAGTTTATGACCCCAGTGAGGTCATCCCTAGGGGACAGGTATGACAGTGGCCACATGATCCAGAGGGGATCTCCCACCGCAGCTGCCCGCGCCACGGCAGGCCAGCCGGTTCAAGCCCGGCTGGTCTGCTGGGAGTACAACGGCCAGGGCACCTGTAACCAGAAGCCGTGCTGTTTTAAGCACGAGTGCTCAGTTTGTGGGGCTCAGCACCCTGCCACTAGCTGCAGTAGAGCCCCGCCCCAGCAGGGAAGGGCACGGGACGGGGGAGGCAACCAGGAAGCAGGGGGTAATGATGCAGCCCCTGCAAAAGAGGCCCAGCCCAATTAAGGTGGGTGTGTTGTGGAAATGGGCAACGGAATACCCGGACCGTGTTGCTACCCAGTTCCTTGCTGAAGGTTTTACGTTTGGTTTTCATATACCCTTTGAGGGAGTTAGACAGCCAGTCCTCGCTAGGAACCTCAGGTCCTTGCAGGGTGCGGAGGGGGTTGCCAAGGAGAAGATCTATCAGGAGGTCGGAGAAGGAAGGGTCCTGGGACCCTTCTCGGAGCCCCCTCTGCCCAACTTCAGAGTATCCCCGTCAGGGCTGGTCCCCAAGAAAGCGCCAGGGGAGTTCAGATTAATCCATCATTTGTCCCACCTGAGCGGTTCTTCAATTAACGACGGTATCCTGCATGACCTTTGCACCGTGCGGTATACGTCTTTCGATGCCGTGGTGCGCATGGTGCGTGCCTGCGGAATAGCTGCGGAGATGGCGAAATGCGACATTAAGTTGGCCTTTCGGCTTCTCCCAGTGCATCCTGAGGATTTCGAGCTCCTGGTTTTCAGTTTGAGGACCAGTTTTTTATGGACCGAGCACTCCCATTTGGATGTGCGGTGTCCTGTGCGATCTTCAAACACTTTAGTTCCTTTCTGGAGTGGCACCTGTGGCAAGTAACTGGCTTTGCCAGCACGGCCCACTACCTGGATGATTACCTTTTTTGTGGGCCGGCTGGGTCGGGCAGGTGCCAATTCCTCCTGGACAGCTTCCGGGCCCTGGCGGGGCAACTCGGGCTCCCCTTAGCTGAGGAGAAAACGGAAGGGCCACTGACTACCCTGACTTTCCTGGGCGTGGAAATTGACTCCAGGGCACTAGTGTGCCACCTGCCCCAAGACAAGTTGCAGGACCTTAGAGTCAGGGTCTGCGCGGCCCAGGCTCGCGGCAAGCTTTCACTCAGGGAAATCCAAGAGCTGGTCAGGCACCTGAACTTTGCGTGCAAGGTGGTGGCCCTCGGCCGGGCTTTCCTGCGTAGGCTGTGCACGGAAATGGCTGGGCTCCACAGGCCAACCCATAGAACCAGGGTCACGGCTGAAATGAGGGAGGACCTGGCCATGTGGAGGGTCTTCCTGGAGGGCTTTAATGTGGTGTCATTTTGGAGGGATGAGCTATGGCTGGGAGCTCATTTCCAAGTCCAGACGGACGCTGCAGGTGGCCTGGGCTTTGACATCTTCTGGTGGGGGTTGTGGTGCAGTGGCTCTTGGCCAACTGCCTCGCAGGAGGACGGGACAACACGGGACCTTCCTGGAGCTGTCCCCCATCTGGGTCGCCCTGTACATTTGGTCTAAAGAATGGGCCAATTCTGTCATGCGCTTTTGGTGCGACAATTTGGCCATAGTTCATGTGACCAATAATAACTTAACTTCCCGTTCACCCAGAGTCATGCGCCTTATGAGGTCCTTTACTTTCCAGGTGTTGCAATTTAATATTGTAGCACATGCACGCCATGTACCGGGGGTGAATAACCGGATTGCTGATGCTTTATCCCGCCGCCAGGCCGAGCGTTTCCGGGCCCTTGCCCCAGGAGCGGCTGCCCTACCTGTGGAGATCCCGAAGGAGGTATGGCTGGTTGGCGCGCTGAGGCCGACCGTGCTCTCTGCCTCTCTGTTGCTCCCAGGACACAGAGGGGATATGCGTCGGTAATGGAAGAGTTTTCAGCCTTCAGGACATCGCAGGGCCTAGGACAAACCTGGCCCTTGCCTGTGGACCATCTGCAATGATTCCTAGTTTACTTGCGCCGCAAAGGGTTGGCCCCTAGTTCCTTGCAAGGGAAGCTGGCAGCCTTGGCCTTCTACTCAAAGCTGCAAGGACACCACAGGGTGCAAGGACACCACAGGGGACTTCCGGGTTAGGGACATGATAGCGGGGTGGAATAGGGAATGGGGCAGAGTTGTGGACCCTCATTTCCCCCTTACCCCACGCATCCTAGCGGAGATGAGTGCCAGGTGGCCCACGGTTTGCAGGGATAGCTTTGAAACGGCTTTGTTCCGGGCGGCCTCCATTCTCGCATTTTTCGGGGCCCTAAGGGTGAGTGAATTGGTAGCCTCAGGCTGGCAGGATACTTCCTTTACGGCCCTCTGGGCCTCCGATATTACACTGGAGCCCGGCCCCCTGACGGTGCGCATCAGGAGGTCCAAAATGGACCAGGGGGGTAGGGGTGTTGTGTTCCGCCTGGGCCCCTGCTCCATTAGCTCTATTTGCCCAGTCCAGGCCCTTCAAGAGTACATGGCCCACAGAGGGACCACGGAGGACTATCTCTTTCAACACAAGGATGGGGGGCCCCTAACAAAATTTCAGTTCGGCAAATTATTAGGACGGATCTCGCAGGAGTTAGGTTTGGGGGCGCTGGGGTTTGGTACCCATTCGTTTTGAATTGGCACAGCCTCTACTGTTGCCGCCCTGGGTTACAACCAGGGCGTGATCCGCAGGCTGGGCCGGTGGGCTTCACCCTGCTATAAGCGTTATGTGCGGCCGTTGCCGCCGGTTTAATCTTTTGTTTTATCTCCTCAGATCCCAGTGGCCGGGCCTCCCATTGGAGAGCGGTAATTTTGGGACACAGTTACATATACTGGGCCGAGAAGTTCGCCCGCAGGTCTGGCTGGGGGCCCGATTTAGGGCTCAGCGACAGGGCGGTTGTTGAGTGGCGGGGGAAGAGGGGGATGCTCTGGCAGGAGTTTCTCAGCACGGCAATTACTGCAGCGCTAGGGAAGCTGCCGGATGTCTTACTGGTACACCTGGGGGGGTAACGACCTGACCAGGCAAATGGGCAAGTCCCTTATCTTGGAGATCTTGCACGACTTCGCAACTTGGAGAGCCAAATATCTGGCCTGTCGCATTGTCTGGTCAACACTCATCCCCCGCCAGACCTGGAGGGCGGTGTGCGACCCCCAAAAACTCAATCGGTCCAGGAGAGGTGTTAACCAGGAGGTTTGCAGGGCGGTTTGCCGGGAATTCGGGGCGGTGGCGGGCCACCTTGATATCAATGTGCGCAGGAATGAGCTCTACAGGCCGGTTGGCATGCATCTCTCAGAGGACGGAATGGAGCTATTCCTGTGCAATTTGCGGAGGGGCCTGGTGGCTGAGCTCGCTCTGTTGGATGGGCGACTGGGGCCATAGCAAGGCTAGGCCTGCAGCGGTGGCGGCTGAAGCGGATGGGGCAGCGGTGAGTATACAACGAATTACTGTCCCCAAGTATCCTATGCCCATGGCATGGCGGATCAGGAGTTCTCCGTGCCTGGGGAAGACACGGGGATGCCTCCCTGCACTGGGTATCACCCAGTTTAAGCCCATCTCATGCAGGGAGGGGTAAGATCATCAACTGGCCTGGCAGGGGCAGTAGGTTGACTGCCCCAGCTGGGGGTTGTAACTCACCCTTTGCTGCCCGGTTGGAGGGGTCCCAGGAGACCCCACGGTTCCAACCTGTATGCTGATGCCAGGCCCCTCTTTGTTGGCTGTCGAAATGTTGTGTTAATAAAGTGTGGCTCGGTTTACCCCCAAATACCTGTCTCGTCTCGTTCTTTTGAGTGTACCTATGAGGATTCCAGTACATGTAGTCAGTGTGTTCAGATGTAATTTGTGATAATTGTGTGATGTTTATATGAATGAGTGCATGTGTGGACTGGAAGTGCATGTTTGGATTGCATGTGTGGGGAAAGTGCTGAATTGTTTGATAGAGCAGCATTAAATCATGCCTGTATGATGCTAGGCACTGAGTGGTTAGTGAGAATGAATAGGGGAGGAGATATGTGAGAAATGGCAGTTGATTAAAAGTCACTTGTTTCTGAGATGATTGTGGGTTTTCTGAAAGTGGGCAATTTCTTGATCAGCATTACACAGACAAAGGAAAAATACTTTAAGTGATTCAAGGCACCAGTTATAGTCTAACATAGGCAAAAGTGACACCAAAAGCGCCCTTACCTTTTCCTTCTCCCTACTCATTTTTTTCAAAAACACATATGTTGTGTTTTATTTAATTTTACTAATACTTATTCTACAATCAAACAAGAGGTCAACTGAGGCCTGACCCACCAGAATGTTGCAGGCACTCTTGCTTCGGGTGGCCACTCCCAGAGGGCCTCGGAAATGAATCACCTAAAACCGGGCCTTCTCTGTGGCTGCCCCTACTCTTTGCAACAACCTGCCGAGTCAGATTTACCAAGCACAGTCCCTGCCAGCCTTCAAAAAAGTGCTCAAGACCTTGCTTTTTAGAAAGGCATTTGGCGACCATTTTTTTCTTTTGTTCTTTCTTTTTTGTGAAACATAACCTGCCATCTTGGTCAATTACTCTATTACTTTTGTTTCTTACTATTATTATTGTATTATATGTTTGATATATTTTAATTGATATTAATATGACTGCTGTTTACTGCCCAGAGTTCCTTGGAAGATGGGCAATATAAAAATAAATAATGCCACGATCAGACAGGGAGGAGGAATGATGCATGTCCCTGCACATCTCCTCATTGGCCGGTGCCAGGAAGAGTTAAAGATGACGCGTCCAAGACTGCTTCTTCATTGGTGTTTAGCCCCACACAACACAAAACAAGGAAAGAGACTGGCTGATTTCATTCCTGAAGGTAGATCCCGGTACTGAACAGCAGCTGTTCTGCCGTGTTTTGTTTTGTAACCGAACCCCTTCCAAAATGAAATGCCCATGTCCAATCAGCACCAAAACCACTGGAAAGCTTTGTCAAGCTCTTCCCTGTAAGTCCCCGAAATTTGGGGAGGTTTGGGTTTCAGGGGACCAAGTTATTAAGCTCCAAAGGGGATCCCCATAGCTAATTGCTTGAGTGCATATGTCATAAACCAGCAATATAGGGGTTAATTGGGGTTAAGCTGCACAAAATGAAACAAAGCATCATTTTCCCCCTCAAGGAATGAAACAAGTCATCCTAAAGGAACCAAAATGGCAGGAGAGCTTCCTCAAGCTCTTCCCTGTAAACACTCGAGATTTGGAGAGGTTTAGGGGTCCGGGAGCTGAGTTATTACAACCCAAAGGGGGAGCCCGTAGGAAAAAATCATTCTAATTGAATTGAAACTGCAGTAGCCCCCCCCCCCCAATGGTTTAAATTATGACTAAATTATGGCTGTCAAGCTGCTGATCTTCAGCTGCAGCATCCTTCATCCTAGCCTACCTGTGCAGGCTAGGGCTGCTGGAAATTACAGCCAGACATCATCTTCTCCTATATGTGACTGCACAGAGCCCAAAATCCTCTTTGAAGACCTTCCTCCAGATGCCCCTTCCAACCGAACTTTGCCAAGTTGATGCAAGAGAAAAATATTTCTTAGCTGTGTTGACCCATCAGTGCAATTCCCCCAGCCTGCAGGTGTCCCAGAACTACACAGTGCTATCTTTATGGTGCTCTTCCCTGCAAGCCTTTTAGATATTTTTGTTGTTTCCCTTTTAGATTTTCCTAGAATTTACCATTCAGTTTCAGAGTTTTTAGATGTATCCAGGATGTAAAAGGCTGCTTTTATATTTTTTTTACATTGTCTTTTTTGTTTTTTTATTTCTTGAGTTCATTGCTATTGTTGGTTGTCTAACTGCATCTTTTTTATTATTCTTTCAGTATCACATAATCCAATGCAAACCTGTTTTGTAATTTGTTGGACCAATGCCACTAGATGCACATTATAGCCAGAATCCAGGAGAGCAATGCAGTGGAAGGAACTCCTTCTGTTAGTACAACTACAGTGGAACAATCCCTACCATATCCTCCTATATATACCTCAAAGTGGATCTGGAGGGCTGGGGAACTATCTGGAACCAGATTTCAAGTGGTATGGAGGGCTGCAGCAACAATGGACCAGGATAAAGATGTGTCATGCTTCTAACTGAGCAACAGCTCTGCATAACAATCTTGGCTATATGCAGAAGCATTGGCCAGAATCCTATTGAGGTTTGCTTTAAGTTCACGTAACTTGCATTTGCTAACTATTACAAAGTTTCAGAGTGTATGTCAGTTGAGTGCCTAACCACACAACCAGTCAACACAACAAATAAATGTCCTGCATCTCATCAGTTAGCCACAGTTAGCCACAAAAGGTTATACAAATTTGACATGATGAACACCTTAGGATTCTAGCCATCACCTCTTCCCTCCAAAACTAGTCAAAACCTTACATTCCAGGGTGAAAATACTGTGGGAATACATATTCAACTCTGGTGACAAAAATGTCAGTCACCAATCCTGTTCAGATTTAAATCAACTGAAATAAAAAAAACCTAGGTCTTATACAGTGCTGCAAGACATCAAATATGAAATTTAGATATATATTATTTAAGGAGGAATACCCAGTGTGCTGTGGTAGATATAGTGACAGACTAGAACTGAGTTCAAATATCAGCTCAGCCATATAAACTGACTAAGGGTATGGAACTGGTAAAAACACTCCTTAATAGAGTTGGGCATGAAAGAAAATTTTAGTTTGTTTCATCATTTGTTATTTGTTTTGTTATGTAACAAAATGAATAACAAACCTGGGGTAAATTTAAAATGAAACAAAACTAACCAAAAAAATTGGTTCGGTTCGGTTCATTTTGTTAATGGTGGGCGGAGATGTCTCCTACCTGGTGCTGGTCTGGAGGTCTGGTGACCGGGGGGGGTGGGAGCCGACATTGTAGCACAGCCACATAAATAATAAAATAAAAATAAAAATAAGATAAAATTTAAAAAGGAGCACCGACCCGGCCCCAGGGGTGGCTGGGGTGACACCTAAAATAAAGGGGAAAAAAATAAAAAATAAATAAAACCAGCCCTGACCCAGCCCCAGGGGCCACATAGTCAGTACTTAAAGAAAGAAAAAAACACACACACACAAAAAGCCCTGTGCTACAGCTGTAGCACGGAGCCAGGAACCCGGAATTAAAATAAAATAAAATAAAATAAAATAAAATAAAATAAAAATAATAAAAAGGTGTTGGCGCCATAAAATAAAATAATAATAATAAAAAAGAACCAGCACCGACCTGGCCCCAGGGGCTGCATGATCGGAATGGGGGGGGGACAAGGAGCGCCGCCCCAGCCCCAGGGGTGGCCAGGTTGGTGCTCTAAAATACAGGGGAAAAAAATAAAGAAGTGCCCACCTGGCCTCAGGGGCCACATGGTGGGTGCTTGAAAAAAAAAACCCTGCTGCAGGGGCCAGGATCTGCTGCCACCATCGCCACTGCCAAGGAGCCTCCGCTGCTGCCACCGATGGTAAGAACCCAAACCCTGAACCGGTTCGGATTTGTACACTTTTTAAAAGAAATTCGTATGAACCCGAACCTGAACCGAACCAAGGGTGGGCCCGAACCAAACAAACACAAGCCATGGGTTTTCTGTTTCGTGCCCATTTGTACTCCTTAAGCCTCGTGGTGCAGTGGTTAAATGCCTGTACTGCTGGTAAAACTGTGCTCACGACCTGGGGTTCAATCCCAGGTAGCAGGCTCATGGCTGACTCAGCCTTCCATCCATCCGAGGTTGGTAAAATGAGTACCCAGCTTGCTGGTTGGGGGGGGGGCAATGTGTAGCCTGCATACTGTAATTAAAGACTGTAAACTGCCCAGAGACTACTTGGAATGATATGGGCAGGTATATAAGCAGACTACTTTTTGCTTTGCTTTAAATATACCATTCACCTTGCAAATCCTTCAGTTCTGACTTGAAGGTGCTTAAGAGCAATAATTAAGAATGAAGAAAAGCATTGTTCTTTTCTTTGCCGTATCTCTTCATGGTAATTTTCAAGAAATTTCTAAATTAATAACATAATAAAGGTGAAAGAAGAAAGGAAATGTCCCAGTTGATAAGATCAAAATGTCAGAGAAAGAAGTTTGATTCAAACTGGTTGACTTTACTTGCTTTATCTCTTCTGCCAAAGAGATACATTTTCAGTCTTGCTTTCAAAGTTTAATTTTTTAAATAAATAAATAAAAATTCTCAGTGTTGCAGAACTTCTGTCTGGCAACTAAATGGCATTTTACACTCATAATTGTTGTTTTACAATGAGTTTCCATGTAGTTGGAAGCTATCCAAATGGAACATTTAAAGGTTAAAAAGAAGACAAAATTCTCAAAACAAAATGAATCTATTTAAATACATTTTCCAACTTGTTTTCTTTAATTCTACACTTCCCATAATATGTGGGCAAAGGAAGCTTTGCCTGTAACTCAAGCCAGTGAGAATGATTGGCCCATAGCCTTGTTCTGAATACATTAAGCATATGTGCACTGTCATCCTCCTCATGAAGTATAAGAATGTAGGGAGAAAAGGGGCTGCCATTAAAGCGGGAGAGAATGTACTCTTCGCAGGTGCCAAGATGCTTTTTTCTTTTTATACTTTAGACCTTGACCATAACATTGGATTTTTTAAAAATGAGCTGATCATTGGTAGTGGCTTCTGTTAATTTTGGCATAGGTGCACTGGAGAATAGAGAGTGTTTGCCTTGAATAGGATGGTCTGGGCAGGAAACCATCACAGTTCTTTGTTTTTGTGAATAGCTGTGAGTGGCCTAGGAACAGAATGGATATTCTACTCCCTGATTCTAAAAGTTGCTGGCAGGGGTAGATAGAGAGATGTGCTAGTTTTATTTGGTGTTTACAATGTGGGAGATATACCGTAGATCATCAGACTGCAATACCGGCTTCTTAATTCTAAGCATATACAACAACTCAAATCACTTATCAGCAAAGAGGACACAGTGCATGCATTCATTGTTAGAAGTCCTAACAACCTGTATTATTTAACCCCACATTTTATTTCTTCTTTTTCGGACACTTGGCTCTTGTGTTTTCACTGTTTTTATGCAAAACAATTTTATATCCTAAACTGATTTTGAAACATAATTTGTTTCAAAATTGTTTGGGGGGATGGGGAGGGAGAGAAAATTAATCATGCAATGATTAATCCCATGGCTATAAATATAAGAGAAATCTGCTAAATAGACAAAGAAGCAGTTATTACAATAACCCTCTAACCCTATCCTTTTGCATACAAATGCAGGGGTGTTGGACTAGAAGACCTCCAAGGTCCCTTCCAACCCTATGATGATTCTAAGATTCAATGATTCTAAATGCACCAGATAGACTCATACTTACAGGACATTCATTGAAATCTGCAGGCTGAAATCCTATTTGGCTGGTAAACAAATAGAAAACTCCATTATCAGGAGGATACAGAGATGCATGTTTCAATGTGCACCAGATAATGTCCATGGAGTTTTCTTAGTTTGAGGCCTTTAGCATAGCAGAGCAACAGGATTTTAGCTATAGAGTAGACATGGACACGACTCGGCGAAATTGTCGTTTCCGTTTTCGGTTATCGTTTCCGTTACGTAATGGAAATGGTAACAATAATTAAGCTGTCAGAACTCGAACTCGAACCAAAAAAAAAGAAAAATTTGGTCGGGTTTTTCGTTTCCATTTGTGGCATCGTGGCGATCGCACGATGCGAAGCACAGAAAAAGTTTTTTAAAGTTTTTTTTTTAAAAAAAACCCGACTCCCGGTCAAAAAAGCAGGTGAAAATATGCCTGCCTGAGGCTTTGCCACCTACCAGAGGGGTGGTTTCTGGGGGGTCCCCGGCCTCTCCCCCTTCTCCTGTCCTGGGCTGCTTGCACCAGGCTGGGGGAGGGTCATCCTTGTTGTCTGTCTCGCTGCATGCCATGCGGTGGGGAGGATCCAAAATGGTGACCACAATTTTCTTTTGAAATCGTGGTCAAAAAACACACCAAATCACAACAGAAACATGTGAAATTTATTTATTTTAAATGCCTGAATTTTAATAGTAGCAGCAGTGGGTTTTTATAGCAATAAAACGTTGTATTAATTTTATTTTATTTTATTTTATTTTTTATTTTTTTAGACCTGCCCATTTGGGCTGGGCATGGGATGGGACCATGCAATTTTTTTTGAACCATTCCACCAATGGCATCGCCAGGTTTTTGACTGACACTTCTGGATGTCTCGGAGGGCATAAAAGCCGAGGCATCTTCCAGAAATCACAGTTGGGTGTATGGATGTGGTTGAGGGAGGAGGGCTGGCTGCTGGTGCTGGTGTGATCCGATCGAGATTGAGGAGGGAGGCTGGAGGCTTTAGGATTTAAGTTAGGCAGGCAGGGAGGGAATTGAATTTAGAAAATAATTTCTTTGATTCCCTGCAGCTTTGTCTGTTGAAGGGAATAGCAGTTTATTCTTTATTTCTTCTCTGGCAGTTTTGAGGATTTTTTTCTGATATTGGATAAAGGGGGAGGTTTGACTGGGAGTGGGTGGTGTGGATTTATTTTAAAAATATATTATATACTACCATTTATTTTCTATTTTCCCAACTTCGCGCTAAATCACGGTGGAAACGACACGGAAAGGACAAATTTTTAAAAAATTTCGCGACAAACGGAAACGACCCGAAACGGACCCCTTCCAACAAACGAAAACTCGAAACATCATTTTTTCTGGTCATGCCCATGTCTACTATAGAGTGGGACCAAGCTAGTTACTGAGCTTCTGAATTTTGGTTGAGTCCAAGGATCTACTCTGATTGTGACGTTCATGATGCCTAGCACTGATGCATTGGCTGAATGAAAACTTCTGGAATAAAACGATTGCCACAGTAAAGATGACAATGCTGCACAAAGAGGAATGGTTTATAATCCTTAGGGTGGAGGTGAACTTTAGGCTTGGGCTTCTCTCTGGAGTATCACATTTATTCTTATTTTAAAGGCTTCAAGAAATCCACGTTTGGGCTCTATCACAGCCTACAGTTCCTTTTCTCCTTGGCAACTATCAGCAGGATTACTGGTCTTCCCCCACATTCCCCCAGCTGTTATTTTCCAAACCCTGTTGTAATTCCCTTCTGAGCCTCCCTTTATTTAATAATACTCTTTTGCTTCCAGAGCACAGAAAAGGCCTGGTTACAGCTGATAGACTAAAATGGTCATTTTTGGTCCAGTAAACAGGATTCAGCGAGAAACTGCTCAGTTGACAAAAGGTATTTTATATCTACTGAGCTGATGAACAACAATGAGGAAGTCAGCAATATTTCTGGCCTCACTAAGAAACAAAGTTTTATTTATTGCAAAGTTGTGATCTGCAGAGGCCACCTGTTTCTCCCCAGCTTCTTTCAAGTGCAGACAAAGAGAGTAGGATGTGAATCTGCTGCAATTCTGCCCAAACAGACTGCTTTCCAGACTGAGCAGGGCTTTGGGAAAGGTGCTTCTGAGGCACACCAGCTCTCAGTTAAGCCCAGAAGAAGAAGGGGCTCTGCAAGTTATTTGTGGCACTACAACAACCAGAATCCCCTGTGATTCTAGGGACTATACTGATTGGGATATTGTAGGACTTTCCATCCCAGAAAAAAAAAGTGGGAAGAAATTCTTCTACAACATTTAAAGGCCCCAGAATGCCCTGGATCAATGTTACCTTGATCACTCTCCAGCGGTGGTTCCCAATTGTGGGTGATCCAGATGTTCAAGAACTGCAACTCCCAGAAGCCTTCACCAGTAGCTTTGTTGCCCAGAGTTCCTGGGGGTTGTGGTCCAAGAAAATCCGGGTTACTCAAGGTTGAAACCACTTCTCTAGGACACTGTAGGACTTTGAAAACAGAGCCTTATCACTTATTCAGGCTTGTCATTGTTGTTGTCATCATGTGCCATCAAGTAGATTCCAACTTATGGAAACCCTGTGAATGAAAGATCTCCAAAGTGCCTTCAATAGCCTGGGTGAGCTCCTGCAAACTCAAGGCTGTGGTTTCCTTTAGGGAATCAATCCACCTCGTATGTGGTCTTCCTCCTATCCTGCTGCCTTCAACCCTTCCCAGACTTATTATTTTTTGCAGAGAATCTTGTCATCTCAAGATGGCTGCCTTCAATTCAATATTTTTGCCTCCAGATCGATTTGACCTAGGCAGGGCCAGTGAGTCCATTAAGGCGACCACCATCCATCCCCCTGCCTGCCACCGCCCGCCCCTCGCCCAGGGCGCAAAAAACCCTAGCGCCGACCCTGGACCTAGGCCCCACTTGTTCATCTTTCTAGCAGTCCAGGATATCCACAAGGCTCTCCTCCAGCACATTTCAAACACCTCCCCCCCCAACCACTGGAAAGCTTTCCCTGCAGTCCAGCTTTCATACCCAGGCATAATGATCAAAAATACAAGAGTGTGAATGATTTTGATATTCGACTCCAGGCTTGTGGGGAGTCCACAGCAAATGTCAATCATAAAATATTCCAGGAGAGACACCTATTTTATCTGAGGATTCCAAGTGTTGAGATCAAGCCTCTGAAAGAACTACCGAAGGAAGAATTATTGTGTACTGAATACTTCCAAAGAGATTTATTTTAAAAAAAAACCCAAATGTGTAGCCTTTTGAAAACCTCTAGCTAATGTCACATCACACAACACATAGAGTGGCTGGCTATTGATTTGAGACAGGTTCAAGATATTTTCTCCTCCCAGTGATGAATCAAGAAAAAGCATTACAGAAATAAGCTCACAATGTGTTGCTATCTTGCTGTCTTTGAGCATATGCATGCCTGTCAGCAAAGATGGAATCCATATGCATTGGCTGGAGCAGGTCATGATGTGGGGGATGAAGCCATTCATTGCCTTCCATCAACCTTTAGCTTGGACTCTGAGGTTCAGCTATGGGCCAGTACCCATCCACTCAAACATGGTGAGTTATATAAGACTTCTATGAATACCAAAAGGATTGTGGTCAGAACAGTTATACTCTGTTTTGCTTTCTTATAAGACATCAATATAAAACCAGGGCAAAAAGCACGATGATTTTCACAGCCAGATTTCAATGACATGAATTAAGTCATAGACACTTATGCAGGCATTACAGCCTGAAAGGAGGTACACGTACAACTATAAGCATAGCAGGAATCAAAGAATGTACATAAATTCTGCCTCCTCCACCCCCACATCCATCCCCTCGCCCTCAGATGCAAATCAGACTCATCCACATTCATTGTGAGGGTCTGACAAGGTATGTGTTAGCATGTTTGGTTGAATGCACTTTAAAGCTAGAATAACTAGAAAATGACAATGCTCCAAATAGTGGAAGCGTTGTAACATGCGGGTCCCTCTTCAGACATTCACACTGAACACAGAAATCTTGGATAGGTATCTGGATGGGGAAAGACAGTGGAGAAGATGTTGCAGCTATATCTATGCTACATTTATTACCATAGTCCCTTTTAGGTTATAATTAGAGATGGGCATTTCATTTCAGAAGGGAACTGATTCCGAACACAAAATCAACCACTGTCTTACCTTGCTTTACCTTGCACTGGGTGAAATTCTAATCAGGAAGAAGCCTCTAATGTGTCATATTTTGCTCTCCCTGGCGCTGGCCAATCAGGAGCTGTGCAAGGACATGCATCATCCCCCCTCCCTGTCTAATTGGCCAGAAACAGGGAGAGGGAAAGATGACACATCAGAGGCTTCTTCCTGATTGGAATTTCACCCAGTGCAAGGTAAAGCAAGGTAAGACAGTAGTTGATTTTGTTCTGGAAGGTGGGGCTGCGTTCCAAGCACCAGCTGCTGTGTTTTGTTTCAGAACCAGTCCCCTTCCGAAACAAAACACCCATGTCTCGCTATAATCCTGATTTATAAGATTCACTTTATACTTATTACAAAGTATTTTTAAGAAGTACTGCTGTTTCATATTACAGTAATACTTTGATTTACGAGCATAATTCATTCTGGAAATATGCTTATAAACCAAAAGACTCTTTTATCAAAGCACATTTCCCCATACAAACTAATGGAAACTCAGCTGATTCATTCTGGGGTTCCATAGACCACATACTGTACACACATAATACCAACACTCACAAAAGAACCTGGCTAGAAGTCCACTCCACACCATGGGTTAGGAACCTAGCTGCAGAATCTGCTCTGCTTGAGAGAACAAGTGGATTTTACTCTGTGTTTTTAATGTGACAATAATAAAATGTATTTTGTAGCCCTATGCATGCTTGACTTGTTGCTCTGTAACTACAAATGGTATGAAAAATAAGGATATTGAAGACAAATTAAAGAAAAATATAAAGAAATATAAAACAAACCTCTAATCTGCACTCACATTGAATACGATCTTGGCTGGTGCGAGGGAAACCTCAATTTCTCTCTCCTTCCTCTGCTTTGGAGGCTGCCTGAGATGGAACATAGAAGACAATTGCCCACAGTCCAATGGGGAAGAGAGAGTGCCACCATTGGCTCACTTGTGATCATGTGACCTGCTCCAGTGACTTGTATTGTAAGATATTGCTTGTTAATCAAGGCAAACTTTAGAAGAAATGTTTGCTTGTCTTGCAAAATGCTCTTAAACCAAGTTACTCTTAAACCAAGGTATTGCTGTATTAAATAATTATGATTATAAAGATCTGATGCAAGGAAATGTATTTTGAGTCCTTTAAGGAAAAGGGCAGGATAAAAATATTTTAAATAAATAAATATTCAATAAATGTGAACTGAAGTTTAAGTTCTAAGTTACGACATAATCCACTTCTTAGTTCCAACAAATGTATAACATTGGTGGAATTTATCTAAACGTTGATGTGAGCTTTATTGATGTTATGCCTTTTTTTTCAGTTGGGACTAACAGTTAGACTTCATCACTACTTAGTAAACCAACATTTCACCACAATTGTCCATTTCAGATATAACTGCAAACTGTATGTCAAAGTGACCAGGATGGCAATATCAAAGCTAGCTTTTTATAAAGCTAGTTTTATAAATGAAAGGAAAGTGCACAGGCCTGACATTGGTTCTTGTGTTAAAGAGCAATGTTTTCTTGAGTTAAAAATGGACCAGCAAGGAGCAAGTATTACAGTAACCGAAAAATGCCTGGGTCGGCTAGCTATGTTTGATAAAGGCATGAATCACTTCAATTGAAATAGGGGCTGACTGATTAATACATAGCTATTATGACATTTTAAAGAGTACATGGCAAAAATTATACAATACATGAATGTAAATCTTCACATCTTTGATCTCACAGGTGAGAAGGAAATCTTTCATAAGTTTTCTTTCTGATCTGCAAGATTATAAGAGGGGCTTTGGTTTTATTTTATTTCATTTCATTTTGACAAATTTGCTGTCAAAGAAAAAGCACCATTTCTCACTTGCTATGATTATTTTTCCAAGCTCCCAAAATGGTTTTCTGTTTACCTGGTTGAAATGCTTCCCCTATTAAAGAGCTTTCAGTGGCAAGACAGCTGAAAAAAATACACCCCACTGATAACATTACTGGATGAGCGGCAAGAGCCAATGCACTGCAGAGATAAGAGCAATTCTCTGCAGTCACAAGTTTACATTATATGAAAGAGGTTGTTCCCTTGAAAGGTTTTGAATGGACTAGGAGTCTGATAATTGCTGCAAGACATTTTGGTTCTTGGTTTGTTGGCAGAAGTCTTCCCACTCAGGGGCAGCACAAGTTCTTCAGCCACCTGAAGCAAGGAGAGAAGTGGCACCTTCCAGTGTGAGGAGGCCACTTGCCACACACCCAGGAGAAGGAAAGGAAGCAAGTGGATGGGGCATGAAGAAAGAAGCCTCATCAGATCCTCCTTCCATGCATCCCCACATGGAAGAGGCAACTGCCTCAGGAGAGGTTCTGTTCCTCCTTCATGACACTCCACACCAGCTGCTTCCCAGAGGTCTATTTTTTTAAATCCCTAGGTTCTTGGGATGGAGTCATTGCCAATGATGCCCCCAAAATACTGAAAACATCTGTTCCATAAAACCTTCATCCCAAGAACCAGGGGCGACTTTCCCATAGGCCTTTGTGGTTCAATGAACCAGGGCGCCTGAACCCCAAGGGCGCCTGAACCCCCAAACCCCAAAACACCCAGCTTTGCCTCTGGAGGTCCCTGTAGCGCCTCCGCTGAAGCGCCGCCGCCTCGGAGAGGTCTTGCCGGTCGGGGTCCTGTCGACGACGCCCCAACATGGCAAGGGGGGGGCTCTCATTTCCTGAGGGAGACCAAAGGATCCCCGGGCCTTCGGTCGGTCCCCGGGCAGGCTTCAAGGACGCCGGCGCGGTTGCTAAGGAATGCAGAGGCCCCTCCCCTCCCCACCTTCAATTTCCCCACCCCCACCCCCCACCCCACGGCCGCCGTTCGTCGTCATTGTCAGTCCCGCCTCCTGGCCTGCTCTTCTCTGGCCTGGCATCAAGCCCACGTTGGGCAAATCTCGCAAGGTTTCTCTCCCCCTCGCAGCGCCCCGGGTTAGAGAGCTTAGCAGCCAAAGGGCGCGGCCGACGGAGGACGGAGGGTGGGGGGCGGGGCAATACCTCGAGGAGGGCGGGGCCCAGAAAGTCATTAACGGCCGGCGCGCGGGTGGATGGACGTCGCTTCCTCTGCCAGGGAAATGCCGCCTGGCTGCCCTTCGACGTGGAGGAAGTCAAGAGGGAGGTGAACGGCGCTGACGGTCTTTTTGGCAACAGCGTAGCCTGGCGCTTATCTACCGCCCCATAGCGCTTCAAACATGCTCTGGGCGGCTTACAGCGGAAAGCATGGAGATTTACCCATAATTCCCCCACACGCCGCCCTGTGAGCTGGGTTATCCACCTTGGAAGGGTGGAAGGCTGAGCAAACCATGAGCCGGCTATCTGGGACCAGGTGCCAAATTTAACCTTAAAACCATTATCAAACGGGGGGGGGGGCAGAGGGATCTTCGAACCACGGCTCCACATATCCTTAAGACGGCCCTGCCAAGAACCCTGCTCAATATCAGGCCTATTTAAATAGTGGGCCAGAAAATGGCTGATCCACAGCAATATTGAGCAGCAGTAGGCTCCATCCTTTAACTGTATGCAATAGGATTCTCTCCCTTAAATGAGTCCTCAGGTTCCAGTAGCAGGTAACACAGGTTACATACCTGAGCTCCATACATCACCAGGAGGACTCATGGCAAGGTACTTTTTATTTCATTTTTGCCTTGGATCAATACAAGCTATAAATAAATTTAAATACTAAAAATAAGAGAAAGAAGGATCTAAGACCAATCGTTCCATGAGGAAATGGAGTTTGTTTAACAATTGCTTTGAAAATACGTCTTCATGAAAATAGAAATCCTTCTATATATATAATGATGATTAAGATACCAGCTATGGCTGCTAGTATCTTAATCATTAATTTTCATCACCACCACTACTACTACTTACGTTCCTTGTTTATAATAAGATTTTCCTCTACTACTACTACTACTACTACTACTACTACTACTACTACTACTACTACTACTACTACTACTACTACTACTAGGAAAATCTCATTATAAACAAGGAACTTAATTTATTATTAAGGAACAAGTACTTTGATAAAATGAAGCTGGAACTCAGTCCCAGCAGGACACTGTTGGTGATAATGCAGTCTTCACTGAGGAGGCAGTCCTCAGAAAAGGAATGCAAAATGGAAAAAATACTGCTACTTAGACATGGTCATGACTTGGCGAAATTCTCGTTTCCGTTTCCGTTTCTTGTTTCCGTTACGGAACAGAAACGGTAATGACAATTACTCTGCCAGAACTCGAACTCGAACCGACTAAAGAAAAATTGGGTCTGATTTTTCGTTGTCGTTCCTGGCATCGCAGTGATCGCGCGATGCCAAGCGGCACAGGAAAAAAGTTTTAAAACTTAAAAAAAAACCCTGATTCCCTCTTCATCACTGTCAGTACAATGTTTTCAAGTTGCATTCTACAATTGGGAATTTGGGAGATTTTGAGACATTCGCCTCAGAGTTAGGCCCCATGTGGCCCCCACCACTCTTTCCTCTGGGCTGCAAGACACTGTGGCTCACTAAGGAGGGAATTGTACTTGCGTGCTGGTGGCACTCTGTCTGCCACCATATAGAAGATTTGCCTGAAAGTTCCAGGCTTGGTTCTTGGAGGTGTAGGAACTGTGACTGATGACTACTACTAAGACTCAGACTCACTCAAGCTATGATGTGGCCTCCACCACTCTTTCCTCTGGGCTGCAAAACACTGTGACTCACTAAGAAGGACAATTTACTGGTGTACTCAGGCCATTCAGCCACTTTGGGTACTGGAGCTGGCTGTGGCTGGCAATGATCCTCCCCTACTCGGGCCCTGTGGCCTCAGACTCAGGCCTTTGGGTCTCCGCTACTCTGTCCTCTGGGCTGCATGTGAGTCACTGAGAAGGGAATTCAGGCATTCTTCTTCTAATCGAGCGGTCCTTTTGGCCTCGCCTACTCAGGCCCTGTGGCCTCAGACTCAGGCTATGTGGCCTCCTCCAGCCACTCTGTCCTCTGGGCTGCAAACCACTGTGGCTCACTAAGAAGGGATGAAAACTTACAGTACTAGTAGTGTAGCACACTATTTGTATGTAATGATTGCTTTTCCTGCAAATAAAATGCAAAAAAACACACATAATGTAGCTTAACAACTAACCTGAACACATGATGTTCAAGCTGACACTCCTTAACACTGCTTAAACATTTTATAATCATTTTTGCCCAAACCCTGGAACAAAGACTGCCAGCCGGACAAGAAAACTTAATGTTATGTTCAAGCTACACTTGTAGGTGGTGGCGGTTGAAGAGTTATGTGAGAAGTTGTGGGAACACTCATCAGGAATAGTTGGAGGTGCGGTTAGGGTTAGGGTTAGGGTGGATGTTTTGGCCCCCGCCACTCTGTCCTCTGGGCTGCAGAACACTGTGGCTCACTAAGAAGGGATTGAAAACTGCTTGTAGCACAGCTTTGAAGAGGCAGCACACTGCCTTGCTGGCCTTTGGGCAAGCCCGTACTCAGGCCATTCAGCAGCTCGTTTGGGTACTGGAGCTGGCTGGCAATGATCCTCCCTTACTCGGGCCCTGTGGCCTCAGACTCAGGTCTTTGGGTCTCCGGCTCTCCGCTACTCTGTCCTCTGGGCTGAAAGACACTGTGGCTCACTAAGGAGGGAATTGTACTTGCGTGCTGGTGGCACTCTGTCTGTCACCAGAAGATTTGCCTGAAAGTTCCAGGCTTGGCCTTTGGAGGTGTAGGAACTGTGACTGGCTGACTTCTCAGACTCACTCAAGCTATGTGGCCTCCGCCACGCTTTCCTCTGGGCTGCAAGACACTGTGGCTCACTAAGAAGGGAATTGTACTTGCGTACGACTACGTACGTACTGTCACTCGTCACCACACCACCACCAAGAGTATGTCAGAAAGTGCCATGTGTGGTTCATGGTGGTACTACTAGTACTACTCACAGTCACAAAGAAGGGCTGAAAACCTGTGGCCTCTGGTTCGCAGCCCTGTGGCCGCAGACTCAGGCTATGTGTCCTCTGCTACTCTTCACTCTGGGCTGCAAAACACTGTGATTCACTAAGAAGAACGACATTTTGCCTGCGTACTGGGAGTTTGCTGGGATAATAGCACACACACACACCTTGGACTTTGTGGCCTTGTGGCCTCCCTTTCGCAGGGCCCTGTGGTCTCAGACTCAGCCCTTTTGGGCTCCCCTACTCTGTCCTCTGGGCTGCAAGACACTGTGACCCACTAAGAAGGACACATTTTACTGTTAACACAGCCCCGTGATGATAAGGCAAAAATCTGCCATGCTGGCCTTGCTGGCACCCTTACTCTGGCCTTGTGGCCTCAGGTACTCTGGTGTTGTGGCCTCCTGTACTCAGGCTCTGTGTGGTGGTCTCATACTCTGGCCTTGTGGACGCCCTTACTCTGGCCTTGGACTGTGGACGTGGACGCCCATAGTCCTCCTTGTATAGCCTAGTGGGATCTGGGCTGTAGCTAGAGTTCTTCTGCCTAATCCAAGCTGTGTGCCCATACGCCAGCATGCTGCCTTAAGAGCAACCCAGAGCCCAATCCCTACCTATTCCAAGTTCCTAACCCTAACCATAACCCTAATATCAGACTCTAACCGCTAGATTACCAGGGTTGCATCATTGGCTTGGCTTTACAGTGTGATGTGAAGCCAGGACCTTGGAGATGGGGGGCCATTGACAGGAGTAGACCCTCATCCAGATTTGGGGAGGAACGGAATATCTGTGTCTCCTGCTGCCTCTGAGAGGTGGAGGGGAGATGGGATCAAAAGCTTCAAAACAAAACAACAACAAAAGTATAACAGGCAGCCAGACCAAGTAGGGTGGCCGGCCGGTTCAGCGCTGAGCTGACCAAGAGAAAAAAAAGAATATTGCATTTCTGGCCAGTTTGTTTGCTTTATTGCATAGGATGCAGTCTTATGCTACGATATATTTATTAATATTATTCATCACCACCCAGTTTAAAGTGTTTTTCCGCCTGCTCTGGGTGGGAATGGGAAGTCAAATCGCGCTAATCGCGGTAGAAACGACAAACGAAATGACAAATTTTTGAAAAATTTCACGAAAAACGGAAACGACCCGAAACGGACCCGTCCCGGAAAATGACAACTCGGAAAAAAAAATTTCTGGTCGTGCCCATCGTGCTACTATCAGTGTGTGTGTGTGTGGGGGTGTCTCAGCATATTCTTTCAAAACTATGGGCATACAGTGATCTTGATTCTTGAAACAGGAAAAACCCATCTGCCTGTCAAAATACAAGCACAATTACCCAAAGTCATACACAGAGAACTGTATTTGCCATGGAGCATGGGCATTGCCTCAAGAATCTCTGTATAAGTCAAATAGTTAAAATTTGAAACTACTTCCATGAGAATATGGTTCCATTTCACCAAAATGATAAAGGACTTACAGTATAACAAATTTCAAATGAGAGCCATACATTAAACAAAAGCAGCAATGCATGGCTTGAGATACTATTAGAGGACAGCCCCTTCCCAGTTATCTCCTTAGTGATAATATTGATAAGCCACAATCAAACCATACATTTGGCTCTCTTCAGACTGAAATGGAAGGATTCATATGAGTAATCCAATACCGATTATTTATTTGCACTAGATATCATCTGAAAATCATTACAAAGCAAGATGTAAATGATATATGCCAGGCCTGTCACAACTCGAAGAAACAATTCATCATATAGCTGGATGATGTTAGCTAGCATCAGCATATATGCAGACATAACCATTCTGAAATATTATTTTTTCAGCAAGTAGCTAAATCTTATGGATTGCTCATATTTTTTGTCCATGTTATAAATTCAGGCCACCGCCATCATGAAAAATAAAATAAAGCCACACTATTATATTGAGATAAGCAAATTATTATGGATAAAACAGTTGATTCTAATAAGTCAGATAATATAGAAAACACACAGAGCACACACACAAGCAGGGTTCAGTTCTTTGCCAAGATCTTTAGTGGAAAGTCAGGCAGGTTCAAGTCCTTTGCTAACAATCAAGTGCCAGATAAATAACAGAATCCAATTCCCAGCAATTATCAGTCCAAGGCAAAACCAGAATATCTCACAGAAACCAGATGCCAAACCCAAGGGAACAGATCAAGCCGTTGTTCAGGAAGCCAGTCCGAAGTCAGGAAACAGAGCCAAGGTCACAGACAGGAACGTGGTTGCAACTTCAAATGACACGTTGCTCCTACAGAGAGCTCAAGGTGAGCTTGCCAGCTTTATCCCAAAACATGGAACACACCCTTACTTCTGGAAAGGCTTCTTTTAGGACTCAGGGCTTCCCAACCTGATTCCCCGTCTAGCATCAAAGACCCTTTCCCTAACTCTTCTGGTAGCACGTCTTTGCAAAATCCTGCTCATGGCCCTTCTAGGAGGTGAAGATATGTTTTCAGCTGAGTCATCAGACCCAGCTGCTTGCTGATTTGAGCTGCAAGGCTCCTCCAGCAGCTCTTCACCATTTAACCCCTCAGAGTCAGGTTCTGTGGAAGGCAGGGTCCTGGCACCTTATAGCTCCCATCAAAGAATTATGAAGATAACTTGGACAGCCAGAGTCACTTATGTGGCAGCATTACAGTGTATGAATAAAAAGCTAGAAGTTATCAATACTATAAAGGGAAGAAAATTGCAATATTTATTTATTTGGCTTATATACTGCATCATCTGGCATAAAAGCCATTGGTCACATAATGCCGAATAGCAAATACCATCTGCTGCAGGTTATCCTTCAAGGAAATATCAATGAGAAGCATGGCCCAGGGTATAGAAGAACATTCTCACTTAAGAATTTAAGCCAAAGGTTCTCAGCGGGCACAGCTTCTCTATTTAGAATAGATTTAGATAAAAAAACACATCATTTCAGATTTATTATTATTATTATTATTATTATTATTATTATTATTATTATTATTATTATTATTATTATTATTATTATTATTATTATTAACCACACAGCTACTCTGGCATAAACCAGTACAGGTGGTCCCAGTGGTAATTGGCACACTGGGTGCAGTGCCCAAAGAACTAAGCAAGTATTTAGAAGAAATTTATTATTATTATTATTATTATTATTATTATTATTATTATTATTATTATTATTATTATTATTATTATTATTATCATCATCATCATCATCATCATCATCATCATCATCATCATCATCATCATCATCACACAGCAGACAAGATAACTATGCTGGATTTTGTATTACAAATCACTAGGTGAACGCTTCCCAAGCATTTAGGACTATGTGATATATCAGTGAATTATGCGAGTAGATCCCAGTAAGGTGGCCTTCTGCAGCTGACTGATGGTGAATCTGTCAACTCCAATTTCTTCTAAATACTTGTTTAGTTCTTTAGGCATTGCACCCAGCATGCCAATTACCACTGGGACCACATGTACCAGTTTATGCAAGAGTTTCTGATCAATTTTCCGATCCTGACATTGGGCAATGTTTTTCAAGTTGTTTCTCAGTGACTCTGCTATCACCTGGTATAGCAACATCAATGATCCACACTTTTTCCTTCTCCACAATCAAAATATCCAGGGCATTATGTTCCAAAACCCCGTCTGTCTGTTTTCGGAAGTCCCAAACTAATTCTGAATGCTCATTTTCAATCACGTTTTCAGGCTTATGATCCCACCAGTTCTTTGCAACAGGCTGATTATAGTTCTGACACAAATTCCAGTGGATCATTTGAGCAAATACATTGACGCTGTTTGTAATCAGTCTGAGCAATTTTCTTGCAATAACTCAATATATGGTTGATAGTTTCATCCGCCTCTTTACAGAGTCTACATGTGGGGGACTCAGCTGATTTTTCTATTCTAGCATTAACTGCATTTGTTCTAATAGCTTGTTCTTGAGCTGCAAAAATCAGGGCTTCTGTCTCTTTTTTCAGTGTTCAATTGGTAAGCTATAACCAGGTATTTTCTTCATCTACTTTTCCTTTGATTTTTTTCAAGGAACTGCCCATGCAGTACTTTATTATGCCAGCTATCAGCTCATATTTGCACCATTGTTTTCCTGTATTGACCCTTTTTGGCTTTACTTTAAACACCTCCTTGTTCTTAACTCCAGCAATGCTGGTTCTGTACTATTTTTTACATAACCTGCCAATGCACGCTTCCTTCAACTGTCTGCCTCACTTGCAAAAGACCTCTGCTACTTAATTTTCTAGGTGAATACAGCCTGTCAACATCACTGTGTGGATGTAATGCATAGTGAATGGTCATAAGTTTTCTTATTTTCCTATCCAGACTATCTAGCTCCATCTTAGTCCAGTTTGTAATGCCAGAGGTATACCTGATGACCAGTATGGCCCAGCTGTTAATGGCCTTGAAGGTGTCACCACCATTCAGCTTACTTTTTAGTACTTTTCTCACCCTTTGGGTATGCAGCATTCTTTACTGACCACATTTTTCACACGCCCATACTTGATATTAGATATGGGCACAAAATGAACTTTGTTTGGTTATTCGTTATTCATTTCGTTGCATAACAAAATGAATAACAAACCCCAGAGTAGATTTAGAATGAAACAAAATGAACTGAAAAACATTGATTTGGTTCAGTTCAGTTTGATAATGGCGCCGCCAGAGATGTCTCCTACCTGGTGTTGGTCCTTCGGTCTTTCTGGCTGCAGGGAGCGGTGACCAGAAAAAAAAACCCGGCCGCACAGTTGGTGCTTTGAAAAATAAATTTTAAAAAATTAAAAAACCTAGGGGCCGTGTGGTGGCCCCAAGCCAGTGCCTCAAAAAGTCCCTGCTACAGGGGCCAGGATCGGCCCACTGCTGCTGCTGCTGCTGCCACCACCTGATAAGGATGATGTGTTGATTGTTGAAGAAGATGATGATGATATGGATGTGGATGATGAGGATGAGGATGCTGCCAGTCCAGTTTGTGAAGTAGTTGTTAACATCTGTTTTTTTTTAATTTTATTATTTGAATGTTTTTTCCCACCCGCATGCTGTCAAATGGATTAAATCACGCAAAGGGGGGAAATGAATAACGAATCAATGAACCAATGAAACAAATTTTTCAAAAATTGTTAAAAACGAAACTAACTGAACCAAAACCTACAACAAACCAAACCAAAATGAATCACCATTTTTTCAGTTTTTATCCATCTCTACTTGATATTATCTAATTGCAGTATGCCCAGATATTTATAGGCTTCAAACTGATGATACTTATATGGCTTCCCCATTTGGCATTTCAATTCTTTCACTCTCAGTGATTTTTCCTTTTCTCAGTGCCACTGTGGCACATTTGTTTAGTCCAAACTCAATACTAACATCAGTATTGAAAATTTGGGCTATATTAGTCAGTGAGTGTATTTTGGTTTCTGATTTTCCATATAACTTTAAGTCATCCATATTCAATAGATGAGAAATTTTCCCTGAATTTTTAGCACTTTGGTACCCTAAATTTGTCTTCTGCAAAATTATTGAGAGGGGAATCAGGGCAATAGTAAATAGCAGAGGTGACAAAGAGTCACCTTGAAAAATCCCTCGTTTAATGTTAAGCAATCTGTAGCTTTTGTCCCTGACAAGCAATTCTGTTTTTCAGTTCTTCATCACATTGTCAATGAGGGTTCCAATACTTTTACCTATCCCAATGACATCCAGGCATTTAATAATCCAACTACTGAATTGAAGGCTTTTTTTTTATAGTCAATCCAAGTCATATATAAATTAGTTTTCCAGGCTTTACAATTCCCTAGGATCATTTTATCAATGACCAACTTATCTTTTGTGCCTCTACTTCCATGTTTGTTCCCTTTCTGCTCTACTGGCATGATGTTATTTGCTTCCAAGCAATCCTGGACTGTATCAGCTATGATGCCTGTGAGCAGTTTATACGCAGTTGGTAAACAAGTTATTGGCCTGTAATTTTCAGGTATTGCTCTTTTTGTTGGATCCTTCTGGATCAAATAGGTTTTGCCAGTTGTTAACTACTCATTAATATAACCTGGCCTCAACATTTCATTAAATTGTTGGGCCATTTTTCCATGCAGACTAGTCAGGTGTTTCAGCCAAAACCCATGCAGTTGATCATTGCTAGGTGATGTACAATTTTTGACTCTTTGCACTCTTTTGGTGATCATATCAGCTGTTATTTCTAATTGGTCCATAGTGCACTTGGAGAATTTCTTCTCAAAATCCTGGAGCCATCCAGCATTTCTGTTATAGTCTTTCTCAGTCCACCATATGTCTTTCCAAAACTGAATCGTTGCCATTTTTTCAGGCTTTTCATCTTTTACACCTATCTTCTGATTCAAACTCTGATAGAAATTTCTTTGATCGAATGGCCACAACTGGTTGTCTTTATACTGAGTAAATCTAGCTTGATATCTTTCAAGTTTTCTAACTATTGCTGTTACTTGCTGCTTCACAATTTCCAACGCTTCCCCAATTTTCCTTGTACTTAGCCAGTATATTTTAGTCAAATATTTCTTGATCTTACCATTCTTTAATTGGCCCTCCTGCAGGTTTTTTAAGTTACTCCATCTGCTCAGCGTCTTTTGATCTTAAGCTCCAGCCTGATCTTCCACTGTGGTTTCTCAAGCCATTTTTTTGGCGGGGGGGCTTCAATTGTGGAATCCCTAGTTCTTCTGTTACTATTACTGCTGCACGATAAGCAAGCTGCTTTATCTGTTCGATGGACATTATCTGGACTGTTGCAAGTGCAGAGTTTATGTCGATTATCAATGATACCATTTTTTTTCTAGGCACAGTCTTCAAAATTGGAAGCCTTCCCCTCTCTTCATTTAATGCAGCATGTATCAGTGTTTTGACCATTTGAGCAACTACATTATGGTGCTGTTTGTATTATTATTATTATTATTATTATTATTATTATTATTATTATTATTATTATTATTATTAGTAGTAGTAGTAGTAGTAGTAGTAGTAGTAGTAGTAGTAGTAGTAGTAGTAGTAGATTAATGATGATGATGATGATGATGATGATCAAAGAAAAGAAACAAAGTAGAACCAGAAATATTTTGTTATAAGTTTTCTATCCACCTCATCTACCTATTACTTTTCTTTCTGCCATATCTTTTCTCTCTCTCTCTCTTCCCTTCACCTCACACTGTGCTTTTAAGCTCTTCAGATAGTTTACCTCTTGGCGGCAACACTACTTGCTAATGACAGAGGAGAAGAGTAAAGGAGGTGACTGAACAGACTTATTGACAGCCAAAAAGGCCTAAATTGATTATCCACAAAGAAATACAATAAGAGGAAGACACTTCACTAAAAGCATATCCTTCGAACAAGTTCTCTATTAATTAATTGTTAGACCCAGGAGATAATGCGGTGCCTAAACAAGAAAGCAAACCATTGAAAGGGAGAATGTATGTTGTCAGGGGAGAGGCAAGGGAGTAGTTTAGTCTCCTTTTAGTAACTCAGCCAAAGGGCTTCTGTCGCCAAGCAGGCTGTGGAAACAAAGCTAGAAGATTTTAGATACACATTAAATGCAGTCTGTCATCATGTCTGAATATAGGTAATGACACAGACACATTCACTTTAGAAACATTTGTCTTAAACAAGACCTTTCAGCACTAAGGTGTCTATTGCCCCGAAATCTGATGTAAACCATTTTTTTTCAATTAGTTGACCAAGAACTCATAGAATCATAAAATCATAGAATCATAGAGTTGGAAGAGACCTCAAGGGCCATCTAGTCCAACCCCCTGCCATGCAGGAATCCCATCACAATATTTCCGACAGATGTCCATCCAGCCTCTGCTTAAAAATCTCCACAGAAGGAGACTCCACCACTAGAGATGGGCACAAAACAGAAAAATGGTGTTTCAGTTTTTCGTTTTTCGTTGAGAGGTCTGTTTTGGTTCGTTTCCATTTGTCGTGAATTTTTTGAAAAACTTCATTACCAATTTTTTGTTTTTTCATTTGTAGTTTCTACCTGCTTTTTGCACAATTTTTAAAGCATTTCCGTGCGCAGGCATCCCCCAACGCCCCAGACCAGAGGGAAAACACTAAAAAAATGGATGCTGGCAGAGACACAGTATAGACTAGGTATGCAGGGAGGCTGGAAAGGCAGCGGCGGGCAATGCCCAGGGAGCAAGGCAGCCACAGAGTGACTGCACTGCGGGGCAAGGGAGGGTACTCACTGAGAGGTATGCAGCATGCACGCACACAGGGAGGCTGCAGGACTGAAGCTAGAGTCGCAGAGACAGCAATCCCACCCTAACTCCCACCAGAGACTGCAAGGAGGACAGGGGCTGCCAGAGCTTTTTATGCCCTCTGTGGCTGCCAGACCTGCCCGCCCAGTCTGCAACCTGGGCATCCTATTGGTTGAACATGATCCCATCACATGGCTTGCCTCCATTTTGTGGCTGGTGGCGACTTCCATTTTAAAGGGAAAAGAAAAATACATCACGATGGGAGAAGACAAAAACAAACATTTTAAGGACCCCAACCACCCCTGGCAGGTATTATCAGATAATATAAATAATTATTGCTGTGTTTTTACGGATGACCAGGGCATTTTTTAACATTTAAAACATCTCATTTCATTGTGCGTCACCATTAACGGAAACGAAATGTAATGACCTCAATTTTCGTGGTTCTGTTCATTTCATTTCATTTTCATCACAATTTTTGTTTGTCGTTTTGTTACATAATGGAAACGACAAACGGTAACGGAAACAAAAAAATGTTCTGTCCGTGCCCATCTCTATCCACCACACTTTGTGGCAGCATATTCCACTGCCGAACAGCTCTAACTGTCATGAAGTTCTTCCTAATGTTCAAATGGAATCTCTTTTCCTGTAGTTTGAAACCATTGCCCCGAGTCCTAGTCTCTGAAGCCATGGAAAACAAACCTGTTCCCTCTTCAATATGACATCCTTTCAAATATTTAAACATAGCTATCATATCCCCCCTCAGCCTTCTTTTAGAGAGGTTAAACATTCCCAGTTCCCTAAGGCGTTCCTCATAAGACATTTCCTCCAGACCCTCAACCATCCTGGTCGCCCTCCTCTGCACCCACTCGAGGCTGTCAACATCCTTTTTAAACTGAGGTGCACAGAACTGGACACAGTACTCCAGGTGGGGTCTGACCAGAGCAGAATAGAGTGGTACTATTACTTCCCTTGATCTAGACACTATGCTTCTGTTGATGCAACCAAGAATCGCATTGGCTTTCCTGGCCGCCGCATCATACTGCTGACTCATGTTCAACTTGTGGTCCACCAAGACTCCCAGATCCCTTTCACAGGTACTATTCTCCAGCCCAGGTCAGTGCATAATAAGATCCCTCTCATCCATGATTTGATTGTGGATGAGCGAGCCGACCTGGCATTCCTCACGGAGACCTGGGTAGGTGAGGGGGCGGGGCTTCCCTCACTCTGCTTCGCCCCCAGGGTTACTGCATGCAGCAGCTTGGCAGGCCGGGTGGGCAGGGGGCGGGGTGGCCATTGTGTACAGGGACTCCTTTCATGTCAGCAGGTCCGCGACGTTGGTGAGTCCAGGTTTAGAATGTCTCCACCTTGTGGTGGGCCAGAGGGACAGGTTTGGGATAGTGCTTGTGTACCGTGCTCCCCGCGACCCTGCACTCTCCCTCCCAGAGCTCTCTGAATTCATCTCGGCGGCACTTTTGAGGTCCCCCCGCCTATTGGTGGTGGGGGATTTCAATGTGCATGCCGAGGTCGGGCTGTCGGGAGCAGCTCTGGAGTTCATGGAGTCCATGGCCTCCATGAACCTGTCCCAATTAGTCACCGGTCCCACTTACAAAGGTGGACACACCTTGAACCTGGTTTTTGCCTCCACATCGCGGGGTTTTGATCTGGGGGGTCGGGAGGCTGCTAGCCCATCCTGTGTCATGGTCAGATCATCATCTGCTGACCTTCTCCCTTACGGTTGCCACCCCGCCCCACGGGAGCTGGGCCCTTCCATCTGGGCCCGCCCCGGGGGCTCCTGGACCCAGTGCGGTTCTCGGAGACCCTTGGGAGTGTTCCAGACGGTTTGGATGACGATCCGGTTGACACCCTAGTCAAGTAGTGGTTTGAGGAGGTGGCCGGGGTAGCTGACTGGATCACCCCCAAGTGCCTGATCCGATGCCGAGCCCGTTCGTCTCCTTGCTTTACTGAGGAACTGCGGGCGATGAAGCAAGAGCGGAGAAGGCTAGAGAGCAGATGGAGGAAGGCTCGGACAGCTTTGAACTGGGCTGCAGTTAAGGCGTCGACCGGTCGCTACTCTCGAGCCATAAGGGCGGCTAGGAGATCTTTTGTCGCCCTGAGAATTGGTGAGGCCTCGAATCGCCAGGCGGAATTGTTCCGGGTGGTCTGAGACCTCACCAATCCCAGTCCGCCTGGGCCTCCTCCTAGTGATTTCACTAGTGAGTCTTTTGCAGCCTTTTTAAAATCTAAGATAGAGGCCATCCGTTCCGAGCTGGATGCCGGTTGCACTGATCCAGTTCCCGCCTTGGCTGGTGTCGGGCCGCCTCGGTCACCCCAGTTCGTTGAGTTTGGGCCTGTTACACCTGTGGATGCCTCCAGGGCCCTGGGACATTGCAGGCCTGTGGCCTCTCCGTTTGACCCTTGCCCATCCTGGCTGATTAAGATTGCAGGAGGGAGCATGCCGAAATGGGCTTCACTAATTGCCTCAGCCTCCTTCAGAGACTGGAATTTTTCCAGTCTTCTGAAGGAGACAGTGGTGAAGCCCATTATTAAAAGACCCAGCTTGGCTATGGACGATATGTCCAACTATCGTCCCATAGCCAATGTTCCCTTTTTGGGCAAGGTGATTGAGCGAGTCGCCACCCTGCGTCTCCAGTCGTTCCTGGAGGAGAACCATGTCCTGGATCCCTTCCAATCCAGGTTTAGGCCGCGTCATGGGACTGAGACGGCTCTGGTTGCTCTGCACGATGATCTGTTGAGGAGGGCTGACAGGGGTTGCTCTACCCTGCTGGTCCTTCTCAACCTGTCAGCGGCTTTTGATACCGTCGACCACGGTATCCTGCTGGGGCAGCTTTCTGAGGTGGGGATTGGGGGTCTGGCTTTGTGCTGGCTCCGTTCCTTCCTTGAGGGCCGCACCCAGTGAGTGAGCTTGGGGGGTGAGTTGTCGGCTCCCTGGACACTCTCTTGTGGGGTGCCTCAGGGGTCGTCCCTCTCCCCAATGCTCTTCAACATCTATGTGAAGTCACTGGCAGAGATCATCCGGAGTTTTGGAGTCTGCTGTCATCAGTACACTGATGACACACAGCTCTATCTCTCCTTTTCCACCGGTGCAATGGAGGCTGTCCAGACTCTTGATCGTTGCCTGGCCGCAGCTCTGGACTGGACCAGGACCCACAGACTCAGGCTCAACCCTGGAAAGACCGAGGTTTTGTTCTTTGGGGGCGGCTCAGAGGGGTACTGTGGCCCTCTTCCCAGTCTGGGCGGGTCCGACCTCCAGCTGGCGCAAAGAGTGAGGAATCTGGGTGTCGTCCTGCATCTGGACCTGACCCTGGAATCCCAGGTGTCAGCCGTGACCAGGTTGGCCTTTTATCATCTTAGGCTCATCGCCCAGATTCGCCCACACCTTGATGAGAGCTCCCTGAGGACAGTGGTACAGGCGCAGGTCATGTCGAGGCTGGATTATTGCAATGCTCTCTACATGGGGCTCCCCTTGAACCTTGTTCAGTGACTGCAGCAGGTCCAGAATGTGGTGGCCAGGCTGGTGGTTGGTGTGCGTCGTTATGACTGCGCCACCCCCATCCTGGCCCACCTACACTGGTTGCCCGTTGCCTCCCGAATAAGGTTCAAGGTGCTGGTTTTGGTTTACAAAACCCTCCATGGCTTGGCCCCTGCTTATCTGGCAGAGCGTCTCCCCCGACAATTAGATCCGGCCCGACCCACCCGATCTTCCTTGGCCCTCTCGCTCCGGACCGTCACCCCGAGGGAGGCCCGTAAATCGAGTACACGTGGATGGGCCTTCTCGGTGGCGGGACCAACCATCTGGAATAAGCTGCCGAGCGAGCTACGGCAGGCCCCATCGCTGGCGTCGTTTAAGAAAAATCTAAAGACCTTACTCTTCCGGGACGCCTTCGGCGCTGATTAGGGATACAGCTCTTTCCCCCCCTTCCCTTCCCTCCCCTTGCCTGGCCTGCTTGATCGCCCGCCATTCTGTGTTTGCTTTTTGGATGTTTTAGCTGTTATATCTTACTTCTGTGTAAACCGCCCTGAGTCCCCTTGAGGGAAATAGGTGCGGTATATAAATGTGAAAATAAATAAATAAATAAATAAGTATCCCCCATCCTATATCTGTGCAATTCATTCTTTTTACCTAGATGTAGCACCCTACATTTCCCTCTGTTGAAATCCATTCCGTTAACTTTGGCCCAGCACTCTAGTCTGTCAAGGTCCTTTTGGATTTTCATCCTATCCTCTAGGGAATTAGCAACCCCTCCCAATTTTGTATCATCTGCAAATTTAATTAACATACTCTCCATTCCTTCCTCTAAGTCATTAATAAAGATATTGAATAGCACTGGACCCAGAACAGAACCCTGGGGCACCCCACTGGTCTTGTCTCTCCAAGCTGAAGAGAGGCCATTTATGATCACCCTTTGGGTGTGATCAGTCAACCAATTACAAATCCACCTAACAGTAGCACTATCTATCCCATTTTCTACTAACTTCTTAGCAAGAATACCATGGGGAACCTTATCAAAAGCCTTACTAAGGTCCAGATAAGCAATATCCACAGCATTCCCCTCATCCACCAGGCTTGTAATTCTATCAAAGAAAGAGATCAAATTAGTCTGTTATGAATTGTTTTTAAGAAACCCGTGTTGACTTCTTGTAATGACAGCATTGTTTGTTAAATAATTGCATACTGACTGTTTAATAATCTGCTCTAGGATCTTTCCAGGAATTGAAGTCAAGCTGACTGGGCAGTAATTATTTGGGTCCTCTTTTTTCCCCTTTTTGAAGATGGGGACAACATTAGCCCCCCTCCAATCGATGGGGACTTCTCCTGTTCTCCAGGACTTCTCAAAGATTATCGCCAATGGTTCTGAAATTACTTCTGCCAGTTCTTTTAATATCCTTGGGTGTAATTCATCTGGCCCAGGAGACTTAAATTCATTTAATGTTTCCAGGTGTTCCTGTACTAGCTCTCTACCTATTCTATGTTGCAATTCCCATCTTACCACCACTCTCCTGCCAGGGGAAAAAATTAAAGTTACTTCTAACTTTATTGAAGACATAACCACATATATGATCAGTTCTTTCAATAAGCTCATGGGCAATTCAACATTTAAGAGATGCAAGAAAACAAACACACAAACAAATGCTGTACATTACCTAATGTGTTAAAAGGTGTTCTGCATGAAATCTGTCAAATTCCAGGTTCTGAGATTTCCTCATCTATTACCCATAGGTTTATAAATGCCTATGAATTTCAATACTAGGAACCAATGCATGTGTTCACAGACATCAAAGTTAAGAAAAATGTTGTTGTATTGCATTGTCCTAGCATAACCCAGAGTGGGTGGTGGAAGATTTATATTTTCTATTCCCCTCCATTTAGGTTCTGGGGTGCCCTGGGGCTCCATTTTAAGAGAGTGATATAAAAAGGCCTTTGGGAGCCTCGGGATATGGGCAGCAGGAAGGATTTAATAGTAAAAAACATTGCTCCTGGATTTTCTCTGCTGGGATTGAAACCGAGGAAATCCAGTGGTGATTTTATTTTATTTTATTTTATTTTGCTATAAAGGCCTCCTCCATCCATCCAGAGGTTCCAAAAGGCTTCTCTGGGGTAAAAGGGAGCCCCAGGGGGTCCTTGGGACATAAAAGAAGGCAAATAGGAAGCATTCAATTACTTTAAATTAAATACTTCTGGCATTTGATCTGGATCATGCCACACAAAATGACATCAAAAAGATTTCTCCCATTATTTTGTAGCAGGGCACCCAGTGCATGCACGTCCTACTCACAGCCATTGTGCTTTAGTTGCACCATGAAAAAAAAAGTTCTTATGAACAAGACAAAATGACCTTACTGATAGGATCCATTGAGAGTTGCAAGACTATGATGATTCAAGCAGATAGCATTTTCTGATGACCTTCAGAAATCTTGTAACTACTTTGAGCCAGAGCAACCATTCCAGGCTTCCGCTGCTTCCAGAAGAGTGCTAAGTATAATAATGTGCCATAGAGATGGGCACAAAATTTAAAACAAAATGCTTTTTCATAATTTTTTGTTACATAACATTCTTCTCCCTCTCACAAAATACCAGAACTAGGGGACATACACTCAAACTGAGGGCTGGGAGAGTACGAACAGACAAAAGGAAATATTTTTTTCACCCAGCGCGTTGTTAGTCTGTGGAACTCCCTGCCACAGGAGGTGGTGATGGCATCTGGCCTGGATTAAAATTGGGATTAAAATTGGGGTACTTCAAGGACCAGATGCAGGGCTGTGGTATCAGGAAACAGATATCTAGTGATGTGTTCTCAGACGCATCTGGTGGGGCCACTGTGAGATACAGGAAGCTGGACTGGATGGGTCTTTGGTCTGATCCAGCATGGCTTTTCTTATGTTCTTATGTTCTTATGTTACTTTGTTACATACGAAAATGGTAGGAAATGTTTATTTTATTTTATTTTACTATAAAATGCCTCCTCCATCCATCCAGAGGTTCCATAACAAAATGGTAGGACATATTTTGTTATGAAATGAAACACCATTGTTCCCTCTAGGAATGAAACAATTCATCCTAGAGGAACCAAAATGCCAGGGGAGATTCTTTTGACTCTTCCCTATAAGCCTCCCAAATTTGAAGACGTTTGGGGTTCAGGGGGCTCGGTTATTAATCTCCAAATGGGGTTCCCCTAAGAAAAATCATTGTAGTTGAATCGGGAAGCTGCAATAGCACCCCCCCCACGGGCAAGTGATTAGCCACTTCCAGACCCAGTTAGAATGATTTTTTTTCCTAGGGGGACACCCTTTGGAGTTTAATGACTTAGCCCCCAACCCCCAAACCTCTCCAAATTTTGCAGGCTTACAAAGAAGAGTCCAAAGAAGCTCCCCTGCCATTTTTTTGTATCTCTAGGACCCAGGGGAGCATAGTGTTTCATTTCATATTGTTTTGTTTCATTACAAAACTATTTTAAAAATTCATTACTAACAAAATGAAATGAAACTACTAAAGAAACAAAATGAAATACTATATTTCCATTTCTTGCCCATGTCTTTTTTTACACTTTTATTTCCTACACTAAATTACATAGCACAAATATATTGCTTGCCTCCTATCGTGCTGCCTCTTCAATCACAGTTTTTCCCAACATTTGAGCCCAATATAATTCATATCTCCCTTCTCAGCTTAAATGAGCACACTTTCAAACTTAATTTCATTATTATCTCATCCCTGTTCTATCTTTTCTTACATCTATTTTTAATACAAAGAATATTGCCTATCTAATCTCAACAATCTATCCAAACTCACTGTTTATCTCTGCAATACTAACCAGTTTAGGATAGATTTGGCTAACTATATATACTTTATATATCATCCACAGTATACTTAGCCATTCTTCAAAAGAATGCTTAATTTCAGCAATCGTCACTAATTCAAGTTAATTCTTTATGGGCTTTTATAAGAGAGCTACCTCCTGATCTATATGTTTCACTTTATACATAGAAGTTCTTTTTATATATCTAACTGCCTCTATTCATTTAAAAATCTAACAGATTAACATTTATTTATATATCAGGTTTTTCTTCACATTGTCATTTTCTGTTTCCCATATCATGTCAATTAACTTGTGGCCTTAGACAATCAGAATACAGTTTCATGCCCATCCCTAATGTGCTATTATCTGAGCTCTATTACTCAGAATGGGTTGACCATCCTCACTTCTGGGAGGACTTTGACAGTTACTTTACGTCCACTCTCATCCCGGGAGGAAATTTGTTGTGTGTTGATGTTGGTTGCAGTCACGTGGTCCTCTTGCGGTTCTGTCCCTGTTCCCATGTATGCACGGGTATGATTGATGTTACCGGCATGACTGTTTCCGCACGTCCTTGTTCCGTGATGAGATGTGAAATTCCATGCCTTTGTTCTCCGGGTTTTTTCAACCCGACCTTCCGTTTTTCTATGTTTTGATTCTCTGAAGCCTTGCCTTCAATGCGTTACACAGCTAAGTTTGAGGCATTTATCTTTTAATTTCTCTGCACTGCATTGCTGACTCCATAGGGAATGTACTGGCGAACGGCACTTTGCAACCCTGCCACTAGATGGAGAATGGCACATTGCGGGAGGAGACTGACCTCATGGGCTCTCATATTGGAACGAGAAGCAAGATGAGGAGATTCCTGAGGCCAGGGAGGAGAATATCTCATCCCACTTAGAACGCAATTCAGGGGGCGTGGTTGGGAAGAACTCCCTTCATCCCAAAATGGACATGCAGTTAGATTTCTTTGTACCGGTCCCCAGCGGGACCGTGAACAGCGATGAGATGGATGTGAATTATCAGAGACTTTGGAACTTGCCCAAGGCTCTCAGGACATATAGCTGTGGATTGAACTTCCAACATCTGGCTCCACTGCCAGTTACCCAACTCACTGAATGAACAGTATAATCATCTGCAGAAATGACAAACATTACTGTTTTATTGTCAGCCCCACAATACCCAACCAGTGTGTTCTTCCCAGAAAATTAATTCCCTTCATCTCTGATAGTCTGACCTAGAGCCTAGCACAGCACAACTTCTCAGCCAGTTTCTGTCTTTTTTTTGTTGTTGTTACCTGCCCTGTCAAGTGGCTACTGCAAAATGTGAGGATTCTTTGTGTCAAAGGAGCCAGTCTTTCAACAGAGCATGGCACAGAGCTTGCTCCTTTGGGAACCCTTGTTTCAGGCCTCTGGCTCAATGAGTTCAAGAGAGGTTGATGTGCTCTGACATACTTGCACCTCTATTCTTCTATGAATCCTGTGGGTTACTGTTTATGGTTCATGTTGCTGGCTCTCCAGTTCAGGGGTCCTCCTTTTCCATGTAAAATTCCATGCTGAGGGCTAACATTTCAGTTACAACAGTGTGGGACCAAGAAATGTGGATATGAATATTACTGGCATGGCTAAAAATATAGGCATACCAGATCAGTAACAATGTTTCACTCAAATTTTTGTTTTCATTTCTTCCTAACAAGATTGACAAATGGGGAAGATAAATAAGAGGTGCATGAGTGTGTGAGAGAGAAGGGGAGGGGAAAAGCGAGTGTGTGTGAGAGAGAATATGTGAACATGTGTGTCCTTTTATATCATTAAATTTCAGGCACCCTTTGATGGAATTTGTGATAATAGCTCAGAAAGAATCAGTCAGTAGCTAAGCCCAGCATTCTTAAATTATGCAGCCAGTCTTTGTCAGTGAGGGCTACAGTGGCACCTTCTGGCACACGGAAGAAATCATTGCCTTTCCCACTGTAAACATGATGAACTGAGTGAATCATTTGAGAGGCATTGTAAGTGGAACAAAATGAAACCAACCGTGGAAAAACAGGTGTCTTTTTTATGAAGATGCACTGAAGTATGTTAAGAAATGAACAAGAAATAGTGCCTCTCCTCCGCTGTTTACTATGGAGCAAACCAAGTCAACATCCACCTTTCATTCAAAGTTTATTATGATTTTTTTTTTTTGGGGGCTTCACAAGATTAGCCCTTAAAGCAGTTTTATGTCAGTGATATTGAATGCCTTGCCACTGAAACTGGGAAGAATCATAGCATTGTAGAGATGGAAGGGACATGTCTGTGAAAATTCTCAGTCATCCAGGTGAGTTTATCTGGAAGTTGAGACATGGCTACTGGACTTCTTTTTTGAGAGATAGAAACGTTTTCGCTGCTCATCCAAACAGCTTCATCGGTCTGAATACAGCTAGTGCGAGTCCTCCATCTTATAGTCAGTCAGCTTTGACCTCTTGTTACCCTGGTCTGAATTAGACTCATAAGAGGCTCGTTAGGGAGCCAATAGTATCCATAGCCTTAAGGTGAACACTGACCTAAGGTGCTGAAACCTATCAACAGAGGTGGCGGCCTCGGGCATATTCTATCTGCTACTTATCAAGGTATGCTTTCTAAAGTACCCAGACAAATCAAAAAGCCTTCACCACCAAGGTCATAGCTAACGACCCATTCTTGATAGGTTTCAGCACCTTAGGCCATTGTTCACCTTAAGGCTATGGATGCTATTGTCTCCCTAACGAGCCTGTTCAGGCCATTGTTCATCTTATGAGCCTACTTCAGACCAGGGTGACAAGAGGGCAAAGCTAACTCACTATAAGATGGAGGACTCACACTAGCTGTATTCAGACTGATGAAGCTGTTTGAATGAGCAGCGAAACATTTCTATCTCTCAAAAAAGAAGTCCAGTAGCCATGACTCAACTTCCAGATGGAAGGGACCTGAAGTCCAAACACCCAGCAAGGCAGAAAAATCCACCGTTGAAAACATCCCTGATACAAACTCTATTGCGTTATACAAAATCCATGTGACAACTAGCAAAATTTTTTGACACTGTGCATTTGATGGCTTTTATTTGAGGACCAATATCAATTTTTTCAAGGTTTCATCACTCTGTTCTAAATTTTGACTAGCCCTTCATAAGTCTTTTAACAATTGATCAGTCACCATCTTGAAGGACCTGTGGTCCCAACGCTGACTGGTAGCCAGTTTTATTTATAGTAAATATCAAGATGTTTGGTATATGTATATATGCTTATGCCTTTTGGATATTGTGTGCAATTGCCCTCATAAAGTTTCCTCCTCCTATTGATTGGTGATATTTCAATTCATTCATTAATGAAAAATTTTTCTCCCACTCTTCCCCCCCGCAGCTCTTTTCAGAGGGCCTCTCAAAAATCTGTGTCCTCAGAAAGAGGTGATTAAAAAAGAAATAGTAGATAGACTCCATATTTTGATATACTGCATCAGTTTGTCTTTATATTTTCAGCAGAAGGTGAACAAAAGGATATAGAATAGAAAGCAATTGTGCAGTTTGTTATGAGTGTCCCTTGTGTAATCAATTGCACAATGTGCCAGCAGAAGTTATTTGTATAACTACCATGGGTACAAGACTGAAGTGTATCCACATAGTTATTCAAATGGATTTTGCCCCGTTTCTTCAGATATCAAGTACTTAGGGCCTTTTTTCATGTCAACAAAAATGTCTGAGACAAATGGTGTCTTTAAAATATATTGATTGTTGCGATATGAGTGCCTTTTTTTTTTACTCAACCATTTGAGAGAAAATGCCTCATGCCATTTGATTTTTGTGAGCATGGAGGTGGCAAAGTGGATTGGACCCATTTTGGTTAAACTAAAACCCTTTCCATTGAAAGGAGGTTAAATTTCATTGGAATCAGGAAATAACCTACAACACATGAGACATACCTTTAAACATATGCTTTGTCAGATTTAATTTTAGCTGTCTTTCACCTTGTCTTTCACATAAGATTTTGTATGCTTCAGAATACATTGAGATTGTCATTCAAGTCAGAAAATAATTTACAATTCCAACAACTGAACTTTTCTTTTAATGAGAGAATACAGGAAATAGATCATCTCAGCTATACCTGCCTGCTTGCCTCTATGGCTCTAGAAGCAAAATGCTGCAATAAAATAAGCATGACAGAACAAAAGTGAAGCAATACAAGTCCCATTGATTTCCACGCAACTGTCAGGTACATTCTGAGTCATTCCCACTGATGTGTCTGAGCTTCACAGGTCTTAGCTGCAGACAGACTATGATTATTGGCTGGCAGAGACATTATGACATCTTCCATTATTAGAAACCACATCTGCCTTCTGATTTTAGACCCTGCTCTTCAGCTCCCTGTTGCCCAAATGATGACAAAAAATCCTCCACTCAATGCCCAGCCCTACTATTTTGACAGAGTGATGTTACTGCCTCAGGTGCCAGAAACTGGAGGGTGGCAGCAGCTCCTCTTCCTGCTATTCCTAGGAGCTAGCCCATCCTGTACCTCCCAAACTACCTTTCTTGTTTCAGGTGTGGTGGAAAATTCTACCTTTACCAGTGTTGAAGGTGATTTCAATTGCCAGTCCAATTGGTTTCTGTAAATTAAATAGTGAGAGCAACAATTGGGCAGCAAAACATCTTGAGACAATACTCTAAAAGGATCTGGCTTCCTTTTTTTCCACAGAAAGAACAAAAATGAACCATACTTATTTACTGTTAGAGTGTATGTGAAGGCAACCAGTATCAGCATTCTTTTCAAATAAGAGGTTCACTGCCTGCAATACTCTATAGCAGTGGTTCTCAACCTGTGGTTCCCCAAATGTTCCTGGACTGCAACTCCCAGAAATCCCTTCCAGTACAGCGAGTGGTGGAGGCTTCTGGGAGTTGCAGTCCAGGAACATCTGGGGACCTACAGGTTGAGAACCACTGCTCTATAGCATGCAGTTTGATCCAAGAGTGCTACCTGCATGCCAAGTTTATTTCAGTTCATGGCTCAACTTTCCTCCTCATTTTGTCACCTCTGTCAAAAATGAAATGTTTCCATCTATTCCAACCCTCAGAACAGAGTGGTACAAGCATCCAGACAAAATAAAATAAAGGCAAAAAAAAACATGTGGGAGAAACCCTGCACTTGGGAGACACATGGACACTTCACTCACAGTGGGCAAAACATCCTGGAATCACAGCACATGAGTTTCTGGAAGGTGTATGGAGGCAGCTGAATGAGACAGGCTCCCCCCTTTATCCTGGGAAAGGACACAGAGAGAGTGATCTGCAGTAGCAAATGAAACACCCTTTATGTATTGATGGTATATGCCAGGGCTGTTCAAAGTGCCTGAGGGCTACTACACTAAAACCTCTACTTATGAATTTTATCTGTTCTAAGCACATGCTCATAAGTAAAAACTTTTGTAAGTAGAGCAGCGGTTTCCCATAGGAATGCATTGAAAACCAATTAATCTCTCTGGAGGGAACAGATTTCAATGCACCATGGCCCTTGAACTGCCCCGCTCGGCTGAGACAGTGGGCTGGCAGACCCAGAACTTTGCTGGGGGCAGTGGTGGACCTTGGGATGGGGGAGGGAGGGGTGAAGAACTTGTCCCCTTACTTTTTTTATTGATGGCTGGCGGGCTACTTTTGAAACCTTCGCGGGCTACTAGTAACCTGCAGTCTACCTGTTGGGTAGGCCTGGTATATGCAACCACTAAAAACTTAATACAACCTACAATGTGATGGAAATCAGCTAATGTTTAACTATTATGTTTAACCTTTTAAATCTCAAGCCTTCGAGAAGGTTTCATGGCTGATCAATACTGCTGTCTAGTTTTGGGATTTTCCACTAAACAGTTTTTCAGGAACTGTTTTTCCTTAATGGACCACCTCCTTATGATGTTAATGGTCTGGTTATTTTTCTCAGTATGAGCTTTTGATCTGTCTATTGGATGTGAAAAGAACATCTGGTATCATCTTTAGGAGATGGGGTTTCTAAAAATAAATATGAAGTCCTTTTTAATAGATCCTGGCAAAGTAGTTTATGAAGGAAAACCTATGGAGTGCATTAGGCTTTGGAACAACATTATAACAAATGTAGTGTTTATCTCTTCTCTTTTGTTGTTTTAAAATACACATTTTATTTCATTACAGTATTCTTTTACTGTTTCTAGAAAGTTAAGCTTTCACATATGCTACTTAATTTTTTAAATTGGTCTGTAATATGAGCATAAATTGAATAGATAGTATTCTCATTGAATTATAAATCCATGGCACCCACTATTTTTCCAGCATTTGCAATGAATTATTTTTTTAAAAGAATAAAATAAGAGTCAGAGTTTTTCCATGAAACATTTTACTTTTTAATCATATATGTTCCTTTCACTTAGAACCAACATGGATAATTCCCTTGTATATTTTTCACTGTAAGAGTGCATTAAACATCATATAATTATGATTAATTACTTTAATTAAACTATGATTTAATTATAACTTATGCCAGGATTTACTTCTCTGCAAGATTATGCTTGCAAAACATACCATAACAAAGGTGGCAGCACTATTTAATTTGGAAATATAAATAAATAAATAAATAAATAAATAAATAAATAAATAAATAAATAAATAAATAAATATTAGCACTCAGTAGGCTAAATCTAGATAGTGATCAATGGGACTTAAATGCCGATTTAACAAGCCCCATTCCTTTCATGGGCTCGCTTTCGGTGGGACTAGAGAAGGGGATGAATCATTGGTTCAGTACTTCATGCCAGTTGCCTGTGAAAATTCTCAGTCATCCAGGTGAGTTTATCTGGAAGTTGAGTCATGGCAACTGGACTTCTTTTCTTGAGAGATTGAAACGTTTTGCTGCTCATCCAAACAGCTTTGTCAGTCTGAGGAAAGCTAGTTGCAAGTCCTCCATTTTATAGTTCCCTTTGACCTCATGCCACCCTGGTCCTTCATGCCAGTTCTTTCTTTTGATGAACAGAAGTTTGGCCATTCCCAGCCTTGCCTCCTCCAGATGGCACCCTTTCAGAGGCAGCACCCTGCCTTCCCTGCCTCATTTCATCTGGATGCTGCCTCTAAATGAGTGTATGCTGGAGGAAGCAAGACTGGAAAGGACCAAAACCGGGCTCAAATGTCAAACCAAAGTGACAGTTTGTGTCCTCCTCTAGTTTGGACTAATAGTTGCATTTAACTCAATGTAGACATCTGATCCACTTGAAACATTATTTTGAAACAAGGTGGCAACCAATGTTGATTCATAAGGGACCTATCTCACACAGAGCCATCTTTGTGGAAAGCTCCATCTCCCACAGAACCATCTTCTTGGAAAGCTCCATCTTTTTTTGTTGTTAAAACACTCATTTGAGCTCTTATATTTAGAGTCTAACACTATTGGGGTTTTGCTGGCTTATGTTTTGCTCTGATTAGCTGGTTTGCTTTCTGCAATGAAATATTTTCTGTATGTGTTCCAGCTTTCAACTTTTGTAGGTTGCCAGGGGAATCAATAAGGAAGGAACACGGGTTTGCTTTTGTGTAGGAATGCAATGTGTGGACTGGGATAATACATAGATGCTTGCAAAAAACAGACAAAAATAAATATAAAATAGGAAATGCAAACAAGAGTTTGCTACATCCCGCCAACAATCTTTCTTTGTTCATCTGTGATAGTGTCTTCTACTGGCATTTGACTGATGTGGGGAACTTTTTTTAAAAAAAAGTGCCAAAGTATGGATGGCTGTATTATTTAACCAATTGTGAAAGAGCACTGCCAGATCCATCTGACATTGTCCCTTTCCTCTCCCATGAGAGAGGGATTTGACTCTGTCTACAAGACCCTACCCTCTCTCAGAGTTATATACCTAATGGACTTGAGGAGGAATGGGGACGGTGGAACCAGAAATATGTGGGGAAACAGATAAAAGGAAGTTATTGGGTGGGAAGAAGGGAAGAACCAATTGTATATGGCAGGAAAGGAGGAGAGGAGGTAGATGGGAAGGAAATCAAAGAGAAAGAGGAGGGGCTAAAGAAGGAGGATCTGTCAATGGGATGGGGGTGGCTTGATCCAGTGGACCCATGGACCCATCTTATGGTCCCAATCATACTGCAAATTGAAGAGATCAAGAGGAGACAGAGAGATAAACCCCATCCTAAACCCTCTTATTGAGGTGAACGGAAGAAAATGAAACAAAGAAGAAGAGGAAAGGAGGTAATAACAGCCCAGTTAGTGAACCTGAGTGTTTGGATTGAATAGTTTTATTGTAACCCAAGAAGGGTGGTCCACTAAGAACGGAGAACATCCCGATGAAGGGAAGTGGGTGAGACACCACAGATGTCAGACTGTGTGTGCTGGTGGATGCAACCCCCTCTGCAGACTCACTCACAAGAAGAGGTTTGGTTACCCCACTCAGTATTAGAGGGTCAGGGTCCTCAACTCCCACCAGAAGCCTGGCTGAGTTTCCCTGTTGGGAGATTTGAATCCATGCAAAGTTGTGGTTGAGAAAGTAGACACTGTGGTTAAGAAAATGTATTAGCACACACTGTGCCTGTCCTGTCTATCAAGAAAGAAATGGGAAATGTTTGGCAAGGTAAAGAAGAACCCACTCACACTGGCACCCAATTTGTGGCAAGTTTGCTGAAGGAATTGTGTTCATCAGCACACCCAGGCTTTCATACTTCTGTTGTGGAACTAAAGGAAATTAGCCACATTACTAATTTAAAAATCCCAACAGTATGTACTACAATCATGCTAGCAATCCAAACAAAAACTGACTCATATTTTCCTCTGCCCCTGTTTTACATAATTTAAGGGTTGTGTAATTTCAGTTAAGTAAAATAAAAAACAAAAACAAATTGAAAGCACATTTTTATACATACATTTCAAAGCTGCAAGACTGGAAAGTGATGGAAATGATGTGGATTCCTACCATTAGCCTGTACTGTACCCAATCAATGCTGCAGTCACCCTAGTGAACTGGTAAAAGACTGGCTTATTTTCTTCTTTCGTCTCTGCTCCTGACCCTTGGGAGGAAATTGCTTCCCTGACTAGAATACAGTGAATTTTGCTTGCAGAGTGTCATCACAGCTCAAGGAACGTATGCATGTAGAAACTGAAGAGAGCCAGGCTGATGAGAAATGGGAGAAAAAGCATCAGTCCTGGCTAATAGCCAGATGTTGAAAGCTTCAATACTCTATTGCAGCTCAAAGGTTTTACATACTCTTTTTCTTTTCTTTTGTCCATTAACTGAATCACTGGCTTTTAATATCACATAGCAATCTATTTGCAGTCTAAACTGACTTCTTCTGCAAAGTGATAAGAGCAGTGGCTGGCAAGATGGAATCTACTGAACAGTTATGTCAAACTGCCAAAGACATACATGTCCTAAAATACAGCTCAGATTGCCTCCACCCCAGAAGCTACAACATTCATTCTTGTTTCATTCAGAGACCAATTCTTATCTTCATATTTTAGCCTCTTAATGTCACATATCAATTCACCCTGTCTCAAATGTGACCTGCTTTTGAGGCACCCTTGACGTCTCAGAGATTAAGAGTATGTCTGGGATTTACACATGGATATAAAATTCCACAGGGAGGCTCCAGCAGTATGTCGACAGAGAACTCCCAGAAGTGCAAGCTGGATTTCGAAGTGGCAAAGGAACTAGAGATCAAATTACCAACATGTGCTGGATTATGAAGAAAGCCAGAGTTCCAGAAAAACATCTACTTCTGCTTCATTTACTATGCCAAAGCCTTTGACTGTGTGGACCACAACAAACTATGGCAACTTCTTTAAGGAATGGGAGTGCCTGACCACCTTATCTGTCTCCTTAGAAATCCATATGTGGGACTAGCAGCAACTGTCAGGACAGGATATGGAACAACTGACTGGTTTAAAATTGGGAAAGGAGTACAACAAAGCTGTATACTGTCACCTTGCCTATTTAATTTATATGCAGAGTACATCATGCGAAAGGCAGGTCTGGATGAATCACAAACCGAAATTAAGATTGCCGGAAGAAATAGCAACAACCTCAGATATACAGATTATTATATTTGATAGCAGAAAGTGAGGAGGAATTAAAGAACCTCTTAATGAGGGTGAAAGAGATGAGAGAAAAAATGGGCTGAAGCTGAACATCAAAAAAACTAAGATCATGGCCACTGGTCCCATCACCTCCTGGCAAATAGAAGGGGAAGAAATGGAGGCAATGACCGAGTTTATTTGGACAGATTTTGAAGTTGAGGCTCCAGTACTTTGGCCACCTCATGAGGAGAGAGGAGTCCTTGGAAAAGTCCCTGATGTTGGGAAAGATTGAAGGCAAAAGGTGCTAGATGAGTCTTGAGTGCATAAGAATGTGGTTGGCATTTTGTCAGTACGGCACAGTGATGTCCACATTTTCTCTTACATGTGCATAAATAACCAATAGGATTCTGGCCAGAGTTGCCTGACCTCAGTACTGCAGCAGCAATAGACCAGGCTTTCATACTGTGGTATATTTCAGATGCTTTGGGCGGCAACTCTCTTCATTCACAAAAATTGGCCATATTGGTTGGGACTGAAGGATGCTGGAGAAGACAGAAAAATATCTTGTCATTCCCACCCACTACTCTAATTCAACCAGACTTGTCTCACTTTCTTGGCCATAGCCCTTAAATTATCTCTAGCCTGCCTGCTTCTTTGTGTTAATACTGCACAGCCTGTGAAATTTCTGTTTGGGAATATCAGTGGAATTTTTTGCCTTTCAGGGATTCCCCACCCCACCTCCAGCTTCCACCCCCCCCAAAAAAAACCCATACTTGCTCTTCTCTTCTTTCTTTCCTCACCTTCAGTAGCTCACCATCCATTATTTCCTCAGACTTCTGCTTTTTAGTATTACTCCCTAGTTTTAGCAACTCTTGTAAGACAGTCCTACTTCTTTTCTTCATTGTTCCTTCCCACATCCATGCCACTTTCACACAATGAGTAGCAGATGCAGATATTGGGAGATGAGGCCAAAAAAAGAGAATACTAGCATTGAAGATGTGGCTATGCAACACACCTCCAGATTACCCATTCAATGAATGTGTAAGAAGGGTTAGGGTTAGCAGCTGCTGCTGCTATTAAGGTTTATTACTTCTAGGCCAGTCTTCCCACTACTCTTCTTCTATTCCAGTCAAAACATAGGTAGTCCCTGATTTACTGTATGGGGCCTTCTCCTGGTGGGAAGGGATAAGACCAAAGCAGAGGTTAAAAAGCCCAGAAGTTGTTCTCATTAGAAAAAAGAAGTTCCCAATATGAAAAGATGATGATGATGATGATGATGATGATGATGATGATGATGATGATGATGATGATGATGATGATGAAAGACATTTTCCCACCAACTGTACAAAGTGCAGGTTAATTCTGTGAAATCTTGCTCAGGAGCAAGCACCAGTGTAATGGCTTACCCTATCTAGTCTGGAAATAAAGAGCTGAGACACGTTTGATGGGCTGAAGATGGGTCACAATTTATTGAATGAAATAACTGTATTTAATTGTTGTAAACCTTAAAGCAAGGAGGCCAGAAAAGTGCAAGTGGGCTAAGTTTTATTCTTGATTATTATTAGCAGGATGCTGTTCCCATGATCAGCATGCTGCCAAAAGTATAGCGGTCTGGGCAGCCCTCATCTATCACTCAGGGACATAATATTATCCTCAGGCCTACTCAGCTATTCTTAAACAATTCCTCCAATCCTAATTATAATTGAGGGCTGCAGGAGTAAGCATCTTATTCCTAAATGACTTTAGCCTAACTTCCATTACCATTTGCATTGCTTGCCAATTGTGACTGGAATTAAGCAATGTCCCCCAAAACCCTGAAGGGAATGGGATGGGTGAAAGTTCACCATCACCCTCCAGCCAATCAGAGTGACAGTCAAAAATTCCCACCTGGCCCTTGCAGGACCAGTTAATCTCAATCTCCTTGGAGGGTGGGAGGGCAGGAAGGAAGGTAAACTGGGAAGAAGCTGTGCCACGCAAGTAAGCCTAATTAGCTTCTCTGGTGCCTGTTGTGTCACATGGCCTATTCAAACTGTGTCACAGGCTAGACACGTGGGCAAAGTGGGGGCCTCCGGCACTTCAGCCACTAGAAGCCTCCCTTATAAGCAGTGAAACATAGTTCAGTTCCACCCGCCAGCTTTCCAGATGCCCTACTGGAACTGCAGTTCTATGCATTCCATGAAAGCTCAATTCTCAGGATATAAATACCCCCTTTTCTTCTACCATTAACTGGATAACAGCAGAAGTGGAACATTCTTTTTTTTAAAGTAGTATTTTAATGTAATTTTTTAAAATCTACCAAATCAAATTAGAGTTCTATGCACTCAAAGGCCTTTTTGGTATCAAGAAGCATAAAACATTTTTGGTCCCCTAATTCATTAATTTAAATATGTTAATCTTCTTATATTAGCCACCAAAGGCCAACTGCTGTTAAATTTTCTTTTGATATAAATTAATATGTTTATCAGTTATTCCATTTAGTGGTCCTACATAAAGAGTCATAAAATGGGTCCAGCCTTGAATGGGTCCAGAGGAGGGTGACCAGGATGGTTAAAGGTCTGGAACATATGTCTTATGAGGAGCAGCTTAGGGAGCTGGTAATGTTTATCCTTACAAAAAGAAGTCTGAGAGGGGATATGTTAGCCATGTTTAAATACAGTGGTACCTTGTATAAAGGAATTAATTCATTCAAATGAAATTCTGTTAAGCAAATTTTCCTTTGTGCAAATTTCCCATAGGAATGCATTGAAAACAGATTAATCCCTAATCACAACAGTTTTTCTGTTGTACAGATTTGCCCGATAGGTGATTCTGTTAAGCAATTTTCGCCTATCTTCAGATTTTTTTTTTCATTTAAGTAGATTTTCTGTTAAACAAACCACTTGTTATATGAGGTTCCACTGTATTTTAAAGGATGCCATATTAAGGAGGAAACTGGTTGTTTTCCATGGCTTCAGGGACTAGAACTCGAAGCAATGGTTTCAAACTGCAGGAAAAGAGATTCAATTTGAACATTAGGAAAAACTTCCTGATGGTTAGAGCTGTTTGGCAATGGAATAAACTGCCACCGAGGTTGGTGGAGTCTCCTTCTTTGGAGGTTTTTAGCAGAGGGTGGATGGCCCTCTGTTGGGAGTACTTTGATGGGGATTCTAATTGGAATTATATGGGGAGCAGCAGCAGCCTTATCTCCTGCCTTATCAGCTTCGGAGTAGAAGGTTTTTTCCTAGGGGCACCCCCTTTTGAGCTTCATAACTCACTCTCCTTACCCCCAAATGTTCCCAAATTTCTGGGGTTCCCTAAAATTGCTTTCTGAAGGTACCCCTGCTACTTTGGAGTCCCAAGGTAAGTACATTTTGATTGCATATTTTTAAAAACATGAACTCAAAAATTAATTACCTTGGTGGCACCAAAGTAGCAGGGGTACCTTCAGAAACTGAATTCAGGGAATCCACTGAAATTTGGAAACATTTGAGTGTAAGGGGGCTGAGTTATGAAGCTCCAAAGGAGGTACCCCTAAACCTTTTCATTGGAATCATATGGGAAGCAGAGGCACCACTATTGCTCACCAGATCAGGACTTGCCCTCTGCTGCCCTTCCCAAGCCATCCAAGCAATTAATTTTACCCCCCAAATACTGGTAAACATTTTGACTCGAGTATAAGCCAAGGGTGTTTTTTTTCCAGCCAAAAATAAGGGCTGAAAAACTTGGCTTATACTCACGTATATATGCTAATTAAACCAGTCAATCTCAGAGATAATATGATATCCTTAAAATGTTTCACAGATGGTATTTCATTCTGGTGAAATTAGCCAAAATGTCAGAAGGAACAGATAATGTTTGTATAGATACAGCGGCCAGGCTGTTCTGGGCCAGAAATGGAAGAAGGAAGAAATACCAATGATGATAGAACTGTTGAAAAAAGTTATTGGACATTGCAGAATTAGATATGCTCTTGGAGACACTGCGGGATCAACCAAGATACTTGGTAAAGGAGAGCTGGGAGATGTTGTATAACTGGGCCCAGAAGCAGACAAATGAATTAGGGAAAAAATAGACATGAGGATATTAGTACAGTACCTCCTAGAACCTTGGAGGACATGCAGATGGTCAGACAATGCCGAAATCCTTGGTCCATATATGTAGTATGTGGATAAATGTATGATAATAGCATGTTTTTATGCTTTTGTTTTTCTTTTCTTTTTTATGTGAAAAAACAAAACCCTAACCCTAACCCTAACCCTGTTCTGCACTTAACAAAAAAAGTCACATACACTACTGTTCCAATACAACAGGTATATTTTTGCTTCTAATTTCATGATGTAAGATAATACTACCTGCACATTATGGGGACTTTTTGGTATTATTTTAAAAAGCTAACAAAATATTGAACAGCAAGTATCAGATAAAATGTTCTGTAAATAAAGAGTTCACAAATATTACTACAGGTATTTGTCTTCAACACAAATTGTAGGTTTCGGGAAGAAAATACAGCTGAACTCTGAGATCCTCAAACCCTTAGCTTTGTATATCTCAAATATTTGCCATGTGTGCCTTCAGTACAATGAATCCAGGCCCATGTTGTTCTTTTTTGAAGTTCAAAATACATTCCAACTGCTGCAATGAACAATTTTATGAAAAAAATAGTAAAGTCATAAAGTAGAATTTATTTGGCAGCTGACATCAGAACTGAATTTTTAGACATATTCACGAACAGGCAAGCCTGATTAACCACAATGGCACTGACATCTAAGTAGACATATAGAGGATTGCCTTTCAAAACAGCATACTTGACAAAACCGATAAGGATGAGGAAGTATACTGACTTGTTAGTATCCTTGTATACTTGTGTGCTTTTAAATTTACACTGACACATCCCTGATGAGATGCAGAGGTTCCTTCATAGCAGGTGTGGAAAACCTATGGACCTCCAACTGTTGCTGGATTCCATAAGATCTAGCCAGTGTGGTCATTGTGGTCTAATTGCAGTGGGAGGATCACAGATTCCCCATCCAAAGTTCATGATGCAAATATCCATTTGTTTTTATTGTAATTTTGGAATGTTGGCTGGAAGACAATTGCTCCTGGTCTCACACAAGATATGAGGTTCATGCAGAGCTATTTACATGTTGATTTGCAATGCAATCCGATATGTAGACATGTGACAGTCAGTCATGCTGAACTCAGAACAAATTGCATCCATATATCTATGTATAGAACTTGCTCTCTATATATAGAATTTATATTCTGCTCAATTTCCTACTTCAGGAGTAGAGTAGAGTAGAGTAGACTGGAGAGCCCCACTTAATTGAGCTCATTGAAGAAAAAATAGAAAAGAAATTTAACAAAACAATAATAATTGCAATACTATTAAGCAATAATGACAACCCCATACAACAAACAAATATATTTTACTGACACCAGTGTTTACCATTTAAAGGTATTCAAATTACTATAAAGCAGAGTTAGGCAACTATGACTAGCATCCCTGAGACTTAATGAGGAGCTCAAGGAAAATTGTGTCAGCAAGTGTCCTCCCTTGTTATAGCAAACTTTCCGGTACATGACTGCAAGAATGAACACATGATATGATTAGCCTGCTGGAACCAGGAAGGATGGAACACTTACACAATTTTCCTTTACTTCTGTATTTCACAAGAGGATGCTGGCCTAGACTAGTGAACACTCCTGCTGATAGACTCAGAATTTAGCAGTCCGGTCACATGGACTGACTTATTGAGAAGTGTGCCCCATTATACTTAATAGGATACATATCTAACTACAGATGCATGGAAAGAAAAGGACATTGCAGAATATAAATGAGAGAGGTGGAGCAAGAAGTGAAGAAATACACTGCAGTGAATTGTAAATACAATATGCATTGTATTCAATAAAGCGTGGCCCAAATTTCAACCCAATAAGTCAGTGATGGCGAACCTTTTAGAGACCGAGTGCCCAAACTGCAATTCAGAACCCACTAAATTTTTTGCAAAGTGCCAATACAGTAATTTAACCTGTATACAGGTGGCTTTGAAGGGGCAATGTTGGTTGCCCACAGAAAGGGCTCAGAGTGCCACCTTTGGCACCCATGCCATAGGTTTGCCATCACTGCAGTAAGTCATCTCACCTATTGATTTCATACTGGGAGGGTAAGGGAATACGGGCCTCTAACCACTTTTGCTACTAGAAACTGGTCCCAGATTGCTCTTCCCCTCAGTTTTTTGCATCTTCCCCTCAGTTTTTTGCATCCTTTTCATGCCCTTTACCTCTTCCCTCTTCGCATGATCAGTGAAAATTCACAATGCATTGCCAGCTACCCTGTATTAAAGGAATGATTTGTGAATGGAGAACTATTTGAATATTTTTAGAAATTATTTTGCTAGTTGACAGGTTAAGAGGATGGAAAGAAAGTAGGTCAGGAAGGACTGTTATATCTTCTTCTGTTAGCTTTTAAGTCCTTTCAAGTCAGAACTGACTTGTAGCAACCCTAACATGGTGTTCAAGGAAAGTGAGATATCTAATGATTAGCTTTGCTAGTTCCACTCCCTCGGTAAGCTTCCATGGCTGAGTGGGGAGATTCAAACCCAAGCCTTCTGCCTCTTCATTCATCATTCTACCTACCACACCACACTGGGTTTGCCATCCTGCTTTACTCCAACTTTTTATATGCCTGTAAATAGAGTTCTGGAGGTTGAAAATTACTGGAAGTAATTGGCTGGTTGCTGACACCATTTTGTTAAAGTAAACCCCTCCAAAGGAAAAACCTTTCTTATGTTCTTTGTGAAGCAGATAAGAAACACAAGGATCAGAAGAGCACCATCAAAAAGATTAGTCAAGGTTACAGAATTATAACTACAGATAGTAAGTGATGCAAATGAAAAAAATGAAGTTCCCATTTAAGACTGGAAACAGTCTTGGAAGTTACTGCATTTGGTTATTTAAAGAATATAAAGATAGCAAGGTTCATGAAGCCATACAATAAAGCTGACTTCTAGCATGTACCATATTTTAATACACGTTCTAATAATCAAAGACCTCCTTGATTTAAAAAAAAACACAGGCCATTTAGCAATTTAAGTATGCAGCTCAGAACCAGAATCAGCAGTATACCTCCACTTGAAGGACAAAGGGCACTCATTCAAAGATGAGGGTGTAAATATATTAGACAGAGAAGATAGGTGGTTTGAGAGAGGGGTGAGGGAAGCCATTCATATGAGAATTGAAAACCACTCTCTCAATAGAGCTGGGGGCCTCAGGCACAGTCTATATGTTACTTATAAGGCTGTGCTTTCAACAGTACACAGACAAGTCAAAAGGCCTTCACCACCAAGACCATACCCATACTTAGGGATTTCATCACCTTAGATCATTGTTCACGTTAAGGCTATGGATAGTATTGTCTACCTAATGAGCCTGTTCAGGCCATTGTTCATCTTTTGAGCCTATTTCAGACCAGGGTGACAAGAGGTCAAAGCGGACTATAAGATGGAGTACTTGCAACTAGCTTTCTTCAGACTGATGAAGCTGTTTGGATGAGCAGGGAAATGTTTCTATCTCTCAAGAAAAAGAAATCCAGTTGCCATGACTCAACTTCCAGATAAACTCACCTGGATGACTGAGAATATTCACAGACAATCTAATCCTATATTTTATTATAATAATGGTCCCTACAAACCACTTGCCAGGTAAAGTGTTTGTTTTATTTAAGTGCTTTGCTCTATTTCTAGTATTACAGAAGCATATAAAGACATCTGTGAGCCATTAAAGACTAAAATTCCATTTCCGTTAACTAGGTCTAACTATGTTAATAGCTAATATTTTCCCTGTAGTCACAAAATATTTTCAAGTAAAAAAATCATGCATGTGATTATTTTTTTAAAAATATTTCTTCTATAGTACTATGAGGGTTTAAGATGGAAAAATATAATTACAATATGCAGCTCTTAAATATACAAAGAATACATGTGCTTTCAAGGTTATGCTAGTAGTAGAGAGAACAGTACAGAAAGTAGAAAAGACAAAGAAGGTTTGATAAGATTTCTCTTCATACAACATGATGCATCAGTGTGACAGTAGGAAGTGTTTACTTCACTACAGATTAGGCAAAACTGAGCAATCCTTTGTGACACAGCAGAACTGGCACTGGGGTCATAGCTCCCCAGTAATCTTACTAGGCTCTGTTTCCTGAAATAGTGGATCAGCATCAGTTAAATAAAGCTGTTAAATAAACCCGTTAAGTATCAGACAGGCAACAGTAGCTCTTATACTGTAGAAAAAGAGGCGCCTATTAACAACATAATCCTACAGGTATATAACCAGAAATAAACCCATTGAGCAAAATGGGAATTAGAGATGGGCACGAATTAAAAAAATGGCATTTCGTTTGTCGTTTGGGGGTCCGTTTCAGTTGGTTCCTTTTTCACGAATTTTTGCAAAGAAATCATTTCCATTTTCGTTCGTTTTGTTACCATTTTGTTACCATTTATTTCAATTTTTGTGATTTTTTTTAGCATTTTAAGCATTTCACTCATATTGCAGTAACGGAAATGAAACACACAACAAAATTTCCGGCGTTTCTGTTCATTTCATTTCATTTTTGAGACAAAATTTGTTTGTCATTTTGTTGCATAATGAAATGAAAAAACAAAAACAAAAACGAAAAATTGTTCGTTTTGTGCCCATCTCTAATGGGAATTATTCCTTCATAAATTGATATACAGCTGCAGCCCTAGGGTGATATCTGACACCTGCACTTTTGGGGGTGGGGGAGAAGTATATATCTCAAAATAATTAACATTTGTAAAGATTAATCAGGGTCACTTTTTTAGTCAGTCAAAATGGCCTGGACTGGCTAATTAGCTAACAAGTGCATTGCTGCAGTCCTAATTAGCTCCTGCCTCCTGTAAGAATTTGAGTCTTGAAATCTCTGCTTAGATTGCTCCTTTGTCTAGCAACCCCCAGTGTTGTTAACAGAATTAAATTCATGCAGACTTGCAAACACAACATATTCTACCAAGAGGGTGCTGCAGAGTTCCAATATCCCAACAAACAACTCCTTTGGGCTTTTTTTTTTTGCAGCTTGCACTGACACTGCCCTGGTAAAGGTTTCATTAAAACACCTACCACCTTCCCTTTCCTAGCTTGCAGGTCTGTGAATGTTATAAAAAAATAGTGCTTCACATCTACATACTTGACTCTGGAGTTCATGTTCTCTCCTTAGGTAAGTGCAATGCATCCTTGACTATCGCCCAAGATGGTGTGTATGTTTATTCAATTTCTGAAACAAAGCTGTGCCTAACAATTGTAGTCAAATGACTATTTCATTGTCTTCTGCTGCTCCCATGTTCCTTTTCTGTTGTAGAAAGCATGGCAGAGATTTGTTGTCTTCTAGAGCCACTAAGGGATCATTCTTCAAGTAGAAACAGCTAACCATTGGTAGTCTTCTTATCCCAAACTTCTTCTTTCAGATCTACACTTACATAATCTTCAAACCACTTCCACATAATTACCTTCAAACAAAGAACAACCTTTTTCATTGCAACCTTTCTGCCTTGGTATCCTGCACTTACTGAACAAAATCCCTACTGTTGTTACATCATTCAATCTTGTAGCAGTGTTAATATATTGCAGTTTGCCAAAACTGCCCTTTTGTGTTACAGATTGTAAGATAGTAGGGGACTAGATTTGAATTGTTTCATCTAACTGGTTTCTGTAGGAGTTCTTATAACCTTAAAATATTTCATTCCAACATTTTCAGCTATTTCTTCGGTTCCATGTCTTAGATTGAGAAGGTAACAGCCATTATTTTCTCTTCCAATGTGTATCCCTAGACAATGTGTAGAGCTATATGGCATATTTGGCCAAATACTGAAGCACAAACTGAATCGGGTATTTCCTTAGTAACCACAGGGTGGAAGAAAAAGGCCACTCACATGATGGAATAGCACCTTTCCTGTTGACCTTTGGATGAAACCTGCTAATGTTTTATTTTTAACATTTAAATTAAAAAAACAAAGTGAATGCAAGGAAAGTATATTTTTCCATCTATAAGATGATTTTTTCTAGCCTTGTTAGATTAAAAATTGGGGGTCATCATACATGGAAGTAAACTTTTCCCCACTGAAAAGATGGAATCTGATCACTGCTAAAGGAAAGCAGAGAGGCATTTTGAGCAGATGGAGGGCAGTCAAGGGCTGCAAGGGTGGGGGTGTGGAGGAGAACCCAGACTGATGGCAATGAATAAGCTGGGCAGAGTCCCTGCCACGCTGAAGTTTCCCTTCCTTTCTGGCAGCCTATTTACTGCCATAAATTTTGGTACTCTTCCTTGTCCCTGCCCCCCACTGAGGTTTCCCTTTCTTTCTGGCAGCCATCATGGCCCCTCAGGAGTAGGGGTTCTTGTTAAACCTAGCAAGGTCCCTCAAAAGTAGAGAACTTCTCATGAGCAGGATGCTTTGACCTACATCCAAGTGTTTGCAGAGGGTTTTTGATAGTGCTATGGAGAGCCAAGGTATTAGCCATTCTGTTCTTTTCGCTGTAGGAACAGCTTAGGTCCAAGCACTGTGTAACTTAACAGAAGTGCCACCTTGTTTAACTTACTACAAGGACAGATGTGTGTTTGTGTATAGAGAAGTGTAGGAATGAAAGGAAGAAACACTGTCACCTGGTCTGTGGGAGACAAAGCATTCAAAACAGACTGAGCACAGTTATGGTGGTGGCCCAGAGAAAAAACAGTGAGAAGGAAAATGAGAGGAAGGGTGGATTGTCATATCAGCTAGCTGGCTAAGTTTTGCCTGAGTCCTAGCCAGATCATCTGGTGTCTATTTACATAATTAGCTGGCTGAATAACCAGTTTATACTTTTCTAAAAGTAAAACCCCCTCTGTAGTAGTGAGGATACGAAGCAGAACATGTCATTATTAGTCTGGCCAATAAGTTCGGAAAGTACTGTCTTTTAGACATGGGCACGACTTGGCGAAATTCTCGTTTCCGTTTCTGTTCTTCGTTTCCATTACGCAACGGAAACGGTAACGACAATTAAGCCGTCAGAACTCGAACGCGAACCGAAAAAAGAAAAATTGGGTCTGATTTGTCATTGTCGTTCCTGGCATCGCACGGCGATCGCGCGATGCCAAGCACAAGCGGCACAGAAAAAAAGTTTTAAAAAGAAAAAACCCCGATTCCCGGCCAAAAAAGCAGGCGAAAATATGCCTGCCTGAGGGCACCTACCAGAGGGGTGGTTTCTGGGGGGTTCCCCACTCCAGCCTTCCCCTCTCCCTGTCCTGGGCTGCTGGTACCAGGCTGGGAGGGAGCATCCTCGACGGCATCTCCATTTACTATGCGGTCTGGGGGGATCCAAAATGGCGACCGCAATTCTTTTTTAAATCGTGGTCCAAAAACCCACCAAAGCACCACAGAAACATGCGAAAATTAGCTATTTTATATGCCTGATTTTTTATAGTAGCAGCAGTGGGTTTTTCTTGCAACAAAACGTCTCCATTGATTTTATTTTATTTTATTTTTATTTTTATTTTTTTACACGTGTGCAATGATGGGCTGGCCATGGGATGGGACCATGCAAATTTTTGGACCCATTCCACCAATCGCATGGCCAGGTTTTGACTGACACTTCTGGATGTGCCAGAGGGTATAAAAAGGCGAGGCACTCCGAGAACACTCGCAGTCCGGGTTTGGATGTGGATGGAGAGGGCTGTAGCTGGCTGCTGTGCTAGACTAGTTTCGATTTCGCAGAGCCTTTAGATTTCAGTTAGGCAGGCAGGCAGGGAGGGAATAATTGATTCAATTGAATTTTTAGGAAATATTTAATTCCCTGTCTGCTGTGGGGAATAGCAACGCAGTTTATTCCTTTATGCTCCTGCAGTTTGTCAGGATTTTTTTTCTGATATTGGTTTAGGGTGGCCGGCCGGTTCATGACCAAGTCCAAGAGAAAGAAAAGAAATATGCATTCTGCCCACTTTGTTTGCTTTGATGGGATGCATGCAGTCTTGTGCAATGTGCAGCAGCAATCACCCAGTTTAAAGTGTTTTCCGCCTGCTCTGGGTCATTGCGGGACCCGCCGCCACCACCTGTGCGCCCATGCACCCACCCGCCCATGCACCCGCCCACGCACCCACCCCTCCCCCCTGCCGCTGTCGCTGCCTGCCCATGCCCCCCCGCCACCGCCACCCACCCACACCTCCCTGCACCCGCACCCCGCCCGCCACCTAGGGCGCAAACACACCTAGCGTGCCGGCCCTGATTGCACGGGGACACCAATGGGACATCCGGGACTGGGACGTCAAATCGCGCTAAATCGCGTGGAAACGACAAACGACACGACAAATTTTTGAAAAAATTCGTGACAAACGGAAACAACCCGAAACGGACCCGTCCCGAAAAACGACAACTCGAAAAAAAAATTCATGGTCGTGCCCATCTCTACTGTCTTTATTTACTCGTTGGTTCCTTTACATCCCACCATTCCTTGGGAGAGTTCAGAGTGTCTAACCCAGGCATGTCCAAACTTCACCTCTCCAGTTGTTCTGGACCACAACTCCCAGAATTCCAAGTCTGTATTTCCAATAGCAAAGGACTGTGGGAGTTGTGGTCCAAAACATCTGGAGGGCCAAAGTTTGGACATGCCTGGTCTAACCATTCATGCCGAAGAAAGAAAAATTAAAATTGGTAGCTATAAAACTCTCAAGTCACTGATCCAATTGAAACAGCAAGCATCTAAAATCATGAAGGAAATTTTTCCCCCTAAAAATATAATAGCCAATGATTGAAGTCAAAGCTGCGGCGGCTTCCGGTTCCGGCTTGGGTGCGGTCAGCAAGCGTTTGTGAGTCTGAAGCAATTTTTTTTCTCATTATTTATTGGGCTTTTTACTGCTTTAACAACATTTTTCGGCTGACCTTGTTGATAACGTTATTAGCAGCAGAAAACTGACCTTGGGAGCTGTGCTTGGAGGCTGCTTGCAACTAAGGTGCCGGCTGCTTTGTTTACTTACTTAATTGTGATAAAGCTCCGGTGATTTTGAACTGCCCTCTCTGTGAATTCTGCAGCTCACTGAGAGCTTTCTTATGAGGAACTCAAATACAACTCTAACATCTGCTGAAGTATTGTTTTAAACAAACCTGAGTGAATACTTCATATTTATTTACACTGTATGATATGGAAATCTTCGATCTCACCCTATCGCCTCCAGTGTTAAGGCAGCTGCAGCTGCAGTGCAATACTCCGATTTCAATTACGCCCATTTCTGATCTGGGAACCAGCAGAATACACAGCAGTAATCAGTTTTCCAAGCCTATGCAGTCTTCAGAGTGTGACCATAGTGATTTGTCTTTCCCATTTAATTTTAACATGCATTCTGCTAAACATGGCAGTAAAGCTGGACTCTACCCTGTGCATCCAAGGAAACTGAGGCAAGTTAAGATGACTGACTATATTACCTCCCAGAAAGTCTTAACAATTGGCAAAGAGAATCCTATTTCTCCTCACATTGACTTATCTGATAGCCTTTTGATGAATGATCAGCTACTGGAAGGACATCAGTCAATTGGTAGCCTGCTAAGCAGCACAGTGAATGCAGACTTTGGCAAGTTAAACATGTCAGATTTTGTGTCTGATCCAGTTTTGGGCTTAGAGGGTCCGATGCAATCGAATGAGCCAATCTTTGGTCCAAGGGAGGTAAACTGTACAAATGTTAAGAAGCCGGAAATTATAGATACCACATTTATAACAGGGAACCATGATTCTTTTCATTCCTGCACACTAGTCTCCTTGGCCTCTGCTAAATCAACCACACCCAAGGTAACAGACAGTTGCAGAATACAGTGCTTTTAACAGAAATTAGAGATATATTAAAGGAAGTAAAGCAGTCCGTGTCTACCATAGAAGGTTACCTGAAAGAAAATAAGATGTGCCCAGTAGGAAATCCAGAAGACCTGTTGAACCAGAGACAGACCGTACATCCACACTGTCCATCCGATAAGATGAATTATTATAGTCTGTCACCCAAAACCATTGACAAAATTGACAAACTTTCACTGGAAGAACTACTTCTATGTGTAGGTCCTCAGACTGGGGCGCAGGGGAACCCTAATGTCTCTGTACCAAACACAGTTGACTTTTTCAAGCCTCCACTTGTAACTGTCTCTCCAAGCATAAAGCACATACCTTTGGGGAAGGCCACCTCAAAGATCTGTGAGAAGGCTCCTGCCCATCCCCAGTGGAAGACAAGTTGAAACATGTGAAGACAAAGAAGACAAAGGGGATCCGAAACAAACATCCAAGAAAAGAAGAAGCATGAACTTCAAACCCTTATTTAAATTATTAGAATCTTCTGAGCATACAGTGAAAGGGAAGTCCTCTGGGGCTAATGTTCAGCAAGCTGATAGTCAAATTCCAGCATCACCAAAGGACAATTCTAGAACCAAGAAGGCAAGGTTCCCTATGGATAGTGGTATCAAACAGCTCACGGACCCCACCATTTCAACTCCCACCCAATCCTCCTCTACTCAGGGGTCCCAACCCTCTGACTGGGGTTCATTACAGCCACAATCCACAAGGAAATTATCCACCATTCAATCCAGTTCGATCTCCAACTCGACAGTAGGGAACCCAATTCCAGTCATCATAAGGAAAAGGAGTACGAATGTAAGATTTAACAAGAGGAGAAGTAGGTGGAACAATGAATTTCCAGGTCGAGTTAACTCCTGTGGACGTCAGACCCACATCCCTGGCATGGTATATGATTACAGTTCAGTTTGACATGAAGATGGGAGATGCTCTCAGGGGAAGGATGTTCCAGTGGTCCCTGTGTGCGAAGGTGCTGGAGAGAGACTCTGTGATGCTGAGCTTTGTGATGCTGAGCTCATTGCAACTAGTGGCACAGGAAATGATGTTAACATGCAGAGTTATTTTAAAATAGATAGATTGTTATCTCCCACTCAGTCAGATCCCACTTCATCCCATGGCTTTGGTAATGTTTCTCCTCTTACTCAATTAACAGCTCTGCCACACCCTACTTTTCAGCATAAGAGATCTGTAATTAAATGTTTGTCCTGGAACAATTCCAAAGCAGAACAATTAAACATACCAGTCGGTATTGTTTCATGGAACATAGCTGGGTGGAAGGCAAGTGGAAATAATATGAGGGTAAAGTCTTTTCTATCCAACTACTCAATATTAGCACTTCAAGAAACATGGCTCCTTGAAACTGAAAACCTAGTAGTGCCAGGTTTCAAAGCATGGGTAAATCCAGCACAGAAAATAAATGGGAAAGGAAGAGCCATAGGGGGGTTAGCTGTTCTTGTGAAGCAAGATTTAGGTTGGGAGAGTAGTATGGTTGAGTCACTTACCTCTGACAAAAATGTGTTGACAGTTAAGATGCAGACTCAAGATCTGATGATTATTCTGGTAAATGTGTATATTCCACCTGTCTCATCCCAGTATTATGCTCCTGATATATGGTTACATTTGGAACTTTTGTTAGAAGATCTTAGAATAAGATTCCCAAATGTGTTGCCTATAATATTGGGTGATTTCAATGCAAGAATTGGAAATGACCTGTCGAAAATTGCGGAGAAATGTGGAATTTTTGATGAAGATACTTTAGATTTAGATTTAAAATATTGGAATTCCCAGGATGAGAAGATAAATTATGCTGGTGTAAACCTGTTTAAGCTGTTATATATGTTTGATATGCAAATATTAGGAAATAACAATAGCAATTCCCCATATCCATATACTTATTTTTCCCAAAGGGCAGGGAGTGTGCTAGATTATGTATGTGTTCCAAGAATAAAGGTTCATTTATTCTCTGGCATAACTGTACACCCTATGTCAGACAGTGATCATCAGCCTATAATAGTGGAAGTAAAAGCTAAATCAGACCAGAGGAAAGTAAGTCCACATGATAAATGGCTAGCTCAAAATTTAACTATACAAGGGGAGAGGAGACTGAAATGGCAAAAAGTGGATGTAAACAAAATTTCAGAATTTCAAAATTCAAGCTACTGCTTAATATTAAGAAATATAATTCTAACCCCAGATGATAACATAAACACAGCTATGGAAGCATATTATCAAATCTGTGAGAACATAAGACCTTTTTTAACAGCAGATTCACATCTAAAGCCACCAGAAGTTACAAGGTCCCCATGGTTTGATAGGGAATGCAGATTGCGGAGAAAGGTATTGAGGAGACAGATGAGGAAAACTCAAACAATGTATGATCAGGAGACACATAATAATATGTTAAAACTCAGGCGTGAATATAAACAATTGATTAAATCAAAGAAAAGGCGGTATCAGGAAAATATGTGGGCAGAGCTAGAAGTAGCCGCAACAGGGATAAATGTAACACATTTTTGGCACTTAGTGGCTGATAGAATCAATGAGGCAAAGTCTGTCATGGATATTCCTATCCCAGCTGCCACATGGGAATTATATTATAGAGAACTATTTAAGGAAGTGAAAGATGTAAAGCAGACTGACAAACTTTTAGAAAATGAAGAGCCAAGTATAATTCCTCAGTGGTCACCTGTAACAATGCTTGAGATTAAAACGCTTATCCAGACACTGAGAACCAATAAAGCCCCAGGAGAGGATTTCCTACCCCTGAATTATTTAAGAACTATTTAGACTGGTGGGCCCCTATATTGTCTGGATTGTTTACTCATATAAATAAGACAGGCTGTATACCTATAGGCTGGAAAATGAGTATCATCATCCCACTATTTAAGAAAGGCAATCAATATGATCCCAGTAATTACAGGCCTATTAGCCTAATTGATATTCCAGCAAAAATTTATGCAAGACATCTCTTGAACAAATTAGAGGACTGGGAAACAGAAAATTCCTTCTTTGTTGAGGAACAGTCAGGTTTTAGGAAGGGACGCTCAACCCTAGACAATTGCTTTATATTACAACACCTAATAAATAAATATACCTTTAAGGGGGCAGCTTTTTGCAGCCTTTATTGATCTAAGTCGAGCATTTGATTCGATAAATAGAGGACGCCTCTGGGAAAAATTGGCAATGAGAAATATAGATCCAAGATTATTGCTATTGCTCAAAGCACTGTATACAGAAACCACACTGAAGGTGAGAACAGGTTTAAATTTTGCATTGACAGACTCTGTTCCAACATATAAGGGGGTCCGCCAAGGATGCATCCTATCTCCATTTTTATTTAATTTTTATATAAATGATGTGGTGCCATTTATACACAATCAGAGTTATCATATGCCTAAGATTCTAAACAGAGAAGTAAATATATTATTATATGCTGATGATATGATATTGCTATCAACAACCCAAGTGGGTATGAGAAGACTTTTGAAAAGGTTTAATATCTATTGCCAAGAAAATGATTTATGCATTAATAATGATAAATCCAAAGTGGTGGTATTCGGCAAAAAAGAAAAACCCATAAGTGGTCTATAAATTCTAAAGACTTACAGCAGGTTAAATGTTACTGCTATCTGGGCATTAACTTTGAGGCATCTGGATCCTGGGCATCGCAAATAAAGAAAAATACATTAAAAGCACGGGCCAGTTTACAATCGGTTAACAAACTCTTAAACTACAGTTACCCAGGCACTTTAATCCCAATTTTAAAAATTTTTAAAGCTAAGATAATTCCTATGTTAATTTATGGTGCTGAAATATGGGGTTTTGCAAACCTTAAGAAAATTGAACAGATTCAAACACAATTTTACAGGGCTATCATGGGAGTTTCACGTTCTACCCCTGCACATGTAATAAGAGCAGAACTTGGTGCAAAAACAATTTCAGGTCTGATTCTTGTAAGAATGGTAAAGTATTGGTGCAGAATAAGTAGCTTAAGTGAAGAAAGATTGCCCAAGATTTGTTTGGAGGAGCAGTGTGTTTCTAGGTATGAAAATTCATGGTTAAATAACCTGTTTAAGCTCTTTCCAAAATTTGGTTTTTCAGCTCAGGCTTTAAATCCTTCACATGAAGATACAATTCATATTTTTAAGCAAAGAGTTTTTGATGTTGAGGCACAGATGGATATATCTGCTGTTGCATCTACAACAACAACAAAATGGTTGGCTAATACAAAACAGCTGCATCATTATGAACAATATTTAACTGTCCCAATGAAAATGCAATATAGGAAAGCATATACTCACTTACGATTTGAACAAATGGATACTATGATGAAATGGGGTAGGTTTCAGGGTATCCCTATAGATAATCGTTTATGTGTTTGTGGAAACCCTGCCCTCGAGGACTTAGCTCATTATGTATTAGACTGTCCCCTATATAGCAATATAAGAGAAAAATATTTACAGCACATTTTAAAGAAAGTGGAAAACAGAAGCATCTCAGAGAAACTGAGTTTTTTATTACAAACATCCAATCTAGATATAATAAACAGAGTTGCAATATTTGCTTTTAAAGCCGCTATATGCAGAGCTAAATATTTGGATGGTATAGGTGTAAAGTGCTATAAAGATTTAGAAGTTTGAAGACAGCCTCTTAGAATGCAAATTAAATGTTTTATGTAAAGGTTTTAAAATTGTAAAGTAAATACTTTTTAGGGGATTTTAGTAAATTGGCTTACTAGTAAACAATATTTTATATTATATTTTAAAGCATTAATATTAAAATGTTTATTTTATTGTATAAATACAGATTAATATGGCATGTTAATATGGCTTGTTTGCAATGATCTGACGATTATGCAATAAATAGTTTTAATCCTTTTATTCAAAGCTGCGGCTGTGTAATAGAGAATGGCCAATCACCTTATCACTGCAGAAAAAGATACTGGGTGCTTTCATGATACTTCACGTTGATATTTGCTTGCATTGTGGAAAGTGACAAAAAAGATTGCTTCTTGTCCTTCTTTTCTTGGGAGGGCAGCAACATTTCTGTATTTTACAACTTTTTGTTTTGCTTTTGTATTTTACCAGCTAGTGCAGTTGAGTGGAAGGCTAATGAGTATGTGTGAGGAAGAGGGGGGGGGAGAATGGGGTGGGGTTAAAGGTTTCTCTTTAGAGTATATTTGTCTCTCATGCTGCAATCTCTTATACCAATTAATTCTAAAGAAAGCCCTGTTGAAGACAATGGTAGTTGCTTCTGAGTAGACATTTTTGATTGCCCTACAGACTTTTCAAATATATAGTACATTTTGTAGATGGGATTTGAGGGATTGTTCCTCAGATCCATGCTTTGAAAATGACTCCATGACAATCACTAGGAAAAATTAGACCTCTATTTTTTAAATAAAATAAAATATATTTATAGAAATTACACAGTGTGCCACATAAAGCTTTTTAGAGCATTAGCTGTTAAATTACAACAAAAATAGAACAAAAATGGGTACAACTTTACAACTAGAACTGAAATATATCAGTCAAGTTGCTTCTGAGTAGACATTTTTGATTGCCCTACAGACTTTTCAAATATATAGTACATTTTGTAGATGGGATTTGAGGGATTGTTCCTCAGATCCATGCTTTGAAAATGACTCCATGACAATCACTAGGAAAAATTAGACCTCTATTTTTTAAATAAAATAAAATATATTTATAGAAATTACACAGTGTGCCACATAAAGCTTTTTAGAGCATTAGCTGTTAAATTACAACAAAAATAGAACAAAAATGGGTACAACTTTACAACTAGAACTGAAATATATCAGTCAAGTAATGTTTGTCTTCTGACATCCTAGACATCACTTGGTCATAGGGCTACCATGTTGGCAGTGAACTGATGGGGCATAAGAACAGCAGTATTTGTCCAAAAGCAAAGGTCTTTACAAAGACAAAAAATTAAAGAGATAGAAGCAGATGTTTAAACTTTACTGGAATTGCATTCCCTCTGTGCATTGTTGAGATTTTTTTTAATACACAGGCAATTTTAAAATAAAATAATAATAAAAACCAATAATATCTAACCCTCCTTTGCCTCAACAACAGGTTACATGTATTAAGAACTGCTTGCATTCTTGTTTGAAATTACCCAGGTCCCAACTTAGATGATTAGCTGAGTAGAAAATCTAGCAAATGAGCAAAATAATGCTTTGAAGTCATCAACTTTGGGTTAAAAATAGTCTAATTATCTTAGCATTTTAATCTGTTTTTCATTTTAACTCTATTTCATGTATGATTGCCCATACTTTTAAATTGTGCAACGTTCAGATACAAAGAAAGAAAGAAAGAAAGAAAGAAAGAAAGAAAGAAAGAAAGAAAGAAAGAAAGCAATAAGTAGAAGTTACAGAGGCTTCATTGAGTCATTAGTACAGTGACATTTGTAATAAATTCTGCTAATTTCCAGCCTCCTAAACTTTCTTCAGTACATATCATTCCACTATATAGGGAAAAATAATCCTGTCAAACAGATTAATTTATGTGACAAGCATTAAAATGCACACCAAAAGTACCTTTATTTTAAACAGTCCTTCGGTTAGCAGATGTAGTAATCTTACTTCCTGAGCTGAAACATATTTGCTTAAATGATGTATCAGATCAGTATACAGTTGTGACATGCTAACATTATATAAAATGGAAAGTATAGCTGCAATATTAATACAAATTGTTCCGATCTTCCCCACTAACACTCCATTAATTTACTGCTTTCCTGTGACACATATTAAACACGTATAGTTTTCTATAGCTGGAGATTAATTTGAGTATTTAGCATCATTTAACAACAACTGTAGACACCATATCTCAATGCCAAATAGGCTGTGGGCATTAAATACTGTAAATATAACAGGACTACCATCAATGAATTTGCGGGTTGTTTCACACACACTGTTTTCATCTCCTCAGTCTCCATGGTCTTGCAGTTTCCCCTGCTTTTGCTCCTTTTATTAAAAAGTTCATGATTTTCTTCTCCTAGCTTCTTTTTCTTAGCAGTTCCCTTCCTCCTTCCCTCCCTCACGCATGTGTGTGTGTGCATGCACACACACACACACACTGTCAAGCCCCACACACAGAACACACAGCAAGCCAAGTTCAGTTCTTTGCCAGGAACTTTAGTTGTAATCCAGAGAAAGTACAAAGTACAGTCCGAGTCAAGCCAGAGTAACTTACAGAGCCAAATGCCAAGTTCAAGGGAAACAGAGAAATGTCATAATCAGGAAGCCGGTCCAAGGTCAGGAAACAGAGAACGCCGTAGTCAGAAAGCCGATCCAAAGTCAGGAAACAAAGTCAAGATAACACACAGGAACGTGGTGGCAAGGTAAGTGACGCATTGCTCCCACAGAGGGTTCAGGGTAAACTTGCTAGCTTTATCCTAAAACAGGGAGCACACCCATATCTCTGGCAAGGCTCCTGCTAGAACTCAGGGCTTTCAGATCTAATTCTACACCTATCATTAAAGATCCTTTCCCTGGCTCTCCTGTTAGTTCTCCTTTGCAGGATCCTGCTCCTAGCCCTTATAGGAGGAGGAGATGTGCCCTCAGCTGCGTCCTCAGACTCAGCTGCCTGCTGGGTTGAACTACAAGGCTCCTCCTGCTGCTCTTCAGCATTTAACCCTTCACATTCGGGTTCCATGACAGGCAGGGTCCTGGCACACACACACACACACACACACACACACACACACACACACACACACACACACACACACACACACACACACACACACACACACACACACACACACACACACACACACACACATTCTTTCGTGGTTCTTCAACTTCTTTCCTGGTGTTTTTTGACCTACTTTCTTCTGGCACTCTGAAGGGACTCACCCAGGACATTTTGTGTCTGAGGCCAAGGACAATATGGTACCCTCCCATTCTGCATATGGGACTCAACTGGAATGAACGGCAGATTGACCTTATGTGAATGTTAGTAACAGGGCAGCTGCCTTCACTGTACATCGAGGTAGCAGGGTAGCAGGGATTTACGGTAGGCTGTGTGTACTGACACCTAGTTACATCTCTCTTTGCCAATCATCTTCTGACTAAAGCTGCTGCTTCACTCTGCCTAATGGCTGGAACAGTTCTAGTCTTTGCTCATCAGCTAACTAGTTATTCTCTTTTGCTTTTTCTCTTTTCTGTCTCCTGATCCCCCCTGCATGCTGTAATTTTGCTACATTCAGATCCATTTCCTCTCTCATGTCTTCTGACCTCTCCCCATATTTCAAGTCATTCCATTGGCACCATATATACTTTTTTGCAGTGTGAGTTCCCCTTGAAATCACTGTCTTTTGTTACTATTTTTCTACTGCCAACTCTTTTGCTCAGCTCTGCACTTCTCATCTTCCTGTTTAGACTCTGTATACAACAGTAACAGAATATATTGTTCTATGGATCAGACTCTGGCTAGGAGTTCAAATGTCTCTGAGCTTGACATCATCCTGACTTGTAAGCTAGATACTCATATATATGCTGTTGGTCTCCTGGTGAGTATCATTCCCATTTCTGGAAAACTAGAAAGCAGCATTGGAACTGTAGGCTGCCCGTGACATCTGCATCCTAAAGTGTGCCTGCAACATTGAAATGCACACACTGCTCTGCAGGTCATTCAACATAAGTGGTCCAAACATCCCCAAGGTATCCAAATATATTAGTTCAAAGCTATACCTCTATAAATTACAATATATCAAAACCCTGCTCCTGCACAGCACTCCAAGGTCATTCCAAGAACTTGAGCAACAGTGGTATGAATACTGAGCCTTGTCTGAATGGAAATTTACATGTAAAAAAATACTGGGAACAGCCATTTATTTTGGTAAAGTAATTCATTATTGTGAGAGGACATTTAAGTAAATGGTACAAACACCTTTAACTATTATATGAGTAATAACTTTTATAGCTTTTGAATTATTCTGCTGAGGGCTACTACAACTACAACAATATCCAATGTTATCTGCAATATCTGTTCTGGAAAACCTAGGAATTTGTTAGAAATTTAAAGGTGGCTTTAAATCTTACCCATCTCCACTCATTCCCAGCTAATGCCAGAGCTTAATAGGGCTCACGGCTGAGGCATTTTAAAGTACCGTATGTTCCATTTGTGCAATTCCTGCCTATCAAAAGCTGGGAGAAAAGACTGGGGAGAGATTAGTGGGCACATGATTTGGCACCATTCCAGAATTGTTGTACCATCTGGAAGAGGGTAAGGAGTAAGGGAGAAGCATAACATTGTGCACAAGTCATGACAGCGGCTGAGCGGAGAGGCTAGAAAGAGAGAACTGTCCTTTGGTTCAACAGTGAGGCTTCCACAATTCTCACCAGAAATATAGAGTCGAGGCTTCCACAATTCTCACTAGAAATATAGAGTCTGGAAGAACTCCCCACATGATATGTACTTTAGGTAAGGCCAACCAGAGTGGGAGTCTTAGGAGGAAAAGCAGAAAGGACTGGGCACATTCGACTTCTTGCCTGGTTGCCAATAGATTTTGTATGGGATCCCAATCTGGTTAAATACTATGGACTAGAGATAGGGCACGAAACAAACTTTTTTTCATTTCCGTTATTTGTTATTCATTTTGTTACGTAACAAAACGAATAAAGAACATTGTGATGAAATTGGAACGAACCGAACAGAACCACGAAAATTAGATTCATTACGTTTTGTTTTTCGTTAATGGCAACACGCAATGAAATGAGATGTTTTAAATGTTAAAAAACACCCTGGACATGCATAAAAATGCAGTGATAATTATTTATACTGTCTGATAATACCTACCGGGGGGGTTGGGGTCCTTAAAACGTTTGTTTTTGTCTTCTCCCATTGCAATGTATTTTTCTTTTCCCTTTAAGGATGAGAAAATGGATGTCGCCAGCCACAAAATGGAGGCAAGCCATGTGATGGGATCATGTAAATTCTTGGACAACTTCAACCAATAGCATGCCCAGGTTGCAGACTGGGCAGGTCTGGCAGCCACAGAGAGCATAAAAAGCTCTGGCACCTCCTGTCCTCCTTGCAGTCTCCGGTGGGAGTTAGGGTGGGATTGCTGTCTCTGTGACTCGTTATTTTCACTTTAGGCCAGGCAGGCAAGTGTGTGTCTCTGTGTTCCTGCCAGCTGCAGCCTGGCTCTTAGGGGAGAGAAAGAAGAGATTTCTCTCTAGCTTCAGTCTTGCAGCCTCCCTGTGTGCGTGCGTGCATACCTCTCAGTGAGTACCTTCCCCTGCCCCGCAGTGCAGTCACTCTGTGGCTGCCTTGCACCCTGGGGAATGCCCACCGCTGCCTTTGCAGCCTCCCTGCGTACCTAGTCTATACTGTGTCTCTGACAGCATCCATTTTTTTTAGTGTTTTCCTTCTGGTCTGTCACGTTGGGGGGTGCCTGCACATTGAAATGCTTTAAAAATCACACAAAAAGTGGGAAAAATGGAAAGCGAATAAATGAAAATGATTTTTTTTTCAAAAATACGAAAAATGAAAAAACCAAAATGCCATTTTTTCTATTCGTGCCCATCTCTACTATGGACTGTTCAATTGAACAATTGCAATCCCACTTCTTACATAGAGTGTTAGGGTTACCCAGATGAGTTTCCTATGTCCTTGTTTTGAAACTAGATTATCCTCATTGGAGACAATGGAATGGCTGGGATCTTTTCAATTCTGGCTAAAATAAATTTACAGTTCAGACCCAGACAGCCTGTTTTGCCAACTTTTGCTGGATTCTGATCCTCCTTTTGGGTCAATTGCCCTTCTTAAAACATTGAAATTGATTGGCTTACCTAGTGATTAATTGGGATCATTAGATCAAAAGCTACCCTTTCAAACAATCAAAAGAAGAATCTCTGGGCATAGAATTCCAGGAAGTATGGAATGCTGCGAACAAGACTTGCTCTCAGTTGTCTTCCCATATTACCCTTAAAACATGACAACTTTCCCTGCTTAAACATCCACAAAAGTACATTTGCTCTTGCCAGATGCAACATTATTCCTGGAGAATTATTGGAGGGTAGGTTTAATGGACTCCCTTACCCAGAAATACTTTGCCCATGCGAACAGGGTGCCCTGGAAACCCTGGCCCACATGCTGTTTCATTGTCCATTCCACCAGGACTACTGAGCAAAGTATACTGCTATGATTTTACTAAAACTGGAGGGGAAATCTGATCCGAATAAGGTTCTCTTTATGTTATTGGTGGAGGTGATAGATACTATGGAAAGAGTGGCTGACTTTCTTTGATGAATTATTAGCAGCCAAAATTCTGTTCCTGTTTGAACATTTCTGCCTTTTTGCCTTTGGGATTATATGTATACAACATTTAACAAACCAACTTGACTATGTTTTACTGCCTTTATACTAGTGGTGTCCAAACTTTGGCTCTCCAGATGTTTGGGACCACAACTCCCACAGTCCTTTGTCATTGACAATCTAGGCTTGGAATTCTGGGAGTTGTGGTCCAAAACATCAGGAGGGCCAAAGTTTGGACACCACTGCATACCATTAAAAGTATTCTAATTCTAATCCTTTTAATATGTTGTCCTGGAAAAGCAGCAGGAATGTTCACCTAGGCCAGCGGTGGTGAACCTTCAGCATCCTGGATGTTTTTGGCCACAACTCCCAGATTTCCAAGCCTGCATTGCCAATGACAAAGGACTGTGGGAGTTGTGATCCAAAACATCTGAAGTGCTGAAGGTTCACCATCACTGACCTAGGCAGATGCTGAGTGAAATCAAATAGCAAGTCACAGCTAGAGTAGACTCATTGAATCACTGGAACTTACAGAGGTGCTAACCCAACAAATTCCCACTAATTCAATGCGCCTACTAGCAGTGACGAATTACTGGATTTCAAGCCATCCAGGCCAGCATGTTTCGCCAACGATATGTATCCTTGAATATGCCTGAGGATTCTCCATAATTCATGGGATTTTTAAAACAACAACTCATCATAGAATTGGAACAACCAAAATACATCTGACATGAATGGTGTTGTCATGGAGGAGGGCACAAGTTGCATAAAGGTCAGAGCCTAGTGGGGGATGCCAGTCTGCAACTGGTAAGACTTCCAAATTCTGATCATTTGGCGAACAATGCAAATATCTGCAGCTTCCTAACCTTCTCACACATGCACCTGACCAATACTCATGAGCATAAAACATTCCTGGAAATGTTTCCTTCCCGCTTTTTCTCTCTAAACTGTCATGTTGGTCTCCAGATCATTTTCTTGAAAAACAACAGCAATGTACTCTGTATCAAGTGGCAATATGAACAAATGTCGCTGACAAGAAAATAAGTGTTCAGGATGGCAAGGATAAAATGAGATCCCTCGTGACATCTATAATCTGCAACCAGAGCATGTATTTAGTGCTATTATACTATAGGCCTACTTCATATTAAAATAGTCAGACTACGTGGTGCCTCAGCTTAGTCTTTGTGCCACTCAAATCTTTCTACAGCTGTATTATTGTGTGTGTCAAACCATACATCAATATATATGAAAGCTGGGAATTAGGCTCCAGTGTTCTGTGGAAACAGGAACATGACCCGTCTTTCCCATTCCTGTGCCCTACATTGTTATCAGCAGACTGCTTTCCGTGGTTTTCTGTCTGCTTGTCAAATATTGAAAGCTGGAAAGCAATGAAATGTTAAGCAGCTAATTAGCCCATAGGTCTTTGCGGATTTTTTCCCCTTTTAAATTAGCCGGAGAGTGGTTGCATTAGAAAATATTAATCATCATCCCATTGGCTCTGGTGAATGATACTTGCTTGCCAACAGGGTGCATGCGTGCATGAGAATTTGCATTCATTGGTGGATATGTAGGATTGTCCACGTGTCGTTTGGGGTATCAGCAGTCGTACTGGGAAAACATATACAACCACCTCAGGTAGTGCAGTTTGCACTAATGGGGCGGTATAGAAATATAAATAAATAAATAAATAAATAAATAAATAAATAAATAAATAAATAAGCAGAGGGGTGGTCTTACTGTTTTGGAAATGTGGATTCGTGCACGTAACCATCTGGAAAATGTTTCCCTACTGCCCCAGCAACAGCATGAGTAGCTAATATCAATACAGGATGCGACCTGTACTAGATGGGGTCACATTCCAATTGAAAAATTAGGTAGACAACTTGGGGGTGCTCTTGGACTCATCCTTGAGCTTGGATGCCCACGTATTGGCTGTGGCCCAGAGCGCATTTGCACAATTAAGGCTAGTATGCAAGTTACACCCCTTTCTTAAGAAACCAACTCCGGCCACGGTGACACATGCCCTAATGATGTCCTGGCTGGACTACTGTAATACGCTCTATATGAGGCTACTGATGAAAAGTCTCAGGAAAAGCCCACCAGAGTGGATGGCATATAACACAGGGGTCTTCTTTTCATAAATTAACATGGATTGCCCTTAAATTTGTCTCTATGGTGTTATTCTGTTTCAGATCTAACTTTTCTCAGTGTAAGCTGAGGGACCTCATCTCCCAAATGTCTGATTATAACTCCTGAATGCAATTCAACCAAACCAGCATTAGCACAATGCCATATGATAACAAAACTGTGCAGATGTTGTTGGCCTCTCATCATTTTTAGTCAACAGAGGCAGCAGTAAGTATGCAGAAAATTGCAGTAAAATATTTGCAAAGAGACACTTTTCTAGCCCTGGTATACAAAACAGAAGAATGGAAATGTCCCATCAAACTATAGCAAAATCTTAGATCATTCCATTGATTTCTATGGGCTAAAATGAAAGTGAAACTTCCCACAAATTCTTAATTTTGCATAATATCTGATAAACAACTTCTATATTTCAGGCAAAAATCAAATCAAAACCAAATAAATGACAAAAACATGTGGCACATTAAAGATTATTATATTTTAATATAAGTAGACACGTCTACTTCTTCAGACGTATAGCAGCAGAACTTCCATATTTGTGATTTTCAAAATCCAAGTTCCAAAATCAGTTATGAGGGAGCCAATTGTTATTATGGTCTTGTGTAATAGAGTCAATAAGTAATATCATGCTTTCATTTCTAAGGAGAAAGATGAGATTAATTTTTTTAATTAAATTGATAAATAAATATTTATGAGAAATGAAACACAGAGTGAGGACAAAAAAATGATGGCATGGGTTCATTTACTCAGACTAAGAAAAGCCAACCTTTAGGAGTAGTCTGGGCACAGTAGTACTACACAGTAATATGCCCCCTTTATTTCACAATCAGTCCCTTTGTAAGCAAAGAACTCTTCTGTCAAATGGCTGACTTGTTGTATGGTGGGAGAAAGAGAAAGAAAGAAAAGAAAAGCCAGCTTCAAAAACATTTCTGACCACTTTTCTTTCTTATGTTGGGAAGAGGAGGAAATTACAAGGTCTTGCGTAAATCCTGGGAAAATCATAAGGACAACATACCAAAAGCTAAAAACATTGGTTCAGATTTGGTGGCTTACATTTACTTAAATCAAATCCTCTTACACAGGTAACAAAAGATAAAGATGTAGCTATAAATTGCAATCCATGTGGAACAACCAGAGTTACATTTACAAAAAGATATCTGTCTTTGGGCTGAGTTCAGAACTAGTAATAGAACCATGATGCATTTGAAGACAACAGGTAAACAAGCCTATCCCTTGTCGGTAACCAAATACAATCTCCTCACATACACATTGGATTTGAGTGTGGCACTTGTGGGTCAGCAGATGAATTTTTCAGTCTTAGAATGTTTCATCTCGGGAGAGGAACTCCGAGAATTCTGGGAGTCAATAACTTGTTTATTACAAATACGTGTTTCAGGCACCTTGGCAGATGATTGTATACACAGATGTCACCAGATGGGAAATATAGAAAACAAATAGACTATATAATTGGAAGTGGAATATGAAGCTGTATTGTTTCTGCAAAAACAGTTCAAGGTATCATACAGACTGTGAACTGTTAATATATATATATATATATATATATATATATATATATATATATATATATATATATATATATATATATATATATATATATATATATATATATATATATATATATATATATATATATATGTTTTCGTAGATTTTCACGGGTATAGGTATGCATGTTAGGGTGGATTCGGGTTTCTTCCCGTGTAGAAATCTGGTTGTTTTGGCGACGTTTCGACGAGGTCTCACTCGTCATCTTCAGGCTGGTGTTCTGGCTTCTTTCTTCTTGAAGCAAAGTGTGGTCTCAGTTGAAGTCCTTCTATAAATACTGCTGGGGGTGTGGTTTGCTTGCTCTGTTGCTGATTGTAGGTTCCTTTGTTCCTTTGTTCTTTTGTGATCTGCTGTGTGGCTGAGGCGATCGTTAAGGGATTAACTGCTGATGGCTGTTTAGATGGCTGTTTACATGCTGGTGGGTTAGATGGCTGGTAGGTTCTGGCAGTATCCTGGGCTTTGGTGGAGTGGGGTCCTGTGTCTTGTGAATTCATTTTGGTCTGGCTACGTGTCTGTGGTCTCCCAATGTTTTTTTGGGGTGTGTGAGTGTGCTCCATGTGGTGACTGGAGTGGGGTGCCGCAGTAGATGGTGCAGTCGTGGTTTTGTTATTGGATGGTGGTTTCGTTTCATCTGTGGGAAGGGTCTGGGTTTGTGTTTGGTGTGGATGGAAGGTGGTGGCATCTTGTGTCCTTTTGGACCTGGTGTCAGTCTTTGTGACAGAGGCTCGTCTGTTGACCAGGGCTAGTTTCCAGATGTCAGGCAAGCGGGAGGTGTCATCGCGTTTATTCATGTTGTTTGGGTGTTTCTCTATTTCAATGGCTTCCATGATTATTCGACTGTTGAAGTGTTCAGTTTTGGAGATGAGTTTGGTTCTTTCAAAGTCAATTTCATGACCTGTTGTTTTTATGTGCTGGAAGAGAGAGGAAGATTTTTCTTCTTTTTTGACTGCGTTCTTGTGTTCTGCGATGCGTGCGCTTATTCTCCTGTTTGTTTGTCCGATGTATGTGGCTGGACAGACTTTGCATGGTATTTCGTAGACTCCTTGGTTTTCTAGCTCAATCTTGTCTTTGGGGTTTCTTAAGATGTTGGCTATTTTTTGGTCGGTGCAAAAGGCTGTCTTGATATTGTGTTTGTGGAGAATTTTGCTGATTTTGTCTGTGGTGCCTTTGATGTAAGGGAGGAGGGCGGTGCCGTTGTTCTCTTCTGTTTCTTGGTTCTTGGGGGGTGTTTCCTTTTGGATTAGTTTGGTGATGGTGTTTTTTGGAATCCATTCGCAATTAAAACATTCGAGAGAGTGTGTAATTCAGTTTTTAGGTGGTCTTTGTCAGCGAGGCGTTTGGTTCTGGAGATGAGGGTTTTTGCTACGGAGTTGATCTGTGCAGGGTGGTGGTGTGATTGTGCATTTAAGTAGCGGTTTGTATGTGTTTTTTTCTGGTAGATGGTATGTCCTAAGGAGCCGTCGGGTTTTTTGTAGATTAGGACGTCCAGGAAGGGAAGTTGGTTGTTGGCTTCTATTTCCATAGTGAATTGTATTTTGGGGTGTAGGCTGTTGAGATGTGTGAGGAAGTTGTTCAGTTTATCTTTCCCGTGTTCAGTTTATCTTTCCCGTTACACACTCTCTCGAATGTTTTAATTGCGAACGGATTCCAAAAAAACCTCGTCTGATATGTTGTGAACTGTTTGTTTCATGGGCTGTTGTCGAAACGTCGCCAAAACAGCCAGATTTCTACACGGGAAGAAACCCGAATCCACCCTAACATGCATACTTATACCCGTGAAAATCTACGAAAACAAATATCCGACCTCTACGGGGAGGAAACCTTCAAGCTGACCAGAACCTACGAGAAACTAGAAGTCCGAAGAGCCACCATCTTATGTGACATTGCATTCCTACGCAACTGCCGAGACAAAAATGTGATCCCCACAAGCTTCCAACTGAAATTCCACTCAAAAACCCCATCCAGCGAAAGGATCCTGAAAAGAACAGAACTAGCCCTAATCAGAAGCGAACTACACAGGAAAAGATACCTACTAGATCAAACCAACAGAGATCTACTCACTCTCCACCTCAAACTCAGCAACAAAATCCACCCAACACTCTGGAACAAATCCAAGCAACTTGCCGCCTGGAGAGCTGAAACAGAGACCTCCCACAAGACAGACACACACACCAACAAACTCCACAAACTGGAAAACGCCAGAAGCCCAACCCCCCACAACAGCCCATGAAACAAACAGTTCACAACATATCAGACAGGACACTCACCATCGCAGAGACCAAAGTCCTTTCCAAAGGATTCAACTTTGCAATCGCCCCAGACACATCCCCACCGAAAACATCATATGCGGAGTGGAAGCCAGCCTAACCAAAATCAACCCAGATGAAGCCAACAAAATCAGACTCGAAGTCACCAATGTCCTCTGCTCCAGCAAACCACCCAGAAGCAATTTACACAAAGAAGAACAAAAAGCCCTCACCAACCTGAGGAAAGACAACAACATAATCATTCTCCCAGCAGACAAAGGCAATGCCACAGTGGTGATGAACACATCCGACTACCAAGCCAAACTATCCAACCTACTACAAGACCCTGCTTACATACCTCTGAACACAGACCCCACCACCTACCTGGAAAAAAACCACCAAAGCCAAAATAAAAGCCTCTCCCTTAAGTGAAGAAATCAAGCCAAGCATCATCCCCAGAGAGAAATCATCCAGATGCCCCAAGCTCTACGGCCTCCCCAAGATTCACAAAGAAGGAACACCTCTCAGACCCATAGTCAGCTCCATAGGCTCACCTCTACAAAACCTCGCCAAATTTCTTGCCAAACAACTCCAGCCCTATGCAGAATCCATCACTTCATACGTACAAAACTCGTTCCACTTCATAGAAATTATAAAGAAACAAGACCTACAACCCAATGACCTACTCGTGAGCTTCGATGTTGTTTCGCTCTTCACACAAGTGCCCATTCAAGAAGCCTTGACAGCTATCCACAACAAATACAACCCCCCCAAACACATCCTAGATCTGACCAACCACTGCCTAACCAACACATACTTCATCCACAATGGACAAAGATACAAACAGATAGAAGGAGCACCCATGGGATCACCCCTCTCACCGGTCATCGCAAACCTATATATGGAACACTTCGAAACCAACGCGTTACAGAAGTCCGAACATAAACCCAAACTCTGGCTCAGATATGTTGACGACACCTTTGTTATCTGGCCACACGGGAAAGATAAACTGAACAACTTCCTCACACATCTCAACAGCCTACACCCCAAAATACAATTCACTATGGAAATAGAAGCCAACAACCAACTTCCCTTCCTGGACGTCCTAATCTACAAATTAGGCTCCTTAGGACATACCATCTACCAGAAAAAAACACATACAAACCGCTACTTAAATGCACAATCACACCACCACCCTGCACAGATCAACTGCGTAGCAAAAACCCTCATCTCCAGAACCAAATGCCTCGCTGACAAAGACCACCTAAAAACTGAATTACACACTCTCTCGAATGTTTTAATTGCGAACGGATTCCAAAAAAACACCATCACCAAACTAATCCAAAAGGAAACACCCCCCAAGAACCAAGAAACAGAAGAGAACAACGGCACCGCCCTCCTCCCTTACATCAAAGGCACCACAGACAAAATCAGCAAAATTCTCCACAAACACAATATCAAGACAGCCTTTTGCACCGACCAAAAAATAGCCAACATTTTAAGAAACCCCAAAGACAAGATTGAGCTAGAAAACCAAGGAGTCTACGAAATACCATGCAAAGTCTGTCCAGCCACATACATCGGACAAACAAACAGGAGAATAAGTGCACGCATCGCAGAACACAAGAACGCAGTCAAAAAAGAAGAAAAATCTTCCTCTCTCTTCCAGCACATAAAAACAACAGGTCATGAAATTGACTTTGAAAGAACCAAACTCATCTCCAAAACTGAACACTTCAACAGTCGAATAATCATGGAAGCCATTGAAATAGAGAAACACCCAAACAACATGAATAAACGTGATGACACCTCCCGCTTGCCTGACATCTGGAAACTAGCCCTGGTCAACAGACGAGCCTCTGTCACAAAGAATGACACCCGGTCCAAAAGGACACAAGATGCCACCACCTTCCATCCACACCAAACACAAACCCAGACCCTTCCCACAGATGAAACGAAACCACCATCCAATAACAAAACCACGACTGCACCATCTACTGCGGCACCCCACTCCAGTCACCACATGGAGCACACTCACACACCCCCAAAAAACATTGGGAGACCACAGACACGTAGCCAGACCAAAATGAATTCACAAGACACAGGACCCCACTCCACCAAAGCCCAGGATACTGCCAGAACCCACCAGCCATCTAACCCACCAGCATGTAAACAGCCATCTAAACAGCCATCAGCAGTTAATCCCTTAACGATCGCCTCAGCCACACAGCAGATCACAAAAGAACAAAGGAACAAAGGAACCTGCAATCAGCAACAGAGCAAGCAAACCACACACCCCCAGCAGTATTTATAGAAGGACTTCAACTGAGACCACGCTTTGCTTCAAGAAGAAAGAAGCCAGAACACCAGCCTGAAGATGACGAGTGAGACCTCGTCGAAACGTCGCCAAAACAACCAGATTTCTACACGGGAAGAAACCCGAATCCACCCTAACATGCATATATATATATATATATATATATATATATATATATATATAAACAGTTCACAGTCTGTATGTAACAGAGAAGCTGAAGAAGAAAATTCAAACATTGAATTTTCTGCCAAAATATAACTGACAATATTCCTCATTTTTAAAAAGAAATCCTTCTATTTGCATGGCCACATTCAACTGACAGTGAACCAGAAGAACTGTGGATTGAAAACAGAGGTATTCTCAGGAAAGAATACAAAAACAAAAAACAAAAAACCCTGTTCTTGGAGTCAAAAGAAAAAAAAATAGGGCAATGACTGAGATGATACTTAAAATTGTCCTTGCCAAGGAAGAAGGAAAAATGAAAGATAACAGAAATAGAGTCAGAACGCTAAATGCAACAGCTCACCAACTTGTAGGTAGGAACAAATAGATCTACTGCAATAATCAGTTCAAAGAAACAGGTGACAATTTTTAAAAGGAAAAATAAATAAGAGTTCTCCCTCATAAGAAGCAAAAAAATTAAATGAAAATTAAACATATTGGAGATGCTGAAAGATCAATGAAGAAATGTATTATTTGATCAGGACAAAATAAAGAGAATATGTGAAAAATGTGTAAGACCTATACAGAAAAAAATAATAAATTCCTTTAAAGAATATTATTTTCATGAAGCATTTGCAGTTTTAGAATGTAAAGTGAAAGCTGGTCTCAAGGCAAATGTAACAAATAAAATCACTAGCAACAGGTTAGAAATATATTCCAAGCTATAAATACTGGATCAATTTCTTTAAAGAGTTTATAAGGTTGTCATATATTGGGAACAAGAACGAACAAGACAGACTACAAGCTGACGAACCTAAGGCAGCTCCAAGTGAGCACCATCCTCCAGCAAGGTATGAAGCTCAAAAGGCTCTTTTTTCCCTTCCTCCACACTTTCTTCTGAAGTGGGAAGCTGTACAGCGATAGAATGTGGACTGGAAGCCTAGCACTCTTCCAAGACTTCATGCTGTGCACACTCTTGATTCTGGCACACCCGTCTCTGTGTTAAGGCCAAACTAAGCCAAAGGGTCACTGAAACTGTTCAGGACACAGTGGACTACAGGATAGGAGCTTTAGCTTCAGTTTTCTCCAGCATCTTGAGTATATGATGTCAGGCTATCTAGAGTGCTTAAACCTGGGGTCCCCCCTACTTCACCAATAGAGATGCATACAAACCAGGGAAATGGTGGTTCATCCTGGTCTATGGTCCGTTGAAGTTTAGAAATCATAAACCACTTATGTTTTCCATGACAAATCATGAATTGGTTTGTTGACCCTCTTTTTCATTTTTTTCTTTCTTTTAGACAGACACTGGATTGCCTTGAAAAAAACCCACAGCCTACCCCTTCCCACTGTCCCTGCCTCCCTTCCCACTACCCTCCTCATGTCCCTACCTTGTTCTGCTAACACTGCAATATTTGAAAACAGCTGCCTGGCTTCCTTCCTTGGAGCAAGTTCTGCTGTCTCTAGGCATACACACACTTATCAGCTGAGAGGTAGGCATACGCACAGAGACAGCACCTGTCATATTTTTTTAAGGTTTCAACCCAGTGCTGGACACAATCATTAGGGCACTGAGGAGAAAATGTGTGTGTGTGTGTGTGTGTGTGTGTGTGAGTGTGAGTGAGAGAGAGAGAGAGAGAGAGAGAGAGAGAGAGAGAGAGAGAGAGAGAGAGAGAGATTGCCAGCTAGTACTTGTTGGCACCTTATGGTAACTTCTGTGGTTGAAACAACATGTACACTGAGGCATCTGTATCCGCCCCCAGCTGACTCTTGCAAATTGTTTTCTGGACAGTTTTGGCAATTTCACATGTGGAAATCCAATTTCCATGGGTGCAGACAACAGTAAATTAAACATTATTTTTCCCCACTGTGCAATCACAGTCTTCCTGGTGCTGTTTATTATATATTTCCCTTTCCTTACCCAGCTGCCTTTTATTTTTCAAATGTTAGTCTCAAAAATGCAAACTGAATATGGAAGATTTGTGGGAGCTGCTGCTCCAGCCAGTGGATGGCCAAGGATTTGTCAAGCCTAAGATCACCAAGAGATTATCTCCACAGACAGTGCACATGCCTACATTAAAGGAAAATTCTTTGTTTCATCAGTAGAGAATGTGGGGAAGATAAAACCTCCAGTGTGAGAATAGGGTGTGCGTGTGTGTGTGAACTCCCCACCTGCAAATCACAACTTGATGCCACACTTATGAAGGTGTTCCTTCTATCAAACTGCCCCATTCTGAATCCTGTGAACTTGGTTGTGGACAATTAGCACTCCTGTGAGAACCCCTTTGGGGCCATCACATGGGTTAGAAAGTGGACCACAAATAAGCCAACCTAAGCAGATATTTATGTTAAAAAAAACTCTCTGCTGACTGAGTGCTTAAAAAGATGATTCCTTGCTTAAAGGGGGCAGTTTCACAACATTGAGCTTTATGTCATGTACATGTAGCCACAGGGATTTTAATTTGAATTCACCTGTTCCCAGCCAATGAATATTGCAAGTTAAATGGACAATGCAGTCCCCTACCCACCCAAGCTGACTCCAGAAGGGGATTCTTCATCTGAACCCTCACACTGTCTTTTGAACTTGATTGCCATGTAACATTTTGGTCTATGACCATAAATAAACAACTATTATTTACCCTCACAAAGACCAAAACTCCTCCTGAACACTTTAAGCCATGAAGCACTTGAGGAGGTGTCTGAGTGAGGGCACCAGGTGGTAATGTTATGTTAATATTATTATTTTAGAAGGAGGGGACTTGTCTTAACCTTTAAAAAGGTCCCATATTTGTATAATAACAACTCCAGGCTGAATTGAAAGCCAAATAAGCATTGAATTCAGGTAGGTTTTGTAAAACTAAGAAAGCTATGAAGAAGTTGTTTGCAGATAAACTGATATGTGTTCAAGGAAAATTTAATTTGTTTAAAATCCAATTTTCATCTGTGGGGCTTTGGTTCTAGTCTATTCTGGGTTTTCATGGCTGCTTTTGATTATTATCATCTTTTTTTAAAGGTCACAGGAGATCCTGCTTATGGATTGAAGGCAGATACCAGGGTCTGCCAGTTGATAGACGTGTCTGCCCTTGTAACGAGGAGACTACTAAAAGTATTGATCATGTCCTATTGGAGTGTTCCCTTTATCGGGATATCTGGGGGATTCTTCTTCAGTATATCTTGCAGCAAACTCAGGGAAAGTCAATGGAGTTTTGTGTTGTACACCTGCTTCCAGATAACTATGTACAACACAAGGATGTAACTGTGGAGGTGGCAAAGGTCTGTGCTGCAGCAATGAGGCATCACTGTTCCCTGCCCCACATCAGGGGGCAGGGCCAGATGATTGGTAATGGTGTTTATGGCCAGTGTGTATTTATCTTTACATCTTCTTATGATGTGGGTCAGAGGTGGTCTGGGGCATGGGCATGGTCCCAGGCTGGACACAATGATTAAATGTTTAGATTCTGGACTGTTATTGAGTTGACTACCTTCCTATTGGGCCTACTGGGCTGGGAAGATTTTACCTGCTCTGGTTTCGGTGTTATGTTTGTGTCATGTTTGTTCTTGTGTGCATGCTTTTATTGCTTTTTATATGCTTTTTTTGGTTTTATGATGAGTTGATATAAGAATACATTTTGTATTTTGTCTGGTCAGTGACTGAAATAAAGATCTACTACAACTGCTTATGGATTTCTAATGTTTTGTCTACTTTGATGCTATGTCCTCAAACTAAAAGGATGGAACTGGCAAAAGAAACCAAGCTGGGTTTCCATTTCGCTATGAAAATGTGCAGTTCTTGACTCCTAGCAGGGACAACTGAAGAAAGCCTATCATGCCTCAAAATCTCCATGTTTTCATGCAAGGGCAAGGTCTTGACAGAAAAACTGGGGTCCATTTTGATAATGTACATGATTAAAATGTGTGCCATTAAAATATGCGAAAATCATGTTCTAGATGGGGGAAAATAATAACTCCTTGGATATATGTTATGAGAGGATTCATACAGTTGAGGATGATAATAGTTTCTCCTTTAATATTTGACCCCATATAGATAACTCTGTCCCTGCACATGCATGATGAGAACACAAAAATGATTCTGAACTTTCAACTAGTGTATCAAACAGTGTCCAAATATCAATCTTGAAACTGATAAACAGTTGAGCACTTTATGTTATTTGAGATTTCAGTTGTCAATGATTGGCCATTTTGTTAACTGAGAAAACTCAGCTATGGCCAAATTACTTTGACCTTTTTATATTCTGTAAAGTTTTATTCACTAAATGTTTTGGTATCTTGCCTTGTTTACTGCTTCACTGATCTCCAAGTAAAGGAGAATAATATTGAACCAATCAAAAGAAAGAATTTTTTAAAAAGGTCAGCATTTTATGGCTTTCTTCTTGCACAGAATGTATAATGAATTTCCAGGCATGCTAGTCTCAGAGTCAACCATGTGTATTGAACCTCATATTGGACAAATGAAATCTACCTTTATTACAAATCTCCTAAGAGTGAGATAGCAAAAAAAGGTAAAGGTCCCCCCCCCGCACATGCGTGCTAGTTGTGTCTGACTCTAGGGGCAGTGCTCATCTCCATATTCAATCTGGAAGAGCCAGTGTTGTGCAAGTCCATGGCCATGTGGATGGCATGGCTGCAAGGAAACACTGTTTTTACCTTCCCACCTTTTACAGCGGTACCTATTTATCTACTTGCATTTTACATGCTTTCGAACTGCTAGGTTGGCAGGAGCTGGGGTGAACAGCGGGAGCTCACTCCACTGCATGGCACCCAGGATTCAAACTGCCGAGCTGCTGACTTTGAAGTCAACAGTTTTCGGAGCCTTAGTCCACTGAGCCACCATGTCCATTTTAAAAGTGAGATAGCAAACTTTCCAGCATTTTCTGGGTTGTTCTTCAGGGCCATTTACAAATGACATGTAAGCAGAGCTGGGAGGCATGTTACTAATTCTGCACTACTGTCAAGCCCCGCATACAGAGCACACACACAAACAGGGTTCAGTTCTTTGCCAAGATCTTTAGTGGAAAGCCAGGCAAGTTCAAGTCCATTGCTAACAATCAAGTGCCAGATAAATAACAGAATCCAACTCCCAGCAATTACCAGTCCAAGTCAAAACCAGAATATCTCATGGAAACCAGATGCCAAACCCAAGGGAACAGATCAAGCCATTGTCCAGAAAGCCAGTCTGAAGTCAGGAAACAGAGCCAAGGTCACAGACAGGAACATGGTTGCATGTTCAAATGACGTGTTGCTCCCACAGAGAGCTCAAGGTGAGCTTGCCAGCTTTATCTCAAAACAGGGAATACACCCTTACTTCTGGAAAAGCTTCTGCTAGTACTCAGGGCTTCCCGACCTGATTCCCCGTCTAGCATCAAATACCCTTTCCCTAGCTCTTCTGGTAGCACGTCTTTGCAGAATCCTGCTCATGGCCCTTCTAGGAGGTGAAGATATGTTTTCAGCTGAGTCATCAGACCCAGCTGCTTGCTGATTTGAGCTGCAAGGCTCCTCCAGCAGCTCTTCACCATTTAACCCCTCAGAGTCAGGTTCTGTGACAGGCAGGGTCCTGGCAACTACTAAGAAAAGCTGAAACAAGTGTTGCAAATTTAAGGTGTATCTTCAATTAAAATAAATCCCAACACTTGGTCAATTTAAACCAATTTGTGTGATATCTAATCAAAGAAGGACTCCTATAGAGTGGGCCTGATCTGAACTGACATGTTCCTGAAGATTCATTAGCAAGGTGCGTTTCTATATACAGCCACTTTTGTGCCTCTAAAAATTCACATTTCTTGTCAGCCTTGCCACATAAGTAAAACAGCAGGATAAAGACGAGGATGGGAAAATAAGAAGTTCTAGTTTGTGACTGACACCTGTGGTCCAATGATTTATCCAGATCTTTCCATTCTCAGTGCTTTGGAAGAGTTCATAAAAAGGGAAGCTAAAATGTTTTGCCTGTTGACTCACAACTTAATTAATTCAGATGACTTTGAAAAAAAAACTAAACTTCTTGTCTTTTTTCAGATGTTTTATATTTATTTTTTTAAAGCCTACCCTCTCACCCAGCTACTGCAGTAGACCTCTCCCACTGGAAAACCAGTTCCTTCGTTCTACCAACTACAGAATGCTAGCTTGGGCTTCTTATCCTTTGTTTTGCCAATGCCTTCATTGTGCCATCAACCTTCATCTAGCTACCTTTCAAGTTTAACTATGTACGTGGGAAGACATGGAAGCCACAAGGTGAAAAATGGGGTGAATGGGGGACAGGGATTGAGACACGGTTTAGACCTGTCAAAAATGTATGCCTGAGCTTTCCACAGTCACTTTGAACTGTGTCCTATATTTGGACCCGCCCCCGTAGGCTCATGGACCCTTCTAGGTTCATGGAAGCCTTCGTGGAGCTTTCTGGCGGCCTGGCAGACGATCCGGTCGATGCCCTGGTGGATACTGGGGCCATAGACCGGATCGCCCCCAAGCACCTCCTGCGCTGTGGAGATCACTCCTCGCCGTGCTATACGGCTGAGTTGCGGTCGATGAAACAAGAATGCAGGAGGCTAGAGGTCATTTGGAGGGCAACTCAGATGGCAGAGAACAGGGCTGCACTCAAGCAGCTGACTGGCCGCTATTTTTTTCGAGATCAGGGATGCTAGAACATCCTATGTCTCCCTGAGAATTGGCAAGGCCTCGAACTGCCAGGCGGAGTTGTTCCGGGTGGTTCGTGACCTCTCCAATCCCAGTCAGCTGAGGCCTCCTCCTAGTGATTTCACTAGTGAGCAATTTGCAGCCCACTTTAGATCCAAGTTTGAGGCCATCTGCTCCGACTTGCCCCCGGCTGCTCTAGTCTTTCCCCTGATATCCCTGGGGCCTCATCCCCCCGGTCTCCCCTCCTGGTTGAGTTTGGGCCAGTGTTTCCGGTGGAGGCCTCCAGAGCTATGGCTTGTTGCCGGCCAGCAGCCACTCCTTTCAACCCTTGCCCAGCTTGGCTTATCAAATATGCTGAAGGGAACATGCCTGAGTGGGTTTCAGCTATTGCCACGGCCTCTTTCAGGGAGGGATTTTTCCCTTCCCGATTGAAGGAGACCGTGGTGAAGCCCACTCTGAAAAAGCTTGGCATGGCGTCGGACGATTTATCCAGCTATCGTCCGATTGCCATTGTTCCCTTCCTGGGCAAGGTTGTTGAGAGGGTGGCCGCTGTCCGGCTCCAGTCGTACCAGGAGGAAAATCGTATCCTGGACCCCTTCCAGTCTGGGTTCAGGCCTCTTTGTGGGACCGAGAATGCCCTGGTTGCTCTGCAGGATGACCTCCTCAGGGAGGCTGACAGGGGGTGCTCCTCCCTGCTGGTTCTCCTTGATCTGTCAGCTGTCTTTGATACCGTCAACCATGGTAACCTGCTGGTCCGGCTGGCCAAGGCAGGAATTGAGGGTCAGGCTTTGTCCTGGCTCCACTCCTTCCTTGGCGGCCGGACTCAGCGGGTTCAGCTGGGTGATGACTTGTCGGCTCCTTGGACTCTCCCTTGTGGGGTGACCCAGGGGTCAGCAATCTCACCCATGCTGTTCAACATTTATATGAGGCTGCTGGTGGAGGTCATCAGGAGATTTGGAGTTCGCTGTCATCAGTACGCTGATGACACACAGCTCTATCTCTCCTTTTCGTCTTCTGCAGTGGAGGCAGTTCGCTCCCTCGATCTGTGCCTGGAGGCGGTCCTAGAATGGACCAGAAGTAACCGGCTCAAGCTGAATCCGGAGAAGACAGAGGTTCTGTTCTTCAGGGCGGCCTCGTCTGGGTACAATGGCCCCCTCCCTAAACTGGGGGGTGTTTCCCTCCAGCCTATGGATAGGGCCAGGAATATGGGCGTGGTCCTGGACTCAGCCCTCTCCCTGGAAGCCCAGGTGATGGCTGCTTCCAGGGCCGCTTTTCTCCAGCTCCGCAGGATCACCCAGATCCGCCAATACCTTTATGAGTCCTCCCTGAGGACAGTTGTGCAGGCCCTAGTAATCTTGAGGATTGACTAGTGCAATGCCCTCTATGTGGGATTGCCCTTGACCCTTGTTTGGAGGTTACAGCGGGTGCAGAATGCGGCGGCCAGGCTGGTGGTGGGTGCTCATCGATTCGAGCACATCACCCCAGTCCTGGTTCGCTTGCACTGGCTACCCGTTGTCCTCCGGATTAGGTTCAAGATCCTGGTTTTGACTTTCAAAGCCCTCCACTGCCTGGGACCAGAGTATCTGGCGGAGCATATCTCTCAAAGATCAACTGGGACCAGACCCACGAGACTGGTGCAGGCGCGCTCACTGAGGGTGCCCACACCCAGAGGGGTGCAGAAATCGCGTACACGTGACCGTGCCTTCTCTGTGGTGGGCCCCATTCTATGTGGTGGGCCCCAGTGAGCTACACCTAGCAGAGTCCCTGCCCGCCTTCAAAAAGGCCCTGAAGACTCACCTTTTCAGGGAGGCATTTGGCAACCTTTCTACTTAGGTTTTTTTTTTTTTGGCCCGCGCCATCTTTGCATGGGTCATGCCCGCTATCCCGTTTCCTTTTTGCTACTGTGCCTGTTCTGTTTTATTTGGTTTTTATTGTAAGCCGCCCAGAGTTTCCTCCTGGGAAGATGGGCAGGATATAAGCTTAACAAATAAATAAATAACAAATAAATAACTTTCTTCTGCTTTTCATCCAATGTCATTATTAGTCTTCCAGTGAGAGGGTGATCATCCAACATATCTGTTTGGGATTTTCTACCTCTGTATCTCTGTGCCCACCTGTACATAGTGATTGTTGCAACACCCAAGGATGCATTGCTTCTCAGACCTAACCTTAACTGTAGCCCTTCCTGCAGTCGTGATTTAATCCCTGAAAGCAGGCATGTCCAAGCTTTGGCCCTCCAAATGTTTGGGCTTCATCTCCCACAGTCCTTTGCCATTGGCAATCTAAGCTTAGAATTCTAGGAGTTGTAGTCCAAAACATCAGGAGGGCTGAAATTTGGACATGCCTGCCTTAAATGTTCCACTTCTTCCCGTACGTTAAGTGGGACTTGAAAGGCAAGTGTTGTGAAGATGATGATGTAGTAAGGGTGCAGATGGAAACAAAGAGGCTGGGAGCTTGTAAATGATGGTGCAAAGAATTTGCTTCATGATGCAAGAAGTATACTGCATTGGGAGGAGATTATATTGAATAATAATATGCCACCTGAAAAATAAAATTCCAAAGTTTTGTTTGCTTCTTTAAAAAAAGAGGACCTCTGACTTCATACATGAATCTCTTTATAACACACTCTTCCACAATTTTGTTGTATACTGTGAACAACACAATATATTGTGGCAACACAAATGGGGCAGTATAGAAATGGAAATTAATTAACTAATTAACACTCCAGCCATCAAAAATATACTTTAAATGACCACTGTGACTCACTTCTATAATCATTGTGATGATCATGACTAATGCTGTAAATATGAGGTGTTTGCAACATAAAGCATGACAGCAAAAGAGAAGAGATGGGAAGGAGAATAAAGAAAACAGGAGAGATTGGAGAGGATTGGCCAAGAAGAAATAATAAAAGTGTGGGGGAAAATGAAAGCAGAGATTCCATGCATTGGGGAATTAAAAAAAAAATTAAGATAAAACCCTTACTTAGCACTCACCCTACCAGGAAGCAGAGTTCAAATTAAAATTGGTTTGCTTTAAAACCACTGTGAAGAAACTAGAGATGGGGACAAGTCAGAAAAAAATGTTGATCCATTTTGATCCGCTCTGTGATTTCTCACAAAAAATGAATTTACATTTTTTTCTGCTGAATTAATGAATTGATTTATAAATTCATTTTTTTCAAATTCAATACCCTATAAAATGGCCTCCAAGGCACCCAGAGACACCAAATGTGCAGGGAAACCTCCCATGACTCTCCTCCACAATTTCTCCACATTTGGTGAAGACAGAGCTTCAGAGACCCACAAAGTCCCCCCACCCAAAAAAAATGCTCTTTAGCATCTGACTTGGGGAAACCCCATCTTCACCAAACTTGGAGGGATTCTAGATGAGCGTCAGAGGAATCTTCTCTGCAGGTTCTGTGTCTCTGGGTACCTGGGGAGAACTTTCTTAAGGGGAACATTTTGGGGGTACATAACTAGGAAAGCAGAAATCCTATCTTTCCCAAGTGTGGAGGTATTGTGGATAAGAGTCAGAGAACGTTTCCCTGCCAATATGGTGTCTCTAGGTGCCTTGGGGGTCATTTTATAGCCCAATGGATTAAAAAAATCAAAAATCACTGAAAATTCATCAATTTGTTCAAATACATATGACTCATTAATTGATCTTCTTTGCCTGTACTGTATTTTTTCAGATGACAAATTTTAAAAAGACAGTGTTTCTAGAAAAAATGGAGCATTTTTACTTACTTGCTTGAAAAAGCTGGATATTCAAGTCATTTTGCCTCTTATTCTGTATGATTCACGTTCACCACTTTCTTCTTGCAAATTCTGGAATTTGCATGTCAGTTGAGATCATGAAATAAAAGCCTGGAATCTCTTGTCACTGCCTAGCTCGTGGTGCAGTGGTTAAATACCTGTACTGCAAGTAAAACTGTGCTCACGACCTGGGTTCAATCCCCGGTAGCAGGCTCAAGGTTCACTCAGCCTTCCATCCTTCCGAGGTCGGTAAAATGAGTACCCAGCTTGCTGGGGGGGGGGGCAATGTGTAGCCTGCACTCTGTAATTCAAATTGTAAACCGCCCAGAGACTACTTGTAGTAGTATGGGGCGGTATATAAGCAGAACACTTTTAGTAGTTAAATTCCTACATGCATCTGGACTACACCTCTCCTATACTGATACTCTGAGACTTTATCAAAAAGACGTTTTCACATTATAGAGGCTTTATCGTCATAGAAGCAAGGTACAGTTGTACATTATGCAGAGCCATGCAAGACTTATGGCCTGCCAAACTAAAGGAAAGCCACCAGCCATATACTGTGAGCTGCCAGGTGCACAACACTCGTCCTTTTCCAATCATATGAAAGCATCAGAAACAGAAGAGTTATTATGCCCCTGATGGGGAACCATTTGGCTTGATGGGTCTCAAGCTGCATAGGCCTGATGTACAGTATATTGGAAAGAAAGGCATAGAGCTTTAAATTAAATTCTATTTCATAGTGGAAATCAAGGAAGGAGAGAGGAGGAAAAAATAGCCCTTTTCTTTACATTTCTTTTCTCTTTACTGATCTCTGCAGATGGCCCCAGTTCTGCAGTTGCTTTTACTCTGTTCCCCCTCCAAATAATGGGTAGTGTGCAGAAAACATGACTCCTCTCCAATTTGCCATGCCATAGAGTGACAGCAGGAGTGAAATGTTAGAGTTTTTGCAACCTTGCATGCTGTCTTTAGTAGTTTTGGCAGGGAGGAAGCATTCCAGGCTGGAGTCACTGTCAATCTATCGAGCAGTAACTGATCATGGCTTTCTTCCCTCTAAATTCAAAGAGAGACCTGCTTCTCTGCTCTAGTTTCCCCCCTCACAGTAGCCCGTTGGAATTTAGTAGTCTGTTGAAGGCTATTTCTTAAAGCAGTCGTGTTCGTCAATTTGCTGCTTCATCTGTTCAGCTGTAAATATTGAAGCTTTTTATTTTTTCTACTATTAATGTCTCAGAGTGAGTTATTGAGGCTGAAAGTGTCAGGTAATGAGAAAAAGGGAGGAACTACTCTGGGGAACCTGAAGCTATTCTGCTCTGTACGTCCCTATACTTCTGCTGCACAGCTCAAGGGATTAAATCAGAAATTCAAAATTGCAACAGCAAATTCATATGACACATAAAGTAACTACCCCTTACTACATGCACTATCTTTGACTTCATAGTTACCATGCAGCTAAAACTGCCATTTGCAAGCATTTGATTTCGTTAAATGTTCCAGTTGCCATTCACACTTTTGAATAAGAAGTTTGGGAACAAAATGCAAATATGCTTCTTCACTGTATTTCTCACAAACCTTGAATCAGAGTGCTTAGCATGTGGCCCCAGGCATATCTGGTTGAACATGGCTCCTTGACAGGGAGGCTGGATTCAGTGATTCAAAGGGTCCTTTACAACTCAGCAGTTTGATGATTATGATGATGATGATGATGATGATGATGATGATGATGATGATGATGATGATGATGATGTCTTGTAGTGCAACACAGGACTGTAAAAATTTGGCCTTATAGATATTGTTAAATTTCATTCCTAGCAGCTTTTCCCACTGGTTATGTCATGTAGGCTTGCAGTTGAACCATCTTTGGCAGGCCACATACTCTCAATTTAATTTAATATAAACGACAACCAGATAAAATACATAAGACATCAGACCTGTCTGCTTAACTTCATGGTTTGCATTTTGCCAGATTTCAAATCTCAAACGGTCATCTGTCAAATAATAATTGCCAGTGCATGCTGTCTGTCGAATACTGTCAGGTAGCAGACAGCATTTGCATGCTATTTATCAAATCTAATAAGGCAATACAAATGACTGCAAATGACCATACATGTATAAATTACCATAGTCCCGGGAAAATAGTGAAGCTAGTGCTGTACCATCATTTGTCTTCTACTTTGCTACAAGCATTATTTCCCATTGAAAGAGGCATTCATTTTTCTTCTGTATCACAAAGACTTTTACCACTGCTTCTGGCGCCATTGTTTGAGCTTACCACATTTCTGTCTTTGGTTTGTGTTTCTGTCTGTTAAAAATCTCTTTATCACTCTTCAGCCTCCTTGATTGCCCCCATTTCTTGATCTGAAAGAGGTCTGTGGGAGACATGTTCCCAGAGAAATGTGGGAATGAAAAGTCAGTGATAGACAAGACATGCCCACGTAGATCTTGGCTACCTCAAAAGGAAGTTAAATGCAATAATGCTTAGCCATGATAATTTTTTGAAAATTGGCCCTCTTTTGAAATCACTCTGTAAGGCTGTTTCCTCCATATTGAATTGAATGTGAATAGTTGAATTTATTATGGGGGGAAATTACAGTACAGCACTAGTTTATAGAAAATCTTTCTCTTATAATTTTCTTTTCAACTGTTTTCCTCCAAGATTTAAGATTATGCACAGGTACGTATGTGTGGCTCCTTTCTTTAAAAACCATGCAGGCATTTTTAAAAAAATAGAAATTTACATGAATTTTTAAAAATATAATGCTGAGATGATAGGGTTATTGGATTTCCATCTGCAACAATACTCCAAAATTATGCAATGAGATGTCATTTCCAGAAATGGGGAACATTTTGTTTAAGAACTCCCAGCATCCACAGGCAAACAAGCCTGTCTCTGTTCATGGCGTCTGATGATACCGCATCACACAGATGGTATTTAAAACTATGTAAGGTCGGATTAGCCATTAGTACACCCAACCCAGTACTGGCCTTCCTTAACTATAGCCACAGGTGTCCAGCAGAAATCTGCAACCCAAAATCCTTGAAAACAGAACTTCTAAAGAGTGGTACTGGGACTTTTTATAGATAAATCATGATCTGCAGTGATGAGCCACAGGGAAGAAGATGGCTAGGGAAAAGATGTCATGTGAAACATTTTGCTTTATGCAAAGAAAAATCTCTGAGCTTATCAGAGCTTAGAAAAGTTAGTTTTTGAAGAAGCCTTGTGAATCCCTAGGATTCTAGGTGCTGTGGAAAGCAAGGACGCAAAGCACACGGCTTATATACCACCTCTTTGCGCTTAAAGCATTCTCTGGGCAGTTTGCAATTTAATTATGCAGGCTACTGATTGTTCCCTCCCCGAGCAAGCTGGGTAATTGATTTGCAATCCTCAGAAGGATGGAAGTTGTTGTCTATAGAAGTAATATGCTCAACTTGGTCCAGATGAAGTCAGGAAAAGGAGAAAAGGAAGCAGCAAGGGGCTGATGCCATAGAAGGCTATTGTAGTTCTTCATGCATGTGCCCATCCTCAAAAATACCTTTAAGGAAATTGCTGAAGTAGTTTAGCAACTCCCCTCCCTATAGGCAATGCCTGGGAACAGCAAGTGTTGAATGTGCATTAGACTCTGATATGACCCTACAGAAGCTAGCCTGATATGATATCAAACTGCATATTCCTTCATTAACTTTTGTACTCTGCTGTCGAGGAAATCAGTGAGTTTCAGTCAGGTCATGCTCTGTACTCTTAAATTTAGTCCACTAACTGCCTTACCATTGTATATAGCAGGGGAAATGAATTTATTTTCATCTATTTGACACTATAATTAAGCTTTACATTTATAGTTTTTTTTTAGATGGAGCAGTAGCATGCTAAGAAAGACTTAGGGCCTTTTATATCCAATTGAGTAATAAGAGCAATTTATTTCTGTAAGTTAGATCCAAGAGTTACAGTGCAATAAGGTAGTAAAGCATGGAAATGAACCACGTACCTAAGAGACCACCACTAAGTAGTAACTATGGCTACTGAATGGGTCCTTTACAAACTCCCAGGGGTATCATTTGAATCCCACTCCTGGTTGAAAACTGGAGGTTATGATGTGAACTTTTCAAACTTGTAACCTGTAGATTTCCTAAGAAACACTTGAGTGGCTACACTTCCGTGAGTCCAGAAGCCCATGTGGCCAAGAGAAGGACAGAAAGTGCTGCTCACTCATCTAGAATGGTTTCCCACTTTTCTCAATGGACACCGTTGACCATTAAAAGAAATTAAAGCCATGAAACCTGACAGAAGGAGTATGTTGTTTGTGTTCCTTATGTAGAAGTCAATGTGGTTTATGTTTCTCTGAAAGAAAGGCTTGCATGATCAGGATTATCCCAAGGCACTCTGCTGCCTGGGGCAAAGAGCAAGCCGGTTGCCACCTCAGTTTCAAAGGACAGGGACCAAAAGGTCTCTCAGCCATATCTTATTTAAATACTGGTGCCAAGATGACATCTTTCACCACAGCCCAAACCAGTGGACTAGTTCAGGGGCATGAGGGATCTATTGCCATATTCCACACACTGCTCTGTTTTCCAGGGTGGAGCAATCAGAGAATAATAAGGTTGGGATGAGCCTATAAGGCCTCTGAGTCCAACTTCCTGCTCAGTGAAGGAATCTAAGTCATAGCGTATCTGACAGATGGCTGTCTGGCTTTCTCTAGAACAGTATTTTTAACCTTCCTGATGCTGAGACCCTTTAATACAGTTCCTCATGTTGTGGTGACCCCTTTCCCTTCTTGGAAGAGGCCACAAGCCCCCTTTGTCAGGCCACTGCTTAAGGTGCCATAGAGAACTTCGCTCTACGGGCACCCTCAGCCAATCGCAGCCTCCGGTGCCATTGACTGACATCCCCTCCAACCTATCAAGCTGTAACTCACTCTTCCCCCCCTTCCCCCTCCTCCTCCAGACCCAAGCCATTTGTGCCTTTTTCTTCACTGGCTCATGGCGACCCTTGTGAAATGGTTGCTTGACCCCCAAAGGGGTCCTGACCCCCAGGTTGGGAACCACTGCTGTAGAACTTCTCCAGCATTGAGAGCTCACCACCTACCTAGTTAATTAATTCTATTGCTGTACTTCTCTAACAGTTAGGAGGTTTATCTGATACTCAGGAATAGTTGGTGGCCTCAGCTGGAATGGCAAGGATCTTGCTTCCTAACATCTTCTGCATGGAGGAAAGTTGCTTCTCTCTGCCCAATGATAAGGAAAACTTGCACATTATCTCAAAATGAATTCATTTGCACTATTGAACAGGCATTAATCCTTCCGTTAAAAATAGTCTCGCAACTGAGAGGCAGTGCAATGAGTTTTATGTGAAGGTGAAGCTGTGATATTGAGCTCCGATATTAAGAAGCGAAGGGTTGTTTCATTCATTTGTTTTGCAATTAATAAGGATTTTATGGCCAATTTTATGCCTTCTTCAACTTCTGCAGCAATAGGCTTTGAATCTTTTACAGAGAACAACTGAACTCTGAAGCACTTGAGTCAGCACTATAAAGCTTTTATGAACCAAATTCTTTCTCAAATGAATTTCAGATGAACTATGCTCATTTTACATAATTCTTATGCATGTATTGCTTGCCAATGCATTTCAGAAAATTTCTAGAACTACTCATTAAATTCATCTAGGCATCTCTTTAATGGAAATGTAAAATCTTATTATAAATGGATTTAAAAAAAAGAAAATCAGGGAAACAAAGTCAGGAAAGAAACTACTTCATACTGTGTGCCCCCCCTTCATAACAATCCATTTACCCATGTGCAAAGTCCTAGCCACTGAGGGGATAATACATAATAAATCCAATTATATTTCTATTAGGCTCTGAAACAGAATCTGTATTGCATTCAATATGACTGAGATGTCATTACTGCTATGAATCTATTTTAGCAAGGATTTCTTTCAACAAAATGTATTTGGGTGACATAACCTAAGCAGTATACTTGATCAAATAACAGTAAGATACAGATGCCAAACAATGATAACTTGCATTTTAGCTCAAAATGTTTGACATCCCAAGTTCTCATTGCATCTTCTACAAATGGAATATTTAAGGGGTCATGTCTGAGCAAATGGCATGACAAGAACTGTGTGCAAAAATATTTTGAGCACAAAAATGGACCACTTTGGAGTCCCAGTGGTTTCTGAGGGAGAGCTACAATATGCATGTGCTTAAATCTTTTGTACTGAAATCAATATAACACTGGACTGAAAGAGATGTTACTTTAAAAGTATAAGTATACCTCTACAAAACAAACAAACCAAAAACCAAAAACCAATGTGAAGGTGAGGTTCTCAGCATGAGGATTATTATCCTCTATGGAAGTTGGCTTTTAAAACCCTAAACAAAAATGGTGATCTTTGATGAGTACTGAATGTTATTAAAATGTGCTTTTTGTTTTGAGATGAAAAAAGTTCAGCTGTTTTGCATCAGAATTTATCTTTGATATTTTGGAACACCCTAAGGTCAGTGTAGATGAGTAAAATATTTCTACATTTTGCAACTTATTTCTGAAATGCTCAAGTTTCTTCATATTTTGGGATGGAAAGTGTGATGCAACACCCCACAGCTTTTGTTGAGTCCCCTTTTCTGCTCCTCCAAAAACACATAAGCCTCCCCTCCCCTTATAAACAAGAGAACAGTCACAGTCCTTTTAAAATGTTGAAATAAAGAAACTGTTTTACTGGTTACATAACTGATTTAATATCATGGAGAGATCAAATATAGATACTGTAGTGAGGTTTACAAGTCTTCACTTAGTTCTAGAGGTGGGCACGAAACAGAAAATCAATGGTTCAGTCAGTTCTGTTTCATGCCCACCCTCGGTTCAGTTCAGGTTCGGGTTTGTATGAATTTTTTAAAAAATGTACAAACCTGAACCGAGCTGAATTCAGCTGGGTGGTGGTAGACCATCCCACCGCTGCCTCAGGCGCCATGGCCAGCGCCTCTCAAACTTGCTTCCCCACAGCCAGGGTGCACTATTGTTTATTTTTATTTTTATATTTTTTAATATTTGCAGAGCTGACCATGCGGCCCCCAGGGCAGTTCAGCAGTTTTAATTACTTTTTTTTAACATTCTACAGTGCTGACCATGGGGTTTCCCAACTGGGTCAGCACTTTTTTTTTAATAGCCCTGATGTTGGGGCTTGTTTTTTTGTTTCATTTTTTCCCACAGCTGAGAGGTGCTTGCTTCCCTGGGAGGCTGGGGGGGGGGCACCATTTTTATTTATTTATTTATTTATTTTTATTTCCAGGACCTGTCAGGAGTCTACTCCACAGGAAGGTAAGTGTCCCCCAAACGAAAAATGAAATGAATGAAATGGAAATTTCCATTTCATTTCGTATCATTTTTCTTTGATGGGTTGGTTCGTTATTTGCTTTGTTAGCTAATGAAATGAATAACGAATAACGAAATGAATCTCCTTACCCTTCTGGGAGGATCTTCACTGCATATGACAAGACAGGCAGAAAGATAAACATCTTGCACATTCTGGGAATGGTGCTAGCTGTTGAATTTCTTCTATATAAACAAAGGAGATTTTCAGTTCATTTCAGAGAATGCACCAAAATTGACCAGTGCCATATCTGGGATGAAAATAGCTTCAGTTTTACAAGGAAGGAGGAAGTGAGGCTGCCAGGTTCTTTTGTACCCAGAGGTTAGACATTGATTGCCCTGGTATAGGATTCATGCTTATTTATTCTTCTGTGTCCAGACTGACTTATTTGTCCTTTATAGAATGCAGTAGACCATTGCTGGCATTTGATTGCATGTACTCAGTGGCCTAGAGCAGACATGCCCAAACTTTGGCTCTCCTGATGTTTTGGACCACAACTCCCAGAATTCTAAGCTTAGATTGCCAATGGCAAAGGACTGTGGGAGCTGTGTCCAAAACATCTGGTGGGCCGAAGTTTGGGCATGCCTGGCCTAGAGCACTGAAAACTGTTGGCTACAAAGTTGGCAGCTCAGTGGTTCGAATCCTGGGTGCCACGCAGCAGAGTGAGCTCCCACTGTTAACCCCAGCTCCTGCCAACTTAGCCGTTCGACAGCATGTAAATGCAAGTAGATAAATAGGTACCGCCGTAAAAAGTGGGAAGGCAAAACAGTGTTTACTTGCAGCCATGCTATCTACATGGCCACAGACTTGCACAACACTGGCTCTTTTTGGCTTGAATATGGAAATGAGCACTGCCCCTAGAGTCGGACATGACAAGCACACATGTAGGGGGGGAACCTTTACCTTTTTTACCTAGTTGGAAGATCAGCATTTGTATAAACCTCTGATATCATTAGATCCTGAAGTAGTCCATTCTTTGACATACTATCAGGTGACAGAAGAGTGAAAGATATTAGGTTAAAAAGAAACACTGATAACCAAGGGATGCAGTGGTGCTCTTTTGCTATACAGTGGTACCTCTAGATACGAATGTCCCTAGATATGAAAAACTTGAGATGTGAAGAAAAATCTGTGGAGATGGTATGCATCATCATATGAAAATTTAACCCTGTTTTTTTTTTCAATATGTGATTTCCCCCCCCCAGGATGCATTGCTCCTGGGAGGTTTGTAGCACTGCCCCTGTGCATGTAATCATTGGAAATGGAAGTACCCAATGCAAATAAAAGCCACAGTTCCACTTGCAATTATTCCCTTCCATTTGCAATGGTTCCCTTCTGCAATAGTTCTCTTCCATGCACAAAAGTAACCATTGAAAATGGAAGGGAACCATTGTAAACAGAAGCAAGGAACAAGGGCTTCCATTTGCAATGATGTGCACAAAGTGCAGCCCCCATTTTGGAGCCATTCTGAAAACATTTGGCACCGTTTTTGAGACTTTTTTGAACTTTTTAAAATGGATTTCTCAAGCAGTTGAAAGATAGGGAGATGAGCTTCACTGTTTCCATGGCTTTTGGTGTACTTTTTTGCATTGGGGAGGGGTCTGATTTCTCACTTTTTTACTTTTTCCAGACCTACGGAATGGATTCACTGGTTTCCTATGCATTTCTATGGAAAACCGGATATTAAGATATGAAATTTTTGTAATATGAAGTGTCCCTTGGAATGGATTAATTTTGTATTTAGAAGTATCACTGTAGTTAAGTACAAGCATAAAGGTGACCCTCTGTGATTTATATTGTAATTTCAAAAGAGGGCAGCTTCACGGGGCCGAAGGTCCCAGATGGGGATGTTTTGCAGCCACGATCCATGCAGGCGGCAAGAGGAATAGCTCACGTGATCATGGGCTTTTCACAGGCTTGGAGCAGTCTTTAATAAGGCTGCCTGCTGTTGCTCCTGCCTCTTGCTGCTTTTGCAGCAGGGAGAGAGCTTCACCCCAGAACCAAAGCTACTTTCATTTCTGGGATGTGTGGCTGCTTTGCTCTGCAACTGTTTATTGCTAGTGCTAACAAGCGCTAGCTTGTGATTCATTTGTTTACATTTGATCTAAATTATTTCATTGCTTATTCAGGGTTTCCTGCACTTGGGAGGGGGAAGTGTTCTTGGCTTGTGTAGGCTTTGTCATTCAGGTTTGGTTCAGTTACTATTAGTAATGTCAATTGAGTTGTTCATTTACGTGGCAATAGGGGTTGTTTTCAACTTCAATTGGGGGCTTGGAGGGAAGCTGTCTGATATTTAGCAGCACTTCACTGCAGAAGTTTACTGTGAGCTGCCGGATAGCATCGTGGATTAGGTCTGGGCCTGCAAAGCCAGAGGTTGAGAGTTCACTTCCCCTGATGTCCGTCTCAGTCAGGTCTTGACCACCATGATCCATAGGGTACCTTCCAGCTCTGCCACTCTAAGATGGTTCAAAGGCGTAGTTATGGCTTCCAGAGCCTGGACCAAAAGTCAGTTTTTGTGCCCCCTGTTGACACACAGGAGAGCGAGCCCCCCACCACAACTCTTCCTCGGCCTGCCCGAGCCACCCAGAGGCCATCCCCTCTTCCTGCTGCTGCCCCCGTGGTGCCAGCCCGCCCCCAACACCATCTTGGATGGAGCAGGGCATGGGGGCGGCAGTGCCCTCGGGGCCATTCACATGCCATCGGGGAAGGGGATGATGGGGCGCCATGCCAGGCCACCCCCATAGCCAAGGTGGCAGCAAGGCTCGGGGAGGTGAGGCCGAATGTGACGGTGGTGGTGAGGGGCGGCCTGGGCACAGTAAGTGATTTGGTGCCCCTAATTGCTGTGCCTGGGGTGGCCCACACCCCTTGCCCTCCCCATGCCACACCCCTGAGATGGTTACCTTTTTTTTAGCATCTGGGCATTTATAATGCTTTGCATTTCAGTCTGGTTATTAATTTGGTGGAGTTGTTCTATTTAAAGTGTTAGAGTGGTATGTTTAATTTAATTTGGTAAGTTTTGGAGAAAGCTATCTAAGCCATTGAACAGGTTGCTGTGATTATGGTACCAGTTGATTTAAATTTATGATATATTAAGTTCATTACATAGAAGAAAGTAATTTATTATTTATTTATATTGAATATATTACACCCTTCCCCTTCGAAAAAGACTCAAGGTGCCTTACAATAAGGAGGGACAATATACAGTCCAGAATATTTAAGACATAGTCAAGTTAAGAGCAGGGAATTCAAATGTTCTAAGAGGCATCTTAGAGCTTTAAAAGGTAACATTAGAGCTACAATAGGGCATGCAGAAAGGAAAGAAAAATCCATTATGAGGGATGGAAAGTAACATGGAAAACACTGATGTTCTTATGAGATCAGGCAATGGAATCATGCATTCTAATCAATATAACATCACATACTGTAGTAGGTTGTCCCTCATTCAGGGAAAGCTTGCCTGAAGAGGAAGGTCTTTGCATGTTTTGGAATGACAACAGACATGGGGCAGTCCTGGCCATCAGCGGGAGGAAGTCCAAAGTCTGGAAGCAGCAATGGAGAAGGCCCTTTCATGTTTTATAAACTGGACCTGTATAGGTAGCGGGATGGAGAGAAAGGAATATCCTGATGTCCTTAGCACCTGAGCCACTTTATAGCCAGTGAAAGTTAAAAGGGCAGCAATATGGAGATGCCATTAGTGGAGCTGACAAGAATGGTTTGTGAATGCATCTTCTCTTTTATTCATATTATTTAGTTATAATAATATTAATATCCTTGAAAGAGATAGGAGGAGAGAAACAATGGATGATTTATTCTCCTTGTGGTGCAAATGTTGGTCTAACTGTATCACAAACTATTTTATATTTAAGTAAAAGATGATAGGTCTGAAACATTTTGTAAGATTCCTTTACTTTTTCAGGACTGCCTCCCCAGATTTTCTACAGAAAGTTGTTTAAGCACCGGGGCTATTTATCATCAAGGCCATTTAATCTGATCCTCTGTATAGCTTAGATCAGTTTTATTATTGCCAGCAGTTATTGAATTATCCACATCAGGTTGCATTGTATTAAGGCAGGCATTACGTTTGGAGCTGTGAATTACAAAGGAACTGAAAATTGTCCTATCGCTGAGTAAAGCTGAGCAATGACTCGGTCCACCTCTCATATTGGAAAAGCTGATTAGGTTTTGCCCTGCTGTTGTTCTACTTCCCTTGAAAGGCTGGATGAGGAATTCACACATTTAATTTCACACACTATGCAACATACTTAAGTGACGAAAGATGCAGCCTGCAGGCTTACAGTGAAGTCTGGTAAGCCTAAATCAGTGTGGGCAAGACTCCTTTATAACATTGTAATCCAGTGTAATTTTTTTTTTCCAGAAGTCTGTCCTAAATAGCTGGGTGTAGGAGGCAATCTAAATTATCTAGCACTTGAATTGTGTCTCTCTCACCTTTAAACCTTCTTCAACTCATGTTCTTCTAGGAAGGCCTAAATCTCTTTCTACTTTAGTACCACAGCAAGGGCCAGATTAGAGGCCCTAAGCACTTAAAAGATATTGGTGCCACCCATATGTATGTAATTCAAAATATAAAAAATAATAGATCATAAACAATGTTTTATCAAAATTAAACAAAACTTACAGTAAGATGAAAATAATATTAGTTTTGTATAAACATCGAATTTGCCACTGGCTGCTTGATGCTGGAAAAGATATAGAGTAACTGCACTGATGAGAAGAAAACTGCCTCTTGACAGCAGTGTACAGTAGAGATGGGCACAAAATGAATTTTCAATTTGTTTCATTATTTGTTATTTGTTTTGTTAGCTAACAAAACAAATAATGATCCAACCCATCAAAGGAAAATGAAATGAAAAAAAATGGAAATTCCCATTTCATTTCATTTCATTTTTCATTACCCCCTGACTCCTACCTTGTCGCCACCTCCTCGCCTGGAAGTTCAGCAGCTGCCGCAGGCCAGGAGAGGGAGAAAGCCCCACATCAGGGACTTTTAAAAATAAAATTTTATTTTAAAAAAAAGGCAATGGGCCAGGAGGGGAAAAAATAAAAATAAAACCCAGGTGCAGGGAAGCTAGTGCCTCTAGAGACGCTGGACTTGTCAGCTGTACAAAAGAAAAAAAAAAAAATCACCCGGCATTGGAGACTTAAAAATAAAAAAATAAAAAAATTAAAAAATTAAAAATTAAAAAATTAAAAAGTGCCCAACCCAGACCCTAAGGCCATGTAGTCGGTGCTGGAAAATTAAAATTAAAAATAAATTAAATTAAATTAAAAAGCACCAACCCAGCCTCTGGGGCCACATGGTCGATGCTGGAATAAATAAATAAATAAATAAATAAATAAATAAATAAATAAATGAAATTTTAAAAGTTCTGGGCCTCCAGAGAAGGTGGCAAGATGGTCCACTGCAGCCCGGCGCATCTGCAGCTGGGACTCTGGAGGCAGTGGTGAGACCTCCCGCTGCCCAGCACAGCCGCTGCTGGACCTCCGGAGGAGGCAGCGGGATGGTCCACCGCGACCTGGTGCAGCTGCAGCTGGGGCTTCGGAGGTGGCGGTGTGGCCTCCTGCTGTCCGATGAGCCCTCCTGCCATCCAGTGTGGCTGCTTCCAGGGCCTTCCAGGCTGCCACCGCTGCTAGGATCACCACCACCACCCCAGGATTGCCACCATCGCCGCCATCCCAGTAAGCCGAACCAGTTCAGTTCGGTTTGGGGTTCGTACAAATTTTTGTTTTAAAAATTTGCATGAACCGAACTCAACCGAACCAAGGGTGGGCCTGAAACAGAATGAAGTGAACCATCAGTTTTCTGTTTCGTGCCCACCTCTAGTCAACAGCACTTTGTCCTACCAGATTTAGTAAATGAGTTGCACAGGATGCGTATATAGTAAACTTACTGAAAGAAAGAAAGAAAGAAAGAAAGAAAGAAAGAAAGAAAGAAAGAAAGAAAGAAAGAAAGAAAGAAAGAAAGAAAGAAAGAAAGAAAGAAATGCTGCAGCCCCTTATAATGCTCAGATGTGTTAGCAAGACTGAACCCTACATTCAAAAAAACTTAGCCTATAAACTTTACACATAAGTTTATATGTAGCTACCTGTACAGAATACCAGCAATTTTGTGTCCATGAAAGTGTTGGGACTGGGTCAGTCTCGGTGGATCAATGGGTCCAGTATGATGTCTGTTGGTGGCAACAAGGCAAGGACATGACAGTTAAATTCTAGACTGCTTGTTCACTGATATTTAAGACCATGAAGGCTTTTATTGCTCAATGAGGTCCAAGAGAGGGTGGCTTGTTCACACACAGGAGTGGTCAACCACTTACACATTACCAAATTTGGAAGATTACCTCATTGGCCTTAAAAATAATATAGAATAAAATAAAATAAATTGGGGTATAACAAAATAGCATTTTATCAGCCATTCCTTTAGAACTGGTGTGGCACCAACCGCGGCTCCAATGGAATTCTGAACTGTGGATATAAGGAATGTGGGGCTGCTGGGAGTTCAGCAGATTTAACCTTGTGTGCAACCATTACCTAATGATTGGGTTGGCTGGCTTCTCTGTGCTTCTGTTTTGCAGGTCTATTTGGTCAGCCCTGACTTCGTGTGGTGAGTTACAACATATTTATGTGCTCTGGCCAGCGAAATCTGCAGGGCGCTGAACATCGGGGGCAGAACCTGTGCCTGGATGAGCATGCATTGCTCAGTTGAAAGCCCTGAGGGGTATGACATTGGATCACTTTTTAGATGTAGCATCCCAGAGTGCTTGCAAAGCACACGTTGACGTCTTGCTGGTCCACCTGAGTTGCAATGACTTGACACGAGTGGTGGGTGTGGCTTTGATCCTTCTAGTTATTGCTGACTTAAGGAAATTCAACGCCCAAGTCCCATGCACTCGGGTGGTATGGTTGGATATCATACCAAGAATCATGTGGCATGGTGTGAAGAAACCAGTTCAAAAGCTCTGAGGGGCATGACAGGGGATCGCTTCTTAGATGTAGCATCCTGGATTGCTTCCGAAGCACATGTTGATGTCTTTCCAGTCCTCCTGGGCAGCAATGACTCAACACGATTGGGGGGGGGGTAAACCTTTAATTGTCAAAGTTATTGCTGAATTGAAGAAAGTTAAAAAGCCAGTCCCCACACACTTGAGTGGCATGCTCTGATATTATACCAAGACTTATGTGGCATGGGGTCAATTATTTTAAATAAAACCACTTGGAAAGGCATAATAGGCATGACAGGGGATCGCTGCTGAGTTGTGGTGTCCCAGAGGGCTTGCTGAGCAGGTCCACCTGGGTGGCAATGACAAGTGGTGGGTAAACCTTCAATCCTCTAAGTTATTGCTGACTTGGGGAAGGTTAAATGCCAATTCCCGCCCACTTGGGGGGGGATGGTCTGCAATCATACCAAGATTTATGTGGCATGCTGTTAAAACCCGGGCAAATTGTTATGGTACAATAATGTGCCAACTGAGGCATGGGAGAGAGGTTAGGTAAGGACTAGTGTCAGGTCTCACTCACCCAGATATTTTGGTGCAACGCCTAGTATCATACGGGGTGATGGCATATACTTTTTTGTTTTGGGTCTAAACATTTTCTGAACAGTTCATGGGGGGTGGTGGCTTTAGGCTGAAATTGCCACCTGGTGGGGGGGGCGGGCAGGAGCATACCTAGTAGCCCCTCTGCCATGGCAGGTAGTGCAAGTCTTTTGTGGTAGGTGAGTTCATTGGATGGTCCCATTAAAGGGAGTTGGACAGCCTTTGATAGAACTTTAGCTAGTTAGGGAATTGAAGATGAGCAGTAATAAGTTAATAGATTGCGGTAAATTTACTGAAGGCTGCCTTTGGGAGCTAGTCCCACAGAGTATGGAAATCCGCTGAATAAAGTTAACAGCACATTTCTGGGTAGGAACTCACCTAAAATTGTAAGGGCCTGAAGGTCAAGGACAAATCAGGCCAAAGTTTACTTGCACTACAGCAGGCTTCCCCCACCCTTTTAATTTAGGGACTGTTGATTAAATTGGGTTTAATAAAGTTGTGGCCCAATTTTAAACCCAATATGACATGTCGTCTGTTTATTTTGGGTCTGGGGGTGCAAAGGGATCCTGTTTGTTTGTCTCCACTTCTTGACAAAATAAAACAACAAATCAGCACTTGAAAGGCTAACCCTTATATTTTAGTATGGGGTAACCTAAATCAAAATCCAGCCATTGCCTTGACAATGACTTATTAATTGAAGTGAAAAACCACTTGGTAGTCCCAACCCTGTCTTAAGGAACTATTGCCACTTTGACAATCTGGACGCATATAAATATATCAGTAATGTATGCACACGTCAGTACTGGGGTGGTGAACCTTAATCCACAAAAACTGACATTTTCGAAACAAAAATTATTGGCCTTTAAAATGCTATCCTGTTTTGGTTTCTTCCCTTCATCTTTCTTTTATTTTACCAATGTGACTTCTGTCATGTGTCTCTGACATATTTAGTAACAGCACACACACTGTAAAAATGAAGCAAAATCACTTTCCATCAAGCAAGCAGGCAAATGCAATCCCCAGCTTGCTGTGTTGTTAACGAGAAGGTATTATCCTCCTACAACATCTACCAAAGTATATAAAGTTGTCAAAAATAATGTTTTATATCAAGTACAGCTGTTGAGCTAGTTTCTTTTCTTCGAAGAGCAGAGCAATCCAAAACTGAATTTGAGGAATCTGCCCCTAGAGGTACTAAATAGAGTTGCTTTTTAAAAAAAATAGGAAGCATTGCCTATTCCAGAAGTCCTAAACAGAGTTTAATTTCATTGGACAAAACAATGCTCAGTATTAGAGATGGGCACGAAATGAGCAATTTTTCATTTTCATTTTCATTTTTTTGTTTTGTTATGTAACAAAACAAAAAATGAATTTTGTCTCCAAAATGAAACGAAATGAACCGAAACAACAGAAATTTTGTCGTGTGTTTCGTTTTTGTTGCGGCAAATACATTGAACTGTAATGAATGCTAACGAAACAGCAATTTTTCATTTTCGTTTTCATTTTTGTTTCATTACGTAACAAACAAAAATGAATTTTTTTGCAAAAAATTCACAAAAAATGAAAACGAACCGAAACGGACCCCCTAAATGACAAACGACAAACAAAACACCATTTTTTGAGTCATGCCCATCTCTACTCAGTATTATCAGCTTGATAGTTCAGCCACTTGCATTGAATACCGGGAGGAAGGGAACCCAACCACTGGCTCCCACCATCCTCTCAGGATCAAGATCCTCTTGCTGCACATTCCTTCCCACACACACATTATCTGCTCCTTAAGCCACTAATTGTAAGAGCTTATATTGCTGCTAATTATAACCTATGCAGAATCCTGAATATTTGTGGTCCTTAATACCTATGCATAATTTCACATTGAATTCTGCAAAGCGCAGCCTCAATTGTGTATCCCGAAGCAACAAATTAATCTCGGTCTGTAGGCTTTTGTTATAAAATGCAGCTATGTTCCCCCAACTCCCATTTTCAACTGCATAAACTTATTGTAAGGCACTTTTCACAGAGCATATATTCTGGCTGTCCTCAAAGGTGATGGCTTATCTAGCGATGCAGTGATTGAACTCCTGCTGGTTCGGCACACTTCTGATGTCCCACTGTTCAATAAAGGCCTGGCGTATAATTTCCCTTTGGTGTAAAGCAATGGTGTAGTTCAAGAGGTTTTCCCAGTTCCTTTCCTTTTTTCAAAAATCCCTGCTGTTTTGCTTCCTCCTTCCCCAAGGCATTCAAATTGCATGCTATTTGGTACAGTTCATTAGCCAGATCTAAACAGAGGATAACATGTGGCCAATTTGGAGTTGAGATTAATAATTCAGGTTTGTTTTGTTTTTAAAATCATTCCTGGAGGTCCGTTTGTTTAATTGAACTGTAAATATGCAGCCTCAAATATGCAAATCAAACTTTCAGATGTAAATATCAGCTGTGGTGACATTATTCCGTGTGTAATACCAAGGCTGACATATTTTCCTAACTCAAGCTTTCTGTATTTAATTTTAGAATAATAGTATATCATTGTTCTCTTTTTTTTTTTAGTCTTTCTGATATAACGCTTTCATTATTTCCATCTATTAGCAAGCTTCATACTCATTTACATGCAAACAGACAAATATATACAGAGAAGAAGAAGACAGAAATACTCACTTCAGACAATGAAGATGTTTCCACTGTCCACACTAGTAGGATACTAAATCCAGGGCACATGGGGTTGAAGCCCCAAGACTTTTCAAACAGCAAGAACTATGACACTGTCTTTCACACTCTCAGACTTCCCCAGTTCTTTTGAATTTAGTTTACTTCAATAGATGGGGTGAAAATAAAGGAAATAGTTATCCCTGCTCTAGCACAAAATATTTGAGCTTGATTTGGTTTGGCCAATCCAGAGTTATTCAACTTACATAAAGCCTTCATCTCATTCAGTGATATGTACCACACTGTAACTTGCATGTTTGAACTCTCCTTTTCAGACTGGATGCAATCATCATGATGAGCATCTGCACTTCCAAATTTACCACTACATCACTGATCCACACTAGAGATGTGGATTGCTAGTTTGTTAGTTCAGGTCAGTTCAGTTTCATCCAAACTGAAGAAGCCTAATTTACTGCACCAATGAACTTTTTTGCAAGGTAGCAAACTTCCAATGAACTTCCAATGAACCTCCTCCTCCTCCTCCTCCTCCTCCTCCTCCTCCTCCTCCTCTTCTTCTTCTTCTTCATGTGCCATGGCATTGTAGAATATTGGCAATCAGTAGCCTGAACTGGTTTCTGTCTAAGGCTATTCTAAACAGAGCAATTGTGCTCGCTGCAGACCAGGCCACACTTCCCATATATTTTTCCTTGAAGGATGAAAATGGCATTGTAGAATATTGGCAATCAGTAGCCTGAACTGGTTTCTGTGTCTGGGCATCCCTTCTGGGAGCCAGGCCTGCATTACTCAGGTGTACGCCTGCCTCTCAGTCGCCTGGGTATGAGCCTATTTTTGAAGTGGCTATCTTAAAAAGAAAATAGCTGGCCATCTCCTATGAGTGTTGCGGGAACCGTGTGTGTGTGTGTGTGTGTGTGTGTGTGTGTGTGTGTGTGTGTGTGTGTGTGTGTGTGTGTGTGTGTGTGTGTGTGTGTGTATTTGTTAGACAGCCTCTGGACTGTCTTAAAAATGGGCTGCCTTAACTGAGCCTGCCCCTCAGATGAGAAACCTGGTTGTTTGTTTTGTTGTTGTTGTTTAAGACAGCTACTGGGCTGTCTAATTTTTTTCCAGGGAGCCACTCCACATGAGCCCCCCTCTTAGCTGAAAGGTGGGTGCATGCCCAGAGTTGAAGAAGATAGCACTTCAAAGATGGCGGTGGAGATAGGGAAGAGCAGGGATTTGACAGGAGAGGTAGGGAAATGGGCAGTGAAAAGGGAATGGAATATTTATTTATTTATTTATTAGATACCTCCCACCTGGCAGCAAGGCCACTCGCTGTGGAAGCAGAGGGCGTTTATACACGACCCCTAAACTCCAGGGCAAATGGCTCCCAGCTCTGGTGCTTAAAAATGTTTACCCACCAGCTCCAGAGTTAACAGGAAATTAAGTGCAACCCCGCCCACTTTAGCGTGTCCCAGCGCAGCTTTCAGGTACCTGCTCTGGGAGAGTGAAAATTATTTGATCCGGTGTAATGATAGTGAGTGCGGGGCTCTCCTTGCTTCTCTTTGTTGTTTTTTGGCTCCCGTCCCTTTAAGAGCTACTTTTACGAGAGGCAGAACGAGGTGAGCGGCATGCTTTTCTTTCTCTTTTTCTCCCTCCCCTCACGCAGCCAGCAACCAGGAAGTGTGGGGGGGTGGGAACGCCTGAAGAGCGATGAACCCCTAAGATCTCTGGTCCGAATTTAAGTGGCCAGCGGATCTTAGGGGTCGTGTAAAAAGGCCCAGAGAAGCAGCATACCGCTGGTTTTTGTTTTGATTTGATTTGAGACAGCCACCATTTCATGGATTGTTTGGGAAAAGTTCATAAACTTCTGGTTTGTGAACTTCCACAAACCACAAACCAAGACAGGACACCATTTTGGTGGTTCATGTCCATCTCTAGTCCACACTAATCAATCACAGACTACTATTGCTGTCTTTTACAGAACCTAGCTGCTTGTTTAGTTATGGTATCCATAACTGGTTCCAGTAATCTAAATGTCTTCTACTACTAGAGACTCTCCTGCACTTAGTGAAACTAATGGGAAATTAAGCACTTCTAAGTCCCATTTTTTTCCAAAATGTGTGTTGAGTTAGATGACAATGCATGCTTCACCATGGCTCTTCTATCTTGATTTTACAGGGCGTCTAGTTCTAGGGCAGACCCATCAAATGTCACTAGGTTTTCTGACTTAAAATAAGGATGATGAAGTGGGGGATATGATGTTGGAGTTTATTACTGACTAATGAAGAGTTAGTCATGTGTCTGATCCCATGACAAATGACCTGTGAATACCTGTCCTGTGAATGCCCAACCCTTCTCTTATATACACACCTATCATTTGAAATGATACAGTACCCAGGGTTCTCCTTTCTTTACTAGATCACAATCTGCTGACTTCATTTTCTATGCAAAGCAGAGATAGAGTCACTAGCACACTCTTCATGCTGGGTTCTTAGGCAACTTGAAATTGAAAGAATAGCTGCAGGGGCAGCACTTAACTACAAGCATATTAATTCCCTGGGGTTGGAAGGTGGATGCTTTATTTTCAAAACTGGAATGGCTTAAGAAAATGTTTCTGCAGACAAAATCATAACACAACACTGAGGATAACATACCAAACTATAGTGGACTCAAAGGAGAAATAGATTTCAGTAGTATTGGAAACTTCATCTGAAATCCTGTTAGTGTTGCAAATTGCAACAGAATATACCATGATGGTGAACCTTTTAGAGACTGAGTGCCCAAACTGCAATTCAAAACCCACTATTTTTTTCAAAGTGCCAATACAGTAATTTAATCTGTATCTAGGTGGCTATGAAGGGGCACTGTTAGGTGCCCACAGAAAGGGCTCCGAGTGCCACCTTTGGCACCCATGCCATAGGTTTGCCATCACTGGAATATACTCATTGAATGGGATTTCGTGAGTCAACTCCTCCATATGTTCCACTGATTCATTCGCCTACTCTACTTGCAACTTACTGTGCTGAAATAAGTCACAACCTCAGTAGATCCATTTGGATCAATGAAGCATGCACAGAAATTGACTCGCCCAGTCCCAACTAAGTGGGCCTATTCTGATGCTATTTACTATTCTGATATGAGTATGATAATAGTATAAATGATCAATTGTGAATAATGCTTATTATTTGTAAAATACATACGTCCACATTCAATTATAAAGAGGAGAAACTAAAGAAATGCCTGAAGTAAAAGAAGTCTTCCTATAGTAGAAGGGTTGTGGACTATACCCAAAATGACTCCCTGGTGAGTACCCATTGTATCTCACCAACATCCTGCATTTAGAACCCTCCACATCACAGGTGATGCCTTTCATTCAAACCACTGAGTGCCTGATTTATGAGGCCTTATATCATCCAGAGTTGCCTCATAGCAACAGATGACTTTAGAAAGATATCATTTCATCTACTTAGACTCAGGGCTCATTTGGTGATTTTTAATTATTCTGTTTAGCTATTACAGCTTGTAAGTGTTTTGCAGTAATCAGCAGTTATTAGGCATAAAAACTATAAGATATTCATTTTCAAAACACTTAATCTCAATTACACTGTAAATGCCGACATTAGCAGATTACACAGCAGTTTGTTTGGCTGCCTCATTAAAGATGGCTGTGAACTGTTTTAAATACCATAATAATAAATGCATACTAATTCCCCAGGAATTTTAAGTAACTGTATGTATACCTCAGAAAGACTATGAAATAAAGCATCACTGCTTTCAAACACAACTGATTTTGACACAGAAAAGATAAGGAGTTAAATGTTCACTTGAAGAGGAAGATCCAAGTCATTTTCTTCCAGCGTTTTATCCTTTGTGTGTACAAATTCTGGGACAAAGACAAAGCATATTGAATGAATGAACAAACAATGAACAAACAAACAAACAAACAGACAAATGAATGAATGAATGAATTCATGGACAGGAAATTTCTAGATAATTTTCAGTATTCTTATTTATTTATTTAATTTATATAGCTTATATGCCGCCCACTACCCAAAGGTCTCTGGGCACCTTGGAATTAAAATAAATAATTAAAACAATTAAAATATTAAAATTAGAGATGGGCCTTTTATTCATTTTATTTGGAACGAAATGGTTTTTAAAAAATATTCATTTTGTTCTTCATTTTGTTTTGTTTATTAATTTTTTTTACATGCAACCAATGGGACGGGTTGGAACTTTGAGGTTTTTTTCCCCCCAGCACTGACCAACTGGTCCATAGGCTGGGTCAGCACTTTCTTTTTTCTTTTTTGCTTTTTTTTACCCTAGTGCCGACCAGTTGGCCCACAGGCTAGGTTGGCGTTTTATAATTTTTTAATTTTAATTTTTTGCTTTTCCCCAATGCTGACCAGCTGGTCTGCTGGCCCAATAGGCACTTTTTTTAGCTTTGTGCTGAGCAGCTTAATTCTATTATTAATTTGACAAGCACAAAGAGCACCACTTGTCAGAATAAATAATAAACAAAAACAAAATGGAATGAAATGAACATTTCCATTTCATTTCATCTAATTTCATTTTTTTAAAAAGGCACTTCATTTTTCATTTTGTTCTGTAACAAAATGAAAACTGAAAAATGAAACAAAAATTGCTTCATGCCCATCTCTAATTAAAATGCCAATGAAAAATTCAAATCATAAAAATATTTAAATATAATAAATACAATACACTAAAACAATACCCTTCCAATACCCATTAAGTTGGAAGGTATACTAACTAACTAAACAAACAAACAAACTCTTGAAATGGGCCACTTTGTGATTCTGTCTTCCATGCCCCCTTTTCTTCATGTTTTATACCAAATTGTTTGTGATAGATATTAGTGTATTTATTTTATTTTGTTTAAAATAACTCATGCGACCTCTGCAGCAGCATTTTTCAAAGAATATATATAATAAAAGATATAAAACATCCATTTCCTGGAGGAGGAAGCATGTACTCGTATGTATAGGAAACTCACAATGATTCTTTCTTCATCCATCATAAACAAAAGTGAACTATAATGAAATGGGATTAAAATGTCACCACATACTGCCTAAGAATGGTTGGCCAAAAAGAAAGTGTTTTCCAGCAAGGCAGGTCTCTATACTCACATTAGTTCAGGGCACTCATTTCGTGTCACCCAGGGAGACCATGGTTTATTAGCCACACCAAATTGCTGGAATGAAAAAAACCCAATTTCATTTTAGCACATTTACACAGACCTCTGAAGGGTGCCCTAAAAAAGAGAGGTGAAGGGCATTTAGTCACAAACATAAAGTGTAAGGCCCTCTCAAGCATTCTGAATTTATTTCAGAGGTTCCAGTCTAAACAGTACCATAAACTTGTCAAACACCCAGCTGCTTGCCTTCCACCTGGTGCTACATCCTAATACGTTCCCAGAAACATTAAGGCTGCACAGCTCAATTCAGAGAATAGCTCTCAATTCGCCTTCCCTCCCCCTTGAAACATCTTGGCTTCTGCCATCAAAGCACCTTGCTTGCCAGTCTCCAAGAGGTAACCCAATCTCTCCAGCTTATTACAGGATCAAATGTAACATACCTCATCAGCACCCGGCTGGCACTTTATCCTCCTTGCAAACTCTGAAATCCGCTGGGGCAATTAAACTGGGGGTGAGAACAAATAATCAGAACCTTTTACCAAAGAAAAGGAAGGGAAGGGTAAGATAGGAATATAAGCATTATTCCATTGAAGGTTGCTGGGGAAGGAGCTGAGAAAAGCAATCGACCCATTCAAGGAATCAAAGATTAACAAGATTTTTTTATCATACAAATGACTGTCAAATAATTTAATCAGTGTTCAGAAACACACAACCATATGTTAATGGGTGGCTCGATGCCCACTTTCAGAACTGAGATACCCAGTTCTGACAGACATTCAAGATTAGTTTTGTAACAACAAAATACAATATTAAACTCACTGCCTTAATGGGCAAGTTTCAGGTGATAATTTTATAGCTCAATCCCTAAGCAGTTTTTTATGGCTAGCATTTGACTGAAATAGCTATTTATTGATTGATGAACACATGATCCTAATTTCTGCTCTTTTAATTTGTCACCAGTTTATCTCCACTTTGCCCCTAAATCATGTATGCAACCTTTCTCAACCTATCATAAAATAAGGAAAATAAAATGGATACATATGAGAAACATGCACTAACCTCAAGGTGATGCGAACACCTGGAGCCTCTCATGGGCTGGACAACATTAGGAAGTATAAGCATTGAGTTCTTGGGTTCCTGGCTAAAGATCCAGCTGATGTCCCAGCCAGAGGCCTGCTTCCCCATTCTCTACCTTCCCAGATCAGGAAAAGTACAAGGTAGCCGAAGGGTTGGCATCGTGATGTGGCTGAGGTAAGGATTGTTTTCTCTCACCCTCCTCCTTCCTCAGTCAAGGAGGACACAGAGCAAAAGAAACACTGAGCCCCTGAAGGATCATGGCTCTAAACCATAATGCTCAGTGATTAAGTGTTTTATCCACTCAGAATACTGTCCAGTAGGAAAGTTAAGGGTGGGGGAAAACTACAAAATGTTCTATCACTGATCAGAGAATCAGTGGCAATTCCTATCCCCAATGAACTGGGAGAAGGAGTTGGTGGGACGTGCATTTCAATTAGATACTCCGTGTCCTTCATTATTAGCTGCTATTCTCTTCATGTGTCATGGGTAGAGATGGGCACGAATCAAAAAAATGGTGTTTCAGTTTTTTGTTTGTCGTTCAGAGGTCTGTCTCGGTTCATTTCCATTTGTAGCGAATTTTTGGAAAAATTTCATTTCTGTTTTTCGTTTTTTCGTTTGTCATTTCTACCCGCTTTTGCACAATTTTTAAAGCATTTCCATGCGCGGGCATCCCCCAATGCCCCAGAACAGAGGGAAAACACTAAAAAAAAATGGATGCTGGTAAAGACACAGTATATACTAGGTACGCAGGGAGGCTGCAAAGGCAGCAGTGGGCACTGCCCAGGGTGCAAGGCAGCCGCAGAGTGACTGCACTGTGGGGCAAGGGAGGGTACTCACTGAGAGGTACGCACGCACACACACAGGGAGGCTGCAGGACTGAAGCTAGAGTCACAGAGACAGCAATCCCACCCTAACTCCCACCGGAGACTGCAAGGAGGACAGGGGCTGCCAGAGCTTTTTATGCCCTCTGTGGCTGCCAGACCTGCCCAGTCTGCAACCTGGGCATGCTATTGGTTGAACATGATCCCATCACATGGCTTGCCTCCATTTTGTGGCTGGTGGTGACATCCATTATAAAGGGAAAAGAAAAATACATTGCAATGGGAGAAGACAAAAACAAATGTTTTAAGGACCCCAACCCCCTGGTGGGTAATAATTTCAAATAATTATCACATTATTGCTGCATTTTACAGATGTCCAGGTTGTTTTAATATCCAAGAAATCAATCAATATTAGTCATCTGGGAGCCATTTTGGGTCAATGTCCCCTAACTCCCCTTAAAGGGGAAAAATATAGCGATCTGAGAAAAGACATAAATGCACCTTTTAAGGACCCCAACCTCCCTGGTAGGTATTATCAGACAATATAAATAATTATAGCTGTGTTTTTACGGATGTCCAGGGCGTTTTTAAATATTTAAAACAGCTGATTTCATTGCACATCGCCATTAACGGAAATGAAACGTAACAACCACAATTTTCGTGGTTCTGTTCATTTTGTTTCATTTTATAACAATTTTCGTTAGTCGTTTTGTTAAGTAACGGAATGACTAACAAATAACGGAAATGAAAAAATGTTCGTTCCGTGCCCATCTCTAGTCATGGGGAGCAGCGCCTGCTAGGCAGTTGATTTTATCAATAGGGCTTTACTTTAGGCATCCAGTAATGATTCTACAGCTTTCATTGAGTTACATTTTCTATTTCACATGGACTGAACTGTACTATGCAGGGCTGGAGTATTTGCTTTGAGTAGCAAAGGGACAAATGTGTAGTTTTTAGTGTGTTGTTCACATGCCACAACTGGTTCGTGATAGCTTTAGAAGAATCTTGTTCCATGTGATGACCTTCTGCTTTGTGTTCTGTCAATGTTTCCTATAAGTCCATGTATGATCCAAAGTAACACTTAGGTATTTGGAGGAGGCAAAAATGATCTAGTTGGACACCCTTTCAACTAACCTGAACTTACAGTAATGCCTACTTGTTTCTCAGGTGAAAGGCACACATTTGAACTTATTAGGGTTTAAGCTGATCTGTAACATAATATGTGCCACATTTTAAAATATCACCTGACAGGAGCTGTTGTTACTCAAATGATGCCTGAATGTTTTCACATTATTTCGGAAGGCCTTTCCCATGTTTTCAGTTGGTTGGAAGGTAGGTTGTGTTTTTTTCTATGGAGCTGCAGGGGCTGGACAAAGTTTTCCTATCTTCTTTGACCTCTATCCCATGACTGCTAAAATCCGCTTCTTACCTCAAGATAAACTACCTCCAAAAATTGTGCCCCCACAAGCAGCCAACTGTAAAAAAAAACAAAACAAAACAAAACAAAACAAACAAACAAACAAACCCATGACCATGTCCCCTTTAGTGAGTTTTCCAAGAACCAGCCCTGGATATGGGAATAATGTCTGGCTCCAGGATATAGCTTTTTAGCTGAAGCAAACATCAGTGGGGACTCTAAAATCCACTTGTGCTTTGAGTAGTCTGGCTCTGCAGCAGCAGCAGCAACGGCAAAGAGAGAAGGAGGTTGTGTGTGTGTGTGAGAGAGAGAGAGTGTGTGTGCATGTGCCCATGAGCATGCATGCACACACACACACACACACACACACACACACACACAGAGAGAGAGAGAGAGAGAGAGAGAGAGAGAGAGAGAGAGAGAGAGAGAGAGAGAGAGAGAGAGAGAGGAGCCAAGGGCAGAGACCAGAAAAACACCCAGAGAGAGAGAGAGAGAGAGAGAGAGAGAGAGAGAGAGAGAGAGAGAGAGAGAGAGAGAGAGAGAGAGAGAGAGAGAGGGGGAGGCAAAGGGAGAGCTTGACACCCCACCAGCTACCATCAGAATTATCTCATTGTTCTATATAAACTGCACAGGCTAACAAAACCTGAGAAAGAGAAATTTCCTCTGATACCCACCCTGGTTCTTTTCTCTCTCTCCCTCCCCTCTTCCCACACTTCCTTTCCAGCCCCTTTGATGCATCTTCCGGTTGTAGCGACAGATCAGAGGTGCTTAAGAAATACCAGGTGACTGTTACTGCAGCAAAATCGCTTTTTATTTTAAGATGTTTCTTCCAGCCATGGGATAGGGGCCTTTCATGACAACCCTGTGAGTTAGGTCAGGCTGATGGAGGAAGATGGGTCCAAGGTCAACAAGTGAGATATCATCTACTTTCCTGAGATGAGATTATTTGCCTATAATTTATTTATTTATTTATATTCTTTTTTACTGGCTGTTTTCCCAGTGAAGAGCAATTAGAGAAACAGAATAATATCTCAACTGCCATTGCATTCCTCCTCACATCCTTATGGGTCTGTGGAAAGCATTCTGTCTAGTGAGTTGTCCTTGTTAAACCCCTGTTCAAATAGTGTGAGCGTTTGGCAGTCTCTCTCACATCAGAAAGTTGAGGGTGTTTTAAACTTTGTTATGTGATGAAAAGTTAAAGACTCACTTGGCTGAGTGGGGAAAAGTGGGGGATAGGAGATTGGGTGGATAGGAGAGAAATGGGATAGATCTGCTAAGTGTGGTAATGAAGAGAACAGCTTGGAGAGAAACCAGATGGTAGATCCTCTCTTTTGAGAACACAGAAAGGAAGCATATGTGGCATTGATTGAATTACTGTAACTCAGATGGTTGTGCTCGCCTGCCAATATGAATGCTCAGGATACTTCTTTGCAGACGAGTGGAGAAACTGTTTCTGTTGCAAGTGTGAAGGCTGGCTAAGCTGGAGCGTTTTCTGAATACAACCCTAAACATAAAGAAATTGTGTTGCTTATTATCATGATGACAGCAGAGGATTTGAAATAGGTAAATTCATGAACTCCACCCAGAGTTGGGATGACTCAAAGGTGCTACCTGTCTTGCAAACCCAACTGTCTGTCTATCTATCTATCTATCTATCTATCTATCTATCTATCTATCTATCTATCTATCTATCTATCTATCTATCTATCTATCTATCTATCTATCTATCTATAATTTTCTCCAGTTTGAATTATTATGGCCAGTTAGACCATGGTACAAGTTCTTTCTTGCTTAAAGTGGCAGTTCATCCCCATGATGTATATATTTATACATTTGACTCTCTCTCTGTTTCTCAGGTTTTGTTAGCCTGTGCAGGTTATATAGAACAATGAGATAATTCTGATGGTAGCTGGTGGGGTGTCAAGCTCTCCCTTTGCCCCTTTCTCTCTCTCTCTCTCTCTCTCTCTCTCTCTCTCTCTCTCTCTCTCTCTCTCTCTGTGTGTGTGTGTGTGTGTGTGTGTGTGTGTGTGTGTGTGTGTGTGTGTGTGTGTGTGTTTTTCTGGGTGCTCCTGGGAAATTGCATGGGACCCTCTAGTTATCCCACCATCTCCTCTTTTTTTCAGCTTAATCTCCCATTCCCTCCCACCCCTTGGAAACCTCCCCCACCCCTACCCTCACAGCTTTCTCCTCATAATGACTGGCAATAAGCAGTATGTTGAAATGCGGGTGCAGCAGAAATGGATCAGATTGCTCTGTGGTATATTTTTACCTAGCTGCCTAGATATCCTGAGCACATCTGATCTTGCCTGATATCAGAAGCTAAGCAGGGTCAGGCCTGGCTAGTGCTTGGATGGGTGACTACCAAGGAATACCAGGTTCTGTAGGCATCTGGAGTAGGAACTGGCAGGCCACTCCAGAATTCCTGCCAAGAAAACTCCATGGACATGGGGTCACGAAGAGTCGGTCACGACTGTAACAACACAACAACTATACATTTACCAATGTACTGGTCTTGAAAAACTACAAATAAAATAAAATATGTACACCTCAATGATGATGGCCATGTTCCTGGATTCAATTCAGAAATGAAGCAGGGCACGTCCTGTACACAGGACAATCCCAGTAAGGAATGTACCAATACAACAGAGACACAAAATAACACCATCCTCCTTGGGAATGGAAAATAAACCTCAGTTACTCTGCTGATGGGATAAATGTTTCAATACTGACTGTGTGTCATGTGACTGGGGGGGAAGCAACAATCTAACTGGGGCATAAATAGAATACATATCTCTGGTATTACCAGGGCCTTATTTCTGTTTGACTCCTCACTGGAGGCAAAAGTCCCTTTTATGATTATGTATGAGTATGCCTATTTGCCTACATTTCCCCCATGTGTGTGTGTGTGTGTGTGTGTGTGTGTGTGTGTGTGTGTGTGTGTGTGTGTGTGTGTGTGTGTGTGTGTGTGTGTGTGTGTGTGTGTGAGTCAGAGAGAGAGAGAGAGAGAGAGAGAGAGAGAATATGTTTGACCTTAGTTCTGCCCAGTATTGGTCCCTCTGCTGTATGGACACCAGCAACCATTGTCTGGAAACCATTTCCAAAAACACAGCAGAGTTTGAATCAACATTGTTCAGGCATTTATTATGCACTCGTATTTCAGAAGTCTATTGCTGTGCCACATATATCTCATCTAGAGGTTGCAAATAACCCTTACAATTAAATCAGTAAGTGGCATACAAAGTGCCCTCTGATTGCACATTGCTCCCCAAGGGCTTTCCTGATTTTACAATACATGGTTTAACTGTTGGGTTTAATAATAGTATAATCCTACCCTGATCACCAGCTAGTATTTCTAACATTTTAAACACATTAAAACGAATCATTAAACAACCCCATATCTTCTTTTACACCCATAACTATCAGCAGGTTATTTATTTTACTGCCAGCAACTTCAAAGACACGGAAGAGTAGGTCATGCCTGTTAGTTCAATTGGGACCGCAAACTGCCTTGTGCAGCGAGGGGGAACGCTTGTGAATTTTAATTCATTGCTTGAGTAGCTGGAGAGTATCATGATTGAAATGCTACCTGGAAGGACAAATCAGTCCATCAATATAGGTGAGACACACACACACCCGCATTACACAAAGGTACTATTCCTTCTGATTTAAAGAAAGTTGCCCACCATGTTGATTGAACATTATGGAAAGGATAAAACAGAACTGTATGCTGAACACAAATCTCACTAAAGAAGAAATAACTGCCTCTGATGTTTCAGGAGAGCATTCAAGAAGCATTCTCGTCACTTGCAGTTTGATGCTTTGAGCAATGTGTTCAGTCTTAGCATTATCACATTCACTTCACTACCCTTTAGGCAGATTAAAAAAATCAAATCACAGCCACACAAGGGCACCAAGCAGAATTACGATTGCTTTTTCTTGTGAGTGCCTGAATTACATTTCTATTAGAGTGCTCAGTTTGATGTTTCTCTCTTTTCTTTAGAGAAAGAGAACTTAGGAGAGAAAATAGTTCAATGTGTTGTTGTGCAGTAGAATGAGCACCTGTCTTCTTCATCCCATTATCTTTATTGATCACCTCCCTTAAGAGTATGCCATCCTTTCTGTCACTCCTTTTTAAAAACTTGAGAAGAGAGGGACATTGTGTCATGGAGTGAGAGTCATATTTTGCTATTCATTCTCCCATTTTCCCAGGATTTGGGCCTTGAGATCTCCAGGAATGGAATGGTATTGGTCTGGCAACTCTGATCTGGGCTGAGACATATTCTGCTGTGTTTGAAGCCAAACATACACCTATCAATGGTTCTAGATTCATCCTTCCCCAGTTTTAGTTTAGAAGACAATTCAGGTTTTCAAGAGACCTCTAGTTTATGTGTGTAGGATATTGTGCTTCTCTGTGGTTTAAATTTGGGCATCTGATTGGATGTGTCTTTTGAATTTGAAAAAAATAAATCATATACAACACCACCCATATTTCTGTGTTTGCTGACCTGCTTCACTATATCAACATGAATGGAGGAACAAATGTTGTCAGTTATTCTCTAGACCAGTGTTGGCGAATCTATGGCATAGTTTCCAAAGGTGGCACATGGAACCCTTTCTGTGGGCACTTGACATTGCCAGCCCACAGCCATGTGAGCCACCCGGCTTTGTGCACTGAGTCATTTCAGCAGTTTGTGGGATCCTTTGTAGCCCCAGTTTATTCTCCAGCCACACCACTTTTGGGATGCCCAGAGCAGCATGGCTGGAGAGTAAACTCAGGTTACATAGGAGCCCACAAGCAACTGCCACTACCCCTGGCTTTCCGAACAGTGCAGCACCCTATTTGCCTCTCTGTCCAGGGCAGAGAGGTGGATGGGGTTCTACTCTTCAGGAGAGCAAGAATCAAAGAGCAGGTTTTTAAATTTTCCACGGCCACAGTGAGGGTGCTCTGGCTGTGGGAAATTCAAAAGCCTGCTTTGGGACAGTGAGGATCAAAGAGCACGTTTTTGAAGTGGCCACAGTGGACCGTGGAGTTAGCCCAGCTGCTTGCCCATAGGCACAGCATGGCCATGATGGGGAACAGGAATGTAAGGTCCCCCATGAGGCCCTGGGTATGCCACTCCTCGGGCCATGTGGCATGGCACCATTTCCCCTTGTAATAGATCCCATAGCCCAGTGTCCTGGCGGCATCAGTGTGGACCTAGACGTCTGCCCTAAGCTGCAAGTCCGTGGGTCAGAAGGACACACCATTAAAGTCATACAGAAAAAGATGCCATACTCTCAGATCCTGTTGCATGCTCGCCATGATTCTGGCTCTGTGGTTGAGCTTTCAGAGCCCACTCATCACATTGCATAGCCACCTGCTGAAGGCCCACCTCGGAGCAACAACCTTGCAAGCAAAGTTTAAGTGGCCCACTATCACCTGCAACTACTTGCGGGAGATCTTGGAACATCCTTCCAAGGCATTGATCCTGGCCCTGAGGCTAGCCAGTTTGTCTGCAGGCAGCCTGCATGCTTGCCTCCGCATTTCAAACTCCACACCCAAATAAGTCAAGACCATGGTAGAGCCTTCTGTCTTCTCACTAGCCAGGGGCTGGCCCAGATCCTATGCAAGAACTTGGAATGTAGCCAGGACCCACCTCCACTGAACTGTGTCCCTCCTCCTATGGAAAATAAAGTCATCAAGATAGTGGGCCAGGAATGTGCTAAAGCATTCAAAAGCCATGCAAGATGTGAAGCTCATCCCATAGGAGCCAGGGGCTTGTCCCACCTCAGGATGGGGTTGTTGCCTGCCTTTTTCCTGATGTTCCATCATACAACAGCCATGTGCGGCCTGAGTAGTCCACATAGGCCTTGTATATTATGTTCAGGCAATGCATGAGGGACAGGACCCTCCATGGTTGGGTCTTCATGATGACATGCATGTATGTTGTGTTGGCTGGCAGCCAGTTGGACCACGTATGCTCTGGCTTGCCTTAATGCATCTCTCCTTATCCTGTTCATCTTTCTTCTGACCTTCTTTGAGTTTGATATCCGTATTGAGGAGGGAGAACATGTCTACATACTCCCCTTTCAAGATGCACTCCCTAGTGGACTGAGTGAGGTGTCCTCCCAGCAAGGAAGCTGGGTCACCATGTCAGATTGCATGGGGACATATGTCCCCTGACATGGGGGGGGGTTATGGTGGCTGATCTTTGCCACAAAGATCCCCAGATGGTACCCCCTGGGAGGCCCCCACCACCCTGATGTAGTTGCTAGCAGGATGGCTGTGTCACTGTCTGGTATCACATAGGGCATATGGCTCCTGACATGGGGGGTTTGGAGGCCCCCACCATCCCTGTTGTGGTTGCTTGGCCATGGGTAGGGTGGATATGTGTCAGGGCTGTACCCTGGCTGCACCCAGCCTGCAACCCTCAGGCCAATGAGACCTTGTGTGAAAGTGAGCTGGTGCAGACCTGGCTGCAGCCAGCCTACTCATGGAAGCATTGCCAAGTGGTAGGGCAGTGGAGCATTTCCTACTACCAGGCCTGCTGAAACTGGCATGACTCCTGGGGGCAGTGCTGGCATGGGGCCCAGCTGAGGGGTTTGGATGCCCTGCCATTGGGCCCATGGCCATACCACCTGACCCAGTGTTGTGTCTGGTGTGGTCACCAACTCACCGGGTGCCACCAGGTTGTTGCTTCCTGCTCCCTCAGTGGGCTGGCTGGTGATGTCCTCAATGGGTAGCCACTTGACTTCAGCTGCCTATTTGGTGCTGCTGGCTTCTCACTGGGAAATGGCATCACTCCACTGGCCATCCTCTGCTCCCACTAGAGGCCCCAAACAGCTTTCCAGCAAACCAGAAGTCACTTCTGGAAAACTGGAAATCATTTCTGGATCAATGAAACCACTTCTGAGGCTTCCAATGGTCTTCCTGGGCCAGTTGGAGGACCCAGAAATGCTTTCTGGAACACTAGATGTGACTTCTGGATCACTGGAAAGCAGTTCTGGGGCCTCTGACAGGCCCGGGAAGGCCATCAAAGGCCTGTTTGAGGCAGCACCAGGGCTCAGGTAAGTGAAAGGGGCCCCAGACATGCCCCCCCAGTCCCAACCAGACCCAGCATCTGCATATCACAGATTTTCAATTATTGCAGGTCAGGTTGAGTCCCTAACCCCTGTGATAGGTGGGGGTTTACTGTATATTGAAAGACATACTCACAGCTGTGTGGTTATAGGATTGTAGCCTCAAAGTATCTCATGACTTTAATACAAAAAAACTGAAGGATGCCTTTTCCCAGACATATTCACACTAAGGTCTAGCTGGTAAGGAAAAAGTGTTGCATGTTGACAGCAAAATTAGAGGTCACAGCCAAGATAGTGTCACCACCATCACCCAAAGATTTTGGGATCATTTTCTGTTAAATGTCTGCCAGATATGAGCATTTGCTTTATTTAAGGGGACATTCTCAACTTAGGCAGATTGGTTTCTGGCTGCTTGATATACTACTTGGTGTAGTTTATTTGCCGTTGATGTTTTACATTGTTTGATTTTCCTTTTTTTGTTGCTAGACGTAAATGAATTATTTTTATTGACTAGTCACCATAGCTATTGCCATTTCCAAATAAATGTATAAAGCAGCAGCATAGAGGCAACTAAAAGATTATGGATACTGCTGATTCCAGTTAATTAAATGAGAATAGGAAAGAAATCAAGACACACACACACACATGATCAATGGCATTTTTGTTTCCATAAATTTCCTTTACTTTTTGCAGACCGAATGGCAAACTCAGCGACCGTGCTTCCAATATTTTCTTGTGTGCCATTTATTTCCATGTTCATTTTTAGTAGCAAACTAATCAACAGGTCAATAGGTTTGCATTGTTAGCTGAAATTTCATGGACAAAGCTTTCTTATAAATCAGAAGTGGGAAGCCGCTGTGCACCACATGCTGGCAGTGTGATGGAAGCATGGGCTCCTAGTCCTGTTCTGAATTTCATTCATTTTATAAAACTGACTCAGTACCCAAGGCTGTGACCCTCAAGTCCCCAGAAAGTATATGCATAGGCTATCATCTGCCATGGTAAGACACAGGGCTCCAGCCTCTGTATGTAAGACTCTTAAATGGAGCCTCTGCCACTGATTTCTAGTATAGGAGAAAATAATATAGCCCTGAGAATTCAAGAAGTTTGGAAACTGCATGGGGGAAGTTCATTTCCCAGTATTTTGTCATATTATAATATAGAATCCCAGAGAACAATGACTTTTAAAGCACATTCAATACAGCCTTAAGTTTTCTGGCCGGTGTGTGCGTGCACACGTGTACGCAATATATGGAATGATTACGGACCATTTTGCTTACCCTTTCTGCTTGTGAATGGCATTTTCACCATCCTTGACTTGCTACTAACTGCTGTAATTCAGCGGAAAGTAAGAGCTTACTCTATGAAAATGCCAGCTCGTCAAAAGATATGGAAAAGACAGGGAATGGTAATCTTTCTAACATTTACTGAATGGCACTCAAAATTGATCTTCTCCTGTGCCTCACTGCTTCTGAAGTGGGAGAGAGAGTGGGAGGCTTTTAAAAGCAAAAACAGGATTAAAGTTCTACACAACGTTTTGTTATTCTAATGTGAGTAAATAATCGCAGTGCCCACGAGTGCTAACTGGCCAACACAGGATTGCAAGAGACTGCCTTTGTGGCACTCATATGAAGGGCCAGTGTGGTACACTATTTCAAGGCTTGAGAAACCCATGTTCAAGCCCCTACTCAGTCACACTTGGAACCAATTACCTCAAGAGGTAGTGACTGCTCCGTCACTGGAGATGTTCAAGAGAAATTTAGACCACCACATGGCAAAAATCCTTTGAACTGTATTTCTGCATGAAGCAGGGAGTTGGACTTGGTGGCCTTATAGGCTCCTTCCAGCTTGACTGTTCTGTGATTCTCTGATTCCATGACTCTTTGTCTCAGCCTGGCCATAGTTCTTCTGAATAGAATTGTATATATTGCCTTAGGCTCAGGGGAAGAATTGAGGGATAGAAATGTAAAGAATAAAGTAAATAAAGTACACAAGCTCATTCACAGAAATGGCATGCTTTTGTGGATCTGACCCCTCTTTGCCATCTATACCAGCAGTGGTCCACATAAAACACAGATCACCTTTAGAGCACCTAATAACTATGCTTGCTTTATTGACTACAAGAAGGCCTTTGACAAGTGCCAACATAGGAAGCTAAGAAAACAAAAAAAACATTTATTTACATCAGATTCAACCTCTTTTTTTTAATTGCTGTAAAAATGGGTGAATACATGATACATGCGTAAGAGCATATCAAGGTGATCTTCTTCCAGTCCCAGGGTAGGGAGACAGATAAACCAAGATCAGCTGAAGGACATGTGGCTTCAAGGAGCCTCCTGAGAGAGGATGCCATAATCTGAATGGGAGAATGACATGAACAGTATGTGTGAACACTAGGTTGGCTGTCTGAGTTGCTCCTTTTCATTTCCCTCAATTCATGAAAGGAAACTGTCTGCAAAAGTGTGTGTCCGTTCTTCACGGAGAATCTCTTCAATCTCTCCTATATTATGTATTATTGTCTTCCTTGATGAAATATAAATATATATTTGAACCTCTTCTTGCTTTCATTTCACAAGTTTATCATGAAATTGTCATAGCCCACATTTCTCTGTACCATTCCTTAAACTTAATTTGGTTCTCACTTTTCCAATTCTTTGCAAATAATAACCTAGCTGCAGTAACCATTATAATAACTAAACCCTTCTCTTCTCTCTTCAATTGACTATAATTAATCATATTCAGTAAGGAAGTCAATGGGGACATTTGGATATCAATTCCAGGTCCTTGAGAGTATCGTAATGTGGAGAGGGGCATTGACTATGCCAGGGAATGTACCTACTCAGAGGCAGAACCCAGAAGAAGTGAGGCAGAGAAGCCAGGACGCTGCCTCTAAGTGGGGGCCCTCCAAAGGAGGAACAGGGAACTACTGAACACCTGCTCATCCAATCATGGACCAGCACAAACCACTGAACCCACAGGCTGTGCCCATCTCTAGTCTTAAATGTTGGCCTATTTTCAGCTCCTCCAAAACAGCCTGATAATGTGAACTCTGAAGGATCAAAAGAAAGCCCTTTCTTCCATGGCAGACATTCCGTTTCCACCGGGGAGAGTTTTGTTGTTTGCCTGGAACTCAGATTTAAACACTTTCAAATATAAAAACATATTGTCCGAGGGCCGTTGCATAAATGCTTCATGGGGGCACTCGTGGGGGAACAGGCTTCTCTTTGGACATTTTATCTTTTTTTTCTACTGCTTTTGAATAGGAAACTGAATCAGCTTAGCCCATACTATTTTATATGCTTTTGTTCAACTTCTGTTTCATAAACAAGAAAATTCTAACTCCAGAAAGGCAGTATTTATGACCATAAAAACTACAGTCAGAATAAAATACTTCAGCAATTTTTTAAAACTGAAGATATATAATTACCAGCCTTTATCAATTATTGCACTAGCACAACGTCTAAAAGGAAGTCTCTTATCCATAAGATGATACAAACATAACAATTATGAATTATAGGCCATGAGGTGAATTTTTCTCTCCTCCCATTTGAGCTAAATGAACCCCTTTTAGTACATTCCTCTAGTTCATATCCCCCTATGGCTTGTCTTTCTTCACTCTAGTTCCTGTTAAACATTCCTGTACTATTGTTTTCATTAAATTGCTGGCAATCCAATTTTTCTAAACATTTTTCTATAGCTACTCTGCTGGAAAAGCGTCAAGTTGAAGAACAAGCCATGTAATCCATTTTCAAAGCAGAGGTCAGCATCAATTGTATCCAGCTAACCTTGGGAAGACAGACTTAAAACAGAATAATACAGTATCACACTTCCTGAGAAAGATTATGATCATGAGAATTAAAACATAACATGTAATCCAGCCCAAACAAAAAGCTTGCCTTGCTATGAAATGACTTGAGAATATAAATATTTAAAGTTTCCTAACCTGATTTGTTAAGGTAGCAAATGAGTAGTCATTAGTTTTTATTCTAGCATGGCAGGAATAATGAATAACTGGAGTCTTTGGTAGCTCTTAAAATACACACAAAATACATTATCTATTTCTTGTGTCTCTTCAGCCCATTGGTGGCTGAAATTGAACAGCCTTAATGTACATTAATTACTTGCAGGCACTAATGACCACAAGTCCATTATTTCATGAAGGAGGCCAGGTTTAGCTTCAGTTAATAAGAGTTAATAAAGATTAACAACATGTTCATAGCATTTCTTGTACTCTAATTTGTCTGTGTACTGTATAAATTAGAGCATTTACACTTTTTACAGCCTGTAAAACTAATTTCTCTATTAGGCTTTGTTTTTTCTTTCAAATGAGCTTCTGTTGCTGCTTTACTTCATAAAATTTGTAAATATGTTTGTTCAGAGACTCACAGTCAAATGAATAGCTGACCCTTCTTCATACTTTGATTTTATATTTAACCATATATGAAGCAAAAAAGTCACATGTTCAGCTGGGATTCAAAAAAAGAGACACTAGAGATCATATAGCAAATGATCTGATTATTGCAATATGTGGAAAAAACAGAAAAAAATCAGTTTATGCTTTATAGAGTATGGCACACAAGAGAAATTGTTTAAAAATCACACAGCTTCATTTCTTTACAGTGGGCACAAGTCCTCTGTCTGACAATCTGCAACCTTGGATAAATGACCACGATATGCTGCAGTATATAGTAGAGCTAAGTACTACTTCCCAGCCTGAGAAAAGGGAAGAATGAGATAACAGGTATCCATTCAGGGGAATTAAATGTAAAAAAATAGCCCATTTCTTACCTGTGTATAATAAACATTTGAGGAGAGAGACCCTGGTAACCCCACCTCTGTAATCTGGACACATGGAAGGTAACAGGCTAGAGATTTTTCAGGGTTCCATCTCTCATGCAGAGCCTCCAGAATGAGGTCAATTGCTCTCCACATATAGAGGGCATTGAAAGAGCAGCTGCATATGACTTGTAATTATCTAGATTAGAGATGGTCAAGAAACACTAAAATAGTGTTTTGTTTCACTTTTCATTTTTTTCTGTTTTGTTTCATTCTGTTTGAAATGAATTTTTATACAATTTCATTTCATTTTTTTCTTTCAATTTTTGTTTTTAGTGTACTGTGTGTGTGTGTGTGTGTGTGTGTGTGTGTGTGTGTGTGTGTGTGTGTGTGTGTGTGTGTGTGTGTGTGTGTGTGTGTTGCTTGTGTAAATTCCCCACACCTGATCCAGCACAGGATCTGCCTTTCCCCCCCACCCGCTCAGATGCAGTGAAACCATGGGGATTTTTAAAACTTTTTTTTGCCACCCCAAGCACCGATCAGCTGTAGAGTGGGCTTGGGGCAAAAAAAAGTTTTAAAATCCCTCCTTTCGATCAGATGGGGGGAAAGGAGGGATATTTAAACTTTTTTTTGCTGAGCCTCAAGCTCATGCAACAGCTGATCAGCACTTTGTGATAAAAAAAAAAGTTTTTTAAAAACAAAATCCCTCCAAGGCAGGATTTTGAAATATATTTTTGTATGTGTGCTGAGCCCCAAGCACCAATCAGCTGTAGCAGCACAGGCTGGCTGAGGGTGCTTTTTTAAAACAAGTGCTGGGCCCGTGCTATAGCTGCTCAGCTTTTTTTTTTTTTTTAGCAGGAGGCCTCCCCACTGCCTCGGAAGCCTGGTTGGTGGCGGCAGCATTGCCGGGCAGCTGGGAGGCCTCCCAGATATCAGGTAGGAGAGGACGCCAGATTAAGGGGAACAAAAAATGAAACGGAATGAAACAAAATTTTCCATTTCACTTCGTTTCATTTTCCTTTTAGGGGGCAGTTTGTTATTTGTTTCATTATGTAACAAAATAAAAATTCATTTCGTACCCATTTCTAATCTAGATACATCTTTTTCATATTCTACAGGTGGCTGCAATCCTCTGAACCAGAATCTGGCTGAAATTCAATAGCAAGCTACACCAAAAGTGAGCCCATTGAATCAATGGAAAGTAAGGAGTAATTGATTCAGAAAATCCCTACTAATACACTAGGCCTACTCTGGTTGTGACTAATAATGGAGTTTAACCACCATGCAGTTTTACCTAACTAGGAAACTATTTGTTCTAGAGTTACATTGATTGATTTTGATCCTTTTACTGTTTAGTTATCCATTTATTGTTATATTATTGTTTATTTTATTATGTTGTAAACCACTCAGAATAGCACATTGCACCAATGGGGCAGTAAATAAATCTATAAATATATAAATGTGGTGCACAAAACAGGCCTTTTGGGTCATATTTTTAATGAAATAAATGCACCCATTTCCTCCCACCAAACAGAATATTTGCTTCCTATTGCTTTTGCATGTGAACAAAACTTGCATCTTTGCAACCTTGTTATTTTTGTTCCACATTTTGTTCTAGGATTCTGCAGGACAATTATTAAACTGGGGACAGCCCAAACAAAAATCTATACCTTTGAGACTGGGTTTTATCTCAGTACCCAGTTTGGCACAGATGTAACAGACAGAGTGCTCTTGATCTGTATCAAATGTGGGGCTGTTTGGGTTAAAGAGGGTTCAATTTATTTATTTTTAAAAAGTAAAATTGCTTTACCACCACTGCAGAAACATTCATGCTTGTTGAAAACAATCCGGACAATTGCTTCATGTTTGGGTGAGAAGTGGTTAACTGATGAAAAAAGGAGTCAGCTTCTGGGATTTTCGCTTGCAGTGGTGTCACCTTGTGAATGGTCCTGAGTAGAGATGGGCACAAATCAAGAAAATGACCATTTGTGGTGGTTTCCAGAGAAATGAACTCTGTGAGTTATAAGCACCAGACTGACAGCAAGTCTTCAGCTGACTGTCCTCCCCACCCCCTCCAGGTTAGTGTGTGTGGGGGGTTGTACTCCAAACATCCCAGATCCAGTCTTTGCTCAACTTGGAGGGTGTCAGGAGGATAGTCCGCTGATAGCTTGATTTGCACTTGGAGTCTTTGGCCTTCTACTGCTCCCAGATGGGCCACATCACACAAATAGTGAAGCATACAAATCTCCAACATCAATAATAGTTTGACATTCCATTTCATTCTGGGCAGGTGTGCTTCCCCAGAGTTCCCTGCCCCCAAACAAACCACGGAACAGCCTGATTCATGTGTGACTCCACCACCACCCTTCATGATTCATTTCATGTCCATCTCGACTGCTTCCATTGGTGTTATTAATGATCAGGCTGCCCTTTATACATAAGATTCAGGACTTATGTCTCAAATACTCAAATTTGGTTTCTGGCTATATGCAAAAGGAATGCATTTAATAACATGGCATACAAGATATAGCCTGACATTTTCAAAATTGATTTTCTTTGCTTCCTACAATATATTCAGATTAGTACTAATCTTGCAAATCCAGTAAGTCTCTGTCGCAGTGATGGTGGTGATTATACAGCATATAGGCATGTTGCCTTTTTTGCATCCCATAATTACGATTTATCACCCATTTCCTGAAGAAATCTCATCCCAGAGGAAATCAGGCCATGCCAATTTTGTTTTGCCAGCACTGTGTGTGTTTCATAAAACTATTGTTAGATAAGGTGGCAGTAGAGAGTAGACACCTTATGGGAATTCACCAAGGCCAAAACTGCTCAAACTGTACATTTTAAAAAAAAAAAAAGGCTCGTAAGCCTTTCATGTATTCTTCAAACAGCAGGCACAACAAATGTGCTGGAATTTAATCACAATTAGCCTGAGGTTTCCTTGAAATGCACGACTAGCAGTACCTAAGTACATAAATAAGTGTATTCAGAATTCTATGGTACTGTCTGTTCTATTGCTTTCTCCATATACCTAAACAAAGAGTTACTCTTTGAAACAAAAGTTATTATACATCAAAGCCTGAAAAGCTATTAACTTTAACGGTTCAACTCTTATTACTTGCTCTATTCTGAACACAATAACTATTGTATTTTTGTGTCCAAGCAGCACAGGCTTTTCAAACCACATTTACTAGAATATATCTTTAATGCAATTAAACAGAAACCTACTCTTGTCTGACTAGATTAAGTCTCCCTGAGACGAACTGCTGTTTGAGATTATAACACTTCTACCTGAGTTCAAAACAAGTAGATGACAGAAATGATAATATTGAGTAGTTAAGGAGCTCCTTCAGTCCTGTTTGAGTCTGTTTTAATGGCTTCATTTAAAATGTCTCTGAATTAGAGCTGTTACTTCTTTCAAGTTTCTGAGCAGCTTCACATTGTTATCAGACAAGTAAATACCGGGTGCCCTCCAGGACATTTTGGAAACAAAGGTTTAAAAATAATGTGTTTTGCTAATTTCCTGGGATTTGTTTCTAATAGCAAGAACAACTTACGCTTTGCTTTAAAATTAATGAGGCCCACATATTTTTGGCCTAATCAAGAGCAAGGTTTGACTTCTGTCATTGTTGTTTTGCCCTTATCTGCCATATGTGATTGGAGGCTGGTGATAATGAGCTAATTAAAGCCTGGACAGGTTTCATTAATGAAATGAATTATGGTTTGCAGAGTGGTGAAGCTTTGCATAAAGCAAAGAGCTCTGGTTTGCTGACTTACCATGGTATCTTTGAAAAGCTGTGATTAATGTAACAAGTCAAATATATTTTTACAACTAGCATTAATGACCATTTCTTAGAAAGGGAAGGGTCATTAATGATTAACAAAAAAAACAATTGTTTTAGCCTCATGTTCCAGTCCTCTCCATGTTTGGAACAGTTCTACTAGCTCAATCCAAACAGATGACTGAAAATGTATTCCGTTTGTTTTGGTGTAATGACTTACCAACATTTACATTTACCTGTAGCTTCATAAATGAGATGGAAGGAATTTGAGCTCCTCTGTATGTGAATGGTAAATAAGTCTATAACTATTTATGCAGTTATTGCAACATTGGATAACTCATGAGTCCTCAGACACATCATAGTAGAAGATTCTGTTCCCGACATGGCATTCAAAACTGAATAGCTTGCCTCATGCAAACTGTTTCCTTCTCATACACATCAATCATAGAAATATGGATCTGGAAGGGATCCTAAGAATCACTTAATTCAGTGTCATGCCAAAACAGAAAATCTGTCTCTGACATGTGACCATCTAATAAAAAGTCCATCGGCCTCCAATACAGTCCATTCCACTGTCAAATCACTCATGTTATCAAGAATGTCTTTCCAATGTTTAGGTGAAATCTTCTTTCTTGTACTTTTAATTTACTACTTCCAGTTCTACTCTCTCAGAAAACAAGCTTTAATTCCTTTAAAGACAGCTATCACATCGCCACTGAAACTTCTCTTGTCATTTTTTACCATCCTAGTCACCTTCCTCTGGCCATTTTCCCACTTGTCTGTATCTTTCTTAAGCAGTGTTGCAGTGTTCTGGGTGAAAATAGTATTCAACCTCTCTCCCTTCTTCCCCAGGAAAGAGAACAGCAGCAGGCACAGCAAGGTCAGCCTGAAGACTTGGGATCCTCTAGCACAGCAGGGGGAGCCCTTCCAAGCCTCAGAGGAGGCGAGAGGTGGTGGTTGGGGACTCCTTGCTTAGAGGAACAGAACTGATCATCTGCAAGCCTGACAAAATGAACTACAAAATATGTTGAATTCCTGGAGCCAAGGTAACTGAGTGACTGACAAAACTCATCAAGCCCACTGATTCTAACCCCTTTCTTTTGGGCTATGTAGGAACTAAGGATATGTCAAAGCACAGCTTTCAGGACATCACAAAGGAATATGAAGAGATGGGTAGGAAGCTAAAGGATCTGGGTGGGTAGGAGGTAATTTCATCTCTCCTCTCTGCATAAGGATGTGGCCCTCAAAGGGAAAGAATAATAACAGAGGTGAACAACAGGCTACGCAGATGGTGCCAGCAGGAAAAATTTGGCTTCTTGGACCATGGTTTGATATTTCATTCAGATGGGCTATTGGGTGAAGATGGGGTGCACCTCACAACTAATGGTAGGAATATTTTTGCCAAGAGGAATTAAAATTTTGATAAGGAGAGCTTTAAACTGAGTTCTCAGGGGAGGGAGAAAAACTTCTTAAGGGTAGGAACTCAGAACGGGTGGTAGGGAATAACCCAAATGATGCAGTAGGAAAAGGAGAAGGAGTATTACAGTCCAGAATTGTGAAGAAAAATAGGTTAAGCAAAGGGCTTTTAAGAAGGACACATAACCTTAAATGTCTCTATACCAATGTGCAAAGCATGGGAAACAAACAGGAGGAGCTGGAACTCCTAATACAGCAAAATAAATATGATATAATTGGCATTACTGAAATTTTGGTGGGATGAGACTTATGATTGGAATGTAGTTATTGGAGGGTATAACCTGTTTCAGAGGAACAGGCCTAGAAAGAAAGGAGGAGGAGGAGTAGCCTTATAATATTAGGGATGTTTATGCTGCTGAAGAAATCCAGGATACACAACTGGGAAGTCAGGTCGAGAGACTTTGGGTGAGAATTAAGGAGGAGAATAATGTCACTTGTTGGGGTATATTATAGACCCCCAAACCAGCCATAGGAGTTGGATGATACCTTCTGTGAGCAGATCGCCACATAGTCAAAAGGGAGGGATGTTGTACTAATGGGAGGTTTTGCCTATTCTGATATATATTGACAGTCTAACTCAACTAAGAACGCAAGGTACAATAAATTCCTTAATGGCCTTGCAGACAATTTCATGGCCCAGAAAGTAGAGGAGGCAACAAGAGGAACAGCTATTTTAGATCTGATCTTAAACAATAGGGAGGACCTGGTAAATGGGATCAAAGTGGTGGGATCTTTAGGTAGAAGCAACCATGCTCTTTTGGAATTTGTTATACAGTGGGAAGGGGAAGCTAAGCATAGTCAAACAAGCACCCTGGAGTTCCAAGAAGAAGAAGAAACAGGAGATGTCTAAGGAAACCACAGTGCTAGACTTGTGGTCTATGATGCCTAGATCAATTTCACCTGTACTACTGCCAAAACATATGTCATACATCTTATATTTGTGCATTTAGTTTCTCCTGCTTAAATGTACAGCTTTATAGTTTATCCCATTTTAATTTTTGTTTGGTTTGGCCCAGTTCTCCAACTTGTTTAGGTCATCCAGAATCCTGATCCTGTCTTCCTGAGTATTAGCCATTACTCTCAATTAGGTGGCATGTGTAAATCCTTTTGAGCATCTCCTCCTTTCCCTCATTCAAGTAATTTATAAAGATGTTGAAGAAAACTAGGCCTACAACTGAGTCCTGTCACTATCCCCCCTTTTTTAATTACTATTTTTCAGATGATAGGGGGACAATGAAGAATCTTTGGGGTATGGCCTGTTAGTCACCTGCACATCCACCTAATAGGAGCATTGTCTAGCCCACTTTTTTCTAGCCTAGCTGTAGAATACCAAGGCAGGCCTTGTCAAAAGCCTTCCTGAAATGAAGATATAGCACTCCTTGCATCTATCAAACCTGTAACTGTCAAAACCAAAGAACATAAGTTTAGTCTATCATGACTTTTTTCAGAGAAATAAATGCTGGTCTTGGAAGGCATAGTATTATTTTCTGTGTATTGATTATTTTAGAACATTTCCTGAGATTGAGATGAAGCTGATTAGTTAATACTTGCTTGTATCTTTTTCTCAATTGTGAAGATGAGGATGACATTTTTCTCCAGTCTTTAGGGACTTCATCTGTTTGTTCTCCAAAATTAGAGATAGCAGCTCTGAGATTAAAGCCTTTATCATCTTTCAGTGGAGGTTGTTTGGCACTGGAGACCTGAGCATAAGAACAACATGAGAACAGCCTTGCTGGAACAGGCCACAGCCCATCCAGTCCAGCATTCTGATGTGCACAGTGGCTCACCATTTGCTTCAGGGTATTCCCAAGCAGATGTTTTCACCTGCTTATGATTCCCCACAAATGGCATCTTCTCCAACCCTTCCTATCTCTCCAACCCAGAGGCTGTCCGTAGGCATCCATAATAATAGCCATTGATACCCTTGTTCTTCCCCTGGAAGGAGGATAACTGATGTGGGCATCATCTTGGCTGTGGCCCTGCTGCTAATCCTCCCTCCCCAAAATGCACTGTGCACGCACTCAGAAGTTTAAATCAGTTTTTCTCAAACTTTGTTCCATCCATGGCACCATGGACTACTGGAAAAATCCTCCCAACCTTCTCTCCTCCTCATTCAACATGTCCTATATCATGTACTTGTATTTTCATTTCTGTTCATGAATGGTGGAGAGAGGGAACCCTGGCCCAGTACTGGGTTTTCTGCTCCTCTGTTTGCAAGGGAGCTTCCTTGCCTACTTCCCCTCCCTTAATGTGGCTTCTCCATTTCCCCCAAAGCTGCTTCCCTCAGAGAAGTCCAACCAAGAGTGAGCAACCTGTATAGGATAGTCTCTGGGTCCATCTAGTGTCCAGTCATGGTAATACACCTTGGGAAGGTGTATTCATTTTATTTATTTATTTATTTATTTATTTATTTATTTATTTATTTTATTTTTCAGACAGTGGAAAAATGAAACAATGGGTAATGATAGATACAGCATTCCTACCATACTGGGGTGCTGCAACTAGTGACCAGCAATTAAAGGGGCCTACAAGCCGGAAAAGTTTGGGAACCATTGATCTAAATGTTACTCCTACCACCTGTTTGCTGATATGATCCAAGAATCAACAGCCTGATGGTTAAACTAGGATTTACATGTTAATCAGTGGTAAATAGTTTATAGTAGGAGCTAGATGTGACTAGTTTAAATTTCAGTTTGGCTAGAAATATCAACGGTAAGAGAGTAAAAGCAAAAATAATCCTTACCTCCAAATATAGAAAATTGTAATAGATTGGGAGCCCATTATGGAACTAAGGTTGAAGACACCCATAAGAGCCTTCACTTTGACACCATTAGATCTGAAGGAGTTGTCCAAAGTGCCATGTAGTCCGGTTAAATTGGATCAGTTCCAGACAAAGTACTTGCATGCTGCAAAGCTACTACCTTTTATCTTTTATCTTTTTATCTTTGCCCATTATGATTCCTAAAATTAGCTAAGGATTCAAATAGAGTATGGGCTACATATATCATCAAGTTGAATCTACAGGAGGGACACTTACATTCCCTACAAGTCCCATTTCATCTTTATTGAAAATGGGTTTATCAGAATTTTGAGACACTGTGTCAAAAAGGGTTTTAGGCCCTGCATGACATTGAAAATACTGTTACTTTTAAGATGATGATGATTAGCATTGTTGTAAAAGGGAAATTTGAAAAAATAACTGAAACAGGTTCTTTGTTCCTCTGGGAAGGTCATGTAAAAGAAGAGGGTGGGGAGACCAATACAGCTAAATGATTTGCAAATAGGAAAAAGAATTTTATTGAGAAAGAATAATTGTAGCAGAACCTCGCAAGAGTGGGAGAGCCACAAATTATATAAGGCTGCTAAAAGAGTGTAGATGAAGCATGCCTATATTTATAAAGTTATAATATTTGTCCATCAGCAAGTAAGGAGGGGTTCTGATGTCCCCACAACATTGGGTGCCAATTACATTCTGTTCCTTGAGGTTACAGGTATGTTCTTAAGTTGTCACATGTTGGCACCTGTGATGTCAGGATCTTGCCCTTGGCTCCTTTCAGGGCCTTTTCACACGACCCCTAAGATCCGCTGGCCACTTAAATTCGGACAAGAGATCTTAGGGGTTTGTTGCTCTTCCTTCCTCCCCACCACTCCGCACCTGTCTGCTGAAGGGAGGGAGGAAGAAAGTGGGGGGGAAATGCAGACTCACCTCGGAGAAGCTGCCGGAGCTCCGTTGTGCTGATTCCTTCTCTTTGTTTGCTTTTTTCCCCTCCCACCCCTTCTCTTAAAGGGGTGGGAGGAAAAACAAAACAAAACACAGAAGCCAGGAGAGCCCCGCACTGACCAGATTAAATCCGGACCTGGCAATTTTCACCCTCCTTGACCAGGTACAAGAAAAGTGCGCTGGGTCGCGCTTAGGTGGGCGTGGTCGCACTTAATTGTCTGCAAACTCCGGAGCTGGTGGGGAAACATTTTTAAGCTCCGGAGCTTGCAGCCATCTGCAGCGGAGCTTAGGGGTCGTGTATAAACGCCCTCAGATGACTGAAATTTGTTAAAGAGAATACAAGGAGCTATTGTATTAAACAGCTTGTTTTGAGGTTCTTGTCTACAGAACTTAATTCCTCCATAGACCTCGAGTCCTGGGTCATGATGTCCCATTCTTCCCAAGATTATATGCCTAGCTGCCTTTGTAGCTGGCTGTCTCCATACACATAGGAAAGACAACAGTTCCTAAAGCATCTTCCCTCTCAGAGGATTTTTAGTCATGGAAGAAAGTGCAATAAATTTATCAGGGAAACATGCTATGGGAAATATGAGCAGAGGATCAATATACTGAATATTTCTTATTACAGCATTAGTAAAATAAAAAATGCAAAAGCAACAATGTTCTGCTGCAGTTTAAGATAAATACATTTATTTATTTATTTATTTATTTATTTATTTATTTATTTATTTATTGTATATCGTTCAGTGCGATAAACCAGCAAATTATTTTCATATATAATTTTTAGTACAAAAATGTAGGAAACCCGGTGTAAACAGAAGATACATATTTCTAACATTCCTATTCTTTTTCCTAAATATTATTGGATATTAAGGCCTTGCTGAAAGTATGTTTATGTCAGAGTTGTGATTCAGGCAGATATTCATGTTTGAGAAATCAGACTTCAAAGGAATCACACGCTTATGTCTTGAATGCCAATCACAAAACCAAAGCAGCAAATTGCAAATTATGTCAAATAAACTGGGTCTCCATAAGCTTTTCAAACTTAAGGAATTTGTTTTTCTAATAATGGGCCATTTGTAATATACGTTTCTATACTGATTCAAAAGTAATGCATTATTAGAAATATTCTTTGTTTTTCATTGCACCATTTGTATTTGTAAGGAAATTATGGGTGGTAAGACATTGAGTCATTTTCTTAGTCTCATATTAGCAGCACAAATTTCAATCTGCAGTATACTTTATCTATGGAATGCAGTAGTCAAAATATAGTTTTCTGGAACCATGTATTCTAAAGCTAATTGGACATTTCAGGATCACGTCGATGGGACAGCAAGAAGTCCTTTTCGAGACACAGAGAGAAGAATTGCCATTATTATTATTATTCATTGCCTGGCATTGCTTCACTTCAAGATGCTTCCTCGTTAAGTTAAAGTTTAGAATTATTTAGGTTAGCCATGGATTTCATAAAAGTGTAAGGAAAGATTACTTAGAATAGTAGGGATTTTTGTTTTTGAGGGCAAATATGCTTGCATTTTAAATCTATCTTAATTTGTCATTCTGCTTAGAAATAAAAATTCATTATAATCTACTTTGCCTTCGAAGGATTCATTTATGGTCAGAAAAAAGAACCCAGGAAATTCACCTTGTGATTAAAGCATAGATTTCTCAGCAGAACGCTGGAATTTGCTTGTAAATCAGGTTAGATGAGGCAGTTTCTGAGCAGTATTTTTGGATAAAGGACAATGAGGAGATGGTGGTGATGGTTTCTGGGGGAGACAATAAAATAGGCTGGATGAGCTTCTACTAAAATGTCTGCTATGAGCCAAACTTCCATAAAGTCTGGCCTAAAAAAAAAAAACAAAGATGACTACTCAAAAATGAAATGGATCACAAGAATTTGTAGCAAAAGGGGACTTATTGCAGAATGGAATGAAGTGCAGCCATTTTTACACTCCTGGTTGCCCTATGAAGCACGAGGTCAAAGCCTAACAGGTGACCAAAATGTGCTTTTATATGGCTATAAAGTACACTCTGGAACATCTTACTGAGATTACCTGGTTTCCTGGAGCATTTGTGCAGGGGGCAAAATCATTTCATGAAACTTCTTGACGAATAGAGATTGTTCAATAGTTCTAGTGAATTTGACATAGTGGCTGAGTAAGTAAGTGCTCAAGAATGAGGCTCATGAAGTGGCTAAATTGGTACTTTCATCTTTCTCACTTTTTTGGGGGGGGTGTCATACATAATATGACCTCAGTACAGACATAAAAATATTCTTTTAAGGGGATTGAAATATCATTCAGTGATGCACATAAGTATGCATTTTCTTTCAGAGGTCTTACTCTTTGGTGGTTCCTGTGGCGGTCATACTCTGTGACTGAAACATATTTTGCCAAGATCATCTGGCATAGTTGTTCCATTGGCATACCTCCATTTTGTCCTCATACTATCATTCATAATCACAGTCTTGTTTGTAATGTTGATTGACAGGAAAAGAAAATATATCTTAAGATGAATTCCCAACAGTTTGCCACTGGAACAAACTGAGAGGCATAGGGTCTCCTTTAGTGAACATTTTAGTAGTTTGGATGGATAAAGCAAGGACTCCTAAAGCTATGAATAGTTCTCTGCAGTAGCAGGAGATTGGATCAAATGGACCTTGAGGTTATTTTAACTCTACATTTCTATTATAAACAAATGAAAAAAATTGCTAGTTGCTAACTTATTCATTTGCATGGCCTATTTCATTTTCATAAAGATGAACATGATTTTAGGAAAGTTGTAAATTACCCCAGGTGGATACAAGATTGGCTGAAATCCTATTGCTTAGAGTATTCAGTTACACATGAGTAGACCCATTAAGACAATGTGAATTTGGTGATTCAATTTCTCCACAACTTCAATTGATTAAACTGAGCCTAGCCCTAAGCACATCTAATCTCGCCTGATTTTGGAAGCTAAGCAGGGTCGGCTCTGGTTAGTACTTGGATGGGAGACCACCAGGGAATACCAGGTGCTGTAGGCGCCTGGAGTAGGAACTGGCAAACCACTCCAGTATTCCTGCCAAGAAAACTCCATGGATATGGAGTCACGAAGAGTCGGTCACGACTGTAACTACACAACACACACACACACACACACACACACACACACACACACACACACACACACACACACACACACACACACACACACACACAAGCACTGTGCTAAGCAAAAGGATTTCAGACAAACCATTCCTGAAAATGTTTCCAACTGTTCATAGTTTCCATCTCAACATGCCAGTATGTCTCAATCAACCAAACAGATTTTGTTTGGCAAAAAGTTGCTGTAGCTGTGTTGTTACACAGTGTATAGTATGCTTGCACAATGTCATCAGCTATAATCATATGATGCATGTGTACCCCATAATAATAATAATAATAATAATAATAATAATAATAATAATAATAATAATAATAATAATAATAATAATAATAATAATAATAATAATAATAATAATAATAATAATAATAGTTTCTTTAATGAGCCTGTCAAGGCCAATGACGTTATTCCTGCTGGGTAGTCAGAGGTATAAAAAATGATACTGGCTGATGATGTCTCTGTAGAACTATGGTTGACCATTCCACCATCAGAAAAGACAACTTCTAAAAATGTCTTTGATGTGAACAAAATGCTTGAGGAGAGTTTAGGTGGGATTAATTTCAGGAACTCCTTATTTCTAAATGGTAGTTTTCGAGGCTATCTAGTTATGAACCTTTTTAATGTTATCATGTCTCCCTCCCTCCCTCCCTCCCTCCTACCCTCCATTCCTTCCTCCTGTAACATGTTTATATTTCTACTAAGGGAAACAAGGTAGAGGCTTTACCATGCAGCTGGCTGGCACACAGGGATGGAATATATAGGTAGCTTTTTTGATAATCTAAATGGCACTCACATGATTAATACAGCATAACCTCTGAAAAGTTCCACAAGGAAGAGGATTTTCTAAAATGCCATAATGCAAGTGGCAGGGCTTGTAGTGACAAGATAGGGCAGATTGTTTCTCATCCTTTCTATGACATTTGGTTGTCTATCTTGTGACGCAGAAGAATAGTAGCAGCTGTCTCACCAATCAAGGAAAAGAAGGGTGTTTCCTTTCGTTCTGCAGTGATTGGATTTCCATATTCCATTTGTTTTGTACAATTGATTCTTTGTTTTGCATTTCCATCTTGGAGGAGTGCAGCGTGCAAGGGGAGGTTCAGAAAAGCTTAGAAAAACTGATCCTAGTATGGTAAGAAGTTATTTTTGGATTCCCTGTACTGTGTGGGCAAATACTAATGAGTGATACAGCTACAGATGAGTAGCAATTAGTGTTATGTGAACTTAATGGGAAAAAGTGATAAAAGGGTGAATTGTCAGATTTCTTTTTCCATATGCATTGCAAGATTACATTTATTTTATTTCCACTTATTTCAGGTTCAGGTTCTAGTCACAGTTCCTCATTTAAAAAAAATGCACAGACTCATAGAATAATTGCACTTTAATGTTTGTTAGAAAATGTAGAGAGGAGATGAATTAAAATAAAATGCTGTGGAATCATTTCAACACTACTGCATTTTATTAGGTAACAGCAGATTTCATTAGTGACTATTACCTATCGCTTTTACATAAAATGTAGCACTCATATTTTTATTAACCAAATGGAGCAGTAAGCAGATGTCCCACACATCCAGTTCTTCTGCCATGATTATTTATATACTTCAATTCCCTCTGATAAACATAAAAGGGTGAATCATCACTAGTAGACTTTGATTCATTCACAGTAGATGAGTTAATGAAGCATCTGTTACATGGAATGAAGTGATCTGTGCATCTGATCTCTTATATAATGTTCAAAAACATGTGCTCTCAAGTCAACTCTGAGTTATAGTGACCATTTTCAGGGTCTTCCAGGTCCAGAATACTCAGAAGTGGTTTACCGTGCCCTTCTTCTGATGGTGTCCTGGGATTCTGCACCTTGCCCTAGGCCACACAAACTAGCTCTTTTAGGATGCACAGTGTGGACTCAAACTTCCAATCTTGGATTCCATAGACAGATACCTAAGGCATTGAGCTATCCAGCAAGCTCATTTATTGTTACATGGGCTATATAAAATTTTCAGTCTTGTCCAGAATACACAGTGAATTTTGATCTTCACTGGACTGTCTGATTTTAATCAGCCATAGGGGAGGCATAGAGATAGCCCAAGAAATGTTACTGTACAAGGCAGAGGAGCAAAGGTTCTCATGCCAAGGTGCATAATATCCAAATTATGCATCTGGGCAGAGCATCAAATGTATGAAACATTTCTACGGATGACCTGCAACCTTATAATAGACTCCCACAAGGCCCCAATGCTTCCCAAGATTTGTATGCTGAAACATGGTCCAAGGAAACTTTCACATACCGTTGCAGGCAGAATGTTATCAAACTCTGGTGCGCCTGTAGCTAAGTGAGAAACCATGCTCATTTGGGGCTGGAAACAAGCATGGTAGATCGCATGACATTTGAAAAAGGAAATCCCTAAAGACAGTTATGTATAAAATTTGTTTCTGCCCTTTGAAATGCATGCAGATATCATATACACATTTTCAAGGTCTCACTTCTGCTCCTTCAAACATCTTTTTTCATGCACATATTTGTCAAAATATCATGGGATATTATCTTTTATCAATCATTCAGATTTTCTCTGGTAGAAAGTGTGTGATATGCATTTGCTACTACAAGTCAATAATATTCTGTTTACACAAACATTTTTGTATTGCATTTTGATTTGATTTGATTTCTTTCTAAGAGTCATGGTTATTCATAGAATGCCCATTTCAGCCTCTTGTGCCATCTTTAGCAGACAAAATATTATCCATTGCCCTGTTCCCCTATTCTCCTGTTTCCATACCCCACAGTGGAAAAGATATCTTAAGAGAAGTTTCCTGCTTCTTGACCTATCCGTCCATCCACCCACTCACCAAAACAGTTTTCAATATGCATTCATTAGAGATGGGCACGAATAAAAAAATTGGTGTTTCATTTGTCGTTTGTCGTTTAGGGGTTCTGTTTCGGTTCATTTCCATTTTTTGCAAATTTTTGCAAAAAAATTGTTTTTCATTTTTGTTCATTTTGTTACCGTTTTGTTACCATTTATTTCACTTTTTGTGATTTTTTTTAACTTTTAAAGCAGTTCAATGTATTGCCGTAACGAAAACGAAACGGATGATAAAATTTCTGGTGTTTCTGTTCATTTCGTTTCATTTTAGAGATAAAATTTGTTTGTCATTTCATTGTGTAATGAAACAAAAAACAAAAACGGAAATGGAAAATTGTTCGTTTCATGCCCATCTCTAGCATTCATTCATGAATTATTGTAGCTTCCCATTTACATGCCAGCTACTGTATCCTGGAAAGCAGCAGCCAAAGAATTAATGACACAGAATAAATGCTTCTGTCCTAGTTAGATGTACATCAACATGGGCTTGTGAAACATAATAATGTTGCAAAATTCTCTGTATAAACTGGTCCTGATCCAATCATTTTGGCATATCATTCAAAAGATATTCATTTCACACCCAAGGGGGGAAATGAGGCACTATGAGCAAAGATGAAGTCCAGGTTATTTTAACAGTTTCAGGATCTCAGCTCAGCTTTGAAAAACGGCCAGCTACAGACATGCTGATCCTATGTGAGAAATTCAAATCAGAAATAGGAACCATATTTAGGATTAATTTAGTTTAATTTATTGGTAGTTAGTATTCACAAATTATTTGTATATTTCTTCCCCACATCATTTTTATGATGAAGGAGAATGTAAACATATAGACAATCCAAACCAAGAGTTGATCCAGATTGGAAATTTTGGAGGAAGGCTAGGGAGATTCGGGGGGGGGGAGGAAAGATGTGCCATTGGGGATGCTTTCCCTGATCACTGGGATGCCTAAAAGAATATATCCCCTACCACTGGGCCAGAAAGGTGCAGCACAGCTCTTAAAGGGGAAGGATGGCTAGATCTAAGTTAGAAACACAAGCAAAGGTAGGTTTCTTTTTTTGAAGCTAAACCATATCCTCAGTGAGCTATAGGTCATATTTATATGCCAGGGTAGACAGACTGTAAGCTGGTAAATCCAACAAAACCATCGACTGTCTAAACAATGTAGAAAATCAAATCATTTAGTTATAACTTTATACTGAAGCTCTGAGCATCATTCTAGGTGTACCTGCCTAAAAAAGAGAGGAATTTAAAGACATTTGTGTAGGGGAATCACTATGGAGATCTGGGATCCCAGAAGCAGGCCAGTCAGGACTAAAAGTGTTCAGTGACTACAAAATGATGATATTTGGAGGTAAAAAAATCTGAAGAGCAGCACTTCTCCATCATTCAGAGGCCAGCATAATAAAACCACATTAGAAGAGGCCCATTGAATCAGTGAGGATTCAGAGAGTACGTTGCTGAATATGTTTCATTGATTCAAATGGGCCTATGCTAACTGCTAACTGCTAAATCCTGTTAGAATAGGCCCATTTGAATCAATGGCACTTACAGAAGAGCTGGCTCAATGAATCCCCAATCATTCAATGGGTCTATTCTACTGAAAACTGCTCTGCTGAGCAACAGGATTTGGGCCAATGTTTTGCTGAAGATGTTTCTTAACCTGCTGGATTTACAAGACCAACATTGAATGATAGTATGATAGCTACTTCTGACCAGCTGGGTCACTATTTTCCATGTTAAATTTCAAACACAGTAGCCCTGATCTAGGTTGGCACCTTAGAGAGGAAGAAGGATGGAAGCCCGTTACAATTGGTTCCCCACACAGGTTGGGATGGGGCTGTGCTCATTCTAGAATAAGACACTATATTGACAAAGAACTTCTTATGTCTTTAAAGTAATTCTGCTTTCATCTTTGATGGCCAAGGAGAAAGCACTATCTTAGCCAGGAGTGAAATTATAACTGTATTTAGAGATGGGCACGAAACAAACTTTTAATTCATTTTGTTATTTGTTATATGTTATTCATTTTGTTAGCTAATAAAACACATAGCAAACCAACCCATCAAAGAAAAATGAAATGAAATCATTTTTGTTACCCACACACACACACACACACACCTTGTCCTCATCGCTGCAGTCCTCCTTGGGGCCAGCACCTCAAAAGCCCCTACTGGGGACTTTTAAAAGCCAATAAATAAATAAATAAATAAATAAATAAATAAATAAATAAATAAATACATAACGAGCGCTGACCCAGCCCCAGGGGCTGTGCGTTCTGTGCTTAAAAATGTATCAAAACAAAAAAAAGTGTCGACCCGGCCCCAGGGGCTGTGTGGTTGGCGTTTTAAAGACAAACAAATAAATAAAAAATGGAGCACTGACCCAGCCCCAGGGGTGGCCAGGTCGGCACTCTAAAATAAAGAAAAAAATTAAAAATATCAGTGCCGACCCAGCCCCAGGGGCTGCGCAGTCAGCGCTTGGGGCCAGTGCCTCAAAAAGCCGTTGCCACTGGGACCAGAGTTGCCCCCCCCGCTGCCACTGCCACTGCCGCCCAGTAAGTCAACCCGAACAGGTTTGGATTGGTTCAGGTTCATACAATTTTTTTTAATTGTACGAACCCAACCCGAACCGGACCAAGGGTGGGCCTGAAACAGACGAACCTGAACCATGGGTTTTCTGTTTCGTGCCCACCTCTAACTGTAGTCCATCATCAAGGAAGTGCAGTGGAGTGTACATGGATTGAGGAGAGAACACTCAATCCTGCAAGTACACCAAACCTAACTCAGAATACGATAACCACCCAAGGAGAATACCCAGAGTTAATGCTAGGTTATGGAATCCATTGGTCCCCCATGACATAAGCTGTGCTTCATAGACAGAGAAGTTATTTCTTCATCACTTTCTTTAACTTCTAAAGTTTTGTGCCAAGTGTAGCGATTTCATAGAAAACATACAGAGGCTGAAATCTTATTCTTGTAAGTAGAGATGGGCATGAAATGAGCAATTTTTTGTTTTCATTTTCATTTTTTCATTTCGTTATGTAACGAAACAAAAAATGAATTTTGTCTCCAAAATGAAATGAAATGAACCAAAACAACAGAAATTTTGTTGTGCGTTTTGTTTTTGTTGCGGCAAATACATTGAACTGTAATGAATGCTAACGAAACAGCAATTTTTCATTTTCGTTTTCATTTTTTCATTTCGTTACGTAACAAAACAAAAACAAAATTTTTGCAAAAAATTCACAAAAAATGAAAACAAACCAAAATGGACCCCCTAAATGACAAAAAACAAATGAAACACCATTTTTTTTTAGTCGTGCCCATCTCTACTTGTAAGTTCTGTGGTGTAATAACATCATCATAACATCATCAGCTTTATGCTGTGGAAGGTATGCAAATAGGACTTCAGCCAGAGAAACACTGATAGCACAGTCTTCCAGTTGAATCCTAACACCTGAGAGAATATCTTCCACTCACATTGTATTTATGGGTTGTAAAATTAAAAGGATGTAATCTCCCTTTTGAACGGCCTATGAACATGACAGTTGTGTTTTCTTATTGTGATTGGGACATTAGTTGAGTTTTCTTCTTTGATATGTTGCTTTTTAAGAAGTCTATATCTAATATCTACTGTATATCTATATCTATATCTACAGTATATGTCTTACATTTGTTTTCCCTTTCTTAAATATGCCACTGATGAAACAGAGACTAAATAAAAGCAATGTTTTCATCCTTTTTGCATCTTGAATATAGTAATGAAAGGGGTACATCTGATTTATGCTAATACAACTCAGCTAATTCAGTGAGTGGAAAAGTTAGGGATGGAAAATGTATTTTCCCAGTGGGCACCAATAACGAATGCAATTTGGCTACCCTTCTGAAGGTACATTGACAAAGCAAGCACACATGTCTGTAGATCTCTTTTCAATCCATGTTTTGCAGGTAAAGCATACCATAGGGGAGACTTTTAATTGAAGACTAGCTGTGCAGTATAGCGATGCAAAAGCCAAACACCTTCCAACTTTCACTTACAAATTACATACAGTCCTACGGGATATTAAACTGTCAGACAGTTGAACAAAATTAAATGCTAATGTGTGCAGTTATAGAGGGGCAGATTTGAAGCCCACAGACATCAAATATATAAAAGCATTAACTTTTCCTTCATTGCAGAGTTTGTGTGATGCATGCTGCAAAGAGGAAAGTTGAGTCTTCCTGATAAAGCTGAAATTCAATATTGGATCACAAATGGCTAGGGTAACATGTGCTCACATACTTTTTAGCCTTTGATTATTCAAATCACTTGAGAACATGGTCTTTCCTTTGCAGCTGCTCTTTTCAAAAAATACAGCACTGGTGTAGAATTCAGTGAGGCCTATGTGGGCTGCTAGTAGGACATGCAGAGAACAGTTTTTATAGGCTAGCAACCTCTCTCAAAGATCTTCCCTACATCTTAGTAAAAGGAAATTTGTGGAAGGGTCTTGGGCTTTATTGGGACTTGGCAAACAGTGAATCTGTATGGTTAAATCTGGGGATCCAGCTATTCCTGTTACTTGATATGTCTGGTTTGGCTCAGAGACACATTTTATTTATTTTATTTTATTCATTTTAAATATTTTACTGTTCCTTTCTCCTTGGCAGTTTACAACACTGAGTGACAATATATAACACTGAGAACACTGAGTATATGTGACTGGCATTGGGACTCCCCACCTTCCACCTAGGCTCTCCCACCACAGAAGATGCACCCAGGACATCCGTGTTAAATGACAACTCTGATTTCTAACAACTTAGCAACTATAGGTTCTTTCTCTGGAAACACCTCTTCTTCAGAGGCAATATTCCCCCACCCCTTCACATAATTCACTTCTCCAAGTGGAGGGAGATAAAGCACATTGCCAAGTGGAGGGAGGTAAAGAGTGGGGTCCCTCAAAGTTCAGTACTGGGACCCCTGCTTTTCAACCTCTACATAAATGATCTAGAAGTAGAAGTAAATAGCAAGGTAGCCAAATTTGCTGATGACACTGTGACCAACACCCTGGAAACAGGAGTAATGAATATACAAATCATCAGCCAATCCCAGCAGGAGGGGGGGATGGTATGATATAAAAAGGGTGGAGCCTAGTCAGTTGAGGCAGTTCAGTTGAGTTCAGTTAAGTTGAAGGTTTTGAGAGTGAGTGCTGGGAGAGAGCACTGCTCTGTTGGAGTTCTGTCAGGCAGTGAGGGCTTTACTGTTTACTAGTTATTAAAGACAGGGAGGCTTGTAGAGTTGATTAAATCTATTATATGTTAAAGGCAATGCATACAATCCTCAGACATTGTTATATTTATTATTTTCTCAATAAACTTCATTATTGTTTCGATATTGTACATCTGAGTCTGTCCCAATTCATGAAGCAATGATTTTAAAAGGTGGCAGCATTACCAAGGGAATAAAAGGTGGCAGCATTACCATTTCAATTGCAATTACACGTGTAAAAGGGAGGTGTCATCACAATTTGGTGGCACAGCAGTGGGATGTCGAAATAAACCTGGTTGTGCCTTTGAGAACCCAGTCTCTGGAAGGGGTGACATCACAATTTGGGGGCAGCAGTCGGATTTTGAATATATCCACTTTGCCTGAGGGAAAAAGTCACCAGCTCAAAATATTTAGCCTCTACCCTGTGAAGAAATTGAAACTGGAAGTTTAAAAGAAGCCTTTAGTAAAAGTTAGCCCTCAAGTGTTGTTGGTAGTCTGTGGAAGTTCCTCTGAAAAGGGTTTAGGACTGATAATTAGGTGAAGCTAATTTCAGTTTCTTGGAAGCCCTGTGTGTGAGAGAGAGGAATTCAGACTTAAAACCCTGTAGTTCTATCTGATTTTCTTTGGTGGGCCTGTTAGTGTCTGGAGGTCAGGACTCCAAAAGGAAAAGGAGTCTGGCTTGACAAATTTTAGGACACCTGGAAGAGAAAATCTGAAAGGATAGACTGAAATCTACAGTGGTTTGTTTGGGGAAACTGCCTGAAAGTCACGGAACTCTGTGCTGTCCAGCAGCCTGAAAATTAAAAGGTGCTGAGACAAATTTCCTTTGGGGGTGAAAGACCCAAAGCATTTGCCCTGGAATTTAGGGTGGCTTTGGTAAAGGTCTGGAAATATCACCCTGGGTGTTAACAGAAAGAAATCTCCAAAGTAAAAGGTCTATGGGGGGCAGAAAATTTACCTCACAAACTGAAGAGACCTGAGGAGATTTAAAGCTGACAAAAGTTCTGTAAAGCAGGAGTGCCTGACTGGAATCCCTTATATGAGATTGGGGGTGGGGGGGGGGGAGCCAGAGAAAAGTTATAGGTTAAAAGCCGAAGAAATATATTTAAATCTGTGTATTTTAAACTCTGAGATATTATTTAAAGAAAGAAAGAGTTTGAAGTCTGGGCACTGTGCCAATCTTGCCCTTGCCAACAGTAGCTTAACAGGAATCAGAAACTGCCAGAGAGCTGAGGTAAAAAAATTTTACAGTTGCCATTGAAATAGCTGTGACCTACTTAACCTTCCTTTTCTTAATAAAGAAAAATATGCACCACATATAACAAATAAATAAATAAAAAGATTTTGACTTCATGTCAGTTCCAAAAGCAAAATCTAAAAAAGGAAAGAGGGGCATGGCAGCTGAGGGGGCTGTAGCCATTGTGTCTGAGGAAACACCAGTTTTCACCCAGAGATGCAGAACCTGATGGGGACCAAAGTCTTGAGAAATGGTGGTTGGTACAGGAGTTTAAATTACAACAATTAAAACTAGAAAAAGAGGAACGGGAAAAACAGAGAGAAAGAGAGGAACGGGAAAAAGAAAGAGAGATGGAGAAAGAAAGAATGGCCAGAGAGGAACGGTTAGAACGAGAGCGAATGGCATATCAATTAGAGCTGCGAAAACTTGAGTTAGCTAGTCAGAAAAATACCAATAATAATAATAATAACGTGAGTGAAACTCCCAAGAAAATAGATTTGAAAAGGTTCCCTAGCTACAAGAAAGGAGATAACATTGAAACTTTCTTAGTTTCTTTTGAGAGGACATGAGGATTTACATGTGTCAGACGCAGAGAAAATGTCCTATTTGAGGCCATTATTATCTGGAGTATTGGAAGAAATATATGCTCAAATCGATAGCAAACATGCATGAGACTATACCGATTTTAAAGAGTTAGTGTTTACTAGAATTGGCATTTCAGCAGAACAGCTGAGGAGGAGATTCAGGTCAATTACGAAAATGCTGGGAGATACATATGCGCAGCTCGCCTACAGATTGACAGAGGTATTGAATAAATGGATGAAAATGGAAAATGCTAACACAGCTGAAGAAATCAAACAAATGTTTGGGTTAGAGCAACTGTACAGTTTATTCCATCCTGAGATCAGATTTCTAGTAAAGGATAAAAAGACACAGAACATGATTGAAGCTGCTAAAATTGCGGATGAAATTAATATAATCCAAGACTCTAGATTTTCAGAAGTGACCCCTAGAAATAGGGACTATCAAAGGAAACCCTTCCAAAGTGATTCTAGGAATGCTAAATCCCTTAAGAATATAAGAAGGCAAGAAAAAAAAATAATTGGATCCCAGTCACCAAAGTCTGAGGGAAGGGAAGGGAAGTTTAAGAACTGGAGCCCTGAAAACAAACATAAATTAACGTGCTGGGAATGTTTGGGAGAGGGCCACACAAGACAATTCTGCCCTAAATTAAAAAAATCACAAGACAAAACTGAGAAAAGGGTGTTTCATATTCGAAAGAGTCATGAGGGAACTCCCAAGCCCAAAGAAGTGGAAAAGTCAGAATCAGAAGGTGAAAATGAGGGAGAGACAGAGCTTCCCTTAGCCGAAATAGTTCATTTTTTTTATACACACTGATGAGAAATTACTAGCAACCTCAGGAGAGTCAGTAAACATAAATGACAAAACTTATTTGGGTTTGATTGATACTGGATCCGGGGTAACCTTAGTACACAAGGACATTTTGAAGCCTGAAGATTTAAACCCAGGGAAAACTTTAAATGTGAAAGGAATAGGAGTTTCTAAGGTAGAATTGCCTATGGCCAGAGTGAAAATACAGATTAGAGATTGGGAAGGAATCTTGGATGTAGGAATTTCCGATCAAATACCAAGTGTGTGTTTAATTGGAATAGATGTCTTAGAGCATGTGCAGAGTGCTTTTGGAGTAACACGAGCTCAGATACACCAAGCTGAACAAAATGGTGAAAACAACACAGTTACAAAGCAAATGTCCATAGGGGAATTTGAGAGGGAAACTCAGAAGTCTGAAATGGTAGGAGAAGCTAATTTAGCTGACAGTCTAAAAGGGCCAGCAGCAGACTTTAGTCTAGAACAAAGGCAAGATGACAGTTTGAAGGGATGTTTTGACTTAGGGCCTTTTTACACGACCCCTAAGATCCGCTGGCCACTTAAATTCGGACCAGAGATCTTAGGGGTTCGTCGCTCTTCCTCTGTCCCCACCCCCCTCCGCACTTCCTGGTTGCTGGCTGCATGAGGGAGGGAGAAAAAAGAAAGAAAAGGTTTACCTCCGTTTTGTTCCCGGGAGCATTCAGATCTCTTAAAGGGGCGGGGTGCAAAAAAAGAACAAACAGAAGCCAGGAGAGCCCCATACTCACTATCCTTACACCGGATCAAATATTTGTCACATCCAAAAAGCAGGTACCTGAAAGCTGCGCTGGGACGCGCTAAAGTGGGCGGGGTCACACTTAATTTCCTCTTAACTCCGGAGCTGGTGGGTAAACATTTTTAATCTCCGGAGCTGGGAGCCATTTGCCCCGGAGTTTAGGGGTCGTGTATAAACACCCTTAATGGAATCGAAGACACACTTCTTAAGTCCCAAACACCCTGAAAATTTTATACTAGAGGAGAAAATGATACAAGCTTGTGAAGTACTTCGTGTACCAGCAGAGAACTCCAGACTGGAAAATTATTTTAAATTAAAAGAAGAGGAAGAAAAATTATTACAGTTTGAAAAGGAACAAAATAAAGCAATAGCAGAAGAGCTGAAAGAAGCTAAAATTCTGCAGGCATCAGTTATTGGTGAACTCCAAAATGAAATTTCACCTTTAAAAGCACTTTTAGAGATGAAGGAAATGAAACTGGAGGAAAGAAGGAATGAATCTGATACATTTGTTTTCGAACTCCAGAAGAAATCAGCAGAACTAGAAGTAATTACCGCAGTGGAGAACATTAAAGAAAAGGAAATATGTAATTTGGAAATGCAATTGTCTGGTGCATCAGAAAGTAAAGAAGATTGCTTACAGCAACTTACATCAATGGAAGCAGAGCTTGGAAAAAAAATATTAAATAATGAGCAACTTTGTCTGGATGGGAACAAAGTGTCACTGGGCAAGGAACAAATGTTACAAGAAGAGGATAAGATTGCTGATGAATTTAGAAAGCTGCAGGAAGCTGAAAAGTAAATAGAAAACCATGTAAAGAAGCAACCCTACATGGAAGTGATGAATGCTAATGACAGACCTGATTCGGTGGTTGCAAAAGACACCTGGGAAAAACAACTACAGCCTGTGAACATCGTGCTTCAGCGGATCCGAGAGGCTGAGAAGATGAAGGGAGCATCCAAGTGGTGACTAGGAAATCCAGAAATCAACTACCTGGGACACATTGTGGGACGAGGCGTTATCAAACCCATGCAGAGGAAGATCAACGTGATCAACTTGTGGCCAAGACAGACCAACAAAAAGAAGGTGAGATCTTTTTTTGGACTTGTGGTATATCACAGGAGGGTTAGTCCACATTTGAGCACCACTGCAGCACCACTGACTGAACTGACAAAAACGAAGCACCCATATGTCATACAGTGGTCGCTTGACTATCAAGCTGCATTTGAGGGGACTCTAATGAAATGTACCAGGAGTGGTGTCAAAGCGTTGAATCTCACATTCCAAGAACCCAAGGAAAAATGGCATCAATTTACTGTGAACTGGACTTTGAATTTATGTGCCAGAGGAAGTGATCACCCGTGGCGTATCATCGTCCAGCCGTTGCAGCAAGAGGCGGAAGACATTGATTACATGGACCATGGTTAAATAATAATAATGTAATATTGTTATTTTATTGCTGATGTAAGAGGAAGGTGTTAAACAAAAGTATGGAAATGTAATGTCTTAAAATGTGAAAACCATAACTTAATGTAAGTTAACTGTAAATGAAAAATGCAAGGTAATGTATAATTAGAGCTTATGATAAATCAAAATGTTTATGTGATATTTAGAATATAAGTTAAGGATAAAAATTGTATGTATATTGGTAAGTAAAATAGCTTAAAATGTAAACCAAATATATGTATTTATGCATGTTAACATAGATTGATTCTAGGATGATCGATAAGGTATTTACAGGTATTTGAATTTATGATTTTAACCAATGTTATAAGAGTATAGTCTATTTAAAATGTAATGAAATAGAAAGAATGATTGCATTTAATAGTATTATATAGTAAGAAGGTTGAACATATTATAAAACAGTTTATAGATATGTATAGTTGAATATGATAAACAGGATATATGCATTAGTTAAATGGGTTCCAGAAGAGAATTTTAAGTGAGCAAACCGAGGTAAGTTTACTCCCTTAAAATTTCTTTATAAGGGGGGAGGTTATTGTGACAACACCCTGGAAACAGGAGTAATGAATATACAAATCATCAGCCAATCCCAGCAGGAGGGAGGGGATGGTATGGTATAAAAAGGGTGGAGCCTAGTCAGTTGAGGCAGTTCAGTTGATTTCAGTTAAGTTGAAGGTTTTGAGAGTGAGTGCTGGGAGAGAGCACTGCTCTGTTAGAGTTCTGTCAGGCAGTGAGGGCTTTACTGTTTACTAGTTATTAAAGACAGGGAGGCTTGTAGAGTTGATTAAACCTATTATATGTTAAAGGCAACGCATACCATCCTCAGACATTGTTATATTTATTATTTTCTCAATAAACTTCATTATTGTTTCGATATTGCACATCTGAGTCTGTCCCAATTCATGAGGCGATGATTTTAAAAGGTGGCAGCATTACCAAGGGAATAAAATGTGGCAGCATTACCATTTCCATCGCAATTACACGTGTAAAAGGGAGGTGTCATCAGAATTTGGTGGCACAGCAGTGGGACGTCGAAATAAACCCAGTTGTGCCTTTGAGAACCCAGTCTCTGGAAGTGGTGACATCACAGACACTAAATTACACGGGGCAGTAAAAACAGAGAGATTGTGAGGAGCTCCAGAGGGATCTCTTGACACCGGGGGACTGGGCAAACCAGTGGCAAATGAGCTTCAACATTAGCAAGTGCAGAGTGATGCATGATGGGGCAAAAAAAAAAACCCCAATTACATTTATAAACTGATGGGGTCAGAACTCTCTGCAACAAACCAGGAAAGGGACCTTGGTGTCCTGGTGGACAGCTCAATGAAGGTGTCAATCCAGTGTGCCGCAGCAGTGAAAAAAGCAAACTCAATGCTAGGGATTATTAGGAAGGGTATAGTAAATAAGTCAGCAAGTGTCATTTTGCCTCTTGATAAATCTATAGTGAGGCCCCATCTGGAGTATTGTGTACAGTTCTGGTCACCATATCTCCAGAAGGATATTATGGAAACAGAAAAAGTGCAGAGGAGGGCAACCGGAATGATTAGGGGACTGAAACACCTTCCTTACAATCTGAGGCTGCAACAGTTATGCGTCTTAACTCTTGAACGATGGCTCCTAAGAGGTGACCTGATTGAAGTTAATAAAATCATACACAGTATGGACAAAGTAGATAAGGAAAAACTGTTTTCCTTTTCACACAACACCAGAACTAGGGAACACTCCATGAAAGTTTTGGGTGCTAGATCTGAAACAAATAAGAGAAAGTACTTTTTCACCCTGATGATCACTGGTCTATGGAACTCCCTGCTAGAAGAAGTGGTGACAGTTGCTCAACTTAATTTACTTAACTTAAATATACCCTAGACAAATATTGGTATCGATATATAAGTTTTGCATAATTTGCTGCCGCTAACTGACAAGGTGCAGGAACATTGCATGACTGATCACATATCCAGTTGATCAGCCAAAAGGTACCCCAAAATCTTGTCAACTAGGTGCAATTAGCCACAGCAAGTAATGCAAAACATATGGAAATACCAATAGGATTCTGGCCATCAGTACACTATTAGAACTGAGTTGCTGTGGAAGGATGATTGCTGTATGTATTTTGATTGGATAATTCACATCATTATACTGTTTGGGTCTTCCTTACCTCCCTATTGTATCCCAGTTTACTCCTCTTTGTACAGATTTTGGTATGGAGATACACGTACTGATCACTGCCTGTTGGGACTCTCCCCAATGTAAAATTCTACAATGTCCCTGAGAGGGAAGATACTGCAACTTTCACTTATCCCCTATGCCCTGTTACAGACATGCCCAGTTTTAGCTGTTGATTAGAGATGGGCACGAATTGAAAAAATGGCATTTTGTTTTTTTTTTTTTGTTTTTTCTTGATGGGTCGATTTCAGTTTGTTTTTGCTTTTCGTGAATTTTTGGAAAAAATCATTTTTGTTTATTCATTTTTGTTTTTCATTTTTACCCACTTTTTGCGTGATTTTTAAAGCATTTCCGTGTGTGGGCGTCCCCCAATGCCCCAGACCAGAGGGAAAACACTAAAAACAGTTGATGCTCGCAGAGACACAGTATAGATAGACTATGTACGCAGGGAGGCTGCAAAGGCAGTGGCGGGCATTGCCCAGGATGCAAGGCAGCCACAGAGTGACTGCACTGCGGGGCAGGGAAGGGTACTCACTGAGAGGTATGCACGCACGCACACAGGGTGGCTGCAGGACTGAAGCTAGAGAGAAATCTCTTCTTTCTCTCCCCTAAGAGCCAGGCTGCAGCCGACAGAAACACAAAGAAACACACCTGCCTGGCTGGCCTAAAGTGAAAATAACGACTTGAGTCGCAGAGACAGCAATCCCACCCTAACTCCCACCGGAGACTGCAAGGAGGACGGGGGCTGCCAGAGCTTTTTATGCCCTCTGTGGCTGCCAGACCTGCCCAGTCTGCAACGTGGGCATGCTATTGGTTGAAGTTGTCCAAGAATTTACATGATCCCATCACATGGCTTGCCTCCATTTTGTGGCTGGCGATATCCATTTTGTCATCCCTAAAGGGAAAAGAAAAATACATCGCGATGGGAGAAGACAAAAACAAATGTTTTAAGGACCCCAACCCCCCGGTAGGTATTATCAGACAGTATAAATAATTATTGCTGCATTTTTATGGATGTCCAGGGCGTTTTTTAACATTTAAAACAGCTCATTTCATTGTGCGTCGCCATTAACGAAAAACGAAATGTAACAAACCTAATTTTTCAGGGTTGGATCTGGTGCTGAGGAGCAGCATTTGTGCTGAGCTCCACTCCCTTCTAAAAAAAATTAACACCTTTTACTTTTTAACTTTTTAAAACACTTTTTAACTTTTTTACCTTTAACCATTTAAAGCCTTTAACTTTTTAAACTTTTAACCTTTTAAAAACTTTTATAATTGATACTACTGGAGCCAAACTTCTGGGAGCTGCTGCAGGAGAAACGGCATTACGGCTAAGTAACTGTTTTATCTATCCAAGTTTGAATTGAAACAGTGGGCAAGCAGTGTTTCTCCTCTTCTGTGTTTTCTCTTGAAGCCTTGAACTTGTTAAGGACTGGATTATTTACTTGGCTTAGTTATATACTCCTCCCAGAAAAGTACAGATAAGAGCAAGATAACAACAGGTTGCTGGAGCTAACAACAAGCTTATTTTCGGCAGCTCATCCTAATAGTACTCAGCTGGGAGTGCTACTACTTCTCTTGAGAAAAGGAAATTCACACTGAGTGCTACAAGTTATCTCACTGTGCTGAGAATTTTGCTGGGTTGGAAGTTTCCTGTTAACAACCTGACTTCAGATCTGTTTGGAAAGAAACCTTGCTGGCTGGGTGCTGTAAAGGAAATTTGTCTTCCCATGGAAGGAGCCAAGGCATCCTTGGATATCACTCTACTTACCCCAGTGCTGCAATCAATTCAAAACAAACTGCTCCCTTCTATCACTCCATTCAGTGAACTTAAAGAAACAGAAGGCTATGGGGAGTCATTGGCCTTATCCCAACGACGATTTAAAACATCAGATAACAGCATTTCATCTCATGGCAATACACTCAAGGCAACTACAGACCCTGAGGAGAAGGAGAGTGCTGTCAAGAAACCGCTGAAACAGGTCAGGATTACTGACTTTGTCAAATTGGGGGATTGCACTGTCCATAAGACTGACCTCACAGAGATGGACCCCTCACAGCCACTAGGTAATCCTACAATTGATCTACCAAACAGTGCTGTAGTTGATCCTCAGACTCTGGACACTAGCTATCTGTCTAGCAATCTGGATGTTGATTTTGGTCGGCTGGGCTTTATGGATTTTCACTCCTCTCCAGTCACCTTGCCTCATAGAAATGTCCCTCTGGTTAAGAGGTGGAGCCAGTGGAATCCAGTTAAAGGCTACTCCTCCTTGATGGGAACTACTGAGCCTAAGGACAGTCAGCTTGTGAAAGAGAGTGACAGTCTCAAGTCCACCAATGATTCAAACAACAACGCTCCTACAAAAGATGATTGCTGCATCCATAATCAGGCTCACCTAGCTCACCTAGCAGAAATCAGAGACTTTCTATTTGATATTAAAGAGCTCATGATTGTCTTAGTAGGCTACCTGACGAAGACTGAACAGCAGAGAAAAGAGGACAGTAGCACACAAAGGTCTAATAATGTTAACCACTATAATCTGACCCCAAATACAATAGACAGAATTGCTGGTCTTTCTCTGGAGGAACTTTTACTTTGTGTGGACCCTAAGAACATAGCACAGCAAAGCTTTATCCCTCCAAATGTCTCTAAGGCTCATGAAGAGGCAGTCATCCAGACACCCTCAGTTGCCAAAGAAGTCCCTACTGAGCCCCCAACTGGAATGTCCACAATTTCAGCTGTGAAAAGGAGTAATAAAACTTCCAGTGAAGGTGCACCACCGAGCCATAAGACGGGGAAAAGGAAAAGTAAGGGCAAGACTGGTAAGAGGAAGGTGGCTAGCTACCCTCAGAGCAAGGCAAGGAGAGGTATGAACTTTAGACCACTTTTCAAATTATTGGAGGTGGATAGTCCCAATAATACCAGAAAAACTAGAGATGCTACTAGGAGTACTTTACAGCTGGGCATGGAGGCAAAAAGGCCACCAAAGAGGGAAACTGAACCTGAGACCTGTAAAGCTGCAAAATTGCCCCCAGATATGACCCATCTACAGAAGCAGATTACCTCTAATTCAGATGGATCTGATATTTGTATGGCAGAGCTCCATCAAGTGAAGAGACATTTTCAACCAAAACTGAATGGGACAATTGAAATGGAAGCAAGCAGCCAACCACTTGGCAATAGGATTTATACAATGCCAGTCATAACTGGAAATAGGAAAGCATACAGGAGGCTTGGGAGGTGGAGAGCAAATGGGAGGAAAGCAATACATAAGAAAGCTGACACTAATGTCTGGACAAATGAGAGAAATACTCCTGTATTAAATGGGTCCTCACAGATTTACTGGCATGGACAGACCCAGAGTGGGTTACTAGAAGGTGTAATTCACAATTGACATGGGGACAAAAATACTGTTCAATCTTATAATAGCCATGGAGTGGATTGTGAACCTCTAGTTACTAAGGATGTAAGGAGAAGGAACATTGTGACCTCACAATCCACCGGCTCCCAAGGGAACTCTTCAATTAAAATTATCTCCTGGAATATTGCAGGATGGGGATCCAAATTGGTAGATAATTCTTTTAGAGAGTATGTGGAGAAGTTTGATATTTTACTGTTTCAAGAGACTTGGTCCCAGCAAGATTTGGTATTGGATGGTTTTATGTCACATGTTCTTAAGGCAATTCCAAGTGGGAAAGGGGGTCGCTGTAAGGGGGGATTGTGTGTGATGACGTCTAACAAACTACAGGCTTGTGTAGTTATTATTGATCCCATTCCCAACATTGCTATTGCTGTAATATTGAAATTTAATTTCTGTGTTTTATTGTTAATTGACATTTATTTTCCACCTCAGCAATCCCATGAGTGCACTAAACGGGCTCCTTCAGCTTCGCTCATCCTGATGGGTGATTGCAATGCAAGAATAGGTTGTAATGATGAAATCTTATTTTCACGTTATAACAGGTTACTGCCCTATAGATTTTCTAAGGATAAGGGTTGTAATTATGCTGGGTTATGTTTCATGCAAATGATTAATAACCTTGATTTGGCTCTCTTAAATGGAAGTGTGAAGGGAGATAGGCCTGGAGAATTTACTTTCATATCATCCAATGGTGCTTCAACAATAGATTATGCTCTAATCTCCCAGGACCTGGTAGGAGCAATATCAAACTTTAAGGTTGATGACCATATAGACAGTGATCATTTACCACTGGTGCTGGAGGTTAATCTGGGAGAATCTGTTATCTCCACTGGAGAAGATCTCACAATTCTCCCAGGAACTGAAATCAGAGCCTCTCGCATTAAATGGTCAGTCAGGCAGGGAGACACTATGAGTAAATTACTAAATACCAAGCATTACATCCAGATGAGTCATCAAATTAGCACAGCTGATTCAGTTACAACTGTGCTAGAGACCTACCAAGAACTATTAAACTCTTTACAGTATCATTTAAAGCATGAGACCAATTTTAATAGGACAAAGACTCGAAACATCACTTATTCAAAACCATGGTTCGATAGGGAATGTAGAGAGAAGAAGCATGAGTTATTGAACAAATATAGATTTTACAAACAACAGGCCCTGGAAAGAATTCCACCTGAATGGTTCACACTGAAAAGGGAATACAAATCCCTGATTAAGAGGAAGAAGGTTGAAGCCCAGAAGGAATTATGGCAACAATTAATAGCTGCAACTAGATCTAAGGATTCCTCATGCTTCTGGAAAATCGTGACAAGGGGGTTGACCACCTACCCGGTTGTTAATGAGATATGTATCCCCGCTAAGGTCTGGGAAGCACATTTTAGGGGAATCTACTCACAGCATTCCGACTCTGCAACCAGAGTTCAAGAATTGCCTTTAGGCTTAGCAGAGTGGTCCCCTGTTTCCATGCAGGAAATCATCTCGTTGATTCATCAGCTGAAACCAGGCAAAGCCCCAGGTGCTGATTATATAACAGCTGATTTATTGCAGGATAATTTGGAGTGGTGGACCCCAGTTTTGGCCTTGTTATTTAGTTGGATTGACCGCACAGCGGTTATACTGGAGGACTGGGGGCTTGCTATTATAATGCCAATTTTCAAGAAAGGCTGTAAACTGGACCCAAGAAACTACTGTCCAATAAGTCTACTAAGCATCATTAGCAAGCTACATGCTAGGCACCTGTTGGAGAAGCTTCAGGATTGGTTAAATGATGAAAATATTCTTGCTGAAGAACAAGCTGGGCTCAGATTTGGTAGGGCCACTATAGATCAGGCACTCGTTCTACACCATCTAGCAAATAAATATTCTACTCCAAAAGGAGGTTCCTTGTATGTGGCATTCATAGATTTTTAAATCTGCTTTCAATTTGATACCCAGAGAAAAATTGTGGGCCAAATTCGAGACCACAAATATTGAAAAGAGACTTCTTCTGCTAATGAAGCGACTGCATGAAAATACTAGTTTTAGGGTAATTTGCAGTAAGGCAGGGGCATTATCCAACATAATTCCATCATTTAATGGGGTCAAGCAAGGCTGCATTTTAGCTCCAACATTGTTTAATTTTTACATTAATGATATTGTGAGCAATTTATCGAGTGCAGACTTTCATCCCCCTACACTAGGCTCACGCCCCCTTTCAATCCTGCTTTATGCAGATGATGCAGTCTTGATGTCAATCTCGTGTGTGGGATTACGGAGAATCTTGAAAGCCTTAGCCTCATACTGTACAAAAGAACAGCTGACCATTAATTATGATAAGACTAAGATCATGGTCATTAGCAGGAAACGTAAAAAACATAGATGGACAATAAATGGAAATAGTATAGAGCAAGTGTCCTGCTATAAATATCTAGGTATGATATTTCATTCATCAGGCTCATGGTCCTCCCACGTGAACCATGTAGCATCTAATGCACAAACATGCAGCTCTGCGCTACTTAGGTTCTTTTATACCAAGGGTGGTCAATACGTGCCATCAGTGATTCAGGTTTTTAAAGTTAAAATTATAGCACAAATGCTTTACGGAGCCCAACTGTTTGCATACTCAAACATGAAGGCTTTGGAGACGGTGCAGACAAAGTTTCTGAGAAGAATTCTTGTAACACCTTTGTGTGTCCCTAATATGACACTCCGATTGGAGGCTGGACTAATCTCCATTAAATCACGTGCCCTGATCCACATGTTCAGCTATTGGCTGAAACTTATTTTTGCCCCTTCTGGCTTGGCACCCCTAGTATTAGTGGAAACATTCCAATCAACTTGGAAAAGGAATCTAACTGTTAACTTACTGCAGCTGGGTTTTTCCTTAGAGGCTATGTTGGCAATGGGTTTTGGTAATGCCAAGGCTGCAATTAAAAGGAGAATCTGGGATGTAGAACTCCAAGAACATCTAGCTGCCCATGATAAACTCAGCACAGTTAGGAATAGTTCCTTTAGAATGGCCAACTACCTATCCAAAATAACCATTCCCAAGTTCAGGAGAGCCTTCACCTTAGCTCGATTTAATGTTCTGCCCTCCAGATTGCTGGAAGGCAGATACCAGGGTCTTCCAGTGGATAGACATGTTTGCCCTTGTGGCGAGGAGACTATTGAAACTATTGATCATGTTCTCTTGGAGTGTTCCCTTTATTGGGATATCCAGAGGACTCTTCTTCAGTCTATCTTGCAGCAAACTTAGGGGAGGCCAAGGGAGTTTTGTGTTCAACACCTGCTAGCAGATAAAAAGCTGGATGTAACTGTGGTGGTGGCTAAATTCTGTGCCGCAGCAATGAGGCATCGCTCATCCCTGCCCACTTCAGGTGGCGAGGTCAGATGATTGGTAATGTCCATTGTGTATTTATCCTTACCCCTTCTCATGATGTGGGTTGGAGGTGGACTAGAACACGGGTGTGGTCCCAGGCTGGAGACAATTCTAGACCTATTGAGTTGATTACTCTGTTACTGGGCCTACTGGGCTGGGAAGATTTTACCTGTTCTGGCTTTTATACAAAGGGTATGCCATTGTATTATGCTTGTTCTTGTGTGCATGCTTTTATTGTTTTTATACGGTCTTACTTTGGTTTTATGTGGAATGTATTTTGTATTTTATCTGGTCAGTGACTGAAATAAAGACCTATAACCTAATTTTCATGGTTCTCTTTGGTTCATTCCAATTTCATCACAATGTTCATTTATTTGTTTCATTACGTAACAAAATGAATAACCAATAATGGAAACAAAAAAAGTTCATTTCGTGCCAATCTCTACTGTTGATGTTCTCCTCCCATTCATGGTAATTTGTAGTTCTGTTCTGTACTGGATAGAAAGTGGAAATGGCCAGTGAATGTTTTGGACTCTAGACAGAGTAGTTCAGGATATCTCTTAAAGGGCATAGGGTAGGTTGATCCTTTGGTGTATTCCCAATATTCTAATAGAGAGCAGGTTTGGACTTTCTATGAACATGTAGGTATAAAGTACACAATGTCTTGTTTGGGGGTGGGGTGGAATAATATCTAGGATTTTGTTCTAAAGAGTGATGGAAACTGAGCATTAGTGTTGTTATTACTAGACATTCATAGTCAGAAAAACACTAATATTAAGAGGATTAGTTCAAAATAGACACACTGGACTCTACCATGGACTTAGATGAGAAAATAAAACATCTGTAGGCAAGTATTTATTTTTAGGCAAATAGAACCACTTTTAGCGACCCAAATTGATCTAGAATTAAGCTGTCAACTGCTTCCAGCTATAGAGAGGTTGGAAATCAGAGGCCAGGCCCAACAGCTTATCTTGTGAAATAACCCTAAATCACAATTGTTAAGCGAGTTTTTGATCTCAAGCAAAATTGTACACAGTCTTCTTCTTCTATTATGGAAGCCCTGTAAACAAATGGTATATATCAGAACACAGTTCATGGCACTCCTTTTTAAATGAAGATAAGGGCCATTACCATGGAAACATATCCATTGCTGGCAGTCTACACTGTAAAGCGAAAAGAAAGAAAGCCTTGTATTATCTTTGATTCAGTACTATCACTAACCAATTACTACATTAATGTGGGGGGTTGATCCAAGATGTGTATAAACATTCTTTGGGTTTATATTTCTCCAATGATCACAGTGTAATTCAGCAATACACATCACCAGCATTTCTAACATGAGAAACAATAACACGTGTGCCCTTTCCAGGCCCTGTCCTGTCTTATTTCCCAGCAAAATGGTGATCATTATGCTGGCAAGGTTTTTCATCTCTTTTGAGTAGAGATGGGCACAACTTGAAAAAAATTTTTTTCGAGTTGTCGTTAGTCGGGCCGGTTCCGTTTCGGGTCGTCTCCGTTTTTTGCAAAAATTCGCAAAAATTAGTCAGTTTGTTTTTTTGTTTTTTCATTTTCGTTAGTACTGGTTTTTTTGGGGGGGTAGCGGGCTCCTGGAGGCACCTCTGTGGGGTGGGTGCCTCCTCCGGCCTGCTATAAAGGGAAAGCGGGGGAAGCAGGCTCCAAGAGACCCCTCAACATGGGGGTCTCCCCTCCTCACCTGCTGCTGCAAAATGCATGCATAGCCATATGGATATGCATACCAGTTGCAGACAGTGAGACTAGTGATGGCAGTGAACCCAGAGCCATAGGGTGATGCCTAAGGCTATCGCACCACCATGTCTCACAAAGAAGGGAATTGTATAAAGTAGATCTGGCTTAGGGTTAAGGTGCGTTAGTGCAAGGGCTAGGGTTAGGCTAGTGACGGGTAAGGTTACGGTGGGCTAGTGGGTTGCACCTCTGGGTGCCTCTCTGACCCACTAAGAAGACAGTCTGTGACATATGGGTAAGGAGTCAAGGATTATGGTTAGGGTTAGGGGGCTAGGGCAGGTTTTAGGGGGCTTTTTGGCACATCCCAGAAGTCTCCATGGCCAAGTGGCCATGCGATTGGTGGGATGGCTCCAAAAATTTGCATGGTCGTCCACTCCCACATGGCTGGCCACTCGGCCAGCCCATCATTGCGCAGGTGTAAAAAAAATAAAAAAATCAATGGAGGACAGAGGAGGAGAGGAGAGACATTTTGTTGCAAGAAAAAACCCACTGCTACTGTGAAAAATCTGGCAGTTTATAAATTTCCGCGTGTTTCTGTTGTGCTTGTGTGTTTTTGGACCACGATTTCAAAAACAATATTGCATTCGCCGCCCCATTTTGGATCCCCCGCCCGCACCGCATGGCATGGCGAGTCCGGCTGCCCAGGACGGGGGGGAGGCGGGACCCTCCCTCCAGAAACCACCCCTCCGGTAGGTGCCCTGCGCCCTTAGTCAAGCAGGCATTTTTCCGCCTGCTTTTTTGGCCCAGGAATGGGTGGGGGGAGAGTTTAAAAGTTTTTTCCTGTGCCGTCCGTGCCGCTTGCTTGCGCTTTAATTGCGGCGGGCGGCGGCGAGACTGGGCTTTTTGCTGGCTGAGAGCCTGCGGCGAGTCCCACCAGAGCAGCCCAGGATGGGGGATGGGGGGGAGGCCAGGGACCTCCAGAAACAACCCCTCTGGTAGGTGCCCTGAGGCACGGCAGGCATTTTCCCGCCTGCTTTTTGGCCGGGAACCGGGTTTTTTTAACTTTTAAAAACTTTTTTCTCTGCCGTGTGGCATCCGCAATCGCGCGATGCAAGGAACGAGCACGACAAATCAGACCAAAATTGTTCGTTCGTCGGTTCGAGCTCGAAGTCTGGCGGAGTAATTCCTGTTACCGTTTCCGTAGAGTAACGGAACCGAGTAACGGAAACGGAAACGGGAATACCGCTAAGTTGTGCCCATCTCTACTTTTGAGTCACTGGGAGTCTTCTCAGCAATAAAAACCACACCTATTTCTGCACTTCCATACCACTAGCAATGTGGTTTATACTGAGTGGGACGACCAGTGAGATCAATGAGATCTTACTGTTGAGATGATAATGATCCTGCATGCTCTCTCTCTCTCTCTCTCTCTCTCTCTCTCTCTCTCTCTCTCTCTGTGTGTGTGTGTGTGTGTGGCTTTACAGCCTGAAGTGATTTCTTTGCTACTGACTTGATTAGTAGAGTTCATTTCCCACTTCAACCAACCCCTTCCCATTCCTGTTTATTTGTTTGCTTTGCTTCCTTTGTTTGTTTGTTCTCTCTCTTCCATTGATCTTCTATCATGTAGAAGGCATAGAGGATGTCTCTTCCACAGGTGGAGACCTTTTCCTTGTTTTTCTTCTCACTGTAACCAAGTATCATAACTGTAAATAAAGATATATTTTCTTTTCAATTAAAATGCATCCGGAGTGATTTCAACATATAAAGTGCTTGTCACTATGAAAAGGGGTAGGCTACTGAAACCTAAGCTATTATTTCACACTTTCTCTGTACAGGTGTTGTTTCTACTTGATACTCTGGTAACTATAATAAGGAATTAACCAAATTCTTACCTAAGGTGTAAATAAGAAAAATATGAGCTAATCCACTTGCTTATGTCATGAAGAAAGAGTAGAGGTTAATGCACTGTTCCCAAAATCAGCTGAAGGAAGGTAATTCACCACTTGAGGTAATGAGGAACACTGTAAAGAAGATCTGTCAGCTACCTCATATTCAATGGTAGAGTCATCCCCTAGTACAAAATATATTTGAATTTTACATGCCCTCCAGCTGAGGTGGTTGTGGCAGTGGCATATTTGGAGAGCTACCAAAAACCTTGGAAATGTGTATGACCTGAAGCCTTTGGTCCAAACAGCTTAAGTAAATAATGAGCATCCCAAATGTCTAGTACTAGAGATGGGCATGAAATGAACTTTTGGTTCATTCTGTTATTTGTTATTCATTTTGATACCTAACAAAACAAATAACGAACTGCCCCCTCTAAGAAAAATGAAATGAAACAAAACGGAAATTTCCGTTTTGTTTCGGTTTGTTTTTCGTACCGCTGGTGTGTCCTACCTGGACTGGTGGTGGTGGAGTGGTCCGGTCCTCCTGGGCTCCGGGGGGGGGGGGAATTAAAAAAGAAAAAAGCTGACTGGCCCATGCTACAGCTGGTAGGTGGGCCACGCGGTTGGCAGTAAAAAATAAAAATAAAATAAAAATAAAATAAAAATAAAAATAAAATAAAATAAAACTAACCTGCGTGCCAGCAGGATTTAAAAAAATAAAAAAAAAACATTTTATGGGGTTAAAAATATTAAAAAACAAAAAACAAAACTGAACTAAAACAAATTACAAAATGATTTTTTTCCCTAAAAATCATTTTGTAATTAACAAACCAAACTGGATCGGAAAACGAACTGAACCAAACAAATTGCCCATCTCTATCTAGTACGTGTCAGGCAAAAGGAGTTTGGTGACATCTAAGAATAAGTGAACATTTTTCAAATTGAATTAACCAACTTTAGAAAGGTTTTCAAAGTAGGTATGGAAATATATTGAGGCACAGTACTTGTAAATGTTGCACAAACAGAAACTGAATTATTTTACCATCTTCATGAAATCATAGGTTGTATGCCATAAAAGAAATATTGCAAGATAGAGTTTTAAAACTGGATAGGTAACAATTCTGAATGCCATCTTTCCTCATCTTACCCCACCTGTGAAGTCAGATAATGTGGGTAGTGATTTACAAGAGTAAAAACAAAGTAGTTTTTAATCTCTTATATGAAAATAAAAATATGTAATTTTCTATTTATTGAGTGAGAGAAAGAGAACAGACAGATGGCAGAGGGATAGTTCTGCACATGTAGCATATTCCCAGGATCATTTAAAAATGATACATGAAATTTCTAAATCAGGACTAACATTTAGATCACCAGACTGCAAAGTATTTTTCTTTGAATGTTTGAAAGACACTTTCAAACATCACAGTGTGCCTGAAGGTGCTATGATATGGGGCTTGTATGTCTATGACAGTGGAAGTGACTTTTTATTTTCCTGTATGATGAGCAAATTTTAATTTGGCAAGGAACAGTGGTACTAAATTTTATTTGCTCCTTGTGCTTATAATGTCTGGTGAAAGCATTTCAAGTTCTCAAGGTAATACAAATTGCTTCAATCTCACATAAAATGTTATAGAATTATTTTTATAAGCATACACAGAGGAAGTCAGAAGTGGCCAAAAAGATACTGTGATGGAAAGCGAAGAAAGCTATTATTTAATGTAATACCTAGTCAGAGAACATTTTGATAATTTAATTACTAAACAGAAGAATCGTCATATTTCATTTCTGTACCGTTTAGAGTGCTATATGGACTGATGGGCAAAAACAGCTACCCATGAGATATACCTGTAGAACAGAGGCAGTGATTCAAGAGTGACACATATGATAGAGTTAAGGGGATACCAATTAAGCACTGTTGTGATCATCATCTTTCATGGCTGGCCCTGTCCAGAGCTTGAAATGTTACCTTTTTAAAAAAAAAAAACCAAAATCATAATCCCTTGAATTCCTTAGCTAGCATCACCCATTGCTACTATCTGTAGGCAACATGAGGAAATGGTGTTAGAGGTTGGATAATGGAATGGGTGAAGTAAGACCTTTCTGGCTATTCATTTCAGTTAGAGGATGAAGTTGTCTATGCGAGGGAACTCTCCTAAGGCAGCTAAGTCTGCTTTCCTCTGGTGAGGTTGAAAATCCAATCCCAAAACTAGCGTGGAGGTAAAATTCTGAAGCTGAGTTCAAGATAAGATAGAACAAAGGAAATGAATTCAGAGCCGTGACTAGATATTTTGTTGCCTGGGGCAAGTGGCACTACCCAAGCCCCTCCACTGTGAAACATGGTTGGGAGTCCCCCATGAACAGTGAATGAGCCTATGGAGCCCAATTTGCTGTCAAGTAAGTAACATCTACTTCTGCTTCATTGATTATGCCAAAGCCTTTGACTGTGTGGACGACAACAAACTATGGCAAGTCCTGAAAAGAATGGGAGTGCCTGACCACCTTACCTGTCTCCTAAGAAATCTATATCTGGGACAAGAAGTAATAGACAGAACCGGATATGGGAAAGGAGTACAACAAGACTGTATACTGTCACCTTGCCTATTTAATTTAACAGAGCATATCATGAGAAAGGCAGGTCTGGGTAATTCACAAGCCAGAATTAAGATTGCCAGAAGAAATATCAACAACCTCAGATATGCACCTCGGCTTCCCATTCCTTCCCTTGTCCTTTCCCATTTTCTCTCCCTCTCATTCACATTCTGCAGCCACAATGTTCTACCAGTGCTGCAAATGCAGCGTGGGAGCCATTTTGCCCACCCACCAGGGGGTCAAAGACTGAAGATGCTGGGTGATGACCCTTTTGGGGCTAGAAGAGGCTCATCTTAAATAGGAGGCTCCTAGTGGTCAGCCTGCCTCTTCTCTGTCTATCGTCTCCCCACCCACCCACCTTGTATTAAGGACAATTTATTACCAGCCTCTTTGGGGCTGGATGGGAATTTTTGACTTGCTCCTATTTGGCCTGGAATGGAGCAGGCGAGTTTTCACCCATCTCGTTCTTAATGGTTATTTTCTGAGTCTGGTGTGGTATTTGTTTGCATTGGCCACACTGGCAGGTAGTGGCAGAAGGCAGGTACGTTCAGGAGTTAATTGACACAGGAGGATGGTGTAAGCCAGCCCACCTCACAGCATTGAAGGCCCTGAGGATTTGGCACTGGGAGGGGAGAAATAGGCAGGGTCCCACAGGTAGTGACCATTCAGAGCCGGGAGCCTCAGGTGGTTGGGACCTGCAGGGTATTCCCCAGATTTTATTCCAGTTCCTAACAGGGTCTGTCTGGTGTGTGGCCAGCCTCAGACGGATCAGCCTTTCATCCTACTATCCCCACCATTTTGAATGTGTTTAATAATGTATTTAATAAAGTGGGGCCCATTTACTTTTTAAAAACTTCATGTCTTGCCTCTTTACTCTGGGCTGGGCAGGCAATGGCTGTTGACAACTAAGGTGGCTGGTGCTAGGACATTGCTCAAGGTTGTTTGTATGTGACTACTAGTGGAGAGGTGACAAGGGAACACACAGCTACACTGTACTGATGGGGGACGTACAGATGGTTTTGTGGAGATAAATTATATTGGGAAGGATAGATCCAGCACATGAATTAAAAAGCTAGAAATTCTCAATACGTTAAAAAGAAGAAAATTGCAATATTTCGGACACATAATGCAAAATAGCAAATACTATCTGCTTCAGATTATATTTCAAGGAAAAAGAGATGGGAAGCATGGCCGGAGTCTTGAAGAATATTCTGGCTGAAGAATTTAAGCCAATAGTTCTCAGTGGACACAGCTTCTCTATTTAGAATAGCTTTAAATTTTTTAAAAAAATGCTAAAAACCAATGTTCTACGAGGACATGACACTTGAAGAAGAAGAAGGATAGCTCAATCTAAAGAAAAACACATGCAGACACTTACTTTTTTAAAATCCAATTTCTGTCACCAGGAATCAGTATACTACAGGCCAGTGTCAATGCCCTCCTAATTACAGCCCTTACTGAATATTTGGCTCTGGAGAGTAAGAAAATAACTCTAGCAGATTTTGTGTTACTGAATGGTGCTCTGTCAATCTGGCCAATATAGTGCTGAAGAAGTACAGCAGAAGACAACTTATTTTCATTATTCAAGACAAAAGATATCATGAGATGTACCCAGATGATTTGTTTCACTTGTTTCTCTTGCTAGTGCTTTCTATAATATGACACATGTGCCAGCAAGGCTCTGGAATGGCCAATGTAATGGTATCACATATGGCCACTAAATTTAACAATTTAGTGTCCATATGTGTGCTTTCACAGATACAAGAAGGAACCCCCTTTAATCTAATATATCAAATAAGTAGGAAAACAATTACTTTGATCCTACTGTGACCATCTGGGCTCTCCATACCATTCCTGGCAGATTCTTCTGGCATCCTGAGATGATAGGTAATGTCCACGAAAAATGTCAGACAGAATTAAATGTGCAGTGGAGCATTAGCACATTCTCATACAATTTTCTACTCCGAACTATGTTCCAGTGAGTTCGGTGGGATTTGCTCTGAGGCAATTAAGTGTCAGATTGCAGCCTGATGATGTGGCAGTTTCAACTGAGAGCCAGGGTGGATGCACTTGATGAGAAAACTTGTATAAGATTGTTGTGCTACCATTAAGTTATTTCAAGTTGAAGAGGGCTGTTTTAAAGGCATCAGGTTAGGTCCTGTATGTTAGCTTGTGCTTGCAAGCTATTTAGAAATACAGTTACATTTTGAGACACCAGAACCTCATTAGTGGATTCTGACACTTAATGTTTTGCACAGCAAGGTGGTAGGAAATAAGCGTCAATTCTATGCACTGTACTCAGCTAATGAAGTACTCACATAAGTCTTGATTTAGTGTGCTGATAGTGCTGTAATTAACAATAAAGCGTCATAAGGTCTATAAGAAAACATAAATATGGCAACATACAGTAAATAAAAGAATAAAAAGATAAGAGGTAATTTTCATGGAATACTAAACTGGTTCCAATAAAAACAGACATGTACAATGGAAAAATGTATTTATTTTTATGTACCCTGAATCTAAAAAGGTAAAAAGCAAGGAAGAACAAACCCCTCAACCCTGATCTTGATTTGGGTCTACATCAAATTGCAAGTTTTCTTTTTCTTCATAGAGGACTCTGTACTCATATGTGAATTTTTCAAATGCATGCATTTTGTAGGTATTGTTAAAATCTGCACATTTTTTACACATCCACAGATTGGCTAGAAATATATTTGAGTCCATTTTTTAAAAATTATACATTTTCTTCACACATCCGAGAGTTGAGTCATGGCAATTTGACTTCTTTTACTGTGGGATCAAAACATTTTCCTTCTTGGTAAACAACCAAGGAGAACTACAAATTAGAGGCCTTGTACCAACCTTCTTTAGACTGAAGACACTACTTGGATGAGTAGTGAAATATTTTGATCCCACAAGAAAAGAATTCCAGTTGCCATGGATCAGGTCTTGGATATCCTTCCCTGGATGACTGAGAATCTCCACAGACATTTTCCTCACGCATATTTTTCAAGGGTACTTATCTTTTGCCTGTGTTCTCCAGTTGCATTACAAGTTTGGAAATGTATGGATTTCTATCTGCAAATTGCATTTAAGTCCACATTTGGTTTTGGGAGATCTAAGTATGCTCACATAAAAAGGTGCTCCCAGTGAGACTGTCAATCACTCTATTGACAAAATAATAGTATGTCTTACTGTAAGAAGAAATGCTGTTTCAGCTCAAAAAGGTGGCTCCAGGGGACTAACAGTCCCTAAGAGGGGTTGTTTTGCAAACCCAACCTGATCAGGCTATAGAGTGGTGATAGCTCATGTAATTGGGGCTTTTTGTGGGCTTACTGTGCCACATAAAGGGTGTGTCCACCACCAATGAGTCCTCTCTTCACAGCTCTGCCCACGGAGAGGGTCCGTGCAGCCATGCTATGGAGAGCTTTTGCTTTTGAACGTATGGCTGCCTCTGTTACTTTGATGATCGCCCAACCAGATAAGGCTCCATTGGTGATCTAATTACTCAACTTGTTGAATGATTATTGTTCTATTTTAATTTGTTTAATTGCTAAGGGGAGTTGTGGGCGGTGGGGCAGTTGCGGTGGTGCACCAAGGTTCGTTATCATGATCGGGGGGGAGTGCGGGGGGGGTAGGGACGAGGTTTACCTAGTGCAGGGTGGCCAGGGGGAGGCTTTATTTAATTTAATTACCCATGAAGCGATTAACTAAATTCTGTTTTTAATGCACCACTTTCTTTGCTGCCTTCAGGATGGGAGAACTGGTGGCTGCATCTAAGCAGCATTTATCGGGTCTGTCTCTGCAATTGGGTGGTGTTACCATGTTTAGGAATCAGGTTTCCTTACATCTAAGGCATTCCAAGACTGACCAGAAAGCCAAAGGCAAATTTATTGTTGCTCCTTGGTTGACATTTGCCCTGTGATATCGCTTAAGGCCTTTATGGCAATCACAAGGGGGAGCCACTTACCTGCTACCAGTTCTGGTGAATGACAGCCCAGGCCTTAAAAGATTTGGGTATTACCTAGTGGAGATTCAGCAGTCATTCCAGATAGGTGCCACTTCAACAGCAGCTGTCACAGGTTACACAGATTGGGATGTACAGAATGTTGGGCGATGGGCATCCAAGAAGTTTAAAACTTATGTTCGTCCATTACCTAAATGTTAGGTGGGCTGGCCTCTCTGTGTTTGTCTTTTGCAGGGTCCATAGGACGGGCTCGGGTGCATGTAGTAGTCTGCAGACACAGTTTTGTTTTCTGGGCAGCCAAATATGATTGGCACTCAGCTTGGGGACTGAACCTGGGACTGGTGGAGCAGGCGTTGCTGGTCTGGAATGGCCTGAGAGGCATGACATGGGATCGCTTCTTAAATGTGGCATCCCAGAGTGCTTGTGGAGCACAAGTTATATGTTGCCAGTCTACTTGAGTGGCAACAATTTGACATGAGTCGTGGGTAAGAATTTGATCCTGAAAGCTATTGCTGACTTGAGGTTATTCAACCTCCAATTCCCACACACTAGGGTGGTATGGTCAGATTTTATACCAAGATTGAAGTGGCATGGGGCTAGGAACCCAGGTCAAATTGAGCGGTCCAGAAGATGTGTTAACAGAGTAATTGGCCAAGCCATGTGGCAAGAACTCGGATTTGTGATTACACACCATGAAATATCGGTTAAAAATCCACTGCTGTATAGGGAGGATGGTGTTCAGTTGTCAGATTTGGACTTTAACATGTTCCTTAGAGACATGAAAGGGGGCCTCCAGGCTGTAATTTTGGCCTGGGTAGGTGGGAGGGACATACCTAATAGCCCTTCTTCCATGGAAAGTAGTGCAATTCGATTGGAAGGTGAGTATGGTCCCAGTAATGGGAATAGGGCAACCTTTAATAGGAAATTAGATAGTTGTTAGGATTAATGAGCTATAGATTGTGGTAAAATTTGACTCAAGGCTGCCCAACTCAGTAAGCACTGGGACAATTGGGAAATCTGCTAGTGTAAGTAGATGGCAGGTTTCCAGTTTGAACTCACCTAAGACTTTATGGCCTAAGATTAATAAAAACATGCCAATGTTGAATTACACTATGGTATGCCCCCTTTAATTAGGTTTCGTTAATAAAAATTGTTTCAATAAAGTTGTGGCCCAATTAAAAAACCCAAACCCTTGCCTTGCCTGTTTATTTTGGGTCTGGGGTGCACTTTTGGGGGGGGCTTTTTACTTCCATTAAAAATGTCAACAATGGTGAAAAATGGTGGGGAGGGCACAGAGTGGTACAGATTATGAAACAGTTGGGCATTTTCCTATTTATAAAAGAGTAGTCAGAGCAACTGAGGGTAAAATTATTTATGCTGCCAAGGAAAGCAAAGCAATATGTAAAAGAAAACAGTTTTCTCATTCATATTTCATATCTTAATTGTTCATTTTTCATTTTCGATGAGTGCAATATTTGATCTGAAGATAAGCAATATGCATATACAGTTGTGCTTGCTGTTTGTGCATTGTTTAGTAGGGACACTGACATCATTTTCCTTTGATTGAGACTGTGTTAGATAAATAAATTATAGTGAGAGAGCAACATTTTATTTAGCAGTCCAGTTGAGCTTACCTGAAACCAGGGGTGCACAACATCAAAAGTCTTAAGGGCAATTTTCTATATTCCATGCCAAGGAAACTGCTTGTATCTAATATTCGGTGGTTTAGATTTCTAGATGAGGAGATAGAGGTTGGGAGTTCAATGCCCCATTGTGCCTCCTGCAAGTACAGACAGCCTGTGTGGCCAAGGGCAAGTTGCAAAGCTCCAGGGCACCCCCAGAGAAGGGAATGGTAAACCATTTCTGAGTATTCACCACCTAGAAAACTGTGAAAAGGGTTACCATAAATCAGAACTGACTTGATTATTATTACCAATTAGAATTACTTGCTCCTAGGATTAACCTCTCAATTGCTATAACTCCAATACAGTAACTATTAAATACCAAGGTCTGGATTTAGTAGTGTTAGTATAACCACACATTTCCCAGCTCTGCAGGAGCTTGTACTTTTTGAAAGCTTATGTGAGGTGGCATCAACTGTTCCTTTCCAAATGTGGTTCTGCCCATTCTCCATTTGCCTGGACACAGTAGTTTTCAAGATAACAGTGGCACCCTCCCAGTGTGTTTCTGTGGCTGAGAAGGGATTTGAACCCATGTCAGTAGGAACTGGCAAACCACTCCAGTATTCCTGCCAAGAAAACTCTATGGACATGGGGTCACGAAGAGTCGGTCACAACTGTAATGACACAACACACATTTCTTAGTAGAGATGGGCACAAAACATTTCTTTCTAGTTTCATTTATTTTGTTAGTAAATTTTAAAATAATTTTTAAAAGTAGTTTCAGAATGAAATGAAATTAAACAAAATGAAATGCTATATAATGGCTCCCCTGGGTCCTACAGGCACCAAAATCACAGGGTAGCTTCTTTGGACTCTTTCCTGAAAGGCCTCCAAATTTGGAGAGGTTTAGGGGGCTGAGTTATTAAACTCCAAAATCATTTCTAATTGAGCCAGGATGCTTCCAATCACACAGGGGGCTATTATTGGTTTCCAACTCAATTATAAATGATTTTTCCTAGTGGGACCCCCTTTGGAGTTTAATAACTCATCCCCTTGAACCCCAAACCTCTCCAAATTTGGGGGCTTACAGGGAAGAGTCCAAAGAAGCTTGCCTTCAGTACTGGTTCCTCTAGGATGAATTGTTTCGTTTCTAGAGGGAAAATGTGTTTTGTTTCATTTTGTAATGAAATGCATCCTACCATTTTGTTACATAACAAACTAATTTGTTACTTAACAAAATGACAAAAAAGTGTTTCTTTTTTGTTTTGTGCCCATCTCTACTTCTTAGTCTTAGTCCATCACTCAGTATACCACATTGCACTGGGTGTCCAAAATATGCACTAGGGAGTAACATTTTGTTACAGGGAAGTTTTTGAATTCTCAGTCATAGCCTAATAACTGCATGGCAGCTTTGTGAGAGAACGCCACAAATATGTCCTCAGTGATAAGAGGGATTATTACAGAACCATCTCATTACCAAAAAGGTTATATTTATTATATTATATTATTATCCTTATAATTAAAGGAATTAAGTTCCTCAGTCATTGTGACTGCCATGGTGGGGGAAATACAGACTTTTTGGCACATTGGTTTTTTTAGACTAACACTTGCTGAAGTTTTGTTGTTTCATGTAGAACATTCCACTAGAGGTCCACTGAATCAGTGGGAATTTGGAGAGTAAACTCTTCCTTAAGTTGCATTGATTCAAACAGGCCTACTCTAGTCATGACGTGGTATGCTCAAGTAAGTTGCAACAAAAGTAAGTCCATCTTTATCAGTGGAACTTACAAATGAGCCGACTCACCCAAAACCCATTCATTCAATAGAGCTAATGTAGTGTGATTTACTAGACAAAGCAACAGAATCACAGCCATTGAAACAGCTAACAAGAAATGCTGAGTGCTCTCATGCAGACCGCAAGTGGCTCTTCTGATTAGAGCTGATGGGAAGTTGCAGTCCAACAACATTTGCAAAGCAGCAAATTAATCAGGCCCAAGGAAGACAGTCTCTGGCTATACGACAGCCAAGCCGACTGTTTTAAATCCCTTCCAGACAATATATAACTAATAGAGATGGGCACGAAACGAACAATTTTTCGTTTCTGTTTTCGTTTTTTCATTTTGTTACGTAACAAAATGACAAACGAATTTTGTCTCTAAAATGAAACGAAATGAACAGAAACACCGGAATTTTTTGTCGTGCGTTTCGTTTCCGTTACTGCAATATGAGTGAATTGCTTAAAATCCTTTAAAAAAAATCACAAAAATTGAAATAAATGGTAACGAAATGGTAATGAAATGAACGAAAATGAAAATGAATTTTTTGCAAAAATTCACGAAAAATGGAAACAAACCGAAACGGACCCTCCAAATGACAAACGACAAACGAAATGCCATTTTTCTGATTCGTGCCCATCTCTAATAACTAATTAAAATAAGTTTGTCTACTCGACTGCAGGATTCAAAAATGAATTTTCCTTTCTTGGCAGGCAGTGCCATTATTTTCTACGCAAGCCTTATCTTAATGTGACCTTATGATCATCATGTGATTATATTTAGTTCCATTTTATAGATCATAATTCACTCCTGTATAATGCCATGGGCCACAGAAAGATTTATGTATATGGCATGTCTGGCCTGGATCAGAAGCATCCCTCTACTTGGAATAAAGTGAAGATTTTGAAGACAGCATGCTTGATAATGCTGAAACCAATAATACCAAGCTGACTGGTAAAAAGAAATTTAAATTTAAGTTATCTTAACCATCAGATTAATTTAGAATTAATTATACTTTAAATCCATTTAATGCCTTGTAATAAAAGCTATATTGCTAATGGATGTGTTTGGTTCATTAAAACAATAACTTTTTATTGCTGCGATGAGACCCATTTAAAATGAAATTAATTTCTGGATGCAAAATAGAATTCCAATAATCTAGACGGCTTGAGATTGACTGTACGATTGCCAAGGGCACTCCTATCACCATGCAACATCTGGTATTACAAAGGCAGTGCTGCTCTTGTTTGGAAAGTGTGCAAAGCTATCACAGCTTCTCCAGTTTGCTGCTCATTCATTAACTACATCCAAGCCCAGAGGACAGCTGCACAGAACCACTTGAATGTGTTCCCCCTCCCCATGGAACAGAAGGTATGTTTTTCATTCAAGATGAAAATATTTGGAACACCTGTTGTATATTTACCACACTCCAATGGAAGCAGATGGATTGGGCCACTGCAAAACTCCCTCAAATGATCACAAGAATGCCAGCAACGTCTGGAACCATCACTGCTTTGCAACCTGAGGACTGCATCCGTATGTCAACTTCAACTTTTATGTTGTTACACATTGTCAAATCACTTTCAACTTACAGCAGCCATAAGAATCATTGACCTAGCATGTCAGAAGAAGAAGCTATATGATAAAAGCTCCCATCGAAATGTAACAATAGTCTTTTTGGTGCCAAAATATTTTTTCCATTTTTATTGTTGTCTGGATACGCTTGCAGAGACTCACATGCCTATATTTAAAAAAATGACTTCCCAAGGGCCCTGTGACTGGCAGCTTTCCTCAACTCTTACAAAGGAAAGCTCATGGCTTCCTTTATTGCATTTATCCATCTCATTTGGTCTTCTTTCCTTGCTGCCTTGAATATTTCCCAGCATATGGTCTTTTCCACAGTGTCTCGACTTCTTACAATATGCCCAAAGATTAATAGACTTTATTTAGTTCTTTTTTCATCCGAATAATATTTCAATCTTAATTTGCCCCAGTAGCCACTTATATGTCTTTGCATCCTGATCCCTGAAATAAATAGGCAACACAATAATTTGGATTTTAAAATTGGGCCACAACTTTATTAAATCTTATAGTTTATTAATCCTTACCCTTGTCAACATAAGGGGCCCTGTGTGTGTTCTGTCATTACAGTCGTGGCCGACTCTTCGTGACTCCATATCCATGGAGTTCTCTTGCCAGGAATACTGGAGTGGTTCACCAGTTCATACTCCAGGCACCTCCAGTGCCTGGTATTCCCTGGTGGTCTCCCATCCAGGTACTAACCAGGGCCGACCCTGCTTAGCTTCCGAAATCAGGCGAGATTGGATGTGCTTAGGGCATCTAGGCAGCCAAGAGGCCCTACTGTAGTGTAAATTAAATTTTGGCCTTGGTGCCCGTAGCCTTCCAGCCTTTATGAGCGAGGTGAGTTCCAATGAGGAAAATTGCATTTAAAGTTCTTCAGCACTTTTCCAACTCATGGGGGCTAACTACCCAAAGGAATTTCTTTACTGACCAGCTTTCAGTTCCACACAGAACATACCACCATTTCAGTTCCCTTGACCTCAGTATCTAGTGACACACCCCTTAATAAGGATCTGCCAATCCAGATCACAGTCTTCTTCTGAGTTCCTATTAGATACACAACTGAACATGGCAAAGGGTGGTGTAGGGATTTGAGTGTGCCAGTGAAGCTGAGAACAAAACCACCAGAAGGCTGGGCTCTGTTGCAAGTCTGTACTCCTACCAAGGTCTCACAAGGCAGAATGGTCAAAGTCTTAGACACCTGAGTAAGGCCCTGACCACACCAGGCAAATGTTTTCCAGTAATTCCCCAGTACGATTGCTGCATAAATTTCCAGTCAAACAAAACATGGTCACTACTGAATAACTTCCCCAGCCAGTGGTGTAACTGCCTAACATTTCCCCCCTGCCGCCAGGTGGGTTATTTATTTATTTATTTTGTACCAATGGAATATCAAAACATTCCTTTCTGGTACTGCTTGTGTGAATGACCCTATTGGTTCTCTTCCCCTCTCTACACATCCTGAAAAACTGCCTTTCTCCTCTCTTTCTTTTCCTCCAGTGCTTACCTGGAGGCCCTCCATCTGTCTATCCACCCACCAATCCATCTTCTCACTTCAGATAGGGCATCAAACTGGTTATTTTGCTCCCAACTTGTCGCACTGATTGGCCATGGGTGCGTGCAGTCAGGACATCCCAAATGCAACAGGGTTGAGGGGTGCTTTTGCTAAGCTGACTGCCCTGCTAGGGCCCTTTTCTTCCAAACTGGCCTCGGCTCCCACAGCCAAGCATTGAAAGTGAACTTGCCAATTGTTGGCCAGAGGAAGTAGGCACTGAACATGAGGTGCTGCTGCCTTAGATACTACAGCTGAGAGAAACTTTCCTCACCTACTGTCTGGTATGAGCAGCGGGGGGGGGGCATTGGGAGCAAGAGTGTTCAGTGATGGTGGAGGCAGACAAATTGTAGGGCAGTTACTGGCTGTTGACAAATACAGGTGCACATTATACCTTGATTAGATCACTAAACAAAGAGAGCCAACAGCTAGTGCTTTTCTATATAAATACCCCAGTTTCATCCAGGTTTGCAGATTTATCCAAAGACAGGGCACATGATTAACAAATACAGCCTTTGGTCCAACAGCTAATTCTGGGGTCACATGAGACTCATATTTCTCTAATCTTGCAGTGTGAAATCACATGCAAACCAACAATAATCGACCCAAATGTAAATTACTGCATAAGTTAAAGATTTGTGCATACTAGAGTATCTTGTTTTTAATTAATTGACCAATTAAAACAAATATCACAGTATCTCAGGCAGAGCTCAATACAAGTGCTATTGTGAGCATATTAATTAAAATAACAGGCTATTTTTGTTTTTCTCTGAGCTACATTAGAATTATGTATTGCTGAATATATTTAACCATGACTTAAAACCACAATGCAGATGACATGGCATTGCCATACATAAGACATATATTGCAGAAAATGAGGGAATACATATTTTAGAAAAATATTTTATGCATATTTGCATTGGTTATTTTATGTAGCATTATTTCTAGTAGGTCTGGCTTCTGAAAGGGCCCCCAGCTGCATCTAAATTAGCACATATAAAACCAGATAACAAATATGCTGAACAAACTAAAATGGAATAAAGTGTCCTATTTAGAATGCATAAAACATAGCAAAAGTATTACATTTGAAATCCAGCAACCATGCCCCTGCCTAGACAGGTTTCAGCTTCCTATGCCATATGTTTCATACCTACAGTTTACTTTGGCAAAATGGATTGGGTCTTGTAGCCCTGTGGGTGAATTAGTTTCATTCATGTAAGTTTTGGGGGATATAATTCAATACCTTGATCCTGTATAGCAGGGCTGTCCAACTTTGAACAGGCCGAGGTCTACTTTTTCCAGATGAAAGTGCCTGAGGGCTGCTACACTAAAACCTCTACTTATGAATTTTATCTGTTCCGATCATATGCTCATTAAGTAGAGCAGCCCTTGAACTGCCCCACTCGGCTGAGACAGTGGGATGGCAGACCCAGAGCTTTGCTGGAGTAGTGGTGGTCCTTGGGGTGAAGGAGGTAGAGGTAGAGAACTTATCCCCTCACATTTTTTTAGATGGCTGACGGGCTACTTTTGAACCCTTCACGGGCTACTGGTAGCCCCCGGACTACCTGTTGGAGAGGCCTGCTGTATAGAGACGGGCACAAAATGACCATTTTTTCGTTACCATTCTCTGTTATTCGTTCCGTTATGTAACGGTACGAATAATGACCATTGCAATGGGGCAGGCTCGAACCGAACAGAACCAAGAAAATTTTCTTCAGTTCTGTTCATTTCCGTTATTGCCGTCGCGCCGCTCGCACGATGAATAATGGAGCAGCGGAGGGCAGCAAGAGGGGGCTGGGCCTGGCGGAGCCTCTTTGCCCCCTCCCCGCTGGAGCCGACAATGCGAGACTTTGCCGATCTCACAAGAAGAGGGGGATCCTACCCCTTAGGGGCTGGGCTCCAGGATCTCGGCCACGTGGCGAAGCGGCAACGGTGCAGCCTGCCCAGAAACTGGAGTGGAGGGGTCGTTGGAGCACCGGGGGAGTGCAGCGGCACCCCCCACAGGTTTCTAGGGTCTAGGCCCAGGTGGTGTGAGGCAGCGGTCTGCTGGGGCGGAGTGGTTCCCAGGGAGAAGGGCCCCAGTTAGGGTGGCGCTGCGTGGGGCTCCGGGGGTAGTGACCCAACGTGGGTGGCGGATGGCGTGATGGATCAGTCCTTGGGGAGGGGGCCCAAGGGAGGGGGCGCTTGGCAGTGCTCCAGGGGTGGTGGCCTGTTGGGGGTGGTGCCCAGCTCCGGGAGGACTCCCCATGGCCACGGGATTGCTCTCCTGCTGGCAGGCTTGCCACCGGCTCCGGCGGCGCCCGGCCCTGGGAGGGCTCCCCGTAGCTGTGGGCCGACTCTCCCTGGAGGCTTGCCTCGGCCCCGGGAGGGCTCCCCGCAGCCGCGGGAATGCTCTCCCAGCCTGCATGCCACCAGCTCCAGTGGCGCCTGGCCCTGGGAAGGCTCCCTGCTGTCGCAGCTTGCCGCACCCAAAAAATGAAGAAACGGAAACGAAGTGGGCCCTGGGGGCCCGAAAAATGGAAATGGAACAAAGCGGACCCCAGGGCCTGAATAACGACCATGAAATGCCATTTTGGCATTTTGTGCCCATCTCTAATCCTGGATGTATAGCACCTATAGACAGTGGATAAATACCTAAATGCATGCAGAGACATAGGATGTGAAATGTATTGTCCAGCCTGTGATGGCCTTGAAATGTGTTAGTCTTTAAGATGTCAAAAAATTCTTCAGTGGTTGTGCTGAAGTCTGAAAACAAAAGGAATGTGTTATAATTTACAGAGGGTGCAGAATTTTCAGCTACAAATGGGCACAAAATAGAAAAATGGTGTTTTGTTTCATTCTGTTTCAGGGCCCCCCACATTTCATTTCATTTTACAACTAAAATTTGTACAAAATGAAATGTTTTGTTACCTGTGGCAGCTCTCTGAAGGCTCCAGCAGTGGCTCCGAGTCCAAAGGCTCCGGCAGCAGGGGGGGCTAGGCCAGCCTGTCCAGCTGACTGGCGTTGACTCTGGCAGTGGCAGCGGGAGGTCCTAAGCCGGTCTGCCCAGCTGGCTGCTGGTGACTCCACCACTGGTTGTAGTGACTCTGGTGGCAGCAGGGAGCCCTAGACCAGCTTGCCCAGCTGGCTGATGGGGCTCTGATGGCAGCTGTGGCAACTCTGGCGGTGATGGTGGCAGGCCTAGGCTGGCCTGCTGGCCACTCGCCCTCTCCTGCTTCTGTGGCGGTGGCTCCAGTGGTGGAAGTGAAGGCTCCGGCAGCGGGCCTAAGCTGGCCTGCCAGTCAGTCACCCTCTCCTGCCTGGCTGGGTGGTCTTGGTAGCAGCAACGGTGGCAGAACACCCATAGGTAAGTGACCATTTTACAGATGGAACAATACAGTTTGTTTCAATAGAAAAATGACCATTTTGTTTCATCTGTAATGAAATGCTGCTTCATTGTTTTGTTTTGCTTCATTACATAACAAAATGACAAAACAGAATTTTGTTTTTCATTCATGCCCATCCCTAGTTTCAGCCCAATAACATACAATGGGCAAATTGAATTAAATGTAAGAAACTGTGTGTCCCATTGCTCTCAGTGTGGAAACACCCTCCTGCCTTCATATAGGTTTCAAGGCTCCCTAGGCCCTTGGGGAGCCTTTCAGAGTGGCAGGAGAGGGATCAGGAAGCTTTTAATGTCAGAGAATCGCTACTGGCGATTCTATCAAATCAATGAAGTCCATAAACCACAAGTTGTCTCTATTTACCATGTAGTGGTCTACTTTTTTCTCTCCTTTAACACAGCGATAGGTATTCTGGCTACTCACACAAATCTACACTACAGTATGTCTTTTTTTTTTAAATGTTTTTTTATTAAATTTTAAACTACATACAACGACATAAAAAATAACAGTAAAAAAAAAACTACAACAAACAATATAAGTGCACCCCCATCCCACGGGGCCATCCATACATTCTTATTCGTTGCTCCATCTTCTATTCTTCTAGTAGTCTTCTTAAAGTTCTCTTCTCCAGAATTGTTGTGAGATATTCGTGGACTCTTTCCCTTTTCCTTCGACTAGTACATAATCTAAAAATTTACTTTTAGAAAATGTCTTTTTCATTTCTCCTCATTTAACCTTTAAACTGCAGGAGAGTTTATCGTTTATAGCTATATCCCAAAGTTCATTATACCAGTCTTCCATCTTGAATTCTAGTTTTGACTTCCAATTTTTGCTATAATTAATCTAGCAGCTGTCATAAAATTTGCTATTAGTTCCTTTGTTGTAACAACATAATCTTTACTTGTTAACAATGATAATAATGCTATCTCTGGATTACAATCTATATCCATCTTAATCATATTACTTAGCTCTAAAAACACTTTTTCCAGAACCTTTGACTATTTCACATTCCCACCAAAGATGCAAGTAAGTACCAAGCTCTTTTTCACATTTCCAACATATCTTAGAGTAAGCAGGATTCATTCTATTTAGTCTTACTGGGGTTAAATACCATCTGGAAACCAATTTGAAGTAGTTTTCTTTTATCCTGACTGACAATGATCTCAAAATTCTCATATTCCAAATTTTTTTCCAGTCTTCTTTCTCTATCTGTACATTAAGGTCTTGGTTCCAAACTTCTCTCAAGGTGTTTAACTCCTTCATTTCTGATAATTCCCCTAGTATTTTATATATTTTACGTGTTATTCCTTTCTCTGAATTTTCCTGTTCAGACTCAAGCCATAGTAGGAAATGTTCAAATTTTGTGCATTCTCTGATTTGATTATTTCTCTTTCCCCAGTCCTTTATCCATTTTCCTAGTTGAATATAATTTAACTATGTTAAATCACTGGGTTGCAAAATATTTTTTATATCCTGAATTGTTTTAATCTTGAGCATCCAATCCTTTAGTCTAGCTATTTTCTTAATTTTAAATAACTCCAAATAATGCTTCAAGTTGTCTGGAAAGCTTTCCAAGTCAGTAACTAAAGCCAGTGGGGATCCCTTCGGAGACTACAGTATGTCTAACACGTAACAGTAAAGAAGATGTCCCCTGGATGGCCTTGTAGGTCCCTTCCAACTTCACTATTCTATGATCCTATATCAGTATTTTGTCTATAGTCTGTGTGTGGTTTTGCTATTGATCTCAGTGCTGTTGTATAATACTTGTTTATTTTTAAACATTTGTATTTCTCTTGTTTTTAGCTTTTAAATGCTATTTTATGATGTAGACTACCTTGGGTCCTTTTGGGGAGAAAGGTAGGACAGAAATATTTTAAATAAATAATTAATAAAGAATTTTCCAAAAACAAAAACAAAAACACACTGGGGAAGCATCATGTACAAATTGAATGGCATCCCATTGGTGAAGGTGGCACTGGCTAGGTCACCTGGAGTCAGCAGGGGAACAGAGTCAGGTGCTTCCTACGTTCATCTGTGTGCCCAAAAGAATGCATGCCCTACTGCTGGGCCAAAAAGGAGCAGGGGAGCTCTTAAAGGGAAAGGATGGTGTGATCTAATTTATTTATTTATTATTTTTATTTTGATTTATAAACCTCTCCATCTGGCTCAACAGCCACTCTGGTTGGCTTACATAAATTTAAATATAAATAACACAATATACAATGTATAAATAAGGCAAACATAATAAAACCATAATTAAATTCAAAAATAACAAACAGTGATAATAATAAAAAATTAATGAAAGGACAAACACAAGCAGATGTGGTCTTTTCTTTTGGTCCAAACCCTACCTTTGGATAATTATTTATATGCTAGTATGGACAGGGCCTTGGTCTCTGTTTAAAGGAGTCAAAGATCTTGTTGGCAATCAGTCAGAAATCTCCCATATTTCCCTGCCCTTGAATGTTTTATGATATGGTGACCTTGAGCAGAAAGGTATTGATATCTGCAATCACACTAATAATAGTTTGGGGGGGATCAGTTCCAGATTTGGTTTTCTTTGGAGAAGTTATAGTTCAGTTCAGAGCAGAGTATGGATATTGATGGAACACCTCATCTGAAAATTACAGAGGTCATGGTCCCTATATGATTCATATATCTGTAAAAGCACTGTAATTCAGTACGTACTCATGGCAAATTCTGAGCACCCTTTTTTCTTTTTAACTTTCCATGCAGCAGAATGGTTTAATTTTAAGGTATCTATTGAATCTAAACTTGTTCAATGCATGAAGGTGCTGTTACAGAACTAAAATGATTTTCAATTAAACACTCCTATGTATATATCAAAGAATATGGGGGGAAATATTCACTAATATGTGTTTCCATTTATTTGCCAAATATTTCACATCCTAATTATGGAAAGAAGCTTCGTTTTATAAAGCCTCATTGTCCTAAAAGACTACAAGGATTTGATTATTATTTTGGCCACACACAAATGCTCTTTGTTAGAGTTATATCTTACTGAAGTTACTGTGGTTATTTTAATTCTCATAGACACCTTGTTCCTTGTAGCAAAGCACAGGAATTCCCTGCGGGATCTTTCCTTAACATCTTCAGTGTGGTGTTTTGATCCGATCAAATTGAATCTTTCATGCTCGGTGAACAAACAGGTGGTGTTTTGTTACCCTGTCTACCACTTGGATTTTCCATAGCTGTTTGCTCTGTTTTATGTTTTCAAATTAACTAATGCCTGCAAGGGGAAACATACCTTTTGAAGAAACTATATATTTGTGTCAACATTTATTTGCCATTTTAAGAGGAAGGAACAATGCATTTATTGGGCCTTTTCAACTTATTCACTTTTTAAACATTCACCAATAACAGCTGTGTTTAAAGCCTGTTTAAAAAATAATAAGAAGAAAACGGATGAATTCTTGAAGGTCATTCCCTCCCTTGCTGACCAATTAGTTTCTGGCTCTTCCATTTTATACATGTGGAATGTAAACTCCACATGGAATATCTCGGCAGGTATTGAAAATGAAAATGTAAGCCATCCTAGAATCAGAGCTGAGAAGGGCCAAATGCCTGCCGAATTACTGAGCTATCAAAACGCACATAACAGCAAATATAATCCAAAATATAGGATGCTTTACTCAGAGAGCAATTGACACTACTGTATATGATTAGAGTAAATGACATTTGCCACAAGTTGCAGAGAGATGATTGTATAAGGCTCTTTTGTAACACCTTGAGAACTTTGCTGTGCCATTTTTCCTTCTGCGCCTGATATTGGCTTGGTCCAAAACTTCTGTCTAATGTAGAACAGAATAAGGTCAGTGAGTTAAACCAGAAAAAGTGTAAAAGTGTAAACTGCAGCTTCAGGTAAAAGATATATATCCACCAACTTTCCCTGCCAACTTTCAGTAGCATTCCGTAGATTCTACAGAGGAATGACATGAAACAATGGCATAAGAAGCTTTAAAATGTAATTTTAAAATATGCTGCCACTGCTGCAGTTTCAGAGTTTGTTTTATCTATTTATAAGACAACATTTTCTCCAACAAGAGTATAATATTTCATAAGGTGGCTCACAATATTTAAAGGAACAGAATTAAAGACACAACAAATTACGCATTAAAAAGAATTAAATTATGCACTTGTGGAAACAATTTAATTGAACAATTAAAAGCAAATGGCCACTAACAACAAGATGGCATTCAAAGATTCATTCATGGCTCTTAAAAACCCACCTGAAAAGATGGACCTTCAGCTGTTGGAAGAAGGATAATTGAGGGAGATCATTGCATAACTTTGGAGCAGATACAGAGAAGATGCTCTACCTGTGGGCAATTAGACCAATTGGGTGGGGGGTCCTCCGATGATTTCAAATGTTGAGAAGGCTCATATGGGGAGAAGCAGTGCTTCAGATAGTCTGGACTCAAGCTATAAATGGATTTAGAGGTTCCTATGATTTTCTAATTCTCTGGGAAGCTGTGTATGAAAATCCTACACAAAAGTAAACCCTATTGAAATTAGGGAGTGTGAGTTAATACTCTTTATGTGCATTCACATTCAGCAACGAGCCACCCCTTCTCATTCACCTATTGGTTATTTTTGCTGCAGCAAACCTGCTTCTTTGGGATATATTAGATTTTTCCCTCCCTGATTTATTTGCATTTCCTCCCCAGTCACCTACTTGTCTTAATCTTTTCCCTTCCTTTTTAATTTTTTTAAATATACATTTTTGTTCCTTTTATACAGAATACAAGAAAATACAATACAAATTACAAAAAAGACAAAACATCAACAACAGTGCACCCCTTCACCAACATGATCACTCTTCTTATTTACAGTCATTATCCTCCCCTCCAGAACAAAATCAATTGTTGTGCGGAAAGCCTTACCCTTATCTCATATAAGCACATATTCAATAAATCTACCCCATATATCATTAAAAATATCTCTTTTTAACTTTCCTTCTTTAATCTTTAAAGTACATGCCAATTTATCATTTAAAGCAATATTATATATTTCATTGTACCATTCATCTAGGCATAGTTCATATTTAGATTTTTAATTTCTATCAATTATTAATCTAGACAGTCAACAAATTTGTAACCAACTCTTTAGTTTTAAAGTCGTAATTATTATCAACAAATATTGATAACAAAGCAATTTTCAGAATTGGGCTCTATGTTCATTTGTAATATGTCACTTAATTCTTCCGGGACCATTCTCACTACCTGCCTAGTCCACCTTCCGCTCAAGTTGAAGAAGAGGGGGCATGAATTGGTAGAAGAGGGGGAACATCTTTATATATTTTAATTGTTTTGCTTTGGAGAGGGAAATTGTATGCTCTTGGAAACATCAAGAAATAAAAATGTGTGTGCATGTTTTCTCTTGGCCTATCTAAAATGATGTGAGGGGATTCTGTTCTCTCTATCATGTTCCTATATTTCAGGTCTAGTGCACTCTGCTGGTTGAGGGGTAACCTCTATGATGCAGGGTACAGTTACACCCTAGCTTACGCTACAGTACAGAGTTCTACTCATGGGTTTATAAATTCTACACAAGTAGAATAGGCTCCTCACTGATGATATTGTCACTTCTCAGGAATTGTGTGACAAACATTTATTTATTTATTATTTATTTATTTATTTATTTATTTATTTATTTACCAGATTTTTTTAGCCACCCTACTACCAAGAGGTCTCTGGGCGCCAAGAGGTGCATGTGGTGTGTGCATATGGAAGGATTCCTATATTCTGAGGTTTTCTTGATATAATTTGATTTTAGTTGCTTTAAATGTTGGTTTATGAAGAAAAGAAAGGGCTAGAGGAGATTGTGAAGGGCTGTGCACGAAAGCCTGTTGGGTGTGTGTGTGTGCAGTTTTCAACACAAGAGATGGGTTTTGTAATGTGCTGTTGAGTGTGTCTGTTTTAGTCTCTCTCCCCTCTCTTTTCTTTTGAGCAACTTTCTCTGGCATTCTGTTCATGCAAGATGTCTTCTTGATTTCTTAGAACATCACTGAGAACTACTGCATCATTCCATAGACAATTCAGAGTGGGTTCTCTACCCCCCTTGCATAGATATCAATTTGTTAAACTGCTTGAGTCTTTGACAACTTACACAACAGTTCAGCTAATGGACTATGCATTAATACATCTTATCAGCTGAAACATCTGCCTAACATGGCTCTACTTTCCTGTCAAGCTTCAGGGGAAATGTGAATTTACATGTTATTTTTCTGATTGGCTTTGAAACAGGAACAGAAGGACCCAAAAGGGTGGGAGAAATCCAGCATAGCTCCATGTAAAAAATTTATGATGCACATATTGTGTCCTGCTCAAGGTTCCTTGGGAAAGGTTACCTAAATGGCTGTTTATAACCATTATCTTAGTAATTCTGATTAATATTCAGAGATCCCTGGGTTTCTGTGTACAAAGAGGGGTGGATTAATATTGCATAAGCTCTCTTCATACCTTCTTCCTAGCTAAGGTGCAGTGTGCTGTCAGCAACATTGACAGGCAAAATACACAAAAACTGAATTGAACCCCTTTGCTATTTATGAAGCAATTTATCTTGTTCATTTATGGTAATTCTCAATAATGTACTTCAAGGGAGATGCTTCATATTTTTATCTTTTAAACAAACTGTATGTTTTAAATACATCATTTGAATCACATATAGAAAACTACTAAGAACAAGGAAACATCTTCTCATCCCAGGGCATGAATAATAAATAGCACTATTGTCATCTCTGAGGTTCATTTCTGCATAAGAATGGCAATATCAAGTCAGGTTTTCTAAAGAAAGAAGGATGAAGCTAAAAGAGAAGAATGGACACCTTCTCAGATAGAAGCAGAATTGCCTTCACTATTACAATATGTTTGATTATCCACTAATGCCTTCCACAATTTCAGAAGTTGTAGATTGGCTTTTATTGGCTTGGCGGTTCATCAGGATTTGTTTAGTGGTTCATCAGGAACAGCCAACAGGCTTGGTCTTCATGCAAGCACAGCAGCTTTGAAGGCAAGTCTCCAGGGATATTATCACCTCTGGTTGTGAAGCTGCCTCATGGTCCAGTTTCACCCTAGGGTGTGATATCAATGACCAAGTTCTAATGATGGATATTGTGAGTTTCTCAGGCTGTTTGGTTCACAACAAAAATGAAAATGAAAACTCACAACAACTATCAGATCCCAGCCATGAAAGCCTTCAAGAATACACCTAATGATAGACTTCCACATCCAATGCCTAGGGAAAGTTATTATTTCCCCCCTTCTGCTGCAGCTCTCTATGACTATAAGCCTGTTATTGATACTCCAAGCTTCCAAAAGTAAAATCACACACCCTGCCATCATTAAAGCTTTTATCCCCACTCTGCTAGGGTGGAAAGCTGAAAGAGGAGTTTGCAACTTTGCGTATCTTAAAAAGAAAAACTTAAATTAAGGAGCTACTGCCACCACTTCTTTAATCTATCAAAGATAATTGGGATCCCTTATTTTCTAACAGAGGGGAGGGATCTGTCAAGGAATAAATCCTTTCCTGGATCTTGGAAATGTAAAGCACATGGAAAAGACCAAATATTTCAAGTTCAAGTCTAGTTTCCCCTTTACCTTAAATAGGAAATTATCTGGTACATAACCTGTGTAGTAGGCATTAAAGGGCCGGGTCATTTCTAAGTACTTGGTTTCTAAAGAACCCACCCAACCAGTAAATAAAGGGGTGAGACACAAGAAATGGATTTTAAACTTGGGCCACAGCTTTATTAACAATTTAATGTCATAATTCAAGGTGGGGGCCAAGGTTAAATACAAGGAGAGGTGCAGGTGAACCATCCAGCTCCTCTCTAGCCAGGGCAGGGCACGTGCCTTGCCCTGTGACCTTGCAGAACATCATCAGTCTTGCCGCAGCCAGCTCACTTGAGGAGAGATCCTCAGCTTGTCTCCGACCTAATTCTCGTGAATCAAGGCAGATTGTATCTCAATGGTGTCCCCGATGGCCATCCCTGCTTGCATACATAACACTCACAATTCATTGTATACATTCAGAAGACTTAGTCTCCCAGTGATTCCCTGTGGGGCTCACCAATACCACCCGTCTCCTTCCACATCCCACCAGATTGTGACCTATTTGGGCACAACATACCCCTGATTTCCTTGTAACAACCTGCAAGAAAGACAATGCAATAGGCAAAAATTACCTGGTCCTCATTTGTTCAGTATACCAAACAGGGGAACCCATGTCCAAAATTCCTATACAGTTCCATGAGGTGACCTTAACTTCACTCTGATTTTAAGGCCAGATGGACAGACTGTTTAGCAGCAGCATTGGGTTTCATCTGCTGGCAACAGGTGGCAACTCTGGCTCAGCTTCACGGTCCCAATCTAGTGGTGCAGGGCCCTAATCCAGTCCTGTGCAAATGCTTTGTGGTACAGGCCAGGCTTTTTAAGACTTGCTTGTCTCTCCCAACCCCAAATCTTGATATGTCAGTGGTCTATCACGTCACTCTCTGCCCCAACTCCTAAACACTCAAGAAAGAGGACGCACCCCCTCCTTCCCAGCTGCACAACAGAAGGACTTCAAAAGTAGCAATACATTCAACAAGGCAATGCAAGATAGAAAACTCTCTGTGCGCAGTATCATTAAAAATGATATAAGAAATAAGCAAATATATGTAGGTATTCTGAAAGCTCAGCACAGCCAAACAGAATCAGAATCCCTGACTAATTTGCTTCAGCACTTTATGTACTCATTGCTTCCCATCTCTCTCCTCCTATTGCTCTGGGTTAACCTGTTCCTCATGGCCAACTAAACAGAGGAAGATGCAAGCAACACGACAAAGGAAGCTCTTGCTGGTTTAAATATCCTTCAAAATCCTTGATTCACCAATACCTTGAGTCATCAGTTGCATCATCACTGATCTCACAAATTATTTTTCTTTGGGTGTTAATGCATTTCAGCTTTTCCAGCGATGTATGTTACATACATACATGTTGTTGCTTAATTCACTAATGAATCCACTGCAGTGACACCATTTTAAAGAAAGAAGGGGAAAATACTGATTGCAAGGAGGTGAGAGGGATGGCTTGTAGACATAGGGCCTTCTCGGCAGCTGCCCCCAAGTTATGGAATGCCCTCCCAAGTGAGATCCGCCTGGCGCCAACATTGATGACATTTCGGCCCCAGGTAAAAACCTTCCTGTTCCAGAAGTTTTTTAATTGATACAACATAGACTGGGGTCCTTTGATGGCAATTTTAGTGATGATTTTAGTATAAGGTTTTGCTGTTGTTTTAATTATTTATTGATATTTGATGTCTTAACCCAGAGACCTTTGGGTAGTGGGCGGCATATAAGCTGTAAAAAATAAATAAAAAATAAATAAAAAATAAATAAATAATTCAGTAGTAACTAATTGCACTTGCTGAATAGCTTGTATGCTTATGGTACACCAGACTTTTGAAACCTTTTCTGTCACAAACATCAATGGAAGGAAAAGTCCTACCTGCACAGGTACTATGTGTCTTGTTGCAATTAAAAGTGATGGAGCAAGCCCAATTTTTAACAAATATTCTATTCTAAACATGGTGGCTATAGCTGCTCTAGGAAAAAGAAAAGCCAACCTCTTTCATTTTAAATAAATGGAAGTGATTAAATAATTGTAATGACAAATAAAGGCACAATGATAGACGTCTAAGCGAGGACTGCCTTTTATGACAAATGTACCACAGAAGCAGATTGTTGTTCCCAAGATGGATAGGGGGAACGCACAATAGCAAATAAGTATAACAATATGGTGTGTTGAAAAGAATGTCATAACTACACAGTGATTATTTTAACAAGTTCAGCTGTTTAATATCATGCCCGACTGCTCCTTTTATGGTTGATAATTTTCTTCTGTAAGGTATGGCAGGCCTAAATTAGTGTGAACCTTAATAAATTAAAGCCTAAACCTTAATACATTTTAACCCAACCCTTGTTTGAGTTAAAAATCTCTTATGTTCAGCACAAGTACTATATATAGGTGGTTTTGTTTTGGTTTGTTATTTAATTCTCATTTATTGGAAGAAATGTGTAATTACAGGGCAGTACTTCTGGTAGTCTGGTATCGACTCCTAGTTACAGAGAAACTCTCCAGAGTAAGAACAATGGAAATGTGAGCCACCTTGTACCAGGGACAGGGCCACTTGATAAGCAGTTATCCAAGCATAGATGCATCAAAAGCACTTGAGATGTTGAAAATCTGAGTGACAAAAACTTATTTAGAGTTATCAAGGCAGGCTGTATTCTCACAAATTTCCCAGGCTTCCTTAGGTCTCCAGGCAAGGAAATAACAGTCAAGGTGTTGGGTGCTGCAGGAGGAGAACATTTGGTCTTAGTGTGCTTTAATAGACACTTATCTCTTCTATGCTGCCAAGTGGAACTTCACAGTGAGCCACTGGCTCACCAAGAAGCCAGTGACCATCTACACACCAATAAAAAAGGGGGAAGTGAGCTACTGGTTGGCAAGTAGTTCAAAAGTGGTTCATTCTCTGCTTGGCATGAAACTTCTCACAACATTATTCTGTTAAAGCCATTTTTCCACCAGCTGCTATGAGTTTGGCAACTAAGCTAACCAGCAAACCTGGGAAGTGTTGAAGGTGATATAATAATCCCAGCTGATTAAAAATCCCCAGCAACCCAATTTGTGGAGCTCTTCATCAACCCCATTTCTACTGTATATGCAGTATTTTGGAAGTGTGTTTCTCTTGTAACCTATTGGGACTCAACCGAAACAACTATTTCCCAGGGCACCTTGCATGTAAATGAAATCATTTACTAAGTGAGCATGTGACCATTTCTTTAGTCTATTGTTTGCTGTTCTGAAAAATAACACAGGGTATCATATAATTTCAAAGGTGTATAGTAGGGGGAAAAGAAAGTTTTGAAAAGCAAAATTCTATGTATTAGCTGGTGAAATCCAGTAGTATATCACAGCTAGAACAGCCCCATTGAATCAATGGAACTTCCAAAGAAACTGATTCACAAACTCTTGACTGTTTTAATAGGCTTACTCTTGTTGTGATTTAGTTTTGGATTTCAGCCACTGAGTATTGCTAAGCATTATTAAGTCTGGATTTAGGTAAGCAAGACTGATTTTTTTCCATTCACAGCCATATTAACAAAAAGCAAATTCAAAATCTGTTTTGTATACATTGCTCCTGTTGCTCCTGATGCACTCATAGTTCTTCAGTTTGCCTTACCGTAACAACTAAGTGAGGCAAAGAATCATTATTGCTAGCATTCTAGTCCTGCATATGGAGGTCATGAAATGGAACAGTGATTTGCCCAGGGAGAGCTCATGTTTAGAGATGAGCCGATCCTTATATATTTGTAAACCTTTTTTCAGTGTATATGTGGTTATTTTTATTTATTTATTTATTTATTTATTTATTTATTTATTTATTTATTTAGCTTGTATGCCACCCACTATCCAAAGGTCTCTGGGTGGCTCACAATCAAAGTAAACAATTTAGACAATTAAAACATCAAATTGCAATAAAATTAAAACAATAAAACATTTCAATACAATAAATACAATATATTAAAACACTACACTAAAATCGACATCAGGACCTACAATAATCAGTTAAAAAGACTTCTTGAAGAGGAATGGTTTTACCTGGTGCTGAAATGTCATCAATGTTGCCGCCAGGTGGATCTCGCTTGGGAGGGCATTCCGTAATCTGGGGACAACTGCTGAAAAGGCCCTGTTCCTACAAGCCGTCCCTTTCACCTCCTTCAGGGATGGCTCTTTCAGGAGGCCCCTCTGGCTAGATCTCAATTGCCAGGTAGGTTCATATGGAAGGAGACGGTTCTTCAGGTATCTAGGTTCTAAGCCGTTTAGGGCTTTATATGTCAAAACAAGCACATTGAATTGGGCTCAGGCAGCAACTGGTAACCAATGAAGGTTATACAGAATCAGTGTGATGTGTTCCCTGGCAGCCCCGCCACTCACCAGCCGTGCAGCACGATTCTGAACCAGTTGCAATCGCTGGACTGTCTTCAAAGGCAGCCCCACATAAAGCGCATTGCAGTAATCAATACATGATGTTACCAGTGCATGCGCAACTGTCATGAGGCTCCGTTCATCCAGGTAGAGGCGCAGCTGATATATTTTCCGCAGCTGGAGAAAGGCACCCCTGGCCACCGAGTCCACCTGGGCTTCCAGAGTTAGACCGGATCCAGGAGCACCCCCAAGCTATGAACCCTGTCCCTTAGGGGGAGTGCAACTCTGTCCAGAACAGGGAAGTGGCCCTCTAGCCTGTCCAGTAAAGCACCCAGTAACTGCAAATAAGGGAGGGTCCAGGTTGGGTTTTTTAAGGAGTGGTGTAATTACTGCCTCTTTCAAGGCAGCAGGGACCACTCCCTATCTTAAAGAGGTGTTTACAGCTTCCTGGACCCAGGTGCGAACCCCCTTGGCTGATCTTTCAATTAGCCAGGAAGGGCAAGGGTCAAGCAGAGTGGTGGTAGAGTGGACAGATCCAAGCACCCTGTCCACATCCTCGGATCTCAACAATTGAAACTCATCCAATAACACTGGACCTAAGCACGGTACACTGGACACAGCCTTTGATTCTGTACCAAGGGTGGAATCCAAATCACTGGGAATCTGAGCAATATTTCCCTCAAAGTGTACAGCAAACTCATCACAGCATGCTGCCGAATGGTCCAGGGCCTCCACCATATCTCCCAGCTGAAGAAGTTCCTGGACCACCTGAAACAGCTCTGCTGGATGGCAATATGGAGCATCTTAACTCTCATGCAAAAGAGCAAAGCATTTTAGTACCTATGAGTGCCTATGCACTCAGGTTTTTTATAGGCAAAGAAGAAGAAGAAATGCCAATTTAATCCAATATCTAATCTCATTTGTTTATTTATTCATTTATTCATTCATGTATTCATTCATTTATTCATTATTTGATTTCTATACCACACAACCATCTGGCCCAAGGGCCACTCTTAATCCCAATTCTGTCATCAACCCTAATTCTGATTTTACTGCTATTTTTTTGGCTTCAGTGGGAACTAGAATTCTAATGTGGTCAATTAATGCAACACAAGTAGGTGAGGTTTAAATGAAGTTGCTTATATATGAAGTCTTTGATGCTCTATCTGGTTATATTTCTTGGATATGCTAGATTGATCATAGATTGAGTGTCCCGCAGACCATCTTTCTTTAGAATTGCTTTTTTTTTTTTTAAGAAAAGAAAGAAATCATATACTAGGTGATGGAAGAGAAAGATCTCCTGGGAACCCACTGGTCATTACCTAAGCTGCTTCCTGACACACAGAAAAGAAAGCACAGAACTAAAAATGATCTAGTTTCTGAAATAAATGTAAGAGAGAAAACAAAGCAGCAGCAGCTGAAGATGGCAAAACAGTGGAATACAGGCAGGATCAACAACTGCTGACTACAATGCTTTTTGATAAATTTCTTGCTCAAGTAAATGGGAATTTTTATTTTGGTAATATATTGCATCTTAAAAATGAACTCAGTTTTTATTGATTTTGAAGGCAACACTTGCAAGTATGAAAGTAATAGGTTTTTGATTGATTCAGTCAGTATGAGTTAGACTTTGTGAATAAAGGGGGAATTAATCAGTTAGGACTGATTTAAGACCACTTTCGCAATATGGATTTCCATTCTTGTGTGATTGTTTTGTTGTTAAAGATGTGATGAAGTATTTGCACAGAAAGAAATGATTAAACGACCTTAAGTGAAGGGCTCAAAAGTGAAGACCTCTTTCAAGTAATAAAACCTTACTAAAGTTAAACCATCCATTGTTCCAATTTAACCCAGACGTACACCTTGAGAGGCACCTGCAAATTCTGCAAGTGTTTTCAATTGCAATAAATCAGTACATGAATTGATGAAAAGAAATTCAAAAATCAAATTGTAAGGGTTTATCAAAAGAGAATATTCTTGATCTGAGGATAATTACTAGAGATGGGCACAAAACAAAAAATGGTGTTTCAGTTTTTCATTTGTCGTTGAGAGGTCTGTTTTGGTTCATTTCCGTTTGTCGTGAATTTTTGGAAAAATTTCGTTACCGTTTTTCATTTTTTCGTTTGTGGTTTCTACCCGCTTTTTGCGTGATTTTTAAAGCATTTCCGTGTGCAGGCATCCCCCAACGCCCCAGACCAGAGGGAAAACACTAAAAAAATGGATGCTGGCAGAGACACAGTATAGACTAGGTATGCAAGGAGGCTGCAAAGGCAGCGGCGGGCGTTGTCCAGGGTGCAAGGCAGCCGCAGAGTGACTGCACTGTGGGGCAAGTGAGGGTACTCACCGAGAGGTACGCAGCACACACGCACACAGGGAGGCTGCAGGACTGAAGCTAGAGTCGCAGAGACAGCAACCCCACCCTAACTCCCACCAGAGACTGCAAGGAGGATGGGGGCTGCCAGAGCTTTTTATGCCCTCTGTGGCTGCGAGACCTGCCCTCCCAGTCTGCAACCTGGGCATGCTATTGGTTGAACATGGTCCCATCACATGGCTTGTCTCCATTTTGTGGCTGGTGCGACATCCATTTTAAAGGGAAAAGAAAGATACATTGCAATGGGAGAAGACAAAAACAAACATTTTAAGGACCCCAACCCCCCTGGTAGGTATTATCAGACAATATAAATAATTATCGCTGCATTTTTATGGATGTCCAGGGCGTTTTTTTAACATTTAAAAAAGCTCATTTCATTGCGCGTCGCCATTAACAGAAACGAAACGTAATGACCACAATTTTCGTGGTTCTGTTCATTTCATTGCATTTTCATCACAATTTTCGTTTGTCGTTTCGTTACATAACGGAAACTACAAACAGTAACGGAAACGAAAAAATGTTCATTCCGTTCCCATCTCTAATAATTACTATGGCATACAGTAGGACCCTGGTATCTGCTGGGGATCAGTTCCAGGCCCCCCATGGATAAAAAAAACCGTGAATAAAAAAGAAGGCTAAAGCCACCCCGAAAACTGCTGTTTTTTGACATTAGTTTGGTTTGCGGCTGCTGAATTATTTATTTATTTTCCTCTGACAACCGTGGATCACTGAATCAGTGATTAATGAAACAGTGGTCCTACTGTATCTTGTTTCTTATGTTAGGTTCTTTCATACTCCACAGTAGGAATCTAAAAGAATACTTATGACATAGTTTGTTCTTACATTATCTCAACTCAGTAATAAGAAATTTTCAAGCCCTGTGAAATTTCTCACCTCTGAGTGAGAAAAAAGTAAGAATTGCTTTCCCCCCCTTATTAGATTGTTTCACTCCAAAACCAGCATCTTCTTCCACTGAGAAAGAAGGCACACATACAATAAACACATAATAGGTTTATTTATTAAGATCCAAACACTGCTCCTGTAGTAAAAATTATGGAAATATTATAGAATCGAAATCTTTATATGACTATGTCTTTGTAAGCAGAGAAAAAATACTTACAACTGCATGTTAGTTTAAATAAAGCTACACCTGGGTTTCCCTTGGGAGGTGGAAATGTTCAGCAGACTGTGACTTGTCCAGAGGGTACAAGAGATGAGAAAAACTAAAGTGTGTGGGAGGATAAGAACAGAACAGACAGAACCTCCAGGACACCTGGAAAAATTATGATATGCATAAATAGAGGAGAGGACGTTTGAGCAAACATTAATGAGCCCCATAGAAGCATAGCCATAATGGATTAATATATGCCCAACTTTTGATCATATTACTAGAAAATACTTGGTTAAATTATTATTAGAAAATACTCATAAGTCACCTGTTAGTAGGGAGAACAAAGAGAATCATATTTGTTTAGATAAAGATTAATATTGTACCATATATACTCAAGTATGTTGATCCGAGTATAAGTCAAGGCTCCTAATGTAACCCCAAAAAAACTGGGAAAACTTATTGACTTGAGTATAAGTGTAGGGTGTGAAATGCAGCAGTATTTAATGTAATGCAATGCCATGCAATGCAATGCAATGTAATGTTGCCTATTAATTGAGTTGTCTATTAATTGAGATGTCCCTCAATTCCCTGTTCTCAATACTTGAACATGTCTTAATTGTACTGGACTGTATATTATCCCTCATTCTGTAAGCCACCTTGGGTCCTTTTCCAAGGAGAAAGGCAGGGTAAAAATGCTCTAAAATCAAAATAAAATAATAAAAACATTCACATACAGAGAAAACGTTTGCAGATACATACAATGCAGTACTACCTGTTTTCCAGAAAGTAAGTCCTGGTATGTTTAAGCGGCCTCTTTAAAAAAGAGCAAAGCAGGGAGGACTGAACCCCAGCAGGATTGCATGGGATCATCTCCTAGCAAGGATACCAAAAGGGGAAGAAAGATATGTGGGATCACCTCCTTTCCCCCAAACGGTCCCAGGCCATTTTGGTTTCTCCTCCTCCCTTTTTCCATCATCCCAGTTTCACTGTTTTCCAACTTCCCTCCAGGAAGCAGCAGCAACAGCAGCAGCAACATCCCCCAAAGACCTCCCTTTATTTATTTAAAAAAAAACCCTTTCCTGGAAGACTAGGAGGAGTTCATAGGTGTTTTTTCCTTCCCCACCTTTCCCAGGGCTGGCCTCTCTAGGAATGCCAACTCAGTTCATTTAACCCTTGAAGCAATCAGTGGCCAAAGCTGATTTTCCCTTCCTTCCCCCATCCCCAGTTTCTCGCCCCAGTCCTTTTGGATGAGGTGATTGTGAGCAGCTCCCCAAGTGCTCCCCAAGCCAAATGGATGCTGCCTTCCCCCATCCCCTGGCTCCAACCTCTCCTACTTCACTGCTGCCACCCTCCCCAAGCTGGCTGAGTGTTCCCCAAGCCAGCAGGGCACCACCTCCCCCATCCTCCCAGCTTCCACCTCTCCTGCTTTGTCACTGTCGTCAGGCACCTCAGTGGCATGCAAAGTGGGGTAAAGCTGCGGGGCACTGGCACCGCCTACCCACATCCCCCAGCTCCCACCTCTCCTAGTCCAGCAGTGGCAATGGACACCTCAGTGGCAGGTGAAGCAGGGTGAAGCTGTGGGGCACTGGAACTGCCTCCCCCATCCCCCTGGCCCCCAAATTTATATTGACCTGAGCATAAGTCCAGAGCCTTTTTTCAACCAGAAATAAGGGCTGAAAAACAACTTATATTTGAGTATACAGTCACCCCCTGCCATTTCGCGGTTCAGGTACCGCGGTCCCACTACATTGCAGGATCACAGTACCTGCACTGCGGGGGGTGGGGTGCCATCTGGTTGCTCTGTGTGCCCCCACCACACCTCCGAGAAGCCTTGGGGCAGGGGGCGATGGGGGGCAATCGTGTCGCTCTCTGTTGCCGAGCCGGCGCCTCTAAAAAGCCTTGGAGCCGCTCGGGAGGGCTGCGGGGAGGGATGGCTTCACTCTCCATCGCCCCCCGGGTGCCTCCGAAAGGCCTCAGAGCTGTGCGGGAGGGCGACGGAGAGTGGCGTGGTCCCTCTCTGCAGCCCCCCTGAGCGCCTCCGGAGGCCCCTGGAGCCGTGCGGAAGGGCTGCGGGGAGGCACGGCATCCATCTCTGCAGCCCCCGGCGCCTCCGGAGGGCCTCGGAGCTGCGTGGAAGGGCTGCTGGGGGCAATCAGGTCGCTCTACGCCGCCCCCCACGCTCCTCCGAGGCTTTTGAGACAGGCGTGCAATCGCCCCACCCGCCCCAGGCCCCCCACCCGCTTCCGCATATTGCAGATTTTCATGGATCACTGGTGGGGTGGGTCCCTAACCCCCGTGATCGGCGGGGGGTTACTGTTTACAGTACGTAATAGAAATCATATATAAGAATGATATAATGTGGTCTTCGGAAAGACATAACTTTTGGATATTAATCCCCTATGTTCCCTTTTATCTTGCATGATAAATAAATATTTCTGTTGTGTTTAGCGTTTTCCCCTCCTTCCTTACAGGTAAAACCAGACTTGCCCGGAGATAACCAAACAGCATTTTTGCAACACTCCAATATTTTCAGCTTTTTAGCAGTTCATGCAACAAAGCAGGAGCCATTGTCATTTTATACAAATATACAGTCCCCACTATCAGACGTATTGTTTTCCCCAGAGAACATCAGCCTGTCTGACTTCTTCCATTCAGACCAGTCTGCAATGGTTGGCCACTCTGTAGAAGGCAAAGAAGTTCTCCATGAGGAATCAAGCCTTCTTGGTAGTGGGCCCACATCTTTGAAACAGCCTCCTGGTGGAGATTTGTCAGTCCCCCTGCTTCAAGAGGCAGTTAAAGATATGTCTCCTTCAGAAAGCATTTAAGAGAGATCCTCCCTCTGCAGTAATTTTGAACATGTTACCAGCCAACCATCTCTCTCTCTCTCTCTCTCTCTCTCTCTCTCTCTCTCTCTGCTATGCAATGGTTATATTGATCAGTTGTGGGTGGATATATTAGGCTTAGTATTTTTGTCAGCTGCCCAGAGTAGGGCTTATCAGGCAGTAAATAAATAATAAATAAAGTTGCTTCCATTAAAGCAGTGTTTTTCAACCACTGTTCCACGGCACACTAGTGTGCCGCGAGATGTTGCCTGGTGTGCCGTTGGAAAAGCTGAAGAATATCAGCTTTGTGTTCAGCCAAACAGGCCCAGGTTGCGCACTGAATAAAGTATTTTATAATTTTTCATATTTCTGTTTACTATTTCATAATAAAGTAATTATAAAATACTTTATTTGTGTTTATTTGATTCCTATTCAAGAGAATTACTTTATATGTAGTCAATATAGGCACAGAGTTAAATTTTTTTAACATTTTCTAATGGTGGTGTGCCTCGTGATTTTTTTCATGAAACAAGTGTGCCTTTGCCCAAAAAAGGTTGAAAAACACTGCATTAAAGCATGATTTGCATTCCAGGGCCATTCTGTGCAATTTACCTTAATCTGCTGATTAAAGTAATGACCTCATTTTCTTCTTTACTTGAGAGTTTGGCAAAAGGGTACTTGCCTTTCATTGTGAGTCTAACACATACTGTGTTGACATTACAGATATATCTTTAAAACAAAAACTGGAGAGGTCATAAAAATGCATAGCTGTACCTGTGTCTGTGCACTGTGCTCCTGGACTTTGTTGATATTCCACATCGATTTTAAAAATATATACAATATGCATTCAACAAATGAAACCGAATGTTGACAAATTTAGGAGCAAAGAACAGCAGCACAAGTATGGCAAGTATGGCAAGTATGGCAAGTATACCTGTAAAAGCTCACTTCAAAGGAGGTATGAGGTTTTGCAAGGATAAATAAAAACTCTTGAATAAGTGGTGTTGTTTATCTCAGGAAAACCATCCAGGCAACAAACGGAGCAGTTTGCACTCTCTCAAAAAATCCAGGTGCTAAAGTCTCATAGGGTGCTTTTACACAACCCCTAAGATCTGCTGGCCACTTAAATTTGGACCAGAGATCTTAGGGGTTTGTCGCTCTTCCTGTGTTCCCACCCCTCCGCACTTCCTTGCTCCCGTCTGCATGAGGGGAGGGAGGAAAAAAGGGAGAAAAAAATGCAGGCTCACATCCGTCTGCTGGGTCGCAGCCCCGGAAGCAAGCATTCCTGTCTCTTAAGGTCTCTTAAAGGGGAGGGGGGAAAACACACACACACACAAGGCGAAGAGAGCCCGGCACTCACTGCTTTATATCTGCATCAGAAATTTTTCACCTCCAGAGACCAGGTACTTGGAAATTGCACTGGGATGCACTTAGGTGGGCGTGGTCGCGCAATTTTCTTTAAAGTCCGGAGCTGGTGGGAAAACAATTTTAAGCTCCGCATCTGGGAGCCCTTTGCATCGGATTTTAGGGGTCGTGTAAAAGCGCCCATATTCGTACTATGATTTTTCTTGCACTTGAACACAGCATTTCAATGTTAGGGGAAAGGAGAGTTACCAGAAATGCAGCCTCCCACCCCCTCTTGCTCATTTCATGCCCATTTTCCAGAGCTCCACCCAGCACAGGATGGGATCATTTCTCATTTCGGGATCATAATAGATGGATATATCATAACTTCTAGAAAAACCCTGGGATCCAATTGCACCTCAAGGGAAACAAGCTGGGCCTTGTTTTTCACGACCCACCCATGGGGCCTGCTCTGAAGAATTAGTTTGTTCATGCTGGTTAATATGGCAGCTCTGCTCACTTCTTTATATGTTTCTCAGCTACCCCCATGACTCATAGAGGTTAATGCTGCTATGAGAGTCTAAAACAATGAAAAATGTTACATGTGATATTGTTGTTGTCAGCGATAAACATAAGTAATGGCCATTTCAAATTGTGCTTAGCTCAGGAAATCTTGCCTAATCATGGCTCAAGGTTTTTTCGCAGCAGACATGCTGTTATTTCCAGGTCAATCACAGTAGTAACAGAAGAGCTGCACACAGTGGCTAAATGTAAAATAATAAGCTGAGGCCTAACTCCTGCCACAAATCTTCTGCTTGTAAGAGAGGGTTAATTATATTCCTATATTCCTATTTCTTGTGTGGAGGAACAATGATAAAAGAATGATGTGCTCTAAAGTTTTCCAAGTATCAAACAGCTTAGAAACCAGAGATTTTAAAGATTTCTAAAATACATAGCTAAGATTTTTAAAGCAGTGAAATAATGGAAGGTTATTACATCAATTAAATGACAGAATGTTGGGCCTCTTTAATTATTCCAATGTTTGTTTGGTTTTGACAATAATTGAACAGTTGTTCTGCTTCCTTGTCTGGGCCAGTTTATCCACTTTGCCATGATGAAAACTGCTTTAGCAGACTATTTTTAAAACATTACTCTTTTTGAAGTAGTCTGCTAGTAATGCATTTTGAATTGTATTATTGTTTGGTCAGATGTGACAGTTTAGGTATTTTTATCTGTAAATGAATTTAATTTATAATACAGTTTCTGTGATGTATATCACAAATCTTCTGCTCTTTCTGGGAACCTGAAAAACATCTATAACTTAATTGTAAACAAAACTCTTCTTTCAACTATAATTTAGATGAAGAACAAAAAGTGTTTAGAAATTGTTTCCCCAAAATTTTGTTCATGCTGTACTCTGTGTAGTGTTAAAATGCTTGTGTCCAGCTCTTTCACAGGCTATTGACAGCTCTGATTTTTCTCTTTCACTGCCATCAACTAGCTTCACTAGTAAATTAAAGCCTTTGGAATGTTGCTAATAAAAATAAAATAAGTTTATGGATTTCAAAGTTGAATCAAAATCATTAATGGTAATGTGTTGTAGTATAAACAAAAAGAATATAGCTCAAACGCACTTAAGTTTGATTACTAGTGAAGCCGAATATATGCACGTACAGTTCGTAACTTTACAAACTCTAAACACTCAGTTTTCCTCACAGACACTCTAAAAATCTGATCTCTTCTCTATCTTTTCTCCAGAAAGTGTAAATCCCTTCTCTGGCCGTATCTATCTTAGTCTTAGACAGTGCCATTCCCTATATCATTATCTCAGACTCTATCTAGACTTTACTTTAGTAAGTGTAGGTCCCTATCTGATTCTTTCAGACTCATTCAGATTCCCTGTTTAAACTAAAACAGTGCTGAGCAGAGCCATAAATCCACTCAGGCCACTCCTCAAACTCCCTCATTGGTCTACAAACCCACCAATCAGTACAGACACCTCTCATGCATTATCCATTATCACAGGTTAATGCTACACTCTGAACTGCATGGAATATATTACTCTGTCATTGTCCAAACTACACTGGCTTCTGATTCATTTTTGTTCTGAAGAAAGCTAAACTGGATTTTGATTCACAACAGCACAGTTTAACATACTGTTGACTCCCACGTCCAAACATATTTGGAGAACTGCCTTCCTCCACATCAGATGATGTTTTTTTACCTAAGCATCCTACTTTCTGAGCCCATTGAAAATATCATTGTTTAGGAGTGTGATGATCACACACCCGAAGAGCCAGTCCAGAGAGGTGTATCGTCCATTCCTTCCGATATCCAAGAGGCCTGTGGGATGAATGTCTTGGTGCAAGGGGTCAGACAGATGAGAATGAGCCCTGGGGGATGAAAGTGTGAGTGAGCTAAAGAGAGTGTAGACTGTGCTGTAAAGGAAGGGGGAGTAGTGGGGGCCTGTCTTCTGACAGAGGACTTCAAGGAGGAGGAGCCCAATGAGAGAGAGCTAGACAGTGCGGGAAGTAGAAAAGGGGAAGAAAAGGTGGGGGAAGAGGGGGAAGGGATGGTGAGATTTGCAATATTGAAGCTGAAGTATTCTTGTTCAGGAATCCCAAAGGTCCCTGGAAGAGGGCCCTTTCAGAGGGTTGTGGCCGGGTGAATTCGCTGGAAGTGGTGGTGGAATGAGCTCATGACCCCTGCTACAGAATGTTGTGCACCAGTCTTGGGCCAAGTTTCAGGTCCCCACAGGATCGAGAGAGGTTCCAGAGACATCTATATCCCCCAGAGCAGTAGTCAGAGAAATGTCTCCTCGGATCTGCCCGGTTGGTTTGGAGGATCTTTGCGAACAGTTTTTGCCTACTGAAGTTCTTGTTCATTGTGTTGAAGATGTTTTGAATAAAGTTTGGACTTTCTCTTTGCTGTCTCTGCTCCTTGAAGGGTCTGCCAGGGAGGAATCGCCTACAACAGAACCTGAACCCACTCACAGGGAGCTTAACTTTAATTTGGTATCACAAGTGAACAGAGCGCTCTGGAAGTTGAGTCTTGGCAACTGGATTTCTTTTCAGGATAACCTCATCTACGTAGAAGACTGAGGATCTTCACAGAAAAAGTGAACATGGCCTTTTTCCTTGTGATGCTAAATGTGTTAACTGTTTTCTTCTGAAAGCTTGATTGGCTCCCTTTCTTTTCTTTAAGTAAATAGTCAACCATTCTTTAATGTCATGTGATATAAGGTAAACAACATTTCTATACAGTAAAGATAAAGGTAAAGATTCCCTCTGGTGATTGTCTGGTTGTTTCCAACTCTAGGGACTCAACTCTGTAAGCTGAAGGATGTGTCTATAGCCATATTTCCATGGTCATGGGGCCAGCAGGAGTAAACACGCAAGCACATGGAACACCATTACCTTCCCACTGAAGTGGTACCTATTTTTCTACTTGGATTTTTTTGCATGCTTTCAGACTGCAATGTTCGCAGGAGCTGGGACAAGCAACAGGACTTCATCCTTTTGCTTGGATTCAGGATGCTGACCTTTTGGTGGCCAAGACCAGTGGCTCAGCAGCTTAACATAGGCCGTTACTTCACGAACCGCTCGCTTCGCGGCAAGCCCTCATTTCTGTGCGAATCGATCGTTTCAGTCCGCACGCTCCTCCTTTTTGGCTGCCATGCCACCCCGACCACGCCCCCTTTACCGTGCTCCAAGCGGGGTGAGTGGTTCCCCTGCCAGGGGCCGGGAATCTTTTCGCTTCGCATCTCGCTTCGCTCCCAACGTGACGTGTGGTCTCGGTTTTTGGCTTTTATTTCAAGTTTTTTAAAAAAATATTCAAACAGGGATATCGATGCATCGCTATATCGTTTCATCGCTTTGCGCTGTTACTTCCTCGCTCGAGTAGAGGCGGCGGCGGCGGCTGTGGCGGGAGCAGGAGGAGCCGCTGCCGCCTCGCCCGGCCAGAGCAGGGCACCCGGGGCAGGCAGCGTGCAAGCGGCGGAGGGCGGGCGGCTGTGCCATGCGGGGCTCCCCCCGAGTAGCGGCGGCGGCGGGGGGGCTGCCAATGATGCCAGGAAACAGTTGAAATCAGTAGAGCCATTGCAACTGACAGTCCAGCATCAGTGCATCGATACACCGTCAGTAGGTATTTTTTTAAAGAACAGATGGGAAATAAGGAACGTTGAAAAGTGGCATGCGAATGCGAAGGGAGCACGTGAGGTTGTGCTCGAATCGGTCCTAAAACTGCAGCTCGTGAGTACTGAGAAACAGGGGCGGGAGCGAAGCGAGAACACGTGACCGCCACGTGACCGCCTCCGAATTCACAGCGAAGGCAAGGTCGGTTCGAAGCGAGGCACTTCGTGAAGTAACGGCCATACAGTGTCATCCATGTCACTCCTCCCCATAAAGTATAAGATGTGAAAGTGGCTTGTATAGTCTCCATTCTGGTTTAAACTACTGCAGCATACTAATACTGCATAATTAAGTGACAGTAGAATGGGCCCATTGAATAAGTGGGGATTTGGTAAGCCAAGTCCTCTGTATGTCCCATTGATTCAAGTAGGCCTATTCAAGCTGTGACTTAATTTAGCACTGGAAATGGCAACTAGAGTAGGCCCATTTCAATTGATGGGACTTACAGAGGTGGGGATTCAATAAATCCCCACTGATTCAGTAGGTCTACTCCAGAGGGATCTACTAACCCATGGTACCTTTTAGTTACCTTCCTGTGACTTAAAACTCTACCGATGGCCAACCATAGTAAGACCAGACATAGTTATCTTGTAGTTGAAATACTCATACTTCAAAATGGGAGAAAATACTCTTTGTCATTTGTTTTGTTGGGGGGGGAGGTATACTGTGACTCAATATTAATATGTCTCCAGCCCCTGACTGTATTCTATATATTTCTCTTCCTACTACAACCACTTTTTACTTCTTTTTACTGCAGTCTTTTTTTAAACTCTCAGTTCTTATCAGATTGTTGAATTTGTTATGAATTTATACTGTAGCTCATATTCAGCACTCTTGTAAATGAAATAACGAAGGTAAATTAGAAATGACTTTAAAAGGATCTGATAGCAATTCACTTAAGATTATCAGCTCTCAGAAGCATTGGCTATAGTATCAGAGAATTGCTACTGATCATGGGTTCCCAACCTAGGAGCCGTGACCCCCTAGGGCAGTGGTGGCGAACCTTGGGCACTCCAGATATTTTGGACCAAAACTCCCAGAATTATGAGCTTAGATTGCCAGTGACAAAGGACTGTGGGAGTTGTGGTCCAAAACATCTGGAGTGCCTGAAGGTTCGCCACCACTGCCCTAGGCGGTTGTGAATTGTCTTCTATGGTGCCACTGCAGTTATTTTAAGTTGCAATTATATTTATATTTATTATATTTAATATGGTCTACACAATGCTTTTTTTATTTGAATCTCCTTAGCTCACAGATACATATATTTAATCTGAACTGGAATTGTAGGGAACCTAGAGTTCATAGTTACTTTTGTATCCCTTTGGGTATATTTTCATTTTGTACACCATAGGAAAGAGCAGTTTTTACACATTTCTCTCAGCTTCTCCATATCCACCTTTGAAGGACTGACATCAGCCCTTTGAACCAGACTTTTGGCCTAACTCAAAGAGGCCAGGAAAAGACAAGCATGCAATGGCCACACTGAAAAGTAGTTGCTGTTGTGGAACTGGTGTGTTTTGCTCCATCTGACTCTCCCACTCTTGCATGTGTGGTGATGGCAGCACTGTAAAGGGAGAGCTTCAGGCTTCAGCCAGAGATGCTCTTCATGGAGGGTGCTTTTGGGGTGGGGAGAGCAGACCTGGAAGGAGATTCATTTTCCTAGCCAAAAAGTAAGTGAAAATGTATTGACTTTTTTTTCCTTCTCAGTTTTGTCTGGTAGAGGCAGATTTATGCCTCCCCTCCATTATGTATTATTACATTAAGAGTAATATATGATGTAAGAATTATATTCTGGAAAATGTATTTTTAATGTGTTTTCCCCCATTAAAACATCTTTTTTATGCACATGTGGAAGAGGGGTCATGGGTTACTTGGATCCCATGATTCAAAAAAGGTTGAGAAACACTGTTATAGATCTTTCAACTGCAGGCAGGGAGAGAGATCTCAGAATGAGCAGTTCTGCAGGAGGAAAATATTAGATTTTTTTCCATATAAGGTGATTTTGAAGTCTAGCCACACATCTTCATTCTCAGGTGGTGCCCGGGCTCATTTATTTATTCAATTTATATACTGCTCCAAAATCATGCTGAAGTTCTACCCTGGGTGGTTGGCTCAGGACAAAAGTGTCTGTATGAATGCTTCATCTTCAATATTTATACAGAAGGTGGTGCAAGAAATCCACCTTCTCTCCCTTGAGTATGAAACTCAACACACATAATATTTGCCAACACACAAAGGAAATGAAAAAAAAACTAAGAACAAGCTCTGTGGCACTTGCACACAGTTCAAAGGCATCACAAACATCACAGTACATAAGGTAGCTTGACCCACATGATTTTTTCAGGAGGCCGGACACTACAGAGCTGAGGGTGCTATAGGAAGCGCATAAAAGTTCCAAAAATATGGCCAGATATCAAGCCATTTTTCTCTATTAAAAGTAAGTTTCAAAATGGGGTTTAGAGACTGAAGCTCTGAGCCATGTCTCACCTCTGAAATGAATCTGCAGCCACCCCTTCTGAAACATACTTTTAACAGAGGAGTCTGTCACACACATCTGGCCATGGTTTTTTTAGCAATTCTCTTTTTCTGCACCATCCTCAACTCTGTGGGGCCCAACCTCAGGGAAGCTAGTTGATGTTTATTTATTTTATTTATTTTAGAGTATTTTACCCTGCCTTTCTCCTTAGAAAAAGGACCCAAGGCAGCTTACAGAATGAGGGTTAATATACAACAATTAAGACTAGAGATGGGCACGGAATGAACATTTTTTTGTTTCCGTTATTCATTAGTTGTTCCGTTATGTAACAAAACGACAAATGAAAATTGTGATGAAAATGCAATGAAATGAACAGAACCATGAAAATTGTGGTCGTTACATTTCGTTTCCGTTAATGGCAACGCACAATGAAATGAGCTGTTTTAAATGTTAAAAAACGCCCTGGACATCCATAAAAACGCAGTGATAATTAGTTATATTGTCTGATAATACCTACCGGGGGGTGGGGTCCTTAAAAGGTGCATTTATGTCTTTTCTCAGATAGCTGTATTTTTTCCGTTTAAGGGGAGTTAGGGGACATCGACCCAAAATGGCTCCCAGATGCCTAATATTGATTGATTTCTTGTATTTGACATCTGAAAATGCACAATAATGCGATAATTATTTGAAAATTATTACCCACCAGGGGGTTGGGGTCCTTAAAACGTTTGTTTTTGTCTTCTCCCATTGCGATGTATTTTTCTTTTCCCTTTAAAATGGATGTCACCACCAGCCACAAAATGGAGGCAAGCCATGTGATGGGATCATGTTCAACCAATAGCATGCCCAGGTTGCAAACTGGGCAGGTCTGGCAGCCACAGAGGGCATACAAAGCTCTGGCAGCCCCTGTCCTCTTTGCAGTCTCTGGTGGGAGTTAGGGTGGGATTGCTGTCTCTGCGACTCTAGCTTCAGTCCTGCAGCCTCCCTATGTGTGTGTGTGCTGCGTACCTCTCGGTGAGTACCCTCCCTTGCCCCGCAGTGCAGTCACTCTGCGGCTGCTTTGCACCCTGGGCAACGCCCGCCGCTTTGCAGCCTCCCTGTGTACCTAGTCTATACTGTTTCTCTGCCAGCATCCATTTTTTTAGTGTTTTCCCTCTGGTCTGGGGCGTTGGGGGATGCCTGCGCACTGAAATGCTTTAAAAATCGCGCAAAAAGTGGGTAGAAACGACAAACAAAAAAATGAAAAACGGAAACAAATTTTTTCCAAAAAATTGCGACAAATGGAAACAAACTGAAACAGACCTCTCAACGAAAAAAAAAAACCAAAATGCCATTTTTTGTTTCGTGCCCATCTCTAATTAAGGCATGTCCAACTATTGGGAACATGGAATTGAGGAACATCTTAACAGCATTAATAGACAACATTACATTAGAGCTACAAGAGAAAGCATGCAGTTAAAGGGGAGTAAAGTTCCATGTAAAGTTATGAGTGATGGAAACTTTGAAAATATAGTCTCAATGTAAACCCATAAGGTTATAAGTAGTTATAAACACAAAGTCTATGTGATCCTGTAGATTCATATAAAAGACACATATAGGTAGACCATCACTCAGGGAAAGCTTGCCTGAAGAGAAAGGATTTTGCTGTTTCCAGAAAGACAACAGAAATGAGGCAGTCCTGGCCTCTAGTGGGAGAGAGTTCCAGAGTCTGGGCACAACAGCTGGGAAGGCCCTTTCATGTGTTCCTCACATGTGAAAAGGCTCAGCCTGAGGGTCATGTGTGAGTCAGATGAGTGAGATGAGATGAATGTTAGATGAGAGTGAGTTGAGATGTAAGATGTGAGACAGATGAGAGAGTTTTGAGAATAGTAAAAGGACAGAATTTCTGTGTAATATGCTTAGAGGAACTTTCAATTAAGGGTGTGCAAGGAAACCTTAAATTTATTTATTTATTTATTTACAAGATTTTTTAACTGCCCCACTACCAGGTGGTCTGAGACAGCTTGTTGAATTCAATAAACATTATTTTACTTTATTGACATTACAACTTGACTGAGACTCAGTTATTTCAACTGGGTTACTCTGAATAGTGCCAGAAAGAGTAAGGTGTGTACAGGCCAATGATCTGTGAAGTGACTGGGGGCTCTGTACTGGTTTGCTGCAGCAACATTTCAGGGTATGATTTTATTTTTCCACAATAAGGGGATGTGTGTGTGTGTTGCATTGTTACAGTCGTGACCGACTCTTTGTGACCCCATGTCCATGGAGTTTTCTTGGCAGGAATACTGGAGTGGCTTGCCAGTTCCTATTCCAGGCACCTACAGCACCTGGTATTCCCTAGTGGTCTCCTATCCACCCAAATAGATCTCCATAGGGGATCAAAGTGCTGTGCTAAAGTACTAAATATCAATAATTTGTCACTTCAAAAAGAATTGTTAACTTACCTTAGCATCAGTAATAAACTGACAGATTATTCTAGCCCCAGTAAGTAGCATAAACTACCCAAAGTGTTATGTAGGGATAGAGTAATGGGCTTGGTCTCAGACGTCCTGGGTCAAATCCTTGTTTGGCCAAAGAAACACATGGGGTGAAAGGTTAGACCCAGAAAAAAACCACACCTTATCTTACTTACCTATGAGTTGTCTTAATGGCATTTATCAGGTAACTATAGTGATTGGTTAGACTCCCCCCTCCTTTCGTTTTTAACAGGAATGTCCCAAAATTTGCAAAATTCAAATGCGAGAGAAAGTAGATCTATCCACTCCTTTATGAATGTAGTAAAGAAACGTGGTTGTGAATAAAACTGAATATTCTTTTCTTCATTTTTCAGGTCAAAAATGATTTTCGTTTGTTTTTGAAGAAATGGGAGTTTTTCACGTTTTTCCAGTCAAATGAAAACGAAAATGAAAAATTCCATTCTGCAGTCCCATTAAATGTAAATCAGGATTACACATTTGGGTAAGTACCTTCAGGGAAGAATGCTAGAGCTAATAATAACAAGAATTGTGGAATATTCTTTTCTTCATTTCTAGGCATTTATCTCTGGAAAGTAAGCAAGACCTTTAAGACCATTATTAGATTTCACTAATAAAGCTGAGTTATTATTGATTCTGGCAACACATTATCTTCTGCAGTTAAATTACCAGTGGCATCTTGGTTAAAATTGCTTTGAGAGGGACTGGTAGCATTATAACCTTTTTAAAAATAGTTACCATTGATTCTAATTCTCATTCAGTTCATTATTACCTTGTGAATTTTTAGCCATCACTGCTCAAAGTTTTGCTCTTTGTTTTGTGCATGTTCCAATTCTCTATATGATAAGATGCTTCATGGGTATGGCAAAGAATGACTAAATCCAGGCAGAATTTAGAGAGGAATTTATCTTGCTGTTTGGTCCACTCTGGGCATAGGATAGTTTGCTCGACAGCCACATGATGCAAGTGCCACAGTGGACCAGCCCCTCCTCTTCTTACATGCACTTTTTTGGTTACCTCTCAAAGGGTACTTTATTAAATGATAGGGCTGCTTCATTTTGGTTCAGTTCCAGCTCATGTGATCACTGGGTTCAAACCAAAGTGGATGACTTGCTTTCAATATCCCACTAGTGTGAAGTAGCTTCAGCAGACATTCTCTGCTCTTCCATGGAAGTAGGGAGAGATAGGGTGTAAAATGGATTTTTTTAAATAAAGCCTTGTTAGTGGAGCACTGATGTGCCATATATTTTATATGGAGCAGGGATGAAAGTGTCCCCCTTGAAGGAAGATGAGATGAAAGGAACAAGGAGGGAGATCTTCTTTATGTTCTTTCTTTCTCTAGCGACTGTATTTAGCTAGATCCAGGACACTCCAATTTGACCATCTCTCTAAGGCCTCTCACAGTTTCCACTTCAATCAGATTCAGATCATTCTTGAAACCAAGGATTAGCCTCCACTATTTCTGATTGGTTTAACATTTTTAAGCTCATGTGAATGTTTCTACTCAGAATCATGTGCATTCTTCCCACAGATAGGTGTTTTATAAGATTCCCCTTAACGTGAAACCTCTTGTGCATTTTTAATGAACATGTGCATGTTTGCATGTGCTTTTTCCTAACATATACATTTGCCATCATATTATTTATATCACAGAAATGCAAGTGAACTCTGCTTAACCTTGAGCAAAGGCTGAATCACTGAAAGGCAGTCTTCTTCATAAAATACATGGCAACCTTGCAAATAAAACTATCCTGCCATGGATAGCATGTTTTTCATGTTCAATACATGACTTTGTACATGGTTTGTTTTTCTGGTATGTCCTTGTGAAGGCAGGAGGCTCTGCTGTCATCTCTGCAGGTGCATGCTCGGAAGCAGTGGCAAGCTCCTGGCCAGGCACTGCTCCTGAGCATGTGCCCACCTATCAGCTCTATAGTAGGTGCCTGCACAGAAGCAGTGACCAAGCCTCCCAGAGTCAGGTGCTGCTTCTGAGGATAGCACCCACAGCAGCACTACAGGAGGGGGTGGGGTGGAAGTGAAGGCCAGCAGGCAGGTCAATATTTTGTTTTGCTTTGACAAAATGGAATCCCTGATACAAAACATAAACTGCCTGGTTCATCGGGTTTTTTGTTTGTTTGTTTGTTTTTTGCTTTGTAGTTCAGTCTATGCTCATCTCTAACCACCAGCATTAAAGTCCCTTCCCCATTGGTTGATCAGTGAGCAATAAAATATTTGCCTACTGGCAAAATGGCATTGTCCAGTGGTGGATATGGGCCAAAGTCAGGACTTAAAACTGTATTTGGAAGCTGACATATGAACTTCACCAAGAAAGCACAATAAACACTGTAAACACAACTTATTGATCTTCTGTGGATCACCATAAACTAAAAACATTAGCACCTGACTATCTTCTACCTGGTGTTGCTATGGTAACACCTAAGATTATAGATATTGCATTATATCTATAGCTAAATAGCTCTACAAAATAAATGTATTATATTTCCCTTTTTTTATGCACCTGGCTGTGTTCATACATAGACTTTCTTTCTTTCTTTCTTTCTTTCTTTCTTTCTTTCTTTCTTTCTTTCTTTCTTTCTTTCTTTCTTTAATAAGAAAGAAAAGATGCATATGCAAAGGTCAAAGACAACCAGAGGAAACTATGCCACCTGAAACTAGTATTACTTTTTAAGATAAAATTAGATCAAATTTTCATATCTTGTCTCAACTTTCTTATAGTATATGTTAAAGACTCAATGGGTAGAAGTTGTATTTACTACAAGTATAATGGCTTATCTTGTTTCCGACTTTAAAAGATAACCAAACACTCCCTCTCCTTCCCCAATTTTCTATTTTGGAAGAATTCCACCAGATCTTGCCATGATGATACATAAAAGTCTAAAGAGCAGAGATCATACCTATAATTTAATATTCAAACAGATTAATGTCATAGAATGAATTGCACTTAAAAAGTATTGATTTAATATATTTTGTTGCTGTTGTTGAGTCATTAAGTTATGTCCAACTCTTCATAACCCCATGGACCAGATCACTCCAGGCCCTCCTGTCTTCCACTGTCTCCCAGAGACTGGTCAAGTCCAGGGATGCATATTGGTGCCCTTGATATTTAATAAATATATAAATGATCTAGTCCCTAATAGAGATGGGCACGACTTAGCGGTATTCCCGTTTCCGTTTCCGTTACTCGTGTCCGTTACTCTAACGGGAATTACTCTGCCAGACTTCGAGCTCGAACCGACGAACGAACAATTTTGGTCTGATTTGTCGTGCTCGTTACTTGCATCGCGGCGATCGCGCAATGCCAAGAGAAAAAAAGTTTTTAAAAGTTAAAAAAAAAAACCGATTCCCGGCCCTAAAAGTAGGCAAAAACTGTCTGAGGGCACCTACCAGGCCAGAAGGGTGTTTTATTTGGGGGGGTTTCCCCGCCCCCCTCTCCTTGGCTATTGCTACTGCTGCGCTGCTGGTACCAGGCTGGGAGGGCGCATCCATTTGCCATGCAGTGTGGGGGATCCAAAATGGCAACCACAATATTTTTTTTAAATCGTTGCCCAAAACCCCACCAAAGCACCACAGAAACATGCGAAAATTAGCTATTTTAAATGCTTGAATTTTTACAGTAGCAGCAGTGGGTTTTTCTTGCAAAAAAAAGTCTCCATTGATTTTATTTTATTTTATTTTATTTTATTTTTTTCCACCTGCGCATTCACAATGATGGGCTCGCAGATGGGAGTGGACCATGCAAAGTTTTGAAGCCATTCCACCAATCGCATGGCCAGGTTTTGCTGACTGTACCAGGCTGGGAGGGCGCATCCATTTGCCATGCAGTGTGGGGGATCCAAAATGGCGACCGCAATATTTTTTTTGAAATCATTGCCCAAAACCCCACCAAAGCACCACAGAAACATGCGAAAATTAGCTATTTTAAATGCTTGAATTTTTACAGTAGCAGCAGTGGGTTTTTCTTGCCAAAAAAAGTCTCTGTTGATTTTATTTTATTTTATTTTATTTTATTTTATTTTATTTTATTTTATTTTATTACACCTGCACATTTGCAATGATGGGCTCGCCCATGGGAGTGGACCATGCAAATTTTCCACCAATCGCATGGCCACTTGGCCAGGTTGACCACAGAGACTTCTGGGATGTGCCAATCGGGCATAAACAGCCCACTAATCGTAGCCCAAACCCGAAACCTAAGCCTAAGCCTAACCCATACGCCAGTACACTGTCCTTCTAAGTGGGTCAGAGAGGCACCCAGAGGTGCACCCCAATACTCACCCTAACCTCACCCGTAACTAGCCTAACCCTAGCCTTTGCGCTAACCCGTCTTAACCCTAAGCCAGATCTACTTGCATTGCACTACATGCAAGTACGTGAGACACAGTGGGTGCAAAGAGTCTGCCAGTCCGTCACTTGTGGCTCTGACTGACTCCTGCAGCTCCCTCCAGGAGCCCGCTACCCCCCCAAAACCAGTACTAACAACAACGAAAAAACGAAAAAACAAACCAACTAATTTTTGTGAAATTTCGTGAAAAACGGAAACAAGCCGAAACGGACTGCCTCCGACACACGACAACTCGAAAACGTCATTTTCCCTAGTCGTGCCCATCTCTAATCCCTAATCTAAATTATTTGAACTTTTACCCTCCAAAGTTGGCTGATAAGCATATTTCTATATTACTGTATGATGATGATGCAGTAATTCTCTCAAGAACCCCAAATTGATTAAAAAGAACATTGTGGCCCTTGCTGACTTTTGCCAACAGAATCGCTTAGAGATTAACTATTATAAAACCAAGGTAATGGTGTTTGCAGTAAGACCTAAAGCATATAATTGGGAACTAAATAGGGTACATATTGAGCAAGTACATAATTATAAATATTTGGGACTGATAATACAAGCTAATGGAAAGCGAAACACACATGCTAAATACATGATAGCTAATGTCCAGAAAAATATTGGAGCTATATTAAAATTTTTCTGGACATGGGGTGGGAAAATGTGATAGCTGCAAATAGGCTCTATTCCATGAAGGTCATAGCTCAGATGACCTATGGAGCCCCATACGCTATTCCAGTCATCCTGGCTGCTTTGGAAAAACAGCAATCCAAATTCTTAAGAGCTATATTGCAGCTTCCTACAAGTGCTTCAAATGCAGCCATAAGGCCAGAAACAGGGCTGATAACAGAATATTTATAGTGGCTATCATGTATGGGTTAAAGCTGAATCATAACACCACAGGTCTAGTGCAATTGATATTTCAAGAGACCTATGTCCCCCACCCCAGCAGAAGATACTGGAACACAAGTTTGGGTACTATGGATTTTCACAAAATTATCAATGGATATTGTCAATGGATATGACCCAGGCGAAATCTATTATAAAGCAAAGGATATTAGACATAGAAAGACAGCATGACTTATATAAAGCTAAAGGAATTATAAGATCAAATTCTTTGAATTGAGTCTGGCCTATGCCATACTTGAATGACTTAGAAAACTGAGAATCTAGAAAAGCCTTTATGTTATTACACACAGACCTATTTCCCTCTGCAGTATCGCTGGGAAGATGTAATAATATTCCTCATAAGAGTCTATAGTGTTTTTGTGGTGATGGAACCATTGAGATGCTGATCTGTGTGCTCCCAGAGTGCAAAATATATAACCACACCAGGGAATGGTTTATCAAACCAATTATATCTTCCTTGGAGGGTAGAAATAGGAAAGAGTGTTTACAGAACCTTTTGTAGAATAAGAGTAAAGAGATTACTAAAATGTGGCCAGTTTGGGAAAGAAGTCTACAAAGATAAGGATTAGCTGGATAAGAAATCAAGAGGGAGCAGGGAGTGTTTGAAGAAATAAAAGGTATTAAGTTGATTACAGTTGTTCTTATAGGTTGTACAATTATGACTATGGTGATACAATTTTAGAGATTTTTAACATATACTCTTTTAACTTGAATTTTAACTTTTATATTGTTAAACAATAAGGTATAAATACAGTCAGCTTCTACTCTAATCCTTTATGATTGTGTGTTGTCCTTGAATATAGATACTAGACATGGGCACGGAGTGGCAAAAATCTCATTTCCGTTTTCTGTTCTCGTTATCGTTACGTAACGGGTAACGGTAACGAGAATTACTCCGCTCCAACTCGAACTCGAACCGAAAAAGAAAAATTGGGTCTGATTTTTCGTCGTCGTTCATGGCATCACGGCGATCGCGCGATGCCAAGCAGCACAGAAAAAGAGTTTTAAAAATTAAAAAAAAAACCCGATTCCCGGCCAAAAAAGCAGGCGAAAATATGCCTGCCTCATTGAGGGCACCTACCAGAGAGGGGTGGTTTCTGTGGGGGTCCCCGGCCTTTCCCCCCTCCTGTCCTGGGCTGTTGGTACCAGGCTGGGGGGGCATCCTCGTCATCTCCATTTGCCATGCGGTGGGGGGGATCCAAAATGGCGACCACAATATTTATTTTTAAATCGTGGTCCAAAAACCCACCAAAGCACCACAGAAACATTTGAAAATTAGGTATTTTAAATGCCTGATTTTTTATAGTAGCAGCAGTGGGTTTTTCTTGCAATAAAACGTCTCCATTGATTTTATTTTATTTTATTTTATTTTTATTTTTTTACACCTGCGCAATGATGGGCTGGCCATGGGATGGGACCATGCAAATTTTTGGACCCATTCCACCAATCGCATGGCCAGGTTTTGACTGAGACTTCTGGATGTGCCAGAGGGCATAAAAAGCCCACTAACCTGAACCCTAACCCTAACCCTAACCCTAACCCTAACCCTCACCCATACTCCAGTACACTGTCCTTCTTAGTGGGTCAGAGGCACCCAGAGGTGCAGCCCACTAACCCACCCTAACCTTAACCGTAACCCTAAACTTAGCCCTTACCCTAACCCCAACCCTAACCCAGATCTTTATGCAAGTACACTTTCCTTCTTAGTGGGTTACAGGCACCCAGATAGGTGCCTCCCACAGCCCACTATCCCCTACCCCTATCCCATTCCCTAACCTGTACGTCAGTACGCTAGTACGCTCCCCTTCTTAGTGAGTCAGAGGCACCCAGAGAGAGAGGTTTCTCTGCCACTTACCGCCCACCCTGACGTAATGTATGGCATGCGGCGGCTTCGCGTTACGCTTCCCTTCCCTTCCCTTCTTAGTGGGTCAGACGTCAGAGGCACCCAGAGAGGTGCCTCCTAGAGCCCACTTACCCCAACCCTAACCCTAACCCCAACCCAAACGACAAATGACAAACGGAAATGACAAATTTTTGAAAATTATCGTGACAAACGGAAACGAGCCGAAACGGACCCGTCCCGACAATCGAAAACTCGACACGTCATTTTTTCTGGTCATGACCATGCCTAATAGATACTTGGATATTGACTGATTGCTCAGTGGACTAAGGCACCGAAACTGTAGACTGCAAAGTCAGCAGCTCGAATCCCGGGTGCCACGCAGCAGAGCAAGTTCCCGCTGATAACCCCAGCTCCTGCCAACCTAGCAGTTCGAAAGCATGTAAATGCAAGTAGATAAATAGGTACTGCAGTAAAAACTGGGAAGGTAAAACAGTGCTTCCTTGCAGCCATGCCGGCCACATGGCCAAGGACTTGCACAACACTGGCTCTTTGGCTAGAATACGGAGATGAGCACCGCCCCTAGAGTCGGACACGACTAGCACGCATGTGCGGGGGGAACCTTTACCTTTACCTATATTGATTGTATTGTATTTGTATATAGATATAGAAGATATAATGGCCATTGGCTATAATGAAAACTAATTTGTATTTGACTGGTCAAGTCCATGTTGCTTTCACGAATGACACTGTCCAACCATCTCATTTTCTGCCATCCCCTTCTCCTTTTACCTTCATTCTTTCCAAACATCAAGGACTTTCCCGATGAGTCCATTCTCCTTATGAGGTGGCCAAAGTATTGGAGCTTCAGCTTCAAAATCTTTCTTTAATATATTTCAATATATACTATTTAATATATACTATTAATTTAATGGACCTACAGTTGTTAGGAATTGTGAGGAAAAGGGGAAACTGGTTTGAATATTCATTAGTCTGTTTTGAATAGCCAATCACCAAGCTGGTGGGAGGGGCTGTTATATATGGAAACCTAAGGAGTGCTATAAAACTTGGTGTCTGACTCTCTTAATTATATCCAAGTGTCCAGTTAATCTGGTGGTGGCAGTGTGTGGAGACCCAGTGTGTGTGGTGTGCACGTCACAGGACTAGCCATTGGATTTGGGCCAAAATATTAGTCAGTTCTACTGCTCCTCATAATCTCCTCCTCATTCTATGGCCAATTATCATCTGTGCTCACATATTTCTTTTTCCAGAGTACCTCAGTTTGGCCTTTGTGTGCAGAATTGCCTCTTTGATATTCTTTCAGCAAATACCATTGTGACAGTCAGAGAGAAGGTTGTCAGCAGCCAATAAGGATTAAGAGAACATCTCAGATGGTGGAAGTGGTGGAGTCTGTTTAAAGGGGCCTTGGAAACTGGAGCAACTGCCCTTTACCTTCAGTCTCAGGTGATTTGTTTGCTGCTGCTGCTGAGATAGCTCCTCTGACCTCTATTTTGGCCTGGATTTGCTCACCTTCTATTGCTGCTACTGCTTCTGCATCATGGATTATATTTTCAATCATCACCATCTTAGAACTGCAGAACTAGAAGGGATCTTGTGCATATTGAGACCAACCCCTGCTAAGAAGGCAGAGTGGAGATTCAAATTCCCAACCTATTATTATCTTTCTGCTCTTCCTCCACTTTTTTGGGGGGTTGTTTGTTTTTTTGTGGCTAGCTTGCATGCTCTTTGACTTTTTATTTAATTGATATATTTTTAAGTGGTTTCCCCACATTTCCTTCATTCTTTTGTTGAATGCCTGCCTGCACACCCATCCTATACCTGGTGGGCTGTTGCCTGTGTTGCTGGACTAAAGCCAGTACAGTAGCAGAGAGCGGGCCACTTCCCCAATCCCCCTTGTTCTACCCTGGGATTATGGGCTGGAGAGCTTGATTATATTGACCTCAGTAAATGGGAGTATTTTTTATTCTTATTGTGATCATTGTGGTGAATGATTTCTCCTTTTCATCTGTACTGTTTCCTGCTAGTGAATTGATGAGGATGGTGATGTGATGATGAATGTGACCTTTAACATACTGTTAGTGCCCACATAGGTCTGTGGATGATTGATTGTTCTCTCTTATGTTGACTCTCTGTCATTGTTGACTGCTTTTGAAGTAGTTGACCGTCTGTTGCATTTCCCCTGCTTTTCAGGGTACTGATTTTGAGGATTCTTTAGGGTTTACTCTGGTCTAGTGTCATAAAGACAAATGGCAAAACTGAAGTAAAAGGACCTGGAGGATTTGGGTATTTGGAGAGTTATTGAAAGGTCTGCTACCAGAAATACCCTGAATAGAAAAAGGATATGTAACATGAATGTATTCCTTGCACCTCACTAACAATAACAAGAAATGCATTAAGACATTTCAACTTGTGATGCTGTCTTTATATATGACTTTAAGTTTATTCAATGATCTATTGTGTGATTACTTTAAGGTTGTACCCTCTCTCATGGAGGGTTTAATTGTGTGACCTAGAAGTTGTATTCTGATGGCATCTCACTGTGATAATGTTGCATTGTGATGGTAGTGCTTGCACCTCTTGTTCTTATATCTGTTCTTCTGCATTTTTATTGTGCAATTTAGACAACCAGAATGTACTGGTCTACTCCTGTTACAAGAAAGCAGAGCTTTATTACAGAAAACTGCCATAATGCTTCCCTTTTTTTGTTGGGATACATGAAAGATCATGATGAGAACAACTGTTATCCCACAATACTTTAATTCTGCTCTTTGGTTCATATTTTGTGCTCCTTTCTTGGTCAGTGTAAAAATATCTGTGATAACAGAAAGAACATTTTATAAAGATACTTTGAGAACACCAAGTGAGCTCCATTTTAAACAATCTTTTATTACTAGCAGGGGATGCCTTTCTATGCATGCAATAAGGGGATGCCTTTCTATGCAAGCCCAGAAAGCTTATTCTGTCCATGTGTTTACATTGTTCATCCTTATACTAATTTTTATAGAGATAAAATTAAGTTGTTTACATCTTTCCTTTATTTGATTAGAACAAAAAGATGGGTGCAGGGGTGAAATCATCCCTCCAACATCTCTTCGTTTGTGATTCTGGCATGCCATGCTTCCTAGCTGAAACAAACATATTCCGATAATCAGATTTCTCTAGCCCTCTCCCTACTAGAGATGGGCACGAAACGAAAATTTTTTTGTTTCCGTTTCCGTTTTTTCATTTTGTCTTTAAAATGAAACAAAAAGAACAGAAACACCGGAAATTTTGTCGTGCGTTTTGTTTCCGTTACTGCAATATGAGTGAATTGCTTAAAATGCTAAAAAAATCACAAAAAATTGAAATTAATGGTAATGAAATGGTAACAAAACGAACGAAAATGAAAATGAATTTTTTGCAAAAAAAATCACAAAAACCAGAAACGAAATGAAACGACAAACAAAATGCCATTTTTTTATTCATGCCCATTTCTACTCCCTACTGTTTTGAAGCTTGTGCTGTTCATTGTGCAAGTCCACTAGTGGTCTGCTTTCTCATTTCTATCGTGAACAGTTTTTTTTTCATATTTTCAAGCAAACAAAATTGCCAATGAAATGGTCCAAGACAAGTTGAAAGGCTGATTAAACCACACACTCTGGGGATGTTTACTGCAGCTGATGAAGAGAAACAGAGATGGCTATGGTTATATGAAAATATGTATGCAGGCTTCAAGATGGAATGAGCAAGTCTATAAACATTGCACGTCTCATAAACAGATTGTATTATAGTATACACTGCTGAGGAGGCTAAGCTTCTAGGATCTACATTCTAAAATGGAGTACTATTGATAATGGATCCTAAGAGATTTACCATAATTTGGTCACTCTACCACAGATGAATCCCTCAAGCTGAACCCTTGTACAAGCCAATAGATTTAAATGTATATTTGCAAAAAGAGAAACCTTAAGTCTACTACTATGTCTATTCAAGGCAAATGGAGTGTTGCCTGTAAGAGCATATGCATGACGTCTGAGATTCCCATAATGTGCCATTTCCGCAAAAAAGATATTGCAGGTGACTGGATCTGAACACCACCACCACCACTACCACCACCACCACCACCACCACCACCATCATCATCCTCACCCTTTTTGGCATAAAAGTAATAAAACATAAGCTTTTTTTTAAAAAAAAGTACACATATTTAAAGAATTCAAAGGCAAAAAAGGCTGAAATGTCCAAACAGAAACAGAACTTTGGCTCCTAACTCTTGAACCAAGATAGTCTACTACTCTTTTCATGCTATCTACTGCCTCCACCAGTAACATAAAGCAAAGTTTATCCAGATTAGGTTTCCCTTCCAGCTTTAATAAAAATGAGGCAACATAATTTGTGCAATAGTTCAGGTGGAGCAGACAATGCAAAAGCATATGAGCAAAGGTTTCCTGGGGACCCTGCTCACATGAGCAGTTTCTTTCAAGAGAAGGGATTCCTGCAGTAATTCTTCAGGCATGTCATTGCCTCTGGCAAGAAAAAATTCCCTGTGATTTTGAGGAAATTTAAGCGAGGAGAGAAAAGAAGCTGCTTGGCCAATTTTTCAGGGCTCATGGGAAAATAATGGTCATAAAGCTATGGATTCTTTGTACATATATTGTTGACCACACCAGCGGCAGCAGTCAAGAAACCCTCTTGCTCTCAATATCATTCACAGCTAATGAAATGATGAAATGGTTTGTCATTTTTGTTTAGTACCCATCTCTACTCCATATTAATCTACCCAGGCCTTGTGCTCTGACGAGGCCACTTCAGATTTGCATGCAGTGTTGAAACCATACAATTTCTATACAGAGCAAAAAACTGAAGGATGCCTACACTATATTGTAGCAATTCTTTCCAATCAAATAACTTGTAACTTTAGAAACTCAGAACATCTGACTGAAATCTGATTTAAAGGCAAACTAACTGCAAGCTGCTTGACATTAAGAAACTATTATTCTATTTAAATAAAATTTACCATTTATGTTTCACCTGAAAATATCGCTCAGTATTATTTAAGTGAGCTTAGGGAAAGCTGAGGTATCAGAATAACATAGCCAATAATTTCTGAGATAATAAGAGATCCAATTTTCCGTTTATTACAGCTGAATAAAGGGCGACCCTTCCCACTGAAGCAGAAGGGAAGTATCGCATACCACCTTCATTATGCGCAATCTTAAGTACAAAATTGTTTTGTCTCTTTCACCAATCACAACTTTTCACAGCAAGTTTGCAACTTAAATGGAGCCATTCCCACCATGGTGTCAGGAAAATCCTAAAGGAGATTTAGCTGATGCCTAAAAGTCTGAACTCTAGGAGAATCAGAATTTTGAAAAATGTCAGTTACTCTGTCAGTTGACACCAGCTTCTGAGGTAAACGCTTTTGGTAAAAAATAGAACTGGTGGGAAGCTGGAAGAAAAGATGAAACCTTACAGAAGACTTCCAAGGTAACACATTATTAGTAAAATAGGGAGGTTCACAAAAAAGTTAAATTTTCTAAAGGTTTCTTTAAAGTAAAAAATACTAGAGGAAGATAGTAGGAGAATTACTGGGGAAAGTAGTTTGAGTTTAAAAACACTAACAGCGGTAAAGTTCTGAGGTGTAAACTTTGTTGTAAAGTATAGCCTGGTCTTTAAAAAAAGTGGCAGGTCCAAGATAAAACATTTACTGAGGTAAATTGTTCAAGTTAGTTGTAATGGACAGGCTGCATTATCTCTGAAAAGGAACTAAATTATAATGCATCTTTTTTAAAAAAATTACAACATTCAAACTAAAATGGCAATGCATGCTAGAAAAAAAAGCAGATAGAGATTTCTCAGAAGTGATTTACCATTCCCTTCTTCTGGGAGCATCCTGAGACTGTGCAGCTTGTCCAAGGTCACACAGGCTGGATCTACTCACATAGTTGGGAAATGAACTCCCAAGCTCTGGCTTTGCAACCAGATACCTAAACCACTGAGCTATCCAGCCAACTCATTACAGGCCTAATTTTATTCACAGCATCGACTTGGTCCCCATATTCCATTGTTCTGGCACCACTAATCCCACATGGCTAGCCAGAGTACCCAGCTTGCTGGAGATGGGCAATGTGTAGCCTGCATTACTGTAATTAAAACTGTAAACCGTGGTATATAAGCAGAACACTTTGCTTTGCTTTTTGCTGGTGATTTAAAAAAAAATCCCTCAATGAACCCGACTGGCTAATTCCTATCATGTATTGACTGATACCAAATGCACATTTTTACAAGAGGCAAACGTTAGTGAGGGTGCAAAAAACCTTTTACCCCCCTTTCATGTCAGTTTACCAGTTATGCGGGCGGGCAACATTCTATCTTGCTTTTTCTCCCAAATGCTGTATCTCCGATATTCTCTGATTGGTCTGAGTTGCTGCTTGCCGTGCAGCTTCTAAGCTCCATGCCACAGGAGCTCCCCCTCAGAGCTTCTAGTCACAGCCCTGATCTTTATATTGTTGCTGCCCATGGAAAATGTCCCAGAGCTTGGTTAGCCAAGCGGACTGGGAATGGGGGAGGAAAAGAAACTTACCCACCCCCGCTCTTGAGTTTCCTGGCTCATTGGCGCTGGTGGCATTGTGGGGCAGAATGTCTCTGCAAAGCCCCCCCCCCAAGGTGTCTCTTGCCCACCCGCCAACCCGTGGTGGCAGTGGCTGCAGCTGGCTGTTGGAAAACTCGCTCACTCACTCACTCGCTTGCTCGTGTTCCTCCCTCCCCTTCCCTCCCCTGCCTCATGTTGACATATTTGCATGGCATTGCAGCCCCAATCTTTATTTCACTGCCACCATGCCATGGCTTGAGCTCCTGTACCACCAGAGCTTCTAAGCTCCACACCGCCGGAGCGCTCCCTCAGAGCTTCTAGATGGGGATTGAGGATGTAGGGGCATATAAAGTGCAGTTACTTATACCACGTCCATGGGAACACATGAACTGCATTTTCAGTCACGTGACGACTTCAGAAAAAAACACTGCTTTTATTAACTGCCTCTTTCAACCATGTGATAGGGTCCTTTGTCACTTCTTCCTACTTGCTCTGTTCCCCATGAACTCCTGTTCACCTCTTTCCTGACACCTTTGCCTTTACCTCAGCTGTCTAAAACTCCTGACCCATGGCTACTGTCCTCCCTGTCCCTCCACTTGTGGCAGCCATGTCATTACTATGCTGCCTGGCAACTGCCTGGTAATGTGGCATGCTTTGGTGACATGTTCCTATACACCACCAAAAGAGAAGGCAAGCTCACAGCTGGGATTGCTGGGCTGCCATTGCAAGAGTAGGAGACACTGTGGTGGGCCTACCCATACCTTTGACTATATGGCACCAAGTGTTTACCACCTATAAGGAGCCTGGTGGCACAGTGGTTAAATGTCTCTACTGCGGGTAAATCTGTGGCTCATGACCAGGGGTTCAATCCCAGGGAGCAGGCTCATGGTTGACTCAGCCTTCCATCCTTCCGAGGTTGGTAAAATGAGTACCCAGCTTGCTGCCGGGGGGGGGAGGCAATGTGTAGCCTGCATACTGTAATTAAACTGTAAACCTCCCAGAGACTACTTGAAGTGGTATGGGGCAGTATATAAGCATAACCCTTTGCTTTTTGCTATAAAAGTCTCACTGTTCGGCTATACCCTGTTATACCCTACATCCTTTAGCTCAGACAACAACTCCCAGAATCTTTTTGCCATCCTGGAGAATGGCTATGCTGGCTGGAAGATTAATGAAGTTATAGCTGCTTCCCCCCTCCCTGCCACCAAAGGAACATTTCCTAGCTCTAAGTGAAAGCTATCTCATTATACAGCAATCATTAGGGCTGTTTGTCTCTCTGCTGCCATCAAGAGACGATTGCATATTTCATAATACATCCTGTGCCTTCAGTTAGACACGCACAACAAATAAGCAAGTCAAGCCGACTATGACAAGAACTCCCACACCACAAATACAGCTACGCATGTTGCAAACGCCCCCTGCCTTTCTTCTGCCCCAAGCACATGCAGTTCTGTGTAAGCACAACATTTACATATATATTTTCATTATGCTCTGCCAATTTGGGCTGAAAAGCAGGGTATAAATAATAAATTACCACCGGTAGTTTGCATGCAAAGAAGGGTAACTAGATGATATGGAGGGCAGGGCTCATTTGCCTGTCCTACTTGCATTGGACTAGATTTTGCATGAGAGCATCTTCTCATGCTAGTGTGAGGAAATGTGTCTAAGCCAAGACATTTCCTTTTCTACAGAAAGTAGCATAGCAGCCTTCACTTCCATGCATCTGGTCACTCGAAAGGTACCAGAGTGTATAGATCTCAATCTCACGGCTTATTTATGCAGCAGCCTCATTAAGCAAAATCACTTATGCAGGCTCCTATAAACCCAGCATGTCATCAATATTAATGAAAAGCTGCATTCCCACGAACTCTTATGTTTCCTCCGAATAACTCCCTGTGGGGAGGCACTGCTGTAACAGTTACTCTAATAGATTCCTTGCTGCCACCTAATGCTCTGATAGGAATCAAAATTGGGAGAAGCCAGGCCTTTCTTTTGTTTAGATAGTTGTAAATGGAAGCGTGTGGCACAGGGAGGGCATGGTATAGTGACAGAATGCTGGCATAGAATGTGGGAGGCCACAATTTCACTCCCTCACACCTTGTATATCTAAAAACAAGGGTTGTGCTCTTTTATGTTTGGGGATTGCAACCACCAGAATTCTCCAAACCGGCCAGACAAAAGTCTGGAAGTTGCAAATCTGCAGACTTCAAGATGGGCACAAATTGCTAAAATAGCATTTCATTTCGTTTTTCATTTCATTCAGTTTCCTTTCCTTTCGTTTTGTTTGAAATGATTTTTAAAAAAAAAAATCATTCCGGTTTTCATTTTGTTTCATTTCATTTTTAGTGTTCTCTGTGTGCGGTGCTTATGTAACTTGATCGGGCGTATGAAAAGACCGGATTTTTGAACTTTTTTTGCTGCCCTAAATGTCAATCAGCTGTAGTGCGGGCTTGGGGAGGCAAAAAAAGTTTAAGAATCCCTCCTTTCCCCCACCCAATGGGGTCGGGGCAAAGGAGAGATATTAAAACATTTTTCTTTTTCTTTTATTGCCACCCCAAGTACTGATCATCTGTAGCTTGGGCTTGGGGCAGCAAAAAAATGTTTTAAAACCCCTCGTTTCCCCCACCAGATGGGGTGGGGGGGGAAGGGGAGTTTAAAACATTTCTTTCTTTTTCTTTCTTTCTTTCTTTGCTGCCCCAACCACCGATCAGTTATAGGGCAGGCTTTGGGTGGCAAAAAGTGTTTTAAACCCCCTCCTTTCCCCCCACCTATTAGGATGGGGGAAAGGAGGGATTTTAAAACATTTTATCTTTTTTGCCATCAGGTGGGGGGAAGGAGGGGTTTTTAAACTTTTTTTTTTTGCTGCCCCAAGCATGAGCTACAGCTGATCTGCATTTGGGGTGGCAAAAAGAATGAAAACATGTTTAAAAATCCCTCCTTCCCCCCACCCCGTAGGATGGGGAAAAGGGTTTTTAATTTTTTTTTTTAAAAATTTGCAGCCTCATACCCGTGCTACAGCTGATCGGAACTTGGGGTGCCAAAAAATTTCCCTGGTTTGCTGTGCCAGGCACACGTTGGGTGGGAAACCACAGGCTTTTCCCCATAGGAATGCATTACTTCAATGCATTCCGATGGGAAAATGAAAAACAAAACAGAACAGAATGAAGATTTCAATTTCGTTTCATTTCATTTTTCTTTGAGGGGGTGGTTCATTATTCATTTCATTGTGTAACAAAATGAATAATGAATAACAAAATGAATAAAAAAAGTTTCATGTCCATCTCTACTCAAGACCTCAAGAAGCAGGTTTTGGTTATTTACCTCTGCCGCTACCATAGGTTTGGACTTTGCCATCTGTTATTTTGCTTTTAAAAAGAAAGCTACTACTTTGCTTCATGGGACTCCTAGCACCCTCCACTGAGGCTAAATGGGCAGCAAGACTATGACATCAAGTGTCCCCTGTGACCAGGGAGACATGATACACAGAGACGAAAGTACTATATTCAAGCACAGCACAGGCATTATTGGCAGTATGACAAACCAAGGTGAAAATTCCAAAGATTGGGAAACTTGCTTTCTGGGACCGCATCTCCCAGAATTGCCCATTCAAATAACCAATGTTCTAGTTCTGGAAAAAAAAGAAATCAAGCAAAACATATCACATAAATGTTTTACTACTCATGTTTTAAATGTAAAAAGAAGCATGTGTAGAACATGGAAATTACCAGTTTCTGCTAAGCCAGACCCAGTGGTTTGGAGATTGTGTCAACATAATATGAACTGCTGCACAAAAATACACAGAAGTAGAGATGGGCATGGAATGAATTTTTTGTTTCATTTTTTGTTTTTTGTTTCTTTTCCTAATGAAATGAAAAATGAAGTGCCCTTAAGACAAACCAAAACAAAATGGAAATTTTCATTTCATTTCATTATTTTTGTCTTTTCTTGTTTATTTTGACAAGCACTGAGATCGGTGCTTGTCAAAATAAATAATAAAAATAAGTGCCGATCAACTCGCACTCAGTGCTACAAGCCAACTGGTCAGTGAGAAAAATAAAAGTTAAAAATGCTAAACAGTCTCCCTGCATGTCAGCTGCTCGACGGAGAGAAAACAAACTGCTGGTTCGCCTCCCGTGCCAGCTGGTCAGCGGGAGTGAAGAAAACAAAAAACCTCCTGACCGGCCTCCCCGTGTGCCAGCTGGTCAGCGAGAGTAAAAACAATATATTTAAAACTGCCAGCCAACCAGCCTGGCCCTAACATTGTAAAAAAAAAAAATCCCAAAAAGTGAAATGAAAAATGAAATGATTTTTTAAAAAAATCATTTCATAATAAACAAAATGAAATGAGGGAAAACAAACAAAAATGAAATGAAGAGCCATTTTGGTGTTTCATGCCCATCTGTACACTGAAGTGTCAGGATACAAATCTAGACACACCAATAATAAAATGGAAGGAAGGAAGGAAGGAAGGAAAGTCTGTCTGTCTGGCTGGCTGGCTGGCTGGCAGGCAGACAGGCAGGCATAGTTCCTTAGTTACATATGTTCACCCCATCCTAAAATGCTGCAAGACTAAATTCTCAAATTATGCTTCAGTGTTTATTGCTCCAGTATGGTTTTTACTCAGTTCCATTAATTGGAGGGTATTAACCATACAATGGGTGGATGCAGACAATGAGCTATTTGCTATAATGTGGCAATAAGTTACTTACCCTGTTGCAAATCCCAGTAGCTTGGTCGGCATCAGGTCAATGACATGCACTGAGCTAAACAGAAGCACATCCTCAGGAGAGCTGTAGAAATATGCCTAGTTATCCCAGGCAGCTGCACCATCTAGTCCCATGCATGTTAACTCAAATGCTAAATACGATAACAGTTGTTTGGGAGTAAATTAAGATATGATTGTGGGTAGTGGTGGTGGTGGGCTGCTGGTGATCTATAGTTTTAACAATACTTGAAACATAAAATCAGGAAAATGAAATCATATTTTTTTCTAGAAAAGGGCATTTCAGGATTAGTAACATTGTGCAGTTTAAAATACTTGAACAACCAATAGAAAAATAAAAGAAAGAAAGAAAGAAGTAAATGGTAATAACTGCAGATATAGGTGAAAAGTGGGGCCCAGATGGGCACTGAGAATCAACACACCCTATAATGGTTTATATGGAAAATATAAATATAAATATTGATGTAGATAGTGCCCTGTTAGAGATGAGCACTTTGTGCTTTGTACTCATTCATAAGAAGCACATCCATGGCACCACATGGGCCCATCTCCGGTCCCCTAGTCCCACCAGTCTACTTACCAGGCTCTGCATAGTGCCAGGATCCTTTTTCCTGGGGTGCCTGTCCAATCCCCACAGGAGCCTGGCCTACCCTTCCTGCCTCTTCAGGCAGCCAACCACTCATCAGCAACATGGGAAGACTCCCCATCCTGCCTCCCCAACAGAGGTCAGCTTCCTGAGGAAGCAAAGAAAGACTGTCCAGGCCCTCATAGGGATTGGAGCACCACTCCTGAAGAAGGACCCCACCACCATGCAGAGCCCAGTAAGGTGGGAAATGGGTGTATGCGGCACCTGTAGTGTGGCGGACATCCTTCATATCAACGTGCACAAAGTGCCCATCTCTAAAAGGACATTATTAATGTTGACTGCATTAACATGTATCTATACCCACAAAATCCACATTTTTCATCTGTCTTTGTTTTCAGTCCTTGCCCAGACACTAGTGTTAGAGATGGGCACGAAACAGAAAAATGGCATTTCAGTTTTTCGTTTGTCGTTGAGAGGTCTGTTTTGGTTCGTTTCCGTTTGTCGGGAATTTTTTGAAAAATTTCATTACTGTTTTTCGTTTTTTTTTTGTCATTTCTACCCGCTTTTTGTGCGATTTTTAAAGCATTTCCATGCGCAGGCATCCCCCAACGCCCCAGACCAGAGGGAAAACACTAAAAAAATGGATGCTGGCAGAGACACAGTATAGACTAGGTATGCAGGGAGGCTGCAAAGGCAGCGGCGGGCGTTGCCCAGGGTGCAAGGCAGCCGCAGAGTGACTGCACTGCGGGGCAGGGGAGGATACTCACCAAGAGGTACGCAGTACGCACACACACAGGGAGGCTGCAGGACTGAAGCTAGAGTCGCAGAGACAGCAACCCCACCCTAACTCCCTCCAGAGACTGCAAGGAGGACGGGCGCTGCCAGAGCTTTTTATGCCCTCTGTGGCTGCCAGACCTGCCCACCCAGTCTGCAACCTGGGCATGCTATTGGTTGAACATGATCCCACATCACATGGCTTGCCTCCATTTTGTGGCTGGTGGCGACATCCATTTTAAAGGGAAAAGAAAAATACATTGTGATGGGAGAAGACAAAAATGTTTTAAGGACCCCAACCCCCCTGGTAGGTATTATCAGACAATATAAATAATTATCACTGTGTTTTTACAGATGTCCAGGGCGTTTTTTAACATTTAAAACAGCTCATTTCATTGCGAGTCACCATTAACGGAAAAGAAACGTAACGACCACAATTTTCGTGGTTCTGTTTGTTTTGTTTCATTTTCATCACAATTTTCGTTTGTCGTTTCGTTACGTAACGGAAACGACAAACGGTAACGGAAATGAAAAAATGTTCATTCCGTGCCCATCTCTAACTAGTGTTAATTTCTGTCTCCCAGTCTCTGAAAAGTAAAAGAGGAAAAAGACAGCATGACAGTCTTAATAGACTTGTCTGTGTGACAGTTGAACAGGCAGCACGAAGCCAGGTCTGCCGTAAGAATAGCATACTATAATTGTATGGCCTACATGAATCATTTTGGAAGTGATTTACTATAAATTGAACTGTTATAGTCTTGGAAATAATTAAAATGGTTGCTAAATATTGCCCTACGAGGTGACAGAACAGCACCTTTATTTTCTTAACTGTCTGCACTCACAGACCAATATGAGCTGTTAGCATAATAATTTAGTGACTAGATACACATGGCTAATTAATGAAAATCCTTCTTGACTGAACAGGTCAGGGGGTTGCTGTTGTGGCGTATAATCCTAGGCACTCACATGGGGAGATAAACTTGATGTAGAATAATAAATCTCACTAACTGAAGACAACTTTGTTCTCAAAGCATGTGGAATAAGAAGAACATATCAAATGCTTGGTTTCAGTCATCTCAATTCTTAATGGTGGAACTGAGGAAATAGTCATTACAGTCTTTTTATTTTCATTCAACATGCTCAGTTTTGAGAAACAAAACAACACTGGCATTGCATGTTTACAGAGCAATCCCAAGTTTTCTGAAATAAAAGTTACTATTGTTCTTTTCTGCCTCCGTTTTTTGTCCTGATAAAGTCAAGAAAGACCTTAAAATTTGGCATTGGGGTGGTTCTTTATAAATTGCCAATGCACCCTTGGTGGTTCATCAAAATTGCCACACTGAGTTAGTTATATAGCATTGGTTTATTAAAGACAGATAGAGATACAACACAGAACACATACAGTACAGAAAATAGGTTAGTAGACATCTTAGCTTAAGGGTCCAAGAGCCCCTTAAGGTTCCAAGACATAGCACAGGCCAGATGGTTTGATCTGCCCTGCTGTCCTGGACAAAGGACTAAATGACTTCCCATGATTATCTACTCTTTTGCATGGTGTATGATCTAAGACTGACGTATTTTGTATGCCCCTACACGTGCCTACACGTGCCTACATGTGCCTGTTCATCAGCTCATGTTCTTGGCCTATAGCCATTTGGCCATCAAAGCCTAGAATGACCTGACCCTATTTCCTATTTCAAAGTTGGTTCCTTATTCCTGGCTAACTGCCATGTTGTTGTTCAGATCGGCACCCACGCACTTTAAGATAGTGCCAAGTCTTAGAGGATGGGTTATGCCAAGTTTTGCTGGGTCATTTTGACCTTATACCTTGTCAGCATATTTGGGTCTGTTAATATTTCAATGCTTATAATATATTTTGATTTTTCTCATCCTTATCAAATCCTAACAGTCCCATGCATTTTCACACGGAATGGTAAGATGGATATGAAAGCTGCTTCATATCATGCCAATCTTATACCTGGAGTTTGGGTCCAGAAACATAAATAAATATTGTGGGAACATGACATGGATAATATTGGAAGATGATAGTCAAACGGCAGGGATGGTCTTCCCTGGGAGGTTTTATGCAAACTTACAACCTGTCTTAGGTACTGTAGGCAGATGATTATTCTTTCATAATCCAATACAGTTGGCCCTGAATAAATGTGGCCATAGGTAAACCTATCACTTCACCTCTTCCTTGACAGCTACGTCACAATGGCTTCTGTTGTTTGCTTCATAAAACTCTAGCCCTGTTCAGCTGTGCAAGATAGGGTTAACCTGAACAAATGAAAACACATAGCCCACCATCTGTCATTGCTCTTTTTCTGCAGAGAGCACATTTCTGAAATAGGAGGTTCTCCTTTTGATATGTGTTGAAGTTATTACAACCTTGCATACTGCCTTCAGTAGATTTGGCTGGCAGGGACCTTTCAGGGCTGGGGTAACTGTCAATAAATCCAGCAATAACCAATTGCTCTTTCTCTGCCTCTGATTGCAAAGAGAGCCATTCTTCTCTGCTTGAGTGTTTTCCCCTATCTTTTTCAGGGTTTTTCTTAGGTATGAAGTCAATGCAAATATGTCAATGAATTTAGTCCATTATACAGTCTGGAAGCAGGCTGTGTATCTGTTGAGAGCTGGTACAGTAAACAGTCATTTTTGTACAATATGCCGCTTTTTGTTCATTTATGAGCAAATAAAAAACTTTTATTCTTTCTCTTACTAATGTTTCCAAGTGAGTAATTGAAGCTGTAACTGCCAATGGATGAGACAAGAAAGGGGGTGGCCTACTCTGGCGAGTGTGAGAGAGAAAGAGAGAATACTATGCGGAAGCCATGTGTGTTATCTGAATCCATGAGCGCAGAAGAAGAAGATAATAATTAGAAAGTGATAACACTGAATGTGGGAGATTTAGTATTAAGGGGAGAAACTAGGGAAGAATGTATTAAGGAAAGTGAAAAGGAAGAACCAGTGAAGCATTTTGGGTGATGGACAGTTCAGAGGACATATAGGTGGAAGGGGAGGTGCCAGGTGACAGTTGGGGTTGTCAGTTGAGAGACGTGGGGACTCAAGATGGATTTTAGTCCACAGAGAGAAGAGACAGGTAGATTCAGGGTCAAGGACACGGATGAGTTTAGATGGTCGGTGCAAGTAAAACCATTATGTTGGCCGGGATATCTGGATAGATTTAAGCCAGAATGGAAACGGGGGAAAGCCAAAAACCCAGTAGCCCAATGGACCAAGCATCCCTGCTGTGGGACACAGTTCATGGGAAGAGGGTCACCCAGTCTCCATTATTTTTAAGAGAAGCTGAGAAAGAAGCCATACAGTAACTTCTTCTTCTTCTTCTTCTTCTTCTTCTTCTTCTTCTTCTTCTTCTTCTTCTTCTTCTTCTTCTTCTTCTTCTTCTTCTTCTTCTTCTTCTTCTTGAGTCGTTCAGTCATGTCTGACTCTTCGTGACCCCATGGACCAGTGCTCACCAGGCCTTCCTATCTTCTACTGCCTCCCTGAGTTTTGTCAAATCCATATTGGTTGCATCGATGACACCGTCCAATCATCTCATTCTCTGTCGTCCTCTTTTCCTTTTGCCTTCAATCTTTCCCAACATCAGGGACTTTTCCAAGCAGTCCTCTCTCCTCATGAGGTGGCCAAAGTACTGCAGCCTCAGCTTCAAAATCTGTCCTTCCAGTGAACATTCGGGGTTGATTTCTTTCAGGATGGATAGGTTTGATCTCCTTGCAGTCCAGGGGACTCTCAAGACTCTCCTCCAGCACCACAGCTCAAAAGCATCAATTCTGTGACGATCAGCCTTCTTTCTCTTCCATACATCACTACTGGAAAAACCATAGTTTTGACTATCCGGACCTTAGTTAACAAAGTGATGTCTCTGCTCTTTAGGATGCTATCTAGGTTTGCCATTGCTTTCCTCCCAAGAAGCAGGGTCTTTTTATTTCATTGCTGCAGTCGCCATCTGCAGTGATCAAGGAGCCCAAGAAAATAAACTCTGTCATTGCCTCCATTTCTTCCCTTTCTATTTGCCAGGAGGTGATGGGACCGGTGGCCATGATCTTAGTTTTTTTGATGTTGAGCTTCAGCCCATTGTTTTCACTCTCCTCTTTCACCCTCATTAAGAGGTTCTTTAATTCCTCCTCACTTTCTGTTATCAGAGTAGTATCATCTGCGTATCTGAGGTTGTTGATATTTCTTCCGGCAATCTTAATTCCGGTTTGTGATTCATCCAGACCTGCCTTTCGCATGAAGTACTCTGCATATAAATTAAATAGGCAAGGTGACAGTGTATTTCGTACTTCTTTCCCAATTCTAAACCAGTCAGTTGTTCCATATCCAGTTCTGACAGTTGCTGCTTGTCCCGCATATAGATTTCTTAGGAGACAGATAAGGTGGTCAGGCACTCCCATTCCTTTAAGAACTTGCCATAGTTTATTGTGGTCCACACAGTCAAAGGCTTTGGCATAGCCGATGAAGCAGAAGTAGATGTTTTTCTGGAACTCTCTGGCTTTCTCCATAATCCAGCGCATGTTGGCGATTTGATCTCGAGTTCCTCTGCCCCTTCAAAATCCAGCTTGCATTTCTGGAAGTTCTCTTTCCACATACTGCTGAAGCCTGCCTTGTAGAATTTTGAGCATAACCTTGCTAGCATGTGAAATGAGTGCAATTGTGCGATAGTTGGAACATTCTTTGGTGTTTCCTTTCTTTGGGATTGGGATGTAGACCGATCTTTTCCAGTCCTCTGGCCACTGCTGGGTTTTCCAAATTTGCTGGCATATCGTGTGCAGCACATTTACAGCATCTTCTTTTAAGATTTTAAAGAGTTCAATTGGAATGTCGTCACCTCCACTGGCCTTGTTGTTTGCAATGCTTTCTAAGGCCCCCTTGACTTCACTTTCCAGGATGTCTGGCTCTAGGTCAGCAACTACGCTATCTTGGTTATCAGGGACATCCAGATCTTTCTGATATAATTCCTCTGTATATTCTTGCCATCTCTTCTTGATCTCTTCTGCTTCAGTTAGGTCCCTACCATTTTTGTCCTTTATCATATCCATCTTTGCACAAAATGCCCCTTTAATATCTCCAATTTTCTTGAATAGATCTGTGGTTTTTCCTTTTCTGTTGTTTTCCTCTATTTCTTTGCACTGTTCATTCAAGAAGGCTGCACTGTCTCTCCTTGCTATTCTTTGGAATTCTGCATTCAATTTTCTGTATCTTTCCCCTTCTCCCTTGCATTTTGCATCCATTCTCTCCACTATTTCTAGGGCCTCGTTGGGCAACCACTTTGCTTTCTTGCATTTTCTTTTCTTTGAAATTGTTTTCATTGCAGCCTTCTGTACAATGTTACAAGCCTCCATCCATAGTTCTTCAGGTGTTCTGTCCACCAAATCTAGTTCCTTAAATCTATTCTTCACTTCCACTGTATATTCATAAGGGATTTGACTTAGATTATACCTGACTGGCCCAGTGGTCTTCCCTACTTTCTTCAGTTTAAGTTTGAATTTTAAAATAAGAAGCTGATGATCTGAGCCACAGTCAGCACCAGGTCTTGTTTTTGCTGACTTTATAGAGCTCCTCCATCTCTGGCTGCAGAGAACATAATCAATCTGATTCCGGTATTGTCCATCTGGTGATGTCCATGTGTAGAGTTGCCTTTTGTGTTGTTGGAAAAGAGTGTTTGCAATGATCAGCTTCTTCTCTTGACAAAACTCAATTAGACTTTGCCCTGCTTCATTTGGAACCCCAAGGCCAAACTTGCCAGTTATTCCTTTTATCACTTGACTCCCTACTTTAGCATTCCATTTCCCTATGATGAGAAGAACATCTTTCTTTGGTGTCAGTTCTAGAAGTTGTTGTAAGTCTTCATAAAATTGGTCAATCTCAAACTCTTCGGCACCGGTAATTGGTGCATAAACTTGGATTACTATGATGTTGAAAGGACTGCTTTGGAATCGTACCGAAATCATTCTATCATTTTTTAGGTTGTATCCCAGCACTGCTTTTCTCACTCTATTGTTGACTATGAGGTCTACTCCATTTCTTCTATTGGATTCTTGCCCACAGTAGTAGATGGGATAGTCATCTGAACTGAATTCACCCATTCCTGTCTATTTAAGTTCGCTGATGCCCATGATGTCAATGTTTATTCTTTCCATCTCACGTTTGACCACATCCAGCTTACCCTGGATCATAGATCTCACATTCCAGGTTCCTATGCAGTATATTTCTTTGCAGCATTGGACTTTCCTTTCTCTTCCAGGCACGTCTGCAGCTGAGCATCCTTTCGGCCCAGCATCCTTTTGGCCCAGCCACTTCATTAGCTCTGGAGCTTCTTGTACTTGTCCTCCGCTCTTCCTCAGTAGCATGTTGGACACCTTCCAACCTGAGGGGCTCATCTTCCAGCATCATATCTTTTAGCCTTTTGTCTCTGTCCATGGAATGTTCTTGGCAGGGATACTGGGGTGGCTTGCCAGTTCCTACCCCAGGAAGTCTTATTACAGGCCTCATTGTCACCAGTGTAATTAGCCTTACAATGATGAAAGCACAGTTCAGCCTGTTTTATTTTGTAGCCTCACTGATCAACTGGGACACAAAAGTAGAAATGTGCCCCATTTATAAGATATTCCAGACTTGTTGTGATGAACATTTATTTGAAGAATTGAACATAAAAGAGTTTTCTCCATTGTTACAAGAACCTGACGTTGAAACAAGTGTCTTGTCTGTTAATGCTGTTAATAAAATATATATTTGATGTTTCTACAAACTATGCTTCAGGACTCTTTTGTGGATCAGAACCAATGGTTGATGAAGCAGAACCCTTACAGGGAGACTTGGAACTAATTTTGCTCTGTAAGTCCCTGCAGTTATCCAACCAAAATTCAAAACACTGCAACAATCAGAATCTCTGAAAAGTAGTGTTTCCAATTTATGAAAATGTTTCATGTGTAAATAAAGCTGCCCTCTTCATACTCCCTCTCCACATCAAGGGACTAATGAGCAAGTGCTTTGTTCCCTTTCCTTGTCTGTTCTGACTAACCTGGTCCTAAACATCTGGATATAGCTTTTGCCTAAAGCATATCACAAACAGTTAGGACACATAAACCATATTTTACTATAACCCATGCCCTGTAATGATCTCTGAATTTTTTAATCATCACAGATTAGAAGTAACAATTGAAATTCCTTGAATGTTGCCATTGGCTTCACTTTTCTCCATATATCTTCCCCATAACAACCTTTATTCACTGATCCATTTAAAGGGTTTAAGAAATGTTTTTGCTCCCCTTTGAAAGGATGCATATGTGTTTCTACCATACATTGCTGCAAGCAATTTAGGTGCAAAATAGGGCTGTGGGAAAACCATCTGCCCTATAACATTTGGTGGCACCATGCTGTGAAGAGATAGAAAATACTATTGTGTTAACCATGCAGGGTTATCTGATCAAATAGGACAGGATTTTATAAAAAGGCTCAGGACTATTGATTTCTGCACACAGCACTGTGTGATGATTTATGAGGAATAAAAGAAAACGAATGCAGGACAAAAAATAAGCTGAAATAGACATTAGCCTTTTTTTTTAATAACCACTTATGTTTTTATTGGTAAGTACTGACTATTTAACTGCCTGGAAATTATTACAGCATCATCTTATTAATGGGATCAGTTGATTGTCCTTGTATTATGATTTGCTATCATTCATTAAGTTGATTATGTATGTACAGTGGTACCTTGTATAAAGGAATTAATTTGTTCCAAATGAAATTATGTTAAGCAAATTTTCCTTTATACAAATTCCCATAGGAATGCATTGAAAATGGAGTAATCCCATTTTTATGTTGTATGGATTCTCCCCATAGGCAATTATGTTAAGCAAATTTCCCCTATCCGGAATTTTTATGTTGTACAAATTTTATGTTATACAAGCTGTTTGTTATACAAGGGTTCACTGTCTGTCTGTCTGTCTGTCTGTCTGTCTGTCTGTATCTATGTATCTATGTAGCTGGTAAGTTAGTTAGTTAGTTAGTTAGTTATTGGATTTCTATACTGTCCATCATTGCTTCCTTGAATGAAAGTTAATAAAAACATTTCTGCACCCCGCAGATTTGCAAAATAAGTTAGTGGGCCATTTCCCTCCCACTCGAAATGATGAGACAAATCCGGAAGATGGGGTAAACTGAGCCACACTTTATTATAATCATCATCATCAACAACAACAAGGAGGGGCCGGGCATCAGCACGCATGGTCGGGACCCCGGGGTCACCCGAGACCCCCCCAATTGGGCAGCATAGGGCGAGACACAACCCCCAGATGGTGCAGTCACTTGACAGCACCCGCCGGGCCAGTCAATGTCCTTACCCCTCCCTGCATACGATGGCCAATTCTGGGTAATGCCCAGTGCAGAGAGGCGCCCCCTCGTATCCGCCCCGACACCGTGACCTCCTGATCCGCAGTGCCGTGGTTATGGGTACTTGGGGACAATGTTATTAAATACTCACCGCTGCCCTCCATCTGCTTCTGCCGCCAGTGTGACCAATAACATAAGGGATATCCCTGACTCCTAGGCACCAGTGTGGGATAGGCGAAAAATCCCCGTTCTCACAGGCCAATTCTGAAAGCGGGTCAAAAATTCCTATCCGGCCCCAATAACAGGCGACCAGTCACACTCACACTAGTCCTGACGCGGTGGGCGGGTGGGGCATGCCGAGCTGAAAAGCCTGTTGGGGGGGTCGGAGCCGCCCTCTTAAAGTGCGCTCCTCCCCCTCCCTCCTGGACGCCCTTACGCGTCCCTTCCTCGTCTCGCGCCTTCTCACGCGAGGGCAAGGCTGCTCCGGTTGGGCAGAGGGACCGCCCCCGGAGCATGAATTTGGAAGTCAGAGTACCTTTTGCATGTTTATGGAACTACCCCTAAGCCCTTGGACCATGTCTAAATACCATTTAATCTGTGATTAGGGGTTCCTTTGCCCAGGTTATCACCATCACCAATGTAGACAAATGGCCAGTGTTCCTTTTTACATTGCTGTAAAGTCAGATAAGGGCTGGCTTTACAATAAGACCAATAATGCTTTTGTGGAAACACACAACCTTAGTCACTTTGGTGTCACAGAATAAACAATGTGGCCCAGCATTTGGATCAGCACTATATGGAAGCATAATAGCTTGAGACAACGATCTCTAAAAATAATAAACAACATTTGTAAACCAAAAATAAGTTAATTAAAAAGACACAAGGATTACAAGGTCCAGTTAACAGGTAAAAGTAAACTATATCAAAATGTTCAAGCATTAGGTTCTTCACCATAAAGTCATAAACTTTAGCTTTTTTTATTAAGCTCCTGAAACATATTCAGCACTTTGGCACAATTTTCAACAAAGCCACACAAAGTTTTACAGCTTCTTCACAAAAGAGATTGCATTGAGTTCTATTTAATCAACAGCTTTAGTCCTATGCAACACATGGTTCCTCTAAGCCAGGCCTGCCCAACAGGTAGACCGCGGGCTCCCAGTAGCCTGTAAAGGGTTCAAAAATAGCCCGCCAGCCATCAATAAAAAAAGTGAGGGTATAAGTTCTCCACCCCTCCCTCTCCCATCCCAAGCACCACCACTGCCCCAGCAAAGTTCTGGGTCTGCCAACCCATTGTCTCAGCCGAGTGGGGCAGTTCAAGGCCTATCTATGGTGCATTGAAATATGTTCCCTCCGGAACTGATTAATTGGTTTTCAATGCATTCCTATGGGAAACCACTGCTCTACTTACAAAAGTTTTTACTTATGAGCATGTGTTCGGAAAGGATAAAATTCATAAGTAGAGGTTTTAGGGTAGTAGCCCTCAGGCACTTTGGGCAGGAAAAAGTAGACCTCCCCCTGTTCAAAGTTAAACAGCCCTGCTCTAAGCAATCATGCCAACCAATCAGCTGAGAATTCCATTCACAGACATTCTTCTGTCAACCATTTTAACTGCCACTTCTGTCACAGAGCCAGCCTATAACTGTCTTCCATCTTTCTTGTGTGGGGGATGGTACTCGGATTGGTATGACAAGAGATCGATGCTTCTCACAATGAGACAAACTTAAATTTTCTTAAAAATTCCTTTTGAAGGTACAGCAGACCCTTGTATAACAAACAGTTTGTATAACATAAAATCCATACAACATAAAATGTTCCAGAGATAGGGGAAATTTGCTTAAAAGAATCACCTATGGGGTGAATCCGTATAACATAAACATGGTCGCGATTAGGGATTACGCTGTTTTCAATGCATTCCTATGGAAAATTTGTATAAAGGAAAATTTGCTTAACAGAATTTCATTTGGAATGAATTAATTCCTTTATACAAGGTATGAAGGAACTCTATTGAGGGAAAAACATGTACTGCTCTCAAATCTGCAGTTAACTCAATGCCAATTTAAGCATTTAACTAAGCAATTCAGATTGGCTATTGAACTGTAAACTGACTAAGACGTTCAGGTAATCACTGATGCCGCAGGCAGTGAGAAAAGCATCCAAGTGTGAGCTCTGGTATCTGTCTATGAAGATAACTAAGCATGTGAGCACATTAGATCATCATATTCATTTACCAAGAATGCATGGATAAAGTGAAGGCATTAAGATATTTATGGGTGGGCCATACTATCTCTCAACATGGCAAGTCAATCTGGCTTAGACTTTCCAGTGGTCAGAAGAGTTCTCCATTCCAGCATGAGAATGTAACACTAAGGGCGGAGTGTGTTATACAATATGTCTATAGCATCTTCTTCTATTGTGGAATTAAGAAAACAGACACACACACACACACACACACACACACACAGAGAGAGAGAACCAAAAAGGGTAGCCTCACTCATTGAAAGATGCAATCAAGCTATTTTGTGCTTTCATACCAAGAGAACTCAGAAAAGGGTTGTCAGAAATCAGAACTGACTTGATGGAGCATGGTTATTATTAAACTGGCTGGATAGTTTAGTGGTTTGTGTATTTGCAGAGCCAGAGATTGGGAATTCATTTCCCAATGTGTCTTCTATGGGTAGAGCCAGCCTGTGTGGCCTTGGGCAGGTGACACGGTCCCAGGGCACCCCGGAAGAAGAGAATGGTAAATCACTTCTAAGTATTCTCTACCTGGAAAAAACAGAAAAGGGCTGCCATAAGTCAGAACTGGCTTGACGGCACATTATGGTGATGGTGACTTTTTAATAATCCCCAGGATAGCAGTCATACTATTAAATTTTCCCATTTTCCAAAATATATTATCAGTCCTGCAAATGCATATTGTTTTCAAGACTACTAAACAAAACAAAACATGTCCACAGCCAAAATCTTTCTGTGAAAAACCATGTGCATGATGTCCCAATATTTTCAATTTCGCTATACATTTATCGCAACTTTATGGGCTACTCAAAAACCTTTTCACATATAGCTGTGAAAATGCTTCCATGATTTTTCTTATGTGATGGTGGGATGCAGTAGGATTCTTGCCACTGTCTCTCAGGTATGGGGACACACACACACACACACACACACACACACACACACACACACACACACACACACACACACACACACACACACACACACACACACACACACACACATTCTCACTCAAGAATGACTCAGGTCCCCTTCTATTTTCCTAGGATTAAAAAACCGAGTACCTTCACAAATCCAAAATATGTGCAATCCTGATTACATTGTAAATTACTTGGCTCAGTGAAGCTAGTTGTAGCAATAATGCCAACCAAAACACCATGGTTTAGGCTTCTGGCTGCAGAACCTGAGGTTAGGAATTGAATTCCCCACTGTGCCTCCTTGAAGACGGCTGGACTTGGTGATCCATAGGATCCCTTCCAGCTTTGCAATTCTTAGATGGTGGGGATGAAGAAGGAGGAGGTAAATTCAAGGTACAGTAAATGCAAAATAAGTAGAATGTGCCTTAACTTGGAAGATGAGCATTAAATGAACTGTTTGTGTGTGTTGTGTTGTTACAGTCATCACTGACTCTTTGTGACCCCATGTCCATAGAGTTTTCTTGGCAAGAATACTGGAATGGCTTGCCAGTTCCTACTCCAGGTGTCTACAGCACCTGGTATTCCCTGGTGGTCTCCCATCCAGGTACCAACCAGGGCCAACCCTGCTTAGCTTCCAAAATCAGGCGAAATCGGATGTGCTTAGGGCATCTAGTAGTCAGTGGTTATTTTAAGTAAATGGTTTCTTCTTTATTAAACACAGAGACTGAAAAAGAGAGAGGCTGGCTACTTCTAGAATACATTCAGCTTTGCCAAATTAGTCACAAGAAGTACTAGACATTTTTATTAGTCAAACTGCTGTAACCATTCATGATATTGTAATCTCTTTAAAAAACAAGATGGAGATGGTGGCTTCCTCAACCCTTTTGTTTTCAGCTGTCCTGCACTGGCTCTCTTACTAGTATAAATATGTCCCGTTTAGTTGTCTTGCAAACAGAAGGGATTTGTGTCCTGCTAAGCCTCCCTTTTGTCCTGTCTGATAATGGGATTCTGACATTAGAGAAGAACTCTCAGCAAACGTCCCCTCCGTCTCAGGTTATGACACTTGAAAAACTGCAACTCCCTTTCTGACAAACATTTCTCTGTTCTCTCAGAGAGGAATATTTAAACAATCCTACAGCCCCTGAAAATATATGAGTGTGCCTAGAAATAGCAAGTCAGAAAACAAGATTACTGTATATACTCAAATATAAGCCTAGTTTTTTAGCCCTAATTTTGGGCTGAAAAAAGGGGCCCTCGGCTTATATTTGGGTCAATACTTTTAGCCACTGAGGCAAGTCAACTGTGGCTAAAAGTTATTTTAAACATCACACACCACTCCCCCAGCTCACAAAGGAATTGCTGCCAGGCCCTGCTGCATTTCCCACCCTAGACTTATACTCGAGTCAATACGTTTTCCCAGTTTTGGGGGGTTAAATTAGGGGCCTCAACTCGGGTCGACTTATACTCAAGCATATACGGTAATTCCATGAAATCATTTTCTCTATGTGGTGCTCTATTGACTGCACTTTTAACCACCTAGTCAAGGCCACATTTGTGAAAAAGGGCTTTGCAAAAAGTATTGACTAAGAAAAGTTCTAGTCATATTTATTCCGACAGAAAAACATATCAGACTATTAATAACAGAATTAGTTTTTATTTTCTATTTTAACTTGTTTAATCTGTTTTTATATTTTGTATATGTTTGTAAACTGCCCAGAGTAGCTTTTTGCTAGATGGCTGCGGTATATAAATCAAATAAATAAATAAAATAAATAAATAGAATTAGAAAACCAAATGCAGTGTAGGGTTCTTCGTTTGAGAAGACTGAACAACAGATCCAGACCATTGCAAGGGGAGAAGAATCTGTAGACATGGCAATTACAGTTAGTTCAATCTTATATGCTGCCTCTAGTTCAGGCATGGCGAACCTTTCTGAGGCTGAGTGCCCAAACTGCGACTGAAAAACCACTTATTTTTCGCCGACTGCCAATATGGAAATTTAGCCTTAATACATTTGAAATGGGGATGCCTCTGGTTAAGAAAAAAAATCAGTGGAATGCCCTGGGTCTTACAAAGCATGGTTTTCCATGGGAATGAATGGGGAATCAATTTTGATCATAGAAGAAAAGTCCATGATGGAGATGTGTAATGTCCAGGCTTAAAACGGGGTATTTTCCGGGCAAAACTCAAAGAAAGGAAACCCAAATGCCCCTCTCCCCTCCCCTCTGTCTTACTGCAGGTTAACTGAATTGGCTTCTCCCTGCTTTTTCCATGCAAGTCAAAGAATGGAAACCTAAACTAAACATCCCTCCCCCCTCCTCTGTCTTACTGCAGGTTAGGTGACAGCTTCTTCCCCTGCCTGCTGTGTTAGTCTTTACCCTCTCTGAAAAATTCAAGTCAAAGAATCCAAAACCTAAATATTCCCCCCCTCCTCCCTCCTTATTGCTAGTTAAGCTGTCTTGGCCTTTCCCCCTCCCCGTTTCTTCCATACTGGCTGCTAAAGAGGAGGGGGAAGTGCTGACTTGCAGGAGGCTGTCACATGCCACCCGAAACCTCTCCACGTGCCACCCTGGGCACGCATGCCATAGGTTTGCCATCCCTGCTCTAGTTGATGTGTCTAGGAGGGACCTTTCTAGGCGAGGGTGACAGTCAATCAATCTAGGAATAACCAATTGTTCCTTCCCTGACTCTGATTTCAAAGAGGGACTTATCTCTCTGCTCTATGACTTTCCCCCTCTCTTTCTAGTCTGCTGGCAGTTGAGAGAGTTCTTTTGCAGTTAGAATGCAGTCTGTGGTGGTCTGCTGAGGCCTGTTCCTGTGTATAAGTAGTCATTTATGTAATGCAGTGGTTCTCAAACTTTTTTCACCAGGGCACCCTTGTTGGGCTAAAAAACATCCATGGCACAGCTACCCTTAAAGTGGTTTGAATATTTAATGCAAATTTAATGCTCATTTGAATGAAACCATTTGGATTAATTTATCATTATTTCCTTTATGTTTATGGGAAGTTTAGTTAATTTTACCCTCAAATCACTTGCTCCCGTATCTGTATTTTATGTAAACATTAGAGATGGGCACAAAACAGAAAAATGGTGTTTCGGTTTTTCGTTTGTCGTTGAGAGGTCTGCTTCGGTTCATTTCCGTTTGTCGTGAAATTTTTGAAATATTTCGTTACCATTTTTCATTTGTCATTTCTACCCACTTTTTGCGCGATTTTTAAAGCATTTCCATGTGCAGGCATCCCCCAACGCCCCAGACCAGAGGGAAAACACTAAAAAAAATGGATGCTGGCAGAGACACAGTATAGACTAGGTATGCAGGGAGGCTGCAAAGGCAGCGGCGGGCATTGCCCAGGGTGCAAGGCAGCCGCAGAGTGACTGCACTGCGGGGCAGGGGAGGGTACTCACCGAGAGGGGGCTCGGTGAGCACTGCGGGGCAGGGGAGGGTACTCACGGGGGCTGCCAGAGCTTTTTATGCCCTCTGTGGCTGCCAGACCTGCCCGCCCAGTCTGCAACCTGGGCATGCTATTGGTTGAACATGATCCCATCACAAGGCTTGCCTCCATTTTGTGGCTGGTGGCGACATCCATTTTAAAGGGAAAAGAATAATACATCGTGATGGGAGAAGACTAAAACGAACATTTTAAGGACCCCAATCCCCCTGGTAGGTTATCAGACAATATAAATAATTATCGCTGCGTTTTTATGGATGTCCAGGGCGTTTTTTAACATTTAAAACAGCTCATTTCATTGCGCGTCGCCATTAACGGAAACGAAATGTAATGACCACAATTTTTGCGGTTCTGTTCATTTAGTTGCATTTTCATCACAATTTTTGTTTGTAGTTTCATTGCGTAACGGAAATGACAAATGGTAATGGAAACGAAAAAATGTTCGTTCCATGCCCATCTCTAGTAAACATATATTGAGAATGCAGACACACAAAGATAAGTAAAACACACAAGTGTTTTCACTACGGCCTTGCCAACAGCATTGTTTTCTCAATACACCTGCATCCAGAACTCTTCTTGGCTTCCTTCATGGTATTTCTGTTTTAAACTGCTGTCTTCGCTGATCTCAAGCAGATTTTGAAACAATTCGTCATTCCAGCAGGTTTAAGTTTTGTCATCCTGCTGTAGATGTCATCAGAGTCAATGTTGGGAAAATAATCAACAATGTTTCTTTCCAAACCTTGCGAGTGAGCAATAACAATTTCAAGAAAGTTGGTTTGAAGGTTCCCATTTGTTTTGACAAATTCTTGCAACCGAGGAAAATTAGAGATGTCTCTGCTCTCAATACACACTTTTAAAAATGTAATTATTTTCCACAAGGCTTTTATTCTCTCTAATTTTGCTCCTCCTTTCACTTGAAGAGAAGCGGTGGCTTCATTTAGTTCTTCAAAGATGTCAGAAAGGTATCCCAGTTTAAGCAGCCAATCAATATCAGTTAATTGTTGGATAAAAGACTCCTCTGTAAATGTGACCACCAGTGCATATTTTAGGGCCTTTTTACACAACCTCTAAGATCCACTGGCCACTTAAATTCGGACCAGAGATCTTAGGGGTTCCTCGCTCTTCCTCTGTCCCCACCCCTCTCCGCACTTCCTGGTTGCTGGCTGCATGAGGGAGGGAGAAAAAAGAAAGAAAAGAATGCCGGTTTACCTCCGTTTTGTTCCCGGCAGCATTCAGATCTCTTAAAGGGGCGGGGCGCAAAAAAAGAACAAACAGAAGCCAGGAGAGCCCCGCACTCACTATCCTTACACTGGATCAAATATTTGTCACCTCCAAAAAGCAGGTACCTGAAAGCTGCACTGGGACGCGCTAAAGTGGGCGGGGTCGCACTTAATTTCCTCTTAACTCCGGAGCTGGTGGGTAAACATTTTTAATCTCCGGAGCTGGGAGCCATTTGCCCCGGAGTTTAGGGGTCGTGTATAAACACCCTTAGTTCAAACAGTCTGGCTAAATTTTTCCCCTTGATAGCCTCTGCACTTCTGTATGTATGCAGCAAGAGGTGGAAGTGATCCATACGCAGATCTTCGGCAGTAAGTTGTAAAAGGCGTGTTTGAAGCAGGCAGCACTTAACATGATTAATCATCTTCAGAGCACTTTCCAATATGACATTTAAGTCTTGCAGCATCCTTCTAGTTGCCAGAGAATGCCAACACAATGGCTGCTGGTGGCATTTTCTGCCACTTGCTAGCCATGGCTCCCTTCACTTTTCCAACCTTTGCAGCAACTCCATTGCTGCAAATATCCACACACTTGCTCCATTCCAAATCATTTTTCTGTACACATTTGTCGATAGCTTTGAAAATTTCATCGTCAGTGGTGTAAGTTTCAAGAACTTCACTCATCAAAAGTTCTTCTATTGGCATTTCGAATGGATACCTCACAAACACAAGAAGAACAGGGTTGGTACTTTAATCAAGCTGTAAACTAAAAAAAAATTCACAAGTTTTCAATCTTCTTGTAAGCTTGTTCTCCACAGACTCTGAAATTGTGTAAATTTGGTCGCTTATAGTGCTATTTGACAGCTGCACAGTCTCAATCTTCTTGGCCATGTCTGGACCTAACATATGACTTACAACATCCTTCACCCAAGGTTTAATCAGTATCTCAGCAATAGTATGGGGCTTTCCAGCTTTTGCAATGTGTAATCTGACAATAAATAAAGCTTCAGTTGCATTTTCATTTTCATTTTTAGAAATTCTCTCCATCATGGATTATCCGGCCTAAAGGGATAAAGTGCGGCATTTGAAGATTTCTTTATCTTTATGTACTAAATCAAAATGATTGCATTCCAGATTTCTTTTTAATTTGGATGGACCCAAGCAGCCATTAGCAACAATTTTATGACAGTTAACGCATTGCCCTTCCACTGCCTGTTTGTTCTCAACTGAAATAAAGTCAAACAATGTGAGGTAGCTATTTCTTATTTTCCCTCAGATTTCCTTTTGGTCATAAGTTGCCTTTCCGTGAACTGAGGCAGACAAACTTGGATGGCTTAGGCTTGCAGGTGTCTGCTGGGATATTTTTTTCTCCTCTGACGATGCTGGTTGTCACTGAATCAGTCACTTCAGAAGTTTCATTGAGTTCAAGCTAATCAGGAAGTGCTTGTCACTGATTTAATCATTTTTTTGTCACTTTGTCTGGCTATTGAAGTTTCATTGAGTTCAATAAATAAATAAATAAATAAATAAATAAACCACCTTTCCGTTTTAAAGACCAGGTTTTTAGCCAATTATCCATAATTCTGCAATAAAAGTAGGGACTCAAATAAATAAAAAAATTCATTCCATTTCTGGCCCCTCCCAAAACAGTATCTTGGTTATGTGGCTGATTTTGATTACATCTGCTGAGTTAGTACCTGTGATGCATTGCAAATTCATCTACCTCATAACTTAAAAACTAACCCCTCATCAAAACATTTTAATTTTATAGAACTATGATAAAAACATAAGAATGTATGCAATCTCTATCCATATAGTAAACATTATATTCACTAAATATTCAGTCGCTTAAAAGAAAATAATACTAATTTACCATCAAATCCACTGGATTTTTTTTTATTTTTTTTTGCAATAACAAAAACCCAGTATCACTAGGGACAAATGACACACAACCACAAAAATGGCTGATGAGTGGCAGACATAGCATAGACAAGGAGATAATGGTGTTTTCCTGTTATAAAAATGGATTCTATTGCTAAATTGACAAATCTTATTGAAAATTAAATATTATTGCCGCATGACCCAGTTTGAGAATTACTGAAGTAATGTATGCTCTTTTTGATTTGCTTGGAAAAGTAAGTAAATGGAATCTTTTTAATTCTTTCTTTTAACAACGACTCAGAGTGTGTTATTGAGACAGTGCATGCCAGTTGATGAGATAAAATAGGGGTGGCCTGCTCTGTGGAGACATGAACCTAATTCTGCTCTGTGACTCCCTACCCTTCTGCTGCAGAGCTAGAGTTTTTTTTAAACTCTGCCAAGATTGGCTGCTCTACCTTCATTATGTCTGGGGGAAAGAACTTTGCAACAAAGCATGTGTACAAAATTCGGCACATATCAGCCCAAACCCCATGCTCTGGAATTCCTTATCCGAATAAGTAATGCTTGTGTCATATAGTTCTTCCCCTCATGAGCAAAGACCTTTCTACTCAACTGGACTTTGAGCAATGTTAGAAAATGAATTTTTTTCCTGTTTATGTATGGGTTTCATCACATGGACATTTCCCCCCTCATTGCTGCCTTCTAAATGACAGTTAAAATTGGTTCAGATTTACATTTTTTAAAATCTATTGCTTTAAATCACTGGTTGTTTTAGTATGATCATATGCTTAACTGAGTTTCAGTCAATACGTTGGTAGTGTTTAGCTTTATCTCTTTGTTGGGTCTCTTTCAACCAGTTAGTGAGCTTCAACCTATGTATTGGGAAATAATTAGGATATTAGATCAGTCAATCAATCAGTTTCTGTACAAAAGATAGATAGGCAGATAGATACATAACTTATATTAGTATCAAGCTGCTTGTGGAAAACAAAGCAGATTATGTTAATTGACAAAGTGGAAGTAGTGCCTGTATTACCCGTTGTTTCTCACCCGGTCAAAGACTAATCTGTTCAAATACAGATTTACTATAAATACAACTGCTTCAGGTGCAGGCATGTTTAACGACCTTATGTCTATTCAGTGTAATAACTTTGCGAATATTTGATTTCACAATGCTCTTTCAAATATTTATTCAGATGAATGGGTCTACTGAGATTCATGCATGATATGTAAAATTACTTCTACAACCTGACATTCAACTCCATACAAAATGAGAAGCTTGCCAAGCTGAAAAAATGTCTTGAGTTGTTTTTTATTTATTTATTTATTTATTTATTTATTTATTTATTTATTTATATGCTGCATTTCTCCCCATAGGGGACTCTTTCCTATTACTAATGCATAAATAATGAGAAAGGGGCAGGAAAAGTTTCATACAACAGAAGAAACTGAACCACTATCTGTGTGCATTACAGCAAAGCAAGCATGGTGATGGATTGGTTCATTTGAGCAGCACAGTTGTCCCCAAAGTATTGTTCATTTTCATCTGTAATAGAGATAGAAGACAAGCTCAAATATATTTTGAATAAAAGTGCATAAGTTGTATCAACTGCATAAATTAGAAACCATTAATATATACATATATCTAGTAAATATATTGCATAATGTATAAATGCTTTTTTATAATATATAGAGACAAGGCAAGCTTTTTAAATTTGCTGGTGCATTTTAATTATCAAAAAGGACAGAAGAAAACTTCTTAGTGACTTCTTAATGGCCTTAATGAAATTGTGAAGCAGTAGTGTGAGTGACTGTAATACATACAGTGGAGAAACATGCATACTCTCTAACTTCTCAAGCAAGGAGATTGACAAGTCTTCCTCTCAAGTCCCAAGTCTGACTCCAAGTCTTTGAGTCTTTGGGCACAAGTCTGAGTCTTGGGACTGGGACCCAAAAACTTGAGGCTCCCTTTTTAATACATTTTTCATTTATTTTCTATACTAAATTACATACAACAAATATATTGCTTGTCTCCTGCGTGTTATTGATTCCATCACAGTTTTTCCCAACATTGAGCCCAATATAATTCATATCTCTTTTCCCAGGTTAAATGAGCATATTTTCTTAATTACTTAATTACTTAATTTCCTTTCAATCTCATCCATATTCTATGTTACATCTCTTTTTAATACTAATCTCAACAATCTATTCAATCTTGCTCTTTAGCTCATCAATAATAAGCAATTCAGGATAGATTTGACTAACTAGATATTTTCTATGTATCATCCACTGTATATTTACCTATTCTTCCAATGAGTGCCTAATTTCAGAAATCATCTCTAATTCAAGTTAATACCTTATGGGCTATTATAAATGAACTACCACCTGGTCTATATGTTTCACTTTATGCATAGATATTCTTATCTATACATAACTGCCATTATTCTTTTAAAAATCTAACATAGTAACATTTATTTATATATCAGGTTGGTCTTCACATTTCCATTTTCTGTTTCCCATACCATACTAATTAACTAGTAGTCTTAGACAATCAGAAAACAGAAAACATTTTATGTAATAAATTCACTAAGCCAAAAATTGTGGTTTTGGTTTTTTTAATTTTCCCTTTTTCTGCCAAGCCCCTTATCTTTACAGGTTGCTTTCCCCTTGTCAAATCCATTAACTTCATGGGTTGTTGTTTTATCTTGACAGTAATATTGATGACTGCTCTGCTACTGAGAAAGTCCCAATTTTTCCTCTTTTGGGCATCCATATTGAGTAAAACTGATATACTTGTCATATTCCATGGACTTGGCACATCTAAAGGCTTAGCCTGCACCATTCTTGTCAAATTTGTTTCCATGTTGAGATCCACCCTTTGTTCTGGTATAATCTCTTGATTCAAGCCAATTCCATTTTTCCCAGGGATTCAGTGTTATCCAAGAGTTCGTGTTGGGGTCTAGCTTGGATAGATCCTGCTGTTGTCATCTGTAGATTGGAATACGGTGTCTGCTCTGCTTCTATTACTTTATCAGGATTGGAAATTTCTGTATCTTTAGATGTTGGATCCAAGCTATCTATTATTCTTTGTAATCTGGATAAAAGTATATTTGCTAATTCTTCTTCTGGAATATTTTCCCAATCCATTGTTTTTATGGCTCACAACAAAAAATTAAAGTTGTGTGTAATTATAGTTTTTGCCATTTAATTTCCAAAAGGGAGGGGTACAGAAGGAGATGACTGAATTAAAGTCCTAGAACAGTGATGACAAACCTATGGCATGGGTGCCAAAGGTGGCATTCAGAGCCCTTTCTGTGGGCACCCGACACAGCCCCTTCATAGCCACCTGTATACAGGTTAAATTACTGTATTGGCACTTTGCAAAAAAAAAAAAAAAAAAATGGTGGGTTTTGAATTGCAGTTTGGGCATTCGGTCTCTAAAAGGTTCACCATCACTGTCCTAGAGGCAAGGAATAGCTATCTTTCAGTCTTTGTTTTCAAAACATGAGATTATCATAGTGTTCTTTAACAAACAGTTTCTTCAATGCTGCTCTTAAATCTGTGTCATTAAGTCCAGCAGATACCAAAAGTACAAAAAGGATAAAGTAATTTCCTTTAAGGTTGCATCTTAGAGTCACCAGATACCAAAGAGCAGAAAAGCATAAGCTAATTTCCTCAAAAGAAAAGCAATAAAACAGAAAGTCAATAATGTAGTGTGAAAATAATCACTTCTTCTGTATGTCTTTTCAAAATATTCACCTCTTTGCTAACCGCCACTTCCAAAAGAGGAGGAGAGTTGATACTTATTTGAAGAAAGTTTTCTCAAGCCAAGAACGAGCTTTGTGTAGATAAATGGAGGGGGGAACAAATCATATCTACTCATGACATGCCAAATATAAACAGCTTATTTACAGCATCCAGCACCGACAGCTGTGCCTTCATCAGCATGGCGTCAGTCTTCCCCCAGTGTGTGGTAAGGCATTTTCCTGCTTCTACCAAAGTTCACCACCGATTCCTTCATGTCTGCAGGTGCTGCCTTTTCTTCATGCCCCTTTATATGGAGGAATTCAGTTTGATAAGCTGGAGCACTTATCAAGTTGTGTCGCTGCAGTTTAGTCAGAACCGGAAGTCTCCAACTTGGGGCTCCTTCTGACACTGCCACAGTTGCACCTCCTGCCACCACAGCCCAGCTGATAGGATGCCTACCTGCTCCTGATGCTACACGCCCCTGCCACTGCTTCTGTTTCTCTCCTCACCACTACCTCTGTTACTGCCATGTTCCTCCACTCCTGCCACCCCTGCTGCTGCTGCTGGGCTCCTTTCCAGGCTTGGATGGACAGTGGACTTGGATACAACGGACTTAGAAGCACTTTCTGCTGAATCATAAGGGTGGCACAACAGGTATCCTCTCACCACCACCCAGAGGCACACTCACAGCAGCAATGTTGTGCCAAGTTCCTTCTACTCCTGCTCGATGGCATTGGCATCAGAGCTGGGGCTGTCCTTCCCCACCTCTACAGGGCGCCAACCAGTCCCACCTTCTCTTCAGACTGGCTGGTGGCTTGAGGAGGCAAGGGCAGCCCCAACTCCTAGTGCAACATTGCTCCCAGTGAGTGGGACTCTGGATACACAATTTCTTTGCGTACATTGAAATATTCTAAATTAAAAGGCAAAGCAAGCCATTCATGAGACTGGAATGCTTGAACCTTCATCTGAAGTTGAATGAACAAGGTTATATTACATTGTTTGAATCAACATGCTGCAACCTGCAGAATTCTGTTGACACCACATGGCAACAGTGTGTCATGCTGTGTACAATTTGTTTTAAGCCATCAGAGCAGAGCTTGGGAAAAAATTTTTTTCAAATCATAACTGCCATGTAGCAATCAGAGAAGGTGCTCCATGTCTGGTATCTGAAGCAGCTCATAGAACACTTGAAACTAACACTGTAAGGAGCTGCAAAGCTCTAATGAGTCCGTTTCAAGAGACCATACTTGCTGGGAATAGACTTTACCTTCCAACCTGCACCAGGGGTTCAGAAAGGTGCAAGACAATTCTTAAAGCAGAAGGATGGAGCCACTTAAAGAGAAGCACATGAAGATACCATAATTTGGTCCAATCCAAACTACACCAAGAGCAAACCATGTTTCAATCTATGTATATCCCAATGTGGGCACAAGAACTTTGTTGATATTACTTATTGCAGCTGAAGAGTTCAATGTGATGCAGCTGCAATGCTACAGCTTAACATGGACATATATACACCATGAACCTTGTGTTCCAGAAATAGCTAGTAGCCTTTCATATTGCTTGGAGTCAGTCACTGTAAAGGACCAGAATCACTTGATAGATCCACGGATGAAATGAAATCTCCTCCACCAAAGTTTGCAATTAATTTGGTATTTTAGTGCTTCCATACAAGTATCACCCTACTCGTGCCTTTGTGTGTTCCTGAGAACCACACAGGTTTTTCCTAATTCTTTCCTGTCAAAGCAAGTGGGCATTTCCACCTCTTTACCAAGTTATCCCATCATGCATGCACAACATTCAGCAGTATGTGTCATCAGACATGCAAACCAAGTTATACTGTCTCCCAGAAGACCAATTACAAAGCAAAAACAAGAGTTAAGAGGGGAAATAGTTCCCTTTTATTATCATTAGTGATGTGAAATAACTCATTTCACATGCTACAGTCTGTAGGTGCCCAAGCTTGCCAAAAATGCTTCTCTGTGACCGCCCTCCACGTGGGAGTATAATCTGCAAAGCAGCCCTCTGAGAACTCTTCTGATCCATTAGTGATAATATATTGCCCACAGACTTTATTGATGTAAACAGAAAATACTTTCCCATATACTTTGCTATTACAATCCCCTTACTTAAAATAAACACATACATAACTTTCTTGGCAAAGCCAAGAAGGAAGTCAAGAACAAATGGAGCTAAATGAAGAGAAAATCTTGTGTTCAAATGGATCCAGTTAATACATATGGAACTTATCTATGTAATAAAAAAGGAGGAGCTGTTTGTTTTGGCTTGATTTTTAAAGAGAATTTTTAGTTTTGCTGCTATGTTTTTTGTTTAATGCATTGTAATTTACTCCTTTTTGTTTAACACAGCTGATATCCATTATTTTGAAGCAGCAAGATACAACCAAGTCATGCAATACAGTGTAAACTAGATAATGTTAAGGTAACAAAGGTGTAACAAGGCAACATTTTAAAAGTCACATAATACACAATTACCATTCAGTGTTGATAAGTAATCTTTTACATTTACTTCAAAAATTATTTTGAAGGGGCATCTCATAACTTTTAAAAAGATTGTTTTATGCCATTCTCACACTAATCTAAACTGACAAGGGGAATATTGTTTTGTTTCATCTTTTGCATTACACACACACACACACACACACACACACACACACACACACACACACACACACACACACAGAGAGAGAGAGAGAGAGAGAGAGTACACAAACAAAAAAGAAACAAAACAAAAATGAAATGAATAAAAAAAATCATTTCAAATGAAACAAATGGAACAGAAGGGAACTAGACAAAAAAATGAAAAGAAATGCTATTTTATCATTTTGTGCCCATCTCTAACAATGACTATCATTGGTCTGCCTTGCAGTATTGAGTAATTTGCTTTTTTTTAAAAAAGCAGTCATCCATTCTCTGTCGTTACTGATTTCTATTTCTCCTTTTCATTGAACCCAAATAACATAGTTGATGACCTTACATCACAGGGCACAGTAGTGGACTGAATGAATGTTATCAGTGAAAATCATTACATATAAGATGGTGATGAAAAACTTACTTCCGTAGTAATACCGTTCCGCTTGTTCTTGGACGCTAATTGCATCCACAACTCGGAGGTGTCATTAGGCACAGCAATTCTATATGGGTGGTAAAGGAGAGCCTTGAACAACACAGTATGGAAAACCAAAACAAATATGTTTTAAATAAATAAAGCACTGCACAGCTTCCATATTTTATCACCCTTTAAATATTTTCCAAAAGTCATGTTTTTTCTATCAAACTGAATGATAATGACTGAAAAGGGGGGGGGGTATTTTCAGTACAGCTATACATTCCAGCCTCCCAAATGATCTTACCAACAGGCTTCTTGTCAGGATAATTCTGTGGCCCCAAGTCTATTTATTTACAATGAGATTGCTGTGTTAGCCTGTCTTAGTTAATAAGACTGACCACTTCCCTACAGTATGGAGGATTTTCACATTTAGATATGTAGTTGAAGAAGCTCAGGGAACAAACCCTTAAGTCATGGTAGTGAGAGATGAGACAAATATCAATTGAAATCAAGCAGAAGATTAAGGTAAAACATAAACTTTAGTTTTCATTTAAATAGGATAATGACCGTTTTGGGAGTTCCATTTAACATTTTGAATAAGCTTTCTAGTGTTCAAATCAGACATTCTCAGTTACGAAGTGTATAAATCAAGCATCTCTCTGGAAAAACAAAACAAAAACCTCATAGGTCTGTTCTTAGTTGCAATATATCTCCTCCTTTGCCCTACAGTCAATTAACTCTAATTGCTCAAACTATTCCTCCTTTAAGCTCAGTTCTCTCTCTCCTTATATACAGTGATACCTTGGTTTACAAGTGCCTTGATTTACAAGTAATTTGCAAGACAAGCAACCATTTCTTCTAAAGTTTGATAGATCATGGAGCAATGTCTTGTGATATATTTATAAAACCTTTCATGGTTGGGTCCAGAAAATCTGACGGAGCGTATCATCCCAAGATCGACTTTGGCCCGGCCCACCAGAACATCCCAGGTCTTATGGTTGAGAACTGCTACTCCTAGGGAAGCTCGTAAGACCTCCACCCGGAACCATGCTTTTTCATTTGCCAGTCCTATACGGTGGAATCACACTGATTTTGCAATGCCTTACAAAAGAACATAAACCGAGGCATTCCACTGAAATTTTTCTCAAACCGAGGCATTCTCATTTCCAATTATTTCTTTTCATAAACCAATTTTTTTGTTAATGAAGGCATTGATAAACCAATGTATTGGTTTATCATTGCTTTGGCATAATAGTTTTATTATTTCATTTCATTTCATTTCAAAATAATAAATGATGCCTTGATAAATCAAACTTCTAGGAGGTGACACCTGGTGTCATAATAGTTACTATAAACCACAGAGGAAACACCAAAGAGGTGATCCCCTGCTAATCAATGATGAAAAAAGAAGACTAGGTGAAAGGCTTCCAGCTGCTATACAGGTTGATATTTCTGATGTGCAGACTGGCCTCCATGTGCAGGCCTGCCCATTCTGTACCCACTGGTCTTCTGCTGCCCTCAGGGCTCCTTCATCAGCCAATTGGAGAGAACAGGGAAGTGGGTTGCAATGCCAAGCCTATTGGTGATAAACATGTCCAGATTTTTTTTTTTTTTGAAAAATGGTGGAATGCCTGCCAATCAAAATTCACAGAGGCACAAATTAAAAGATCAATATTCTCATCCACAGAACTGCATTGAATTCAATCAATTTTAGAAGCAATGTATTAAACAACCCCACCCCACGCCCCCTAAAAAACTGCTGGCCAGTTGGAAAAAACTCACTTTGCAGACCACATAAACTGATTTTACCCTTGTGGCCTGTTAACAATAAAATCTAAATTGAATTAAATGATGCTCAAATGCTACTCTTATTAATTTGAAAACCCTAACCAGCACTTACCTTTGAAAATATTCATGGCTGGTGCAAGGAAGACTTCCGTTCCTCTCTCCTCCCTCTGCTTTTGAAGTTTGCCTGAGATGGAATGTTCCAGATAATCACTCACAATCCAGCAGGGTGGTGGCAGGAGAGAGCCACAATTGGCTAATTTGTGATCATGTGACCTGCCCCAGTGCTCGTTTTGCAAGACATCGCTCATTGATTATCACAATTGATCAAGGCTAAACTCTTAAGAAAAATAAAACAAAACAAAAGATGCAAAAGATGCAAATTGCTAGTGTGATTACAGTCACATTCACCAAACCTCCTGCATACTTACAGAGTTTGAATAACAAGGATGATTGAAATGTCCAGTAACATCATGGGCTTGAACATACAGGACCTAAATACATAATGAACATCAAACTGAAAACTCAGGGGATTTCTCATAACTGGAATAGGACTGATGCAAAGTTACAGATTAATATGAATACGGGGTCAAGGCAAAGCAAATTCTTAGCCAGAATCAACAGATCAGATAACAGGGCTCACCAACAACCGCACAAGCCTGTGTGCTCAGGTCACCAAATGTCATACTTGCCTTCAAGGCATGAAACAATTGATGTTTTCTTTTTTAAACCTAGAAATGTGGTTAATTAACCATAACTTAAACAGAACAAAAAAAAACAAGCCAAACAAAAATGAAAACCTGAGAGGGGAATGGAAAGATTAAGATGAGTCAATTCTGAAACCAAGGATTTCATATAAATTGAGCACACTTGAGAATCATTGTTCTATGACTGTTCAGATATTCTATAACTAGGTGCAGTGCTTCACATTTATGTACTGTTTGAACCTATTTAGATTCATTAGATCCTGACCGTACCTTTGTTTGATAATTTAGCAGAGGCATATTAATTACCATACGAAGAGCATTAGTGTTTACTGGAGACAACAAAAAATATGATTGTCTTGGGAATAAATATAAACCTCTTCAAAACATAGTACTGTCAACATTAATTAGTTTTAAGGAAAGCAAATAGGTTTCCTCTCCTGGAACACCAAATTATCTCCTCAACAAAAGAAAAAGGGCAACAAAAATAAAGGAGAAATAAGGAGACAGAAGTAGATAATGAGATGTGATGTGTAAAATCATAAACTTGCACTAATTGATATGGTAACCTCTGGAAGCAGCAATGTAACATTTCATACAATCTCCATTACAGAACAAGCTTCCATAACTGGGCAAAATGATTCCATCTTTAGAGACCAGGAAATTAACTGATAATTTCGGGGCTGACCCTTGTTCCCGAATAGTCATGTTCAATATCCATTTTCATGTCTATGTGAGATTGGCATCCGTACATACCAATTCTTAGATAGAAAGCATGGGAAGAAATAACATTTTTGCTGTGTATATTGAAATAATTGATGGAAAATAATCTCCAAAGAATAGTCAGACTCGAATGTACAAATATCACAAGAGTTATATTTTAGAATGTTATTAGCCATCAGAAAAAAGCAAAACACCCCAGAAAGACTGGATGCCAGTCGACAAACAAAGGTCAATTGGAGCAATCATGTTTACTTGTGTTATAATGTCAACAGTGAAATGTATTTTAGTAGACATATTGACAAGGGTGATGAGGGTTTACAGACCTTTTCCTGCTCGTTGTTGGCAGTGAAATTCCCTTGGTAGAAAATCTTGGTTTTTATTGGCCTTTTGATAGTGTCAGTTAAATTATGAGACAACAAAAGACTGCTATATTAACAATGAAACAGTTCTAATGCTGGTGCATCTAGTTTTTGGATGTGTGCAAATGTAACTAGAGCCATCAAAGCTGTACATGAAGATAGTAACCACAAAGGAAGTAAACCTAAAAGAATCCTTAGGTACCTAAAAGACCAATGAGTCTAGGATGGGACCCTGCTGTATAAATGGGTCACAAAAGAAGTTTTACATTTTCATTGCTTGTGTTATGAGACACAGAGAGCTTCAATGCACAAGCAGATATTACAAAGTCTAACTAGTGACCGCTAGAGATGGACACGAAATGCCAAAATGGCATTTCCTTTTGTTCTTCACCTTTTGTGAACCATTCATACAGCAGGGTCCCATCCTATACTTATTTTACTTATCACGCCGACCAGCGGGCCAGCAGGCCAGGTCATCACAGGTTTTTTTATTTATTTTTATTTTTTACTTATCACACTGACCAGCTGGCCCACAGGCCAGGTTGGCCCATTTTTTTAAATTTTTAATTTTTACTTATCATGCCAACCAGCTGTCCCATGGGCTGGGTTGGTGTATTTATTTACCACACAGCTAACTACGCTGGATTTTGTAATACAAATCACTAGTCAAATGCTTCCCAAGCGTTTAGGACTATGTGATGTATTGGCGAATTATGCAAGCAGATCCCAGTAAGGTGGCTTTGTGCAGCTGACTGATGGTGACTTTGTCAACTCCAAGTTCTTCTAAATACTTGCTTAGCTCTTTAGGCACCGCACCCAGCGTGCCAATTACCACTGGGACCACCTGTACCAGTTTATGCCAGAGTCTCTGAAGTTCAATTTTCAGATCTTGATATCGGGTAATTTTTTCAAGTTGTTTCTCAGTGACTCTATTATCACCTGGCATAACAGTATCAATGATCCACACTTTTTTCTTCTCCACAATCACAATATCCAGGGTACTATGCTCCAAAACCCTGTCTGTCTGTATTCGGAAGTCCCAAAGTAATTTTGCATACTTATTTTCAGTCACTTTTTCAGGCTTATGATTCCACCAGTTCTTTGCTATGGGCAGATGATAGTTCTGACACAAATTCCACTGGACCATTTGAGCCACTACATTATGACGTTGTTTGTAATCCGTCTGAGCAATTTTTTTTCAACAGCTCAATATATGGTCAATAGTTTCATCTGCCTCTTTACAGAGTCTACATGTGGAGGACTCAGCTGATTTTTCTATTTTAGCCTTAACTGCATTTGTTCTGATAGCTTGTTCTTGAGCTGCAAAAATCAGGGCTTCTTTTTATTATTATTATTATTATTATTATTATTATTATTATTATTATTATTATTATTATTATTATTATTATTATTATTATTACTACTACTACTACTACTACTACTACTACTACTACTACTACTACTACTACTACTACTACTTATTGTGCCGACCAGCTAGATTTTTTAAAAAATCCCCCACCCAATCGGGCATGATTGGGTGGGGGAAAGGGCAGGCTTTTAAAACCTTTTTTCTTACCGAAGCTCCATGCTACAGCTGATCATTGGTGGCTTTGGTGGGGGATAAAATGTCTGTGGTTTCCCCCGTGTTTCTGTGTGTGTGCGGGGGGGGGGATGCCAGCTTTTTCCCATAAGAATTCATTGCTTCAATGCATTGCTATGGGAAAATGAAAAACAAGTGAATGAAATGGAAATTTCCATTTCGTTTCATTTCATTTTTCTTTGATGTGTAAGAAAATTTGTTTCATACACATTGCTAGTGACCACGAATACAAAAGCAAGTAATTTAGTACAGCGAATTGATGACATCGAGAGACAAGAACTGACTGCCACAGCAAATAGAACCTGCTCAGCCCAGGCACACGGTATTCTACCAGGGTATCGGAAACAAGTAAACTATTTATCCTCGTTAGGAACCCCACAAGTCTGCAGAGCATTCTGTTTGGCAAGACTCAATGTGCTTCCTTCAGCTATGCTTCAGGGTAGATATAATGGAACCCCACGCCAAGAACGTTTATGTCCCTGTGGAGCTGGGGTACCTGAATTTTTAACTCATATCCTTTTATACTGTACCCTTTACAAAGAAATTAGAAGAGACCTGATTTATCCTTTAATTTTTAAATTTCAAAGTTGTCCAGATAAGATCTTGGTAGAGTACTGCATCTCAGATAAGAACTCATATGTAACTACCCAGGTGGCTAAATTCCTCTTGGCAGCAATCCATAGGAGGCCTATGATAGCGGCAGATAAATGACACTGTAATCTACTGTTGGCAATGTTACGTTATAGTTTTATTCTGTGTACTGTTCTGTTCAAACTGTTTTGGGTCACATGACCGTAATAAACTTATGTATGTATGTATGTATGTATGTATGTATGTATGTATGTATGTATGTATGTATGTATGTATGTATGTATGTATGTAGTAATACAAGGAGGTGACTACGTCAGCAGGGCTTTTCACTCTGCTAGAATTCAATAGGATTTTAGCCATTAACAATGAAAGGATAAACTGAACCAGGAAACCTACAAGGATATTTTACATCCAAAACAAACTATCGACCACTCTTCACTATGTAACTAATGACATGCTGAAACCGGAAATTTAGGGAGTACAATTATTTCATGCCTTTCTCCTAGTCTAGCCTGGGCAACCTCCTTTTCACAGACTACCTTCTGCTAACATTATCATCATTATTAGTTAGTACCCTGAGCTAAGACTTATAAATACATACTGGAAAAAATCCAGTAGTAAGTTACAACTAGAAGAAGCCCATTGAATCAATAGAAAGAGGAGATGACTCACTGAACTCCCACTGGTTCTAAAGAGCTTCTCTGGTTGTGATTTGTTACTAGATTCCCATCATGTTTATCTGCTAATGCAGTGGTTCTCAACCTGGGGGTTGCAACCCCTTGGGGGGGTCGAAAGACCATTTCACAAGGGTCGCCGTGAGGTCTCTAGGACCTATAGACATTCTCTCCCCACTGCCCCAATCAACGGCCTCGTTGGCTTGCTATGCTTTCACTGTCCCTTTAAAAAGCCTCCTTTCACCTCACCTCACCCCCTTTTCCTCCCTCCTCCTCCATGCCAGGCAGGCGGAGTGTTCATGAGACAGCTGTTGCTTCTGCCAAGACAGGGAAGTACCATGTTTCCCTGAAAATAAGACACTGTCTTATGTTTATTTTTTCTCAAGAAGACACACTAGGGCTTATTTTCAGGGGATGTCTTACTTTAATTAAGTATAATATGCTTGAATTGACGTCAGCCCTACACACAGCCATAGCCACGCCCATCACTAGGTCTTATTATCAGGGTAGGGCTTATATTTACCAAATGCATAGAAATCCTGCTAGGGCTTAATTTTGGGGGAAGTCTTATTTTCAGAGAAACAGGGTAGTAGAGGCGCGGTGGCAGAAGAGGGAAGAGGCAGCCAAGGAAACAGTTGTGGTGGGGAAGGAAAAGGGAAAGGGAAAGATGTGGGACTCCCTCCTTGATTTGGTGGTTGTGTCAGGACTGTGGAGTGTGTGGGCTTTCCAACCCTCTCCGTCCCACTCCCCTTATGATCTGCCATGAATGTGGCATAGGCTGAGGCCTGCACAGAGGTGCTCCCTCCCTCCCTCCCTCCCTTTTTTGCCTCTTTGCCCAGCGTGAGAGAGCGGAAGGTGTCTCTTAATGGTGGCAGAGTCTGGCAGTGGCAGGGCCCGGGTGTAGGCAGGAGGGAAGAGATGGGAGGAAGACCCTGCTGGAGTTGGTGGCCTTTTCCCTCCCCAGCCCCCCAGACTTATTCAGCTACACCCCAGGGATCCTGGCCAGGGTGAGGGGAGGGTGGATTTGAGCTTTTCAATCTTTCCTGCCTTTTCTCTCCCTGGCTGCTGAGTGGCTCGGCCATGTCACGTGGCTCCTCTACTCCTGTTTCTCTCTCCCCCTCCCAACCTCCCCAGCATCCTGCCCACCATGGCAGCTCCCTCAGAAACAGAAGTGGGAGCTTAGCGGAGGCTGAGGCACTATTGAGGGGGGCCATCAAGGCAGAGCAGCAGATGGGAGAGCCTTGTTGCCTTTGCAGCTGGTGAGCTGCCTCCCTCCTTCTCTTCCTTCTCTTCCATCCTCCCACACGGTCCCACCCAAAGGAGAACACCGGACACCGGCAGAGAGTACCACCCTTGCTCCACAGAAGTGCAGGTGAGGTGAGGTGAGAGAGGGTCCTTTCCCAGTTCTGGCACCTCCTCCTGTGGAGTTGCATTTTCCTCCCTTAGGTGGCCTGGGGAAATGCTTGGAGATGTGGTTTATTGCTGTAAGTATTATTTTTTTAAAGTGACTGCAACTCCCAGAATCTCCTACCTGTAGCATGGCACTGATCTGGGTAGAAGGAGTCTGAGAGGAATCCAGATTTGGAAGGAAGATGCCAAAGACCACACACACACACCACACACACACATACACACACCTCCCTCTGTTTCTACTTAAATCTATCTCAGGGGCCAGATGGCTGACTGTTGTTTGGGGACTAACACTCCCAGAATCCCCAAGCCACAACATGCCTAGGCTGAGGAAGTCCATGTTGTTTTCTGGAAGTTCCCAAAGGACAAGTAGCTTTTCCAAGTTCTGGGCAAGGTTAGAGGTGTTTTCCCTTCTACCTGGGGAGTATAGTTAATTATACGTCAGTTCTGTGTGGAGAGGATGATGCATGAGGATGATGAAACATGACAGGAAGATATGCCCTCCCATCCCAGTACACCCATAGTTGCAATGTAAGTTGGGTGCATTGGAGGAATCTTTTTCAGGGTTTATGGGGTATCCCTTGCTTGTTTTTTCTTTTGCCTGTTTTTACAACTTCATTATCAAGCCTAAATTAAACAGGAAGTCATGAAAGTTATATGGGTTTAAAATGGACGGTTAATTGGTCCTTTGTGGTCTTTTTCTAGGCTTATCTCTTCATCCTGAAAGAGGTAGTGGTTACTCCGTGTCTTGTTTCTTTCTCCCACAGACCCGCACTAGGTTTATAGCCAGTACTTTGAAATCATGGGTGATCAGATGGACAGAATCTTATTCTGCATTAACATTGAAGTAAGTATAACTGTATAAATTGCTGAAGCAAATTGCTACTAATTCACAAGTTGCGACTTGCTTTCCTTGCCTTGTGCCTGTCATGCAGCTTGGCATATAACTAGGAATAGGAGTAGCTGCTTGTTAATTAGTGGCAGTTAGTTGCCAAGATTTATGCAATTATGCTTAAGCCAGCAAAAATCCACAACAGGATTCTGGCCATCAAATTGGAGGAGACCTCAAGGGTTATCTAGGGGCCTTTTTACACGACCCCTAAACTCCACCGCAAATGGCTCCCAGCTCCGGAGCTTAAAATTGTTTACCCACCAGCTCCGGAGTTTACTGAAAATTAAGTGTGACCATGCCCACCTAAGCGTGTCCCAGTGCACTTTTCTTGTACCTGCTCTCCAAGGGTGAAAAATCTTGATGCGGATGTGCTGGGCTCTCCTCGCTTCTTTTTGCTGTTGTTTTTTGCCTCCCGCCCTTTTAAGAGAAGGAATCACAACGACAGGGCAGTGTTCACCTGCACCGGAGGTAAGCCTGCATTCTTTTGTCCCTTTTTTTCTCCCTCCCCTCACACAGCCAGCAGCCAGGAAGTGCGGAGGGGTGGGGACCCACGAAGAACGACAAACCCCTAAGATCTCTGGTCCGAATTTAAGTAACCAGCAGATCTTAGGGGTCGAGTAAAAGCGCCCTAGGTTTCCTGCCAACACAGGAATTCATGTGAAGGCAAAAGGTGGCAGAACATCTCCATGGTGTAAGCAGGTGTCATTTTGCACATGTCTCATGGCCTTCTTTTTAGCATTTTCTATCCATTCTTAAGCAGATTTTGTTACTTGCCTTTCCACCTCCTTTTGCCCATATCTCCATTTTTTCACACTTGCTTAGTGTATTTAAACAAGCAAGTGCAAAGTGAAATCTGAGTAGAAGGAAGCACTTCCTTTTGAGAGTTAAACTGGCAGGAGCTGTTATCATGTACATATTTAGCACTGTATGTTACTTTTTGTTTTAGCTGCCATTTTTCTGCTATCCTCCTCAGTCAGTAAGGCTGTGCTCATCCAAGGATAGAAGGGGACATACATTTTGTGTATACGATCCTTTGAGCCTTTTTGTTGCAATAAAATGCATTAGCCTCTAAAACAGCAGTTCTCAACCTGGTGGTTGCAAGACCCCTATTATTTAATTATGTTCAATTTGTAACAATGAAAATACATCCTGCATATCAGATATTTACATTACAATTCATAACAGTAGCAAAATTACAGCAACAAAAATAATTTTATGGTTGGGGGTCACCACAGCATGAGGAACTGCATTAAAGGATCAGGGCATTAGGAAGGTTGAAAACCACTGTGCTAATGTGTAAAAAAAAGAGAGAGAGAGAGAGAGAGAGAGAGAGAGAGAGAGAGAGAGAGAGAGAGAGAGAGAGAGAGAGAGAGAAAGAAAGAAAGAAAGAAAGAAAGAAAGAAAGAAAGAAAGAAAGAAAGAAAGAAAGAAAGAAAGAAAGAAAGAAAGAAAGAAAGGGGAAATTCAATATTTCTTTTCAAATTCATTTTCCTCCTTTTATGTGAAGTTGAAATAAACTTTGTTTGTACACCAGGTTTTTTAGATGACAGTTATTGGGAGTTCTGAATGGAATTGCCTTAGGAGCCATGTCTGATTTGAAAACAATTGTCATGATACCTATCCTAAATATTCTTTATTTGTGCAGCTCTTTTATCCACACACTTCGCAGCAGAGGCATAGCATGAGCAGGGCCACGGGGTGGTTGCCCTGGATGCAAAATTCATAGGGTGCAAGATGAAAACAAGCCTTTCTGAGGCTAAGGCGCTTCTGACCCAGAAAACATCTGTTCACACTTCTTGTGCTTGTCCCCCCACTCTGTATTCCTGTGCAAGGACCCCAAACTGAACAGTCTTTGCACTACCAGAGGGGATAGCTCTGCCTCCAAACATAACCCTTGTCTCATATGTGTTTGTTAGGGGATGAGAGACCACAACCCACCAACAATGTGACTGTGTTCTGAAAGGAAATGACCAGCAGAAAAGCATGAACTAGGGTGGTGGTGGTATGGTGACCTCTCTCCCTCCTCCCACATAGAGCAGAGGAATCGAGTGTGATGCACCACACATGGGGAGGGGAGAATGAACCCCTCCCAACTGTTTGGCCCTACCCTCACCACATCAGGACCCATAGTGCAGTAAATTTATTTATTTATTTATTTATTTTTACAACTTATATGCCGCCCACTACCCAAAGGTCTCTGGGCGGCTTCCAATCAAAGAATTAAAACAGTTAAAAACATCAAACAACAATAAATAATTAAAACAATAATAAAAACCTTATACTAAAATCATCACACTAAAATTGCCATCAGAAGACCCACAATCTAAATTGTATCAATTAAAAAACTTCTGGAACAGGAAGGTTTTTACCTGGCGCCGAAATGTCATCAGTGTTGGCGCCAGGCAGATCTCACTTGGGAGGGCATTCCATAGCTTGGGGGCAGCTGCCGAGAAGGCCCTGTGTCTGCAAGCCATCCCTCTTACCTCCTTGAGGGATGGCTCTTTCAAAAGGACCCCCTGGCTTGATCTTAATTGCCGGGTAGGTTCATGTGGAAGGAGGCGGTCCTTCAGGTATCTAGGTCCTAAGCCATTTAGGGCTTTATATGTCAAAACAAGCACTTTGAATTGGGCTCGGGCAGCAACTGGTACCAATGTAGGCTACGAAGAATCGGCGTGATGTGATCCCTAGCGGCCCCACCACTTACTAGCCGCGCCGCACGATTCTGAACCAGTTGCAATCGCCGAACCATCTTCAAAGGCAGCCCCATGTAGAGCGCATTGCAGTAATCAATGCGGGATGTTACCAGTGCATGCGTAACTGTCACGAGGCTCCGTTCATCCAGGTAGGGGCGTAGCTGATATATTTTCCGCAGCTGGAGAAAGGCACCCCTGGCCACCGAGTCCACCTGGGCTTCCAGAGTTAGGGCGGGGTCCAGGAGCACCCCCAAGCTGCGGACCCTGTCCCTTAGGGGGAGTGCAACCCCGTCCAGAACAGGGAAGTGGCCCTCTAACCTGTCTGGCGAAGCACCCACTAACAGCACTTCCATCTTGTCTGGATTGAGTTTCAATTTGTTAACCCTCATCCAGTCCATTATCTGGCCCAGACACGAGTTCAGCACAGAAACCGCCTCACCTGGATTGGTGGAAAACGAGAGGTAGAGCTGAGTATCATCAGCATATTGCTGAGTCCTCAGCCCAAACCTCCTGATGACCTCTCCCAGTGGTTCCATGTAGATGTTGAACAGCATGGCAGACAGTATAGAGCCCTGAGGAACCCCATTACATAAATGCCACGGGGCAGAGCAACTGTCCCCCAGCACCACCTTCTAGACACGGTCAGCCAGGAAGGAATGGAACCACCGCAAAGCGGTGCCTCCAACTCCCAACCTATCCAGCCTATCCAGAAGGACACCATGGTCGATGGTGTCGAAAGCCGCTGAGAGGTCCAGGAGTATCAACAGGCACCCCTCTACAGGAAAGAAGACTGCTGGACTGGAGCTCTAAGGGAGCCTTGCAACCACCACCACTACCACCTCCAGCTGCCATGTGATGGTGGAGTCAGGCAGAAGGGGTCAGGATTTGCCCCACTTCATGTTTCTCCCCACCCCCAACCCGAACCCCTCACACTATCCTTCGCCCATCTACCTCTGGAGCATACAAACTGCCCAGAGTGACCTCACTGCCAGATAACTGGCATAAAAGTCAATAAATAAATAAATAAATAAATAAATAAATTTCCCTGTGAAAGCTCCCCTTTTGCCCTCTAGTGGAAATGTGTAGTAATTTCATAATGTTATGAGTCCCACAGCACTACTTGTAGTTGTAGAGGAGTCTGCTTGTTTGTCTGTGCAAGTGGTAGAAGTAAAATAAAAGAACAAACAAAAAGGGCATAAACGTGGCATCACCTTAAAGACTAATTGTAATGTTTTAATGTGAGCTTTTGTGGACACTTCCATTTCCTATGCACTGCTTGTCATCACAGTGCACTGCAGTGAAAAAGCTGAATTGGAAGCATGCTTTAGGGACTGTTATGGTGCAGAAGTGGGTGCAGTCCTCCATGGTCCAGGGGTGGGCCCTAGGATAAGCAGTAAGTGGTGGCAAAAATAATGTGCTCATGAGGCACTTCACCAGCCAACCGTGAACAGTATGTTCAACAACAGCCATGGAGAAAGCACTTTCACTTTCCAGCTCCGTTATGAATTTCCTTCCTCCAGCAAAGTGGTTCTCAATCTTTCTAATGCCGTGACCCTTTAATACAGTTTGTCGTGTTGTGGTGACTCCTTGCCCTGCTTGGAAGAGGCCACAAGCCCCCTTTGGCAGGCCACTGCCTCAGGTGCCATAGAGAACTTCCCTCTACTGGCACCCTCAGCCAATCGCAGCCTCTAGTACCATTGACTGACATCCCCTCCCACCTATCAAGCTGTAACTCACTCTTCCCCCCTTCCTCCCCCTCCTCCTCCAGACCCAGGCTGTTTGTCCTTTTTTCTTCACTGGCTCATGGTGACCCCTGGGAAGTGGATGTTTGACTCCCAAATGGGTCGCGAACCCCAGGTTGGGAACCAGTGTTCTAGCACTAATCCCCATGCCTCCCTCAGGATCAATTACACTCAGATTTGCTAGTGCCAAGGTGAGGACAGAAATGTGTTACACTAAATTCAAACGAGATGGAGACGGTGCACCAACTATGGCAGCCCAAATGTAAATGAGAAGAGCTGGTATGGTTGACATGAGAGTCCTATCCACTGTCGCATTTAATTTTCTTCCTTTAAGTAACATGACCGTGGGAACAATAATGCCAACAATGAGAATGCTGGGTGGAGGAACCACAAGATGGGTAAAGAAGAATTTGAGCAACATTTTTATCATCTCACACTGAAATAGCTTCGAGGAGGAGGCTGACAGAACATAATCAAAGAGGAACACTCAACACATCCTGAAAGGTTTAGTTCAAACCCCTGGTAGTAAACAATGTAGCAGAGGAAAAGGAAGCAAACATTCCTTTCTTTCTAATCAGAATCACAGTAAAGTCGTTATTAAAATATTTATGGGAATGGTAATGGACAGCAGGAAGCCAGAGCCCTTAATATAAAAAGAAAGTAGCAGCCCTCCAGCCTATGGGAGCAAAACGAAAAGGAGGGGTCCTCCTTCCTGCTGTAATGGAATCTTGAAAGAAACTCTTTATAATGCTCTGCATGCCTCCTCAAGGAAGAATCTATTTGGAAAGTACTATTCTGAGAGTCTTCAACTCAACCTTATTATATTATTCTTTATAGGATGGGAAGGAAGGCTACTCTCTCTTGCCCACCTTCAGGCAAAACCCTTAATAATAAAACCTCAGGGAAGAATTATGTCTTTGCTGCATGGTTTCCAGAGAAGGCTTCAATGATGTGGGAGGGCTGTTACAGTAGAGTGCTGAGGCATGGTAGCTGTAAAGCCGAAAGGCCTGCTGGCCTCAAATCTTACCTGAGTTGTAAACTTCACGGGCAGCCTTAGGCAAGCCACGGTTCCTTGCTAATCTGCAACATAAATTACCAAACTACCCTGCTTGAAGGGAAATGGGAAAAAGACACTGAGAGTCTAGGGTGCTGTTATGGATGTACAGATGACTTAGAGGTCGCAGCAGTGAAGAAGCCAGTTAGGGACGGTTATTGCTTCTTGGGCAGAAGAACATAATAGTGAGGCACAACCCCTGACTACAGATATAACTAAGAATAGTGGGTGTCACTTTTTGGTTTGGCATTGTTGAAGGATAATGCCAACTCCTTCATCAAAACCCTTTCAAGCTACAAAATTAAGCCACTTTCTTTCACTGTCAATGTAGTGTAACTCTAGATAGTGCTCACTTTGGAATTGTGACTGCTACCCATACTCTCTGTCTTCAAAAGGCCCACCTCCTCTGGAGGTAACCTTGAATGGAGGGTCATTTTGCCCTCCTGGGCGAAGGAGCGCGAGACTAGTTCAGGAGTCTTGTTCTGAGATGGGAGGGGGGGAGGAGGACTGCATATAACAGGACTCGTCCCCCGATAAAAGCCTCTTTTGGTGGTGAGCGTTCAGGCAGAGAGGTGTCCTGGCTGTCCAGCTCCAGCTCGCTCATGGAGACCGCCATTATGGGGTTCCTGAGAATGGCACCATTTTGAGCTATCTTGGAGTGGGAAAGTTTAGAGCATTTCCCTGCAATCAGGTGCGACAGCCGCAGCCGACTTCGTCGTTGGCAGCAAGAGTCCTGGGAGAAGATTTGCTCAGAGGGCTCTGAAGTGGGGCGCTTTGCCATTGAGGAGCTGGTTGGGCCCGAAGGGCCACAGAGAGGGCAGGAGTCACCTGTGAGGCTTTGGGAGTAGCACAGTTGAGAGGGAGCTTAATGACAACCTAGGTAGGGAGAGGGAGGTTGTGGCAGGAAGCTAGCAGTCCTGAGCCGGCAGCGAGTGTTGAGCAGTGGCGGTGGAGGCTGATGGCACTGAGCCCTGGCTCATGGCTCCTTTTGTTCCCTTGCCCACTCAACCTCCCACTTATCCAAGCCCATAAAATGCACAGGGCAAGTCACAGGGCTTGCCAAAGGCAGCCCATGCTGCTGTGGCAGGCAGAGGAGGTAAGGAAGAGGAACCAGAGGATGCAGGGGCAAGCCGCTGCCTCCTCACCTCCTTTCCTTGCTGCAGCCAACCTGGGCTCCCTTTGGCAAGCCCCATGACTTGCCCTGTGGATTTCCTGGGCTTGGAAAAGTGGGAGGTTGGCTGGGTGAGGGAAGAAAGGAGCCATGAGCCTGGGAGCTCTCAATTAATGACCAGACTGAGACACAGCAATGCATGGCTGGTTACAGATAATAACAATACTAAATTTCTGCCACTTCTGAGATTATTCATCCTCCATGAATTCTGCAGGCCCATGCCCTGGTTGCTCAGCAATGGGACCCATGACCTAGCCCATTTATCGACGGATGTCCAGGTTCATCAACTCCCATTACACTGGGTGAGGTGCCTAAAGAGATAAGAAAGTATTTAGAAGAAATTGGAATTGACAAAGTCACCATCAGTCAGCTGCAGAAAGCCACCTTACTGGGATCTGCTTGCATAATTCGCTGATACATCACATAGTCCTAAATGCTTGGGAAGCGTTCGACTAGTGATTTGTAACACAAAATCCAGTGTAGTTATCTTATCTGCTGTGCGATGATGATGATGATGATGATGATGATGATGATGATGATGATGATGATGATGATGATGATTAGGCCCATGGTCATGGTGCTATTAAAAGGCATTTGGTGAGTCAGGAATAGAAATATCTAATCCTACACCATCCAACCTCTGGGCACTGCGGATCTGGAGATTACAGAGTCATGAGGAAGGATGCACTGGAATGCCTCCCTTGGCAAGAGTCACCACTAGCGGTGCTTAAGGCGTCCTTTTTCAATGAGAAAGGCAGGGCAAAAATACTCTAAAATAAAATAAATAAATAAATAAATTTTTCGGCTGTGGGGGCGCTGTCTGAGAAACTGCGCCGCCAGGGGGTATCAACTCGCCCAAAATCTTGCTGGTTGGAGTGGTCCCAGGAGACCTCGGGGTTCCAACTACTAATCAGCACTATGGAAGCCCCTCTTAGGATTACAGTTAGGATGACATTTAATGTGACTTAATAAAGTGTGGCCCAAGTTAAACCCATTTCTGGTGTCTCGCATCTTTATTTCACCTTGGGGGCAGAGGAAGTTGGGATCCATCCCTCAGCTTGGCTTTTCACTAGGCTTCAATTGGCACCACTCTATTTGTTTCTATTGTTTCTACAATGTTTTTAATTTCACTATTGTTTTTCTTTCTCTCAGTTGTACATCACTCTGACTGGTTCCAAACATATTTTAAATAAATACCACTATCTATCTATCTATCTATCTATCTATCTATCTATCTATCTATCTATCTATATATATATATATCTATATATCTATATCTATATCTATATCTATATCTATATCTATATCTATCTATCTATCTATCTATCTATCTATATATCTATATCTATATCTATATCTATATCTATATCTATATCTATATCTATATCTATATCTATATCTATCTATCTATCTATCTATCTATCTATCTATCTATCTATCTATCTATCTATCTATCTATCTATCTATCTATCTATCTATCTATCTATCTATCTATATGCATGTTAGGGTGGATTCGGGTTTCTTCCCGTGTAGAAATCTGGTTGTTTTGGCGACGTTTCGACGAGGTCTCAATTCTTAAAATGTTGGCTATTTTTTGGTCAGAAGCCAGAACACCAGCCTGAAGATGACGAGTGAGACCTCGTCGAAACGTCGCCAAAACAACCAGATTTCTACACGGGAAGAAACCCGAATCCACCCTAACATGCATACCTATACCCGTGAAAATCTACGAAAACAAATATCCAACCTCTACGGGGAGGAAACCTTCCAGCTGACCAGAACCTACGAGAAACTAGAAGTCCGAAGAGCCACCATCTTATGTGACATTGCATTCCTACGCAACTGCCGAGACAAAAATGTGATCCCCACAAGCTTCCAACTGAAATTCCACTCAAAAACCCCATCCAGCGAAAGGATCCTGAAAAGAACAGAACTAGCCCTAATCAGAAGCGAACTACACAGGAAAAGATACCTACTAGATCAAACCAACAGAGACCTACTCACTCTCCACCTCAAACTCAGCAACAAAATCCACCCAACACTCTGGAACAAATCCAAGCAACTCGCCGCCTGGAGAGCTGAAACAGGGACCTCCCACAAGACAGACACACACACCAACAAACTCCACAAACTGGAAAAACGCCAGAAGCCCAACCCCCCACAACAACCCATGAAACAAACAGTTCACAACATATCAGACAGGACACTCACCATCGCAGAGACCAAAGTCCTTTCCAAAGGATTCAACTTTGCAGTCGCCCCCAGACACATCCCCACCGAAAACATCATATGCGGAGTGGAAGCCAGCCTAACCAAAATCAACCCAGATGAAGCCAACAAAATCAGACTCGAAGTCACCAATGTCCTCTGCTCCAGCAAACCACCCAGAAGCAATTTACACAAAGAAGAACAAAAAGCCCTCACCAACCTGAGGAAAGACAACAACATAATCATTCTCCCAGCAGACAAAGGCAATGCCACAGTGGTGATGAACACATCCGACTACCAAGCCAAACTATCCAACCTACTACAAGACCCTGCTTACACACCTTTGAACACAGACTCCACCACCTACCTGGAAAAAACCACCAAAGCCAAAATAAAAGCCTCTCCCTTAAGTGAAGAAATCAAGCCAAGCATCATCCCCAGAGAGAAATCATCCAGATGCCCCAAGCTCTACGGCCTCCCCAAGATTCACAAAGAAGGAACACCTCTCAGACCCATAGTCAGCTCCATAGGCTCACCTCTACAAAACCTCGCCAAATTTCTTGCCAAACAACTCCAGCCCTATGCAGAATCCATCACTTCATACGTACAAAACTCGTTCCACTTCATAGAAATTATAAAGAAACAAGACCTACAACCCAATGACCTACTCGTGAGCTTCGATGTTGTTTCGCTCTTCACACAAGTGCCCATTCAAGAAGCCTTGACAGCTATCCACAACAAATACAACCCCCAAGCACATCCTAGATCTGACCAACCACTGCCTAACCAACACATACTTCATCCACAATGGACAAAGATACAAACAGATAGAAGGAGCACCCATGGGATCACCCCTCTCACCGGTCATCGCAAACCTATATATGGAACACTTTGAAACCAACGTGTTACAGAAGTCCGAACATAAACCCAAACTCTGGCTCAGATATGTTGACGACACCTTTGTTATCTGGCCACACGGGAAAGATAAACTGAACAACTTCCTCACACATCTCAACAGCCTACACCCCAAAATACAATTCACTATGGAAATAGAAGCCAACAACCAACTTCCCTTCCTGGACGTCCTAATCTACAAAAAACCCGACGGCTCCTTAGGACATACCATCTACCAGAAAAAAACACATACAAACCGCTACTTAAATGCACAATCACACCACCACCCTGCACAGATCAACTCCGTAGCAAAAACCCTCATCTCCAGAACCAAACGCCTCGCTGACAAAGACCACCTAAAAACTGAATTACACACTCTCTTGAATGTTTTAATTGCAAACAGATTCCAAAAAAACACCATCACCAAACTAATCCAAAAGGAAACACCCCCCAAGAACCAAGAAACAGAAGAGAACAACGGCACCGCCCTCCTCCCTTACATCAAAGGCACCACAGACAAAATCAGCAAAATTCTCCACAAACACAATATCAAGACAGCCTTTTGCACCGACCAAAAAATAGCCAACATTTTAAGAAACCCCAAAGACAAGATTGAGCTAGAAAACCAAGGAGTCTACGAAATACCATGCAAAGTCTGTCCAGCCACATACATCGGACAGACAAACAGGAGAATAAGCGCACGCATCGCAGAACACAAGAACGCAGTCAAAAAAGAAGAAAAATCTTCCTCTCTCTTCCAGCACATAAAAACAACAGGTCATGAAATTGACTTTGAAAGAACCAAACTCATCTCCAAAACTGAACACTTCAACAGTCGAATAATCATGGAAGCCATTGAAATAGAGAAACACCCAAACAACATGAATAAACGTGATGACACCTCCCGCTTGCCTGACATCTGGAAACTAGCCCTGGTCAACAGACGAGCCTCTGTCACAAAGACTGACACCAGGTCCAAAAGGACACAAGATGCCACCACCTTCCATCCACACCAAACACAAACCCAGACCCTTCCCACAGATGAAACGAAACCACCATCCAATAACAAAACCACGACTGCACCATCTACTGCGGCACCCCACTCCAGTCACCACATGGAGCACACTCACACACCCCAAAAAAACATTGGGAGACCACAGACACGTAGCCAGACCAAAATGAATTCACAAGACACAGGACCCCACTCCACCAAAGCCCAGGATACTGCCAGAACCCACCAGCCATCTAACCCACCAGCATCTAAACAGCCATCTAAACAGCCACCAGCAGTTAATCCCTTAACGATCGCCTCAGCCACACAGCAGATCACAAAAGAACAAAGGAACAAAGGAACCTGCAATCAGCAACAAAGCAAGCAAACCACACACCCCCAGCAGTATTTATAGAAGGACTTCAACTGAGATCACGCTTTGCTTCAAGAAGAAAGAAGCCAGAACACCAGCCTGAAGATGACGAATGAGACCTCGTTCGCCAAAACAACCAGATTTCTACACGGGGAATCCACCCTAACATGCATACCTATACCCGTGAAAATCTACGAAAACAAATATATATATATATATATATATATATATATATATATATATATATATATATATATATATATATATATATATATATATATATATATATATATATATATATATATATATATATATATATATATATGCATGTTAGGGTGGATTGGGGTTTCTTCCGTGTAGAAATCTGGTTGTTTTGTGGCGTTGACGAGGTCTCACTCGTCATCTTCAGGCTGGTGTTTTCCCCAGCATCTAAACAGCCATCTAAACAGCCACCAGCAGTTAATGAATTAACTGTTAATGAATTAACTGCTGTTAATTCATTAACTGCTGGTGGCTGTTTAGATGGCTGTTTAGATGCTGGGAGAAAACACCAGCCTGAAGATGACGAGTGAGTTTCAAAACAACCAGATTTCTACACGGGAAGAAACCCGAATCCACCCTAACATGCATACCTATACCCGTGAAAATCTACGAAAACAAATATATATATATATATATATATAATGCTCCTTTCGGAATCAATGTGTGACCTCTTTTTTCAAGCCTGACTGCCATGAGGGGAAAAAGCACAACACTGGAGATCAGGAGTTAGCTGAGGAAGCCTCTGCAGTCTATTCAGCTTCTAGGGCACTGCTTCCCAAGACCTAGTAAATAAGTGGGCAAAAAATAATTTGCACAATTATGCAATAATCTTCAAATATTTCTCAGTTTAAACTTGATATAAAAGTGTTATACTGTTTCTGTCTTTCCTCCCTTAACACATGTATTTACATTGTATATAATAGCAGCTTACCTAATTGGTTAAAAGTAATTGGTTAAATGTAATTCCTGTAACAAACATATAAAACTACTTTCTAGCCAATGCCTAGTAGCTGGTCCTTATCAATGAGTTAGAAAAAACATTTGAATAGTAATAAACTATAGGCAATTAATATTTCAGTGAAATGCATCAAGATCTGTAAAGGAAACATTATATGTGCCTTTTGCCTGCAGTGCTCATTGAATAGTTGACAACTTCAAGAATATGTTTTATTTATAGAGAGAGCCATCCCTGTTGTCCAGCTTCAGATTGGTTGCAGCAATTAATTAATTTTAATAGTGCAGAAGCAAATAGGTTTGTAGACCTTGCTGACCTTACTGTAGAAAAGAACTTTGAGGAGCTCCATTTTAAATATCTGTGGCATCGATAAAATGAAATGTCAAACTGTTACGGCTCTCAAAATGCTCATATAAAAGCCATAGAAGTTAAGTGATGACAGTCCCTCTTCCTTCTCTGTTTTTATTGCAACATTCTGTGCAAAGTAAATCGGGTATCTTGTAGTACACTAAACTAAATACTAGCGTCTAATGAACCCATTTGGCTTAGAAGATAATTCTCTAAAACATTTATGTAGGTAGAGTGTACTTAAACTGTCAAAGCTTTGCAATGGTTTGGATTTATGCTACCTTTTTTATTATGAAAATACTTGGTTTTGTGTCTCTGTAGTGTAATTTGACTGAAGTTCAAGCAGTCAGTGAATGACACCCACACTAAGCAGAGTCATCAGGAATGCTGAATGCCATATTATTGTTTAAGAATGCTAACATACTTGATGCAAAAGTCTTTAAGGAATTTTATGGAATTTCTTAACAACTCAAACATTGTCTTCATCCAGTAAGAGGGACACATGAATGAGGACCCATAGTCTCATCTCTTGCCTACTTGTATTCTGTTCTTCACATGAAATAGACAGTCACACAAGGCAGTTGATCTTCTTCATTGTCTTTCCGTCTGATTGTGTAGCTATGGATGCAAGAAACTGACAACGAGACACCTTGTGTCAGAACCGCAACCAGAAGCTCAATTGTAAAAAAAGCAGAATTTTCTCTTTTGAGCCAGAGGTTGTTTTTATTCCAGTTATTATTCCATTTCTGTAGTGTACAGAGTCTGGAAATATTACTGTTTTGGACTACAACTCTTAGGCCCCACCTTCTACCATAGTTTTGGGTAGGGATGGTCATGAAACAAAAAACAAAATGCTGTTTTGTCGCTTCATTACATAATGTAATGTAACAAAATGAAACAAAACGAAACGAGGAAGCAGCATGTAGTTACAGACAAAATGAAACAGTGGTTTTTTCCATGTAAACAAACCATTTTGTCTCATCTGTAAAACAGCTACGGCTGCCTTACCTGCTGGGCTCAGAGGCCCTGTTGGCTCTGCCGCCGCCACTGAAGAGCCACTGCCACGGCTGGAGAGAGTGAGCGGCCCCAGCGGGAAGCCTTGCCACCATGCTGCCACTGCTGCTTAAAAGCTGCGGCCACAGCCAAAGAGGAAAGGGTGAGCGGGCCTGGCAGGAGACGTTGCCACCGCTGCCACAAACAAGAGGGTAAGTGAGCCCAACGGGAGGCCTTGCCGCCGCCACTGCCACTAGAGAGGAGAGGGTGAGAGTGGGCCCAACAGGCCAGCCTACGTCCTCCACCACTGCCGTAGCCACCACCGCCGGACCCCAAAAAGGTAACAAAGCATTTTGTTTAACGTTTCATTTTGTATGGATGTTTTGTAAAAGTTTGTATAAATGAAATGAAATGCAGGGGGACAAAACAGAACGGAACAGAACACTGTTTTTTCTGTTTTGTGCCCATCCCTAGTTTTGGGATATTCTGGGATGTATCATTCAGGTAATTAATATTTTCACATTCTCCTTGTGCATGGTTCTGCTCTGGAATCTCAGCTACTCTGGATACACCCTTTCCTACACTCCATGCTGGTTTATAAACTCAACTATTTTGCTAAAACATTTACTAGCCCCTTTGTTTTCCTTACTTCTTGTCTTCCTTCCTTTTTCTGGGCTCTTTCTCTTCTCTCACTCCCACTCTTCTTCACTCATCTTTCTCTCCTTTCACCCCAGTGCTCATTTAGACTTTCCACCTGCTCATTCAACTCCCCACATTGACCAGATACTAGCTCACTCCAAATCCCAATCTCCTTCTCTGACATATTTGTGAAGCCTCAGCATGGGTTCCAGATGGAAGCACTACTAGAGTTGTCTAGAGCTCTTATAGCTAAGTGGATCTCCAGTGTAAGAGAAGATCTGGTATTCAGAGGCTCAATGCTGTACTACATTGCTTAGAGAATTTTAGTGAAACCATTCAATATCACAAAAAAGTGATAAGAATATGTTGGTCTTCAAAAACTGCCACGCTGAGTTAGTTATATAGCAAGGGTTTTATTAGACATTCACAGGAATACAGAAATATAGAAAGTATTCAGCAAGCCAGCAGTACACAAAACACAGATATGGTTAGTAGGAATTCTTAAGCTTTTTGCTTAAGAGTTCAGAGCTGCCTGGGTTGATCCATTGCACAGATCAAGCCTAGCTGGTCTGGACAGGGTTCAAATTGCTTCTCATCATTGTTATATACCCTTCTGTATGATCTGCATGATCTCAGATTTACATATGCTTATACGTGCCTGTTGCTTGCATGTGTTCTTGGCTCATAGCCACTTGGCCGTCAAAGCCAGAATGACCTGACCCTCTTACCCAGTTCGTTTGATAGTTCATGTTGGTTCCTTATTCCTGGCTAACCGCCAACTGTTGCTCTCAGCAAAATGACACCCCCACAATGTTCGATCATGCCAAATCTTAGCTAGGTCACTGAGACCTCATGTTTTCTCAGCACAATTGGGTCTGTTAATATTTTAATAACATAATGCTTATAATAATTTTGACTTTTCTCATGCTTATAAATTCTTATCAATCCTCCCTTTTTTCTTTTAGTGAAAGTTAAGATATAAGAGCTAATTCTGAAATGTTAAGCACAGTAATCAATAGCTTAAGCCCTTTTTGTCTGCTGGATGATATAAGACCTTCCAGTGGCCATTTACTTTAACTGTGTTGCTTTATCATTATTAAAAGTGTTTTTAGTAAAAGTCTTTTAACATGCTTCGTTACCTTCCCTGAGAGTATCATTTGTCATGGCCTGGACTGTAGTCATTGATTGTATGTCTCTTGTTTAGTTATAACAGTATAGATATTGTCAACATCCATGTTACAAATGAATGAAGTGACCTCACTGTTCTGACATGTCTCATAATGTGATAAAGTGGAGAGAGGTCAGGAAAAAGTTGTTTTCCCCACTTCTCCCATACCAAAAGAGGCCCCGTAAATGTTGATAATTTTTCTTCTTTTCTTTTCTTTATCCTCCTTTCGAAGATTCTTATTTTCCCTCCTACTGCTTCCAAATTCTCCTGCTCTATACATCCCAAATCTTCCCCCGTTCTCTCTCCAACCAAATCATAAGATGTCTCAGCTGATAAGCTTCATAATATAAAATCAAATTGGGAATCCCCCATCCTCCATCTTGGATCCTATGGTACCTATATCTACCAGCTGTCCTTGGTTTCTTGGATGCAAAAACAAATCTATCTATTGACCTTTGCCACCCCTTCAGAATCCGTTCCGGTATGTGCCAAGGCAACACATAAAAAAGGTAAGTTAATCTGGGTAGCAGAAACATTTTAACTAAAGCAATTCTTGTGCTGATTGAGTCCTTCCTTTTCTCCCATGTTCTCAGCTTTGATTGAATACTACTCCAAATGTTTTTATAATTATGTTCAAATATTTTCTTCACATTTTTAGTTATCATTACCCCTAAATACTTTACCTTCTTATTTGCTATAGGAATACCCAATGATTTAGAGGCTTCTAACTGGGTTTTAGGTTTCACATTTAAGCACATCATTGATGATTTAGAAAAATTAACTTTTAACCCTGATACTTTTTCAAATCCTTGAAAAATTTCTTTTAATGGCACAATTGCAGTCCCCAGGTCCTTAACTGTCACCATCATATCATCTGCATACATTGTAAGAAGCTCCCCTTCTGCTCTCCCTTTCCCTGGTGTTTCAAATCCTTTAATCTCACTATTCTTTTTAAGTTTAATTGCTAATGGTTTTAATGCTAAAATAAAGAGCATGGGAGAAAGTGGACAACCTTGCTTTGTACCACTTAACACTTGGGCACACCCCCTTTCCGACCCACCAATTCCTATCATTGCTTAGGACTCTGTATATCTTGCCTCAATTATATTTTGAAATTTTTCTCCAAATTTATATTTTTTAAATATATATTTCAAATAATTCCAGTCCACTGAATCAAATGCTTTATAAATATCCAATGACAGGAGAGTAAGAGGCAAATCCTTATTTTTTGCTAAATATACCATACCCATTACCTTCCTAACTGCATCCACCAAGTACTTCTGGGGTATAAACCCATATTGATCTTCTCCCACTAATTGTGCAATACATTTTTAACCTTGTTGCCATAACTTTAGCAAATATTCTATAATCCATATTAGTAACAGATATAGGCCTATAGGAGTCTGGCAGGGTTTGATCTTTTCCCAATTTGGGAATCAATACCAACCTTGATTCCAACCAGGTAGGTGGAGTTGAAGCTCCATTCAAAATACTTTGGTACAGTACAGTCATATGTGGCACCAATATATCCTTAAAATGCTTATAATATACCACATTAAACCCATCCAGTCCGGGTGCAGATTGCACATTCATAGAATCAATTGCTGTCCTAACCTCCTCCTCTGTTATATCCTTATCTAGTTCCCTTCTATTTTCTTCACTTATTTTGGGGAGCTCCAATCCCTCACAAAATTGATCAACCTCTTCTTCCTTAATTCCTTTATTTGCATACAGTCTGTTATAAAATCCTAAGAAGGTCTCCAATATCTTCTTAGGATCTGTTTCCAATCCCCCCTTATTATCTCTAATAGCCCTAATATTTTCCTCACCTGATAATTCCTAATTTTATTTGCTAATATTTTCCCTCCTTTTCCTTCAAATTCATAATATTTTTGTTTGCTATACCACATCTTTAATGTGGTTCTATTAATATCTAAAGTTTAAATATTTGAAAGGATGTCATATTGAAGAGGGAACAGGTTTGTTTTCCATGGCTTCAGAGACTAGGACTCGGGGCAATGGTTTCAAACTACAGGAAAAGAGATTCCATTTGAACATTAGGAAGAACTTCATGAGAGTTAGAGCTATTCGGCAGTGGAATATGCTGCCGCGGAGGGTGGTTGAGTCTCCTTCTTTGGAGGTTTTTAAGCAGAGGCTGGATGGCCATCTGTCGGAAATATTGTGATGGGGGTTCCTGCATGGCAGGGGGTTGGACTAGATGGCCCTAGAGGTCTCTTCCAACTCTATGATTCTATGATTCTATGATTCTCTTTTTTGGTCTAATTTTTCCCTATCCATCTTTTGCTTAGATTTCCTGAATTTTTCTTCCAATAACCTAACTTCTTCTTCTACCTCCTTAATGCTCCCATCTTTTCTTTTTCTTAAAATTGCCAGACTCTGAATGCATTCTCCCCTAATCACAGCCTTCATTCCTTCCGATTTTATTGTTAATGGGATATCTGGGTCTTGATTCTCCTCAAAATACCTTTCTACCGCTGTTTTAATTCTAAACTTACTCTGCTCGTCTGCAACCAACCAAGGGTTAAACCTCCAAGAGTAAGACCTATTAATATGACCTATTTGAAGATAAGCAGATATGGGGGCATGGTCAGTAATTTTAATCATTCCAATATCCATCCCCTTCACCCAATTCCTAGCCTCTTGTGATATTAAGATACCATCCAATCTTGAAAATGTTCCATGTGGGCTAGAATAAAATGAATATGAATAATCCTTAGGGAACAACTCCATCCATAGTTCCAATAATCCAAATTTCCCACATAGTTTTTTTAAACTTCACAACCTTATTCTTTTTGGAACTGTTCCCCCCTTGCAGATTAACATTAAAATCTCCCCCAACAACTTTTGTATAAGGCGAGAATTTCTCAAGCTTCTGTAAACACTTATAAAGAAAATTAGCTTTTGCAAACCATCTTGAACCATATAATAGTTGGCATAAGAGAATCAGGAGGGCATGGACAATATATATCATCAGGCCAAATAGGAGGACTATAGGCATCAGTTAAAAATGAAGCTTTGATAAATTGAATTTGGAGGACAACTACTCTCTCACATGAACTACCACCAACCTGGATTGATGATAAATAACCAAAGTCCTGAGATACAGTGCCTACATATTGGATACAAAAACAATAAGTACTGGGAGTAAATGAATTAATCAAAAATGGGTATTCATAAGGTGGAATTTCTGAGACAACACCATTGTCAGACTGTAATAAGGGCCACGTAGAGAAAAAAATCTGGCTTCCAACCTTGAGTTCTGCTGCAAGGAGGAGAAAACGCTGTTGAGTCAAATGAATATGTGGATTGACACCATTGGTGATGTGTTGGATTGTTTTTTTTTTTCAATTTTTATTGGATTTTAAGGGGGGAACAAAGGGAAGGAATATGGGTGAGAGGAAAAAAAGAAAGAAAGGGGGGATACAGTTTTTAAGATTTACATTGAGTATATCAAGCAAAATAGAAATAGTAATTTAACATATTGCTAAAATTGCCAGATGTTATCACAATACTAATAAATTTGTTACTTCTTGCCATCTTTCCCGAAAGATCTCGTCGTAGTCTCCCTTTAGATAACCAGAGAGTTTATCAATTTCGATACATTCTCTTATCTTTCCCTGAAGATCCTTCTCTGTTGGCGTGATTGGTTGTTTCCAAAGTTTTGCGTACAGTATTCTTGCAGCAACAATTACATGATGAAGTACATATCTCTGATCATAGGAAATATTTATATCTACTATATTTAACAAGAATAGTTCTGGTCTAAACTCTATTTTAATTTTCAAAGATCTTTCTAAGAAAAGTTTTACCATGTTCCAATACGCCTTAGCTTCTTTACAAGTCCACCACATATGATAAAAGGTTCCACAGTCATAATTACATTTCCAACATTTAGGTGAACAATTATACATCTTGGATAAACGATGAGGCGCAAAATGCCATCTATAAAACATCTTATAACAATTTTCCTTGGACGAAATAGATTTGAAGATTTTAACTGTGTTCCACAGAGAGTCCCATTTATTTAAATGAATAGTATAGCCTAAGTTTTCTGCCCATCTTATCATACAGTCTTTAACCAATGTATCAATCATTTTTTCATTTAACAATATGCTATAGAATTTACTAAGAAGCTTGGAGTCACCAGAAGAGAGTATTTTATCAAATGAGGTATCAGTAGTCATAAAACCACCCTCTTTGGAAAGCTCTTTGAAGTGTGAATGTATTTGTTGATATTTCCACCAATCCAGATTATAACCTTCTGATACTAATTTCCCTAGTGGTTTCAATGAGAAGTCATCATTCAGAAGGTGTCTGTAAGTTATAAAATTTGAGATTTCACTTGCCTGAGAGCTGTAAATTGCTCCCAGTGGGGATAACCACATAGGTGCTTTGAGATAAAATTGTTTTTTGATCACTAGCCATATTTTAACTAAGGCATTCCTTATCCAGTGCTTTTTAAAGAGGGTAGGTAAATTTCCCCTATGCCACAAATAGTGATGCCAGCCCTTATCAAGACCATAACTCTCAAGCTGCAATATTATTTTATTTGTCATCAAGATCCAGTCCTTGATCCAAGTCATGGCGGCAGCCTTGTAGTATAGTACCAAATTAGGAAGGGCAAAGCCACCAAATTTGGTTCTATCCTGCAAATAAATATTTTTAATCCTTGCTTTTTTCTTTTGCCATATAAATATACGTATACTTTTTTCCAGATCTGAAATGATCTTAAAGTTTGGCAATATAGGCAGAGATTGAAATAAAAAAAGCAGTTTAGGTAAGACATTCATTTTAACTGCAGCGATTCTGCCCATTAGGGATAGCTGAAGTCTTGACCAAGTTTCGAGGTCGGCTTTGATTGTTTTTATAACATTGACATAATTGTCTTTGAGTAAAGAGTTACATCGGTTAGATACAGTAATACCCAAGTATTTTACCCTATTTGAATGTTGAAAACCAGATTGATTTACCAGTTTTTCAATCATGAATGGAGTCATATTTTTAGTTAGAACCAATGTTTTTTCTCTATTCACCTTTAATCCAGAGATTTTAGAATATGCCTCCAGGGTCTTTAGGAGTTCTACGGAGGATGTCTGAGGGTTCTCCATGATAACCATCAGGTCATCTGCAAAGGCTTGTACCTTGTAAACTTCTCCCTTGTTTTGTAGGCCTTGAATGTCAGGGTTTTCCCTTATAACATGAAGAAGAACTTCCAGGGTAGTTATAAACAAAAGAGGGGAAAGAGGACATCCTTGCCTAGTACCTTTGTGTATATTAACTTTGTCTGTAAGGTGACCGTTAACTACAATCCTGGTATTTTGAGTAGAGTAGATTTGTTCAATAGCTCGCAACATTCTATGGCCGCACTGAAGGTAATCTAATTGAGTTTTAAGTAAAGACCAGGATACATTATCAAAGGCTTTCTCAGCATCAATGAATGCAAAAGCTACTTGCTTCTCGGGGTGAGATTCGTAATATTCCAACACATTGAGAAAAGTTCTGATATTGGATTGGAGATTCCTTTTCGGAAGGAAGCCAGTCTGGTCGTGTGATATCAGAAAAGGTAAAATCATCCGCCATCTATTAGCCAGAATGGTTGCAAAAATTTTGTAATCCACATTTAGGAGGGCAATTGGCCTGTAATTCTGTATCAAATCTTTGGATTTCCCTTCTTTGGGAATCAGTGTCGTATGTGATGATTTCCAGGAATCTGGTATATCTTCGCCTTCAAATATAGATGTAAAGAGATTTTTCATATTTCCAGAGATTGTCTCCGAAAATTTTTTGTAAAATATGGCTGGTATTTGGTCAGGTCCAGGCGCTTTATTCAATTTTTGATGATTAATAGCCTCTGTTATTTCCATCATTGTGATAGGAGCATTCGTCTGGGCTCTCTGTTCTTCAGTAAGTTTTGGAAAGTTGGCTTGTTCAAGATATTGGAAGATAGCATCTTTGTCAATCATCTCCGGCTTGAATAATCTTTGGTAATATTCCTCTATGATTTTTTGGATTAATAGTTGCTCTGTCTGATTTTCCCCAGTTTTGTCTTTGAGTGAAAATATGAATTTTTGTGATTGTACCTTTTTTAACCTATACGCTAACCATCTACCTGGTTTGTTTGCATTTTCCACAAAATTCAGTTTGGCCAGCTTAATTTTGTGAGCTATATCTGCAGTCAGGATCAGGTTGAGTTCATGCCTACAAGAGGCCAGGTCTTTGTTCAGCTTGTCATTACGGGGGTCTTGTGTTAAGTCCATTTCAAGCTTTTTCATCATATTAAGAATTGATTCATATTTCTTTTTCCTCTCTTTATTCCGTCTTGCCATAAGTTGGATAACAAATCCTCTGAAGTATGGTTTAAAGGCATCCCATACCGTTTTGAGTGGTGTACCCTTATTTAGATTAGTTTCAAAATACAAGTTCAGATCTCTAGCAGCCTCTGAAATGAATTCTTTATCAGTCCAAAGAGTTGAGTTAATTTTCCAGTGCCTGGGCATACCTGAAGATTTCAGTGTCCATAAAATGGCATTGTGATCAGATAACATTCGGGGTAAGGTTTCTATATCCCTTGTATTTAGTAGAAGATCAGATGTGGCTCAACACATATCTATACGGGAGAAGGAAGCATATTGTCTTGAGTAAAAGGTGTAACCATCTTTTAGTGGATTTTTCCTTCTCCAGATGTCATGAAGTTCTAAAATATCGGACATGTCCAGGAACGATTTGGGCAGTGTGGAAGATGAAGTCTTGAATTTTTTCCCTTTTGGTGTTTTCCTGTCTACTGAGGGAATATGTACAGCATTAAAATCTCCCAATATTATAAGCTGATGATTCCCATATTGCAACAGTTTCTGAGCCAGTTGTTCAAAAAAGGTTTGTCTTCCATGTTTATCGTTGGGGGCGTATATACCAGCGATAGTTGTTTCTTTAGATTGAATTTTTACTTGGACAAGAATCCATCTGCCTGATTCATCTTTTTCCAGAAGGGTTGGGGAAAGCTCTGGTTTAATATACAGTGCCACCCCATTTTGCTTCTTTTCTTTGTTTGATGTGGAAAATAGCTTTCCCAATTTATTTTGTATTAAATAATGTTCATGTTTTCTCAATATGTGGGTTTCCTGTAAGCAGATGTTTGAATATTGTTGTTTTTGGAGGAAATTGAAAGTTTTCCGACGTTTCTGCGGGGTGTTCAAACCATTGATATTCCATGTTAGAATTTTTTGAGCCATCTTACTACTTCCAACGATATTTCTTCTTCCCTGATTTTGGCCTGAGATAGTGCTTCGGCCTGGCGCCTCCCACTGCGCCACAAGAATCTTGGTCATCCTTTGAAGTCTCTTGTTTCGAAGTCTGATTGTCACGGTTGTCATCTTTGGTAGTGGTTTGAGTTCCGGTCGTGTCCTCACCTTCAGTGGAGGATGATGAGGAAGAAGAGGGGGAGTAACCCAACTTCCTTGCATTTTTTTCAACGAAGGCTCTAGCTTTCTGATGGGATTCAATTTTCTGTAGTTTACCTTCCCATTGGAAGGACAGACCTTGGGGATAGAGCCACTTATATCTTATGTCATGCTTGAGCAGAAGTTTGGTAAGAAATGTATATTCTTTCCGCAGTTGGCGAACCTCCCAAGGGACATATTTCAGTATTGTCACTTTGGATTTATTGATTTCCACCTCCTTATCCTGAGTAGCCTTGAGGATGCAATCACGAGTGTATCTTCTAACCAATTTGACTATTACCTCAGGAGGGAGTTTGTTTCTTCTGGTATAAGCCGTTGGTTGACGGTAGATCAAGTCTACCTCACGAAGAAAGTCTTCAACAGGTGCCTCTAGTAGGGTGGCCAGGCTGTCTCCAACTGTGGTGTAGAGGTTTTCATCTTTGTCCACAGTAAGGTTTTGAATTCTTAGAATTTTGGAAGAGGCTTCGATTTCCTGTGTAAGAACCAGTCTACTTGTTGATTCCATTGTGGCTTCAATTTCTCCAAGGCGAAAGTCAGTGACATTCATGTTCTCTTCCAACGCTTGTAAACGACCACCAAAAGTTTCTAGTTTTGCGTCCACATTCGAGAAACCCTCTTTCATTTCTGCTCTTAAGTTGGAAAACCCAGTGCTTTGGTCTGAAATCATTTTAACTTGAGTAAGATTCAACTGATTAAGCGCATCTAGGATTTGACTAGATTGGCTTAATTGACTTGATTGCTGGGTCATGGTTGCTGGATGGGCCAAAGGAACAAAAACAGACTTCTTTTGTATAATTGGGGTGCTCATGCTGAAGGTTTGTTTATACAGGAGTGTTGCCTAATCGAGATAATCCAGATTGTTGTATATTGTTTTTACTATATTGTAGTAGTAAAAGGATCGATTACCTCTTCTCAGAAGTATTACAAAGTCTTTAAGGGGTTAATCTTATTCTAATTGGTTTGCTGCTTTCAAGAAATATATGTGGAGTCGCAAACATGGAAAAATCCAGTAGATGGCGTGCTGTACCCACTTTTGCCAACAGAGTCCAAAGAATATAGTAAATGGTGGAACGGGAGCTATAGGGTTAAATCTGCCGTTAGATGAATATGAAAGTGAAAGCAGTAGTTGCAGTCCTCCGAGAGGCAGATGGTAACAGATAAAACAGGAAAGATGATTGAATAGAGGCAGATTCTTTCGGTAAGTTGCTTGAATTAATATTTTTGAAGGGGCTTTTGGATGGAAAAAAGCCACTCACGGTTCTGGAGGAATAGAGGCAGCTCAAACTTCCGTCAGGATCTCCCAAGGTCTCGGCCACACAGGAATAGCACCAGGGGTTTCAAACCTCTCCTGAAGGAGAAGGAACCACGCCTGGGTGCCCCGGATCGGTTCTGGGATGGATTCTGCTCCCAGCGGGTCGTCTTGAGTGGAGATACCCTCTTGGGACCTGGGATACATTGACGTTAGCTGGGACTGCTTTCAGCTAACGCCTCTGCTGATCGCGGCCATCTTGTTCCTCCCGGTGATGTGTTGGATTGTAAGGCTCATTAGGTTTGGAAAATCAAGTGCTTTCTGTTTCCCTGACTGCTAAACAAAATGAATAAATATGTGGATACCCTTCTTGTGAATGACAGAAGTTCAGTTGACACAGGAAAGTCTCTTATACAATACAAAGGAAGCACATAACCAACAATCAGTAAGGTTACTAGAGTTATGGAACATACAATATGCTTCAAAATATCTTAAATAGCAATTGTCTCTAAACTTATCAGCTGTAGATGACTGCAAAGGTGCTGAGCTGTGTTGGCTGCAAAAATAAACAGGGCACTTGTCAGAAGGCAAGGTGGTGAAGTTTGATGCCTGGTAAAATATCATAATGGTTCAGGATGACTCTTAAAGGAGAAACACTGCCATAAAATCAAAATTGGAACAAAACAATTGCAGATTAAGACAGTCTCTTTAAGGTGCCTTGTTGCTTCCATGGCTATGCAACCAGTTCATTGTTTTGCTTCAGCTGAGATGAACTAGATGGCTGCAGGTGGTAGTAGAGGCCTACTGTACCACTTCACTTGAAGGGTGAAGCTGATACAGGCCACCAAGACCCAAAGCAGGAACGATGGGACCGGAGCTGTTGATGCGAGGAGGACCCACAATGAAACAGCAGCCCTGATGTTGCTTGCGTAGATTGTATCAAAACGGCACCGGAGCAGTAGCAGAACCTTTACTGGACTGGGACGACTCATCAGTGTCCACAGGAGAAACAGGATTGTATATCGAGATGGCAGGATTAGGTGCATTAACTGAAACAGTAGTTGTTGAGGCTTTTGAGACAGAGGCCTTCACTTCAGGAGCAGGCACAGTCTGAAGAGTGCGGGGCAGCCGAAGAAACCAGAAGGTGTTTCTGCAGGGGCAGCAACCTTTTTTTTTCCAATGAGAGGCATGGACCTAGGAAAGAGGACTAGCATAGTTCTTGTGTTGGAAGGACATTATGCACAGTGGGGGCCATAGCAAAATTTACACTTTAATAATGACTGAAACCTAATTTCTGAAACCTAATTTAAAACACAAGAACAGGACTTATTATAGCTATTCCCCACTTTTCCCCGAGATGTCAGTAGTTGATTTTCATATTATTATTAAAAATAGAGCACTAAATTTTAAATCTCCAGGATAGCAAAAGTTTAACAAAAATTTCTAATAAAACTCAATACTCAAATGAATTTCTTCCATTTCTAGAGCATATAAATTAACATTGCTCACAACATAAACTCTTATACAAATTAAATTTACTTGACTATATTTATATTACTATTGTTTCAATTCTAAGTATATTAAGTACAATTTGTCTTTTCATCCCAGGAGCATTAGGAGCTTATCAGCTTTGTAATAATTAGCAGATGATTTTTAGATGCATAACGGAAATTTGATAGCAAAATTGGCATATTTCTTCATAATGAAAGAATTTTATAAATATGGATGTAAAACCATTTTTTTACACAACCATTCTCCTTTGAGGCAGAGGAAGTTTGCTTCAGAATTTAACAAAGAGTGATCCTTTTAAAAATACAGTGGTACCTTGCACAAAGGAATTAATTCATTCCAAATGAAATTATGTTAAGCAATTTTTCTTTTATACAAATTTCCCAGAGGAATGCATTGAAAAAGGAGCAATCCCATTTTTATGTTGTACAGATTCACCCCATAGGCAATTAAGTTAAGGAAATTTCCCCTGTATGAGCACTAAATTTCAAATCTACTAAATAGTATCTTAACACATTTTCTAAGTGAGCTCTTTCAAAATTTCGACAATGCTGAACAGTTATGGTGGTATTCAGATATGTCTTATATCTAAATTGAACACATCTGACTGTGGACACAAAACACACACAAGCAGGCAGACAATGGCAATATAATGGCAATTTGGCCAATATGACAACCAGAGATGCCTTTCCAGTGATCACATAGACTAGCCATTCAAAAGTCTTAATAAAATAAGTCATTAAATCATTACATTTCCATAACCAATAGAAAAAACTGATTGCTTGTTGCAGTGTCAATCAAGCAATACTGTTTTAACACAAGGACAAGGAGGAAGCAGCCAGGTCACTAAAATATTCCTACCCTGCAGAGCTCACATTCACATCTCTATTGTTCAGTGTTTAAATTGCAGTATTGCAGTTAAAATGTTTCCTCTCCAATGTCAGTGGGTTTAGGTTCAATCTCAGATGGACAGCTCAAGGTTCACTCAGCCAGCCATCATTCCTAGGCTGTTAAATTGAGTGCCCAGCTTGCCAAGCAGGCAGTATATAGTCTGCAAGTGTTTAACCACTATGGAGCAGTATATATGCAACAAGCAGCATGCTTTGCTTTTTGCTTTTAATCCATCCCATCTAATCAGTCTGTTCTCTTTGTTCTTCACAGACATATGGACTGTAGCATCCTTTGAGAAGAAGCTCTCCTTTATCTCTCTTTATATATAGATGAAGACATACAATGTCATGGCTCCTGGGCCAGACACAGGTACAATCTCTTTTGCTCCAGCAATGAATAGTGCAGAAATTCAGGCTTGATTCATCTCTAGATTCCAACTCCAACTGAGACGATTTGGACAAATGTGCAGCTTCTTCCTCTCAAAGAAACCCCAATTTTTGAAGAAACATATTACTTCTAAGGATCGTGGAGTCTGCTACTATATATTATACTGAAGGCTCAAGACAGGTTTTAATCAATTACATTTAGTTGATTAACTAAACAATTAGCATCCATGCCAGTTTTCAGTCTTTTCAGTTTCATGGTTGAGCACAGATTGGGTAAAAACTCAGGATGTGGTTCAGATTAATTGTTCTTATTTAAAAATACCTAAAACCTTTTGTCCCCTCCCTAATATTTCAGTTCACTTCCATACTCTATCTAGCCTTCTTATTTCAGCCTCCTTTTTCTTTTCTTTTTTCTTTTTGCAGAAAAAAATGAATTATGACAGTGAAATTGAAAGACTGAAGGAAGGCCATTGATGTTCCTTAGGGGGATACAAATCAATAAAAATTCATGGCTGAAAGGTTCTCATTGATTGGAACATGGTGGTAGCACAACAATTTCAAAAGCCAGTGTCGGCTTTGCTAGCCGCACCACCTCTTCTGAATGTACATGGTAAAATGTTATGGCCTAGAAACAATTCTGTGCAATGGAGGCCACTTGAATGTCTTTATGTGTTTGACTCTGCCGTGACCAAGCTGAATATCAATTCTTTGCAAAATATAATTGCAAGTAATGATCAGACTCAAAGGGCACACATTCTGAAACATTTCAAAGATACATAAGTACCAGCCTACAAGACAATGCTATTTTGGTCTAGCTGTTATTTTAAATAACATCTACTTTCATTTACTTAAGTGAACAAGTTACCAACATTCCTTTCCACAGCTGTCTGTTAACATTATATAAGAGATTAGAGTATATGCAGGCTCCCTGACCTCGCTCTGTGGGCTCTTTATGATTCTCCAGCCTGTTGTTTCTCTGTGGCTGTAACTACATGTGTGGTAGAAGTCGGTTTGAATGTGAAGCAGCTTTGGTCATTTCACATGAAGTAAGCACTACCATGCTTTAAAACATTGCACATTGGGTGCCATTTTGAAGTAAAGTAAGGCTTCAGCCTGTCAAGCAGTGGCATAGCTAGGGGGCAAGGGGGGGACATCTGTCCCTGGGTGCAGCATCTGGGGGTGCCAAATTTCATGCCAAACAGCTCACCGCTCAGGATCCACAGGAAGGTGTGTCACAGGTGACCTGCCAGGGCTGGCACAGAGAGCTCCCTAGCTGCTGCCACCTTCTCTGCAGTGCCTTAGCCCCTCATTGTCCCTTGGGGTGTGTGTGCAAAAACTGACTTTGTCCCCGGATGCTGAAAACCCTAGCTATGCCTCTGCAGTCAAGAGAGACCATTCTTCTCTCTAGCACTTGCTTATCCAGCAGGTAGCTGGACAGGAGCAGCCAGGCACACAGTGGCCACAGCAAGAGGTGCATCTTTGGAGGCTAAACATATGCCCACAATCATGGCTGATGCTAGCATGCTCCCCATCCAGTTGTCCACTGGACAAGCATGCCCTGACCAGGTGAAAGGGCAGCAGAAGCCTTATCTGCCCTATGGGCAGTGTAAACAGAATTAATGAAGTGCCGGGAGCCTTCTAGTGCTAGCTAGTGTTGTTCTTGCCAAGAGGGGGGCAGATAATTGTTAAATATTCACCATTGTCTGAGAAAATGGGGCTTCCCTATAGAAGACACCTTGTGCGAATGTGGAGAAAAGCAAACCATCTCACATGTTGCAATGCATATGATGCCCTTCAACATGTACAGAGGAAGACGGAATGCTGTTGATGTTTTTCCATTATTTGGCCAATGTCATCTAGGTGTTTGTTTTATTCATGTTATATACCTTTTTATATGTAATAAATTTCTAACTTGTGTATGCAGCATTCTGCTTAGTAGAGTATGTTAATCAGTCAGTGTAATATGTTGTTGATTCTGACATAAGTAAAGAAAAAACACATTCAAATGGGTTTGAATTAAGTGTGGTTTCACTCAGATTTGCAAATAACCTACAGTAAAAAAGCTTACTGCAGTTGATCTACAATGTGTGCTTTCAGCCTATGTCTATCGCAGCATTTGTGCATTTCAGGTTCCCAATGAAGCTCTCATTTTTGTGAACTGGGAATTGCAAACAACCAAGTCCAGGAATAGATTGAAGGGGATAAGCAGGACAGAAGGTTACCAGTAGCAGTCTGCAGGAACTGAAGTTTCATTTTAGATTGATTTCCCCCATTTTTCCCGTTTGTGATTAGAAAAAAAAAACACCGAATCATAACATAGCTGGGGGGGGGGGGAGGAAATGTGAGATCTTAAAGGAGTAACATGCACAGTCTCCTTTGAGTGCTTCTTAAAAGAGAAATGCAGGCCTTCCACACTTTCTATTCCCCCACTGCCACCATTCTCAGTTCCTTGGGTCTGGAATCAGTTGCCTGCAATCATAAGACTTTGGTTATTTAACCAAAAACTCTGCAGCAGGAAAGGAAAAGCTCATTTCTCAGATAAAGAACAAACCCTTCACCTTCTTTCTGTTTTCCCCACTTCTGATCATGATGCATTAATGCCAGTTTTAACATGAGATACATGTAAGGCTACTGCTTCACCCCCGTTAGTGCTTCTCGACTCCTTGTTCCACCCTATGGTTATCATGTATATACAATAAGCCAAAAGAACTAGAGCATCCAATGAAGTTAGTAAGTCAGAAGAGAGTGAGTCTTAGGATGCTGTTGTAGAGAGATTTTTTTAATTTGAAAAGATGCCCAACATGTTTCGGCTGAAAAAGCCTTCTTAGGGGCTGTATTTCACATAAAAAGTTACACAGAGATATCTCGAAAGGTAAGCACCATTCCTACATCAGCAGTGAGCTAAGAAGTAGGACTGGTGCTTACCTTTCAAGATATATCTGTGTAACTTTTTATGCGAAATACAGCCCCCGAAGAAGGCTTTTTCAGCCGAAACCTGTTGGGCATCCTTTAAAAAAATATTTCTCTACAATAGTATCATGTATATACACTTGCATTCCTTCTTGACTTCATATTCACACATATATCTGACAAAAAAGGGGGAAACATCCTTACTTGATATCTTGGAGAAAAGGCTGCTTCTTATTTATATGAGAGGAAAAAAACAAATTTAAAGAGCAAAATCATTTTAATTACACCCACAAGAGTAACTGAAATGATGTAACCTTTGGGGGTGAACAAATTCCATGTGATAATCCTCACCTGGATGACAGAATTTTCACAGACCTTTGGAGGTTAATTGCCTCAAGTTAAGACATTAACTGTTGCACATTGAATCATGTTAACTTGAGGCAATATGCCTCCAAAAGTTGCACTATTTCCATTATCTTGGTGTAAAATCACAACAGGATTTGGCCCTAGCTACTTCTTCTCTTAAAAGTGTCAGTTATTTTCTGTATTACTAAGCTCATAAAGTAGCATTGCTAATATAGAGCACAAAGAAATATCCACTATCATTCATGACAGAATATTCATATGAGCACAGATTCAAAAGCAAATTGCATGCAAATCATAAGAAAATTAAAGAACGTAGCTTCTTTTCTTAAAAGTGTCAGTTGTTGTGTGTATTACTAAGCTCATAAAGTAGCATTGCTAAAATAGAGCACAAAGAAATATCCACTATCATTCATGAGAGAATATTCATATGAGCACAGATTCAAAAGCAAATTGCATGCAAATCATAAGAAAATTAAAGAACGTAGCTTTCATTATTTCAGGGGAGGGGTGGAATGATAGCACTCTTTTTTAGAAACAGATTTTTAGAAAATATATGTAAGGTTTATTCCAACTCTTAAATCCAACTAGACCAGAAACATTGAATCAACTTTATCAACATTAGTGTTGTGGTTTATCATGTTCTCATTGATTCTGTGAGTGGAATCTCTATGCCCATAAAGGCTAATGGTGCCACCAACTACAGACTTTAATCTTTAAAACCGGTTCCGGTTTTCAGGGAGGCACAGCGTTTGTGCTCCGTTCCCTGTCCTCACTTGGTTTTTTATTGTCTCATACTAATTATTTCTGTATTACTTATCTTGGAACATTATTATATTATTATTACTGCTCCACTAATCTTTTGGAGCACTACGGGAGAAAAGCTGCTGCAGAGAAATCAGGCAAGTTGAGAGCTGACCTTGAAGACTTCAAGCTCCCCCGTTGTTGTTTTTGGCAGCGGAAGAAAGGAGGACTTTAAGAACTCACAAGGCCATAAAGCAAGATTTATTGTCTTTCAACCTGAATAACTTTAAGTAATTTAACAACCTTAAGAAATATACAGGAGAAATATACAGCCTCAATGCCGTGGAATATAGCTACTCCCTGGTGGTCACAGTGAGTCTGGAAACCAAATTTGACTGGCTTTTTTTTTTCTTTTTTTAAAAACCCCATTCTTCTCCATTTTATCTCTATTTTAACAACTCCGGAAATGGTGGCGCACATAGTTGCTGCAGCCCAGTGCTTTCCATGTCGGTACTTTGTGTGGTTTTTTGTGTATGAGTTGTTTTTATTTTGTGTACATTTTGTTTAGCGGACAAACTTTACAACCGGCAAGACCTTCTCAAGATAGGAGTGTGCTACAAGCAGAGTGTTACAGCTGAGTTTCTTAGATTACACAACATCCCAGAGAGCATAGCAAGAACCCCCGGTTCTCCATGGATTGTTATCCCTATGGGGAGGAGGTGGAGGCGGCGTAAAGAGAGGAAGCGGAAGCGAGGCTGCAGAGCTGGAGTGCTGACTAGACTACGGAAACAACCACATAAACCACCACTTCCCAGTCTCTATCTTACAAATGCAAGGTCCTTGGCAAACAAGATGGATGAACTGAGGCTTCAGGTTGTAAGTAATAATATCATGAAGGATAGTTGCATTTTGTTAATTACAGAGACGTGGCTTCATGAAGGCATTCCAGACTCAGTGGTTGGGTTGTCAGGTTACACGGCACAGCGTCACGACAGAACAAAGGACTCTGGTAAAAGTAGAGGAGGAGGTCTCTCTGTGTATGTTAACAATAACTGGTGCACAAATACAGTGATCGTGGACAGACACTGCTCTCCAGATTTGGAGTACATGACTGTCAAATGTAGGCCCTTTTATCTACCAAGAGAGTTCTCTGTTGTCATGATTACAGCAGTTTATATTCCACCAGATGCAAACAGTAACTCAGCCATTGGACTCTTATATGATAGTATTAACCATCAACAGAGCACACACCCGAACGCAGTACACATTATAGCAGGGGATTTTAATCATGTGGATTTGAAAACAGCACTCCCCAAACTGTATCAACATGTCAAGTGTGCTACTAGAGAATCTAACACACTGGACAAGGTATATTCAAATATCAGGTTGGGCTACAGAGCTAGACCATTAGCACATTTGGGCCAATCTGATCACATGTCCTTGTTTTTGGTTCCTGCATACGTCCCCATCAGGAAAACTGCTCCTGCCACTATAAAGTCTGTGAGAAGCTGGTCAATTGGTGCATCTCAGCAGCTTCAGGACTGCTTTGACAGGACTAGCTGGGTTGTTTTTGAACATCAAGATTTGGATATTTTCACAGACAGTGTTATGTGTTATATTAGGAACTGCATAGACACTGTTATGGTGAACAAACGTATCCGGATCTACCCAAATCGGAAGCCCTGGATGACTCAGAAAGTCCAGAGACTATTGAAAGAAAGGGATATCGCCTTCAGGTCTGGAGATAGGGCTTCTTACAGTATGGCCCGAGCGAACCTGAAGAGAGGAATTAGAGAGGCCAAACTGGACTACAAGAACAGGATTGAGCGGCATCTGGACAGTAATAACAACAGGAAAGTGTGGCAAGGAGTCCAGCAACTTACTTAACTACAAGATGAACAACGGAGTTGTAGCGGGCGATGCAGCATTGGCAGAAGAGTTAAACATCTTTTTGGTCGTTTTGAGGTGGAAGCACCAAAGGAAGCTGCACTACAGTCCCCAGTCCACAGCAGCTTTATCCTTAAAGTAGAGGAGTATGAGGTGAGGCGTATGCTGCGGACGATCAACCCGAGGAAGGCTGCTGGACCCGATGGAATCCCTGGATGTGTGTTGAAAGACTGTGCAGATCAACTAGCTGGAGTCTTTACCAAGATCTTTAATCAGTCTCTGGCTCAATCTAGGGTTCCATCCTGTTTGAAGTCCTCCACCATAGTTCCTGTACCTAAAAAATCTTATATCTCCAGTCTTAATGATTATCGACCAGTTGCACTTACTCCAGTGGTGATGAAATGTTTTGAAAAACTGGTCCGGAATTACATCACATCACTTCTCCCCAGAGTTTTGATCCCCACCAGTTTGCATATCAAGCAAATAAATCTGCAGAGGATGCTGTAGCTACAGTCCTTCATGCTGCACTGTCACATCTGGAACAGCGGGGAAGCTATGCAAGACTGCTTTTCGTGGACTTCAGCTCAGCATTTAATACCATCCTCCCTCACAGACTGGTGGTTAAATTAGGGATTTGGGATTTCCACATTCTATATGTATGTGGATAAATAGTTTTTTGTCCGGACGTAGTCAGAGGGTTAGAGTAGGTCAATGTACATCTACAGATCTGAGTCTTAGTACTGGCTCTCCACAGGGCTGTGTGCTGAGTCCACTGCTCTTTACTCTTTATACTTACGATTGCATTCCCGCCTATCATAACAACATTATAGTTAAGTTTATGGATGACACCACAGTGGTGGGGCTTATCTCAGCAGGAGATGAGTCTGCTTATAGGGATGAGGTGGAGCGGTTGATTGAGTGGTGCAGAGAGAATAACTTGCTTCTGAACACATTAAAAACTAAGGAGCTCATAATAGATTACAGGAAGAAGAAAACAGATCTTCAACCACTATTCATTAGTGGAGACTGTGTAGAAAGGGTGACCGACTTCCGTTTGTTGGGAGTCCATATTGAGGAGAATTTAACCTGGAGTGTAAACACCTCTGAGCTGCTGAAAAAGGCCCAACAGAGACTGTACTTTCTGAGAGTGCTCAGAAAGAATAACATCACTCAGAGACTATTGGTGTCTTTTTATCATTGTGTAATAGAAAGTGTACTGACATACTGCATATGTGTGTGGTATGCCAGTTGTACGGTGGCTCAGAGGAAATCACTCCAGCGGGTTATCAATATGGCACAGAAGATCATCGGATGCCCACTCCTCACATTGGAGGAATTACACAGCTCCCGCTGTCTTAAGAAAGCTCAGAATATTGTAGGAGATATTTCTCATCCTGGTCACTCTCTGTTTGTACCACTACCATCAGGCAGAAGGTATAGATCTATTAGAACAAGGACGGAAAGATTCAAAAATAGTTTTTACCCAATAGCATTATCCATGCTAAACTCTGTTAAAAATTAAGTTGACGGGTAATATTGGTGTTGAATGTGTTACATATATATCGTATAGGGGTATGGCTGTTGTTGTTTTTTTTAATTGTAGTTTTTATGGATTGTGTAGGAACGTTGCTAGGTGAAAGAGTGTAGGGATGTGGGTATGTTTGGATTTTATGTCAGTTTTAAATGAGTGTAAGTGATGTTTTGGCATGTGAATGTTGGAGTATGTGTATGGATGGTTTGTTTTTAAATTGTAGATTTTACGTCTTGGATTTTTATGCTGGGTTGTGTGAATGACTGACTGGATGGCACTTTTAATCTCGTTGTATTTATACAACGACAATAAATTGCATTCCTATTCCTATTCCTATTCCTATTCCTATTCCTAATCTCAAAGTTTCTTATACCCTTCCCCAGTTTCCGAGGCTCTCTAGGGATCCATTTCAGCTTGCAGAAGACATTGGAAGCCCTTAACACCCAAAAATATACCACTGCCAGTCCTCTGCCAGGATCAAAATTAGCAGTGAATGTTAAAGACTGCCCCCAAGCTCATCCTAAGGCTCCAAAGGACTTCCTCAGGCCAAAAGAGATTCCTAGGGAGCCTTTATATATGATTATTATTATTATTTTGGGGGTAGGAAACTTTAAACTAAAGTCTGTGGCTGAAGATAGGTAAAGGCAAAGGTTCCCCCCGCATATGCGTGCTAGTCGTGTCCGACTCTAGGGGCGGTGCTCAACTCCGTATTCAAGCCAGAAGAGCCAGTGTTGTGCAATTCCATGGCCATGTGGCTGGCATGGCTGCAAGGAAACACTGTTTTTACCTTCCCGCTTTTTACGGTGGTACCTATTTATCTACTTGCATTTACATGCTTTTGAACTGCTAGGTTGGCAGGAGCTGGGGTGAACAGTGGGAGCTCGCTCCGCTGCATGGCACCCGGGATTCGAACCGACGAGCTGCTGACTTTGCAGTCAACAGTTTTCGGAGCCTTAGTCCACTGAGCCACCACGCCCCCGTGGCTGAAGATATCAGCCTATAAATAAATAAATAAATTTTGTGCACAAAGTTGAGCAACAGTATTCTGGCCTTTGAATCTCTCCTAAGGGGACACAACAATCAATTTAGACTGTAGTTTCACCTTAAGAGAAGTTGGTTTAAAAAAGAAATCCCCACCAATAAGACTGCAATGTAAAGGTGATTATGAAGTTAGATTTTCTTAACTTAGAATCATAGAATCATAGAATCATAGACTTGGAAGAGACCTCAAGGGCCATCCAGTCCAACCAACCCCCTGCCAGGCAGGAACCCCATTGCAATATTTCTGACAAATGGCCATACAGCCTCTGCTTAAAAACCTCCAAAGGAGAGTCCACCACCCTCCGTGGCAGCATATTCCACTGCCAAACAGCTTTAACTGTCATGAAGTTCTTCCTAATGTTCAAATGGAATCTCTTTTCCTGTAGTTTGAAACCATTGCCCCAAGTCCTAGTCTCTGAAGCCATGGAAAACAAACCTTCTCCCTCTTCAATATGACATCGTTTCAAATATTTAAACATATCTATCATATCCCCTCTCAGTCTTCTTTTAGAAAGGGTAAACATTCCCAGTTCCCTAAGCCGTTCCTCATAAGACATTTCCTCCAGACCCTCAACCATTCTGGTAGCCCTCCTCTGCACCCGCTCGAGGTTGTCAACATCCTTTTTAAATTGAGGTGCACAGAACTGGACACAGTACTCCAGGTGGGGTCTGACAAGAGCAGAATAGAGTGGTACTATCACTTCCCCTGATCTAGACACTATGGTTCTGTTGATACAACCAAGAATTGCATTGGCTTTCCTGGCTGCCGCATCACACTGCTGAGTGCTGACTCATGTTCAATTTGTGGTCCACCAAGACTCCCAGATCCCTTTCACAGGTACTAACCTCCAGCCAAGTATCCCCCATCTTATATTTGTGCAATTCATTTTTTTACCTAAATGTAGTACCCTACATTTCCCTCTGTTGAAATCCATTCTGTTAGCTTTGGCCCAGCACTCTAGTCTGTCAAGGTCTTTTTGGATTTCCATCATATCCTCTAGGGAATTAGCAGTCCCTCCCAATTTGGTATCATCTGCAAATTTAATTAGCATACTCTCTATTCCTTCCTCCAAGTCATTAATAAAGATATTGAACAGCACTGGACCCAGAACAGGGGCACCCCACTGGTCACATCTCTCCAAGCTGAAGAGAGGCCATTTATGGTCACCCTTTGGGTGCGATTAGTCAACCAATTACAAATCCACCTAACAGTAGCACTATCTATCCCACTTTCTACTACCCTCTTAGCAAGAATACCATGGGGTACCTTATCTAAGGCCTTACTAAAGTCCAGATAAACAATATCCACAGCATTCCCCTCATCCACTAGGCCTGTAATTCTATCAAAGAAAGAGATCAAATTAGTCTGGCATGACTTGTTTTTAAGAAACCCATGTTGACTTCTTGTAATGACAGCATTGTTTGTTAAATATTTGCAGACTGCTTGTTTAATAATCTGCTCTAGGATCGTTCCAGGAATTGAAATCAAGCTGACTGGGCGGTAATTATTTGGGTCCTCTTTTTCCCCTTTTTGAAGATGGTGACATTAGCCCTCCTCCAGTCGATGGGGACTTCCCCTGTTCTCCAGGACTTCTCAAATATTATTGCCAATGGTTCTGAAATTACTTCCACCAGTTCTTTTAATATCCTTGTGTGTAATTCATCTGGCCCAGGAGACTTAAATTCATTTAATGTTTCCAGGTGTTCCTGTACTCGCTCTCTACCTATTCTATGTTGCAATTCCCATCCTACCTCATCTACCCTTTGTCTCTGCAGATCTCTTTTTTTTCCAAAAAAAAAAAAAAAAAAACAGAGGCAAAGAAGGTGTTGAGTAGTTCTGTCTTTGCCTTGTCTCCTGTTAGTAACTGGTTATCATCACCATGCAGAGAGCCTATCATTTCATTTCCTTATTTTTCCTTTTGCTGCAGACATGACTAAAGAAACCCTTTTTACTATCTTTAATCTCTGTCAAGTCTAAGTTCATTTTGTGCTTTAGCTTTTTTTTACCACCACCCTGCATATATTAGCTGTTTGCTTATATTCTTCTTTCGTGAATTTCCTATTTTTCCATTTCTTGTATTTGTTTTTCTTTATAGTTACCAGAGTTGAAAGTTCTTTAGTAAACCATTGTGCTTTCTTTAGACCTCTCCCATTTTTTCTTCTTGTTGGAACAGTTTTAAATTATGCCTTGAATATCTCACTTTTCAGGAACTCCCATCCATCTTGGACTCCCTTCTCTTTCAGTGTTTCAATCCATAGAATCACAGCCAATAATTCCCTAAATTTACAAAAAATTGGCTTTCTTAAAGTCCAGGATTCTTGTCTGACTATGCTTAGCTTCCCCTTCCAACTGTATAAACAAATTCCAAGAAGGCATGGTCACTTTTACCTAATGATCCCACCACTTTGACCCCATTTACAAGGTCCTCCTTATTCGTTAAGACCAGATCTAAAATGGTTTTGCCTCTTGTTCCCTCCTCTACCTTCTGGACCATGAAATTGTCTGCAAAGGCAGTAAGGAATTTGCTAGACCTTGCATTCTTTTTAGGCACTATATCTACAGTACATGTATTTTTTTATTTAAGTGTATATATTGCACCGATTTTCCCGATCCTAAGAACATAAGAATAGCCTTGCTGGAACAGGCCACAGTACAGCATTCTGTCTCATACAGCGACACCATTTGCTTCAGGGTATTTCCAAGCAGATGTCTTCATCTGCTTACGATTCTCTGCAAATGGCATTGAGAGATATCCTGCCTATCTCTCCAACTTGGGCGTTGTCCTTAGGCATCCATAATGATAGCCACTGATACCCCAGTTTTCCATGAACTTGTCTAATCCTTTCTTAAAGCTGTCAAGGCTTTAACAGTTGATTCACTGTCAGATTAGGTTTGTGACCTATATTGTGTGAAATATAGTCTGATAAAGAAGCGACATAGTTTTCCAATAAACTGTCCTTGTATTAATCTAAAAGTCTTTCACTTTCCTGAGATAAACACAGCCGTATAAAATTAATTTAGAAAATGTATGCTTCAAAGAGAGGAAGCAATGGCACCCAGGAGAAGTAGCTACTATTCTTTCTGAACAACATATCATTTCTAAACACATCTCGTATATGGTTGTGGTTTTATGTCTCTCACTGCTCTTTTGATTCCCTATTTGCCTTTCAAATCCTCTTCTTAGTTGCTAATCAGCCAGAGCCAGTGTTCTGGAAGTAAATCTCCTGACAACCTAGTGTTTTTATGACCTGTTCCTGCTGTTCTTCCTCATTTTGCAGATGCTCCTCCTTCTGCCAAGTTGCAGAACAAAGGTGATGGCCTGAATATTGGAGGCCTCCACTCTTAAAAAGTAGGAGTCTTAATGATCTGCCACATCAAATTGCTTTGGAAATCAACAGTTCATTTTGTTCTTCGGTTCCAGCTGATGGCCAGTTGTCTCTATGCAGTACTCAGTGTTACATATTTGTAAAGAGAAAACAAACTCAGCATATCTACATACGAGACAAATGTGCACGAATGGATCAAACTGGGTAAGTCTGAAATTCTAGGGAGACTGCGAAGAAGAACAAAGAGCTCATGTTCAGTTGCATAACAATAATCTTAATCTCACCACCCTCAGAGGTGCGCTTGGTGGGACACGGAAGAAGGCCATCTCTGTTGCTGCTCCCAGACTCTGGAACTCCCTCCAACAGGAGGCCAGCCTGGCCCCATATTTGGTGTTTTTCCATAAGCAGATGAAGCACTTTCTCTTCTCTACTGGCAGGCTTTTTCTTAGTGACTGACTACGAGAGGTTTTTAAACAAGATGGCATGAATTTTGTTGCATCTAAATCTGTTTTTAATGATGCTTTTACTTAATATTTTAATGTTATATAGTTAATTCTTTTTAAATATTTGAATAATTTGTTGTTTTTAGTATTTCATATTGCATTTTTTTCATGATGCAAACTAGAGATGGGCACAAAACAGAAAAATGGTGTTTCGGTTTTTCATTTGTCTTTGAGAGGTCTGTTTCAGTTCGTTTCCATTTGTTGGGAATTTTTTTGAAAAATTTCATTACCGTTTTTCATTTCTCGTTTGTCGTTTCTACCCGCTTTTTGCACGATTTTTAAAGCATTTCAGTGCGCAGGCATCCTCCAAGGCCCCAGACCAGAGGGAAAACACTAAAAAAAAATGGATGCTGGCAGAGACACGGTATAGAATGGGTATGCAGGGAGGCTGCAAAGGCAGCGGCGGGCATTGCCCAGGGGGCAAGGCAGCTGCAGAATGACTGCACTAGGGGCAGGGGAGGGTACTCACCAAGAGGTACACACGCACGCACACAGGGAGGCTGCAGGACTGAAGCTAGAGTCGCAGAGACAGCAATCCCACCCTCACTCCCACCAGAGACTGCAAGGAGGACTGGGGCTGCCAGAGCTTTTTATGTCCTCTGTGGCTGCCAGACCTGCCCGCCCAGTCTGCAACCTGGGCATGCTATTGGTTGAACATGATCCCATCACATGGCTTGCCTCCATTTTGTGGCTGGTGGTGACATCCATTTTAAAGGGAAAAGAAAAATACATCGCGATGGGAGAAGACAAAAACAAACATTTTAAGGACCCCAACCACCCCTGGTAGGTATTATCAGACAATATAAATAATTATTGCTGTGTTTTTACGGATGTCCAGGGCGTTTTTTAACATTTAAAACAGCTCATTTCATTGTGCGTCGCCATTAACGGAAACAAAACGTAACGACCACAATTTTTGTGGTTCTCTTCATTTCATTGCATTTCATCACAATTTTCGTTTGTCGTTTCGTTACGTAACGGAAACGACAAACGGTAACGGAAACGAAAAAATGTTCGTTCCGTGCCCATCTCTAATGCAAACTGCCTTGGGTCCTTTTTTTAGGAAAAAGGAAAATATTTTAAAGAAATAAAATAACAAAGCAAGATCATAACAGACAGTTCATAATCCATTTAGCATTTGTAGGGTTGAAATAGTGTTAGTGATTTGAATGCAGGCAACGGGAAAGTGAAAGTAATACCTATAGCTTGATATGCTGATACTAAAGGCCCTCACTGGTGTGTTTGTTGAGGACATGGGAAAGATCCTTCTCTGTCATTGTTCCCATGCTCTGGAACATCCTACCACAGAAGGCCAGGCTCACCACCCCCACCCCCACCCCACACAGACTTTACTGTCCTTCAGTAAGCAGGCACATACCCCCTTCTGTGGGAATAACAACTAGGGTAAAATAAATCATTAGAAAGAAGGGGCAAATTAAAAAAGTAGAGAGAGAAAGTGCTGGCCTCATCCATTGCTACATCTGCATCTTCCCACCAACACCTCTGGCTCTGATCACTGAATAGAGGCAGATTTTTGGAGCGATTTTCTCAAACCATGCCACATAAAAACAGCTGGCCTAAACTATCCTATACATATATCGTGTCTATTGCATGAACTGATGGTCCATAAATATTCTTCAAGGTAAAAATGACAGTTTGATAGTTAAAATAGTTTGATGCCCAGAATTTATGCAACTACAAACAAGTTTCAAGAATAGATGTGTTTTCTTGCTTTAATTAGAGTTATGCAAAGTTGCTGAGCATTATCTGGAGAAGTAATTTAGATGGCACTTGCAAAAGCTCACAAATTTTGTGAATAATATATCTACCTATTAGTTTGAGACATAATTGCTTTGTACAGTATTGTTTGATGCCCTGGAAGTTTTCTGATCAGATCTTAAATCTTCTGTACCTCTGAGAATGGAGCAGATAGCCATGCTAACACTTTCCTAGAGCAGCCTCTTTAAATCATTGTAAGGATGTTCTGTTTGACTCTGAGCAAAAGATTTTGGAATGCCCAGCCTTCTCCTTAGTGAATACATTGATGTTATTATGGCATGCAGTCAGCAATTAGTAAGATGAATTTTCTATGTCTTGTCAGCTGCCTGGCCCACTGAGATAACATTTCTGGTAGATTTACAAACCAGAAGGTATCATTAGCCATGTTTGTATTAAACTCAAAATCATTTAAACAAACAAACACAAACACCCTTATATTGGTTTTGTAGATTGTAGGTTTTGAAAAGTCAAACAGCACTAGGTGTTTACAGAATGTTGCTAGAATGAAGAGAATTATTTATACTCGTAGCCAGGGGCATTTGGGTGCTATGCAGTGCTGAATCTAAAAATGTCACATTAATGCAACTGATATATCAAATTAACCCTTGTGCCCATTTTATGCAGCCTTGGATATAAGCCCTGGTCATAATCCCACCAGAAAGAGGAGGAAGAAGAGGAGGAGAGGGGAAGGAAATAATTTTTCATTTTTTAGGAAAGTTCCCATTGCATTTTAACTTTTCCTCAAATATTGAATCCCTGACTGCTTCTGCATTAGCTCAGATAATGTGGCACATATTATATGTTTGTATCTCCTTCTTCGATGCACACCTTGACATGGTGAGGGGATTTGAACATGTCAGAGAAGCTAAGAGCAATACTGTCTGGAGACTGGACTCCATTATGAGCCTAGACTAGTACCAGCAGGGTTACCCAAGGCAGAACGGTCACGGCTGAGATGCATCCTCCCTCTTCACTGGCATGGCTGGGTGAGAATATCATTGCATAATATTTCTATGTATTTCTAAATGTGCTAAAAGGCTGAATAATGTATTATATTTTTATAGATTGGATTCGCGCGCCCCCCATGCCTTTAAAGTACTGCTAAAGAGTATTTAAAGTTACAATACTTTTACTTTTCACTGATATCCTCTAGAGTTGTATTTTGTGCTTCCCTAAAGCTGTGGGCTTTCACATTTTTAGAGGGCAATTCATATATAATTGATACATTCTCATTCTTTTTTACCCGTTAAAATATGCTCCTGTGTTTGCAAAGCAAGTACAGCTTAAGTACCTTCTACAACTTTAAGTTTTAGCAAGTGACATTTAACAAGTTGCAGGGGAGGATTTTCTTTAAGTATTTATGTCTACGGCTTTTCTCATAACTCTGAGGCTGTCTTCAATACATTTTGACTTGTTATTTATTTATTTATTTATTTGGAACACAGAGACAGTGTAGATAAATAAAGCTTGTAGAAACAGGCAGGTTGATGTTGCCTGGAATTCTTAAAACAATTAAAAGACTCAAAACATTGGTGGTCAGATGAATTTAGATATGATTGTCTGTGACTGTTTGGTTTCACTCTGGCATTAATCCTTTATTGGGAGAAATGCCAGCTATGAAAGACATAGGCTTATGATTTTCCCCCCTGGAAGTCCTCCTGATGCATAATGTGTATTGTGAATAAGAAGTTACAGTTAGGACAGAATGTCAAGGGGCAGAATGGTTTTTATAGACAACAAGATCAGACAAGGGTACCTTTCCTCTCCTTATCTGCTTATACCAGTAGTTCCCAACCTTTTCCAAGTCATGACACCCTTTTCATAGCCATGTATCCTGATACCCTCCCACCCACATTTGCATAAATAGGCCATAGTCGTAATCTCCTGACATAGTGACAGTTGATGCTGAAGCTGCTTGCCCTCCTCCTGCTCCTGCAACCTCCTCCACCTCAAAACTGGGAAGGGAACAGGCTGGGGAAGATGAAACCTAGGGGAAAGAAAAGTCCTCAAATATAGGCAGGGGGCATTGCAGTACCCAGAGAAGAGGGGAAAAAACCTTCATGAAGAGGTTCCCTCTCAGTAACTGGCACAAAGCTTTCCTTGCATCCACTATAGAAGCAGTAGGCCTTTTTGTGTGTTCCCCTCCTGGGGATTTGTGTGTCACCCCTTCTTAGAAAATAGGGGCTCTTCCCCCCAAGGATCTGTTGTTTACACATGCACATTTACACTAACCTTAATATTTGTCTCCAAAAGTTTAAGGAAGAAATCATTTGAAGAGAGCTATAGCACATATACTGTAAGGTGACCTGTGCCCCACCTCAGAAAAAACATAGTACCCCCCCTTGGATGTCCTGTCCCCCAGATTTGTAAACACAGTTTTAAACTGTATGCAGAACATTTATGGAAAGCTGGACTAGACACAGATGATGGTGAATGAAGATTGGTGGAAGAGACATCAGTAATTTATGATTTCTGCCAGGGGTTCCCAAACTTTTTCACATGTATACCACTTGCCATTTTTTTCTGTAGAACCCCTGTATGCCTAATATTGAATTTTCCTAAACTTATTAACTTCAAATGTGTTTTTGACAGCTGACACAGTGCTACTCACTTTGATAGGGACTTTTGTTGCATGGCAAAAAAGAGAAAAACATGTACAATTTTTATTCATACCTTTATTGAAAAGACATAAAATGCAAGTAAATATTTGGATTTGGAATGAAACAAATAAGAACCTAGTAAAAATTTTTCATAAAATTAATACACAAATAATGTAGTTAACGGGAGAGATGAGCCTGATGCTCTGATAGCAATTTTTCAATATTTGGCTTCAAATTAGTGAGGTATAGTCACATTCAGTGATTTGCAATTGATTACTGTTTTTCATAAGAAGATTGGCAACCATGGTAAACCTGTTTGCACAAGGTTTGAAGATGGAAAAGCTATTAAAAACTTTCTTGCAATAGTCCATAATGCAAGAAAAGCAACAGGTATATCTTTCTGAAGCTAGAACTGCTGGTACCCCATTCTGAACTGCACCTTAAGTTTTTTGTTAGTGATTATTCCAATCAGTTCTTGTATGTGACACTCAATTCTTCAATGGCACCATATGGATTGATACTTTACTGTGGTATTTCCATAGTGAAAACATCCTCAAACCTGATTTTAAAGTCTGTGTGAAGGACACTTAAATATTGAACGTAGACCAGAATGTCAATGACAAGCTGGGGAATTGGGAAAATTCACTCTGTCCAATGTTTTGCTTCATTAGATTAATTCTAGCAAGAATTAAATTAAATTCAGACTGTCACCTTGTAACTGCAAATTAACCTCATTAAATTTAGTAAATAAATCTGTTAAATTAGCAGTGTCTGGTTTCCATTTGATTAAATTTTCTTTCAAAATGGGATCATTAGCATTCAAAAACTCTAAAACCGACTAAAAAAGGGAAGAAAAATTGTCAAACATTAGCCTTTTGAGAACCAACATACTTCAGTGTGAAGAACTAATTGATGAAAGTCCTCATCATTTTCTTCACAAAACTGTATAAATAACCTAGAATTCAACACGTTGATACAGATCTTGTTTACTACGTTTATGAAAAACTGAAGAGATTGATGCAATCTGGCACTCAGATTTTTAGCTACTAAATGTTGTTGAAGAATGACACAGTGAATTGCAAACACCCCGGGTATATTTTGTTTTAAATGTCTTATAAAACCATGATAGCACCCAAACATGGCTGGTGCCCCATCTGCTGCTGTGGATATTATATCTGATAAAGGGATTGCTTTTTCCATGAAATAATCTTTCAAAATTTTGAATATTGATTCATCTTTAGTGTTTGTTGTCAAAGTTCTCACAAAGAGCAGTTCTTCATGGATTTCTTGGTCCATAAAAATATGAACATATGCCAGGTAAAGTTGACTCATCCAGTTAAATAGAGAAATGGTTCATTTCCAGATAATTACACAAGAAGCTCTTAACATCATGAGTCATTTCATCAATAGGTCTTTGAACAGTGTTGTTGCTCAAAGGAATTCTTTTGAGTATGTCATATGCAGAGTTGTGAAGAACAGTTTTTAAAACCTCTTCAATAGCTAGTAAAATCAGCTCTTTACTGATAGTATGAGGTTTTCCTGATTTTGCTATGAGTTGTGAGATATTGTAAGATGCCTGCAAACTATCACAGTATCATTTTGATGTTGAAGCAAACATACTGACAACCATAGTTCTCTTATGAAGTTTTTCTTTCAGTGTTTTAAAGTATGTCAAATCTTTATCTGTTTTATCAGGGTGACACCTCAGATGATCCTCCAGCTTGGATGATTTCATAGCATTACTGTTTAAAACTTTGTTGCACAAAAGGCACACGTGCAGACTTTGTCCGACAGGGACGGAATGAAGCCAAACTTCAAATAATCAACACTATACTGCCTTCATTTCTTTTTAGCCTCAACCATGTTGAGTAGAAGGTATCTGCAATCCAAAACTGATTCCTCCCCGGACAGCATACAAATATTTTAAAAACATTTTAAAATCATTTTGGTAACACTGGAAATATTTTAAAAATATTTCTAAAAGTGTTGAAATGTCTGCAAAAATAGCTTACAGAAATATATCTGAAAAATATTTTGAAATATTGTGTGCTGTTTGGGTGGAGTAAATCCTTATTTAAATCTTTAGTTAGGTAGATATAGAGAGGAATTGGGATAAAGAAAATGTTGCTTTTGTAGTGGTACTGTTTAATCATCAGTGGTGCAATTTCAAAGGGTGCGGATTGAAATGACTGGGTCCCTGGTTCAATCCTGGCTGTGCCATGTAACAATGAATCTTTTCTATGAAGATTTAAGTACATAATACCGATTGCTAAAACAGTGAAGGGGACTCCATTAAGGAAAACATGTGTACAGTAGTACCTTGGTTAAAGAGGATAATCCATTCTGGAAGCATGCTTGAAACCAAAACAATCGCATATCAAAGCAAAATTTCCCATAGGAAATAATGGAAACTCAGATGATTCCTTCTACAATCCAAAAATATTTGATTACAATATTGTAACACAATTCAAAGTACTAAATAAAATACTAAATACAGTATAGTACAAAGTACAAAATACAGTACAGTACAAAGAACAATAACCTGCATTTGAAAACCTTTGTGGCAGCTGCAGAGGAGGGGAGGCCTCCATGGAGGGGTCTGCTTTAAAAATGGGACAATGGGAGGAATCCCAGCTAGAGCAAAGGAGATGGGAAGCCTCCAAGGAGGGGCTGTTTTAGTCCAAAGAGAAGGTGGGCCGTCTGCCTTAACAGATGAGGAGAGAGAAATTGACAAAGAAGAGGATGCTGCACAGAAGCCAAAAAGAGTCATACAGGGAATTCAAGACATAACATTAGAGGAGGTTGGGGGGGCGTGTGGACGTACTGATCAAACGGTACTGTGGGCAGCAGACGATCGGAATGTTGAAGGGGAGGAGTCTGAGGAGGTAGGCGCGCATGGGGGTGCAGGGGGAACTGTCAGTTATGAAGACCCAATAAGGACAGTTGGAACCCGGACCTGGGAGAGCCGCATTGGTAGGAGGATGGGTGAAGTTGTCTCTAGAAGGAGGGAAGAGATAACTTGGGCTGTGATGGTAAGACCATTGCGTTGGCCAGAAATTTCAGAGAAATTTCGACACGGATGGAGGCGAGACAGGAGCCCAGCCCAAACCCCACAGTGGATGAGATCTCCCTGCTATGGGACTCCGTGCCCGGGTCGGGGAAAAGATACCCCTCCCTTCCATTAGACGATCACGACTTGATAGTCAACCCATTAGAGCCCGGTTATACGAATTCTTTGTTAATGGAAGATGTTTGTAAACCTTATTCAATGTTATCTGTTAATCAAGAAGAACCAGCCTACAGAGAGTTCCGTTCTGTAAGAAATAAAAATCCCTTCAATGTTGAACCTATGATCGGCTCCAACTCTTTCGATGAACTCGGGTTAAAAAATCCTCTGGGTGAACCCTCACAGGCTGTTTTTAAAATGGGATGATGGGAGGAATCCAACTAGAGTAGAGGAGGGGGGAAGCCTCCATGGAAGGGGTTGTTTTAAAAATGGGCAGATGGGGTGGGTGTCTCCTGGCTACAGTGGTGGTGGCAAGGATGGCGTGCAGAGGCCCCATGGATAGGGGTTGATGGGGGTGGCAACTGTTCATACCTTTACTGAGCCTGTCACTCTTCCTTCAACTCTGCTGCTGCTGTTGCCTGAAACAGAAACTGAAACAATCACCGATTTCCAGGAGGAAGGGGAGAGAGAAGGAGAGATGCCATTGGCTTAGAGCACTTTTGATTATGTGGCACACATGAGAGTGCTGGTATGTCAAGACACTGCTCGTTAATATGGCAAAAATGTTCAGAAATTTTTGCCTGACAATCAAAATGCTGCTAAACCAAGTTACTTGTTAACCAAGGTACGACTGTAATTATAGTTGATTTGAATTTCAAACAACCATGATTGGGGTACAAATATCTGTCATGTGGGTGCAAAACAAACACTTTTAAAAATGCACATGGTGAGGATCAAGTTCCAAAAAATGATGCAATACCCCCACCCCGCACACACAATACAAAATGCACTTTAAAGTTATGCACACCACAAAGAATAACTTAAAAAATGCACCAAATGCACCAAAAAGTTTAAAAACGTCCAAAAATTGCTGCAAAAACTTTCAAAAATGGCACCAAAACAATTTGTGTTAGATGTAAGACATTTACAGTATACATAAATATTGATGATGATCTGCCTAAATGGGGTCTGCTCATGTGGACCCCCATTTAGATTTTGTGGATGCCCATGTTTTTTTCTCACTGTCATAGACCCCCTGCAAGTTGAAATAGACCCCAGGGTATCTACATAGACTACTTTGGGAAACACTGATTTATGCAGATGACACCATTGTACAGGAAGAAAATTGCAGTAACTTGAAATAACCTTTGGCAAACGTGAAATAAGAACATATCGAAGCCAGACTGTGGTTGAATATGAAAAGTAGCAAAAATAATGATTACAGAAAAAATACAAAACTTTAATATTGACAATGAAGAAATTGAAATAGTTAGAGATTTTTGATGCCTCGGTTCAATCATCAATTCAGTTGGACACTGCAGCCAAGAAATCATAAGAATGCTCAGATAGAAAAGAGCAGTAATGAAGGACTTAGAAAAGACCATCAAGTCTAAGATTATGTCACTGGAGATTATCTGTACTATTGTATTAATATGTACACATGTGAAAGCTGGACAGTGAAGAAGGCTTCGTTCCGACACTGGGTCCTCTCCGGCCAGCGGGGTGTCTTTGCCTTCTTGTCTGGAAGGACACAAGACTACAGGTAGCCTCGTATAGTGATAGGGAGGAGTGGGCTACTTAAGCCCATCCCTTTCAGGCTATGGCCTCTTTGGAAGCTCAGTTCAATGGGGGACCTGGGCTGCCATGTCATCTGAAAGTTTTAGTACAGTCCACTGAGTAGTTGCAGTTCAGCGTTCACTTTCAAAAACACATCTATTCAATCAGTGGGTGACTACCATTTGGAATTAATTTTCTCTCTTATGTGCCCTTGCTAGAATACAGCCATTCTTCTTAGCTGACAGGTAAGGGAACAGCCAGATTAGATTAATAAAGAACTAGTACTTCAGATATCTTAACATTAAAAAAAAGTTAAATACTAGCTAAGGGCACAAATTGAAAAAAAAAAACTCCCATCAGGTTATACTGATCAAGAGTTTGAAGCATCAGGTAAAATAACTTGTCCCAAATAAGGATCAGTAACAGACAGCTTAATATGTGAAAAAAGGACTGGGGCAGATACATTTTCTTCCAAGCCAGTGACTAAACTTCTATTGTCTTCAACAAGCTTTGCTGCTGTGACTCTTCTCTTAGGAAAAGGATGAACAGTATTTTTAGTTTTCTTTGTGCATTCTTGTTCTGCATACATACACATCCTACTGTGTACTATCACCACACACCCACGTGTATCTACCATGTCCATATTTTAGCACATGCTGGTGTTCACTACTAGACATGGGCACGACTTGGCGAAATTGTTGTTTCCGTTTTCGGTTATCGTTTCCGTTACGTAACAGAAATGGTAACGATAATTAAGCCATCAGAACTCGAACTCAAACCGAAAAAAGAAAAATTTGGTCAGGTTTTTCGTTTCCATCTGTGGCATCGCGGCGATCGCGCAATGCGAAGCACAGAAAAAGTTTTTAAAAGTTTTTTTAAAAAAACCGACTCCCGGCCAAAAAAGCAGGCGAAAATAGGCCTGCCTGAGGCTTTGCCACCTACCAGAGGGGTGGTTTCTGGGGGGTCCCTGGCCTTTCCCCCCCTTCTCCTGTCCTATGCTGCTTGCACCAGGCTTGGGGGGGGTCATCCTCGTCGTCTCGCCATGCCATGCGGTGGGGGGGGATCCAAAATGGTGACCACAATTTTTCTTTTGAAATCGTGGTCAAAAAACACACCAAATCACCAGAGAAACATGTGAAATTTATTTATTTTAAATGCCTGAATTTTAATAGTAGCAGCAGTGGGTTTTTATAGCAATAAAATGTCGTATTGATTTTATTTTATTTTATTTTATTTTTTTTTTTTAGTCCTGCGCATTTGGGCTGGGCATGGGATGGGACCATGCAAATTGTTTGAACCATTCCACCAATGGCATCGCCAGGTTTTTGACTGACACTTCTGGATGTCTCGGAGGGCATAAAAAGCCGAGGTACCTTCCAGAAATCGCAGTCGGGTGTATGGTTGTGGTTGAGGGAAGAGGGCTGGCTGCTGGTGCTGGTGTGATCCGATCGAGATTGAGGAGGGAGGCTGGAGGCTTTAGGATTTAAGTTAGGCAGGCAGGAAGGGAATTGAATTTAGAAAATAATTTCTTTGATTCCCTGCAGCTTTGTCTGCTGAAGGGAATAGCAGTTTATTCTTTATTTCTACTCTGTCAGTTTGTGAGGATTTTTTTCTGATATTGGATAAAGGGGGAGGTTCGACTGGGAGTGGGAGGTGTGGATTTATTTTAAAAATATATTATATACTACCATTTATTTTCTATTTTCCCAACTTCAATTTGCTTGCACACACACACACATTTGGGGTGCAAGCCAAGAACAGAACCTCTATCCTAAGTGATATCCTAACTGTCCACTCGCCCATCCGCCTGCGCCGCCACCCACCTGCAGCCCGCGCTGCCGCCTGCCCCATGGCTGCCGGCCACCCATGGCCCCCCGCCACCGCCGCCTGCCCGCACCTCCCCCACCACCTGCCACCCGCCCCACCCGCCACCTCGGGCGCAAAAACACCTAGTGCCGGCCCTGATTGCGGGATGCCCCTATGCTCTGGGAAGTCAAATCGCGCTAAATCGCGGTGGAAACAACAAATGAAAAACGAAAAATGGAAACGACAAATTTTTGAAAAATTTCACAACAAACGGAAACGACCCGAAACGGACCCGTTCCGACAAACGAAAACTCAAAACGTCATTTTTTCTGGTTGTGTCCATGTCTAGTCTCTAAGTTTCTCTCTCAGACCACCGGGGTAAGGGTATCACTGGTGGAGGAGAGATACAGGAACCACAGAAAGAAACAGGACTGTAGGCAGAGGCAAGGGGAAACATTTGCTCATTTTGTAGTGATTTCCTTTCCTGCTCTCTGAGACAGGACAAGAGTGACCTTAGAATCCATAGGATAAAATCCCCTTTTCTTTGTCTTTTCCTTTATGTGACCTAAAAAATCAAGCCAAAATCATCATAGTGATTGAGCAATAAAGAAGATAGAATGAAATGTTGGCATTCTGCTGCTGAGCAGTGCCATCTTAAGAAAAGTGGGTGGGATTCTGTTACCTTTGGTGACCACACATGGAGCATCTTCAGGCTGCTTAAGACACACCATCTTAGGCAAAGATTTGTTTCATCCTACTTTATTTTGACCCTGCCCGTCTTCCAGTAGAGGAATGAAAAGCACCAACCAAGTGCTGCAATCAATTGCACCCATCCACCCAAACCCTCACCTACTTTAATCTCTTTCTTGTCAAGACATAATTACTAAAAGCCTGCTTGAAAAAAATGGTTTCAGCCTCTCAGCAGCAGGACAAGGGGGGGGGTCACCTATTCTCACATGGGAGCAGGTCTTCGATTGGAGACTGGCATTGCATCACTAGAATGTGTTGCTTGGATCTATGCTTTTAGATACTGGATTAAGGTATCACATGCCAATACCTCAATGGGATATCTACATCTCTTACAAAATGATGTCCACTATAGCTCGTGGTTTAAAGTTTTTCCAACTAAACTGCATCTGTTAGGGCTATCTATTGACTTTCTTAAAGCCTATGAGCCCAAGACAGCTAAATCTATCATAGAAGAGCGGATTAGGGATATTGACTTTCAGCACTCTATCACAAGTGCACAGAAAACTTGCTCTATTCTGCATTTTGGACTAAACTTTAATTTCTCACAAAGTGCTCGGTACCTGGAAAACCTGACTGTGCCCAAATATCGGCATGTTTTCTCAAGAGCTCGATTTAACTGCCTTCAATCTGCAATTTTAGATGGGCGTTACTCTGGTGTCCCTTATGAAAACCGATTGTGTCCTTGTAATAACAAAGAAATTGAAACACTGAATCATGTCCTTTTTGTATGTGGTTTTTATAGAAATGAGCATACTAAATTACTCAAGCCCATAATGAGTGCCTTCCCAGGTAGGACGCTGAACTGGTATTTAAAATATTTATTAAGTGACACAAACAAGGGTACCACTGAATCTGTGGCCAAGTTTCTTTTCTTTGCCCAAAGAATACGGAAGACAACCTTGGCCTCTGTTAGCTCTTAATACAATTATGAATTGCACAATGTTTGTATAATTCACTTTTACTACCTAAACTGTTTTAACTATCTTAAAAATTTTGTAATGGTTTTACTCTTTTATCCTTTTAAAACTTCATGTATGTATTTTTACCTTATTGGTTGGGCCTGTGGCCGCAAATAAAGATTGTTGTTGTTATTGTATACCCTGAGAAATGCTACCACAAATGCCCTTTCTTGTTTCCTTAATAAAAATGCCTGTTAAGGTGGCAGGACCACATCCTGACTATCTCAAAAAATTAGGAAGCTTTAAATGGGAAGATAACGTTCCTTTAGATAGCTTGGGCCTGTCACACACACTGGTCATAACCAGCACCTTGAAATTATATGACCCTCTTGAATCACTCTGGGTACAGCATTTTGAAACAGGTGAATTTTCCATACTGCCTCCAATGGCAGCCCAACCCAAAATGTGTTGCAGCAATGCAAGCAGGATGTACCTAAAACAGGTGTCACTATAGCGAAATTAAATATTTCCAGGACAAAGAACAGCTTGAACTGTGCAAACACACGCCTAACCACTGCCAAGACCTAAGCTTCCTGATGCAGGGATAAATCCAGAAGTACACCAAGGTTGTGAACTTAAGTTCATTAAGAAATCACTAGAGACATTACTGTCGCATATTGAGTTGTATAACTGAGCATGCACTGATAATTTTTTAACTTGCAAAATTTTATCTTCAAAAGATATGCCATTTTCTTAGGACAAGAGATTTTGGTCAGAAAATGCTGGTTTAAAATCCATTTTAAAGGCTCTAGTTTCAGTTCTTAAACACTGAATCTTTAATGTTCTCTCTTCAATATATGCTTTATTTTCTACAGTATATGCAAATTACTGCTATGTTTGGTTTGCTTTTCATACTAAAAATTTGTATGGGTCTGATAAAAGGAAAATATCTGTGGTAGTTATTCCCACCCACCTTCTTTTTGGGAAGACAGAAAATACAGTATATGTACAAATTTAATAAATAAATATTACTGCCTTATTCTTGTTGATAGTCTGTCTGCACTGTGATGAAGGAGGAATAAAGTCAATTTTCTTTTAGTAATCTCCATTATAAACCAAACTATATCATTCCCTAGGCTTCTGATCCTGTGGGATTTTAACATCCACACCAAATTGGATGCTTCAGGTCCAGCTCTAGAGTTCTTGGCAACCATGCCCCCATTGGACCTATCCCAACATGTCATCAGACCCTCACATGTGGCCAGCCACACTTTGGATCTGGTTTTTGCCAATGGGTTGAGAGACAATGGTCCGAGGGCGACAGATCTAGGAACAGTCCCCTTGTCATGGCTGGACCATTACCTGATCAGATGCCACTTGACAATGACACTCCACCCCTGTGGAGAGCAGGGACCCATTAGGATGGTCTGCCCTTGCAGAAGATTGGATCCAATTGGATTCCAAGATGTCATGGGATGGATTCTGGCTGATCTGTCTGGCATTCCTGTCGAAGCCCTGACCAACAGGTGATATTCTGCCACTGCCAGGGCCATAGATTGCACCCAAATGCCCCCTCTGCAGCAGAGCCCGACCAGCTGGGTGGTATGATCACCACCTTTGGGCGATGAAGCAGAACAGGAGGAGAGGCCAATTGGCACCGGGCTCCGATGGAGGAAAATCAGAAATGCAAAGACCTTCTCTAACTGTTACCTCTCTATGGTTAGAAAGGCTAGAAGGGTCCATTTTTATCAACAAGATAAATCAGGCCCAAAATCATCACACAGAACTATTTAGAATTGTCCACAAATTATCCTGTAATGATCACAGTGTACGGCCTCCAGATAGTATTACCTATAATCATTCCACAACATTTTTAAAAGCTAAATAAGAATGATAATATTTTGCTTAATCTCACCTATGGCTGTATCTATACTTCTAGCACATTTCTAGAGAGTTATATATATACTTTAAGCAACATTAACTGCCTTGCATTTTATTTGAAATTATTTTCAAAATGAGGAAGAAACAAAGTGTATAAGATCTGTCTCAGAAATTCCTCAGGTTTTTTTTCTGAAAGATAAATGTATATATTCAATTTCACATACAAAACTGGGAAATCCATGAGCAATACAGTGGTAACTCTACTTGCGAGCAGCTCTACTTGCAAGAAATTTGACGTACGAGCTAAAAAACTTCCCCCTTTTGAACAGCCCCCCTTATGATTTTTAGGGCGTTTATACACGACCCCTAAGCTCCGCCACAAATGGCTGCAAGGTCCGGACCTTAACAATGTTTACCCACCAGCTCCGGACTTTGCAGACAATTAAGTGCGACCCCGCCCACTTTAGCACGACCAAACAGCAGTTTTCTTGTAGCTGGTCTTTGATGGTGACAAATATTTGATCCAGTGTAAGGATAGTGAGTGCGGGGCTCTCCTGGCTTCCGTTTGTTCTTTTGTTGCGCCCTGCCCCTTTAAGAGATCTGAATGCTGCAGGGAACAAACTGGAGGTAAACCGGCAGTCTTTTCTTTCTTTTTTCTCCCTCCCTCAGGCAGCCAGCAACCAGGAAGTGCAGAGGAGGGTGGGGACAGAGGAAGACAGAGGAAGAGCGAGGAACCCCTAAGATCTCTGGTCCGAATTTAAGTGGCCAGCGGATCTTAGGGGTTGTGTAAAAAGGCCCTTAGATGCAGTTTGCTCTACTTACAAGCTCCAGTTCTCCTCCTCTTCGTGGAGGGCCCTGTGGGCAGGCAGTGCTGGGCAGTGGGTGGGGTGCGGGAGGTGGGGATCACACCACCACTTGGCCCCCCCAGCTCTTCCCCAGCCTTGCCCTCAGTGCTCAGTGCTAGCCAGCTGGGTAGCCAGTGGGGGGAAGGTGAGGATTGTGCTGCTTGCCCCCAACAGAGGTAGTATTAACCACAGCAGCAGTGGCAACGGCAGCCGTGGCCACCTGCGAGTGTGGGGTGGAGAGCGCCGCTTACCTAGGGCTTGATCACAGCTTCTTGCAATGTTTGGAGCTGTGATGGACCTCGAGAGGTTGGAAAGGCCACATAAGAGGAGATTGATCAGCCCGCCGCTGGGGCGGCCTCCGTAGGGCCCGGCGTGGCCCACACCTATCACATGGCTGCACCCCCTCATCACCAACACTGCCGGATTGCCATGTTGGAGGTAAGGGGAAACTGCACTATAGTTGTGGACCACGCCAGGCCCTGTGGCATTGTAGGTGAGGGGGCAGCCGTGCATTGGAGGCAAGAGGGCATCCACACTATAAGCACAGGCTGCACCAGGCCCTGCAACAGACACCTTGGCAATCCAGTGGTGTTGGGGGTGAGGATTTTTATGTGAGTATTGAAAACCCCTCTCTCAACATAGGTGGGGGGGGCTCAGGTACAGTCTATCTGCCTCCTATCAGGCTGTGATTTCAACAATACCCAGACAAATCAAAAATACCTCATGCCTTCAACTGCAAGGCCATAGCTAAAGACCCATACATTGTGGGTTTCAGCATCTTAGGCCTGTGGAGTCATAATTGGGCATAATGAAATTCTCAGATATGCTTTTGGGGTCCCCTGAGTCCCCTCCCAAAACATTCCTTGTTGGGCCAGGATAAAATAATTCATTTCCAGGACATTCAAAAGAGCCAAACACAATTCAGGTCCAATCTCATTGAATTAACAGTTTATCCCTACTGTGGTCATGGCTCATGGGGTGACGGCCACAGATCGCCATCTCCAACCCTTGGGGACACCCCTTTTTACTCTCAAAGCTACCTCCATTGCCCCTCTATCTATATGAACCCTGGCTCTTAGCCATAGCCAGCCCCCCTTCCCTCTTCTGCTTTATTCCTCCTTCTCTCTATTCTCTGTCCCCTTCTCCTATTCTCACACCTTGAATGGCCCATCAAAGAACAAAGAAGGCCTGGCCACACCTGGCAAACAGGTTAATCTGGAATCCTGTTTCAGTCAGAGACGCAGCCCAGGAAAATCTTCCAGGGTTTATTTCCACCATGCTCCCTGGCTTCAGACCCCCCGCCAACTGAACCCCCTTCTCTCTCTCTCTCCCTCTTTTCTCTCTCTTCTCTTTTCATTCTTTCTCTCTCCTGCTATCCTAGGCATGACCACATGGCAAGGACAAACAGACACCATAATGGCTCCACCAAGGCTGCATCTTCCAGAAGCCGCGTCCATCGTTCATCTTGGTTCCTGTACATCTCACCCACAGCTGCATCCTGGATTAAAAGCAGCCAGAGACATTCCCATTGTTTCAACTTCGCACCTTTCAGGGCTGTCTGGCAGCCTCCGGCCTCATTCCATTGAGACTCTGGTTCCCCCATTGAATTGTTCATGTTCCCTGATGACTCCCTTTTCTTCCCCTATTGATTTACTGATTTTTTCATGTTTGCCAAGACCTCAAAACAATACCTTGCTCCCCCTTATCATTGTCACACCCCTGATGGCCCATTAAGGCAGTGCTCCCCAACCTTTTTGTCCCCGCGGACCGGGACATTTTTGAAAAATTTTCAAGGGGGGGGGTGGGAATGGAAGAATGCCGGCGGGGAGGCAAAGGGGGGTGAAAGCAAAGGATGGGAGGGAAGGAGGAGGGGGAGGCACGAGAGCGGCGGCGGCGGCACTCACCGGCTTGGGGCGTCGGGCGTGCCACTCCCCCCACACACACGGGCGGGGTGGGGGGAACCCGGGGCTCCTGGGCAGGTGGGCCCCCGCCTCCTCCTCCGGCGCCGGGAGCCGCGTGTGGGTCTCGCTGCTGGCACTCCGCTTGCTCCTGCTGCTGCCGCCGCCGTGGGCCTCCTCCTCCGCCGGGGAAAGCGAGCGGGGTGCCAGCAGTGAGACCCGCGTGCGGCTCCTGGCCCCGGCTCCCCACGCGCGGCACCCGCCCAGCCGCGCTGGGAAGCGCCCTCGCGGCACCGACGAGCCGCCGCCACCTCCTCCTGCTCCTGTTCCTCCTCCTCCTCCTCCTCCTCCCGCCGCTGCCGCCGGAGGAGCAGCAGCAGCCACCACCCCCCGCAATCACCCCCCCCGCCGCCGCAATCACCCCCGTCCCGCCGCCACTGCCACCCCTCCGCAATTGCCCTTGCTGCTGCTCCTTCGGCGGCGGCGAGAGGAGGAGGAGGAGGAGGAACCGGAGCAGGAGCAGGAGGAGGCGGCGGCAGCTCGTCGGTGCCGCGAGGGCGCTTCCCGGTGCGGCTGGGCGGGTGCCGCGTGTGGGTCTCGCTGCTCGCACCGCGCTTGCTCCTGCTCCTGCTGCCGCCACCGCCGTGGGCCTCCTCCTCCGCCAGGGAAAGCGAGTGGGGCGCCAGCCGCGGGATCCCGGGGGGAGGAGGAGGAGGATGGGCACCTCCGCCTCCTCTTCCCCAGAGGAGAGCAACGGACCGAGGAGAGCCTGGTCTTCTGGGCCGCCGCCAACGCCACCACGTCCCTCCTGGCGGAGCCCAAGAAGCCGCTGCCAACGCCGCCGGGGCGCCAGCGTTTTGGGGCGGAGTCGCCGGCTGGCCGACCCAGGAGGAGGGGAGGGGAGGGGAGGAGGGAGGCAAAGGCAAAGGCAAAGGCGGCGGCTCCTCCTGCGCTCCTCCAGCCTTCCTCCTCCACCGGCCGCCCGCGGGAGAGAAGAGGAGGAGGAGGAGGGCGGCAGAGGAAAAGGGGAGGAGCCTCCTTGGCCTCCCTAGGCGGCCCGGTGCCGACCGGTCCACGGACCGGCACCGGTCCGCGGACCGGGGGTTGGGGACCACCGCATTAAGGGACAGGTTAGGCCAGTCACACCTGGGGAGATGCCCAGCCCCGCATCATCAGGAACGACTTGGGACCACCCAGGACCACCCCTGGACCAGCCTCCGGACTGCATTCATTGGGCAATCCCTGAAGACTGCCCCCATCCACCCCCAGGGGAGGCGCCACCTTGGAGGGAGGGAAAGGGGAGGAAATAAAATGTGTTGCACCATTGTCTTGGGGGCGGGACATCTCAACACTGTCCTGGGTGGGGTGTTCACCTACTGTTCTTTTTATTGGGCCGAATAAAAGCAGTATTTATCCTGGATCTCTCTCCTGCTAGACTCTTTATTGGGAAAAATTCTGAGGCCCAGCAGCATACAGCAGGAATAACCTGCTGCAGACTCAACAGGCCATTATTTACCTTAAGGTGATTGAGACTGTTGTCTACCTAATGAGCCTATTCAGGCCATTGTTCATCATGAGCCTATTTCAGATCAGGGTGACAAGAGGACAAAGTGAACTATAAAATAGAGGACTCGCAACTAGCTTTCTTCAGATGGACTAAGCTCTTTGGATGAGCAGTGAAGCATTTCAATCTCTCAAGAAAAAGAAGTGCAGTTGCCATGACTCAACTTCCAGATAAACTCACCTGGATAACTGAGAATCAGTCACATACTGTATATAAACACTGTATATACAAGCAAACATATCACATATACTGTAGACAGGTAGGCAGACAAACATTCACAATTCCTCGTCATGAGCAGCTATACTATATTAAGTGTTTTCTGAAAACTTGCAGCTGCAAGTCATTATTCCACTTTTTAGAAAACAAGATTCCCCAAGAATAAACCATAGTAAACATATATAAATGATCAATAGCTTCTATCTTTGATTGCTGTTGGCAACTAGATATGAGGACTGCTGATGTGAATGATAAGGAATAGGTTGTTGCTTAGAATGAAAAACAAAAGTGAAATACAAGCAGTAGTACTGCCTTTGTTCTGGTGACCTGCAAACTGATACCAAGGATGAAGAAACAGATTCTGAATATGCAGGGCAGACTATTAAAGGAAGGAATATCACCAGCATAGCTAATTACTTTCTCTTGTGCATGATCCACTGATGCCATCTACAGATCACAAGCAGGCATTTAGAAGTTATGTCTTGGAACTTGTGTGTGCAATTGTACTGTGGAGCTTTATCAATTATACTTGTGCTTTAAAAGTCAAAAGTTAAGTGTAAATAACAGTTTGCATTGCTTGCAAATTATCTGTATTGAAAGTATGATGATGCTGTGGTTAACTGATTTAGCTCTTACTGACATTAGCATACAGGAAAGGGTTAGAATGATAGCAAAAAAACAGATTTCTCAATCAAGGTGGCTAGATAGAAATTTGTCCTGCACAAAGAGGCTTACCTAGCCTCCTTTCTGCAGGTATGCTAGAAATAAATAGCAACAAAGAACGGTAAACATACTAATAGTGATGAATGGAATTAGCCTCAAGCCCTGGTGAGGGGAGGCATTGTTAACAGGGTTAGTAAAAAAAAGCCTGACACACTCGACTCTGAAAGCCTCCCCCCCATGACACCCAGCATTAGGATGCACACAAAGTTGTTACATTTCCCATCAGAACATATGTTCTTGTTGTGCTGATTGACATTAGGAACCAGGGCTGAGACATGGAGAGAGAGAGGTAAAATTCTAGGAGATGTGAAGAAAGAACAGGCATCCTGCACTGCCCTTTTGAGGAGGAGACTTTCACTGTATCTGCCTTAGGAAGCCATTTTCCTCACATGTCAACTCAGGGCTTTCTTCTTGGTAGCCAAAACAAGTGGGGGAAAACACCACACTCTGCTGCTGCCCTGGAGAGAAGCCTTTCTTTCCTGCTTCTATTTTAGTGGGTATCAAAGTTCAGGGGGAGATAAACCCCTTGCTCAGTCTGTGATACAGCTTTATATTTCAACATGGAAGTATTCACATTTTAATCAGCTCTGTGGCTAAGGACACGCGTCACTTCAAATACATTTGTTAAATTGTGGAGCATCTATGACAATGATGGCAAACCTTTTAGAGATCAAGTGTCCAAACCGCAATTCAAAACCCACTTGTTTTTCACAGACTGCCAATATGGCAATTGAACCTGAATAGTGGTACCCCGGGTTACAAATGCTTCAGGTGCTACCCTTCGGGAAAGTGAGGATCAAAGAGCATGTTTTGAATTTCCTGAAGAGTAGCACCCCATCCACCTCTCTGCCCTGGGTAGAGAGGTGGATAGGGTGCTACACCATTGGGAAAGCCAAGGGGTGGCAGTGGCTTGTGGGCTTGTTCGTAGCCCCAGTTTACTCTCCAGCCATGCCACTCTGGGCATCCAAAATGGAGTCCACTAACCGCTGCTTCCCATTCACCTGGCTCTCTGCCATGGATGTAAGGGAGTGATTTTGCATGCCCACAGAAAGGGCTCCATGTGCCACTTTTGGCACCCATGCCATAGATTCACCAACACTGATCTATGGCAACCTGGTCTCAGGTACTATCTGTAGCTCATATGACTGCAAAGAATATTATGTGATTTTGAATAATGAAAAATTGACAGTATAAGTATGTGGGAAAACAGAGAAACCACATACCAGCTTTTTGGTTCTATCAAGTGGGCCGTAACATTCATAATACCAGCTGGAAGTTAGCAAGCCTATGAAGAATGTAGCACATTTCTAAGGACTTCCAGTAACACCTTGACAAATATCAGTTTCCAATCTCTAATGATGCTTTAGGTGTTAAGGACTGGAGGGAAATCTTGTGATGTTCTGAGTCACATCATATTTTCTTTTAATGCTAATTTTCCCAGAATGAGATGACCATACCTTTTGGATATTGTTACCACTTGCAACTGTCACCGCTGTACTGACCTGAACAGCATGAAACAGAGAAATGTAACATCAAAGCATTGCACACCACTTGGGAGCAGGGGTTTAAGGGAGAATTCTTTATACAGTAGAAGCAAATTTCATGAAACGTTACAGAGGAGGGACAGCAAAAAAGGTGACAAGCCTGGTCCTAAATTGTAACATTTGTAAATGGAAGGAGCTCCTGTCCACAGAAAACAGAATGGCACTCGTGGAAGAATCCCCTTTGTAGAATGGAAACTCCCTTCATGGAGCAAAAAGTAGGATCTGAAACTCTCTTTTCTATGCAGTTTTGCACCCTCTGGGCCATTCAATCATGTAGTGACTTCATAGTCTTCTGTTATCACAGCATGAGAATGAAGTGATGTTATTGTGCTGTTAGAGAAAATCTGCATTCTACAAGGCACCTCTAAATATAGCCCCAACTTTGAAACTATAATTTAATTCAGCAACAATATGGTGCGGATACAGCAAAATCTGCTCATGGTCTGTGCAATGAGGAGGTTTGGGTAAAGGGTTTTCACTATGCATTCTTGAAGGCTTTCGTGGCTGGGATATGATCATTGTTGTGAGTTTTTTGGGCTGTTTGGCTGTGTTATGTAAGTTTTTCTTCCGGACATTTTGCCAGACTCGGTGGCCGGCATCTTCAGAGGACAAGTTGCTCAGGGAACTGGTTTTTCAGTTTGTTTACATGGAAAACTGTTTTCCCAACCCCAATGCAGAAACAAATTACCTTCAATGTTCCCAGATTTAAAACAGATTGAATATACTGAAAAGTGCCATCTTGCTTATCTTGAAAGAGAATGGTTGGGTCCACAGACCTTTTTTTTTAATTGAAAGGAATCCAGGATTCAGGGGCTGAAATAGTATAGGCATCCTTTAATCTCAAGAGACTATGGTATCATGTTCTCTATAGAAGCTGTGTTGTTTCCACACTGCATGGCCTCTTCAGAGAACAAAGCCTGAGTAGATTAATATGGAAGTTAAAACTATTACCTAAGCAGCAACCCCTCCCCCTCTCCACATCGCTGGAATAGTCCAATGGAATTGCACAGCAGATATGATTAGTTCCAGCTATGTTGCAGGAGCTACCAGAGCATGATTGTACGCAGCCATGAAGTGCCTCTGGGACTCTGGCTCTGAATTTTGCCTCAAGGTTAACTCCTGAATCCTTTTCTAGAAATGGATATAGCCATAGGGCAGTGGAGGTTCAAAATCAGAGTTTTCCTTCTCCTAGAACAGTAGTTCCAAACCTGGGGGTTGGGACCCCTTTGGGGGTCGAACAACCATTTCAGAGGGGGCGCCACGAGGAAGTGAAGAAAAAGGCGCAAATGACTTGGGTCTGGAGGAGGGGGGGCAGAAGGGGGAAACAGTGAGTTATAGCTTGATCGGTTGGAGGGGATGTCAGTCAGTGGCACTGGAGGCTGCAATTGGCTGAGGGTCCTGTAGAGGGAAGTTCTCTATGGCCCCTGTGGCAGTGGCCTGCCAAAGGGGGCATGTGGCCTCTTCCAAGCAGGGCAACAGGTCACCACAGCATGAGGAACTGTATTAAAGGGTCATAGCATTAGGAAGGTTGAGAACCACTGAGCTAGAAGAAGCTTCTTCCAGTTTATCTGCTGTTGGGGCATGAAGCCCTCTTCCCCCTTCAAACCCATTTGCCAACTTCTCCTGCAACCCTGGGAAGGGGGCCTTATGAGATACTACCAGCTGGGCCAGCTAGGCCAAGGTTTTTTTTAGGACATATTACTCCTCCAACACTAACAATATTGAGGCACTAAGTAAAACTAGCAGCAAGTTAAGCAAAAATAAAATAATAAAATAATCAGAGGCTAAAATACCAGTCCTCAAAAAGGCCTTTGAAAAGGGGGGGAGCTTTGTTATAAACTGAGTTTGCATATCAAGTAAATGGTTACTTGGAAAGATCAAGAATAGGAAAGATGCCCAAAGCCACCCAAAGCTAGCTATCACCACACTCCGTTTCCCATTGGTTATTCATTACAATGTGGCTTCTTTAATGTTCAGCATTCCAGAGTGTTTTCCAGCTGCACAGGCAGAGGTTTGTTGTTGTCCTCTGGAGGAGGAGACGTGCAGGAAGAAGAGGGCAGTTGTCTGTGCTTACAGATCTGGCAGGATCCAGTGAAAGTACACCTATTGATCCTGGCCAATAGATTTGCTACAGCCTCCAGATTAGAAGGCAGGTTGTAGGAAGTATTTTGTAAGAAAAAGGCAGATACATCCTCTTATTTATCTCTCTTTCAATCCACAAGATGCAGTGGTGGAAGGTTGATTATTTGGACCAGGAGATACTCCGCTCTGTCTTCAGTTTTAAGGCAATGCCTAAGTATTGTCATTTCAGTAAGGCTACAATGGCAGCGCCCCTGGCAGCCTGACAGAAGCTAATGAAATTTTTAAAACTACAAAGCTCTCTTTAGAACTTCAAGAAAGTGATGGGGCTGGCAGCAGGATTCTATCAAGTGTATCTAAGAAAAGCTGATGAGAGAAAGCAAAAAGGCATTCCACTCTGTTCCTGAAATAGCTAAATAAAACTGAAGGAGTTTCTTCTATCTTTAAAAAAATATTAAAGAAAATGTGTTTGTTTAAAACTAAACAGTCTTCCCCAGCACTCAGAAAAGTGTCCGCTTGTAAAAGAAATGACATGCAGCAGAGTAAAAAACATCCTGAAGGTCAAAAGAAAAGCCTTTCACATTAAACATTTAAAAGTCTGTCAGGCTTGAAGAGTAAACATACAAATATAGATGGCATTCGATGTCATGCAGTGTAAATGCCTCCAATCCTGAGGTATTTAGTTACACCAATTGAACTCCAAAAGAGGGGGCTGGTGAGGCTAAATTTTAGTCCTGAAAATGTGAAAGGGTTTAAAGGCAAAATTCTTGTTAAGAATAACAAAAGTGAAGCATTTCAGTTTCTGAGGCTCTGCTTTGAAATATTAAGCCCCAAGTGTCAGGAAGCTCGGTCACTCTAGTAATTGGTTTTAGTTTGGGGCTCCTGTCTTTAATATATGACAGAATGAGGCCTAGACCCAGTTGGTTTGAGAAAATGACTGCCCTAAAATACAGTATATATTCCATACAGAAGGGACATTTTAAAAAAATATAGTCGTACAGAAAAGGGATTTTCAACAGGTGTAGTTTGTCATGAAAGTTGCACCTGCTAAAATTCCTTTCTACAAACACAGATTTAAACATATAGGAGCCCTGTCCATCTTTTCATGTAGGCAGCTGCCAAATTCTAAAAGAAGTGGCACACAGAATAAATGCATCCTTGCATTTTAGATCAGTATTAGAGATGGGCACAAAATGAATTTTTAATTTGTTTCATTATTCGTTATTCATTTTGTTACCTAACGAAACGGATAACGATCCAACCCATCAAATAAAAAGGAAAATGAAATGAAATGGAAATTTCTATTTTGTTTTGTTTTGTATTTCATCCCCCCCCCCACCTTGTAGCCATCTTCTCTTCTCCTCGCAGAGGCCAGGACCAGGAGGAAACAAAAATAAAAGGAGTACAGCAGCTAGCACCTCTCAGCTGTAGGGGGAGCCCCCAGCTTCGGGACTTTAAAAAATAATAATAAGAGCCAACCTGGCCCCTGGGGCCGCATGGTCAGTGCTGAAAAAATAAATAAAATAAAAAGTGCAGACCCGGCCCCTGGGGCCACATGGTTGGTGCTGGGGGGGGAGCGGTGGTGGGACAGTCTAGTGCCACCTGGACCGGCCGCTGCTGGGCCTCCGGAGGTGGCAGTGGGACAGTCTACTGCTGTCCCACTCGGCCGCTGCTGGGCCTCCGGAGGCGGTGGTGGGACAGTCTACCGCCGCCCGGCTCGGTTCGGGTTTGTACAATTTTTTAAAATAAAATTCGTACAAACCTGAACCCGAAGCAAACTGAGGGTGGGCCCCAAACAGAACCAACTGAACCATAAGTTATCTGTTTCATGCCCACCTCTAATCAGTATCATTCTTGTGCCCTTAGCCCTATTTGTGCAATCAGACAAGGATTAGTTTGGACACATGAGCAAGAAAAGTAAATTAATCCAGCCCCATGCCAGCTACAGTCTCCACAGGCACAGGAAGTATCTGAAGAGGAAAGCCTCTGCTGCCTCTGAAGCCTCTCCATGAGTCTGGGAACTCTGAACAATTAGGGTTTCTGGTCACATAAAATGCCTCCACGTAGCATAGACATGGGGCAGGATGTTGGCAGATCCACCCTGTACTTTAATCTTGTTCTCTGGAAGCCTCGGAGTCTGAATAGGATTAGATAGGTTCTTTTTTTTTTTAATACGAAAAGCATTGCCTGAAATGCTCTCTTTTTATTTTTTTTAAATATATTTTATTACAAATTTATAAAAAAAACCAGATAAACAGCAAAATAACATAAGGAAGAGAAAATAACTTACAACAATATAACAGAAGTATAACAGATATAAGACAGAATACGCAGTGCTACCACCCCCTCGGGACTTAAACAAAATTACAACTTTCATATTATTGACCGACCCATTTCTCTCCAGAAATACATTGAGTCTTCTCCAGGTGTATACCCTTTACCTTTTTGAAATACATATACCAGCAATTTATCCCACATTCCATTAAAGTCATTAGACTTGGTCAGCCCTTTCCTAATTTTAATTTCACAAGTCAATTTATCATTAATAGTTAGATTCCATAACTCTTTATGCCATTCTTCCATTACTAATTGATTATTAGATTTCCAATATTTGGCAAAAATCAGTCTTGCGGCCGTAACCATTATAATTACCAATTTCCCCTCCTCTTTCTTCAGTTGTGTATCTGCAAATATATTTAACAATACCAGCTGGGAGGACATTGGAATCTTTTTCCCTAATATTTCTTGCATTTCATTAAAAACCAAATTCCATTCAAATTTCCATTTCTCACATGTCCACCACATATGTAAATATGTCCCTTTATCTTTTTTACATTTCCAACATATTGGAGATATTTCTTTATTTATTATATTTAGCTTCACGGGTGTTATATACCATCTCCAATATACTTTATAACAGTTTTCTTTAACTCTCACTGACATGTTCTTCACTATTCTTTTATTCCATATTTTCCCCATTCTTCCTTTTTTATCTCTTTATTAATGTCTTCTTGCCAAATCTCTGTTCACTTATTACTTTTTTTTATTATCCTCCTGAATTAATATTTTATACATTTCACTTACAATTCCTTTCCTCTGCTCTTTATAGTCAGTCTCATTTCTTCTATCTATAATTTCTTCAAATCTGGTCAGTTTTCTACATTCCCCTACTTTAGTTATCCATTCTTTAGTCCATTTTTCCAGTTGTATAATGTTCAACCAGGAAATATTTCCTCCCAATTTTTCTTTTATGCTTTGTCTACTCTGCATTTGCTTTAACCAATCCCACAAGTATATAACATTTTTATCATTCAGTAGCATGTTTAACTTTGCTTTTAAATTTTCTGGGAAATTCTTAATCTCTGTTATTCGTGTCAAAGGTGAAACTAATGGGCTTAAAATCTCCCTAAAGTTCCTCCAACATTCCATAGTATTTGCCATGACCCTGCCTGTCACAGAACCTGAATCTGAGGGGTTAAATGGTGAAGAGCTGCTGGAGGAGCCTTGCAGCTCAACTCAGCAGGCAGCTGGGTCTGATGACTCAGCTGAAAGCATATCTCCTCCTCCTAGAAGGGCCATGAGCAGGATTCTGCAAAGACGTGCTACCAGAAGAGCTAGGGAAAGGGTCTTGGATGCTAGACGGGGAATCAGGTCTGGAAGCCCTGAGTACTAGCAGGAGCCTTTCCAGAGGTAAGGGTGTGTTCCCTGTTTTGGGATAAAGCTGGCAAGCTTACATTGAGCTCTCTGTGGGAGAAATGCGTCATTTGAACTTGTAACCACGTTCCTGTCTGTGACCTTGGCTCTGTTTCCTGATTTCGGACCGGCTTCCTGGACAACGGCTTTATCTGTTCCCTTGGGTTTGGCATCTGGTTTCTGTGAGATATTCTGGCTTTGACTTGGACTGGTAATTGCTGGGAGTTGGATTCTGTTATCTATCTACTGAAGATCTTGGCAAAGAACTGAACTCTGCTTGTGTGTGTGTTCTGTGTGTGGGGCTTGACAGTTTGCTCCCACCCAAACTTCTTCAAGCAGAATGGAAGAGGAGGGGGCTGTTGGGATGACACCACTGGAAGCTTTGCAAAAACCAAGTGCTGCTTTTGTCTCAGGCAATTGTTCAATTGCAGCAAGCTCCAGCACTGGCTGGGTTGCAGCCCCGTTGCCCTTTGCTGCCTCCTGACCGGTTTGAAGGCAAGTTAGAGGAATTCCCTGCATTCTTGGCTCAATGCAAGCTGTTTATTGAGGTGCGTGCTCAAGAATTTCCTACTGAGAGGTCTAAGGCCTGCTTTATCATCAGTTTGCTGAAAGGCCAGGCGGCTAAATGGGCTACTCCTTTACTCCTCAGTGCCTCACCTCTACTGGATAATTATCAGGCTTTCCTGAATCACATTTCTTCAGATTTTCAGAACCCTGTACAGGCTGCTACTGCCAACAGGAGACTCAGAGCTCTGAAACAGGACAAAAATTCAGTGTTTGACTACACCGCTGCATTCCGTTTGATAGCACAGGATCTGAATTGGAATGAACCGGCACTGATTTCTCAGTATATGGAAGCATTGGCAGATGAAGTGATTGATGAACTCTCTAGGGTGGAACAACCAAACACGTTACAGGAACTCATTACCCTGTGTCTCAGGATAGATGGACACCTGGAAAGCCATTGCCTCTCCCGAGGCAAGAACTACAACCAGCAACCTCTGCCATCTGTGCCTAATCTGCAGTCCGGTGAAGCCCACAGAATGGATCCAGAACCTATGCAACTGGGAGCTGCTCGACCACGCCTCACCCCAGAGGAAAAGGCAAGATGACGCTCTCATAATCTCTGCCTGTACTGTGGAGGAGGAGGACATTTCGCTTCCAGTTGCCCTTTGAAGCACTCCTCAGTAAGTGCTGCTACCTCTTCAGCAGTAAAAGGGCAGCTCCATCCTTGAAGGAACCCACAGGAATGGAGCATACCGAAGGGTTCCCAGACAATACCATCACACCCCAAGGACCTTTCCTGGTACCTGTAACTCTAGGGCTTCCTGATGGCCGGAAGGTACCTGTGTATGCTATGGTAGACTCTGGGGCAGCTCACTGCTTTGTGGATGCTGGGTTTGTGTGGTGCCATCGGATTCCAGTACAGAACAAGGAAACTCCTTTGCTGGTAGAATCCATTGAGGGTCGGTTACTTCGTTCTGGGCCAATAGCTCAGGAAACCTGTCCACTTACTCTTCAGGTAATGGACCACAATGAGCAGATTTGCTTTAATGTAACTCGGATGCCCCGGTTTCCTCTTGTTTGGGGACTTTCCTGGTTGCAAGCTCATAACCCATTGGTGGATTGGGTGCAAGGGGAATTGTACTTCAAGGTTCCTTGCTCAAAGCAAAATTCTTCTACCATCCTGGCAGCTGCCCATGCTACATCTGACCCTGTCTTGCCCCAGGTATACCAAGACTTTGCGGATGTATTTGAGGAAAAGAGGGCTGACAAGTTACCTCTGCATCGGCCCCATGACTGTGCCATTGATCTGATACCTGGGGCACCCCTCCCTGTGGGACGAGTCTATCCTATGTCCAAACCTGAGTTAGAAGCTTTGAGGACTTTCCTAGACAAGAACCTTTGACGTGGGTTTATACGCCCTTCCAAATCGCCATTGTCAGCACCGGTGATCTTTGTAAAGAAGAAGGGAGGGGAGCTTCGTCCTTGTAATGATTACCGGGCATTAAACAAGATCACCATTCGGGACCGGTACCCTTTACCCCTAATCTCTGAACTTTTGGACCGGTTAAAAGGGGCAAAGTGTTATACCAAGCTGGACCTTCGTGGGGTGTATAATTTGGTGCATATCTGTAAGGGAGATGAGTGGAAAACCACATTTCAGACCCGGTATGGTCAATATGAACATTTAGTAATGCCTTTTGGACTGACAAACGCACCAGTGTATTCCAGTGGATAATGAATGACATTTTCCATGATCTACTAGATCATTGTGTGGTCATTTATTTAGATGATATCCTGATTTATTCCACTGACCCAGCTCAGCATGTTCAAGATGTTCGTCAGGTCTTGCAGCGTCTCCGGGAAAACGGACTATATGCTAAGCTGGAAAAATGTGAGTTCGACATTAAGGAAGGTGAATTCCTGGGGCATAGTATTTCTCCCCAGGGAATCCGCATGGACCCTAAGAAAGTAGAGGCTGTGTTGTCCTGGCAGCAACCACAAAACCGTAAGGATTTGCAACGGTTCCTTGGTTTCGCCAACTACTATTGCCAGTTTATTCCTGCCTACGCCGACATTGCTGCACCTTTAAACCGTCTCCTTCAGCCCAAAGAGCTTTTCCAGTGGACTCCAGAAGCAGAGAAGGCTTTCTCTACTTTGAAAACCCGCTTCACCTCGGAACCCTTGCTCTGTTATCCTGATCCACAATTACCCTTCATAGTGGAGGCTGATGCATCTAGTGTTGCTCTGGGAGCAGTGCTATCTCAACAGGATGATCTCTCCCAAACTCCGCGTCCCTGTGCCTATTACTCTTGGCAGTTAAAACCTGCAGAGAAGAATTATACTATCTGGGAGTGTGAACTGCTGGCCATCAAGACGGCTTTTGAGGTATGGAGGCCTTACCTCGAGGGAGCTCGACACCCTGTTCAAGTATTGACTGATCATCGAAACCTTGAACATCTACAAACAGCCCAGCGATTGACTCAGCGACAAATCCGGTGGTCATTATTCTTTTCCCGGTTCGATTTCCGGATCAAGTACATTCCTGAGGCTCAGAATAAAAAAGCTGATGCGTTATCCAGAAAACCTGAGTATGCAGCGCCGGTGAAAGAAACATTTGTGGCGCCCATCTTGTCTCCCTCTGTGTTCACGGCCACAAATCCATGTCTCAGCTTGGCAGAAGAAATCTGTGAATCTCAATCTCGTGATTCATGGACTCAGCAACGTCTTCAGGAACTCCAGAATGGGAATCATGGAGAGTTTTCTGCACAGCAAGGGTTATTATTACATCGAGGGCGGTTATATGTTCCTGCTGGTCCTCTTCGTAACCAGGTGTTGCAGCTCTCACATGACTCTTTACCTGCTGGACACTTTGGACTTTACAAAACCCTGCATCTTCTCACAAGGGAGTTCTGGTGGCCACATGTCCGTGCTGATGTTGCCCGATACGTGGGTTCCTGTGAAGTTTGTCGGCAAGCAAAGGATGTTGTGACCAAACCCTCGGGTCTGTTGCATCCTTTGCCAACACCCTCTGGTCCCTGGAATGCTATCTCCTTAGATTTCATCATGGATCTTCCTCGCTCAAAAGGGTTTACCTGCATCCTGGTCTTCATGGATTTATTCACCAAAATGGCCCACTTCGTTCCTTGTCCTAAATCCCCTACCGCATCAGAAACAGCTCATCATTACTTGCAACACCTCTTCAGACTTCATGGTTTACCTGCACACCTTATGTCGGATCGTTGGCCACAATTCACCTCTCGCTTCTGGCAAGCAATGCATAAGGCACTAGGAACACAAGTTCACCTGTCATCAGCTTATCACCCCCAGTCAGATGGTCAGACTGAGCGCACTAATGCCACCTTAGAACAATATTTACGCTGTTATACATGCTACCAACAAGATAACTGGGCGGATTTGTTACCTTTAGCTGAATTTGCATATAACAATGCTGTACATTCTTCCACTCGCCAGACCCCATTCATGGCTAATTATGGTTATCATCCTCGGTATTTTCCAACTACCCTTCCTTCCACCTCTGTGCCAGCTGTGGATGCATACATTCAAGAACTCCATGGCATTCAGGAATTATTGGGAGAGCAACTTGATCATGCTAAGGAAGTATATAAGAAAGCAGCGAACAAGAAAAGACAGGAAGGGCCACAGTTAAATCCAGGCATGAAAGTTTGGCTCTCTACTCGATACCTGAGACATCCTGGGCGATCCCAAAAACTAGATCCTTGGTTCATCGGTCCTTATCCCATCTTAGAACAAATCAATCCAGTTGCTTTTCATCTGCAATTACCTGATTCCCTTCATATTCATCCAGTATTCCACCGATCCCTCTTGGTTCCAGCTGCAGATCCTGACCCCAACCGACCACTGAATCCTGAACCTCCTCCACCGATTTTAGTAGAAGGAGAAGAAGAATATGAAGTCCATCAAATCTTGGATTCTCGAATACACCGTGGAGGATTGCAGTATTTGGTAGACTGGGAAGGTTATGGACCTGAAGATCGGTCATGGGAACCTGCGTCCAACTTGCATGCTCCTGAGTTGGTTCAACAATTCCATGACAGTTATCCTGATAGGCCTGGCCCATCGGAAGAGGGGGACCATGGGGAGGGGGATAGTGCCATGACCCTGCCTGTCACAGAACCTGAATCTGAGGGGTTAAATGGTGAAGAGCTGCTGGAGGAGCCTTGCAGCTCAACTCAGCAGGCAGCTGGGTCTGTTGACTCAGCTGAAAGCATATCTCCTCCTCCTAGAAGGGCCATGAGCAGGATTCTGCAAAGACGTGCTACCAGGAGAGCTAGGGAAAGGGTCTTTGATGCTAGATGGGGAATCAGGTCTGGAAGCCCTGAGTACTAGCAGGAGCCTTTCCAGAGGTAAGGGTGTGTTCCCTGTTTTGGGATAAAAAGATTACATTGAGCTCTGTGGGAGAAATGCGTCATTTGAACTTGTAACCATGTTCCTGTCTGTGACCTTGGCTCTGTTTCCTGATTTCGGACCAGCTTCCTGGACAACGGCTTTATCTGTTCCCTTGGGTTTGGCATCTGGTTTCCGTGAGATATTCTGGCTTTGACTAGGACTGGTAATTGCTGGGAGTTGGATTATGTTATCTATCTGACTTTCCACTAAAGATCTTGGCAAAGAACTGAACTCTGCTTGTGTGTGTCTTCTGTGTGTGGGGCTTGAGAGTATTTTTCAAAAATGGATTATTTATCATTTTCACCTGAACTTTAATGTTTTCCTTAAAAAAATTCTCTTTTTGTGTAATTTCTAAGTCTCTCCAAATTAAATTATGTCTTAATTGATTGGCTATGTAATATAGCTTAATATTAGGTAACCCTAAACCACCTTCTTTTTGTGGTATATACCATAAATTCTTATTGATCCTTGCTTTTATATTGCATTTGCAAAACATATTAATTTTACCCTTTAAGTTCACTTTCATCCCATTTTATATGTAACATCCAAAATAAAAAGTTTAATTTGGGGATAATTTTCATTTTACATACTGAAATCCTTCCAAACCAAGAAATCCTTAACTTTTTATATTATTTTATTTGTTCAGTGATCTCCTTCTTAACTTTCTCAATTTTTATCTTAATCATATCTTGTAAGCTCCATGTTAATTTTATCCCCAAATAATTAATGCTATTTATTACTTTACCTTTAAATACTTCCCTAAATAACTTTTTCTCTTCTTCACTATAATTTAACATACATCCTGATTTGTTCCAATTAACCTTTAATCCTGCTGCTTCTTCAAATGCCTTTAAATGCTTCTGTAATTGCTAAATATTAATCAATGGGTTTTTAATTACTAATAATGTATCATCAGCAAATAAATTAATTTTATTTGACTTCCCCTCTTCAACTTATTCTACTTCTTTATCCCTCCTTATTGCATTAGCCAACATTTCCATTATAAGTATAAACAAAACTAGAAATAATGGGCAACCTTGTCTAGTTCCTCGGCCCAGGGTAATACTTTCTGTTATTCCATCATTCACTAAGACTCTGGCCTTATAAGAATACAACTGATTTATTATATTACTAAATTGAACACTAAAACCTAATTGATTAATTAGAATCTTTAAGGTACTCCTTAAACAAAATTTTGTTTTTAAAAAAATCGTTGTTCCTGCAAGGGGGCAATGACAATAAAGATTCCTATTTCCCTATTTCCTATTTCAACTGTATCAAAGGCTTTAAAATGTCTAATGAGATTATTCCTACCTTCCAATTTTTACTATTTGCTAAATACATGTTATTCATAACTCTTCTAACTAAATCTGCCATATGTCTACCTCTAACAAAGCCATTCTGATCTTTATTTATATATTTCCCTACAAAACTATTTAATCTGTTAGCCATAATTGCTGTAAATATGTTTGCATCCTGATTAATCAATGAAATTGGTCTATATGAATCCATAAATGTTGGATCTTTATTTGGTTTTAAAATCAGTACTATTATTGATTCTTTCCAAGATTGAGGATTAGATAGGTTCTGAGGGAAAGTCTTTCAAACAAAGGCATGACAGGGAGGGTAGTCTTTAATGTCACTTGTGTCTTGGTAGAAACAAATTCAGAGAAGATACAACACTTTATATTCCTTGAGGCTATTTGCTTGCTATTGGTGAAACTGGGAACCACAATTTTAGAAAATGAGTCTCTTCTTTTTCAGTTACATAGTGTTGAGCACCAAGCTTCCAGCAATGGCACTAATATAGAAGTTGCTCTTAGGAACTGCAAAGCTCAAGAATCTTTTTAAATTCAAGTTGAAATAAGATCCAAGATACCTTCCTCAGTTGGGTTGGGTATCCCTAACACAATGTGGAGAATCAGCTCCACATGCAGTCTTCCCAACCAAGAGTAAAAATAACACATAGTGAATTCCCTCCTCCAACACAAGCATATAAAAATTATACCTAGACCAAGTTGGCAAGGGTCTTAAGAGTCAATGTGGCAATAGCAGCTCTGGCCTCTTCAGCTCTCCCTGATTCAAATATCTTACTCACAGCCCTGCTCTTTCTTAGCCCACACCTCTTTGGGCTCAACCAACTTTTCATAAGGTTTACAACTTCCCTTCTCATCATGCATTACTTATGAGGACTTCCCTTGAAACTGGCATTCAAGATGACAAGTCGGGGCTGTGGAGAGCACAGTGTCATGCATTTGTTTCTCTTGTGACACTGGGCACAGTGAAGATGGAAGGTGTGTATTCAAGGCATGGGAGGGTGCAATGGAGCAATAGCTTGGTAGTGGGAAGAAGCAGTGTCCTGTTGTCAAGCTGTGCTATGGCATAATTAGTATTTGGGGCTGCCAGCTTTAAATATAAGTAATTTAAATAAATGTTAGCAAATTCAAAAGTGGATTTGGATGAATGAATAAAATCTGTCTAATGCATTTCATTTGCTTTATAAACCATTTAATTTAGGATGTAAATAATACTTAATGCATTAAAACATCCAGAAATAATAGCAAATTCTAAGTCCATAGTAATGGGTACTTATGGCTTAAATCTCAATGAAATGAAAAGATAAAAAGTAAAATGGATGTTATTTTTTGAATCTATTCACATTCAGTAAACTGCATAAGAATATCAGGATGTTGTTATGTACTGTTCTTTACTAATTTAGGTTTTTATCTCATTTTTCACCCAACATACAGGGAAAAAAGGCAGTCATCTGGTTAAGATTTCGGATTTGTAAAGAGTTATATATTATAATTCTACTTAAAGTACAGAAAGTTAAGTGCAATCATTACATATAAACATATATGAAGTTTAATTAGTATTTGCTTATTTTACTGCAAATATATCTTTTTGTTTTGGTGGTTAAATATCCCTCTTTCTGATTATTTTTGTTCTCCAGTTTATCTTTTTGGCGATGTGGCAGAAGATAGTTGTGGATTATTTATTTATTTATTTATTTATTTATTTATTTATTTATTTATTTAATTTCAGACCACTTTTCTTCCTGGGAAGACAATGAGAGGCAGGAGATGGGAAAAGAATTATCTTCCTCCTCAGGCCTTCAGATTTACCTGTTTCAGAACAACTTAAGAGATGTGTTCTGAGAAGGAGATGTAGTTCATGGGAACAAGGACAATTAGATAGAGTGAGATGGCCCTTCAGAAATGGGGCATCATGAAAGAAGACTAAATTGTTCATTATTCAGTTTGTTCTTTTATATCTTCATTCCAGTGAGGCAGAATTTTGTGTGTGTGTGGTATTCCAACATGGCCAGCTTTGGATACTATGCACTCTGACTTGGATGATCGATTGACTTACAACTATAATAACCATTAATTCTATGTGTGGCAGCTATCAACAATCCAAATTCATCATTATAGGTTATTGTAAAAGAAATTAAAAATAATATTGCCAATATCCTAATGACACTATATGGAGCAGTGTATGCAATTAATGTGTACAGGGTTTGGTTGCCACACCTCTGTAAAGGTCAAAAGTATGAAACGGCAAGTATTGTAGAGGTGGGAAATGTAGAAAAAAAAATAACAATCACGGTGATCAAGGAACAATTTCCCTGTCAGTAGAGGTTACAACATTACAGGCTCTAACTTTGAGATGGAAAAAAAGATAGAGGAAGGAATTCCCTTATCTTTGATAATCAGCAGCAGAAACAACAACAACAACAACAACATTTATTTTTTTATTTATTTATTTATTTATTTATTTATTTATTTATTTACTTGTTGACTGCCTGACTTTCCCTTGGGAACTCTTGGCGGTGTACAACAAATTGCCAAATAAACAACTTGCCCAAATAACAACCCCAACAATAAATCAAATAGGAAGATAAAATCCAAACAACAAAAAAAAACCATACACCAAACAAAAGTCTGGCAAGAAAAGTCTGGGACAAACAATACAAACCAATTCACAAATATACCATCATGCACTCAATGATCACCAAAGCTTTCCATAAAGAGCTAGGTCTTTAAAGTTCTCCTGAAGGCTTGCAGCCAGCCTAATCTCCAAAGGCAGTTTAGTCCATAATAATAATAATAATTAATAATAATAATAATAATAATAATAATAATAATAATAATAATAATAATAATAATAATAATAATAGACATTCATATTTATTTGTCATGTAGTGTTTAGAATCAAATATCAAAGGCTGTCTTACTATGGGAAATAGGCCAAAATCCTAGTGCTTAGCACTTTAAATTGCACTGTACTGTAAATTGCACTGTATTGAATCAGTAGGGATTTAGTAAAACAATGTAATATCCATTAATTCAAATATCCCCACTTTAGCTAAATTTTACTATGCTAAAGTAAATCACATTTAGTGTAGGCCCTATTGAATTAATTGAATTTGCAGAGAAGTTGACTCATCAAATCCCCATTCACTACTGGCAACAAAATTTTGGCTATCATGTGTTTTCTACAAACGTGGGGTTTGCTGACTCTTTACGAGAAGACAATTGACTAAGAAAGGGAAAGAATGCCAAAACATGACATTCAGTTGATGGTGCTGCAAGAGAGTAGACTTTATTTATTTATTTCATTTCTCTTCTGCCCTTCCTACAATGAGCTCTAGATGGCACACATAGTTATCTTCTCTGGTTGATGTTCACAACATGTGTACCAACACAACATATGCACTACCCCTTGGTAGTGGGCGGCTAAAAAGATTTGTAAATAAATAAATAAATAAATAAATAAATAAATATGTGGAGTTGTTTAAGCTGGAAAAATGCCTGACCCATATAGACATGGTAAATTACTTGATCTCCTAAAAGCCAATCCCGGAGTTCCTTCGGGAAGATGGGCGGTATATAAGCTCTATAAATAAATAAATAAATAAATAAATAATACTCATAGTGCTAAAGTACCCTGGCTCTTAATTCAGTACAAAAATGGAACATACTAGGGAGTCATAGCTAGCTGATTCAACTTCTCTTATCACATATTTTATGCATCTTTCTCCATTTCCAGCATTTCATATATTGTACAATAGAAATGGGCATAAATTTAAAAATGATTTGCAAATTTTCAAAAATCACTACTTTATTATTCATGTGAATTGAAACCCCCAATGAATGCAAATAGATTAATTTTCAGTGGTTTTTATTTGTTGATCTGTTGGGTTATAACATAGGCTGCAAGGCACCTAGAGATACCAATGTTGGAAGAAAGCTTCCCCTTACTCTTCTCTGCACCCCTTCCAAGTTTTGGGAAATTTTGATTTTTGATTTCCCAGTTATTTGCCCCCAAAGAAATCTCACCAGAAAAGTCCCCAGGTACCTAGGTACACAAAACTTGCAGAGACGCTTCCTCTGACTTGATTCTACAATCCCTCCAAGTTTGGTGAAGGCTGGGTTTCCCCAAGCCAGTTGCTAAATGGTCCTTTCCTAGGGGGATCCACTTTGTGGGCCTATAATTCTGATGTTTGAAACCCTATTTTGTGTGGCTTCAAGAAGGCCACAAAGGAGAACAGGTTATGAAATGCTGTTTGGCAGAGCTATGCCAGGCTACAGAGAGATGCTGTAAAGAACAGCAAATCTTAGACTGATGAAAGTGGGAAATGCTAAGAACAACATATTCATCTTGAATTGGGCTAAGACAGTTCGGGCAGTTCAGTGGATGATCTGATAATCTAAGACACTGGTTCCCAACTTTAGTTAACCCACTTGTTCTTGGACTGCAGCTCCCAGAAGCCTTCACCACCATATGTGCTATCTGTGGTTTCTGGAAGCTGAAGTTCAAGAACACTTAGGTTGCTTAAAATTGGGAACTACTAAGAACAAGGCTTGTTTCTCCCAGTTTTCTCTACTAAGTGTTCATTCGTACAGCTGGATTTACAGCTTCTTATACAAGAAGACAATAATCTACTTCCCACAACTGCTAAATATTCTTCTGTGATCTACATCTTGCCCATAATGGGAAATCAACTCCCTTGTACCAGTGTACATAATTTATTTGTGGGGAGGGAGAATCCACCATCCATACTTTAAAGATTCCATCTCCTTGGCAGGTACTATGTTCTATGATATGAATAGGGTGTCCTAAGACAATGGTGCCAAACCTTCAGCACTCCAGATGTTTTGGACCACAACTCCCAGAATTCCAAGCCTGTATTGCCAATGACAAAGTATTATGGGAGTTGTGGTCCAAAACATCTGGAGTGCTGAAGGTTCATCACCACTATCCTAAGATATTAGGACCAAGACCTGAGACCAAGGATGGTATCTTGTGATACCATACAGTTGGACTCCTGCAGTGTTAAGAGGGATAAAGGCAGCATTGGGGGACTTCATTTGGGAACTAGAACAGCTTCCAGACCAGCTCATTCTAAAAATAGCACCAGGTGCTTCACTCCCTGTCTCCCCCCACCCCAAATGATGTGATGATGAGCTCAGGTGCTTCCACCCATCAGTTCTCTTGTCAGTCTCCTTCAGTCCTTTTAAATATGTCAAGCCCATAAAACTCTACCTGTGCAAGAGACATCACCGAGCCTGTGAACCATAAGTCAAGTGAGAATGGACGTCAACACATGTTTTGGGATGAAAATGAAATCTGATACAAGAATGAGTTTTTCTCCTCCTCCAGCCATATTCACCTTAAAGCAAAGCAAAGTGTTCTGCTTATATACCGCCCCATAGTGCTTCAAGCACTCTCTGGGTGGTTTACCATTTAATTATGCAGGCTTAAGACTTCTCTATCTGCCTAGAGAACCAGAGAAACATATCAATTCCCTGAAAGTTTAGCTGGCACCCTGAGCAATTGCACCTGTAGACACAAACCCCACCACATATGCTGAATGAACAGATGACTGCTCCATGGCCATCCAGTGACCTTCATAGTTGTGTGTGGACTTGAGACCTGAAAAAAAAAAAAAACTAACTAGTTGTTCTAGGTTACATACCACAAGTGAAGATTTTTACTTCTTCAGCAGCCCTCTTCACTTCAGAATTTGAAAGGTAGAAAGAAGCTGAGAAAGCATCATTAGTTTGGCAAGAGCTCCACTCTGTGGCAAGTTTGAGAAAATGCTTCAGAAAAGGTAAAAATGAATAGAAAGTTAGTATTCAATCACATGTTTTCTTGTTTGCTACCTTGTGTCTCTCATTCTAAGAAAGTCATTGAAGTCCCTTAACTCTTTGCTTATTTTGCAAGTTAAGATCTTCAAGGCTTTTTTTTTTCAAGTTCTTAATTAACTTAGAAGCCATTCATACTTTTGAAATCCTGTCACTAGATGGGGACACATTTTTAAAATGGTGATTTGTCATGATTCATGACTTATCAGGGCTGACAGATGGATGAATTTCTAGTGATGAATCAACAGATTGATTCCTCTCCCCTCTAAGATGCTATAAAAATCCACCATCACCCCCGGGCATCCAGAGGCCCCTTGCTCAATTTCCAGAATTGCACATAGTGTATAGTGGAGATGGACACAAATTTTAAAAAACGAATTGCAAAATATGTTCAAAAAATGCTAAGCCTTTGATTCATATGAATTGATATCCCTAACGAAGACAAATAGGTGAATTTTATTGCTTTTTATATTTGTTAAAAATGTGATTAATTTTTCAATTCATCCCCATCTCTAATTGTAGCTGTAGATAATTAATGCTTAATTTACTCTGTGTCACTGGGAGCCCTTTTTGCCTAGTTAAGTCCCCATTACCTTGTCTCTTGCTGTAGTCGAGACAGAAAAAAAGAATCCTTCACACTTTTACCTTGCTGTGGGCATGGCTACAGTCTGAGCCAACACTGTGTTTGACTAGAGATAGAAAACTGGCTGTTTCTGGGAGCTGTCATACAAAAATGTGCCTTCCACGGCCTTGCTGCAATTTCACCAGCTACTGTCCACTGTCCTAAAATGTGCTCAGATCCAGTATGTAAGGTAAGATTTTAGTGGGATGCTCGTGGTTGGAAGAATAATGTTAGCCCAAGCAGCTGAATCCTCATCTGACATGTGTTTACAGTATCATGCTGAGTGCTACCAACTTTTTTTTTTTAAGGGAGGAATCTTTTCTGTTGAAGCTGTGCTTGTGTTTGTGGATTTCACTGGTTTCCCTGTGTAGTTCGACATACTGATTGGTAGTGTCGTCTAGTACCTCTGTGTCCTGGAAGAGGATTTCATGTCCAGTTTGTTTCAGGGTGTGTTCAGCTACAGCAGATTTTTCTGGTTGTTTTAGTCTGCAGTGTCTTTCATGTTCTTTGATTCTGCTCTAGATGCTGCACTTTGTGGTCCCAATATATACAACCTGGCTACAGCTATAAGGTATCTGGTATACTCCTACATTGGTGAGTGGGACAATCCGAAAAACTCACAACAGCTATCAAAGCCCAGCCATGAAAGCCTTCGAGAATGCATTGTTGTGAATGCATTTGATTTCAAAAAGAAAAAGAAAAAGTAGAAGCTACAGTTGCAGAGGGGGAAAATACAGAGTAGAAGAGAAAATAAAAACTAGGTTGGTTCACATTTACATTTACATCAGGTGGTCAGTATAAAATAATGTGAATCAAACAGTTCCAATCTAGGGCATTTCTTACTTTAGTTCTCAATGTAGTCCCATCCTGAGGCAAGTGATATGGTATCTTAAAATAATACAGGTCATAAGTCATTTAGGTGACTGGCAAACTATGCAATCAGAGTAAAAGAATTTTGGCTACTTAGCTTTGGTACTGCAAGATGAATTAATTTAAAATATTAAAGTTAGGGATTGGATTAAAACTGGACATTCATTAAATTACATCTAAACATGCAAAGGCGACTGCATTTAAACTTTTCCTAATGATGGCCACTGGGTGGCAGACTAACTCAATTCAAAAACAGGCCCTGGATTTTTCTAAGTTTGAGCCAGGCTAACTTTGAGGCACCTGTTTCTTTGCAAACACCAGATGGAAAGAGTACTAAAAAAATTCTAAAGCTTGAGCATTAGTAATTTTAAGGAAAACAATCTAGTATGTTGATGTTAGTTACTGTTTTAGGAATTGTATGTACTAGCACACACAATTTAAAATTCTGTTGTAATTATTTTTAAATACCTTAAAATAGAAAATAAACGCAAATGACTCTAAAAATGGTCTTTATAAAACGGCTCTAAATCTTTGGGGCAGAGGTGGGCAACACTGACAAGCCAATTTTACCTTCCTGGGCAGACCTGCTGTGGGCCACAACCACTGAATCAAGACATTTAAAACCTAAGAAACAAAGAAACAAAAACATAGAAGCCATCTGGTGACAATTCATGGATATTAAGAGCTCCTTTGCTACCATATGGAAGCTCCCAAAGTCTTCCTCAGATTGAAAGGGAGCCTTAGAGCACCTTGGAGATTGGAGAAGGGGAGATAGAAAACTTGTTGAAGGGTGATGTTACCCTACTTGAGCAGGACTCAGTCCAGCCACGAAGTCAGGGAAGCTATATGGTACAAAATCAAAATAGATCTCTTCACACAATGACCAGGCAGGCAGAGTACACTTCCTCCTATGCTGCTTCTTTAAAGGAGCAGTGGGAAGCCAGGGTTCCTGGAATAGTCTGGTTCCCACTTGAGCAGTGGATATTGAATTCACCAAAAGGGCCTCCTCCATCTTGCAACCCAATAATAACCATGAGAGAACAGTAGTTAATACTGTTGGGTCAAGACTTATCTAGATCCATTTCAATCTGGCCTCAGGCCTGGTTATGGGACACAGAATGCTTTGGTCACCTTGATGCACCAGGAACTGATGGGGGAGTGTGTCCTTGTTGATCCTGCTGGACATCTCAGTGGCTTTCAATGCCATCAATCATGGTAACCTTCTTGGTCAGGACTGGGAAGCGTGGTTTTATTTGCTTCTGTAGAGATGTATGGGCAAGGACTTTGTCTCCATGCCACTGGGTTGAGGGTAGTAGTGTCTGTTGACTGTTGGCAGTTTGGAACATTTCTCTCTTGTTGTTCTTGGTGTTGTGCTGCTGGTGGTTGCTTTGGTAAATAGGTGTCTCTATAAGTCAGACAGCTAGGATCTGCTTGACTGTCTCCTTCTTTGCCTTTTTCAAGAGTGGAAAAAGTCAGCCCCACTGGTGTTGCGGCCTCAAGGTGCTTCTTGGAATGTCAATGAAGCTGACGTCTGGAGTATCACAATGAGAGGGGTGTCTGATTCTGTGCCCATGTGTGTTAGTGAGTGTTTGTGGGAAAACAAGGGTGTTGTGTGTGTACGTGTGAGATAAAAGTGTGTACTTGTGAGACTAGAGTATGCGAAATAAAGAGAATGGTGCTTCTATATAAGTACGGTGTGGCAAAAGTGGTGGTAAGAATTCTAAACACTATATGTAGATGTGGTGTGTTGGGGAAAGGGGATTTTAAATTGCAGAAGGAAGCTGGAAATGCCATTTTAAGCAGTGCTGTCCCCTCTCCACTATCAAGAGTGGTCTTCCTCGTCCCTATTAGTTGCACTGCTTGAACTTGCTGCTTCTCTTCTTAGTGTGTTTAAAACCAACCTAGCAGTTCTTTAAAATGTTCAACTGTAGCTGGGCCATGCATTCCATGTGCTTGCATGTTTTGTTTTAATAGGATATCAAAATTAGCCTCCAGATATTAGCAATGTTTTCATAATGTAACAGAATGCTGAAGATACAGATAGATCAAAAGTAAATTTCCTAGTAAGAGAAAAGAAAGGAATACTTTAGAGAAAACAGAAATGGGACATAAACCTTCTGAGCAAATTAACTAGTAAAACTATATAATTATCTATAGTACTCCAGCACTTATGTATAGGTGCAGATGTTTGTTTGTTTTTAAAAAAGTAGCTGACGGGAGAAAAATGAATGTTGCTTGTGGTTTTCACAAAAACTTAGAAGCAAGATTAATAATTCTACTAACAACAGTATAACAAGGCAAAGGATATGCATGTTTCTGATGGGTTTGTAGAAATAAAGTTGGTTTTTTTTGGGGGGGTGCAAAAACATTTCTTTTTGTGTTATGAACCATCAAGCCAATTACAACTTTGGATGACCTAACAGGATTTTTAAGGTATCTGAGACACTGAAGGGGTGGTTTTACTAATGTCGTCCCCTAGTGAGCTTCCATGGACAAGCAAGTATTCGAACCCAGGGTCCTGGGTCTTTGTTTGGTACCCTTATTTACTACCCAATGCTGGTTCTTTGAAAGGATTCTAACCAGACAGAAATAAAAAAGAGCAATGGGGAAAGGGTGCAAAGGAAGCAGAAGAAGAGAACAACAGTCCTGTATACATGGAATTAATTCTTGTCAATCGCACTTCTAATCTGTCTTGTCTATCTTTTAATTTGCTCTTTTAATGTATTACTGTGAACTAGGAGTATGACAGAAACATATCCAGATCTACTCCTGTTAAACAACTGAACCTTCTTTGCCACCTCCTGCATCCATCATAAGACAACCAAAAGAAGTGACTGTGTGTCTCCCATAAACCCAAGCCTGTGAAGCCTTCACATCTGGAACTTGCCAAGCTTACTAAGGCCCTTTGTACATGACCCCTAAACTCCGCTGCAAATGGCTCCCAGCTCCGGAGCTTAAAATTGTTTCCCCACCAGCTCCGGAGTTTACAGATAATTAAGTGCGACCACGCCCACCTAAGTGCGTCCCAGCGCACTTTTCAGGTACCTGCTCTCTGGAGGTGAAAATTCCTGATGCAGATATAACGTAGTGACTGCCCGGCTCTCCTTGCTTCTGTTTGTTCTTTTTTTGCCCCCCCCCCGCCCCTTTAAGAGATCTGAATGCAGTGCCGGGACGGCAGAACGGAGGTGAGCGGCATTGTTTTCTTCTTCTTTTTTCTCCCTCCCCTCACGCAGCCAGCAGCCAGGAGTGCGGAGGGGATGGGAACGCAGGAACAGTGACAAACCCCTAAGATCTCTGGTCCGAATTTAAGTGACCAGCGGATCTTAGGGGTCGTGTGAAAAGGCCCTAAGGGACCTGAGGGTGCTCTTTCTGGCTCCCCAGGACGGGGGGGGGGGACTACTGACAAAAGAAGAAATCTCTAGAAAATAGAATAAAGCTCTGGAGTGTTGTGCTGCCTGAGCAATGGACAAAAGAGGACTGAGGGAACCGTTAGCAACAGTTGGGGCTTTCATTGGGGTTGGGGAAGGGAATTTTTCTCTTTAAGGCTCTTCCACTCTGGAAGGTTCCATGTGGGATTCTGCTCAGACACACAAGTCTTGTGTGCGAATGGCAAGGGCCAGAAGAACTATAGCTTTCAGTAGATTTGTAACTAGTAATTTTGGCCCCTGAAACAGAAAACAAAAGAAAGCAAAACTTCAGGACATGCTGAATTTAGGTGCAACTGCCCTGCTCCACTGCTGATCCTCCTTGAAATGGAGTTGCTAAAGGCAGGCAGGCAGCCCGGCAGCCCAACCTCTCCCCTCCATGGTAGGAAGCCGTTAAATAATAATAATAATAAATTGGATTTTTCTATCGCCCATCTTGCAGCAAGGTCACTCTGGGCGGTTTACAACAATTAACACATTCAAACAATTCATACAATAAAACCATAAAATAGTAACACAATACGATAAAAATAAAAATAAAAATATTAAAGTGACATAAAACAATATATTGTTATTGGCAGGCTAATCAGTTAGAAAATCAAGATTTAATGGGTGAACACTGAAATTGCATTATATTTGAGGGAGGTTTTAAAGACAGCCAAAAAGGGGGGCAGGCAGATGTCTGGTGGAAGGTTATTCCACAGGCGAGGGGCAACAGCAGAAGAGGCCCTATTTCTTATTTTTTCCTTTCAGGCCTCTCGTGGTGTTAGTTGCCTCAAATGCCTAGCCTGGGAGGATAAGTTATTATGGGAGGTTCTCAATGGGAGAAGGCGCTCTGACAAGTAGCGAGGTCCTAAACCATTAGGGCTTTGTATGTCATAGCTAAAACCCTTGTGGTAGCCCCTACAACCCAACCATCTGTAGCCCAGCCTCCCCTCCCAGTGCATCCCCCCTAGATGCCAAAAAAATAAAGAAGCAGCATATATCTAACAGCCAGAGGAAAAAGAGTGTGCACTTTGCTCTTCTTGGACGGCTGGTTTCAAGTGGAGATCCTAAGAAGTAAAGCAGGATGGAGAGGTTTCTTCCTGAGGTCACCTGTGCTCTGAAATAGAGGTGACCAGAAAGTACCTTTCCCATCACACCTTGTTTTCTCTGGACGTCCTCTTGAAACCAGCAGGCAAGATAGACCCCGGAAGTGCAGGACCTGACTTTTCATGTCTTTTTTCACCATTGGTCAGCACTACTGGAGGTTTTGGTTTTGGTTTTATTCATTTTCAGCATCTGGGTGGGGGAGTTGCAGTAGGTTTGTTCCACAGGCTTGGTCGGGCGAGTGCCACGTGGCACTTTTCTTCTGGTCACAAATGAGCAAGCTTAGGCTGCAGGGCCTTTAGCTTGTTGCTCTGTGGAAGATCCACAGAGAAGGGGGCAGTTACGGTGGCTCTAACCTCTAAATAGGGTACCCTGGGGCTTAGCCCAAGTTGCTCCACCCTGATTATGATCCTGGTTGTCAGCATTATTGGGTTAGAATCAGCTCTGAAAACTTTCATGTCAGATTGCTGAAGGCACTTTGCTTTTTAGGAAACAAAACCTACCCTTCTTGTATGTAGAGGGGGCAGCCCCACGTGCAGCGTGCTTCAGTAATCGAGCTGGTATGTAACTAAGTCATGTGTTACCATGATCAGATCGGATCTGCCCAGGAATGGGCACAGGTTGCACACTAGTCTTAATTGTGCAAATGCACTACTTTTATCGAAGGTAAGAGGAGAGCAAACAAATAGCCATAATGAGGCAAACAAACAGGAATAGAGGAGGAGCAAGCCAGAGATGGCGGGGGAAGGAACTTTACTAACTGGTTATTGGCAAGGCATAATTATGCTCGGCTGTGAAGCCCCCTTCCCCCTGAAACCCAGTGATAGGTTGCATGCAAGATTGTTAATTTTCTCTAATAATTCAAAACTTTAAAATGAGATGTTTATGAATCCTGACTGAATTTTCCTGGTTGGTGCAGGACATGGCTCTGAAGAACAAGCAAGCCTGTTCTGCAGTGTTAATGGTCAGAGATTTCTTCCTCAGCAATCAGCATAACTAGAGTTTAACAATTTGTATGGTTTTCTTCTTGCCTTTTCTTTAGCTTCACTGTCACTTTCCTCCTCCCTATTTCCATACCCCTGCCCTCTTTTATAGCAATTTCCCCCCTCACTTTGGTAATACAATTAAATCATAATCTTATGTTGGACTTTAGCTATACTAGTTATATAAACTCTACAATGCATAGTTAAATGTCCTATCTCATTTTCAGCAAAAGACTGGCATGATGTCACCCACTTTTATTTCTGTCAAATGACACAGCAAGCATCTTGGTCCAATTTATGCCTAGCCAGCATTCTTTACCAACACACCCAAGTTTTCAGAACAATGCTCATATGTCAAGACATTCCAAATAGCTGAGACTAACACATATCTCTTTTTAAATTAACTTTCCTTTTCAAGCCCTATGGGAGGAAGGAGAACCTGAAGAACTAAGTAGGTTTGTTTAATGCTTTAAAATATAGACTGTCATCCAAAATCATAGTTTACCCAAGTCAGCATCTCATTATTGGAACAGCTATAGCTCATTGGAAGAACACAGGCTTTCAAAAAAAACCTTTCAAAATATCTCTACCATATTGAGATTTGGCTGGAAAAACCATCACCCTGAAATCATGGAATGTCTTTTGTACATCAAGTTGACAATACCAAGCTAACTGGACTAACTGTCTGGTTGGAAAAATTCCTGACAATATTTTTATTATGCCAGCCTCCTACTTCATCCTCTATGGGCACTTTTACACGACCTCTAAAATCCACTGGCAACTTAAATTTGGACCAGAGATCGTTGGGGGTTGTTCTGCTTCCTATGTTTCCACCCTTCCACACTCCATTGCTCCTGTCTGCGGTGAGGGGAGGGAGGAAAAAAAGGGAGAAAAGAATGCAGGCTCACCTTGGCTCACCTTATCTGCCATGGAGCAGCCCGTAGGGATTCCAGGCTGTTAAAGGGGCGGGAGGACCACAAAAAACAAACTGAAGGCGAGGAGAGCCCGGCATCCAGTTTTATAATCCGCATTGGAATTTTTTTTACCTCCAGAGACCAGGTACTTGTAAAATGTGCTGGGGCGTGCTTAGGTGGGCGTGGTTGTACTTAATTTTTTTAAAAGTCCACAGCTGGTGGGAAAACAATTTTAAGCTCCGCATCTGGGAGCCCTTTGCCTTGGATTTTAGGGGTCGTGTAAAAGCAGCCTAACTTTTATTTAGGGGTTTGGGGCATGGCTGTCCTCCATTCATAACTAGCACTTCCCCTTAGTCCTCCTTACCTGGAAATTCAGTTAAGGAGAGGGAAACAGAATAATTAGAGAGATCCTTCTAACAGTTTGCAGGAAGAAGCCTGTGACTACAGAAGGGATGAGTGCTCCCAACATTTTTTGTTCTCACTGATTTTCAGAATCTCACCAGGCAAAGTATCCCCATTAAGACTTCACCTTGCATTAGTAAGGTTTTCTGAATTCCCACGAAATTAAACCTTACATTCTTGTTTTCCCCTTTAACTCTTTAAGTTTTTTTCCCATTGTTCTGTACAGGAAACTAGCAAATTCTGTACAGCTTAACACACTTTACAGAGAATACCATAAAGATGATATTCCGTGGAGGAATGATACCAGTTTTGCACAGCATGGCATTTCTTTGTAATTTCCAGATGAATCTTATTCAGGAAAGATGCCATTCTGAACAGGAATGTTAACAATTCTGTGCCACTTGGTTTTCTCTATCTATCTATCTATCTATCTATCTATCTATCTATCTATCTATCTATCTATCTATCTATCTATCTATCTATCTATCTATCTATCTATCAAACAACATTTCTGAGATTTCTCCTTTCACTGGGGGAGACTAGCACAGAGATACCTCTGTGCAGCGTGGGGGTGGGGTTTTGTTTGTTCCTCTGTCAAGGAAAGAAGTCTGGAGAATTTCATCTCTGCCCCCCCACACACACACACCACCACCTCCTCATTGAATGCCCTTGCTAAAACAAAAGTTTTCACCTAAGTTCACCAAAGCACTTCTTAATTCTGGCTATTAAACAAATGGTCCCCAAAAAGCTGGCAGGTGGAACAACACTTTTTATTCTCAAATCTCATTCTTCTATACATATTACATACCTGCCCATGAAAGGTATCTATTTATCCTTCCTTTTCTTCCTCCTTATCCCCAGCAGATCTTCTTATTCAAGTGCCATGTCCTCACAGAACGTTGGCAATCTGTAGCCTGAACTGGTATCTATCTAAAGCTATTCTAAACAGAACAGCTGTGCTCACTGCAAAACATTGGCTTAATTTCTTAAGCCAGAATGTTCTTCTATACCCTGGGCCATGCTTCCTGTCATTTTTTTCCTTGAAGGATAAGGTGCAGCAGATGGTATTTCTTATTGTGCATAATGTGTCCAAAATATTGCAATTTTCTTCTCTGTATGGTATTGAGGATTTCTAGCTTCTTATTAATGTGCTGTGATACAGCCCCATTCATGCCTCTGGCTGTCCAAGGTATCTTTAGAATTCATCTGTACATTCACATTTCAAATTCTTCCAGCTACCTGCATAATATGTCTGTAAGGGTCCAAGTTTCAACACCATAGAGAAGTATACTGCATACATAGGATCAAAGTATTTGAGTACAAAGACTGATAGATAAGTCCCAGTTTGAATCCCACTCCGTTAAAGTGATGAGGTTTGTTGTTACCAGCATAATATACGATATCCATCTACTACACACTTTCCTGAATTAGGCCAACACATCTCACTAATACCAAGGATATATTAAGTCTTTTTAGTTCTCTGATGGTGTGGGTTTTTCCACTTTGAGATAAGATGTGAACATTCCAAGTAGCTATCCTTCTCATGGCTGGCCCAGAGATTCTTAGCCCCACCACCACCACCACCACCATCTCCACTGAAGGGCTGCCGGGGACTGGAGGTCATGGCTTTAGGTTTTCTAATCATGCTAAAGATTTGCCTGGGAAAGTGAGCTTATTCCCTTTGCTTACTTCACTGCCATTAAATTGTGGCATTTACCCCTCCATAGTCAAATGTGTTTGTGCAGGAAAACATAAAGGGTTAATGCTGTGGACCAATGAGGGGAGTGTGGAGGCGGAGCCCTCATGTTTAAAAGGCTCAGCCTGCGGGACTTGTGAGTCAGATAAGGTTAAGAAAAATTAAGATAAGGAAGATGAGTTAAAGATTAGAGAGAGATGAGATGTGAGACATATGAGAGAGGTATGAGAATAGTAAAAGGACAGCATTTGAGTGTGATCTGCTTAGAGGAACTTTCAATTAAGGGCGTGCAAGAAAATCTTAAACTGAGAGAGACAGATTGTTGAATGCAGTAAACGTTATTTTAATTTATTAACATTACAACTTGACTGGGACTCGGTTATTTCAACTGGGCAACCCTGAATGGTGGCAGCGAGAGTAAGAAGAAGGTGTGTACAGGCCAATGGTCTGGGGGCTCTGTATGGGTTCGCTGCACCGGCCATCAGGTCAGCTGCCCATTATGGATCAGATGCTGTTTGAAGCTGCCCACTCTGGATCAGACGCTTCGGGGGTGGACACTGATAATCTGTTTTCTCCACTGAGACCTGTCTGGCTTGGGAGACCCTTCTGGAAGCAATACTACCACCAGCATAGCTTTCAATATCACTGAAGTATGCAAGCCTCTCCACCCCGTCAGGCCCTGTGTCCATAGAGGGGCCCAGCAGATCCCTTTTTTAAAAAAAGCATCCTTACCAAAGCTCAATCAAAAACTGATCCTTGCAACCAACTACTTCTTTTCCTCTTTCATGGAATTTCCATGCAACTAAAACATCTCAAATGATACAGAAGAAAACAAAAGCAATTTATAAACAAAAATGCATCAACTGTACCCTTCACAATATGCCATGAATGAGGCAGGATGATTACACAAGAAAAGCCTTGCCTGGAAGACCCCAAATACTTTGGGTTTGGTTCTTCTCATTCTCCATCGACACCATGAAAGGAGCCCGTAATAGGAAGCACATATTAAGCATACCCTAGAACAATGTTGGCGAGCCTATGGCACGGGTGCAAAGGTGACACTTGGAGCCCTTTCTGTGGGCACCCGACTTTGCCCCCTTCACAGCCACCTCTATTCAGGTTAAGTTGCTGTATTGGCACTTTGCAAAAAATCTGTGAGTTTTGATTCAAATCGCAGTTTGGGAAATCGGTCTCGAAAAGGTTTGCCATCACTGTCCTAGAACATACTAGCACATAGCAGATGGAAAAGAATTTTGTAAAATAGTGAGCCTGATGCATATCATATAATCAACTGCAGAGAAAGTTTAGGAAATAATCAGGCTTTTCTGATCTAGCGGGGAGGATCACAATTGTATTTCCTTATTTCATCTGAGTTTACTAGATTTTGTGGATTCAAACAAGCACAAGAACCTCTGAAGAACTGGATTTTAAAATAAAATATGTAGAAAATTAATATGAATATATTTTAAAAAAACTTTTCTTGCTTACCATTGGCAAGCTCAATGCATATAAAACCAGCAAGAAGTTATAATCTAGTAGAAAAGAAGCTTACATAGGCTTTCTAGTGTAAATCCTAATATATCCCCTGATGCACAGCAAGAAGAGCTGTTGATCTAAGCTCTACATGCAGCTCCCAACTGAAAAATCTGTATTTGCTATTTATGAGTTAATGAATGCTAATTCTTTTCAGAAAGGGGCTGCATCCCCCATATAGATATGTTATCATTAAGACTATGGTTGTGGCCCTAAACTCACTAACTAGAAAGGACATCTCAGTGAGTTCTATGGAATTTAGCCCCAAACAGATATGCATGAAATTGTATTCTTCACATATTCAATCCAATCTGCAGCCAAAGCATGCATGAGTTGGATAATTCTCCAGAGGTGGCTAAGCCTGTGCCAATGCAGAGATGTAGCAAGCTGTAAATGTGCTACATCTTTAAGCCAATTTTCAGTCCCTATTAACTCAAGGCAGCTTAATGAAAATGTTTTTAAATCCCATAAAACATAGTCAAAACAGTCTATATTACCTAGCTACTGTATAATAAAAGCAGAAGCAGGAGTATTCAACATAAATTAAAATAGGACCTTGAATCCTTTACTTGAAAGGAAGAAGCTAAGATGTAGCAGTTCACCTTAAGCTTTAGAAGAGAGACTGGGCAAGGGGAAAGGGCTGCATCTGTCCTGATTTGAGTCTCCCACGCTCTGTGTGGTGTCATGTTCAAACCCCAACCACCCGAGTTTTTGTGGGAGGGGTTGAGTGCGATGGGCAGGCAGGATGGCATACGAGGCAGATCTTCAAATACTGCACCTAATTATTTGGATTAATATCGTTATAGCCAGTAAATGGATTTGGGACGTGAACGCCAGCTCTTGTAGATGGCCATCCATTTCCTCAGACACCATCGGACTGCACTCCATAAGAACTCAAGGTGAAATGAATCGGAACATCAGTCTGCAATAGCACAAGTACCACGTCGTGATGTTGCTAGCTTTCTGTCCCGGTTGCAAATCAATAACCTCCCTGCTCCCATGGAGGTGGAGACCCACCAAAATGCAACAGGCGCTTGCATGATCGCCCCGATAAACGACATGTGGAGCAGTATTTGGCCTTCGCCTTTCCCAAAACAGGTGCGTCTGTGTCCGTTCTGTTGCTGTTACGTTCGCTGAAAGAGACGACCGCGGCTTAACCTTTTTGCATATTATTATTTTTTAAATTTTCACGTGCACTTTCCTCTTCGGGAAATGTTGTCAGTGCTTTCTTTTATGAAGGTTTCCCTTCTGCGCCATTCACCCATAAGCAGAAATTCGTCCAAGGACACCATTGGCAGCTGGAGAACAGGAAAGATCTCCCCCCTTTCCAATTCGAGGCGAAGCGCCGCCCCTCCGGTTCTTCGGACATCGCTCTCCACGTACGCCTTCTATCCGCAGCGCATCGCCTTTTAACTACTGTATTCTGATATGGCTCCACAAACCCTTCCGTCTCTTTTCCGGAACGGCGGCGGCGGCGGCGGGAGTGGAGCCGCCGGTGGAAAGGAAACCGGGCAAGAGGGCAGGGGAGGAAGCCAGACCTCCCGCCCCGTCGGGGAAACAGCGGCGACGCTCCAATCACCGGATGCGATCTTGGCAAAGGGAGGAAACGCGAAGCGGCCAGCAAGCAAGCGTCTCGCCCGGCGTCCGCCGCCACCTTTTCTCGCAGTCTTCGGCGGTTTATGCCGCTGCTTGCACCTTCCCGACCCTTGATCGGCTCCCACCGAGGACGGGGATTATCCTCTTCAGGGGATCGTGAACCTTGGCCGCCTCCAACTTGTTCCTCGAGGAAAGGAGACCAAACGGGGTGGAGGAGGAGGAGAGTGAGACTTAAAACAACCAAGAGATAAATAAGTGTCCTGCTGGAATAAACTCAAAGGTAGTGCCGCAAATACCTTTTTTAATTTTTGTTGCAACTCAGGATGTAAAAAATACTTATTTTCTTTCTTTTTAACTGCTGGAATTGAACTCTTCAGTGACTCGAGGGAAAGGTTCCAGGACAAGCCACAGCGCCCATTAAGCTGTGCGAAGAGACATCCTCCCGTTCATCCTAGTAGCGACCTACCCTTTACATCTCCAGCGGGCTATCTTTGTATCCTTGTACAGTATATGTTTTCGCCCTTGCTCAGATGTTGGAGATCCCCCGAGACGGTTCCCGTTGTGCACAGCTTTTTCTTGGCAGTTTCAGAATGCTCTGCTTTTCCATCCGCCCTTCCTCACCCCCACAACGCCTTCTTCTCGCCGAGGCGGAAACCACCACACCTCGAATCCTTGCAACCCCAAAACACTGCCAGAGGTGTCGAGCTCCAGCTGATCCTAAGAGCGCCTTGCCTCTTCGCCTGCTGCGGTTCCACGAAGCAGAGCCCTGCTGCAGGACAGATCCGACCCGTCACGAGTCACGCCCCCGAGGCTGATTCCCTTGAGTTTCAAAGCAACTCCGCCTCACACAACATCCCTTCCTCTTCTTCCCGCGGAGACAGCCAAAGGAATCAATCATGCAGTGACTCAAGTCCCAAGGGCTCCTCCACGGATTATCTACCATTAGTGCAATCCTAGATGATCTTCCTTGTCACTGTCGCACGAGCTCCACCACAAACACTGAAGGAGGAATTGGTTTACCACTCCCTTCTTTTGGGGACACACTAGAACTGTGCAGCTTGCCCAAGGGCACACAGGCTGGCTGTAATCCCAGGAGGTGTAGTGGGGAATTGAACTCCCAAACCAAGTGTTAAATTATTAGAGGAAGTGTGTAGTAGTGGAAGCATCCCCCTCTGCTATACAGTGGCACCTTGTATAAAGGAATTAATTTGTTCCAAATGCAATTATGTTAAGCAAATTTTCCTTTATACAAATTCCGATAGGAATGCATTGAAAATGGAGTAATCCCATTTTTATATTGTACGGATTCTCCCCACAGGCGATTATGTTAAGCAAATTTCCCCTATTTCAGGAATTTTTTATGTTGTACAGATTTTATGTTATACAAACTGTTTGTTATACAAGGGTCCACTGCATAGGGTGTTTATAAAATCAGTCACTCATGTACATTGAAAACCCGTTAGGGCTGCTGTAAACCACACATGCTTTGACAAAACATAAAGCTTGTTTTGTTTGTTGTATATGCTGTTCTTCTCTCCCAAGTGACCAGAACAGTGCACAATAATAATAATAATAATAATAATAATAATAATAATAATAATAATAATAATAATAATAATAATAATAATAATAATAATAATAATAATTTTATTTTTATGCCACCTTTCTCCCCAAAGGGAGATTCATACATTGTTGTCAATTATTATTGAACAACATACACTGGCATTAAATTATAAGCCTTGGTCAGACATTTTATAAAACATCTCAGGGCATTTGTCTATTGGTGAGCAGAGGCATTTAGAAAATTAGGTGCTGGGAGTCTATGGTATGAATCTTAAGAGTCTACCATTCTTGGGTCTTGCTTCCAAATATACCTAGGTCTAGTAAAACCCAAACACACAATGGTTTTCATATACAGGTCAACTGAATTTACAGTGTACAGGAAGAATTGTTATGAACATAAAATGAAAAGGAGATGGTTCTTATTGTTAAAACACATACAGTATTTACAAATAAATAATAATCAAAGTTATTAAGTGATGAATTATCAGTCATAACAATAAAATGAATAAATTAAAATTATTCCTCATTGCCTAAGTAGGAAAGAGAAATCCTCAGAACATGAAAAATAATGCTTCCTCTTCAAGCTGGCCACAGGAAACTTCAGCAGGTCCAAAATTCAGCAGCTGGATTGCCGACAGGGGCTAGTTACAGGAATCACATAGCACCAGAGTGCTGGTTTAAACCTACAGAGCCCTAAATGACCTGGGGCCAAATTACCCCAAAGTCCATATCTCCTAATATGAACAACCTCAGGTACTAAGACCTTCAGGATAGGCCTTTCTCTCCGACCCACCACCTTCATGGGTGTGTATTAAGGAGAGGGCTTTCTCTGTAGCTCCTCCCAGACTTTTGAACTCCCTCCCATAGGAGACCAGACTAGCCCCATCTTTCCTGTCCTTCTGCAAACAGGTAAGGATCTCCATCTTCAGGCAAGTCTTCCCTGATTTTTATGTGACTTTTAGAGATGGTTATGCATACTGCTTAGAATGAGTTAGTATTGTTTTTTTTTTCATTTTCAGTTTTTTTTCCACACCTCAGAGTGGTATTTTTTCCTTTATATTTGCTTGCTTATTGTTCTTAGCTTTAAATATTGCTTTTTAATGATATTTCTCTTCACTCATTCTTAGTCTTGAATATTGATAACTGTTGTACACTCATTGTCTCCAGCTTTGTATATTGTCCTTCAGTGTTGTAAGCCAGCTTGGGTCCTTCTAAGGAGAAAGGAGGGGTAAAAATATTTTAAATAAATACACATTACTGGCCTTAGCACTGAAGTCTCTTGCTAGACCAAGTTTAATGCTTCTAAAATTTACACTGCCGCTCATTCCTCACAGTAGTGCTGCTTGCTAAATCGTAGGAGATCGGCCACAGGTAATCCATCCTTGCCGTATAGATCTTGATTTATGCATAAATATGAAATAGCTTTGTGATAATAACAGAAGTAAATAAAGATATAATTCTGTATCAGATACAGTAGTACCTTGTATAACGTAATTAATTCGTTCCAAATTAAATTACGTTATACAAATTTTACGTTGTACAAATTGAAATTTCCCATAGGAATACATTGAAAACAGATTTAATCTGTCCCCCACCACTCCCCCTTTCCCTCAAACTCAGACTTCCCTGCCTTCTTTTTTACTGGTCCAGGCGTGGCCGCGGTGTGGCCTGTTCCTTTGGATGTCGCGGCCCCGCATCGTCCTTCTCCGCCAGCGCGGGGATCTCGGGTTGTTGTGGCTGCGCGGGTCGCCGCAGCCGCCTTGCGGCCCCCCGCTGGATGCAGCCATCTTCACCGGCATGGGGATCCCGCCCCGGGAGCCGCCGCCGCTGGCGCCCCGCCCCGCGCCCGCCGGCCTCGCAGGGCTGCCTTTTCTACCGACCCTTCGCATCACTGGCCTGCGGCCACCATCCTGGCCTCGCGGGGCCGCCCCGGGAGCCGCCGCCGCCCCTGCCGAACGCGGCCGCAGGGGGGGAGGGGGGCAGATTTTTTCGTTGTACAAATTTTTCGTTATACGAGGGTCTACTGTAATAGCTAAACATGCTGCCATAGTTATGTATAGGCAAATGAATAATCATTTTAAAAGGAATACCAACACCTGCAAAACATTAGAGCCACCAACTATTCATATAATGCAACAGCTGTTCTGTTACCACTTGATTGCAATTTGTTGTACAGTGGTACCTCGGATAACGACTTTAATTCGTTCTCCAAGGTTAGTCGTTATCCAATACAAGTCGTTATCTGAAACATGGTTTCCCATTGAAATGAATGGGAAACCGTTTTAATCCGTTCCAGAGGTCCAGAAAAAAGGCAAAAAAAGAGCCTCCCCCCCCCAAGACCTCTTTACAGTGCACTTTGAAAGTGCACTCCTTCCCTCCTTGGCCACCCCTGCCCAGGCTGCCTCCTCCCCCCCCACCTCTCCTCCTTTGACAGCGACGCTGGCTCTGGGCACCGGCTCCCACCTTTGTCGCTCTCGCACTGCCACCGCCCCAAACCACGCACCGCCTCCTCCACCTCCCCCCCATAGCTCCGGCTCCCACCTTTGCCATTTCTGGTGCTGCCGCTGCTGGCGCAAAACACGCCAGTGGCACCCCAAACTGCGCACCGCCTCCTCCTCCTCCAACCCCCCATAGCCCCAGCTCCCACCTTTGTCGCTTCAGGTGCTACCGCCGCCGGCGCAAAACACTCAAGTGGCACCCAAAACCAAGCACCGCCTCCTCCTCCTCCTCGCCCCATAGCCCCGGCCCCCACCTTTGCCCCTGGCTGGGGCTTGGGGGGGGAGAAATAAGGAATCATTATCCAAATTATTCATTATCCGGGGCACCACTGTATATGCAATAGTATGAACTTTGCATACCCGATACAAAACCTAGAACATAAGGAATTTATTTCAACTATGCACTGTGCTTGTAGCTTAGAAAGTTAATCACATCTGTTGCTTTTGTTTTGTTCTGGCTCATGGCAACCCTTTGAACGAGTGACCTCCCAAATGTTATAATCATGCTAACTCAAGGCCACTTCCTTTCCCAGTCAATCTCATATTTAGTCTTTTTTCCCTATCATCTTAATAGACCTGTTGTCTTTTCTAATATTTCTTGTCTTCTTGTGATGTGCCCAAAATAGTTTTGTAATTTTTACTCTTTAGAAAGATTCCGTTTGTTCTAGGACCCATTTGCTTGACTTCTTGCTGCCCATGGTACCAGTAACCAATAACCATATTTTGGACAAATCAATTTTTTCCCTGTCAGTTTTCTTCATTGTCCTGTTTCACAAACATGTGTTCTAAATGGAAGAAGTACTGTAGATTATCTTGGCCTTCATCTCCAATGACACATCTTTACACTTGATTTTTTGATTTTTCTCCCACTTTTCATACTGCACAATTGTGTGTGTGTTGTGTCGTTACAGTCGTGATCGACTCTTCGTGACCCCATGTCCATGGCGTTTCCTTGGCAGGCATACTGGAGTGGTTTGCCAGTTCCTACTCCAGGCTGCCTACAGCACCTGGTATTCCCTGGTGGTCTCCCATCCAAGTACTAACCAAGGCTGAGCCTGCTTAGCTTCCGAAATCATGCGAGATCAGATGTGCTTAGTGCAAGTAATACAGATGAAGCAAAATCATATAACAATAAAGGTAAATGATAAAATAAAGAACAGAACAAATCAGTAAAAACAGTATAAAAGCACACAAAGAGCAGCAGCAACAGCCAGACAATCAGGAAAAACATAGGTTTGTAAGAGGAAGCTATTCTTTAAAAAGCACTAAAGCAACCTCAAGAAGGTAGAAAAAGATGGGGGAAGAATTAGCTAAACTGGAGGACAATTTGAAAGGACTGGTATCTCAACCGAGAAGACATATTTCCAGTGGATATCTTTCTAGCCTCCCTTGGCATACCAATCCATAGGAGTATTATCTGTGAAGATCTGCTGGGACAAGCAGTAAGGGCCCAAACTGTGGAGTTCTTTATACAGCGGATGAGAACCTGGCTCAGAACCTCACAGGCAGCTGGTGCAGGTGAGGAAGAACTGGGAAACATCCTCAAATGTGCTCACACTTGACACCAGCCTGGCAGCTGAATTCTAAACCTATTAAAGTTTCTGGGTCACTCTCAAGGGAACCTCCACATACAGAGCATTACAGCAGTCAATCTTGGAGTTCACCAGCACATTCACTGACATCCTCAGGGTCCCCTCATCCAGAAGTAAAGCAGAGTGATCAGCTTGATGATTGAAGGCTGATCTGGACAGGCTTGCAATCTGAGAATCTCGTGAGAGCCAAGTCAAGAATAATGACCATGTTTTGAACTTGAGAAACCAGCTCTGGCCACGGTGACACATGCCCTAGTGAGGCCCTGGTTAGACTACTTAATGCGCTCTATGTGGGGCTACCGATGAAACGTCTCAGGAAACTTCAACGGGTCCAAAATGCAGCAGCCAGACTGCTGACAGAGATCACACTGCACCCCTATTAAAGCAGCTCCACTGGCTGCCAATCAGCTATCGGGCACGATTCAAGTTGCTGACCTTGACCTACAAAGCACTGTATGACCTGGGTCCTCAAAGATCGAATATCACAGTATGAACCAACTCAGGGTGTTAAGGTAATCAGGAGAGGCCCTTCTCTCCATCCCACCACCCTCACAGGTACATATTGTGGGAATGCACAAAAGAGCCTTCTCGGAGGCCAGGACTGCCTCATCTCTGTTGTCTTTCTGGAAACAGGCAAAGACTTTTCTCTTCAGACAAGCTTTCTCTGAATGATAGACTACCTATTATGTTTCTTTTATATGAATCTACAGGATCATATAGACTTTGTTTATAACTACTAATAATCTTATGTGATTACACTAACACTATGTTTTCAATGTTAGTTTCCATCTCTTATAACTTTATATGAACTTTACTCACCTTTTAACTGCTCGTTTTCTCTTGTAACTTTATATGGAACTTTATTCTCCTTTAATTTAACTGCTCATGTTTTCTTGTAGCTTTAATGTAATGTTGTCAATTAATGCTGTAAGATGTCCCTTAATTCCGTTCTCAGTACTTGAACATGACTTATTTGTACTGGACTGTTTATTATCAGTGTGAGGAAAAACAGGTTAAGCAAAGGGCTAGTAAGAAACACACAGCCTCAAATGTCTCTACACCAATGCACAAAGCATGGGAAACAAACAGGAGCTGCAAATTCTAAGCAAAATAAATATGATGTAATTGGTATCACTGAAATCTGGTGAGATGAGACTTATGATTGGAATGTAGTTATTGGAGGGTATAACCTGTTTCAAAGGAACAGACCTAGTAAGAAAGGAGATGGTGTAGCTTTATATATTAAGGACATATATACTGCTGAAGAAATACAAGATATACAACAGGGAAAGCAGGTTGAGAGTATTTGGGTGAGAATTAAGGGTGAGAAAAATGAGAGATGCCACTGTGGGGGTATATTGTAGACCCCCATTTGAGCCAGAGGAGTGGAATGATGCTTACTGTGAGCAGATGGCCGCAGGCAAAAGGGAGAGATACAGCACTAATAGGAGATTTTAACTATCCTGATATATGTTGGCAGTCCAACTCAGCTAAGAATGCAAGGTTTAACAAGTTCCTTACTGCCCTTGCAGACAATTTCATGGTCCAGAAGGTAGAGGCAGCAACAAGAGGCACAGACATTTTAGATCTGGTCCTAAGCAATAAGGATCTTATAAATGGGGTCAAAGTGGTGGGGATCTTTTTTTAAAAAGTGACCATGCTCTCTTGGAATTTGTTATACAGCTGGAAGGTAAAGTTAAGCATGGTCAGACAAGAATCCTGGACTTTAAGAAAGCCATTTTTGTAAACTTAGGAAATTATTGGCTATGATTTGATGGACTAAAACATTGAAAGAGAAGGAAGTCCAAGATGGATAGGAGTTAAAAGTGAGATATTACAGGCACAATCTAAAACAGTTCCAACAAGAAAGATGGGAGGAACTGCAACGCTTTACTAAAGAACTTTCAAATCAATGAACTATAAAGAAAAACAAACACAAGAAATGGAAAAATGGGGAATTAACCAAATTGGAATATAAGCAAACAGATAATATATGCAGGGGGTGGTAAAAGGTTTTTTTTTAGCTACATCCGCAGCAAAAGGAAACATAAGGAAATGGGGGAGGACACACTGAAGGCACGACTATCTGGATTTCTGAAATGTTTCAGGATTCAACAAGTAGCAATACTGACTAAGAATCCAGTGAGTCTTGAAATTGGGCCATTTCTAAAATCACTGATTCAGGTCTTTAAAAACATGTGTTCAGTGCATTCTTCTAATAAATGCTACTGGTCTTAGAAATTTGTTTATGTAGACCACGTGAGCTTTGATTTTAGATATCACTATAGGACCAAGAAAATTAGCATTGTACAGTACAGTAGTACCTTGTATAAAGGGTTAATCCCTAATTGCGACCGTTTTTCTGTTCTATGGATTTGCCCCATAGGCAACTCTGTTAAGCAATTTCCCCCTATCTTTGGATTTTTTTTTTCCTTTAAGCGGATTTTCTGTTAAACAAACCGCTTGTCCACTGCATATTTATCCAATTCCTTGCACAGAATTCGAGTTCTCTTTGCACTAGAAAGGAATGCTCAGGCTGGTAGAAAAAGGCTACCAAAGACAATCAGCTGTGCATACTCAGAACCACTAGAAGCACCCCAGCAGAAATTTTTGAATTCATTACTTAACAGCCACTATATTACATAACTTTCAATGAGCAGGATCCTAGTAAGATTTTCAATTTTACAGAAACTACAATATCAGTATTTTAATTTTAGAAAAGTCTATAATGTTCAGCATTCAAAAGCAGTATTTAGTTCAATGTTTTGAATACAGAAATATTTGCAAATAATGTAATTTTTGCCATGCTTTTATATAAGCAATCTGGGGAAACCATTTATTTACATGCTGCTTAATTATTAAAAATAGCAACTGTAGATAAAAAAGCATGTTTAAAAGGGGTAATGAAAATGTAAATAACATCTTATTCTGTCAGAAATGCTTAGCATGTCTGCACGTACCATTTGTTCAACCCCATACCGTTAATGTTTATGAAACCAGCCCTTGACAAATTTTCTACACCTTATGCATGTATAGCAGAGAAATATTCCATATATCTGAAGGGGATTGTAATCCACAAAATTAAACCTCCTCTTTAAATGCAGAGACAGATTTAATGACAACCTGTTTGAAAGTTACTGGAATCAATCAAGGGGACACACAGACATGCATGCACCTTTAGTGGAAGAGGGCAGTTAAGAGATCCACTTTTTAATTGTGCAAAGCACCAGGGGCAGATGTGGGGGTGGATTTCCCAGTGTGGTGTAATGGACAGTGACAGACCAGGACTTAGGAAAACAGGGTTCAAATCCCCACCTGTCCATGTAAACTCGCTGGAGAATATTTCTCACTTACCTTGAAATCTATATGTGGGACAAGCAGCAACCGTCAGAACTGGATATGGAACAACTGACCGAAGAACGACAAGGCTGTATACAACAATTTAACTTATATGCAGAGTACATCATGAGAATACGGGTCTGGATGAATAGAATTAAGATTGCCGGAAGAAATATCAACAACCTCAGATATGCCTAATAGCAGAGTGAGGAGGAATTAAAGAACCTCTTAATGAGGGTGAAAGAGTGAAAAAAAATGGGCTGAAGCTCAATATAAAAAAAAACTAACATCATGGCCACCGGTCCCATCACCTCCTGGCAAATAGAAGGGGAAGAAATGGAGGCAATGACAGAGTTTATTTTCTTGGGCTCCTTGATCACTGCAGATGGCAACTGCAGCAACGAAATAAAAAGACGCCTGCTTCTTGGGAGGAAAGCAATGGCAAACCTAGATAGCATCCAAAAGAGCAGAGACATCACTTTGCCAACTAAGGTCAGGATAGTCAAAGCTATGGTTTTTCCAGTAGTGATGCATGGAAGTGAGAGCTGGACTATAAACAAGGCTGATCGCCGCAAAATTGATGCTTTTGAGCTGTGGTGCTGGAGGAGAGCCTTGAGAGTCCCCTGGACTGCAAAGAGATCAAACCTATCTATTCTGAAAGAAATCAACCCCGAATGTTCACTGGAAGGATAGATTTTGAAGCCGAGGCTCCAGTACTTTGGCCACCTCATGAGAAGAGAGGACTCCTTGGAAAAGTCCCTGATGCTGGGAAAAATCGAAGGCAAAAGGAAAAGAGGACAGAGAATGAGATGGTTGGACGGTGTCATCGATGCAACCAAAATGAATTTGACAAAACTCCTGGAGGCAGTGGAGGATACGAGGGCCTGGAGAGCTCTAGTCCATGGGGTCACGAAGAGTCGCACACGACTGAACAACAACAACCTTGAAAGCCTATTAGGGTTGTTGCAAGTTGGTTCCAAATGGATAGCACAACACAGAAGCCATAATATATACTTGGACTTCTGTAAAAAACTATCTCATGTATATTCCATGCATAGTAACAGTATTTCATTACTGAAAGATGCAGTATTTATATTGGTGTACTTATAAAATTAACCAAAAATATTGGAGGTATCGAATTTGAATTACATATCTGTTTGGCATGCACATATAAATGCATCTGTAGAAACAGCTGTGCATCCATAGAAATTCATGCTTTATTCGTTAGTACCAATGGCAACATGTTAGTACCAATGGCAGCATATGATTATATTTAACAATTGAGGTAAAATTTTCATTCAATATTTAGCAGTTTGCAAGAATTCAGCAGGGGCCAGTCTGCAGCAATATAACAAAACCAAAGCAAGGGCTGGATGAAACAACCTTTAGTAGAAAGGTTAATAAAAGGCAATTTGCAGGAATTTCTACATCCTTTGTAGTACATTGCTGGTGTTGTGCAGTAAATTACCATTTAAATATAAGATGCAATTTCTTGCAACGTAAGACATTTCTACTTTAGAGATAGAGGATGACGGTACCGTATCAGATAGATTACTGGGTGCAGATCCAAATAAACTACTCTTCCAGGAGTGTCTGGCATAAACATAACTATAAAACTTTTCTCACCAATTTTAATGACCACAAAAACTGAAACTTGTTCTAGGTAAACAAAAACATGTTTCCTTTTAAAAGACTCTGCCCAGGATAAAATGGGCCATTTTTAATTTACATAACCGAAACTATAAAAAAAAATCCTAACACAATCATTATTAAGCATGCCCCCTGATGGTGGCTCAGCGGGCTAGAGCTTGAACTGTCAGCTGCAAAGTCAGCAGCTACAAGGTTCAAAACCCAGGTGCCACAGTGGAGTAAGCACATATTAACCCTAGCTCCCGCCAACCTAACAGTTCAAAATCATGTAAATGAAAATAAATAGGTACCAGCTGAAAAAGTGGGAAGGTAAAGTGTTCGGTGCGCAGAAATATGTCCAGGCATGCCGGCCATGGACTTGCACAACATTGGCTTTGGCTTAGAAACTGAGATAAGCACTGTTCCAAGAGTAGGACATGACTAGCACACATGTACCTTTTACCTGTGCCTCCCTCATGGCAATATGAAAAAATGGGAGAATTTAAAAAGAATATCTGAATGTCACAAATATTAATTCTAGATAAATGAGGAATCTACCAATAAACATTTAGAAGAAAGCATGGGCTGAGTCCCAGAAGCACCTTAGCTGTAACCAACAGTTGCACCTTGTCTTCCCAACTCCAAATACAGATTGTTTCTTGATGTTTCAGAAGTACTATGACATCTCATGCTGTTGCCTTCTGAAACCTAAACTTTGATGTATGCTTAATATGTGGCATTTTAAATTATCCTTGGAAATTTTGGTCCAGGGAGGGAAGGCATAATTATATTGTCTTTAAATATTTGGCAAGCCTTTAACAGCCTGATTTGAAATAGACTCAAGAATTTGTAACTGAGCAGGTGAACATATGGACCATATGTATAGTTTTAGGTTTAACTGCCTCCAAAATCAGTTTAAAAATCAGATCATGTATGACTTTGCCAGAAACCACAAGAGCAGCTCCAAATGTGGAAGTGATGAGCTAAATCTTTTAAATAGACAAAAACATCCACCTACAGTCTCTTAAAACTGGATTCAGTGTTGAGTGAAGGAACTTGTACTTACTGTGATAGATCATGCATGTTATTACCTGTCCCTACATGTTTCTTTCCTGGAGTAGATGAAACAGTTGTCAGTGATTTAAATAAAAATTTTTTTAAAGCCGTTTACTTTTGTTAAAACTATTTAATTCAGTGCTGTCAAATCAATTCTGATTGCAATACTTTACAAAGATTTCCAAGTATAAACTCCTCAGTAGTTTACCATTTCCTTCACTCTGGGACAATAGGTTGTTTAAGGTCTGACTGGCTCTTCTGTAACAGTGAAGAATCATAATCAAAAAGGGTTGCAGACAGATGTTCCTGCCCATCGAACTATCCAGCATACCCTTTGTACAGTATGTCAAAGAGCTCATTACATAGTAGGTTCTTTAAATTATCAATTTTTAAATGACACAAAGCATTCACTTATTCCAAAATGTTTTGTGAACAGGGTACGTTTCTTGAATTTTTGTGTCCAATTTTAACAACTTCTATAGGTTTCTGTATAAATCAGTTTTCCATACTATTGTAGGCACTGAAGTTTTTTCTCCAATGAGATATAACTGTTTCTAGTAATATACTGATTTGACAGACCTGATTATTGTTTTCCAAATTTGATTGTATTCCTCCATTTACATAAGACATAAAGGGTTCAGTTCTGTATTGCTTAGCTTAGTAAATCACACAAGCAGAGCCATTGAATCAAATGAAGTTTGACAAGTCAATTCCTCCATATTGGCTTACTCTTTGATTTACTTCCTTAATCCTGAAATTCTTTTATGCACAGAATTAGTTTCACAGGTTGTTAGTGCTGGAGTGTTATGCCTAATTATTGTCCTCGTCACTACACTATCAGACACTGCAAGCATCAATAAAAACAGGACTGCTGAAAGTAGAAATCAATCTGAGCACTTTATGGACATATACATGAAGATTACAGGGAAAGTGTGTTTGGCAGAAAAACCATGTAAAGTTTTTTAAAACAGAAAAAGTACACCCTTGGTGATCCACAACTTTTAATGATGCAGCCTACACCTTGCCCTTTCACCAAGCTAGGCACTGTACTCAATTTACCAACCTTGGGAAACTGAGATCTCAAGCCAGCTGGGTCATGGACAGTTTTGCTTGTAGTAGGGCAGTTTAACCACCATGCCACAAGGCTCCTCAATCCAATGGAAACAGTGATTTGAATCAAATTATTTGTTCTCATTTCTCTTTCCTCTTCTTCCACCCTAATATTTAACCTGTTACAAAGATTAGCAAGGTTAGTCTAATGGTGCCTAATTTTCACTCCTCCACCTGAGATGCAAGCACGTGGACCAGACTAGTAAGGCTTTAGGCCATTGATGGCGAACCTATGGCACGGGTGCCAAAGGTGGCACTCAGAGCCCTTTCTGTGGTCACCTGACATTGCCCCTTCATAGCCACCTGTATACAGGTTAAATTACTGTCTTGGCACTTTGCAAAAAAAAAAAAAAAAAGTTGGTTTTGAATCACAGTTTGGGTGCTCGGTCTCTAAAAGGATCGCCATCACTGCTTTAGGCCCTCAAATGTGTAACAAAGGGTTCAAGGGTTCAGCAATGTTTTAAATATTTTCAGGTCATGCTTCTTAACTTCCAATACACAACTAGTTACCATTATATAAAGAGAATGCTGGACCACAGGTTTTGATTAAGATATTACTTTGCTATTAAGAGAAAAATTACATCTGTAGAAGAATTAAAATGTAACTTTAATGTTGATAATGAAGAAACTGAATTTTAAGAGGTTTTTATACTTTGGTTCAATCATCAAGAGACTGTAGCTAAAAAACAGGAAGACCAAGTATCAGAAGGGCAGATATAAGTTGAAGGCAGCAAAACAATCAAATATGAGATGGATTGATTGTATTTCTTGCTCTCATTTATTTTATCGGTCTTAACCCATCTTGGTCCTTGTTTCATGGATGAGGTTTGTCTGATTAAGATATTATGTTTTATTATATTATATTATATTATGTTGGATTGCTTGTTTATTTTAGTATCTCTTAGCTATGGATTTTTAATATATTTGTTTAATTCTGTAAACCAGAGTAGTGTGTAGCTAGATGGGAGTGATATATAAATCTAATAAAAATAAAATAAAATTGCTGTGATTCTGCAGTTCTTATTTGAATTTTCTATTAAGTGATCATTGCTGAGTCTCCATAGATGTGACAATGTCAAGCAAAGCCTACCTGTGTGACAGACTACAGGACAGCACAAGAATCATGCAAGATCAGCTCAGAATTATACTTCCAAATAGCTCACTAACTACCGAGCTAGAAACTTCAAGTGCTGAATTTGCGTTCATCTGAAATGTAATGTAACTTAAAAGTTTACTCCAATTCTGAATCTAACTTGTTAGATATAGCTTGATTGCTTGTTGTGACTACGCTACCAACAAGTGTAGCTGCTGCATACACGTCTATTCACAACAATAGGCCCAACGAAACCGAAATGAGATTACAATGCAGAACCAATATGCAGTCTATAAGAAACTTAAATCTGAATGTTAACCTGTTAATCTCCATAATGTAATCATAACAAACATACAAGACGATGATATGAACGGAAAAATCAAAAGAAAAATAATTCTATTATCAAATTCGTATTCTAGTGCAGTGGTTCACAACCCTGGGTAACTCAGTTATTCTTGATTTTCAACTTCCATAATCCTTTATCACCAGCTGTGTGGGGCCAGGATTTTTGAGTTATATTTTATTATTATTATTTATTATTTGATTTGTATACTGCCCATCTGGCAAAAAGCCACTCGGAGCAGTTTACATCATAGAACAAACTGATTACAAAATACAGATACAAAAATATATTGTAGTCCAAGAACACCTAGGTTAGCCAATGTTGAAAACTGCTGTTCTAGAGGATTGTAGTGGTCCCTCTTATGAGTTTAATCTGTTCTGAATGCATGCTCTTAAGTTGAACAACTCTTAAGTAGAGCAGCCCTATCTATAGAAAAACAATAAACTGAAAAAAATAAAAAACATTGTAAGTAGAGCAGACCATATCTAAAATTGACAAGGCAGCAGTTAAAACGCCAACGGTTTTTCGCCAAGTCAAGCTGCTCGTAAGTAGAGGTACCACTGTACTTTTACGCACTGTTGCCAGCCTATTCCATTATTATATTTAACACTGACATCCTAACACAGAACAGCATTCTAGCAGCCACATTAGTAATCTGCCCAATTTGGCCAATCATCTCCAGTGGTTTTTCATTATCATACATCTGTAGTTTGAATTTAATCTGAGGGCATCTAATATCTTGCTAACTGATCTCCCGAAAACCTTCAATGAGGCATATTCAAGATAATTAATCGCGCTTGTAGCCTGACTGAACAGGACGTCTACTGCAATTTTGTATTTTAATGCTCAAAAACGTACAGTATATGTAGGATATCAGTCTTTGGTTCATTGGGAGCAAATCACAAGAAACCCAACATATTACTTCTAAGGAAACATTTACAGAACTGTGTTAATATTACCCCAGTGATGGCGAAGCCTGTGGCACTCCGAGCCCTTTTTGTGGGCACCCGATATCGCTCCTTCATAGCCACCTGTATGCAGGTTTAATTACTGTATTGGCACTTTGCAAAAAAAAAAAAAAAATAGTGGGTTTTGAATTACAGTTTGGGCACTCGGTCTCTAAAAGGTTCGCCATCACTGTATTAGCCTGTCATATTCACAAGCATCCTCAACTTTGTCACTTGTTTCCTCTTTACACAAGATGACAGGCTTGTATATAGCATGAAAAAGCAGAATTACTATTACAGAAAGTGCTTTCAAGAATTAAGGAATACTGCACATATCAATCTACTTTACAGTATATGATTGGGACTTTTCAAACAAGAGAAAGTGCTGCTTATATACTGCCCCCTATTGCTTAAAACACCCTCTGGACAGTTTACAATGATGGTTACATATTGCTACCAACATCCTGCTGCCCCCAGCAAACTGGGCAATCATTTTACCAAATATTGAAGGCTCAGTGAACCTTGAGCCCACTACCTAGAATTGAACTGTCCTGAGCAGTTATGGTTGCACTACAGTTTAACCTGTGCCATGAGGCACACAGTACTTTTTAAAATAAAATGTATTGTGATTTGACACAGCACTTGAAATGCTATATATACAAACCTCTTAGATATGAACTTGGACATCATTTAAGCTACTTCAGAAGATAAAACCAGATTACTTATATTAGCAATTTATCCCTCCTCCCACAAAATTTCCGTTCTCAAACAGAATTCTAGCATAATTGATAAAAACCCCAGTGTTAAAATTTAGTTAGGATAATAATCCTATAAATGGTATTACTACCAATCATTCTTAACATGGAGCATAAGCCAGACTTTCATTTGCAACACAGCTCCCAAAAATCAGTAACTCCACCCTAGACCTCCTCATATTCTTTCATCCCCAACACAGGAAGACTGGCAAGGTTTTGATACTGCCCCTATGCAGTATGTATAAAACATGCTTCCAAAAAAAATGGAAAATATATCAGACTGATGACTGAAAAAATGAAACACTCCTGATGATTATTACTAAACAAGCATTACAGTTTATTTAAGATATGAAGTTAAAGAAGTTCCTTTATATGTCAAGAACTCTACTCATTTTGCAGATGTGAAGGTAGCAATATATTGAACACTGAATGGTAGACAAAATGCTACATTTGTTATGTTTTACTATTCAACTCAATTATCTTTAGATACAAATCTCTAGAGCAGGGGTCCTCAACGTTTTTAAACAGCGGGCCGGTCTACCACCCCTCAGACACCACTGGGGGCCGGACCACAGGGGAGGGAGGGGCAAGTGGGGCCACCACCACCCCACGATCAGCCCATGATCAGTGCATCTCCGGGGCCCGCGCAAATGCCTCCTGCTCCGGGTTGTGCCACTGCTGGGATCCCTCTGCTGCACCTCCTCCTCCTCCTCCTCCTCATACAGTGGCAGCGGCTGGAGCAGCTCTCCTTCCTTCCTTCCTTCCTTCCTTCATTGCATCGGGAAGGAGGTGGCAACCCAGGCAAGCTCAGGCCCCGCATCACCTTCTAGGCGGCCACTCAGGATGAGGAGCAGCAGCCGCAGCAAGGCTAGCACCACCGCACACAGATCCAGCTGTGCGCCCTGGCCATCATGCCCTTGCTGGGCCCGGGAGTGAAAGATGCCTTCTCTCTTGGCCCAGTCTGTCCGGGCCTGACTTGATGCACCACAAGTGAGGGAGGGAACGAGCAAGGGCTGGGAACTGCCTCAGCAATAGAAGCAGCTGTGGAGGCTGGCTTGCTTGCGAAGCAGGGAGGGGGAAGGTGGGGGGGGTCTGCAATTGGTCCCGGGGGCCGGATTCAGGACCCTGAGGGGCCGCATCCGGCCCCCGGGCCTTAGGTTGAGGACCCCTGCTCTAGAGGGCCCAACTTCACTAGCTGCTTTGCACTATTCTGGAATCATCTGCTGTGAAATTTGCAAGTTGCTCCAAGCTTTAGCCCCAACAACCTCAACAGGCCGGGACAAGTGCAATACTACAGACACATACACAGCATTGCAACTTATCCCAACCTGTGCAGAAAGGGGTACGGTTTGTCACCTTTTCATGGTATTTCACTGCCACAGTCAGTTTTGCATGGATTTGCACAGCAGAGTATCATACAGCTGGATGCAAACCTGCAAAACTAACCAGAGAACAGTGTTCAACTGGCACAGACAAAAAAAGAATAGAGAGGAAATGATGGAATTGAAGTTTTACAGCTGGCAGTACTTTAAGTGCTCTTAGTGCAGTAGATTATGCACCACTACCTGCACTATAAGCACTTTAGTGCTACAAGAGCTGTTTTGGCTGGTGTTCTGAAGGGTCCTAAGGTGCCTAAAAATGAAATCAGTAAACTGTAGATATGTAGACAATAACAGGCCACAATCAGTTTTGCATAGATTTGCACAACTACATTCTTCTTGTAGTGCAACTATGCAAAACTAACAGAGGACTGCAAACCATTACTAGATACATGTTCAGTGTAAACAACTAGGTGAAAACACAACTTCTTATGCCAGAAGGAGCACTTAGGGCAGTAGATGCTAATCTACTTCACTATCTGCACTAGATGCACCTTAGAACAAAAAGCAGTCACAATGTAGGAGCCATGCAGAACAGCATTCCAAAACTTTTGAGGCAGTTGCCAGCATAATGCTACAAGTGCCTTCACTGCAGTAGGTTCTATACACCACTACCTGCACTGTAAGCACTTTGACATTACTCTAACATGAACAGATTCTTCTCATTTCAAGCTTGTTTTGCCTATAAAATAAAACAAAAAGATTCCATTAAGTTTCAGAATTAACAGAATTTGTTAACAAATATGCCATGGTACAGCAAAGCATACACCTACTTTTAAACTACTAAATTACTGCTCTGAAAAATGAAAATATGACAGTTTACTTCAATACAGTATGTTCAAGATTCTTCAGAAAGAAATGTATAGCTTTAATTTCAGTGGAAACTAACTCTATAGTTCTGAACCAAAAAAGGAATATTTATTTATTTGGTGGGCAAGTCCATTTAACTGCTTTTAAAATTAAGAATTATACAGATTCCACACATCCTGGGCATAATCTGTTTCAATTGTTACCCTCAGGGCGACGTTTTAGAGCATTGCATACTAGGACAACTAGATAAAAGATAGTTTCTTTCCAAGTGCTATCAAACTGTTGAATAATTATTTTTTTTCTTCTTTTCAAATAATAGGTTATACAGTGGACCCTCACATAACAAACAGTTTGTATAACATAACATTTGTACAACATAAAAAATCCAGAGATAGGGGAAATTTGCTTAGCAGAATCGTTTATGGGCCAAATCCATACAACATAAAAATGGTTGTGATTAGGGGTTATTCTGTTTTCAATGCATTCTTTTGGGAAATTTGTATAAAGAAAAAAATGCTTAACATAATTTCATTTGGAATGAATTAATTCCTTTATACAAGGTACCACTGTATTGTGTTGTACTGTCTTATTGTTGAATATATGATTCTATTTCCTTCTGAATTAAGCTATATTAATTATTGCATTTAAGTGAGAAAAAGTTGATAATTTACTACTACTACTACTATTACTCAGAACAGTGTTTCTACTAATATATTTTTAGAGATCAAATAACCCCACAAAACTGAGAATCATTTTCTGTTGCCTGCTCAATAAAAATACTGAAGCAAGACACAATATCTTAATTTGATTTAAAATGCATGCATTTGTATTTACATCCCACACCATGCCCTTTAACTCCTTACCATATGAATAAACTGAACTTTCCCTTTCTGCTCTTTTTCTGTACCTGGGATTCTAGGATTTAAAGTGTCTTTACTACTTTTCTGAAAACCCAGTCAAAACCTTACTATCCTTCTAAATGAGATGTGGAGCTGCTTAAATTAAGTTCTATTTGTCTATACTGAACACTGAAAGACTAGAGAACTTAGAATTGAAACTTACCATCCTTACATAAAACAAATCTTTATTCTTCAGGGCAAATACTGTTGACACCAACCTTCGGAGCGTTCCTCCCTACTGCTTGCTTGCTTAATGCTGTAGAGAAATAACAAACAAAACAACCCCACCGTTAAACATTTTTAAAAAACGAATGCTGCTACTTTCAAATCTCAGGCTTCCCCTCTAACAGGCAAGGCACATACGAACGCAGCTCTTTTGAGCCTCTAAACCAACAGGTAGTTCGTCCGTCCCATAACTCCCTCGAAAGAAGGAAGAATTAAAAAGAGTTTCCCCGCCTCTGGCACAGAAGGGAAGAGGGGGGGGGAATAAGGTGGCGGGAAGCGGATGGGCAAAACAATGGCGCCCCAGAGGAGCCGGGCCCGCGGCTTCGCTTAGGCAGCACGTGCTGAGCCCGGGGAAGGGACTCGCCAGGCCAGGGGCGCCAGGGGGCGCTGTGGCCACGGGCGGGAGGTCAGAGCTGGGCTACTACGAGATCCGCGTCTTCTCCCGATCGGCTCTTTCCCCCACCACCAACGACCCACCAACGACCCACCCGCCCGCCCCACGGCCGATGGCGAGAGGCCCGCGCTTTCCTTTCCTTTCCTTCCTTCGTTCGCGAGCGCGTTCGTGAACATGGCCGGCAACGTCCCTCCCCCGCCTGCGGCTCGGCGAGCGAGTCTCCGCTGGGGGCTGCGCATTTTCTCGCCCCGCGCAAGGGCTTCCACATGGCGCGCGGCCTAGCCAGGAACAATCGGCCTCCACACGCGCAGTCGCCGCCGCCGCCATGTCCCGGCCCCGCCCCCCTCATCCCTCGGCAACATGGCGCCGCCGCCGCCGCCGCCGCTCCTCCGCACCACCACCGCCGCGCGGCGTCGTCGTCTTCGCAGTTGGAAGCTCAGCCACGCCGTCTCCCGGGAACCCCGTTTCCCTCCCTCTCAAAAGCCGGGGGGGGCGCGCGGGAAGCGAGCCCCGTGGGGCCACGGCGGGACCGGATTTTGGGGGGGGGACGGACGGGGAGGGGGAAGTGAAAAGGGAGAGAAAGCCCCCCCCCGCCTTCAGCCCAGGTCGAGCCCCGTGGAGGGAAACACCGCCCTCCCCCGCCCCTCCCAGAACAAAAGCCCATGCGGAGCGGCCCGGAGGGCGCCCCCCCCCACAAACCCCTCCGCCGCCCCTTCCAGCCCTTTAAAGTCCCCCTCAGCACTTCAAACTTTCACCCACCCTTCCCTCCCCCAACGGTCGCCGAACCCCTCTCCTCGGTCGCCCGCGTGGGTTCGCCTCACCCCCCGCCGCCGCCGCTCCCATGTGCCCCCGCCAGAGCGGCTTTTGTTCTGAGGAGTCGGTCCGACGCGAACGACCTCGTTTCCCGCTTTTCTCTCTCTCTCTCTCTCCCCCCCCCACAACTCCAAACCCCCCCCGCCCGCTTTTCTTCCCGGACGTACCTTCTGCCCCGACTGGCGGGCTCCATCCACGCGCTCCTCCACCCTGAGAGAGAGAGAGAGAGAGAGAGAGAGAGAAAGGAGAGGCGGCGGTTACGGCGGCGGCGGCGGCGCGGCCTTTTCAAATCTCCCTCATTCCGGCCCCGCCCGCCCCCCTGCGCGCGAGCTCCGTCGCGCGGGAGGCGCCGCCGCCGCCGCCGTTGCGCGAGGACGCGCGCGCGCGCCCGGTCGGGGCCCGCCTCGCGCCTCTCACTGCCATGCGCCCGCCCGCTTGCCCCCCCCTCCCTCCCTCTCGTCCTCTCCCAAGTGCCAAACCCACCTCTCGCCGCTCTCCCCGTCACAGGCCGCCTCATAAACCAGCCTATCTCATTTCTCTCCCCCCCTGCCGCCGCCGCCGCCGCCGCCCTCCCCAACCGAAACTCCTCGGTGGCTCGTCAACGGCGTCCGGAGCCACCCGCCACCCGCCACAGGCGCCGGGGCTCTCCAAACTCTCGCCCCGCGACCAACCAACCAACCAACCAACCAACCGCCGCTCTCAGCGACCGCCCCACCCCACCCCCCCCCCTCTGCCTGCCTGCCTGCCTCCCTGAGAGCGCAGGGAAGTGGCGGGAAGTAGGAGGGGGGGACGAGGAGGAGACCGCGGCAGCCCTGACGAGGGCGGAGGGAGGCATCAGGCGAGCGAGAATTAGGCAGAGCGCGCGCGGGGGGGGTTGTTGGTGGAAAGGGCGGAGGGAGGGAAAAAGAAAACCCATGTGGGTTAAAATAAAAAAAAGAAGAAGAAGGGCGGTGGCTCCCGCCTCAACGTAAATATCCACAAGCCTCCTCCACTCCGCCCTCATTAGCATAGAAAACAAAGTGCTTCCGAGCGCCGCGCCGCCCAATCAGAGCCCTCCCCGCCCACGCCTGGCTAAGCCCCCCCCCCCCTCCTCCTCCTCCTCCTCCCCCGCCCCGCCCCCCCCTCCCTTTACTACGGCTACGAGGAGGATGGCTTTTTATATATATATTACTACGCTCGCTCCTCCCGCGTCGGCCGGGATCCGATTCATCCCGGCTTCGCAATGGGGATGCCGCTGGTGGAGGCGAGGCGAGGCGAGGCGGGGGGGAGGGGAGGGGGTCGGGCTCGACCTAACCACAGCAAGTCATCGCAAGGGAAACGGGCTGCTTCTCCCAGCATCTCCCCCCCAAATCACACACAGGCATACATATATATATATATACACACGCGCGCCTGTTTAGAACCATGCCTTAAAAATAAAAAATAAAAGGGGGGGAGGTTGGTTCTGATGGTGAAGCAGGTGCGAAAACGCGCGAGGAGCCCGACTCCCGTTCTCAATAAACTTTAGTTTCACACACACACACACACACACCCCTCTTCCCGGTCCCCTTTTTATTTTCGTCCCGCCTAACCCTGAAGATTGAATTAGCGCTTGGAATCAGTTCGCCCGTTAACGGTTTGTGATGTTCACACGACCGACGTTCGGAGTGCTGGAGGGGAATAAGGGGTTTTTTGCCCCCCCCCCACCTTAGAAAAGGAAATCGCCGAGTCTTGCGATGGGCCGTCAACTTTTAAACGCCTTACTTGGAAAGTCGTCCCGCCGGATCAACTTCGGCATGACTTTTTTTTTTTTGGCGGAAAAAGCTCCTTCGGGAATGATTGGCCATGAAACAGAAAAGAGTGCAGGGAGGGAACAATGCTTGGGAAGTCTTAAGGCGCCTGGGCGTTTTGGAGCCCGATCCTTGCCTACTACGCGTCTTTGTTGAAATCTCACCGAAAGCCCCGTTACACATCCTCCCGAAGGCCATGTGCCTAAATCTACGACCAGAAGTGGGCTTGACTTATAAAACTGTGGGTTTCAAGAGCTGAGCCTAGTCTGTAGGGCCGTTTCAAAAGCTGCGTAGCCTCCCACCGGAGGACTTCGAAGCGGCTGGACCCACGGGGAGACAGAGCGGAGAGTTACTCCCGAGTAAAGAGGAGGAGGGTGGTTGTTGGTGTGGCTGATGATGGAACTCAAGTCCAAAGGGGAACGGCGGTTCCATGCAAGACTCCTCTTCTCCTCCTCCACCACCACCAACACACACCCCTTCCCCCGTTGTCGCCCAGGAGAGCCATGGGGTGGGAGAAGTTCGGGCTCGATTGAGAAGAAAGGACGGGGACCTAAGAGCTTACTCCGGAGTGAGCCCACTTCGGGGGGGGGGATCCGCTCGCCTCCATGATCGTGGGGGAATGGGGGGGGGGTCCGGAGCATGTTGTTTGGCCCTTAGAAAAACGAAGTGGGGTCGAAGAGAGCGTGTGCTCTTTGGCATCATCCAGCCCCCCTCCCCCTTCCTGTTGTGTTTGCTCAGTCCCGTTAGTGGCTCATTGATTCTCGCGGGGTTGTTTTTGTCCGCCTCGGAGGGACCAGGAGGAGCCTGGATGGAGCCGCCCACCCACCCCTTCCCTCCCGATCGCCCTTCACACACACACACACACACACACACACACACACACACACACACACACACACACACACACACACACACACACACACACACACACACACACACACAGAGAGACGACCTCCCTCCTCCCCCTCCAAAGGCAGATCCGACGGGCGCGGAGTTTGGGGGCCCACCTTGCTCCCCCACCAAGGAATTGCTTCCCAATCACATCAGCCTCCCGGCGGCGCTGGTTTTTAAACAACGTCCCCGCCGGCAGCTGCAAGAACAACCCCACCGTGTGAAGTAGTATACGCAACTCTCAAGCCGGTTGCTGATTTCCATTAAAGCCTCCATCTCTCCGGGGCGATCTCCATTAGGCTGCTCGGCTAACTTTCTCTGTTCTGTGGCGGCAGAGTTGGAAGGATGGAGAGCCTTCCTATTCCGCCGGCTTGGAAGGCTGCGCACCCCCCTCTCTCCTCTCCCCCCCCCGGTTTTATCGCCACCACGCTCTCAAATTGTTTCAAAGTCCCACCGAACTTTTCCACCTAACAAGTTTGATCGTTCTGCCAGTGGGCTATTTCCCTTTTAAGATGTTTGAACTATTCATAAGACATTTTCCAACTAAAACAAATATCGGAACCGCGTAGTTTTGATGTTGCCTTTGGCTTTAAAATAATCCAGAACAATCATTAACCACATATTTTTCATTTCATTTTGATCCTAATTCCAAAGAAAGAGAAGGCATTATAGCAAGCTCTTGATGCGATTTCAAGTGTCAAAAACTGGATGTAAAATTGATACAGCCCGGTTTGAAAAGATACAAAAGAAAGCAATCTAGTGAAATCAGTTCTGTTCAGTCTTCACTGAGGAAAAATGCAAAGAATGATGCAAGATGGCAAGATTATTATGGTTTATTTTATTTAATACTGGTTTGGTGTTCTGGTGTTATTTCAGTCACTTCACCTGATGAACAAGACTGATTGTGTGAAAGAAGTTGCAGTGTTAAACCCACAATTTGATACTGAATATAGAAAAATATACTTTTGTTATCTTGTACTTCACTGGTCATTTGCTTCTCCATAGTATCTTAACATGACTACTGTAATTGTTAACATTGATAAATAAAAATTAAACAGATTCCTAAATTGTATGGTTTCTGTATATAATATTTGAATTTTCAAATGTGTGATGGTCAAGACATACAAAGCAATATTTATCTTAGGTAATTTCTTGAATACAGCATTTCTTAACACAGTGGCATTTAACTCCGAAAAACTCAAAGATTATGCAATAACACTACAAGATGAGCATTTATGTTATGCTTTTTATTTCCTTTAAAACAAAATTAATTACTTTATGCAGTTCTCAAAAGCAAGTTACTTTTTTACATCATTTTTGAAACAGATTTTGGAGGATGGGATACTAATGAGAAGGATTTGCGGTTAATCCACAATTAAATGTCATTAGTAGCAAGATATATTCTTGTATTTTTTTCTTTAAAAGATAATTTAGATTATTCAGTTTTATACAAATATATGTGTGTAATGAACTAGAAGAGTTTATTAATTAAGCTTTTTAACTGTGCATTAGAAACTAAGTTTTCAAGACTTCAATCCAGTTATCCCAGAACGCATTCCTGGGGTCATGGAATGAATCTGTTCCTTCACTGATGTCACTAACTGTGTTGAAACTTTGGAAAGGAAGATCCAATCACATATTGCTGCTGTAAGCCCAGACCACCCACCACAGGGATTTCTGCATTTGATAACTCCCATCCAAATCAGGATATCCACCCTGAAAAAAACTAAAAAATGTGTAGTAGCTTGCATGGAAGAAACATGCAGAACTGTAGGACCAGATATTATTATGGATGTTATCCACTTGCTGCACCCACCTTGAGGGACCCATTGAATGAATAGGATTTGCTGAGTCTACATTTATGTAAGGTACATTGAAGCACAGTATATTTGATTTTATAGTTAGCATTAGTTACTGAACTGAGAATTTTGAGCACACCTAATTCCTTTCTATTGGAGCTTTTAAAATCCTCATCCACCCAGATGGCACATTTAAGTCCCCTGAGAGTTGCGGAGTCTCCACAATTTTCTTAGAAAATTCACACAAGGCAGGAATTCTATACAGTTGCTTCAGCAACTTGCTGTATAAATGGTTTTTCTTTTTGCAGACAAAAATGTTGAGGACAAAATCAGTCCCCCAAAGCTATTTTGTACTTGGGACAAAACTGTGCAACGGATTAGGAAAATGTCCCATGACTTACAAAACAATATTTTTTTTCTTTCTAAATATTGACACAGAAACAGAAGTGATGTACCTAAGATGTCAGTAGGTTGGCCCCATTTTTGAGGAGACAGTGGGATTTTCTGCAGATTCATAAAATACAAGTGTCCACAAAACCCTTACAATAATGCTAAGGCTGTAGCTAACTTGTAAAACAACAGGTTTGGGAAATACTTCAGAATTCACTGAATGCAGTGGTTTCATTTGGTGGTGGTGGTGAAGGTTTTGTTTTTAAAAATGTCAATGAGGATCAATAGCCAAAATTACAAACAGGCACTATGAAGAGCGAAAGATCTCTGCTACAATTTCTGTCCTACCTGTAATAATTCAGGAGGGCTTTGGGTTGAATTGACCTTGGAAGAAGGGAAGACTCTGTTACTCTCAGGATCACTTACCAAGATTTTCTGATAGAATTTGCATATTTTAATTGTATTTAATTATCTGGTGATATTGCTATGTTTACTGGTTTATTTTTATTTTGTTAATTGGTACTGATGTTGTTGTTATATGTATGTTGTAAACTGCCCAGAGTGACCTTCTTGTCAGATGGCCAGTCTATAAGCCAAAGAAAGAAAGAAAGAAAGAAAGAAAGAAAGAAAGAAAGAAAGAAAGAAAGAAAGAAAGAAAGAAAGAAAGATACTTAGGAAGGTAGATTCACACAAATAGACAGATGTGGCTAATATGGGTCATGGGAAACACAGTCATTTCATTTTTCCCCACATTTCCATATTTTTCCATCCCAAATGTGAAGAAATTTCTGAATTACTTTTCATTTTGAATATTGGCAGAACAACCACATTTTCGTATTTTAAGCAGAGCAATAGCTGAAATGTCAGTGGTGGTGATTCTGCCATTTCAAGTCAGGCTACAGGCAATGGTCTCTTGAACAGCTTTCCAGTAGAGCAAGAGGACTTGTTGATTAGTATGTCCCCATGTCTTGGTTTAAAATACTGTAGGCTAAATTATACCACATCAGACTTCAGGGGGACAGCTGGATGGTAGAATTATTTTTAAAACTACTCCCCCCCGGTACATGTGTGTGTGTGCACGCGCCTGTGCGCACAGTGAAGAGTGTTTAGTTGTGTGAAACTGCTCCTGCTGTGCTGTAGTATAGTACAAACAAAATTTGGCCTTCTCATCAGTCTGTTAGAACTAAGGCTAAGAAGACTAGTGGTAGCCTTGTTTCAGCTATTTAGGTAGACAGAACAGGATTCAGAATGTGCCGGTTCCAAAGGAAGTCCATCTAAATAGTTAAAATGCATGAATTAATTATGATCAACATTGGATATGGATTCAAGCATAACTCGTGGTACTTCTCTTGCACATATTAAGTTGTGTTGGTGCGGATACAGCATACCAGGCATTTAGTTCCTTTCTTGATTGTTCCCATAGTAGGCAGTGCTTTCCAAAGCAATGTAAATGTGGTGGAAGCACAAACTAAACAAAGATGATAGGTGTCTTGCTTGCATTTATATGATCAGATTTTGTTGATCTTCAAATAATTCAGATCAATACACTATTTTATTTTTTGCACAATTAGTGAGAGACATTAATGAGGGTGTACTCCCACTAGCACAAAAATTGCCTGTTCCCATATCGGTTGAAAAACTTTTGGTCAGTATGGGAAACTGACAGAGGGCGAGATGAATTTTTCCACTGATGGGTGCTGTTTCATTGATAGAAAATCACTGGATACAACCCTTTGAAGCTGATTTAAGCAGAGGTTATGTTGACATGCAGTGCATTCATTACATAAATTGTAATGCATAGCTACAGGGAAAGTACAGCGGTACCTCGGTTTAAAAAAACGGTTTAAGAAAACAAATTATTGGAAATGGGGATGCCTTAGTTTAAGCAAATGTTTCAATTAAATGCCCCAGTTTACTTTTTTTTGTAAGGCATTAAAAGTTGATGTATGATGTTCACATGACAAAAATAATGGGGATGCTTTGGTTTAAGAAAAGTTTTTAATTGGAATGCCCCAGTTTGCCTTTTTTTCTGACCCCTGGAACGGATTAATTAGTTTTCAGTGCATTTCTATGGGAAACAGTGTTTCTGTTTACAATTTTTTTGCAATACGAAATGGCCTGGAGAATGAATTAATTACTTAAACTGAGGTACCACTGTATAGCATGCAAGAATAGCATGTAGAAAGTAGTATGCTCTCTAGAATTTTATTTTCCTTTCAGTCCAATTAAGATGTACATTCTATGAAAAAAGCCATTTTGTATTTTTTATCTGTCTTAGAGAAAAACTAATGCAACTGTTTTTACAGCTGTAAACATATATTTATGTAGCTCCTGTTGCAAGAAAGCTCACAAACAGCCAAATGAATTTCTGTATTTTTTTCATATAGCAGAATAAATATACAGAGATAATGAAATATGATGTACATTGATTACATGTACTTTATCACAATAAAAATAAATTACCATTATACTCTTCTCATTAGTTTGTCTGCAGCAGTTGATGATGTTCACAACCAGGAACTTTCCACGTTGTCTTGAAGGAATAAACCTTCCCAAGAGATTTGTGTGGGAAGGGTTTCTATTGATATTCCATACCTGAAGGAAGCCCCGAAGGATTGTATCTGGCAGTAGGATCTAAGTCACCTAAAGCAACCTGAAGTGTATGGGTGGTGAGGAGAAGAGAGTCGAGTATGAAAGTTCCTTTCTATTTCATTTGTATCCATGTATCCAGTCATTCCTACCTTTTCCACAATTGGATGTTTTGGAAACTGCTCTGGTTCTTCAATTTTTTCAGATCTAATTTTCTGCCATATCTCCCTCCTTAATCTACCTTTAAAAATGGAGGCAACACCGTTAAGCAATCATTTCTTCCCAATCAGTTCGATGACACAGCATTATTGGTTCATTTTGGTTTAATCCTCATGCAGGAGGCGATTCATTTAACCTCCCTCCGTGTCAAATTTTATTGAAGGTTCTACGCAGAATTAGATCTTCAAAGTAACCATTTTGTGACATTGATACAAACAACAATCCTACTGGAAGAGGCTTAAACTGCAAAACAAAATCTGTTTGATCGTTTCTCTTTTGACAACTTTTTATTTAAAAAATAGCAAAGTAAATAAACAACTTTGGAGACCAAAATTGGGCAGTACCTTTATTGGATCAGTGAAATGTTATTAACAATGGCTTATTCATTTGGAGCATTTGTTCCTCTCCCTTATGTCCTGGTAGATGCTTAGTATCTATTTTATCAGGATTTCAATCCAGGTTTATTCTTAAATTCCATTGTTCTTCTTTTCAAGGAATCAACACCAGGAAATGTTTCAATTATATTCTAAAAAGTCCAAAGAAACTCTTTAAAACTGATCCTCTGTACTCCTTATATTTCTAGGTAGTTAGCACCTAACACTGGTATCTTCTGATCTTTGCAGCAGAGATTCATGCTGATCTCCTTCAGAAATCAGTTGTCTTTCAAAACATGTATTTTTCACAAATAGTGAACTGTTTGAAAAATGATCTCTGCAAGATATCTGTTTTGTTTGTTTTATTTGGTTCTAACTGAAAGCTTCTGGTCTGAGTTTTTTTTTTTTTTTTTTTGCAGCAAAAGCTCACTCCACTGCTACTTCAGTTCAGAAATCAGTAATTTTTTTCAGCCACCATTTCAGAATCATTGAGGAAGGTATATTTAAAAATTATTTTTGCTATGTTGTTATTGGTATTTTGGTAGATTAGTATGCCAAACAGAAGGCTTCTGTCCTCAGAAGTTCTTGCTACTTGAATTCCACTCCCAGTAGAGGGTGAAATAAAAAGCCCTCCACCTGCTTAAGGTGGTTTAAAATTAAAACAAAGAAGAAATAGCAAGTTTTTTTTCTCTTTGTTGCTTTTGGTGCAGTGGAAAAACATTGATACCATCAGTGCACAACAGGGACAAATAGGAGAACATTATGTGACTGGATAAACCCTAAGAGAAGCTTTCAATTTCTTTAGAGCTCATAATGACAAAGATAGTATAAAACTCAGGTTAATGGTTCAAAAATTATACTACATGAAATGGCTGAAGCTCCGATAACCAGACTGCCAGCAAAAGAGTTTAGATTCCACTTGAGACAGAGGTAACAAAGGTATCAGCTGGCATTTCCTCTACAGTCCTCTGCCAAAAACCTGGCTTCTCTTTCTGTCTCAAAGATTGCCTGATCACCTTAGATGAAATCACCGTGGCATCTTTGTAGACTTGCAGTATGGAAACTGCCCAGTCTTTGCAGAAGGGGTGGGGTGGGGAGAAAAAATATACTCTATATTGCTGCTACATTAGGCATAAGAGGTATTTTATAGCCTAGTTGTACATTCTAGATTAGAGGAGAGGGAATCCTTGCTAAGAATCAATCTCACAGAAAAGTATCTTCCTGTGGTAGTAGTAGTATTCCCAGGTAGCAAATCAGGGTATATTTATTAGCAGATTTTTAAAAATGATGATGTGATTCATAAATAGCAACAAAATCTGAGATTGGCCAATACATTTATTGGATCAATGAACAATTAGAAATAAAATGACTTTTTCAAGTCTCTAGGATTTTTTTGTCAAGGATAGATAGATAGATAGATAGATAGATAGATAGATAGATAGAAAGAAAGAAAGAAAGAAAGAAAGAAAGAAAGAAAGAAAGAAAGGAAGGAAGAAACTTGGATTAAATAACATTTCAAAAATCAGACCAGCTGTAATATTTTTGGCGTATGAAGCCAAACTTCATTTTCCTTTGTTAACAATAATGTCTGAATAGGACTTATACAATTTGGAAATGTGATCGCTGCTCAGAAGAACAGAATAACTTGGTTGAGATTTAATTTCCTGTTTTGTGTCATGTGCAATGAAAAATTATGTATATGAGGAAAACATTGGTTGTAGGAATTAATATGAAGATGTCTGGAAAGTTTGATAGTTTAAGAATTAATGATAACAATGTACTGTCCATTAAATTGTGACATGGCTTCCCATCTCAGGGTTTTCTAGCTATAAAGCACTAAAAATGGTGTACTGGTCCCTTTTTCTGAAACCATGGTGTTTGCCCAAGGCAATGCAGGTCAGGTGTTCTGCTAGAAGACACCTTTCAGCTGTCTATTCATTATAGGTATTGTAGTTCAGTATGAGCATTTGTTTGTATGGCAAAGCTTATGAAAGTATCTAAGAGAACCTACATTTTCTTCTATAATATTTTGTAGTTAAAATTAAAAGTCAGATTTTGGAACATTTGCACAAGATTTTGCCCTTCACTGTGAACATAGTCCAACTAAAATTAGAAAATCTGTTTTTAGTAGAATACAAATGCACACAGTTGCCTATCTCTTTAAAGTCTGTGAGAATGTAAGACATCACTCTTATGCACACTTACTTCTGAATAAATGTGCAAATCATTGGGATGTAGAGTACTTTAAATTGTACCCAACAAAGGCAAATGCAATTAAAGCTTATTTTGTTTATGAAACTGTTTCTAGCATATCCTGTATTAGCATATCTTTAAATATGAGTGTGGGGTGCATTTAGTACAATTACATTTCTCTATCTACAAAAATGAAAACACTGTAAAACAATTTAAAACACTTCAAATCTATTTTGTCCAGAAATGCTTTCTACAGTACTTCAACAACTTATATTTCAACTCTACAAAGACAACACTTGAAGAGCAATTCTATACACATCTAATCAGAAGTAGGAGCCATGGAATTCAGTGGGCTTATTTCCCCATTAGTGGGTATAGAACTGCAACTTTAATAATGCTTATTAAGTGGTTGTATTTGATTGTTTTGTAACTAGAACTGGAGAGGACATAAGTGTGATCAAAGAAAATATTAAAATCTTATTTTATCTAATTAAAAATCAATCAGTGCCAACTCTCACAGATATATATTCTGATTATTCCTTGGTGTTAAAAAGTCATTTATACTTTGAAATAATGTAATTCAGTTCTGGATAATATTGATTTAGATTGGTTACTATGCAAAACCTCTGTGTTAGGTTACATGGAGTAAGGTCCTTGAAATACTAATTTGAATAATGAGTGCAATAGTGTATCAATATTTAGTGAAGAGCAAAGTTAGGTGTAGAGTAGTACCAAACATTTTAAGAATTTGTTGTTCAAACAGCAAAGTAGTCACCAACATAATGGTTTAGTGAATTTGTTGAAGCTGTTAATTATGGAAATATATATGTCTTAACATGCTATAGTGTACAATTCCAATTAATAATTATTGCAGTCTGTCAAGTCAGTTCTGACTTACAGTAGTTCTTTCCAGGGTTTTCCAGGTATGAATGAATCTTTATTTACAGTTGTTAACCAAATCAGGGTTTTCCAGGTAGAGAATGCGCAGAATTGGCTTACTCTTCTGTTCTTCTGGGGCATCCTTGGCAGCTTTCCCAAGGCCACACAGTCTGTCTCTTCTCCTTGGAGTCACAGTGGACAATTGGACTCCCAACCCCTCATTCTGCAACCATATACCTATATTAGTTAAACTCTCCAGCCAAATATTACAGAGGGAAGGTTTGTTATAAAGGGATGTTGTTTTAGCTATATCATGTTACAGTACTGAAGTCTTTGGTTATTTTCCCCAGTTATATCTTGCATTGCTTAAGTACCATGGCTTATATTTCACATGTATTTGTTAAATGGAATAAGTAAATGAGAAATAAAAGGGGGGAGGGTGCTGATATTTCTAGTAATATAATAGTACATAAGAACATAAGAAGAGCCTTTCTGGAACAGGCCACAGCCCATCCAGTCCAGCGTTCTGTCTCATACAGTGGCTCACCATTTGCTTCAGGGTATTCCCAAGCAGATGTCTTCAATTGCTTAAGATTCCCTGCAAATGGTATTGAGAGTGGGGATGGGCAGGAAACAAAAAACGAAATGCTTTTTTGTCATTTCATCACATAATGAAACAAAATGAAACAAAACGAAACGAGAAAGCAGCATTTCGTTACAGACGAAATGAAATGGTCATTTTTCCATTGAAACAAACCGTTTTGTTCCATTGTTTTTGGGCTCTTGCTGAGCTGTCCATGGCTGGACCCCCTTAAACCTGGCCCAGTCAGTACCAGGGGGACCCTCTGGTACTGACTGGGCCAGGCTTAAAGGAACCCAGCCATTGACAGCTCAGCAAGAGCCCTCCTCAGAATACGGTCAGGTAGGGAGCGTGATCCCACGGAATTGCCTACCTGCCCGTTTTCAGAGGGCTCCTGCCTAGCTGTCAATAGCTGGAGCCCTTTAAACCTGGCCCAGTCAACACCAGGGGGATCCACCAAATCTGGTGCCTCTAGGACTCAGGGGAGCCATTTTGTTTCATTTCATTTCGCTTCATACAAAAATTTTAAAAAGTTTGTGTAAGAAACGAAATGAGACAAAATGGGAGAGAGCACAAAACGAAACATTTTTCAGTTTCGTGCCCATCCCTAATTGAGAGATATCCTATCTATTCTCCAACCCAGAGGTTGTCCTTAGGCATCCATACTGATAGCCATTGATACCCTTGTTCTCCATGAATTTGTCAAGTCCTTTCTTAAAATTGTCAAGGCTGACAGCTCTCACCACTTCTTCTGGCAGGGAGTTCCACAGACCTTTGATCCTCTGAGTGAAAAAGTACTTTCTCTTATTTGTTTGAGATCTAGTACCCAAAAGTTTCATGGAGTGCCCCCTAGTTCTAGTGATAGGGGAAACATTTTTTCATTATCAACCTTGTCCATATTGTGTGTAATGTTATAAACTTCAATCAGGTCACCTATTAGGCGCCATCGTTCAAGTGTGAAGAGGACCAGCCATTGCAGTCTCAGATGGTAAGGAAGGTGTTCCAGTCCCCTAAACATTCTGGTTGCCCTCCTCTGCACTTTTTCCATTTCCATAATATCCTTCTGGAGGTATGGTGACCAGAATTGTACACAGTACTCCAGATGGAGCCTCACCTTAGAGGCAAAATGACACTTGCTGAGTTATTTTCTATACCCTTCCTAATGATCCCTAGCACTGAGTTTGCTTTTTTCACTGCTGCAGCACACTGGGTTGACACCTTCATTGAGCTGTCCACCAGGACACCAAGGTCCCTTTTCTGGTTTGTTGTAGAGAGTTCTGACCCCATCCGTTTATAAATGTAATTGGGGTTTTTTGCCCCAGTGTGCACCACTCTGCACTTACTCTTGTTGAAACTCATTTGCCACTGGTTTCTCCACTTGGAGAAGTGTTCATTTAGCGCTACCCTCTCCTGTCCCTTAGCCTGTTGCTGATCCAGGACAAGACCTGTCCCTTTATTTCATGACTGGCAAGTTTATTCAAGAGCCTTTGGTGCAGGACTTTGTCAAAAACCTTCTGAAAGTCTAGATAAACAATGTCAACTGGATCTCCCTTATCCACATGCTTGTTGACACTCTCAAAGAATTCCAACAGATTAGTGAGACATGATTTGCCCTTGCAGAAGCCATGTTGGCTCTCCTTCAGAAGCGCCTTCTCTTCTATGTGCCTATTAATTTCATCTTTTAGGATGTTTTCCATCACTTTACCTGGGACACATGTCACACTGACTGTTCGGTAATTTCCTGGATCATCTCTGCATCCTTTTTTGAAGATTGGTGTTACATTCGCTACCTTCCAGTCATCAGGCACAACGCCTTATTTGAGGGAAAGATTATATATTTTGGCTAGGATAACAGCAATTTCATCTTTAAGTTCTTTGAGAACTCATGAATGGATGCCACCTGGTCCTGGTGATTTGTTAGCATTTGGTTTAACAAGACATGCAAGAACCTCATCCCTGGTTATTTCTATCTGTCTTTAATTCTTCGGTTTCCCTCCCTACGAAGATAGGCTGTGTTTTAGGCATATGGTCTCTGTCTTCTTCAGTGAATACTGAAGCAAAGAATTCATTGAGTCTCTCTGCAATCTCTGTGTCCTCTTTAATAATCCCTTGCCTTCCATTATCATCTAACAGTCCAATGGCCCAGATGGCATCCACCCAAGGGTTATTAGGGAACTGAGAAATGAAATTGCATATCTCTTAACGGTTATATGCAACTTGTCTCTTAAAACGGCCACAGTGCCGGAGGACTGGAGGATAGCAGATATCACACCAATTTTTAAAAAAGGAAGGAGGGGGGACCTAGGAAACTACAGGCCAGTTAGCCTTACATCTGTCCCAGGGAAGATGGGGGAAAGCCTCAGCCAAGAGAATATCTTAAAACACATAGAAGAACAAACCTTGCTGAGAGAAAATCAGCATGGCTTCTGTAAGGGTAAATCTTGTCTGACAAATCTTTTAGAAGTTTTTGAAAAGGTCAACAGGCATGTGGATTTGGGTGAACCGGTGGATATAGTCTATCTGGATTTTCAAAAGGCTTTTGACACAGTCACTCACCAAAGGCTGCTGAGAAAATTGCACAGTCAGGGGATAAGAGGGCAGGTCCTTTTATGGATTGAGAACTGGTTTAGATCCAGGAAATGAAGGCCCTTTGTACACGACCCCTAAACTCCACCGCAAATGGCTCCCAGCTCCGGAGCTTAAAATTGTTTCCCCACCAGCTCCGGATTTTACAGATAATTAAGTGCGACCATGTCCACCTAAGCGCGTCCCAGCGCACTTTTCATGTACCTGCTCTCTAGAGGTGAAAATTCCTGATGCGGATATAACGTAGTGACTGCCCGGCTCTCCTTGCTTCTGTTTGTTCTTTTTTTGCCCCCCCCCGCCCCTTTAAGATATCTGAATGCAGTGCCGGGACGGCAAAACGGAGGTGATTGGCATTCTTTTCTTCCTATTTTTCTCCCTCCCCTCATGCAGCCAGCAGCCAGGAGTGCGGAGGGGGTGGGAACGCAGGAACAGTGACAAACCCCTAAGATCTCTGGTCCGAATTTAAGTGGCCAGAGGATCTTAGGGGTCGTGTGAAAAGGCCCAAAGAGTAGGTGTCAATGGGAAATTTTCACAATGGAGAGAAGTGAAAAGTGCTGTGCCCCAGGGCTCTGTCCTGGGACCGGTGCTTTTCAATCTGTTCATAAATGACATGGAGACAGTAATAAGCAGTGAGGTGGCCAAGTTTGCAGATGACACAAAACTTTTCTGTGTGGTAAAAACCAGAGAAGATTGTGAAGAACTCCAGAAGGATCTCTCCAAACTGGGGGAATGGGCTGAGAAATGGCAAATGCGGTTTAATGTAGCTAAATGTAAAGTAATGCATATTGGGGCAAAAAATCAAAACTTTATCTATCAACTCATGGGCTCTGAGTTATCCGTGACGGATCAGGAAAGAGATCTTGGTGTGTTGGTGGACAGCTCCATGAAGGTGTCTCCCCAATGTGTGGCAGCAGTGAAGAAGGCCAATTCTGTAGGGATTATCAAAAAGGGGATTGAAAATAAAACAGCCAACATTATAATGCCATTATACAAAACAATAGTAAGGCCGCACCTGGAGTATTGTGTACAATTCTGGTCACTGTGTCTCAAGAAAGACATAGTGGAACTAGAAAAGTTGCAGAAGAGAGCAACTAAAATGATTACTGGGCTGGGGCACCTCCCTTATGAGGAAAGGCTAAAACATTTGGGCCTTTTTAGTCTGGAAAAATGCGCCTGAGGGGGGATATGATTGAGACATACAAAATAATGCAGGACATGAGTAAAGTGGATAGAGGGAAGCTCTTCTCCCTCTCCCAAAATACCAGAACTAGGGGACATATACCCAAATTGAGGGCTGGGAGAGTAAGAACTGACAAAATGCTCATTGCTAGTCTATGGAACTCCCTGCCACAGGATGTGGTGATGGCATCTGGCCTGGATGCCTTCAAAAGGGGATTGGACAGATTCCTGGTGGAAAACTCCATCACAGGTTACAAACCATGATGGAGATGTGTAATCTCCAGGCTTAAAACCAGGGTACTTCCAGGGCCAGATGCAGGGGAGTAGTATCAGGAGACAGATATCTAGTCTCATGTGCTCCCAAACACATCTGGTGGGGCCACTGTGAGATACAGGAAGCTGGACTAGATGGGCCTTTGGCCTGATCCAGCATGGCTCTTCTTATGTTCTTATGTTCTTATGTTCTAATTGGGTTCTTACTTCTAATGTACTTAAAGAATTGTTATACGCTCCTCCAAGCCTTGCTTTGCTTTCCTGATTGTTGCCTTGCATTTGTTCTGCCAGAATTTATTTTATGTTCCTGCCTGTTGTCTTGTTTGGACAAGCCTACCATCTTCTAAATGAGCTTTTCTTGCTTTTGATCACACCCCCAACAGCTCCTGTAAGCCACATCGGAGTCCTCTGTTATTGTTTTTGTGAACAGCCTCCATGCCTCTTGGAGTGTTTGGATTCTCTCTATTTCCTTTTCAGCTTCTTTTTACTAGTTTCCTCATCATTGGGAAATTTCCTTGAAAATGTAAGGTCTCTGTGTTAGATTTTATCAGTGATTTGAAGTCTATGATTAAGTTAAAAGTAACTGTGTTGTGGTCACTGTTCCCTATTGGATCAGTCACATTAACATTTTGCACCAATTCCTGTGTATTACTAAGGATCAAGTCAAGGAATCTTGTACCTCTAGTTGGGTCTTCAACCATTTGTTCCAGCGAACAATCATTTATCATATCTAGGACTTTACCTCTTTATCATGTGCTGAACAACAGTTCACCCAGTCTATGTGAGGGTAATTGAAGTCCCCCATTATAACCAAGCTTCCCTTCTTGGATGCCTCCTTTACAACATTCTCCAACTCCCGATCTTCCTCATGGACTTGGGTCGGAGGCCAATAGCATATGCCCACTGTTAGACCATCCTTGTGGCCTGATATTCTTACCCACAGAGTTTCTAATGGTGACTCCAAAACAGCTAGATATTCCACTTCATATGATTTTATCACTTCTTTGACATACAAGGCTACACCACCTCCCGTTTGCCCCTTCCTGTCCTTCCTGTACAGTTTATAGCCTGGGATAACTGTATCCCATTGGTTATCATCCGTGCACCAGGTATCAGTGATGCCGATAATATCAATATTTTTATCTATTGCTAAGTATTCCAGCTCCCCTATTTTGTTCTGGAGGCTTCTGGCATTTACATACAAGCATTTATAGATACTTTTCTGATGGAGTCTTTTCAGTCCAATTGCATCATTAGCTTGCCTCTTGGATCCCTCTGCTGGAGTGCTGGTGACTAGCTCTTGGTTCTGCTCAGTAATTTTTGCATCCTCCTCACTACTCAAGGAGACACTTTCTGGAACTGGATGCTGCCCAGATCCTGTCGGCTTTCCCCCGTTATCAATTTAAAAGCTGCTCTGCAGCCTTTCTGATTTTGAGTGCCAGCAATCTGGTCTCATCATGGTTCAAGTGCAACCCATCCCTCCTGAACAGGTTTGGCTTGTCCCAAAAAGTTCTCCAGTTGCTGACAAATCTGAAGACCTCCTCTCAACACCATCACCTCATCCATGCATTGAGGCTTCTAAGCCCTGCCTGCCTGGTGGTTCCTGCACAGGGAACAGGCAACACTTCTGAAAGTGCTACCTTGGAAGTCTGGGACTTCAATTTTCTCCCTAACAACCTGAATTTGGCTTCCAGGTCTGACCACTTTGCCTTCCAAACATCATTGGTACCAACGTGTACCATGACCACTGGCTCCTTCCCAGTTCTCTCTAACAAACTATCTAGATTTCTCATGCAACCTTTGCACCTGGCAGGCAAGTCACCATATGGTTATCATGCACAATCCATCCCTCTGTTTTTCTAATAATTGAATAACCTAGTACAAGGAGCCTCTCTCCTGCAGCCTGTTCATCTACATGCACCTCATCATCTTTGGTTTGTTTCTGTTGTTTGTCTTCAAGTGTGATGAAGGAAATATCCTCAGGTGGAACCAGTTGTTCCTCTGTGCATTCCTCATGAGTTGTGATGAGGAAAATGAGCCTCAAATTGATTCAGTAATTTCTGTAATAATAAATAAACTCAGAACGATCCCTTGTTGCCCTTTTACTTTTTGAGTCACATTCCTCCATGCATCTACATATTGAGTTGGTAAAGTGGCTTCTTCCTCAGAACTGTGCCCTGTCTCTTCTTTTCCAGGGTCTTTTCTGCTCTATCCAAGAAGAGCTGGCCCTTAATTTGTTGCCAGTTAGATCTTAGGTCTCTAGCTGCTGGAACTTCTCTTCTAGTAGTCCCACCCCCTCTGCACTCCTGGCTGTAGTTCTCCATGTGCTTTGGAAAGATGACAAAAATGGCAAAAGAATGTTGCAGCCTCCATACAGCTGCTCCTCTGACTGCATTCAATCTTTTAAAGGATTGTGGGGCAAAAAAAGATTTTACAAACATTTTAGCAAGAATATTTTCTTCCTTTGTTGTTACTGTTATATCCACATCAGGAATTTGCAGGCCTCTAAAGCAACTATAGTCCCTGAAAAGTGTGCTGGGAAACTTACCAGTGGGCATTCTTTCTGATTGTTTGTAAACTCAGAGCTGGTGGGGAAATAACACCCAGGCTCAAAATGGCTGAGACTGCCTTCCTCAGGGGCAAAAGTTTAGTGTGGTTCTGTACAAATTTCTTTGTCTAGGATAGTCTGCTCTGCTCCCAAGAAATGGGCAGAGCACCTTAATTTCTTGCTGGTTAAACTGCAGGTCTCCAGGGCTGGAACTTCTGTTCCAGCAGTCCTCACCACCTTGCAGATACCAGGATGTTCTCCAAGTGCCAGAGCAAGATGACAAACATGGAACAAGGATATCAGGATAACAGACCAAGAGCCCCTCTGACTCAATTTTAACAGTAATGCCTCATTGCTGGGCCTCAAAATTTACAATTTATGGATTTTATTAGCAATAATATTTTCTTCCTTTGTTCACAGTTTATATGAATTCTCCTCCCACATTAGGCATCCAGGCCTCTATTGCAGCTATAGTCTCTTAATAAAGCATCCCAGAAAGTAGGACAAGGAGAATCATCACTCACAATTCTTTCTGATTGTTTGCCTCCACTCATTCAGACAGCTCAGACATCAATGGAGCCCTGACACCCAGGCTCAAAATGGCTGAGATTGACCTTCCTCAGGGGAAAAAAATTAGTGTGGCTTTACCCCCCTGCACAGAGAAAGGATTAGTCTGGCTCCACCACCCCCACTTTCTTTGTTTGAGGAAGTTTCCAGCTTCTTCCTTTGTTTGAATAGAGGTGGCTTTTTACAATTTAAATTAGCAATAGAGGTGATCAGCGGCATAGCAAGGTTTGGGGAGCCTGGGGCCAAAGGTTTTTTGCATCCCTCCAGTCCTCCCCAACTCCTCCCACCCACCCAGCAATCCTGCGGGCATGGTGTGTGTGTGTGTGTGTGTGTGTGTGTGTGTGTGTGTGTGTGTGTGTGTGTGTGTGTGTGTGTTTGCATGCACCTTACATTTCCCATGCATGGCAATGAAGAGTTGGAGGAGGAGGAAGGAGCCGCAGCCACTGCTCTTGCATGCCTGCCTGCCTGCAGCCAGACTTGGAGATGGCGGGCAGGTGGGGGGGGCAGTAGGCATTTCATGCCCCCTAATTGCTGTGCCCAGGGTGCCCCACCCCCTTGCCCTCCCCACACCATGCCCCTGGAGTTGGCTCTTTGCAGTTTAAATTAGTAGAGGCCTTTAAAGCAGCTCTAGTCCAACTGCAAACTCCCTAGAAACTTACCAGTGCTCAATTCTTTCTGATTATTTGGCTCTTTCAACAGCAGCTCTGCTTGGGATCACACCCAGGTTCAAAATGGCTGAGGCTGACCTTCCTCAGGGGAAAAAGAATTTCAAGAATTTGTTTGTAACCTGACTAGAATTTGATGAAATATTATATCTTTGCTCCTTTTATGTATGAACAGCCCATTCCTAATGCTGTCTCAGAAGGAAACCCCTGCAAAGTGCTTAGGCACATTTCCTTGGAATTACATCCACAGATACCAGTGGGATTTATCCAAAAGTAAGTACAGTATATGTAGGAGTGAAGCTTTAGGCTGCTATTTTATCAACATATGCTTGGGCCTAAATCTTCTGGAGTGTTTAATGAGTTTACTTCTGCATAAACATGTATAGAATGTAGGCACATATGAGAAATATTTGATTTTCCTCTCCCCAAGAATTTCCAGGAGATTAGCAGGTTACTCGCAAAAAGAATGCAACTTGACCAACATATGGATATGGGAGAATCAAAACAGAAAGGTATGCTTACACCCCCCCCAAAAAAGTGTGGCTTTATATCTTAGCATTTTCATGTTCAACAGCACCATGGCAGGCTGGCAAAATATGATATCTGCCTTGAAAATCCCTGTATCTACTGAATTTGGCCAGAGCAAATGAGTGAGAAGTTTACCCCTTTTCTTTTCGAAAGGAACTTCCCCAAATCTGCAGGTGTCCTCATACATTGGACAACAAAACTGGAGATGGGGGCGGAGGGAGTGGTGTTAGAAAACAAAACCAACGTATCCATCTGCTTCCAGAGTTTCACTGTTCAAACCATGTTGTTGTTCTGTTCCCATTTCATACATATGGTTCTGCTTTAGCTGCAGGATGCAGATGACTGCTTTTGCGCCTGCAAACTGAAATGTCCTTCGAGGACCGGGCTTTCAGTGAGTTCAAAGCCATTTGATATTTATCCCCTAGATATCAGAATTATTAGCATCATGCTGTAAGAAACAAAGGATTGATTGTGTTTACCATGGCCACCGTTGAGTTCATTTGCCAAGGCAAAATCCCACTGAGAGTGGCAGGGTGTCACTGTTAACTTATCCCATTAGATTCAGCTCGGTTTTATGATGACTAATTTTTGCTGGATGTGAGTCATCGGCTGCAATGTGGATGATATAGTCGTGCACATGCAAGGGACATTATTTATTTATTTATTTATTTATTTATTTATTTATTTATTTATTTATTTATTTATTTATTTATTTATTTAAATTTAAATATTTTTTCTCCTACCTTTCTCCTTAAAAAGGACCCACTTATACCTGGTACTTGGTTTTGTTTTTTGCACTACAGCCACTTTATGACATTGCAACATTGATTTTAAAGGGTCAGCAGTGTCAAACAGGATTTTCAAATACGTCACCATGCCACCCCCTGCCTTATTTACTAAAATGTATGGGAACTTCACAGAACATCATTTTCTGGCTGCAAACTTCCCTTGTTTTTCCATTGCTTCTCCTCTTTTTTCTGGGCCACAGAAACTCCACTAAGGAGCAAATAATGGAATTGAGGTGCAGTGTTTTCTAAGTGCTAGCACAAGGATCACTGTGTCTGGAAGGACTTTATCTGTGCAGATCTAAATCAGTGAACTTCCATCCTACATTTGGCAGGTGATAAAATGTAGTACGCTTGAGAGAAAGCACTGCTGAATGGCTGCTAGCTAGGGCTTGAAAAGTCCTCCCACCAGCACCATGGAATCAGCTGTGCTTGCTTTATTTGTTTAGCAGTTCACAGGATGTTTGTCAGGAATACAGGGAAACAGTGAAACTGTCTAAAAGGCAAAGGGAAGTTTGGATGTGATGCTTTTGATGGCAAATGTTTTAAAAAGCCCTGTTCCCTCCATCATTTCCTGCCTTCATTGTCATGAATTTCTCCACGAGCTAGAAAACGCATGCATTCAATATAAAGTATTCATTCTGCTTGTTCTCTGATATCAGCCGTGTTTTCACATCATGAGTTCTAAGCTTACACATTCTAAGCTTCCCATTTTGTAGGAAAATTACGTTGAAGTCCTGAATTGTGCATCTAAGTCCCAGCACTAAATGAAGGCGTCAAACCATCATTGTGGAGAGACAAGATGTCACCTGGTTGGATCAGAACATCTCTTCTTGCTTTATGCTTTGAGCTCGAATGTACATACCTACTAGACATTGTCGTTTCCGTTTTCGGTTATCGTTTCCGTTACGTAACGGAAACGGTAACGATAATTAAGCCGTCAGAACTTGAACTTGAACCGAAAAAAGAAAAATTTGGTCGGGTTTTTCGTTTCCGTTTGTGGCATTGCGGCGATCGCGCAATGCGAAGCACAGAAAAAGTTTTTAAATTTTTTTAAAAAAACCCTACTCCCAGCCAAAAAAGCAGGCGAAAATATGCCTGCCTGAGGCTTTGCCACCTACCAGAGGGGTGATTTCTGGGGGGTCCCTGGCCTTCCCTCCCTCTTCTCCTGTCCTGGGCTGCTTGCACCAGGCTGGGGGTCATCCTCTCGTCTGTCTCGCCATGCCATGCGGTGGGGGGATCCAAAATGGCGACTGCAATTTTTCTTTTGAAATCATGGTCAAAAACACACCAAATCACCACAGAAACATGTGAAATTTATTTATTTTAAATGCCTGAATTTTATAGTAGCAGCAGTGGGTTTTTATAGCAATAAAACGTCATATTGATTTTATTTTATTTTTTTTTTTTTTTTTTTTAGATTTTATTTTATTTTATTTTTATTTTTATTTTTTTAGACCTGCTGGATGTTTGGGCTGGGCGGGTGTATGGATGTGGATGGGACCAGAGCTGGCTGCTGGTGCTGTGTTTTTGAACTGGAGGCTTTAGGATTTTCCACCCCAATGGCCTTAAATTTGGACCAGAGATCTTTTGACTGGCACTTCTGGATGGGAGAAAAAGAAAAGCACCTTCCACCTCCGTTCTGAAATTGCAGTCAGGTGTCAAAAACAACAAACATGGATGCACTGGTTGAGGGGACTCCAAAGAGCAGGGCTGGCTGCTGGTGCTGGTGTGATCCACTCCGGAGCTGCTGGGAAAACATTTTTGAGACTGGAGGCTGCCCTGGAGTTTAGGACTTAAGTTAGGCAGGCAGGGAGGGAATTGAATTTAGAAAATAATTTCTTTGATTCCCTGCAGCTTTGTCTTCTGAAGGGAATAGCAGTTTTTTCTTTATTTCTTATCTGGCAGTTTGAGGATTTTTTTCTGATATTGGATAAAGGGGGAGGTTTGACTGGGAGTGGGAGGTGTGGATTTATTTTAAAAATATATTATATACTACCATTTATTTTCTATTTTCCCAACTTCAATTTGCTTGCACACACACACATTTGGGGTGCAAGTCAAGAACAGAACCTCTATCCTAAGTGATATCCTAACTGATTGCCCGTCCGCCACGCCGCCACCTGCCTGTGGCCCGCGCCGCCGCCACCCACCCACTTGCCCGCCCGTGGCCTCCACCCACCCATGCCCCCCGCCGCCACCACCCACCTGCACCTCCCCCGCCACCCCCGCCCCCCCCGCCCTGCCCGCCGCCTAGGGCGCAAAAACACCTAGCGCCTGCCCTGATTGTGGGACGCCCTTATGCTCTGGGATGGGACGTCAAATCACGCTAAATCACAATGGAAATGACAAACGACAAATGACAAATGGAAACGACAAATTTTTGAAAAAATTCGCGACAAACGGAAACGACCTGAAATTGACCTGTTCCGACAAACTAAAACTTGAAACGTCATTTTTTCTGGTCGTGCCCATGTCTAATACCTACATTAAGCAGGAAATCCATTTTTCAGTACCATAGTCTCGAACAATACATGCAGGGAGAATGTTCCCATTTTTTGTTTTTAAAACACATCTCAAGATTTATAAAAAAACATTATTTCAAATTTGAGGGACCAGCTGTATGTTTCGTATTGTCAAAGCACAAAACAGAAACATACAAAGCAGCCTGAGAAGAACCTGATCAAACAATCGGGTCATATTCACTTCTTTTCTTTCTGTAGTTCAGGAAATAACTTTTCTGGATCAACCCTGATACTTAAAGCAAATCATGTGGGCCACACACTTACATTGCTAAGTAGGTTGATCCAGGTTGGAAAAGAGTTTTAAGACCTACAAATTGTTTTATGATCAGGACGTTGGAACAAAATCCCTCAAGGTGTTTTTGCTGTCAGAAAACATTTACCTGTAGATGGAGGATCTTGTTTCCCCACCCAACTTCTATTGAAGTTACACTTGATAGTTTATAAAACTGCAGCTTTGCTATTCAGGTTTTAATGATGCTCATCTATGGGGTGGGGGTGGGGGGGAAGTCAAAGCAACAATTCAAGCTTGCCGAAGAGCTGATTTTCCTCTCCAGCTGCCATATTTGTACAAAGACATGCCAGTTGTAGCAATATGTTTCTGCCTCAAATAATGCATGACTGGTGTCAGTCATAAATCATAACCCTTTTCCTAGACTGATTTGTTTGGCATTCTGTTTCCATCTTTGTGGTACTTTGTCTTCCTCTTCAACAAATCTTCCTATCTGAGATTTTTAAAAATTCCACTCTGGTGATGCATTGCAGGAAATGGAAGCAAGGTGCAGGATGGCATTGAATGATATCTGTGGGCAGAAAGACAATACTATCTTTTGCTTCAGAAAAGCTGGTGGATGGTGGAGTGATTTCTCTGTGATATGGGCAACTTCAGGTTGCTGAGACAGTGACAAATGGTGTGCATTAGATAATAAATCCCACCTGCTTATTCATTGAACTTATTCATCTTACATTGTAATTAGAGCTGGTGGAAGTGTAAGAAAAAAGTAAATCTTAGTTTTCTGGTGGAAATAAAAGAAATGTTGTAAATATTAGTACAAACAAACTAGATTTGCAGAATATTTCAACATGCTCAGAGGTTTAGCTCTAGTGAAAGGAGCCCTTTCTAATGTTTCTGCAAAGAATGCATGGGATTTCAGGCAAAACCAAAACACCAGTAAAAATAAAAATAAAGAAGACAAAATTGTTTTGGCTTTTAAAGATTAACTGCTATATTTTAATCTGAGATTTTGTGGGCCAATCAACTTCTTCAGAGGGGTATACTGTCAATTATAAATGAAGTACATACATCTGACATCAAAGCCAGCCATCAAATTGTAGATTTGTAGAACTGCCAATGATGGGAGGAGGGGACATCCTAGAATGGATAGCCAGAAAACCTATGTTTATATGAGTTGGAGCTATCTGTTCAGGTAGCTGAAATCCCCCTCTCCTTGCAAAAAGTGTAACCAATGCAATTTCCTTACATTTCAAACAGTAGAATTATTATTTCCAATTCCAAAAGAGAAAACTTTGTTTTGAACTCCCCAAATAGCATATCAAAATAAACCTCAGAGGAAAATATTTGCTTTTGTTTATTTCCAGAAGATGTAGGGTTGATACTCTTATGGGATATACACTTGTATTCTTAACCTCATGCACCCAAACAGGACTTTTTAGTATCTCAGGGTCACATTATGTTGCAGAATCCACATAGAAGTATATCTACCAGGTGGACATTCTATAACATCATCCATAAGTTTCAGTGACTCGATGCATACTGTGTTTTGTTTTTTGTTTTCTATAGATAATAATAATAAAAAGTGCAAGGGACAAAAAAGTGTTCCATCAAATTGCTTGCGGTTCAGTGTTAGGGAACTCTTAGTCCCACATAATGGGATTTATGTAACTTGCCACAGTGAGGCTGCAACTACACCTGCTAGGGAAAAAGAACCAGAATTAATCTCCCGTGAAACCTATCATAGCATACAATACCAAGCCAGATTGTGTTTCAAAATGCCATTCATTTTGGTCCTTTTCTGTTTCATTTTTTATGGATACACCAGTTTGGGGCAGTTGTCCCTTGCCAGCTGTCTGCATGTTGTTTACTAGTCAATAGAAGGTGAAAGATACTTCTGTATTCCACATTTTAGTAGGTTTGTTTATTCTAGCAAGCATCTCCTTCTTAATAGTTCAAACTCTACAGCCTTATAGGAGCTCCCCAGAAATTGTCATTTGGAGTCCTGAATAGAATTGGAAACAAACCATCAAAATGGTCCATCTTGGTTTGTGGTCCATGAAAGTCCATGAACTATGGACCACACATTTACAAATTTTGCTGAATGAACCAGATATCGTACAAATTGTTGCATCAGTTTGTTCAGGATTCTTAAAAAAAAATTGAAAGACACTTAGGCTGTCTATTTTAAAAAAATGAGAGGCTGACTGCCTCCTTACCTCCACAGCTGAGAGACATGGACTTGACTAGAGGAAGCTGGCCTGCCAGGCAACCTCTGGGAAATGTCCCTGCCTCTCAGCTGAAAGGCAGGCATTATGGTCAGAGGCTGCTGGTCGGCAGAAGCCGGCTGCCTCTCAAGGTGGTGGTGGTGGTGGTGGCAGCTGCAGGGAAAGGTAGGGAAGTGATGGGGCAGTGGAGAGAGGTGTGGGGCAAGCCAGGAGTGCAATGATCTGGGAAGTTCTTTGCATCTCCCCCAAAAAAATTGTTTCAGAAAAGTTTGGGCTATCTGGTTTGGACAAACCTGAACCAGTCTCAATCAATTAATAAGCAATTTTTATGTACATCCTGTTTGTAGTAAAAATATATATATTTCTCTGTTGCTAGGCTCACATCCTGGAATTCTGTTCCTGAATACCTGCAGACTATGACCTCCCTGTATATATAATTATTTTTAAATATTTGTATCCTTACTGTTTTTAGCTTTTAAATATTGATGTAAGCCACTGGGTCTTTTTAAGGAGATGATAGATAGATAGATAGATAGATAGATAGATAGATAGATAGATAGATAGATAGATAGATAGATAGATAGATATGCACCTTACAAAAGTCATTACTACAAATCTCTGTTCACATATTACATGATTTAATCTGCACATTAGAAAAAGAAGGGAAAGAAGCAAACAACTTCCTAGCAGCTGAATGCACATCAAGCTGAACTAATTGCTGAGGCAGGAAAAAGTAACGTCCACAAAAGTCTTCCTCAAAAATATAATAATGGAGAAGTGGATTATGCCAAGCTTCCTATCATCAAAACTCAGGATGTATGGTTTTGGGGGCCCTACAAAACTTCCTGCTTTCTTTTATGACTCTTATCCCCTGGAGTAAGATAGTGTTTTGCTTTGTTTTTCCTGTCTGTGAAAAACAGCAGCAATTCTTTCTTTCTGGAAGACAAGCCATTATCTTATACAAGGTCCTCCCTCCCATGTCTTTTAATTACATTTGTATGTCAAGTTTCGTTCAAGGGGCTCAGAGTGAAGTGGTTTGGGCTTGCCATGTTTTACTTTTTGTAAGCCTGTGGGATGGTAGAGATGGAGAATAAAACAACAGAAGACACAGGAACTGTACAACTAGATGTCCACTCATGATGGATCTTCATGATAGGCTGAGACCATGACTCAGGGTAGTTGAGTAAGTTGACATTTCCCAGTACTTCCTGTGCAGTTTTGTATTCCAGAAGACAGGGCAGAGATAGGAAATGATATGTCCTTGAATTATAGGTTGCACTTTCCTGTCCAGCAGATTGCACCAACTGATTGGGGAGCTGTTATCCAGAAAAGTAACTTCATTTCTGAAAAAAAGGGAAAACTTGGTCTAAGCAAGTAGCATAGAGAAAAATTTTCCCCGAGGGTAACAGTTGATTTGGTCAGTTTCCTGACCTCATTGTTACTTTTGGTCAGTCACTCCCACCTCATAGTTACTTGAGAGAAGGATAGAGATGCAAAATTTCCAGAAATTTTGAAGACATGGAGAAAAATCTTTGAAGGAAAAAGGAAGAATGGGGGGTGGTTGTTTCCATTTCCCCCAAAGTTTCTAGAAACATTATGGAGGATCATAATCTTTTGACCAGCTCCTAGACACCTGTAGCACAGAGATTTTCAATAAATAATGTCTATTTACAACACAGACTTTTTTAAAAATTTCATTTCCAGAATATTAGCCAAGCCTATTGCATCAAAACCAATAGAGAACTTTGTATGGCACCTTGTAAATTGACACCTTCATAATGACACATGATTCCTTCCTGCATGCCTGAAGCCACCCCTGCTAATAAAATCAGTAATCATTGCATCCAGTGACATATGGAGAGAGATAGCAGCTCATAGTGAAAAACTCACAGGCATCTACATCAAAGGTGCAGCCTATCATTTGCTACCACCACACCCGCCTCTGATTTAAAATCAAGGTAAACCTTTTCAGAATCCTGAAGGATCAGTAGAGAATGCCAACACTGTAATGTAGAAAGAACTACCCACCTCTTAAAATGGGTGGAATCTCTGTGAAGAGAACTAGGATACTTGGAAGTCATTTAAAAGCCTAGTGAGTGAAGTTGGCAGAAGCAATGGGAACTGAGGAAAACAATTGGGGGGGGGGTCTGATATAGCTGTCTGCAGCCACAGAGAAAAATAGGCACCTTCACGCATATGAGTGTACTAAATGTTCCTCAACAAGTGCTGTGGAAGACATGACATTAGCTACCCCATATGCTCTTTATGTTGCATCTTACTGGGCAAAAACTGTTATATTTAATAATTGTACTGCAGTGCTTCTGATACTAACAACAATCATGATGCAGGAAGGTAATCGTTATCCCCAAAAGAGAGAACAGCTTACATTTTGATATGCACAACCATTCTTTTTACTGCAACCACAGTGATTAAGCACTGTTTGAATCACTGTGCACACAGTGTGTGTGTGTGTGGGGGAATCTTGGTGAGGTAATTGAAATAATATGGAGTGTGTTCTTTTCTGTCATGAGATGGCTACTGTTACCACACAGCAAAAATATCATGTCTAAAACAGCTCAAAACGCTGTGTTCTCATTATGGCTTGGAGGGGGAAATGGTCTAAATCCAACTGTTGAAATGCTAGCAAAGCAACAGAGTTAAACTATTTCTGGGCAACAAATGCTGGGTCAAATATTGCTCTTCCAAGAAATTACAGCTTGGTCTTACAACTTGTAGCTGTCTGGATCACTCAGTGAGTGGGTTCTCTGGCTGCGGAGCCAGAGACTAATATAGTTTAGTTCCCCATCTTCCATCCCAGAAGAGATAGCCTCTGTGGCCTTAGGCAAGCTGCACAGTCCCACAGTGGCTCCAGAAGAAGGGAATGGTAAGCCACTTCTGAGTACTCTCTACCTACAAAACCTTGAAAAGGGTCGCCATAAATCAGAATGGATTTGACAGCATGCAATTACATACATATATTTACAACTTGTACAATGCTACAATGGTTTTACATTCATGCTGCCCTCTAGTGACAATTTTGAAGTACAGTAGTTAAGAAAAAGGAGAAACCTTATGCACTAGCTATAAAACTCAATGATGATGGTAATGATAATGGGCCACCTAGTCGATTCTGGCTGACTCTTCTCCCAGGAGGCCAGTGGGGAATGAAACAGCCCCTGGATCTGTAGCTAGATAACTAAACCACTGACAATCCAGCCAGCCAGCCCTCCCAGTATCTCATATACAAATACAGGGACATTCTTGAAAGATCTCTCCTTTCAGACCAAGCATCAATGCTTGACACATGACTAAGATCTGTTTGCCTGCCTACCCTGTCCACTGACTTTGTAACAACTTGCTTTGCAATAATTTGGAAGCAAATGTGGGGTTAAAGACAGAGTAAGAAAACGGGTGTGCACATATAAAAACCATTTGCCCTTGTCATTACTGTTCAACAGCCATTTAGCTCCCAGAGGCTTGCAGGAGGGGAGGAAAAGTTAAACATGAAAAGTAACTGAAATCTATGGAAAGTACAGTGATACTTCTGATAATGAATTTAATTTGTTCTCAGAGGCAATTTGTTATCTGAAAAAATTGTTATCCGAAACGTGGTTTCCCATTAAAATGAATGGGAAACTGATTAATCTGTTCCGGAGGTTCAAAAAAAGGCAAAAAAGCTGGGGGTGTGTGTGTTCCAGATCTCTTTATACAAAGCACTTTAAAGGCTTGCAGTGCTGGAACACGCACACCCAGAATAACCCACTGCAGTGCAATGCAAACATGGAAAAGAGAAACCAGCAAGACTACTCCAGCCTGTTCCCACCCAAAGTGCAATGGGGGAAAAATGCAAACAAACAAACATAAGCAGGAAGAAAATCCAGCCCATTTTTGCCTGCAGAGTAATGAAAAAAGACTGCAAACACAGAGAAATGAAACCAGCAAGACTACCCCAGCCTCTTCCAGCCAAAAATGCCAAGAAAAACAGTGCAAAGATTAATAAAAGTTAGCTCCCTATCTTACCAAGTTCGAAAGATCCAAATCCCTTAGCAAAAATGTCCAGAATGGCTCCAAAATACCATTAAAACATTCTAACTCCTCCCAAACCTCCACAAATGATGCATCCTGCAATGCATGCAGTGTACAATTTTTTTTTGCAAGGCATTATGAAACATTTGTTAGCCCATAGGGAACATTCGCTATCTAAGGCAGCCCTATACCTAGAAATTCCCTTTTGTTATCTGAAAAAAATGTTATCTGAGGCATTCTTTATCTGAGGTATTACTATATCTATAAAACATCATCACCAATAATGTAATCACTGGTGTATGGAGGAGTGGTTCTAGAAAATTAGGACCAGCTCTGTAAAACAACGACATTGGGAACCTGTTTAGGGAAGAAAAATAGGAGCCCACAGTGAGTTCAAATAGCAGAAGCCTATGAGAGAAACTATGCCAGATTTCCAATAAAGAAGATAGAAAATTGGAGAGTAATCAGAGCAGGGGCTCTGAATCCAGCTGATGTGGATTTGTAGAGTGCATGGAAAATACACAGAATAAGACATGGACTTTCTCTGGAATATTCTGGCATATCTGTAAAGTTACTGTCTCAAATCTGCCCCAAAAGTAGCCATTAACTGGTTTCAAACCATGAAAGGGCTCGAACATGAGAGTTATTGTTGTTTGTTGCTGTATTTGTCTATAACAATTTATACTAAAAATAGTCATGTTGCACCTAACCCATTTTATTTTTCATGTGTGTTTTTGTGTCTAAGCTTAATTCTTCAGATGAAGTATTGCAACCACAGTGAGTAAGCAGCCTTTGAATTGCTGGGCTTACAGCACAAAAAAAAAATCTAGTTAGGCATTTGAAATAACACAAGGTGTGTACTCCCCATGAAAAATTTGAAGCATTATGCTACTCTCTCATGTGGAATTTTTATATGTGCTGGTTGTTATGCTATAAGCTGCCTTGGGTCAATTTTAAAACAATGGCAGGGTAAAAATGTTTTAAATAAGTAAATAAATCCAAAGAAAGATCCAAGAAAAGAAATGACCAAGAAGTTAATTACTTGTTGACAGGTCGTTTGTATGGGTAAAACCATAGGCTACGATTTAGCAGTTAGACTCACAGGATTTAGTTGTAAGAAAGGAAATAGGGCAGAGATTGACATCTCTCCTAGCTATGTGCAGGGAGATTCCCAAGGTCATTTGCAGGTTTGAAAAAGAAGCAAAGTCTTCGCTGCATGCTACGAATTCAACATAGTGTCTAATTTCATCCTCCTTTTCTCTGCATCTCAGTCAGACCTTTATGATGGTGTCTTCATCACTGCCATTTTCAGTTGCCCGCTATTTAACCATTTAGCAAATATATCTTTGGAACAGATAGTAGCAGATACAGCCACTATGCTAAAGAAGAGCCGATAGTACAACCAGTGTTCCATTACAACTAAAGCATGTCAAGATTTCAGCAGGGGTCACCTCCAATGTGGTTGCAGACTGCTTACCTAATTGCTTCATTTGTGATCCATTTTAACCTGAGGGTAGAAAAATAAAAGTCCATATTTAAATACAAAATATTAACTGCAGTCTAGCAGAAAACAATCATTAACCAGTCAATTCCTGCTGGTTCCTCACTGAGCTTTGCCAGCCAATCCAAATCAGAAGTATTAAGAAGATTCCTGTGGATGACACAGGTAGTTAATGTGAACTGTGTCTGCATGTAGCATTATTGAAACACATTTATTTTATGTGTGTCAGTCAAGCATGTAAATATATATGCAAGTACAGTGGACCCTCATATAACAAATGGTTTGTATAACATAAAATCTGTACAACATAAAAAATTCTGGAGATAGGGGAAATTTGCTTAACAGAATTGCCTATGGGGTGAATCCGTACAACATAAAAATAGTCACAATTACGAATTACTCTGTTTTCAATGCATTCCTATGGGCAATTTGTACAAAGGAAAATTTGCTTTACAGAATTTCATTTGAAACCAATTAATTCCTTTATACAAGGTACCACTGTACAGCTAATATTTTATGAAAATCATTGGTATTTGGTAGTCCAATGTTTCAACATCTTCTGATGTGAAAAATGTAAGGGTGTTCTTAATTTCCTCTTGTTGAAATAAATATTGCTTGACTATAGCTGCATCACACCTTCTTTATGAAGTCTCTATCTACTGTTGAATTCTAAATTGTAGCCATTCAGTTCTTCATAAAACCCCCAGTTTGCCAATGTGGGATATTGTGCTTCAGTATTCATGATTCAGAATGCCAGGAAACAACCTGATATTGCTGTACAATGTTGTGCCTGCAGTGCCAGCATGAAAAAGAACGGCAACGTTGAGATAGAAAAGGGCAAGCTACAATGTTGATGCCATACATGTCATGGGTCAAGAAGGGCTAGATCAGTGCTGGTGAATCCATGGCACTGGTGCCAAAAGTGGCACTTTGAGCCCTTTCTGTGGGCACATGACATCGCCCCTTCACAGCCACCTGTATTCAGGTTAAATGGCTTGATTGGCACTTTGCAAAAAAAAATAGTTGGTTTTGAATCACAGTTTGGGTGCTCGGTCTCTAAAAGGTTTGCCATCACTGGATACCCCTTTGGGCTCACTACCATTCACAAAGAGACATCAAGTTGAAATGTAAAGTAAAGTAAAAATATAGACTGTCTGAAGCAGGGTCAGAATCCTACCTGTAACATTTCGGTGACATAGAAGCGAACAACACAGAAGAAAAACTGTCTGGTGCTGTGGAAGTTCAGAACTTCCTGAGCAGCGGACCCAATACGCTGCTCTGTCCAGCCTCAAGGGGTGGTGTGGTTGGGCAGAATGATGGATTGCATGCTGTACCATTTGGTCCACCACCCAGGAAATGTGACTGGGCAGAGTGGCGGATTGGGTGCTGCACCACTCAGTCTGCCATCCAGGAAGGTTTGAACTTCCCACTCTGTCTGCCGCCAGGGAAGTTCAAACCTTCCCGAGTGGCAGACCCAATAAGCTGCTCTGCCCAGCTACAGAGGGTGGTGTCTTCGGGCAGAGCAGCAGATTGGGTGCTGCACCACTCAGCCTGCCACCCAGGAAGTTCAAACAGGTGTACCTAGCCATTTGACCTGCCCAAGCAGTGGACCCAGCCATTTGAACTCTCTGGGTGGCATACCAAGTGGTGCAGCTCCATCCCACTGTTGCTCGCTTTCATCCCCCATGGACTTGTAGTGAGCAGTGGCAGGTGGGTCCTTACCCACTCCCAAAAAGAAGGCACCCAAAAGCCTTCTTCTTGGGAGTGGGTAAGGGCAAGTGGGGGGCATGAAAGATATGCCCAAAAGCTGAAGGCACCCACATCTTTCATCTCTCCCGGGCTTATAATGAGTGGTGGCAGGTGGATTCTTGTCCTCTCCTGAAAAGAAGGCACCCACTTTTCCAATGCTTTCTTTCAGGAGTGGGTAAGGACCTGTCCGCTGCCCCTTGCTACCACCACAGGGAGCAAAATTGAGTGGCAGTGGTGAAGGAGCTACCTGTCTGATCCAAAACCAGCTGGTGGGAACAGCTTGTTCCTTTACCACCACCACCCATCTTTGCTCCCCATGGTGGTAGACTTGTTTCCCCTGCTGGGATCAGGTACCTCAAAGCTTCCCGACATTTCTGGGTTTGGGTTTTGGGTGCCTGATCCAACAGTTTGTTTCCCCAACTGGGCACTGCAGCGAAGGAAAGGAGGTGACTGTCAGTTAATCCAACTTCCAGAATGGATTACCGGTAAGTGGTTTCCCATTCATTTCAATGGAGGAACCACTGTATTTTCAATTAATATGTATGGCACTGATGTAGAGCCTTGACAGTGAAGAAAATTGACAGGAAAAAAATGATTCATTTGAAATATGATGCTGAAGGAGATAGTTGTTCTTTCCAGAAAGACAAATAAGTGGGACTTGTAGGAACCCACAGCCACTCCAGTATACCTGCCAAGAAAACTCCATGGACATGGGGTCACAAAGAGTCGGTCACGACTGTAATGACACAACAACAACAATATCAAATTAATCTTGAATGATTTCTGGAGGCAAACATGACAAATCTTAGACTGTCATCCTTTTGGCACATTGCAGGAAAAGACAATAATGCATGGAGAAGTTGCAGACAGCAGGAAAAGAAGACCAAATAAGAGATAGATGGACTCCGTAAAGGAAAAGCTGAGTAAGGGCATTAATGATACAACATTTTAGAGGTCATTTATTCATAGTACTGCCATAGGTCAGAGGTGGCTAGAGTGCCCCTGACAACAGCCACAAATTCTGGGACCACTGAGCAGGCATAACACCTAAGCTGGGAGCAAGGCTTCAAAATGTTCTGCACCTGCTCTTCTTAAACATAGCTCTGACTAAATCAATTTAAGAAAAATTAGCTGCACACTTCAGCAAGTAAAAAGTTTAATATATGGTCTGTATCAAACATAGCTACTTCTTAATATTTTACCATGAAACAGGAGGCTTTTCTATAGAGCAGTGGCAGGCAAGGCGTATGCATGAAGGAAGTGTGTGTGTAGTGGTTTCATGTTATTTTATTTTATTTTATTCTCATCCACTCTCTTACTCCTTGTTTATACTCCTTTTGTTCTAAAATAGAAGGTTGGGATGAAAAACATATACTGTATTAAATAACAAATGGAGCTTGTGTTTACTTCAAAGGAACCCCGTTATCATGCCAAATAAATTGCCTACTGCATTACCTTTGCTTTTCTGCTGAGTTTTGTAGGATGGATACATGTAACTGCAGTTCAGGCTGAAGTCCTAAGACTCCTTTCCCCAAAACCAACACTTAGTATCACTGAAGATCTCCTCACCCTCCTCCCTTCTGAGTTGACCCCTTTCTGTGTACTAGATACTTTGCCATTCCCTCACATTTGAGGAAGTCATCCCAGAAATAGAGAATCATTAATTCTAACATGTTTAAATTCCAGTGATAACCACACAATCCAGAAGCTATGATTCCAAATGTGATCGTAGGGGAGGGGGTGAGAAGAAAGTGGGTGGGGTAGGAAATCCATAACGAGGCCACCCAGAGGACGCAAGAGGAAAAGTTAGTCTTGTAAAACAAGAGCTGCTGTGGTTGAAATTCTGAATTTCTGCCTGTTCAAAGTTGGGAGTAGAGATGGGAACAAACAACTGAATCAGTGCTTGGTTTTTTTGCTAAACAAATTTTGGCACTTCACAGTGCCATCTCCTCTGGCAGGTGCCCGCTCAGAGATAATGCCCAGAGGAGTCAGGGCAAGGAAGCTGGGGTGATGCCTCTGAGTAGGCACACATTTCTTTGACTGAAAAATGAACTGGAACCTCTCCCCTTCAGTGGTTCAGGCCCATCTCTAGTCAGGAGAGAGGGGGCACTTTGGAGATTGTTAAACATTGCCTGGCCCTTTAAGAGAAAAAAAAAAGTCAATACAGTCCAGGACTATATTGCTGTTCTCATTCAGTCATTGAGGGAGCCTATGAAAGTAAGGGAAAGCAAATGCTTATGATCTATTGCCCTTTTTGGTAAGGTTCTACTGAACATGCTCAACATTTACGAAATGGTTGGTTTTCATGTTTGAAAGAGGCATTTTAAGTTATCAAGTTTTCTACAACTACTAGATGGATCTAATGAAAACAAAAACCAGGGGGCTAAGATAATTCCTATTTATTAAAGGTAAAAATGTTTGATGTTTGAAATATATTTCAACAGTTTCTTATATGCTCACTAAAATGGTCAGTGATGTCCGAATCCAGTGTTGTACAGTATTTTGAATAGACTGATAGACTGGGACTCTAGAGGTCGGAGTGTGATTACCTGCTTGGCCATAGGAACTCATTGGGATTTGTTGGACTGGTAAATACCAATAAATATCTTACTTATCTTGAAAGTCCTACAAGGGTTGCTATAAGTTGGTTTTGACTTAATGGCACATAACAAACTTATTTGAATGGGGCAAGAGAGATCACTTCTATACTTAAAAAAAAAATCATAACTCTCTTTAACAAATTGCCACCAAATTTGAGACACAGCAATATCAGACAACTCCTACTGTGCCAAATATGGTGCCAGTTTGAAAATTACTATTATTTATTTCAGCTGCCCCTATTTTAGAATTGTCTTGTACAGTGCCACTGCTGATCTGCTCTGCTGTACAATATGATTTGTTGCACTCCCATGCAACAATAATTAAGTCCATGCCAATCTTTGAATAAACTATTGGGGCACTTAACCACTGTGGCAGAGTGAGATGTCCAAATAAAACATGGAACACAGAAGAATGTCAAAACAATGGTAGGTTGTATCATGGTCTGTTCTTTTCATTGGCAGTAGACAGCAGCTTCTGAAATCTTCAAGTTTATTTTCTCAAATTTCACTTTTGAGAAAATAGTCATCCCCATCAAAATGAGGATGTTATGGAAGGCTTGGGAAAATTCTAGCTGATGTTTGGAAGAATTGTGCTATGTAAAATGAAGATTATTCCCAAATTGAATTTCTTATTTTGGATGTTACCATTGAAATGGGATGAGAAAGAGTTAAAAGGATTGCAAGGGAGCATAAATATGTTTTGTAATGCTAATAAAAAGCTAGGATTAATAAGAGTTTGTGGTATGTACCTCAAAAAGAGGGAGGTTTAGGTGTTTTGCCTGATATTAAGTTATATTACATTGTTAATCAGTTAAAACATATTCCAGATAGAATAGCAGAAAATGATAATTTAATTTGGAGAGGCTTAGAAGCTTTATGGAAGAAGAGTAAGAAGGAAAATATATATATTTAAGGAAAATGTTAAAGAAGAGTTGCAAAATATAGATAATCTATTCTGAAAAAACCTTGATGGAATGTTGGAAGGATTATAGAGGAAAATTAAGTCCACCAGTGTAATCTTTGACTAAAGTAATAGAAATAAAACTTTTCCAGAAAATTTAAAAAGCACGTTAAATAAGACCAAAAAAAGTATAAACTTATGGGATTCACTGAAAGTAATGCAGAATAGGGAAAATATAAAAGAGTTTCAGGGTTAAATTTTATACAATTGGAATAATGGACTAAATAATGGAAAATTAAAGAAAGAGAATGTAGAAAACTAACAACGTCTGAAGATATTTTAGGGGAAAAAAGTGTTCTGCTTCTGCTTATATACCACCCCACAGCACTTCAAGCACTCTCTGGGCAGATTGCAGTTTTTAATTATGCAAGCTATATATTCCCCCCACCCCACCCCCGCAAGCTGGGTACTGTATACTAGAGATGGGCACGACTTGAAAATTTTTTTTTCGAGTTGTCGTTAGTCGGGCCGGTTCCGTTTTGGGTCGTTTCCGTTTTTTGTGAAAATTCGCAAAAATTAGTCAGTTCGTTTTTCCATTTTTTTGTTTTCATTAGTACTGGTTTTTTTTGGGGGGGTAGCGGGCACCTAGAGGCACCTCTGTGGGGTGGGTGCCTCCTCTTGCCCGCTATAAAGGGAAAGCGGGCTCCTGGAGGCACCCGTGGGTCCCTCCTATCCTCACCCACTAGGAAGGGGAAGCAGGCTCCAAGAGACCCCTCAACATGGGGGTCTCCCCTCCTCACCTGCTGCTGCAAAATGGCATGCAATAGCCATATGGATATGCATACCATTTGCAGACAGTGAGACTAGTGAACCCACCAGAGGCATAGGGTGATGCCTAAGGCTCTCGCACCCCCATGTCTCACAAAGAAGGGAATCGTACTTGCATGTAGTGCAATGCAAGTAGATCTGGCTTAGGGTTAAGGTGGGTTAGTGCAAGGGCTAGGGTTAGGCTAGTGACGGGTAAGGTTACGGTGGGCTAGTGGGTTGCACCTCTGGATGCCTCTCTGACCCACTAAGAAGACAGTCTGTGACGTATGGGTTAGGAGTTAAGGATTACGGTTAGGGTTAGGGGGCTAGGGCAGGTTTTAGGGGGCTTTTTGGCACATCCCAGAAGTCTCCATGGCCAAGTGGCCATGCGATTGGTGGGATGGCTCCAAAAATTTGCATGGTCGTCCACTCCCACATGGCTGGCCACTCGGCCAGCCCATCATTGCGCAGGTGTAAAAAATAAAATAAAATAAAATAAAATAAATGGAGGACAGAGGAGGAGAGGAGAGACATTTTGTTGCAAGAAAAAACCCACTGCTACTGTGAAAAATCTGGCAGTTTATAAATTTTCGCGTGTTTCTGTTGTGCTTGTGTGTTTTTGGACCACGATTTCAAAAACAATATTGCGTTCGCTGCCCCATTTTGGATCCCCCGCCCGCACCGCATGGCATGGCGAGTCCGGCTGCCCAGGACGGGGGGAGGCGGGACCCCCCCTCCAGAAACCACCCCTCCGGTAGGTGCCCTGCGCCCTTAGTCAAGCAGGCATTTTTCCACCTGCTTTTTTGGCCCGGGAATGGGTGGGGGGAGAGTTTAAAAGTTTTTTTCGTGTGCCGTCCGTGCCGCTTGCTTGCGCTTTAATTGCGGCGGCCAGCAGTGAGACTGGGCTTTTTGCTGGCTGCGAGCCTGCGGCGAGTCCCACCAGAGCAGCCCAGGACGGGGGATGGGGGGGAGGCCGGGAACCTCCAGAAACAACCCCTCTGGTAGGTGACCTGAGGCACGGCAGGCATTTTTCCACCTGCTTTTTGGCTGGGAACCGGGTTTTTTTAACTTTTAAAAACGTTTTTTTCTGTGCCGCGTGGCATCGCGTGATCGCGTGATGCAAGGAACGAGCACGACAAATCAGACCAAAATTGTTCATTTGTTGGTTCGAGCTCGAAGTCTGGTGGAGTAATTCCTGTTACCGTTTCTGTAGAGTAATGGAACCGAGTAATGGAAACGGAAACGGGAATACCGCTAAGTCGTGCCCATCTCTACTGTATACATTTTACTGACCTCAGAAAGATGGAAGGCTGAGTCAACCATGAGCTGGCTACATGGGATTGAACCCCAGATTGTAAGCATAAATTATTATTACAAGAGGAATATAAAGATAATAAGTTAAAAGAGATATGGCTAGAATTAAAAAAGAATGGAAAAATATGGGATAAAAGAATAATGAAAAACATGTCAAGAATAAAAGGAAATTATTAAAAGGTATACTGGAGATGCTACAGAATACCTGTGAAGCTAAGTATAATAAAGAAAGAAATATATCCAGTATACTGGATGTGTAAACAGAAAAAAGAGACATATTTGCATATGTGGAGGGTTTCTGAGATAAGAAAGCAGAAATGGATATTGATTTTTAAGGAAATTCAAGAAATAATAGGGAAAAAATTAAATGTCCCCGGAAGCAGTATTCTTAAATATGGTAGTGAACAAACAACTGAAGAAAGAGAAAGTGGAGTTGGTAATAATAATAATAACAGTGGCAAGGTTAATTTTAGCTCAAAACTAGAAATCAAATAATCAAATAACATTGGAGGAACAGTAGAGAGGGTTATGGAATATGGCTACAGTATTAGTAATAAATTGACATGTCAAATTAAAATTAGGACGGGAATGAAAAACATCTAATGATTTTAAAGTAATATGGGATAAATTGTTAGCATATGTATTTCAAAAAGACAAAGAATATACAGCAGGAGAAGAAGCAATGCATTTCTGGATAGAAATGGGAAAGTCCACATCTAAACGATTGTAAACATGGATGAAGTCCCAAGTGGGAGGTGGATTGCCTGGGGCTTGTTAGGTAGATTGCTTTGTTTTGTTATGGTTAATTTCATTTATTTTGTATAAATGTCACCTATATTTTGTTTTTATATTACTGAATTGTAGAAAAAAATTAAAAAGGAAAAAGAAAATTATAGCTATTCAAGGCAGTATATACAGTAAGCCTAGGAAACATAGAGCTGAGGTATGCTTATGAGAAGAGCCGAGAGATGTAGTTGGCATTATTAGTAAAAGAGGCAAGTGGACCTCTCTGAGTGTTACATGTACATTTGTGGCAGCAAAAAACAACATGCTTAGTTTCCATGGCCAAATCCCCCCATTTCTTGTGTTTGCCCTGAAAGGAAGGATGAAGGTGAGCAGCTGATAAACTGACTTTCTTCTCTGAGAACTGCAAGATGGTGCCCAGTTCTCCTTTACACAGCATTTCTTCATTTCATGCCTGAAAAGTTGTCATTTATGATAGTCCCAAACAAGATAGATTTCTACCGCTAGGTGGCATCATATAACAAGAAATAATAACGCTATGTGGGCAGTCTTAACGACCAAGGATTTTCAGAGTTTCTAGGAAACATTTGCTATTGACCATTTATCATCTTTAAAAACAACAACTGAGAAATTTATAAGCTCTTAGACTACTTAGTCACAAAGTGGCTGGCAAGCAAATGTGAAACCTAACAGGAGCATTATGAAATGAACCCATCAGTAGATACAGATAACAGAACTTTGGAGGAAATTCTTTTAGAAGTTAGCAGAAAAAAGCCCGAGAGCCCAAAATAACTCTGTCAGGTGTGTTAGCATGCCTGCTGTAAGTCTTCCTCCGAACGTAGATATATCAGTAAAATTCTCTAAGATATTCAAATTAAAGTCTGAACTAACGTATTGGAGTTGATGAACCCAAAGGGAACATGATCAGGGGGAGAGGGGAACAAAGTAAGGACCCAACTGAACTTTTCCTGTGACTTTTCTGATAGACTACTATGTTTCTGTTTATAGTAAGAGATGCTTTTACTCTTTTCTTCTTGTATGGAAACGTAGATGCAACCCAGGGTTGTGTTCCAGTTATACCTCTCCTGCAGCTCCAAGGGAAAGGGAATATTCCGTGGCTTCACTGGGCTTTCAGAGGCAGCCTTGGGCTCAAACGGATAGCCTTGTTCCAAGATCTTGATAGATATTGATGCTAAACCCACTGCTGCATGTAATGGGGGCAAGGCTTTTCATTTATGGCCATTTGCCAGGTTATGTACGCAGAAGCAAAGATTGGGATTGGGCTCCTACCAAGCAAGCCATCCTCGAGGTTGTCTCTCCGCAATTGTGGGAGGCCTTGCAGTCAAATCATTTGATGGCAATTTGTCAGCACCAACAAGCTTTAAAAGAGGGCTGTGAGTGTAGGTGTCAGCTTGCTTATTGCTGTACAAGTTCAAGGAAGCCAGTTTGAATGTTGCTCGTCATTAGGGACTGATAGAATGTGTGAATGCAACGCCTGGCCCCAGATTTTTCAGAACAGGGTAGGGCCAGAGAAATGGCTTTGTGCTTAGTACAGTAAGGACTTGAAAAGAACAGTTTGCGCAGCTTTGAAGCCAAAGAACTAATAGACGCTTTGTAGCCCCTTGTCTGCTCTTACAATTGGCCTTAACTCAGTTCCTTTCTGCAGTTGAAGGGCTACTTTACATAAAAGCCACACAAAAGCAATTAATTAGGCTCTCAGTCTTAAAAAAAAAAAGGGGGGGGACCCGTCTGAGCTAGGGTTGGAGTTGGAGTCAAGAGACTTAATTGCTCATTGGCTTAGCGGCTCAGGAGAATTTGCAGTCCCTTTCATCAGGCCTTTCCTCTTCTTAAAATTCAACAAGCCTTAGCAATTGGGCATGCAGATTAAGCTCGTGTTTACTTTCTAGTCTAGTCATAAATAAAGCATGCTAAACACAAGATACATAGGTGAGGATAATTACATGCTATGACAGACAACTTCATCACTTGGAGAAGCTGTTTTGCAAAACAAGCAAACAACTGTTATAAATATGTTACCCAGTTTTGCCTAATTACTGAATTTATCCATTTTGTATCATCACAGAAGAACTTTGAGGCGATCAGGTGTCTCTTCTTTTGAGTATACCTGCCAGAGAAAAGGCTTACTTCATATTAGATGAGAGGAAGGGACTGAGCCTGCTTCTCTCAGAGCTTCTAAATTTTTTTCTTGCACTTCAAAAAGATTCTGAGAATTTGCACCTCATGAAGCAACTTTTCCCAGCTCTGACCCTTTCACATGTTCTCTGACATATGTGGAGAACTTGGGAAAAAAGAGCCAGGGCAGATCATATTTTAGAGGAACAAAAGCAGGAGAAAAAGATATTTGAACTACTTTAGAGTTCTCCAAAGCCTTGCCTTAAGTCCCACTCAGAGCTCTCCATTGACCAGAGTCCTTTGAATTTGAACTGAGTGAGAAATCTGAAGCCACACAATTTGTGACTGCTTCTGAAGGCCACAAAGACTTGAGAACTCCTGCCTGCCATTATCAAGTGTCATCACCTGGTGGTCAGGAGGCCTGTGGTTCAAGCCTTTTTCCAGCCTCAAAGAAATTCACCATCAAACTCTCCATATATGTAAGCAAACAGAAGGATGTAATAGATCTTCTGTTTCCTCCTTCTCAGCAAGTCTTCATTTTTGCTATTGCTATGGGGCTTTTCACCCCCTTCAGCATTCCACTTACTTGTGCCTGCTTCAGAATCTCCAAAAGCCCCCCTTTTTTCCCATCCCAGCATTCCAAAGACCCTTTGACTGCAATTACCACTGTATATGGGCAGTGCTTCATCCCAGCATTCCTCTCAGCTGCTTCCTAAGCAGCCTTTTCAAGTCCTCAAGTATCTAATGGGCCTCCTCATTCTCAACTCAAAGGACAAAGTGCACAAAAGGAGGAAGTCTGAGGGTATTTGTACATGACCCCTAAACTCCGCAGCAAGTGGCTGCCAGCTCCGGAGCTTACAATTGTTTCCCCACCAGCTCCGGAGTTTGCAGGAAATTAAGTGCGACCACACCCACCTAAGCATGTCCCAGCGCACTTTTCTTGTACCTGCTCTAAGAGGGTGAAAATCCCCAGGTCCGGATTTAATCTGGTGAGTGCGGGGCTCTCCTCGCTTCTGTTTGTTTTGTTTTTTGCCTCCTACCCCTTTAAGAGAAGGGGCGGGAGGCCAAAAAAAAAAAACAGAAGAGAAGGAATCAGGACAATGACGGGGCTCCGGGCAGCTTCGGAGGTGAGCCTGCATTTTTTCCTCTCTTTTTTCCTCCCTCCCCTCTCGCAGACAGGAGCAAGGAAGTGCGGAGGGGTGGGGACGCAGAAAGAGCAACAAACCCCCAAGATCCCTGGTCTGAATTTAAGTGGCCAGCGGATCTTAGGGGTTGTGTGAAAAGGCCCTGAGTTTGCTTGACAGGGTTTGCCTAAAGGTATGGGTTGCATGTGGTGTTCACACTGCTGTAAAAAGACGAGCACTGGACATTTTAAAAACTCACAGAAATATAGAATCCTCCAATCTGATAATGTTCCCAGATAGATCTGGCCCTACCATTCAACAAGGAGGGAATGGCTTCCTGCAACTAACTTTGGGCCTTTTCACACAACCCCTAAGATCCGCTGGCCCCTTAAATTCGGAACAAAGATCTTAGGGGTTCGTTGCTCTTCCTTCCTCCCCACCAGAGAAAGAGAGGAAAAATGCAGCTCACCTGGAGGAGCTTCCCGGAGCTCCGTTTCTCTTCCGTTTCTCTTCTGCTTGCTTTTTTTCCTCCCACCTCTTCTCTTAAAGGGGCGGGAGGCAAAAAAAAACACAAGCAGAAGCCAGGAGAGCCCCGCACTGACCAGATTAAATCCGGACCTGGGGATTTTCACCCACCTCAAGCAGGTACAAGAAAGTGCAGCTGGGTCGCGCTTAGGTGGGCGGGGTCGCACTTAATTTCCTGCAAACTCCGGAGCTGGTGGGGAAACAATTGTAAGGTCCGGAGTTTGCAGCCATTTGCTGCGGAGTTTAGGGGTCGTGTATATCACCAGTTTGAGTCTCATGAAAGGGCAGCAAAATTTGAATTGTGCTATTATGGTTGCATGATAACTGGGAAGAGATGGAAGTTGTCAGGTTTTCTGTTTCAGATGCCAAAACCACATGGACAGTCTTGGATACAGCTAAAATCAAAAGCTTCTTTCCTTGGGTTCAGAACATTGGGCTTTGTACAGAGACATTCTAGAAGGCTGTTCATGCAGTTTCGTAACCAAGGGAAATAAAACTCTGTGAAGAATAACCATCTTGCCAAAGGTAGTTGAAAGAAGGAACCCTCAAACCCAACACGTTTAAAAACCTGAATGCGCAAAGAGGATGTGGGAATTGGATGCAGGCTAATCAGAGCTGTAGCAAGACCACTAGGACTACCACATCCGAAGTCTTGCAGCCGTTATCACAAGAAGACAGATGGTTGTCGTTCAGAGAGATATCACAACAGGAATCTATGCAAGGGAACAATAATGGCATGCCAGAATTTTTAAAACGGAAGCAGGGGGTGGGGTGGGTGGGGAATCATGTTTGTTTTCTTTGTCACAATGCTAGACTAGCCTGTACTGTATCACAAAGATTTTGCATGGAACAGTATTGTAATGCCCTCAGAAATATGCCATTGTTGTTTCAAAGGTGACATTACATTGCTGGTGTTAGTATATTGGCTTGGAGACACAGCCGGTATTTATTAGATGTCAAGAAACATTTCTTTTTTCAAATCAGATTATTTGGGTTATACTTACCTTAATATGGCAACAGAGCATTTAGAAAATTTTTAAGACCAGAGTCAAAAGATCCTCAGTTTAATTATTGCTAGCTTTGTATTGATTTCTCTTGCATTTTCACAAAAGGCTATGAAAGCAGTGAGAGTAAGTCTCCAAAAACTCACTCAGAAGAGGGCAATTTTTACATCGCTCTATAAAATATGAATATATGTGTTTATACAGTTTGGAGGGGTCCCACCCTAAGAACATGAAATGAGTATTGGTTCATAACCTTGGGTTTCCAGATGCTCCTGGACTAAAACTCCCCAAATCTTTCACCACTAGCTGTGCTAGCTAGGATTTCTGTAAGTTGCAGTCCAAGAACATCTGGGGATCCAAGGCTGGGAAGCACTGTAGTGGAAAATATCAGGGCACATTCTTGGTTCAAGAGTTCCATTTTCATTCAAAAACATTTATTTCTTCTCTGAATTCGCAGGAGCTTCTGTAGCAAGATATGGGTGGCATTCAGCACATTGGCACACATCCGGTATGATGATGTCCTTCTGATGTGATGGCAAGCTGTCCCATTGATACTAAAGCACACCCTGGTATATGCTAACAGCCTGTTTCTATGAACATTTCAAAAGGTCATGGAGGATGATAAAATGCAAGCTACTGTAGGTACAACATAATGGTCTGGATGAAAAGAATGATTTAGCCAGTTCTTGTCTGCTAAATTTTCAAAAACAAAACTATTCTAAACATTAAACCATTTTTGAAAGTGAAGGGAGTTTCAGAGGTTTTCATATGTCATAGCCAGACAGATTGTTTTCAAGGAAAACAGGGGATGTCTCTGTAGATTGGAGGAGGGCAAATGTTGTCCCCATCTTCAAAAAGAGGACCCAAATAATTGTAATCCAGTCAGCTTGACATCTATTTCTGGAAAGATACTAGAGCAGATTATTAAGCAGACAGTGTGTAATTATTTGACAAGCAATGCTGTCATTAATAGAAATAAACAAAGGTTTCTTAAAAACAAGTCATGCCCGACTAAATCAATCTCTTTTTTTTTGATAGAGTTACAGGCCTGGTGAATGAGGGGAATACTTTGGATGTGGCTTATCTTGATTTCAGTAAGGCCTTTGATAAGGTTCCCCATGATATACTTGCAAAGAAGTTAGTAAAATGTGGGATAGATAGTGCTACTGTTAGGTGGTGATTGGTTGACTGATTGTACACAAAGTATGATCATAAATGGCTTCTCCTCAGCATGGAGAGAGGTGACCAGTGGGGTGCCTCAGGGTTCTGTTCTGAGTCCAGTGCTATTCAATATCTTTATTAATGACTTGGACAAAGGAATAGTGAGTAGATTGATAAAATTTGCAGATGATACCAAATTGGGTGGAGTTGCTAATTACCTTTAGAAAAAATAAAAATCCAAAATGACCTTGACAGTTTAGACTGCTGGGCCAAAGCTAATGGAATGAATTTCAACAGAGAGAAATATAGGGCCCTGCATCTAGGCAGAAAAAATGAATTGCATGGATATAGGATGGGAGACATTTGGCTGGAGAATAGTACCTGTGAAAGGGATCTGGGACTCTGTGTGGAACCTCAGTTTAAAAAGGATGTTGGCAACGAGGAGGGTGACCAGGATGGTTAAAGATCTGGAAGCAATGTCTTAGGAGGAGCGGCTTAGGGAGCTGAGAATGTTGAGTCTTACAAAAAGAAGGCCCATGTTTAAATATTTGAAAGGATGTCATATTGAAGTGGGAACAGGTTTGTTTTCCATGGCTTCAGAGACTAGGACTCGGAGCAATTGTTTTAAATTACAGGAAAAGAGATTTTATTTGAACACTAGGAAGAACTTCTTAATGATTAGAGCTGTCCAGCAGTGGAACATGCTGCCATGGAGGATGGTGGAGTCTCCTTCTTTGGAGGGTTTTTAACAGAGGCAGGATAGCCATCTGTCAGAAGTACTTTGATGGGGGTTCCTGCATGGCAGGGGTTGTACTGGATGGCCCTTGAGGTCTCTTCCAACCATACCATTATTTTAGAATAATGATTTTAGTGTAAGGTTTTTATTGATGATTTATTGATATTTTACTCTTAACTATTCTAAATTGTTTTATTCCATCTCACCACCACAGACCAAGCTCCAGTTAAATAAATAAATAAATAAATAAATAAATAAATAAATAAATAAACTGTCAAGTTTTTTATTTTAAAATAAGGGAAATTTTTGACACCTGCCACAAGCCATCTCACCACCACAACCAAGCTCCAGAATGTCTCAAATGTTAAGATAGGAGTACAAGGAACACACACACACATGTATGCATGTGTGTGCACACACACACACAGTATTTTTCACTCTATAAGACACACCTGACTATAAATTGCACCTACTTTTTTGAGGAGGAAAACAAGAAAAATGTTTAGCCTAAGGTTTCATTCCTAAGGAATCTTGGCTGCAAAAGGGGAAATGAGGTGATTGGGACTGTGGAATCCAAGCTGGAAAAAGGGAGGGTTGCAAACGAGGTGATTGGGGCTGGGGAATCCAGGCTTCCTTCAGAAGGGAAGGGAAGGGGCTCTGTGGAGGAGACCTGTTTGCAAATGAGGTGATTTTTGCCTGGGGAATATTGACTGCAGAAGGGGAGGGTGGGGCGAGCCTCCCTGGAGGAAGCCTCCTTGCAAACAAGGTGATTGGAATTGCGGAATCCTGGGTGCAGCAGGGGACAGGAGAGGCTCAGTGCAGTTAACTTCTCTGTAAAGGAAGCAATGGGGAAACAATTTGGGGAGGTCACATTGCTACCGTTTTGTGGTGGGTGCCTGCAGGATTCAGGGGGAATGCAGGGAGGGGAGAAAACCATAGAAAACCCAGAAGGTGACACCACCATTGCCCTCCCCCAAAGGGATGCCTGGCTCATGGCTGTCCTAAGGGTCTCTCTCTCTCTCTCTCTCTCTCTCTCTCTCTCTCTCTCTCTCTCCCTCCCTCCAGGGGCAGGGTAGGGACCCCACTCAAGACTCCCCATCAGCCTCCCAAATCTCCAGGAGAAGCCCCATAAGAAGCCACTGCCCCCTGCAAGTCCTCCCTGCAAGGCCCACCCGGCCATCCGGATGACACCAAAGATCCCCCCCCCATTTCTCCATCCTCACTTCACCCTAACAGGCCCACCTCCCTCCCTCCCTATCACCCACCTCCTTCTAGTCCTTGGAGGAGCTCTCAAGGAGGCCAGGTGGCAATGGAGCTCCCCAAAGACCCTCAAACCATCCAATCAATTTGCTTTCAAGCAAAGAATCCTCTGTAAATAAGCTCAAAACCTAATAGCTTGCTGCTGTATTGATAGATTGGGGAGATAAACACAGCTGAGCCACGGTGTGGTGAGGGAAGGAAAATAAATACTATTTATTTAAAAAAAACCCAAACTCCATAGTCCTAACTAAAAAGGAAAGGAAACAATCAGTTTAAATCAACTTGCAGACACAGCCAGTGCAGAGAACAGCTCAGCACCTGGTTAGTTTCAGGCTGAACAAGATTGGAGATAAACAATCTTAACAGCTGAAGCATGGGAAGAAAGAAAAACAAATCAATCAGTTTAAAAATAAAGCTTCTCAAGATGAATGGGTCAAGAGGCTAGGATGAATCATTTCATTTCTGAAACAAAAAATGGTGTCTCGTTTCTTTTTTTGACAAGCTGTTTGCTGTTTTGTTTCATTTCGTAATGTTTCATAAGCTTACAAAATGCCAAAACAACATGTCTATTTTTGTAACTTGCCCATCCCAAGAAATGACTTTTTGGCACTGGAATAACCAGATTAGTCACACACAGTAATTTCAGGTGCCATTTTTTTACTAGAATTTATGCCTTTCCCATAGGGATAGGAAAATGTGTAGCTCTGGAGCTTGCAGGAAGACCCCTATCTGCTCTTGAGTTTACTAACCCCATCATAGATTTGTGTGTCACACCAAAATGGTTTTCTTCATCCCTGAAATAATTATCATAACTCCTGGGAGCTTCCGAAAGCAGCAGTTAATGTTCTACTTTGGTCACTAGTCCATGGTGGCAGGGTTTACCACCCTCCCCATTTTTTAAAATGCAAAGTGGATGCCCAGCACTTCTGGTTTCTTTTTGTTCAGAATCCTGCTACCCCACCTCCATTATTAACTTCCAGAAGTAGTACTTCCAGATCTGAATCCAGGCCTTCAGAGTTCTAATTCATCACTCGATCCACTACACCAGATCCAGGAATCCTAGGTGTGTAAAAATGTTTGATACCTCTAGAAAGAGGTGCTAGGGAAGTGAGTTTACACCCCTGGCCCTCACAGTCATGTGTATGGAGAATCACTGAGGGTGCTTTTACATGACCTCTAAAATCCACTGACAACTTAAATTCAGACCAGAGATCATGGGGTGTTGTTCCTCTTCCTATGTCCCCATCCTTACGCACTCCATTGCTCCTTTCTGGGTGAGGAGAGGGAGAAAAAAAGGAGAAAAGTATGCAGGCTCACCTCCACTCACCTCCATTGTCGCAGAAGCCCCATTAGGAATTCCAGTCTGTTAAAGGGGCGGGGGACAAAAAAAAACCCAATCAGAAGGCGAGGAGAGCTGGCATCCACAGCTTTACAATCTGCATTGGAATTTTTTTTACCTCCAGAGACCAGGTACTTGTAAAATGTGCTGGGGTGCACTTAGGTGGGAGTGGTCATACTTAATTTTTTTTAAAGTCCGCAGCTGGTGGGAAAATAATTTTAAGCTCCGCATCTGGGAGCCCTTTGCCTTGGATTTTAGGGGTTGTGTAAAAGCAGCCTGAGTTGAAAAGGCCATTGAGTCCAACTCCCAGCTAAATGCAGGAATCCCAGTCAAAGCAGCTCTGGCGGATGGCCATCCAGTTTTCTCTTGATTGCCTCTGGTGTTACCACCTACTGAGGTATCCGATTCCACTGTTGTACAGCTCTAACAAGAAAGACATTTTGCCTCCTATTCAGCCTAAATCTGGCTTCTTGTAGCTTGAGCTCATTATTACATGACTATGCATGACTATCTTTCAAGTGCTGTATTTGAAAAAAAAACATTTGGCATACTTGCCTCTGTCTTCCCTCACCAGCAGTCATATATATATATTTTCTGGCCTGGGTACATAATTCTAGAGCAGAGGTGGTCCAGCCCTCCATGCATTATTTTGTTCCCAAAGAAATGCTTCCAGAGGGCTACCATGCCTTGTTTATAATATAAACCAACTTTACTAGGGTTTCAAACAAGTCTCACTACACCCTTAGTAATTCCTTTTTAACACCTTTTTCCTTTGCTCATTTACATTTTCTGTGCTAATTAAAGCCATTCATTTCATAAAATAATGAGGAAAAGAAAAGAAAAGAAAAGAAGGAAACCAAATGAAGGAAGAACACAGCTTTGTTTCAATAAAAGTAGCACTACCCTGCTGGAGCAGTTGTGTTCTTTATTAGTCAACCCAGAGAGAGTTTATAATATTGTCTGTCTGTTTGTCTGTCTGTTTGTTTTATTAAAAAAAATTGGGGGGGGGATTTTCAGTTCATGGCAGTGGTTCTTGTTCACAAGAATAGGACTTTAGACACATTCACAGATTTGCAAAACAACCTGCTGAAGTTCTCTGTATAAGAAACTGGCACACAGTGAGAAAGCAAACACCATATACAGTACCAAATTAGAATTCCAGAAGTTCCTTTTGGAGAATAATGTTATGAATCCATCTGAATTATGTGTTTATGTTGGTTTTTTTCCAATTGTTCTTTTCTACAATATTTAGAAGTAGGGATTGTGGGGGAGAGAAGAGCACATAGTTGTCCTTGGGGTAAATATAGTAATAAGAATATATGCTACCAAGTGTTAGAAATACTTCAAAGCTATTATTAATAGATTCCTGAAGAAATAAAAGGAAACAGTCCGGGGAATTAGCATGCAGGAGGGCAATGCATTGTACTGAAAATATTTTTCTGAATTGTTTTCTTGAGACTTATCTTTACAGCTTCACAAAGCATGCCCCTATAATTGTAGAACTCTATCTGCTTTTCAAAAATGCATTAGATACAGTTGTACTTCCACGTGATATAATTGTACAATCATACAATCATAAAATAGTTGGAAGGAGCCCATAAGGGCACCAAACTCCACCCATCCAACCCCTTTGCAGGGGATTGGACTTGAAAACACAATTAAGAACTGGAGGGATTAAATATTTCATTACCAGGTATGGGTGAACTAGGCTAGACTAGAATATTTTTGGTGACTCAATTGCAGCGTGTTTTACTCTGCAACTGAGAATTTTAGAAGAAACAGTGTAGCTATAATAATGAAGCAAGATATCACACAAGTAGATAAGGCTCCCATGTAATCTACCCAATTAGTTTTGATCAGGTTTCCTGGAAAGGATACTAACATTAAAAAAAATTCACATCAGTGCTCTGACTAGTGGTGCTAAAGAACATCCTTTAGATTAGAAACTGTTAATACGAAAAAACTAAAGAACACTAAAACAATTATCATGCAAAAATGTTATTTCAATAAAATTTCTGATGAATGTAAACAACAAATTGGATTACTCAGTTCAGCTCAATATGAACCAGAAGAATTGTGGGTTAAAATCTGAAATATTATTAAGAAAGAATGCAAAAAGACTCTTCCTGAAGTCAAAAGAAGAGAAAAGCCTATATGGGTGGCTATTCAAACATTTACAGTTGTTACAAATAGATACCAAATAAAAGTAAAGGCTGACAGAAACATACTAAGAACCCTAAATGCTACTTTTCAGTATCTAGGGACAATGAGAAGTAGTATAATAATTTGTGTAAAGAAACAAAACATAACAGCAAAAATACAGGATATCTTTTCCATCAGACCCGTGAAAGCAATGGGGGGGGGGATTTAAACCAAGAGTTGGGATCTTGGTTTCAACAGGGAAAAACTGTGACCAAACTAAAATAAAGACAAGATGGAAATAATACTGAAGAACTATACAAAAGAGATGTTAGGAATGACAGATTCCTTCAGTGAACCATCCTAAAATAGAGAGCCTGCAATTTTAATAGGTGAAATGAATGGTGGTCCCAAAGCAAAGCTGAACATTGTCATCCGGCCAGTAGTCATAACTGAGTTTGGAATAATCCCTGACAATGGCTCAGCTAACCTCCTTGGACTTGCCAGTTTTCTAGCTGGAAAAGAATGGACCTTACTCTTGTTGCCAGCATTGGCCACAGGGTTTTATTTTGGTCTTTCCATCCAACACTGAAGTGTTCTGGCTGGATGTGTTGGTGAAACATACCTGCTGTGGGAATCATAATCCCACAGGAAGGGCAACAAGACTAATAAGGGAAAGGTCAGCAAAGTAGAGGGTTGCTTTGTGATGACAGCAGCATCCTTGACATCCTAAACATCTCCCTCTGGGCAACCATATTATTCTGGTCAGATGATGCCCGTCCTTTGAACTGGAGGAAGGCATTTGCTGCACCTAATTATCTGAGCTGTAAACAAAATGTTGTGGCTTGGATAGAGGAGAACTGGGTTCAAATCTCCAGTCAGCCATGGAAGTTTGCAGAGCGTAGGGATGGTAACCATTTAGGGTGTTATCAGAGGGGACAAGGCTGGCTCACTCCTTTCCCCAAAGAGCATATGGCAATCACAAACCAGCTGGCCCCTAGCCATGCCTACCTGCATGGCCTTCTGTCCTTGGCTACCTGGGTGGCCTTTTTGGTAGAATGCTTCCATCTTGGTTCAGTTCTAAAGTGTGTCATCACTAGAAATGAACCAAACTGCATAGCTTAAGAGCTGTCATTCTGTTTCAGCTGCTTCACAAAAATGGGGAACTGTAAGGGGGAAAAGAGGATGCTAAGGGGTTTTTATTAGTTTGGTTTTATTTAAAGCCCATGTAAGGCAGCACTGAATTGGTTGCTTTATTTTTTATTGTTTTATTTTTCTTTGTTTGCTTTTTCACTTTAAAAGGAGGAAGAGCTAAAAACGGTCACTCAAGGTGCAGGGACATTTTCCTGTGCCCAAACCACCCAGTCCTTTCACATGGATGCAAGGATCATCCTGAATTATGTAAAAATAATGGTTTGCCATCAAGTCAGTTCTGACTTAATCCACCCTTTTTTCAGGATTTTCTAAGCAGAGAGAACTCAGAAGGGTTTTCCCATTCCATTCTTCTTGGGGCACCCTGGAACTATGCAGCTTGCCCAAAAAGCACACAGGCTGGTTCTTCTGGGTTGGACACTGGGGAATTGAACTCCCAAACTCTGGCTCTGCCATCAGATACCTAAATCATTGAACTATCCAAACAGTTCCCAAATGGCATACTGCCTCAAAGCAACTCTATTAAGGCTGATCTGTCCCAATCCAGCCTAGGAGAATTTGGCTGTCTAGCTGCATCCTCACAAAATCCCCCCTTCCTCCAAATCAGATTGTCATAAGTGACTCACAATAAGATATTATATGAATTAGACCCCTAAACACAGTTTCCAATTCTGTCTTCTTGAGAGAATTATATAATATTTTATGTTGGACCTGTGTTTCCCTTGGTCTATTTTCATTCCAACATTGTGTATTTCGAATATTACTGCATTGCTGTTGTAAGCGTGCTATATATTGTAATGATGTTGTGGAATCAGAGGCACTGCGTAGTAACAGAGAAGTACAGTATGTTGAAATTCAAAGTCTGTTTTATTTTTAGACCAGATATCTTCTGTCTAGTGATGCAGAGTGTGTTCTTGCACTAAATGTATTGTACTAGAATCACATTAGGAGCTGTGGCCACGGAGCAATGATTCAGCCAGCAATGAGCTGCCTTTGAGTTACTGTTGAATAGGCATAACTGTGAATGGTTCCAAGAACATGTGTCCTCCCCATTCACTGAAGACAAAGCAGGAGGGATGCTCAGCATGGTGGAATAATGTGCTAGGAATCTGCTCAATCCCTTTTTACGGAAATAATTGTTTCTCATTGCTGTCCCACTAGGGCACTGGATGGTGCCTCTTCAAAGGATATCCACTGGCAGGTTTCAGATTAACAACCTGAAAACAGTCCTACTGATCCATTCACTTTTTTTACACTGGCCTTGCTGCATTACCTTCATATGAAACCTTAAAACAGATATCCGGGAACACGTTCTGTCTTTTTTTTTTTTTTTTGTTTCTTTGGCATGCTTGCATTATGCCATTTTCCTGCAACAGGGCTTGAAGAAGTCCTGTTTGGTATGCTGGCTTCCTTGCCGCATAAAGCTGGGCAAGCTTCCAAAAGATCCCCAGACATTAAGTTGGAAATTGAAAGGAGTAATTATTCTGAGCCAAGCTAAGATCCTTTCCCTTGCTCCTGAATGCCAAGGGCAGGAGGGCATTCGAGGTGGTGGGGGCAATGCCAGATAGATCCCCTAGAAATGTCAGGGGGCTGACTTTCAGCCTCTACCTCCAATTTGTCCCACGGGTGTGTTTCTGGTTGAAGCATGTGTTCCACTGGAATTTATAGTGAAATCAGATGGCCTGTGCAGCCAATCACACCCTCTCCCTTAAAGTGACCCTTCTGTCTCTTGGAGAATCACAACAGCCTAGCCCCTCAAAAGTAGACGCCCTACCGCTGGACCAAAAAGGTCCCACTTTAGCCTGGATCATAGCTGGGCTGGAGTGCTGTTCTCTGGACACCATGTGACCGCTGGTAAATAGTTAGCTCCATGGACAGCCCAAATGTGATTTCCCTTTATGGTTATACCCTAAAAACAACTTCTTCAGACTTGCTAGTATTATCTCAAGGGTAACCACCACTAGCACCAAGGGTGACTTCCTTTATCAAGACCACAGCTTTGGAGAGTGGGTTGTGGGTGTGTGTCTGTGTGTTTTGTTTGAATCACAATCATGGCTGGGAAAGAAAGTGATCTCTTCCCCCCTCTCTGTCAGCTCTCACAGTCTGAGGCTACTCTGGCTTCCTCTCACCTGCTATCTACAGAGCAGAAAATGTGAAGTTATGGCAAACAGAACAAAAACTACATGCACACATTGTTACAAACAAATGAGAAGGCCAGGTCCTATTTTGTCAGGTTCCCATTTTATCAGACTTAAGTGCAACTCATTCAGAGCCTTTTCAGTTTCTTCAGTTGTAAGTTGGGTTTGTCCAGTGCTTCAATCCCTTTTATAAAATGCATATGAAAAGAGGTATGCATTTTGGTGGGCATTCCTTCTAAGGCATCTATGTTTGCAGCCAATGCATGCGTATCAAACACATGTCTAACCCATGTGCATTTTTTCTACCACATTTGGCAAACAATTTCTATAATGGCACATTAATCCCTTTCCCAGGCCAATAAATACTTCCAAATAGTAACCTCTGTATATTTGCTGACCCCAAGGAAATTTCTGAACATTTATAGATAGGGCAGGAGCAATCACTAAACGTGCAGCTTCAAAATGGTATTGTACTTTTTTCTTTTTTGCTATTTTCCTTGGAAAAACATTATTTTCTACTTTCAGCTTTTAACATGGGGGGGGCGGACCAACCCAACCCAACCCAACCCAACCCAACCCTGTACTTGGGACTTTCTTTACATTTCCTCAGTCATCATGTGATCCAATGCCTGTTTTGCTGGACTAGTGCCATTGGACAGATGGGGACTCTAGTCCATCAAGTGACTGGATGAAGGTTAAAAGCAAGTGAATTTCTCACTGTTTCTGAAAACTAGAATACAGCCATTTCAAGAAACAAAAAATCCCAGGGAATCCTTTCTTCTTCAGCTAGTCAAAATCCATGTGAACATGACCTGTCCAATTTCTATTGTTACTTAGGCACTGGCAGCTGAGATTTTTGGAGCACTCTTTTTGCTGTTGCTGCAATAGTTTTGTTCATGAGGGTGTTTTAGGACTGCACACCGTGATTTAATAATATTATACATGCCTTGTTTTCCTTAATTTAAAGACCTTATAAAGAAATATAAATGCCCAAATGAGGACTTCTGCCACAAATCAGTTTTAAGGTAAAAATCTTAATAATGATACTTTTTTTCAAGATATTGATATTAATTCCCTCCTACAAAACTACATATAATTGCTATATAGTTTAATTCCTCATTTGAGCAGTAGATGGCAGCAATAATCAAGACATCAAGGATGTATTAACCAACAGCTACTTTCTGAAAGGAAGTTTAACTGGAATCTGTTTTGAAAGCCCAGAGATGTATTGTTCTTAGGAGCACTGCAAGCTCTAAAATGGATGTCAAGAATGTAAAGACAGTAGTGAAAGTTACACTAGGTAGCATTCCACCTCTATACCTTTTGTGTTTGAACATGTAGTATGTAGGATTTTTATAATCAGCGACAGATACTGGAGCAGTATCATCGGGGATGTCTAGAATTTTTATATATATATATAAAGAGATGGGCACGACTTGAAAATTTTTTTATATATATAGTTCCTTTTTTGTGTTTGTTTCGGTTTTCACGAAAATTGTAAAAATTACATGTAGTATTTTTTTTTTTGGGGGAGCGGGCTCCTGGAGGCACCTCTGTGGGGTGGGTTTTTATAATAAAGGGACAGCGGGCTCCTGGAGGCACCCGTGGGTGCCTCCTATCCTCACCCACTAGGAAAGGGAAGCAGGCTCTAAGAGACCCTCTACATGGGGGTCTCCCCTCCTCACCTGCTGCTGCTGCAAAATGTTTTATATGGATATGCATAAGGTTTGACATCAGACTGGCAGTGAACCCAGAGCCATAGGTGATGTCTGCTTGCACCACCATGTTGAATCGTACTTGCGTGAGTGCAATGTAAGTAGATCTGGCTTAGGGTTAAGGTGGGATTGGTTGAAATACGGTGGGCTAGTGGGTTGCACCTCTGGGTGCCTCTCTGACCCACTAAGAAGACAGTCTGTGACGTATGGGTAAGGACTGAGTCAAAAGGGTTAGGGCTAGGGGGCTAGGGCAGGTTTTAGGGGCTTTTGGCACATCCCAGAAATGGCCAGTGGCCAATTGGTGGGATGGCCAAAATTTGCAGGTGGTGAATCACTGGAGATGGGCAGGTGTAAAAAAATAAAAAAATAAAATCAATGGAGGACAGAGGTGGAGAGAGACATTTTGTTGTTGAAAAAACCCATGCTACTGTGAAAAATCTCATCTGATTTGTGTTTTTCCTTTCAAAAACTCTTAAGCTAGCCATTTACTTCCCCAGCTGAGAGTCCAGCTGCCCAGGAGGATCCAGAAACCACCCCTCTAGGTACCCTGATTAAGAACCTTTTTTGAATAAAGTTTTTTCCAGCTATTAGTACAGTCACTGGGCTTTTTTGCTAGCCTGCGGCGAGTCCCACCAGAGCAGCCCAAACTGGGGGAGGGGGGATCTCCAGAAACAACCCCTCTAGGTTATTTTTCTTATTCTTAAAAATTTGGCAATGAGATACCAAAATGCGGTTTAGTGGCCAGATGAACTTGATGGAAAGGGGGTTGGCTCAGATCTCTAATATATCTTTGCTGACCAGCTAGTTGACAGTATCGGGTTCCCTACATCAATGATAAGCAAGAAAGACACTAGATAGATAAGATAGATAGACATCTACTGCATCTGTTGTTTGATAAGTGATGACGATGGGATTGGTGAAATCCTGGCAAATCCTGGTAAAATCCTGGCAAATCCTGTGAAAAGGCAAATGAAATGTCCTTAGGTGGTGAATCACTGGAGATGGGAGCAAAGTTGTGGAGGAGACAGTTGCATGTATGTCATCTGATTTGTCCTGTACCTCTTAAGCTAGCCTACTTCCTCCAGCTGAGATGCAGGATACTCTGTGATTAAGAACCATGAATAAAGTTTCAGCTATTAGTACAGTCAGCTTTTTGTACATGAAACTGGAGGGGGCATCTTACTGTTATTCTTATTCTTATATGGCAATGAGATATAATGCTTAGTGGCCAGATGCACATGATGGAAGGGGGTTGGCTCAGATGTCTCTTTTGCTGACCAGCTAGTTGACAGTACGGGTTCCCTACATCAATGATAAGCAAGAAAGACACTACAAGTAAGATATCTAGCATCTGTTGTATAACTGAAAGTCACAATAGGAAGAAGGTCCACTCCAAATACAAACTGATCAAGGCTGGTCTCATAGATGTTTTTTAAGTCATACTAAAGCAGACAGAGCAGTAGTAGTACTTCCCTCCTTGCTTCCAATGTGAGCTCTAAAACATATCCAGGACTGTGAACAGCCAAAACATGCAGATTCCACATTCTAACAGAGTTTGAATGGCTTAACCCTAGGAGTTGTGTTTCAGGAATTAAGACCAGACCATTGTCTTAGCAATCAACCAGTCCTTCTGTGTTTTATCTATGTATGTATGTATGTATGTATGTATGTATGTATGTATGTATGTATGTATGTATGTATGTATGTATGTGATCCTGACAAAAATAGCCTTTCCCTCAAAATATCTCAGCTGGGCATTAAGGTTGTTGTAGATATTAAAACCCCTCCTTCAGATCTCTTGTTCTGTTGAAACAGTCTATATTGACAAGAATGAAGAATTTAGTGAATATTCTTTCCACCTCTGCTCCTAAGAAGGTGGAAGGCAAGCATGGCAAGGCGGGGAAACCTCATTCCCTTGGGGCCAATTTGTCCAATAAGACCCTGCCATTACTCCCGCCAGCCAGCGATTTTAGGAGTCTTCAAAGTGATCGGGAGGAAACCATATGGAAAATGCTCAGTTCTTTTCTATTTCTTTCTCCACCAGCTTCCTTATGTGAGTTCAAGTTCAACAGTAAGGTTACTCTCTGTATTACTCTTTATGTACTTTTGATTTCATTAAATTTGCTGGGCAGCTTAGTCCTATATACTAGTTTCACTACAGTGAATGATGCATGCACAAACAGTAGAAGCAGCGAGATCTAGCCCCATGCAATCCTGGTAAATATTTTCTTTGCCAGAGTAGTCCATGGCTGGGGCACAGTACCCCCCCCCATCCTTCTTTGGTTGCAAGCCACTCTCTTTTAAAACATTTTCATCTGTAATACACAGTTTAATCTGAATTGCTGGTTATCAGTTTGATTTGCATGCCTCTCAGACCAATTAATATTATATGATGCTTAATTTTCTCTGCTTGCCGACCTTGTTTCTTTTTTTTCTTTGCTCATAAATATAACTGTTTATGATGAAAATCTGCATTTTATGGCTTATTTTACAGCTCTTTTTTAGTTTTTATCTGGCAACAGGGAGAAATTGCCTTAAACAATCATGACTGTTTGGATTTCTTATTTAGACTGATCACCTCGTTTAGAAAATGAAATGAAACATTTTGAGCTTGATGTATCTTCAAACGTAGTACTGTATATAATTAAAGCAGTATTTCCTTTATGTCAGTCTGTGCAGTACAGCATTAACAAAAGTCATAGCAGTGCAATTGCCTTCATAATTTTTGGTCATCTTCTTGCTAAATTATAATGGGAACGAGCAGGTTGTACCTTGTATGAAACCTGTGGCTGCTTATCCAAAGCCAGGCTGTAGATGGCAGTCTTTACCTGGGCTTCAACAAGGCAAAGACTCAAAATATTAAACACTTTTGTTCATTATTTTATCCTGGAATATATGAAATACCAAACTTCCAATTGAGTTCTGCATTAAATACTACCCCCACCCATCCTTACGGTACCCAAATCCTTTTCATCAGTCTGTCTCAATCCTATTCAAAAATGTTGGACTACTACGGACCAGCACACCCTTCAGCCTGGTAAAAGGTTATAACCCACCACATCTGGAGGTACCTCCAGTGCTAGATTGATTGTGGCTAATACGTGTTAACGATGATTTTAACACTTATCCTAACAAAGCAAGGTTTAAGCAAGACACCTCCAGGGAGATAGCTCAGCAAAGAACTGAAGCTAAGTGCACAACTTGTGGGTGTCAATGGCCTTGATGTGAAGATGACATAAAGATATAGAACAAATTGCCTTAATGTGATAATGTTGATACTGTAAGAACAAAAGAAAAATAGCATACAATATTTTCATTTTAAAATGGTTAGAGTGTGCAACCAAGTTCTTTCCTTTGGTTGTCAGTGAAGGTCTCGCTCCAGAGACCTTCATTGTAAAGTTCTGTTTACATAAACCGGCTCAGCCTGCATGCATCTAAAGCAGTGGTGTCCAAACTTTGGCCCTCCAGATGTTTTAGACCACAGCTCCCACAGCCCTTTGTCATTGGCAATACAGGTTTGGAATTCTGGGAGTTGTGGTCTAAAACATCTGGAGGGCTGAAGTTTGTACAACCCTGATCTAAAGCATGCATTCCCCCCCGCCCCCCGCAGCAGCAGCACTTGAGGATACAGTATAATCCGTCCCTAAATTTCAGTCCATTTGTTTACTTAATTTTACCACTGAAATTATGAGAAGTGCTTTCCTTTAGTCTGGGTCATGTTACAGTATTTACGGGTGAGAGTAATATGCTTTGGCAGGGATAACCCAAGGTGTGTTGTTTCCCACAGTCAAGGACAAGAATGCAGAAGGAGACTGGGCTAGTCATTAAATCTAAGAGTCAGTTGATCCATTCCAATAAATAACCAACTTTGTATTAGTGACTTGCCTGTTCTTTGTGTTTTCCCTCTCATGGAATAATTTCTGTGGAGGTAAGATACTGAGCAATAAGACTGGCAAATGATAGCATTATCTTTCAGTCCCCAATCAGTTTTTGTTTTGTTCACTGGACTTTTGTTCATTGGAGCACTGGAATGTAGATTACAGAGCTGAGAGAAAGAGGATGTTTTGACAATCAAACATATTAGCACTTGTGGAAACCGTTTCTATTGGCATATTAACAACACAATAACTACAGAATTTTAATTAATCTTTGGAACAAAAAGAGGGGATATATGATGCCAATCAGATGCTGTCAAACTGAGATGACAGTTAAGCTACGAAAGTTTCTGGAAGGCTCAATTTTGGTATTAAAAGATTGGACATCCCTGTGGCAAGGATTGCTGTTTAAAAACAACGTGGTAATGCAGAAAAGAACAGGAAGAGAAGCAAAAAAATAGACCAGCTTTATTCAGGTTACACTCTTATTGTGATTTCAGTTCTCCCAGAGTACAAAGGGGCTTTGAGTTCCGAGCCCCTAACAACCCACTGACTTCTACCAGGCAAGTTAAAATAGCAGAAGTATTGGTGCCAATCAGTCAACCACGTGCTTTGGGTGTTGTTTTTTTCAAGTGCCTCTTTTGTTTGCTTACATTTTCATGATTTTAGCATGTTGTTCCATTCATTTAATAGGAAAGGAAAACATTCTTTTCAGATCTGATTGAAATGTCTGTAATCTGGGTTAACGGGAAGGATTTTTTTTCTTGACTGTGGTGATTGTCTGTTCAGCACTAACCAATTGTTTCTTCCAGCTTTTGAAATTCAGAGAAAGTTCTACCTCTCTGCTGTGTGTTTTTTGTGTGCATGTGTGTTTTTTGGTGGTAGTTGTTAGAGATGGGCATGAATTTAAAAAAATGGCATTTCGTTTGTCATTTGTCATTTGGAGGGTCCGTTTCGTTTTGTTTCCATTTTTTGTGAATTTTTGCAAAAAAATCATTTTCATTTTCATTCATTTTGTTACCATTTCGTTACAATTTATTTCAATTTTTTTGTGATTTTTTTTTTAGGATTTTAAGCAATTCACTCATATTGCAGTAACAGAAACGAAACGGACGACAAAATTTCTGGTGTTTCTGTTCGTTTCGTTTCATTTTAGAGACAATTTTTGTTTGTCATTTCGTTATGTAATGAAATGAAAAAATGAAAACGGAAACAAAAAATTGTTCATTTCGTGCTCATCTCTAGTAGTTGTTTGTTGCTATTGATCTGTTTAGTTGGTTGCTAGAGTGTGTGCAGTATTGCTAGTGTATGTACATTAAAGAAACTAGCATACACAGCTCTTTAAGGTTAATCAACAGTAAGCAAAGAAATATTTTTATTATTTTTCCCTACTGAGTGAGTTATTGCCCCAGAGTGAGTTATTGAAACCTTGTGAGTTTATGAGAAATGAGTGGATTCAGGGGAACTGGTAGCTATTCTCTTTTGTAGAGCTGTGTACTTCTACTATGAAACAAAACAAAATTTCACCACAAAATAAAAACTCTGCAACAGGTCTTTCATTTTGGGTTTCCTTTTCTTGTTTTCTGGTACTCGAAAAACATAAAGAATCCTTAGAATCCTTAACAACTTCTCCAACAAAGCAGAGAAACAAGGCAATAGAGGAGGTTTATTTCCCCCCACCATTTGATGCTGTCTTGTATATTTTGTTCTTTGAGTTCAGCAAACATGATCCAAGAAGGGAGAAATGCAAACACATAGCACAAGGAAGGGAAAAAAAATTCTCAAAGAAATTGGTTGCACATTCTACAAATAATCCCAAAGAGGTACATATGTACAGGCAGGCTAGCTAGCAGCAGGAAAAAATGAAACAAAGAAATGGGATACATATACATATAATCATCATCAACAACAAGGCAAACAAGAAAAGGGTGCAAGGTAGAGGGAGAGGCAGGCAGCAAAGGCTGAGGAACTTCAGTGAAACTGGAAGCCAAATGCCCATTCCTAAATGCCACTCATTGCTCCTTATTTGGCTATCAGGCTTACTGCAATTGCTCAGGTCTGCTTTAGAGGGGCTGCCCTACCACCTACCCAAAGAGTTTGAATGCCACTGATTGGGCAAGGGTGGTGGTATTAGTAGTGGGAAAACCATTGATGGAATCGCCATCTTCTCTAGATTGAATCTGGATGACTCAAAAGGTGGTGTTGAGGATAAGCCAAAAGTTTACAAAGTACTTTGCTTCATTAAAAAACTGTATAGAAGCTTTAAATTCCACTGATTGCAATGCATTCTCCAATTACAATGAAAGAAATGTAGAGAAATATAATAAGCCTTAGCAGTCTGGAGATCTGAGAACTAAATAGATGTGTGAGTGTGAATTACAATTGAAAACGTTGCTTGACATTTTCCCAACTTTTACTGTATTTCTCAGCTACCGTGGCTTAATAAATCACAAAGCCAGATGAAATTTAAAGAGTAGGCTACAAAGGTAATTACTGTTATCAATCAGGATTTCAGATATTAGTAACGAGAGGAAAGACAGAAGTATACTTTTGATTATATATAAAAACTAGTTCAAAGTGAATGCTAAAAATGGCTATGAACAGTATGTTCATTCTGAGCCTCATGGCACAGTGGTTAAACTGCCACTGTACTGCAGCTCTAACTGTGCTCATGACCTGGGGTTCAATTCCAGGTAGTGGGTTCAATCCCAGGTAGCAGGGACAAGGTTCATTCAGCCTTTCATCCTTCCGAGGTCAATAAAATAAGTACCCAGCTTGGGAGGCGGGAGAGAGGACATGTAACCTGCATAATTACCTGTAAACCACCCAGAGAGTGCTTTAAGTGCTATGGGGAGGTATATAAGCAGCAAACTATACTTTGCTTTGATGCCAAGTGCCTGTACTGCTATCATTGCTTCACATAGTAGAATGATCCATTGGTCATCTCTGCTTGCATATCTGTAATTCTGGTCACCCTGGGCTGCTATTTTCCTTTTTGGGGGAGACATGATGACTCATGTGTTGTCAAGTTAGTTTTGTCATTATGGTGACCTTTCCCAGGGGTTTTCTAGATATAAAATACTGAAAAGAGTTTCAGCCATCCCTGTTTTTGGCAGCAATCTGCAGTTGTACAGCAAGCTACACAGGCTGGCTTTTCTCCCTGGAAGCTCAGTGGAAATCAAACTCTCAGCACCTGACTCCAGTGTTGGAATCCAATAAGCCACCACATTAAAGGTACAGTAACCCCCCACCTATCGCTGGGGTTAGGGACCCACCCAACCTGTGATGACTGAAAATCAGTGATATGCGGATGCAGGTTGGGTGGGGCCTGGAGGAGCAGCAGCCCATTTAAGTGGCAGTGGTGGAACTGACCCGCCATCTCTGCTTGCCTGGGCTGCTGGAAGACTTTATTAAAAGTCTTGGAGCATCCCCGGCAAGCTGGGGGATCAGATCCACTGCCACTGCTCACCTGGCTGCTGGAAGACTTATTGGAGCAGCCGTGGCGAGTGATGAAGGGGGATCAGGCCTGCCGCCACCACTCGCTGGGGCTGCTCAAAGAATTCTTGGAGCAGCTGGGACAGCGAAGGTAGCAGATACGGCTGGGTCTTGGAGAAGGGGAAAAAGGTGTAAAAAGCCCAGGCTTTAAAAACCTTTTTTCCTCTTCCTCACACCCCGGGCTCCAGCTCAGGTTTTTCATCCCCACCCCAGCGCTAACCAGCTGGAGCCCCAGCATGTACAGCAGTCCGGCAATATTGCCGGACTGCAGTACATGAACCGCAAAATGGTGAGGGGTTACTGTACCCTCTAATTTTTTAATTTTTATTTTGTCAGAATCCTACTGTCTTCTGTTAATGTATGGAAAGGGAACTATGGAAGCTAGTGTCGCTAATTGTGGCTAATTGATGAAGGCAGTGCTAGCTGCATAACTGTGTGCACTCATGTTTGGCCTGCAATCAACATGCAACTAGCATCTCATTGGTTAGCTGGGGCAGCTTCCATTATCCCCCCTCTGCCATACGATTTCAGCCCTTGTAATTAATATGAGCTTATCCATCCAGAAGTTGCTTCTTTTCCTTAGAGCCCCTCAGTGTTAAGACTTCATTAAATGCTTAGTGGAGGATGGAGGGGATCCTTGAGTGACTGCTGACAACTCTTCTCTCCCTTGTGACATCAAAAGTGTGCAGGTTAGAAGCTCTTTGCTCTTGCAGTCATAGATATTTCTACCCTGAGGTCTTCCTTTATAGTCTCACTTTATTATTGTATTCTTAAATTTAAGCTGAAATGACTATGCATTTTTCTTATGAAAAGAAAAATGTACTACTCGGCTGGAATTCACATTGAGAACACCAGACGTTCTCAAGAACATTTCCATGAATCAAAATGGTGAACAGTGTCAGGAGCTTTATTAATTCTTCCATCTTTCTGAGAGGACTTTCCAGCTAGTCGGTGTGACCTGGTAGAGAATGGTAAACCACTTCTGATTATTATCTACCTGAAAAAAAAACCTCAAAAAGGGCACCATATGTGGGAACTGACTTGGTGGTGCATGATTATTATTATTCTGTGTAGGGAGGTTCCACAAAAGTATTGCCCAAAATGCTTTCCTTATTTCTTCCACTAAGTTCAGTGTATATGTACTGTCAGGGGTACAACTTATATTTAAGTGCAAGTGATTGCCACAAGAGCCCCTAGCAGCTTTCCTCTCCACCATAAACCCATCTTCGGAAGATGGGTGTGTATGTTCTATGTTGTCAAGTTGGAACTGAATTATAGCAACTCTGACAGGGATTTCAAGGCAAGAGAGGGTTTAACCAGCTCCACTCCCTCCGTGAGTTTTCATGACCATGTGGGGATTTGAACCCTGTTCTCCAGAATCCTAGTCCATCTCTCTATCCACTACACCACACTCAGAATGAGTGATAAAGGGAGTGGCTTATAATTATGCATTCAAGAAAAAGTTATTCTCATTTTCTGCCAGCACTGAGTGGACCCCCCCCTCCCCAGTATGTGCAAAGTTTAGGCCCTAACTGTAGCCATATGAGAGACAGCACTAACTGTGGGTGTGTGGCACCAGTACAGTGCTGCTCATTATGACAAATGGAAGATTGTAGGACCATCCGCTGAGGAACCAGAAGGATGTGGCATGGAAATAAAAGGGACTGAAATAACATCTGAGCAGAAAGGAGCAACTGGAGTGGACAAACCGCTGGTGGAGGGATTCTTTGTAATGCTGAAGAGAGGAGGAGGGTGGAGAGTGTAAGAGGAAGAACTAAAAGAGATTAGTAGAAGCATTGGGGTGCAAGTAGAGATGAAAGAGAGAGGACAGACAGAGATTCAGAATAGCGTAGGAATTCAGGTAGAAGGCACAGGAATAATAAAGCATAATAGAGGAATACAGGTGACCGAGATAGAGAGAGAAGAAGAAGAAGGGGGAAATAGGAACGCAGGTGAGAATATGGGATGTGGTAAGACATTGGCATGTAGGTATACAGGAGCGATGGGGGAATAAAGAGGTTGGGATACAAACAGATTTGATTGACTATAAGAGAAAGATGAAAGAGATAGGCATACAGGTGGAAGGGTGTGAGACAGTAGAAGGGTGCGAGAGAAGGGAGGCGGTTAAAAGGACAGTTAGAGCAGAGAAGGAGGTTCAAACGGAAAGGAGGGTACTGATGGTGACGGACAAGGGAACCCAAACTGTGTGCTTGCCTGAGAGGAAGATTGATACCGGGTTGACCTTGCCTACACCCACAATTTCAACCTTCACTATCACGCCTTCGGGGAGAGGAGTTAAAATAGGAAGCAAGCCCAGCGGACCACCTGGATGGATCCCTGGTTGGGAGTGGGATCCTCGGAGTATGGTTTGCCATCATTGATGCGGCACTCGTTGCGCTGGACCAATGGTGAACCCTGGTATCAGTCTCCCCAAATAAGTAAGAATCTGTTTATAAAAGATGTTTTACTTGGAAGTTTATTGTTACCCCATAACTCTCATGGTCCTTTGTATTCATCAAACATTGTTGACAACCAAAAGAAAACAAACGAACCAGCTATATTTGGAGATTTAAATAAAAGTTTATTAGATTTTGAAGAACCTCTTGCCTCAGGTAATCAATCCTCAGCGGAACAACTAATTGATATACACGAACCTTCACACTCATCCCCATGTCCTTAGAGGGTATGTTGTTTACAACAACTCATTGTTCTTCAAGAAGTGCCCCCCCTGCCCCACACATTATGCACATCTATCAAGGTGTGTGGAATGAAGCTCCACGAGGATTATGAAGATGGCAGCAAAGATTAGAAGAACAGAGGGTCTTGAAGGAGGTGGTAGATAGATTCACTATTCTAGTTAGCAAATAAATAAATAAATAAAACTACAGTATTTTGACTCTGTGAAACTGGGATTCACAATACTGTAGCATATAAATCGCTAATATCCAGTTACACCCCATTTCCCCCTCCTTCCTGAGGAAATTCCTCTGATCAATACATATAGACTATTTATTCTCATTTCAGCTCCCTTCAGATCAAGACTGTGTGACTGGATAAATTCCTGACTGTGACATATGTATGAAAGTTAGCAAAATAACAATTAAGCTATAACGCACAACCCTATCTCAAACAGCAAGAATGAGAATTTATCAGAGAGGATTTGGGGTGTGACCAAACAGTGGGTGAAATACAATTTCACTCACATTCATTTACTGTGAAGTCGCATCAACTCTGTTCATTTTTAAGTGGACCCAAAAGGAGACAGGAGAAAGCCTTATTATTGCTTGCATTTCTATGTTTTGCCCTACAAGGGGCATTGTTCCAAAGAACTACATTGACAAGCAGGAAAAAGTTTTCCTTCTCAGATTTCTTCATTTCCTGTTGTCGTCTCTGTCCTTCAAAAGTTTCCTCCATGAGCTGTTGAAAAAAAGAGAGAAGAACTCAGAAGTGTTGCCCTTGGAGGAGAGGCTGTGGAAAAAAGGCTTTCACACAGATAGAGACATCGCTCACTGCTACCAATGCTTTACATCTACTGCATGTATGTGTATGCAGCTACACTCTTCCTTTCTGCATTGGTAAAAAAAAAATAGAAGCCCCAGAGGTGGAACAGAAAAACTACAGATAGGGGAAGACTCTGGGCTGATTCACATTTCCCATTGCATCATGTGATCAATAGAAAAATGTGAATCAGTCAAACATTTTGTATGAGTACACCTTACTTTGGAATGTACAGACATAACAGCTTGCCCCCATATCTTTTCCCCACCAATCCCATGGTGTATGGCATCTTCCAGCACATGATGTCTTCAGGGCTGTCATATAGAAAACAGGGTAAGCCTATTTTCTGCTGCTCCAGAGGGTAGAAACCAAAACTTTAGATTCGAGTTCCAGGGAAAGTGTTTGCTGCAACAAAACACAAGGAAGAACTTCCTGTCAATGAAAGCTGATAGGCATCAGGTGGAAGGGTGTGACAAAGGAACTGACTCTCTCAGAAGATGATGGGCAATCCTTCCTTGGAGGGTTTCAAACAGCGATTGGATGTTCTCTAGGATGCTTTAGATGTGTATCATCTTCAGACTTGTTTCCCATCATGTAGTCTAAGCAGCAACCAAGGGGAGCAGGATATGAACATTCTTTCCTTGCTTGTCAACTTCTACACCAGTCATGCCTGAATGCGTCTTTTATTTCATCCACACACTAAACACCAGGGTGCCATTTAGACAGAACAAGCAACACCCCCCTTTCCTCATCATCTCTCCATGCCCCACATACGAGTGCTTTTAGGTGGAATGCTGCCAATCAGAAGACCTTGTGCTGCTATTCCATTTGGCTTTCCCTTGTGGTTTTATGTTTTTGTTAAATCGCAAAAGATGGAAGGCTTGTAAAAGCATGGCCGGATCAGGCACTTGACTGATGCACTTGCCTCAGGAAATGGACTTCTGAAAGAGACAGAGTTGCCACGGCCAACCAATGTTACTAACTATGAAAGCTTGTCTCTTCAAGTCATCACCAGCCTACCTGCCTCAGTAGAACAGCTAGTATTCTGTTTACTATATGCATAGGTCCTGAGTGAGTATCCTCAGAGTCAAGGAATTGTGAAAAAAATGGCAAAAATAAATTTAACTTTTTTTTCATCCTTCTTATAAACCTTTTGAGTTTAGATACATGAAAATCAGGCATTATTCAGCCAGCCAGTTTAGGAATGGCTGTGGCACAGAAGCAGGCTTGTGACAGTTTGGAGAAAGATGGTGTCCTTGTTACCACCTTCCTCTTTTTCTTCTTCCTTCCTCCTGGTGTCCCTCCCTGAGCAACAGGGGTGGCAGTGTAGATGGCTTTAGGGGGCATCCCTTCTGACCTTGGGGAGCAGGAGAGGTGTTGTCAGCACAAAAGAAGGTGTCATTTCTCCCCATGGCAAAACTTTGCATCCCTTGTGGGAGGAGGATGGTATGACTTAAAACTTTATCTAAAAGTTGCAGTGATTGCACATTTAATACATTGTGCCAGAGGCCTTCAGTACCCTCAAGATTTTACCAGGAAATTTTGCACTGCTCTATATGGGTAGTACATATATCTTCTTTCTTCTTTTTCTTAGCATCTGCCCCACTTGGTGGTGGGGTCCACTATTATTGTTTTTTTGGCACAGGCGTGGGCTAGGCCTGGGTGAGCCAATAACAACTTAATGTCATTATCAAGAATGTTTATTCAGCACTGTTTTGGACGTCCCCTATATTGATATCTATATGAATATAGTAGGGCTTCACACATCTTGTCAGCAATTGGTGCAGTGCCATATTTTGCATTAATGATGAACCTTTCGCTTAAGGCTGGAGTTCATCATAGCATCTTTGTCTCCATGACACCAAGGTGATGTTCAACTTCTTTAGTCACCAGCCAGCATTATGCACTATAGAGCGCAACAGGTTGTACAATGGTGTGATAGTTCTTTGACTTTAAATGGTTGCTGATCTTTTTGTTGCACATGACGTTTGATGTTGTACACCATTTAAACTTTTTAAATAGAGATGGGCACAAAATGACCATTTTTCGTTACCATTATCCATTATTTATACAGTTACGTAACGGCACGAATAACAACCATTTGGACAGGCCAGGCTCGAACCGAACAGAACCAAGAAAATTTTCTTCGGTTCTGTTCGCTTTCGTTAATGGCCACACAATGAATGAGAATGACCTACCTGGTGCTGCTGGCCTTCCTGGTCCAGTCTTCTGGCTTCTGGCTTTCTGGTCCAGTCAGGGGCGGAGTTTAGAAGGGGCTGCCATCCGGTCTCTGCACACAGAGGCCATATCACAGCCCCCTCTCACCGCCCTCTGCCCCACAGCTTGGCAGCCCAGTGGGCTGCAGGCTCTGGGGCGGAGTTGGGAAGGAAGGGGCTGCAATCTGATCTCCACACACAGAGGCCAGATTGGAGCCCCCTCTCACTACCCTCTGCCCCACAGCCTGACAGCTCATTGGGCTGCAGGCTCTGGGGCAGAGTCAGGAAGGAAGGGGCTACAATCCGGTCTCTGCGCGTGGAGGCCAGATCGGAGCCCCCTCTTGCTGCCCTCCGCCCCACAGCCTGACAGCCCAGTGGGCTGTCAGGGTGTGGGGTGGAGTCGAGAAGGAAGGGGCTGCGAGACCGCGGCTCGAACTCCTCCGCCCCGGGTGATGGCCGGCACAGCTCTCATCCTGGGCGGAGGAGATCAGCTGAGCTTCAGCCGTGGTCTCGCCTCTGCCCGGGTGGAGGATATGACCCATGCAGGGAAGCTGAGTTCCCCCTTCCCCCCTCTGCGTGCATGCAGAGGGGCGAAGGGGGGTGTCAAAGGGATCTTCCCCGTGGGAGTCATGACAGCATCCGGCGCTGTCATGACCTGCGCAGGGAAGCTGAGTCCCCCCTTCGTCCCTCTGCACTCAGAGGGGCAAAGGGGGTGTCAAAGAGATGGCACTTGGCCCTGGGAGAGCTCCCTGTGGCTGTGGGACGTATCTCCCAGGAGGCTTGCTGCTGGATCCGGTGGCACCTGGCCCAGGAGGGCTCCCCGCAGCCGTGGGAACGCTCTCTCAGCCCGCATGCTGCCGGGTCCGAAAATAAAAAAAAAGACAATGAATTGGGCCCCTGGGGCCCAAATAATGGTAAAGAACCGAAGCGGGCCCCATGGGCCCAAATAACAGAAATAGACACCATTTTGGTGTTTCATGCCCATCTCTATTTTTAAATTGGTAGCACATATATCCAAAACTGGAAATGTTGGCCAGCATCCTTGTGGGTGTGAATATATTTGCAAAGATTGGGACTAGGACATAATTTCAGACATAGAGCATCCTTTAACTATTCCTTTGCAATTCATTACCCAGTTCACCTGATTATTCTGGTATCAGTGTAATTCTAAGTAAACAACATCGGGCGTTTATACGTGACCCCTAAACTCCGCCGCAAATGGCTGCAAGCTCCGGAGCTTAAAAATGTTTCCCCACCACCTTCGGAGTTTGCATACAATTAAGTGTGACCCCGCCCACCTAAGCGCGACCCAGCGCACTTTTCTTGTACCTGCTCTTGGGAGGTGAAAAATATTTGATGCGGATGTGCTGGGCTCTCCTTGCTTCTTTTTCTTTTTGTTTTTTGCCTCCCGCCCCTTTAAGAGGAACCAGGAAGTGACCGGGGCTCCCCCCCACAGCTTCCACCAGCACCGGGAGGTAAGGCTTTATTCTTTTGTCCCTTTTTTTCCTCCCTCCCCTCACGCAGCCAGCGGCCAGGAAGTACGGAGGGGTGGAGACGCACGAAGAGCGACAAACCCCTAAGATCTCTGGTCCGAATTTAAGGGGCCAGCGGATCTTAGGGGTTGTGTAAAAGCACCCATAGTCATCCTTCTCTGGCTTGTTTACAGGCTCTTTCTGGATAATTAGAAACAATGGAAGCCATTGCTATTAGCCTTTCACCCTCAATGGTCTATAAAAACAAAAACACTAAGGACAATTGGAAAATGTCTGGTTATTTATGACAATAGCCTTATCCGGTCACTATGTTATCCAGCAAATTCAGCACAGAAGAGAGGAGCAGTTAGCCTCAACCTTTATCTCTCCACTTTCTCTATATAAGCACGGAGAAATCTATAGAGGAGAGATTCCTTCAGATGTTTAGGCTCAATTTAAACACAACAACTATGGAAGATCTGAGTGCTTGCTTCCTTGTGCAATCTACATGGGAGCAGGAGCTTCTTTTCAGATATATCCTTGCTTGGATGGACAAAGCATTGAAGAAGGGGTGTGTCTAGCTTCTCCTCTTTGTATTGATATAACTGGATGAAATAACTGGTTAGAGATAATGTTGTGCTATCTTCCCAGGAGATGCTGGAATGGAAATAGGCTATGTCAGTAGTCCTTTAAAAATGGTTAGTGCAATTCTAATGATGTGGGGCAACAGCATGCAATAAGCTCTAATGATGGGCAGAATGAGGCAGTGCCCTCAGGAAGCATACACTGGGGATACTGAGCAGGAGCAAGGTGCTAAAGAACAGACCTGTGTGCTAGCTGCCCTCTGGAGAACCACAGTTGGTTTTCTTTTTTCTTTTTTTTTTTTCAAATACGTTTTTATTAGAAAATTTTAGTATACAAAAAAAGTCAAGTTCAAAACATTAGCAATACAGAATCATTCTACCACTAAAATTTGGCTTCCCTCTGTTCTTCCCGTGGTTTTAGCGTTATTCATCTCCTAGCCTTCCTTTCAGACAAACCCCTTTATATACTTATAAAAAAGATTTGAAAAATAAGTAGTAATCCTTTGAGCTCTATCCTAATCCGGTAAGAGTCTTTAATTCCTTGCAATGAATCTCCATGTAGTTCTTAAATTTTTGCCAATCTTTTTGGAACTTCTGGTTGTCTTGATCCCTCAGTCTGCACGTCAGTCTGGCCATCTCTGCAAAGTCCAATATTTTCGCCCTCCATTCATCCAAAGATGGTATATACATTGTCTTCCAATTCTGTGCCAGGAGCATTCGTGCCGCTGCTGTTGCATATAGAAATAGAGTCCTATCTGCTCCTTTAATTTCATTATCCACCAACCCTAACAGAAAAAATTCAGGTCGTTTTGGGAATGTACACTTTAACATCTTTTTGAGTTCATCATATATCAATGCCCAGTACTCTTTCACTTTCTCACAAGTCCACCACATATGATAAAAATCACCTTGTTTCTCTTTACATTTCCAGCAGTGGTCATCTTTCATCCTATACATCTTTTCTAACTTTGTTGGGGTAATATACCACCTATACATCATTTTCAACAGATTTTCTTTTATCAAAGTACATGCGGTAAACTTCATATTCTTTTCCACAGTCTTTCCCACACATCTAACTCAATATTATGACCCAGATCCATAGCCCATTTTACCATACATTCTTTAACTTGTTCATCTTTTAGATTCAACTCCAACAAAAAAATTATATAATCTAGTCAACAATTTCTTTTTTGGGCCCGTGATTATGGTTTGGAACTTAGATTCCTTCTCTCCAAACCCAGACACCTTTCTATCTTTCTGAAAAATGTCATTTAGTTGATGGTACTGAAACCAGCCTGTTAACTTCTCTTTCAACATATCATAAGACATCAGTCTAAGACCTTTTTCTGAAAAGAATAACACATCACCATAGGTGATCCCCACTCCTTCTTTATCTTTCCTCTTAATCACCAATGCCTCGATCGGGGATAACCATCTCGGTGTATGTCTCTCTAAGAGGGGTTTCAACCGTTCCCAGACCTGAAGTAGTGACTTTCTAATTACATGATTCATAAAGCTTTTATGTACTTTCACTTTGTCATACCAAAGATAAGCGTGCCAACCAAATCTGTTATCATGACCTTCTAAATCCAATAGATCCTCATCAACTAAAATAATCCAATCTTTTATCCAACCGAGGCAGGCCACTTCGTAGTACAATCTCAGGTCTGGCATGGCAAATCCTCCCCTTTCCTTGGCATCTGTTAGTAATTTAAATCTTATTCTGGGTCTTTTACCTTGCCAGACAAATTTGGACAATATCTTCTGCCATTCCTTACAGTGGCCTATTCCTCTAAGTATTGGGATCATTTGAAATAGAAATAACAACCTTGGTAGCACGTTCATCTTTATCACCGAAATTCTTCCCATCAACGACAAGTTCAATCTATTCCATGTTTCCAGATCTCTCTTAATCGAGTTCCATACCATATTATAATTATCCTCAAAGAGATTTAAGTTCGTAAGAGATAAGTTAATTCCCAAATATTTAACTTTTTTCACCACTGAGAGGGCGGACAATTTTTCAAATTCTTCACAATCTTTCTTTGTTACATTTTTCAATAAGACCTTCGTCTTATTCTTATTTAGTTTGAAACCGGCTAGATTACCAAATTCCTCAATTATTTTCATCACCTCAGTAATACTTTCTTTTGGATTCTCTAACGTCAGAACTAAATCATCAGCAAACGCTTTTAATTTATATTCCTTATCCCCCACACATATACCTTTAATTGTCCCCATGTCCCTCAGTTTGACTAACAATACTTCCAATACAGTAATAAATAACAATGGGGACAATGGGCACCCTTGTCTCGTACCTTTCCCAATCGGGAAACTTTCTGTTATCACATTATTAATCAATAAACTAGCTTTCTGTTCCTTATATATTGCATTAACACCGTTCCAAAACTTTGTTCCCACTCCCATGTTTTCCAAATTCTTCTTCATAAATTGCCAAGAGACATTATCAAAGGCTTTTTCAGCATCAATAAATATCAAAGCAGCTTGTTTCTCTTTCCTGACTTCTAGATACTCTATTATATCAATTATATTTCTCATGTTATCTTTCATCTGTCTGCCAGGAAGAAACCCCGCTTGATCTTTGTGTAATAACTCATTTAAAACCCTTTTTAGTCTATTAGCCAAAACATCGGCAAATAATTTATAGTCTCCATTCAAAAGGGAAATGGGCCTATAATTTTTAACATCTGTTGTGTCTGAGTTCTCCTTTGGAATCAGTGTTATATACGCCTCCTTCCAGGTGTTAGGTATGACTCCTTTTTCTAGAACTTCATTCATATCCTCCACCATTATTGGTAACATTTCTTCTGACAATTTTTTATAATATTTTGCAGTCAGACCATCTGGGCCCGGTGATTTTCCAATTTTCGCCCTCTCTATTGCACTTTGTACTTCATGTGGGGTAATTTTCTCACTCAATATCGACACTTGGCTTGTTGAGATTTTTTTCAATCCATTCTTTTTTAAATATCTGTCAATCTGTTCCGGATTCTCTTTTTTCTTCGTATATAAATTTCTGTAGAAATTCCGAAACACCTTTACAATTTCTCTTGGATCTTCCACTAATTTTTGGTCTACTACTAATTTGTTCACAACCTTTTGTTTTTGCTTCCATTTCAGCTGCCAAGCCAGCAATTTCCCTACTTTATTTGCCGATTCAAAATTTCTTTGTCTCATCATCTTTACCTTCCACTCAATTTCTTGATTGATAATCATCGACAACTGAGTTTGAAGCATCTTTAATTTTTGAATCCATTTCTGTTCCTTTGGCTTCTCCACCAGTTTCTTCTCTGTCTCTACCAGTTCTTTTAAAATCTCATTTTGCTTCTTTTCTTTCTGTTTCTTCTGATACGCATTTCTTTGAATAAAGAGGCCTCGCATAACAGCCTTACTAGCATCCCATACCACATTTGTTGGTGTTTCTCTTCTCCAATTATTTTTCAAATAGTCTCTGAAGGTTTTTTTCGCTATCTGCAAAGTCTCAGTCTCATCCAGTAAACTTTCATTCAACCTCCAACGGTATAATCCTTGCATTTTTGTTTTAATTTCCATCACCATTGCATTATGATCTGAGATCGTTTTAGGTAAAATTTCCACTTTTGTCACTCTATGTGAGATATCATTAGGGACAAATATATAATCAATTCTCCCCCAACTCTGGTTCGGTTCAGAAAAAAAAGTAAACTGTTTTTTCCATTGGATGTCTCAATCTCCAAATATCGGTCCATCCAAAATTTTCAACTAAGTCATAAAAAGATTTTGGTAATTTCCCTTCTGAACCTTTCTTTTTCTGAGATCTATCCAAATCTGGCATCATTACACCATTACAGTCTCCCATCAGAAAGAGTTTTTCATCCATATAATCTAACAGTTTTTGTTCTACCTCTCTGTAAAATTCTGATTTCCTTTCATTTGGCGCGTAAATGCCTACAATAAAATTTTTTTCAGATTGCCAAGTGATTTGTACCATCAAAAATCTTCCCTCTTCATCTTTCATAATCAACTTAGGTTCCAATTTATGTTTTGCATATATCACCACTCCTCTTTTCTTCAATTTATCAGACGATACAAATTCTTGTCCCAAAATTTTGTTTTTTAGAATCTTCGTATGTTTCATTGCAACATGTGTTTCTTGCAGGCAAATCAAGTCCAGATTTTCTTTCTTCAATAAATGCGTAATTCTGTTTCTCTTGGTCTTTTCATTCAGACCATTAACATTCCAAGTCAATACTCTCAGCGCCATTGTAAATTTCAAATTAAATATATTTTTATCAATCTCTATTCAAATATTGGCCATAGCTAAATCCGCTTTACCTTCTTCCTCCTCAGAGAGTTCTAACTCCTCCTCTTCTTCCTCTTCTTCTTCTTCAGGTGATTTATCACCCTCTTTCGATGGTTTCCTGTACCCAAGCTCTTCTCCATATTTTCTCAGAAATTTACCTATTTCCGACTCAGATATTATTTTAAATCTTTTCATCTTGTAAATGAAGTATAGACCTTCTGGGAACTCCCAGCGAAATCTCAAACCATTTCTTCTCAGCGTTTCTGCCAGAGATTTATAACTTCCTCTTCTTCTCAAGAAATGGAGAGGAATCTCCTTGTATATCAGAATCTGTTGTCCATCAATCACAAACCGATTGTCATAACTATGTTTCAGGATTCTATCTCGCACGGCCATAGATGTCAATGACACAATAACGTCGCCTGGTGTCTTCTTCGCTCTCAGTTTCTTTAATCTGACTGCAATTCTGAACACTTGGGAGATTGCATCAGCTACTTCCTGTTCTTGCCATCCAAGCCACTTCGCCAGTTCTGTTATTACTTTGGCCTTAATATCTTCTCCTTCCTCCCATGGAATCAAACGGAAACGAAGATTCTGTTGCCTTTGTCTCATTTCAAGAAAAGCAAGCTCCTCAGCCATCTTCCTTTGCGTAATCTCTACTTCTGACACTCCTGTTCTATTCCTCTCTGTTTCTTCTCTGCATTGTTTAACCTCTGTCTGCACTTTCTTCACTTTAGCTTCTATATTCTTTGTTTTCACCGTTAAATCCTTCACTTGAGCTGAGAGCTCCCCAACTGCCTCTTTAATTTGTTTCTGCATGTCTTCCTTTAGTTCTGACAACTTCTGTTCCATACTTTTTTTCAAATTCTCTCCTTATATGTATCATTAATCCTTCCCATTCTTTGCCCTCCTCTTGTCTGGAATCTCTTCTCTGTGTTAAAGGTGTCGTCTTCTTCTTCTCTGCCATCACAATTTTTATTAACTTCTATTCCAATAGGACACAATTTAACCACGTATTAAAGTTAATTCATTCAATAAACCACAATAACCTTCAACCAATCGAGTTAATCTATTAATACTCCATTAATTGATGTTGATTAATATTCACCCAATTACCATCAGTGATGTTAAATTTACTTATTCTAACTTCATTTTAACCTCTCTAACTTTAAATTATCCAAATATCAAATTTATAACAATTTATCAAATTTTATCAATTTTTCTATATAGTCAAACACTTTCCCATTCAATATAACATTCAAATTGAATTTTATATGCAATAATTTTCCAAATCCACCAGATGGCGCTCTAACATAAGAAATGAATTTTCTAACCGGTGTCCCATACAATAATTTTTAAAATCCACCAGATGGCGCTCCAACCTAAGGAATGAGATTCTCAGTCCAACTCACAGCACAGACCTTATCTTGTTGTGTCTTTCTTATGTCCTTGAAACCAGAGGAAGCCTCAAAGGAAGACACACAGCAACTTAAGTTCGTTTCTACTGCAATCGAATAAACAAAATGAGACCCACAAAGAAACCTTTAAAAATTAAGAGTTGAGAGAAAAATTGGAGCAATTCTTCAGCTTCTTCACAGCCTAAACCACATGTTTTGCTTCTCTGTAACAAAGGGTTGTTTAACAAAGTTTTTGCCCATCCAAAAGATATATAAATCTTCAACCGCTTCAAAAGGTCTAATCCAGTTAGGAAAAAGTAGATAACAATAGCTCCAGTTTGTAGTAACTCCTAAGCTGTTCCCAAAAAACAACTCCAAAACGTTCCCCTCGAAAGAGGGGGGATGGCTTTCCAGCCGGCTCTGGTGGAGTCCTTTGAAATGTAAAATCACACCACCTTGTCCGCCACTCAAATCCCTCTAAATATCCAGTCCTCCACAAGAAAGAGAAGGGGGAGGGGGATTTCAATTGTTAATCAAAAGTCTTTGGAAATGTAAAATCAGGTAAGAGGGGGAGTAACTTCAAACATCAGAGTTTTTTAAAACATCCCCCTTCCACCCCCCACGCTCTCCTCTATTCACTATTCACTCCGTCTCTTCACAAAAAAGAGCGGGGGGTGACTTCAAAACGCCAGTCTTGAACTACAGACTTCACGATCAAGCTTCTCTAGGTCCCATTATTCTTCCACTTCAATTTAAATATTAAATTAAACTCACTTTGCAAATGAAGGGATGTCTCCTCCGCCCCCACCGCTTGGTTTCGATTTGCATTCACGAAGGGGAGTTACGGCTGCTTTCCACCACGCTCCGAACAGATTCCGATACAAACAAGCAGACTCACGTTTCTTTCGGGTGTAATCTTTGTCTTCTAATTAGCCGTTTAACAGCCTGTTGATTCTCCCTCCGATAGAAACGATTTGTAAAGTCCTTGGAGGCTAATGGCTCTTCTGCCAAGACTTTGAGACTTCGCAAACACAGGAGTAGCGATAGTAAAGTGCCGCAACTCGATCCTTTCCCCCCAACCCCTCCAGATCGGGGTGAAAGAAGAGTCGCAAAAGGCAACAGCTGATACCCAATCCCTCAGGGGCCCCCCTGAGGTTAATGGAGGCTGCGTAGTCTTCGCGAACCTCTTTAAACCCCCTGTGCGCTCTGGGGATTCCGCGGAGGAGCTCCCCTAGCGTCTTGTTCAGTCGGCCATTAAACCGGAAGCCCACAGTTGGTTTTCAAGCCGTGTGTTTGCATCGACAGCCATATTGTGCCTAAAGTAGTTACCACTAGAGATGGGCACAAAACGAGCAATTTTTCATTTTCGTTTTTGTTTTTTGTTTCGTTAAGCAATGAAAACAAAATGAATTTTTTAAAAAAACAAAATGAAAACAAAACGACCAAATTTGCCGTGTTTTTCGTTTTCGTTGCAGCAGATGCATTGAACTAAAAAGAATGCTAACGAAACAGCAATTTTTCGTTTTTGTTTTCATTTTTTTGTTTCATTACCTAACAAAACAAAAACAATTTTTTTTGCAAAAAACGTCACAAAAATGAAAACGAACCGAAAAGGACCTCTAAACGACCAAACGACAAACGAAACACCATTTTTTTGAGTCGTGCCCATCTCTAGTTACCACTAAAACATACTTTTAATATTTTCTCATCTAATTTGTGTTAATGCTGACCTAGAATTCCTCACTGTTTGGAGAATTGAGGGACTCCTAATGAGGTAATATTTTATTACAGTGTTACCAGTAACATTAAAATACTGTATTGTCCACAGCAGTGCATGTCTTACTCCACATTTTGTAACTCTTTCACCAAGGAAAATTGCCTTCTCAGTTGTGGAGCAGCTGCACCTGGAGCGCTCAGCCAGAGAGAGTGCCGTCTGCTCCAACGTCAACAAAAGGAAAGTCGACTGAGGCAAATCCCTGTCCCAAAAAGGGAGGGGTTGTGAGGGAAGCTCAAGCATGCTAAGGGCAGGTGGAGAGGGAGCTAAAAGTGCGGGAAAAGGAGGAGGCAGGAAATTCAAACAAAACACCAATGGTAGAGCAGACTGGTTTTAAAAGGGACCGCCCATGAATTCTCCCTCCAGGCTGGCAATGGGTCTGGATGCAGGATCCAGACATGGGCACATGGGAAAAAATGATGATGCCTGATAAGGAGGCTGAGAGCTATTGGAGGAGGCAACATCGGCTTGGCTGTTCGTACTGGGGTGAGAGGGAAGCCCGAAAATACAACAGGAAACATAAGGAGATACACCTGCAACTCCAAAGGGAAAAGGAAGCCTGAGAGAGAGGCCATGGCCCAGACCAGGGGTGAAAGACTCCGGGCTCATGGGCCGACCCCTTTGGAAAGAGCCTTAAAACCCTCTATGTTGGAAGAGCAGGTACCCCTTCATGGATGAGGATGTGGAAGCAATCGCCCGAGTTCGGCCCGTGGAATGGGTCCATGAAAGAAGGAGAACCCGCCTCTCAGGAAAAGGCATATCCTAAGGCAGAGACAGTGGCTTGGTCGGACTTTGTTTCTGGTTTGCATCAAGGAGACAATAACTTGTTCGAGAATTTAGCATTACAGAATCCTCATAACCATTTCATAGATCAGGTTGGAGCCACGGTTTCTAGTTTGAACCCCGCTGAACTGTTAGAAAATTCCAAGAAAAATGACAATAAACCATTCAGTTTCTTTCATACACCATCTCCTTTATTGAGGAGAAGGAGAAGGCCATTGGGGTAAGACTCGAACCCCCACATCGATATTGGTATTGATCACTTATGTAACTTACATATTTGTTTTCTTTAAAAAGCTTTAATCAAGTGATGTTAAATATGATTTCTATATCTTATTAAATTTTAAATGCTAGTAGATTTTGGAATTGCCTTTAAATTGATTTTTCCCTCCCGTGTCTGGTCTTTGGCATTGGTTAATTTATATTATGCCAGACTTGGGATTTTTTCAAAAAAAAGTGATAGCTTTTAAAGACTAAATTTTAAAAAGCATCTGGCTCTAAAAGATCATGCCATCAAAAGCCAGTTTTTGCTCTAAAAAATACAGGTATGTTTTTATTTTAATTTAGAACGCTGTGTCTCAATAAGGATGCCTTCTGGAATTGTAAGTGCTACTTCAGGATCAATTCTTGTTCCTCCCTTCTTTTTTTCTACTGCCTACTATACATTTCCCTCCACTTGTAAGTGGGTTACAGCAATATGCTCTTTGCAACATGAGTATTCTTTCTCAGATGAGATATAAGGTGAATCATTCCTCTTCAAATGTTGGAAGTTGCATGAATATTTGAACAAGGAAGGTCACCACATATCAAAGGTTACTTATATGTCACTCATTCTGATTATGATATGACTGTATTGCTCTAATGTGGCCTTCAAAATATCTTTTCATTGTAATGCAAAAATAAAAAGGGTCCCCTCTCATCATTCCTTTGAATTGTCTAATGCTACTTTCAGTTTTTACCTATAAACCTCAGTGCACATATGTTTGCTTGAAAACTTCTAACACAGTTTTTGCAACCAATACCAGCATGGCCAAAATCCTATTGGTCATTTACACCAGTGTAAGTAAAGTGGTGTAAATTGCAGTGTCTAAGTCCTGTTAAGATACCCAATGTGACGTAGTGTATGCGGGGATAGACAAGGACTCAGAAGACCTTGGTTAAAGTCCCTTTTTGGCCACAGGGGTTGGGGCTGGTAAAACTATTCCTTAAATATCTCACTTACTTTGAAAGCCTTCTTAGAGTCACTATACATTTGTTCTGATCTGACAACACATTACACATACACAACCACAATTGCTGCTACTTAATGAGCTGCTGGTTGTAATCTTCAACTTGTGACTCTTGTGACTTGAATGTGATGAGGGATATAGAACACAATAATCTCTGATAAGCTTCTAGTCAATATATCTGAACAGAATATATATCTGAATAGAATTTACTCTCACCATATGTGTCAACAGGGGTAACCCCATAATTTGAGTAGGGAAGGAGCTCACCACTTAATAATGGGAGGGGGAAAGCACTTTCTGTTGCTTGGACCATGAACTTTCTGTACATGTATGAAATAAATATGTATACTTTGGTTGCTGGGACTTCTCCCAGTTTGGTACATAATTATTGCAAGTCAAACAGAATGTCTAGAAAGGCATAGCTTTTTTTTCAGATCCAACATGCCAACAGCAAACATATTCTCCAGCTATCTTACAGTGAGTTGATGTTTTCGTCAAAAAGTATGTGGTCACCAGCATTGGGTCTCACTGGGTGCTGGGCACCATTTATGATTACATTAATTACATTCCTTTCCAAAGTTAGTTAAAAGGTGCTTATGGCACCCTTTACATACTTGTAGGTCTTGAGGCCTGGACTTGAAGGGACATCTGCTTTTGCCATCAACATGTCAGACATGTTTTTGGAGGCTCTACTCCTTGTGTTGTCACCACCAAAAGTGAGAGAGATGGCAATCCAGGCTTTCCCTTGGGACGTTTGCTGCTACCTGAGAAGTCTAAGGCCAAGTGGTTTTCCCTTTACAGAGTTTTTTCTCCAAGACAACTTGTTGGGCACATCTGATATAGTTTTTGTGTGTGTGGTTCTAGGAAAATAGGATTTTATTCCTTAAACTTTTTCTAATCTGATGGATTTATAACCTTTGATCTTATTGCTGCCTTTAACTTCCTGTTCTTTCTTTCTTTCTTTCTTTCTTTCTTTCTTTCTTTCTTTCTTTCTTTCTTTCTTTCTTTCTTTCTTTCTTTCTTTCTTTCTTTCTTTCTTTCTTTCTTTCTTTCTTTCTTTCTAGGATTGTGTCATTTGTTTATATTCTTATGGTCCAGTTGCTTATTCTGTCATCTGCCTTGATCACTTCTGTACTAAAAGGCAGTACATAACTCTGATAAATAAAATAACAAAGCAAAACAAATTATTAAAAACACTTGGAACTGTTAGACTTCACATATCAGAAAGGGCTCACTGCTATCTCTAGAGGCACAAATTACTTCAGAGTACCCCTATAATATTTCTGTTGGTCCAGACAATAGCTGAGAAAATCTGAGGACAGAAAAATGCAGAGTCTTGCTTTTCAACTTCACTGGTTCCTAACCTTTCATGAACACTTAATTCCTTGCACAGAAAGAAATAGTCATGCTGTAGAATCCTGTGGACCATGAAGGGTAATTGGATAACATCTTTTGAAAGATTTACAAGCTGGCCAAGGATTTTGCCAGCTTTAAAACTGACTGATCCGGTATGAAAAGATCTGAACAATTCTGACCTCAATGTTTAAGGCAAGACCGTTCTTGAGAAAGTCTAATTTAGAACTTTCCATCTAAATGCATTCTGGGAGTGGGCCAAGGGGGAAAATGGGAGAATAGCATATTCGAAACACAGGATCCCTCCCTCCCCCCCACACACCCACACATGCACATGGACATATTGCTTTGTCTCAGCTGAAGACTCAAGAAAATTGAACGCTTCTGCAGACCTCCAGCATGGAGATAAATCTCAGAATCAGAGGAGGGTAAAGTTATATTTGATGGTGTATTGGGCACCCACCTCTCCCCGAATGCTGACTGGGGTTTGTATGTATGGCTGTACCGGCAAAATGTTCTCTGATTATGTCCCAGTGAGATCATATCTTAGATTTACAGTCATGACAATACAAGGCCATTAGTGAATTATTCACTTAGCCAGTGTGTTAACTGTGGCTCATTTCCTGCTTGCCTGGAGGCTTTCACTATTTTTGTTCCTATGCGGTTCAACATATTTAGTTAAGGTATGGTGTGTGTGCATGATCCTATTGAAACTTTTTTGAACTGAAGTCACTGTAGAAGGCAGCTGCCATTACTGCCACACTGCTGACCGTTTCCTCATTTTATTTTATTTTTCCGTGGCTGGCAGGTGGATGCATTGGTCAACTTATGTTACTGGTTTCAGCACAGACTCTAAGTACAGATGGGATCCCCTTCTGCAAACCATCCTGAAATTACACCAAGGAAGTTAGCACAGCCCTGGGTAGAGATGCCTGTTCTTTTGAGTGCAATGCATTGCCTCCAGAGGCATTGGCGCAACTGAGGAAAAGGTACCCATCATAAAACAGTACCCGACATAGCAATGTACCATTAAAAAAATTAAAAACAATTAAGTTACAGGGCTGCAGTGCCCCATAAACCAAGAGAGAAAATAAAATTAATTGAAAGAGTTACTGAATTGAGTGTGTACACCATGCGTCAGTAATATAGGGATTAATTAAGCAGCTTAACACCTATATTGATAGCACACTCTTTCAGTTAATGAACCAGATCCCCTTTGGAGCTTCATAACTCAGCCCCCTGAACCCCAAACCTCTCCAAATTTGGGGGGCTTACCTAGAAGTGCTTGAGAAAGCTAATTCTACCATTGGAATTGGAAGCCAAGCCACAGTGGTGCTGATTGCTCACCCACGGCTTGGCTTTCAAAGTTCCAATTCAAATTAGAAAGATTTTTTCCTCAGGGTCACCCCTTTGGAGCTTAATATCTCATCCCCCTGATTCCCAAACCTTTCCAAATTTGGGAGGCTTACAGGGAAGAGCCTGGGGAACCTCCCCTGCCATTTCCTCTAGGATGAATTGTTTCATTCTAGAGGGAAAATGATGTTTCATTACAAAACGAAACAAATCACATCCTACTGTTTCATTACCTAACAAAGTAATTCATTACTTAACAAAATGACAAAACAGTGTCTCATTTTTCATTTCATGCCAATCTCTACTATAAACTCGTCACTCTCACACCAAGACTTTTTAGGTATTTACAATTCAAAATCTCTTCATGCTTCAAACCCCAGAAGATGGTGCATGATGTTACAAGAGAAGTGAAACCCTTACTTCCTTAAGGGAGCTCACTCTTTCTTTCCTTCTTTCCTTCCTTCTTTCTTTCTTTCTTTCTTTCTTTCTTTCTTTCTTTCTTTCTTTCTTTCTTTCTTTCTTTCTTTCTTTCTTTCTTTCTTTCTTTCTTTCTTTCTTTCTTTTAACAACAGCAGCGGCAGCGGCGGCGGCGGCAGCAGCAGCAGCAGCAACAACAACATTAGGAAGAACTTCCTGATGGATACAGCTGTTCAGCAGTGAAATAGGCTGCCATGGAGGGTGGTGGTAGTCTCCTTCTTTGGAGGTTTTTAAGCAGAGGCTGGATGGCCATCTGTTGGGGCTACTTTGATGGTGGTTCTTTCATGGCAGGGGGTTGGATTGGATGGCACTTGGCGTCTCTTCCAACTCTATGATTCTATGATTACTGCTGCTGCTGCTGCTGCTGCTGCTGCTGCTGCTGCAATAACAATATCCCTTCAAGCTGATTTCATCATGGCAACCCTTTTTCTGAGAGGAGGTTTTCTAGGCATAAAGGACTCAGAGGTAGTTTACTTTTTTCTTGATGTGCTCCGGGATTGTGCAACTTGCCCACAGCTAACTCAGAAATCAGATTCTGAGGTGTTCAATATACTAAGCTATTCAGCCAGGAAGAAACATGCTAATATTATTCAGCTTGAACCTTAGAAATAGTGGGTATATGCCTGCAAGGTGGCTGGATTCCTACAAGTCAAAGAGCTTACCTATCACTGAAACTGCAGAATTAATAAGAATCCTCTTTCCTTTAACAATTTTGCATTTATATGGGAAATTTTCTGTAATGTCAGTAATGATAAACACTGGGGAGAATTTTGACTGCTGAATAGCTGTTTAAATACTTGTTCGCTTCATTTACAAAATGACTTCTGGACCACTGAATGGTCTGCACACTTTTCATATGAGCAAGTACTAATAGATTATTGAGTGCTTGAAACAGTTCTTTTGGATGACTCTACATAGGCACAATGATGACAAATCACAATGATTTATTTGCTGCTGCCAAGAATTAGGCTTTCCAATGAGCTTAGCCGGTGTTCATTTGGATTAGCCCTGAGTGTTTAGCCATTGTTGCTATAATGTCAATTCCATTTCTTTCATTGCTACTGGAACCCCTAGTAAACCAAGGAGTTAGTTTGGCTTCACTGTCCAGGAAGAGTGTTTAGGAGTCATTGTGTTCACAGCTCAAGACATTTTTACATTCTGGAGGTCAGCCAGGCTTCAGCAGAATCATTGGTTGAGGAAAGTCCTCAAGAGCCATTGGGAAATCCTTCTGATCCAGAAGCCTTCCAGAGTGAACTACCCCAATTGGCCCCTCCCACTAAACACTCCCAAAATTGTGATCTGTCCATGACTACAGAAATCCTTCACATCCAAACCATCATCATGCTCCCAGTGCAGTAAATTAGGTCCACAGTATGTCCCACAACATGAGCTGGGGCAGATGTGATTTAGGGCAGACCCACAGTTATCAGGGAGAACATGACTTCCTGAACTGATGCCCCAACATGAATGATGACATCTTCCTAGGGCACAAGGAAAGGACTTCAGTACAATTTGAATTGTATTTAGCATACAAAGAGAATGAATCATTATTTACCTTACCACCACCAAAAAGACCTCCTATGGTTGCAATTACGATGCATGATTTTATAAATCTCAGGGGAGACTTTCATCTGGAAACAGTTGGCATGGTAATTGGCATGACTACAGTTATTGTCACACTAAATCCAAGCAAATGTGTTGTCTAATTTCTGCTGTATTTAGACACGTTTGCATTGCATTTAAAAGGACATACAATTACAGCTCTGCACGGGAGGATGCAAAACAAATGAAAGGGTCTCAGGCTATTATCTTGTAAGAAAGATCACTTATGCAAACTAAACTAGAATATAAACTCAAATAAAATGATGCAAATATCACCATGGTGAAAATAGCTTTTAGTGCATATATTCCTGATAAACTGATTTGCTTAGCTTTTCTGTCAATTTTTAACTTTCATAATCTGGCTGGTATGAAAAGCCAGACAGAGTCATGAAACTTTAGACAGAAATTCCAAAGATCGGAAAGCTAAGGCTAGCAAAGATGTTCAAAGGACCTATGGAGTTGGTCATGAGTATACAGTATGGGAGTATAGCAACAGTATGGGAGTATGAGAGTATAACAATAGGAGGTTGATTACAGGTCTATTGACCTCTGGCTTTTGTGGATTCATCCATCCTTTCAGAACTCTCCACCTCCCACAGTTCGTTCTTACCAAGCAGATAGTTCACCTTCATACCTTGAGGGTCCAGCCCAAAGTCCATTGGATGTTTGCCAACCTACCCAAGTCCTTTAGCAATTAAATATTTTCATACATTCTTCTTTGGCAGAGGCTCCTCTCTAACTGATGTAGTATTTTAAATTGCTTGTCCCACCTCCATCAAAACAGCTGGATTGGGATAATAATTGACACATATGGGGTTGGCCTATGAGAGTAGACCACACCATCTGTTTGGGCTCAGACAGGTCTAAGAGGCTTTTGTCCAGCCATGGCACATATTTAACTCGCTGCATCTTGGGCAAGATTGGTGTCACCTTAACAGGAGAGATGTTCCGGGTACCCAGGGCTGTCTTGCCAGCCCAGAGCTTTGCTCCATATGTCCTCTAGCTTCTCTTTTTCACCACTGTCTTTCCACACTGCTTGAGATTCCTCTCTTTTTATAGCTGCCCACACTTCCCTTCCTAAATGTTCTTGGGCTAACTTGGCTTCAAGTGTCTCTGATTCCTATACCATTGTTGAACAGACTCCGAAGGAAAGGCTCAGCCCTCCTTGCAGGGCTGGATTTAGATGAAGAGATGCCCTTGACTACTCCACTTGTGAGGCCCCTCCCAATTCCCCCACCCTCATGACTAGAAGAAAATGGAAGAGTGTTATAAACAAAACTGAGTGAAGCCAGATATGATGACAGGTATTTAAAATTCTGCAATTCACAATTTCTCCTCTAAAGAACCTAAGATATTATCGTTAAATACCACAGTGATTGAAAACCACACACATCAATGTTAAAATTAGCACTGAAAAACTTTTGTAACAACTGGACTTTGCAAACAAACCTTTTGTGGAATAAGCATTAATTTATAGGAAAATGCAGTTGTAATGCTATGCTTAAAAAACACTTGAGTTTTAACAATTATATTGCCTGGGAAGTGTACTATGGGTATCTGTCACTCTTCAGTAGCTGCCACCACTCACTGCCTTCCCTATGCCTTTCCTGAGAGGGGCAGACTAATTCCAGGGGTATAGGCTATACATCAGGGGTGTCCAAACTTTGGCCCTCCAGATGTTTTGGACCACAACTCCCAGAATTCCAAATCTAGATGTCCAATGAAAAAGGATTGTGGGAGTTGTGGTCCAAAACATCTGGAGGGCCAAAGTTTGGACATCACTGCTATACATAAATCTGGCCCTGCCATCTTGGGTACAGTACAGATGACAGATGCCAAATGCAGCCCTCTCCCTCACAGGCACCATGAGGAACTATGGAAGGTATTGCATTTAACCGCTGTTCCAGAAAAATCACCCACCGTCTTACTCAGACATCATCAAAGTGTTCCTTAGAGGGCAGGGCCAAGTAACTTGTGGTTTCAGGCTTTCACACTTCATCCAAAGCTGACGCAAATCCCAGAAGGGAAACAGGTTTTGCTTCTTTTATTATAGTTGTCCCAAATACAATGCTTTCTATGTAATACGGAATGGCAACAATGCACAAACGTATATGAAAGAAAATGGAGATATCCCATTGTGGTATTAGCTGAACTTACTCTGAGCCACTAGCAACTCTAGTGACAGAATTTACCCAATTTCTACCCATTAACTCTGTTATTTATTTATTTACAGCAATACCTTGGTTTATGAGCATAATCTGTTCTGGAAACATGCTTGCGAACAAAAGCACTCATATATCAAGCAAATTTCCACATAAGAAATAATGAAAACTCAGATGATTTGTTCTAGGGACCCATAGACCACATGCTGTACATGCAAAATGTCCAAACTCATTTTGCATGTACAGTATGGTTTAGGAACCTGGCAACAGACCCTGCTCTGCTTGGGAGTAACAACTGGATTTTACTTTGTGTTTTTAAAGTGGCACACACAGAGAGAATTGTCTCACTTTTGATCATGTGGACTGCTCCAGTGCTCATCTTGCAAGACATTGCTCGTTGATCAATGCAAAATTGATCAGAAATGTTTGCTTGTCTTGCAAAATACTCGTAGACCAAGGTACTTGTAAAGCAAGGCATTTATTTATTTATTTATTTATTTATTTATTTATTTATTTATTTATTTATTTATTTATATCCTATACAGTGATACCTCTTAAAACAAATTTAATTCATTGTACAGGTCAATTTGTTTTAAGAAAATTTTGTCTTACGAAATGCAGTTTCCCATAGGAATGCATTGAAAATGGATTAATTCATTCTGGAAGCTAGAACAAAGACAAAAATAACCACCACCACCCCCGATTACATGGATAATGTTTTTTTGTCTTGTGATGCATCCCATAGGGAATGTTTTTGTCATGCCTATTCCCAGAATGCTTTTTCTTCCTATGAGTTTTTTTTTTTGTTTTACGAGGCATTTGTCTTAAGAGATGCCACTGTACTTGGAATTCTGGAGAGAACAGGAAACATTTGAAGTATTTCTTAAAGATCACCAAAGAGGGGGCCATGTGAATTTCAAGTGGCAGCTCATTCCAAAGCCCTCTGAGAAGACCCATTGTTTTCTCCTTCTGGGCATCTGTTGGGGTTAACGTCCTTAGCTGTCTAGCCATTGTCTTCATATTGCCCATACTCCACTTTTCCAAGCAAGGTCAGTACCAAATTGGAGGATCTTTTCCTATTAATTCAACACTGACTGATTTGCCAGGTTTAGACTTGACTTTCGCCCAGACAGAGGGAATTTTAAGAAATAATTTAAATATAATGGCATTTTTCAGGTATTATAAATGCTGGCACTGTGAACGTGTTCTGACTGAATCACTTACTCATTCACCTCCCATCATCAAGTTCTTCAGTTTCAGCACCAAACCTGAAGATTTCTATGAATATGTAGGCTCTACACAAGAGGAAGCATTGACATTTTCCCGGATTCTTGTTTACAAGTACAGCCTACACATGTGGAGGAGCCTTTCTTCTACAGATTTAACATTGAAGCTGTGAAGAATATGACATTAAAGAGATGGGGCTGTGTGTCCCGGTTATGCATGTTTACAGTGCCAGCATTTGTGATACATAGACATGGGCACGACCAGAAAAAATGATGTTTTGAGTTTTCGTTTGTTGGAACGGGTCCGTTTCAGGTCGTTTTCGTTTGTCACGGAATTTTTCAAAAATTTGTTGTTTCATTTTTCCTTTGTCGTTTGGCATTTCCACCGCGATTTAGCGCGATTTGTCTTCCCAGAGCATAGGGGCGTCCCACAATCAGGGCCGGCGCTAGGTGTTTTTGTGCCCTAGGTGGCGGGAGGGGCGGTGGCGGGGGAGGGGGAGGGGCAGGCGGGCGGCGGTGGTGGGAGGCCATGGGCAGGCAGCGGCGCGGGCCGCAGGCGGGTGGCGGCGCGGGTGGACGGGCGAGTGGGCAGTTAGGATATCACTTAGGATAGACGTTCTGTTCTTGGCTTGCACCCCAAATGTGTGTGTGTGCAAGCAAATTGAAGTTGGGAAAATAGAAAATAAATGGTCGTATATAATATATATTTAAAATAAATCCACACCTCCCACTCCCAGTCGAACCTCCCCCTTTATCCAATATCAGAAAATCCTCACAAACTGCCAGAGAAGAAATAAAGAATAAACTGCTATTCCCTTCAGCAGACAAAGCTGCAGGGAATCAAAGAAATTATTTTCTAAATCCAATTCCCTCCCTGCCTGCCTAACTTAAATCCTAAAGCCTCCAGCCTCCCTCCTCAATCTCGATTGGATCACACCAGCACCAGCAGCCAGCCCTCCTCCCTCAAACACATCCATACACCCGACTGCGATTTCTGTAAGGTGCCTCGGCTTTTATGCCCACCGAGACATCCAGAAGTGTCAGTTAAAAACCTGGCGATGCCATTGGTGGAATGGTTCAAAAAAATTGCATGGTCCCATCCCATGCCCAGCCCAAATGGGCAGGTCTAAAAAAATAAATAATAAAATAAAATAAAATAAAATAAATACGATGTTTTATTGCTATAAAAAAACCACTGCTGCTACTATAAAAATTCAGGCATTTAAAATAAATAAATTTCACATGTTTCTGTGGTGATTTGGTGTGTTTTTTGACCACGATTTCAAAAGAAAAATTGTGATCACCATTTTGGATCCCCCAGCATGGGGAGATGACGAGGATGACCCCCCCAAGCTTGGTGTAAGCAGCCCAGGACAGGAGAAGAGGGTGGAATGGCCGGGGACCCCCCAGAAACCACCCCTCTGGTAGGTGGCAAAGCCTCAGGCAAGCATATTTTCGCCTGCTTTTTTGGCCGGGAGTCGGGGTTTTTTAAAAAAATCCTTTAAAAACTTCTTCTGTGCTTCGCATTGTGCGATCGCCGCGATGCCACAAATGGAAACGAAAAACCCGGCCAAATTTTTCTTTTTTCGGTTCGAGTTCGAGTTCTGACGGCTTAATTATTGTTACCGTTTCCGTTACGTAATGGAAACGATAACCGAAAACGGAAACAACAATTTCGCCGAGTCGTGCCCATGTCTAGTGATACATGTTACATCAATAAAAGTATGAGGCAATGTTGCAGCATTGTGATTCTATTGCTTAGTGGGAATCTGAGTGCACATATGTGTGATGAAATAAGCTCTCTTTAGGCATTCATCCTGAAAGCATGTATGACTCAAAGGGTGATGGACATAGGGAACACACATGCACCTTTGAGTTACATTCGCAGCATAAGCTAAGCCTCTAAAACTCTACCCCACTCAGAGTTCTCCATCTTCAGCACAAATGCATGAGTACTGTAACTGCATTCCACTGGATTCCTTTTGATGTTTCTCTGAGAAGCAGCCTTTCCTCGTAAGGGCTACTGGTTATAGAAACACGATGAGCAAGTTCAGTGTAACATGCTTAGAACATCTCTACACCTGTCGTGGGGGATACACAAAGTCTGCAAGACTTCTGGGTGGGATAGGACAAGGGGAGCAGATTTTACTGCACTCCCATAACATGAGCACCCTTTGAACCCTATATACTTTCAGGCTGAACTCTTGAGGAGAACTGGAATGGTACTCCAATCCTAAAACACTGCATAAATAGTGTGTGTATTTGGAACAGAGGCTGTTGGCCTTTTCCTTCTTCAGACTTCCTGTACAAACATTTGAAGGATAGTTAAGAGAAGTCTTTTGCTCTCTTGTTCATGCTGTGAATGTAACTCAAAGAGATTCTTCTTATCTGCCAGGACATGACCTTTCAGGATCCATTGAGAACAGAGTATACTTCCCCGAGGAAAGTTTCAAAATCAGTTCACTGAGCAAAATCCAGATGTTACCTACATCTGAAGGTACTAGTGCTCAAGTAATATATGAAAGGTTACACCTTCACAGAAGGGGATTTTCTCCAATGACATTATTTATCTTCTTTTTTAAATCATTTTTTATTTTTTATTTTTCATAGTTTTTCCCTAGAGGGGTTATAGCAGACATAGAAACTACAACTTGAAAGCCAAGCATTAAAACAAATAATGTTGTTAAAAAGAGAAGGAAAAGGAAATAGATAACATTAAATTTATTATATCAAAACTCTATTTGTATAAGCCTTCCTAATTCAGATAATGCTTTTTGAATAATTCTTTTATTCAACTAATTTGACAAAATTTAAAAAAAATCTCATTAGGTAATAAGATTTATTATTCAATGGGTATGCTGATGGTACAGAACTGAAATGACAGAATGGCATTGGGAGATTTTGAAAAAATAAATTCAGGAGCTAACAAAATTGGATTGAAATACAGAATGCAACTTCTCAGAAAATCAGTTATACTAAGGACAAAATTGCTTCCTCACTTACTCCTAAGAATTCAGAGTAAGGATTGTTTATTATTATGAAATGAAAATCCAGTATTAAAAAAAAATATGTTCCTAGAAACTGACCAGAAAAGGCAGTATTGCTGAGACATGTGAGGCATGGGCAGTAAGAAGACATTGGGCCCATAAAGGGAACTAGGGGGCTTCTCCTGTGTTTTTCTGACCTGCTGATAAGAGCCATATAATACTTTATGGAGGTGCAAGGAAACAAACTATCTGCTCAACCAGAACAACAGTTAAGGGTGATTTTTCACCTGGCTGCTAAGAATTCATATATATCACAACACATTTCTTTTGAAATGTAATGCTGTGAGCTATGCTGTTACTCAAACATTTGAATTAATTTCATGAATACTCTACACATGTTTTTCATGCCCCTGCATTTATGCCTGGTAACAGTGAAGGAGTGACACTATTCATCCATTCTGGTTGATCTTGGTGATTAAACTGACAACAACATTGTTGTGTAGGGATGGGTATGAAATGGAAAAATAACATTTTGTTTTGTGCCAACTCTCATTTCATTTTGTCTCATTTCTTATTAATTTCTTTTAAAAAAATTCATATGAAATGAAACAAAATGAAACAGCTTCCCTGGGTTCTAGAGGCACCAAATTTGGTACCCGGGAGCATTTTAAAGGTGTCCAGTTGAGCCGTCATCAGCTGGACCCCTTTAAAAACGGCCAGGTTGCCAGAGCAGGGCTCTCGCAGTGGCAACCCAGCCATGTTCAGAGTGATCCAGCCAAGCTCTCATTGGTTGGACCCCATTAAAAATGGACCAGTCACCACCAGGGGATCCATTTTTAAAGGGGTCCAGCCAATGACAGCTCCACTGGGCCCCTCTGTTAATGGCTCCCTGGCACCACATCTGGTGCCTCTAGGACCCCGGGGAATCACCCCCCCACACCTACCTCCCAGCTGAGAGGACAGCAGAAGCCAGGGCTGAGAGGATGAGGCAGGGAGCACCAGAGCTCTGGCAGTGGCAGTGGTAGCAACTCATTGCAAGCCCAGAAGGTAAGGGACCCCTTTTATAGACGGAACAAAACAGTTCATTTCAACAACAACAAAATGACCGTTTTGTTTCATCTGTAACAAAATGCTGCTTCCTTGTTTCATTTTGTTTCATTTAGTTACCTAACAAAATGGCGAAGCAGCATTTCATTTTTCATTTTGTGCCCATCCCTATTGATGTAGTGAGAGGTAATTGTGTTTAAAAATAATGCAATGCCTAATATTTTGAGAGGTTCAAAATGTCTGAAAGGATTTATTACCATTTTTCTATGTATAATGTATTTTTATCATATAACAAGGGAAAAATATAATTAAGAATGCATTATTAACTTATTACCCTGAAGGCAATTAATAGTGAGTAAAAGCTAATATGTAATTTTCATGAAAAATTATAGGGCTCTACACCAGCTTCAGCCAAACCTGAAAATACTAATCAAACTGCTTCATTGTGCATACACGTAGGGCTGGCAGGCTGTGGGAATTTGCATGATTGTTGCTTCCTGCACACTTAAAACCTCCTTAACTATCATCCAGCATGACAGGGTCCTCTGTCCCCCACAGTCACATTTTGCTGCACAATCCACAAATATGTACAGTATAATATATAATATAGGCATTTGATGACACAGTTCCTGAGGAGGAGTGAAAACATGTCCCCACATAACTACACACACACACACACACACACACACACACACACACACACACACACACACACACACACACACACACACACACACACACACACACACACACACACACAAATGTCTGGAAAAATAATCCAGGCAGCTTCTCCCCATATGCTCTTTCTGCAATCAAATTTAGAAATGGGCATGAAACAAACTTTTAGTTCATTTCGTTATTTGTTATTTGTTTTGTTATGTAACAAAATGAACGACCTTAGGGTAATTTAAAATGAAATGAAACAATATAGTGTGGGGCCAGGAAACCTGGAAGTAAAACAAGCACCCACCTGGCCCCAGGGGCCACGTGGTGGGTGCTTGAAAAAATAAAAATAATAAAAAGGAGCTCCGATGGGGCCCCAGGGGTGCCCTGGTTGGTACCCTAAAATCATTTTAAAAATAATAATACCCAAGTGCCGACGGAGCCCCAAGGGCCGAGCAGTTGATGCTTTTAAAAAAATCCACACTACAGCTGTAGTGCGGGCCAGGAACCTGGAAGTAAACGGGTTATCAGGAGAGGGGAAGATAAGTTACAGAGCCCTCTCTTTCCCCCCACCCCATTGGGGGAGAGGGGGCTCTTTAAACTAATCTTTCCCCCTCCCAATGGGAAACCTATTTTTCCCACCCCACCTCTCAGCTGCTCCTTGCTGGCTTCCCTGTACCTCGTTTTCTGGGGAAGCGGGGCACAGAGAAGCCAATACGGAGCATCTGAGAGGTGCTGGCTTGGGGCCAGCACACAGCAGCTGAGAGGTGCTTGCTGGGGCAGCTCTTGCCCCCACCCCACAGTGGCTGGGGGGAAGATTAAGCCCGCTCTTTCCCCCAGCCACAGTTGCACAAGCACACACACACACACACACACACACACACACACACACACACACACACACACACACACACACACACACACACACACACACACACAATGAATAATGAATCAATTAACCAACAAAATGAATTTTTCTAAAAAAATCATTTAAAATGGAATGAAATGAACCGAACCTTAAAATGAACCGAACCAAAATGAATTGCCATTTTTTCAGTTCGTGCCCATCTCTAAATAAAATACATTGAAATTGGAGGCAAGTTCACTTACTCAGCTGTCCCCCTTGTGGCCTGAAGTGTTACAGACAGAAATTTCCTGAAACTATTTGTGTGCAATGCAGGTTACAGTTTTAATTAAAGCCCAAACCACACCCACCACACCCAACCTCTGCAGTCCCAATCTGTGCCTTCTTTGGGATATAAGGGGGGAAATGACATAGTTGTTGGCTGTGTAAATATTGTAATTGAAGCAAATGTTGTTTGACCCGACATTGTGCAAAGACATCTACTTCCCAATGAATGTATTCTCTGACACAGAGTTCAAGCTTAAACGACTGATGATGACTTTGCAGCCCACAAGCAAAAGGCTGCCTAGATTCATTAATACAAAGGAAATGCAATTTCTTAAGAAGAAACAAGACAAACCACTTGTTCTTAAAATGCATGAGACACATGCAGTGCTGTCTTTGAAGTGGGTTTTAGTTTTAATCCTGAGTTGTTTTTAAAAAAACCTTTAATAGAGGCTGTTTGTTTAACATTTTGCTTTTCTAGAAAACATGTTTGTTTTATCTCCTTGGAGCATGACACAGTCTCATATGTACTTCTAATAGCATTTTTTGATCATGTCCTACTGCTGACTGTCAAATCTGCAGTCAGAGGTCCTACACTTGCATTCGGGCTCTGGAAAAGCCCTTTTGTTCTTATTATGTCTCCATTTAGCTTTGTTAAATCCACTTGGCATCATGTGGCTGACTTAGGCAGCGATTGTCAACTGACTCCTTAAACCGCTGATACAAGCTGACTTCTACCAGCATCAGAGAGATCTGATACAGGCTATTATGATGGTCATAATAAAACTGAATGTGTACATCTGGTATCTAATAAGACAAATGTATAAGATAAAGGTGTATCAGAACAAGGTGGCTATTTGCTCTAGAACTGCTATACGTAGAAAGGAACATGTGAATCCAGGGGAATGTTTGAGGGGATGGAGGCCACGATACCTATATAGAGGACGTTCCTATTCAGACACTGGCTGCACTTAAGGGCTGGATTTAAACAGTCTCAACAAAAGCAATATTCTTGCATCTCCTCAGATTTTTTGAGGAGAAAAAACATCTTTTTACCTGCCAGCAAGTCATCGCATACTTATGGTAACTGTATGGATGAACAGCCGCCAAAATGTCTTGTCTTTAACAGCCTTGCAAGTTGTTTTCCTTAGAAAGTTGATTCATCTTTCATTTTTACTTCTTTTCTTTTCTCTTTTCCTGCTTGTTTTCTCATGATATGCACATAGTACAGGGCACCTCACTTAAAACTGTGCACATTTCTAAGGTTTATAGCACATTTTGCAGAAAAGAAGTATGCACCCACTTATTTAAAAAGTGATTGCCCCAAAACTATAAATAAAAGTGTATATTCATATCTTTAATACATTGAAATCCTTGGTGTCAAGTAGACATGGGCACGACTCGGCGAAATCCTCGTTTCCGTTTTCCGTTCGAAGAAGCGACAATTACTCCAGAACTCGAACTCGAACCGACTAAAGAAAAATGAAGAAGTCGACAATTACTCACGCGATGCCAAGCGGCACAGGAAAAAGTTTTAAAAATAAAAAAAACCCGAACCAAAAAAAGAAAAATGCCTGCCTGGGTACCAGAGGGGTGGTTTCTGGGGGTCCCCGGCCTCCCCCTCCTCTCCTGGGCTGCGCATCCTCGTTGTCACGCCGATGCCAAGTGGCACAGGAAAAAAGTTTTTAAAATAAAAAAACCCCAATTCCCGGCCAAAAAAGCAGGCGAAAATATGCCTGCCTGAGTGAGGGCACCTACCAGAGGGGTGGTTTCTGGGGGGGTGGTCCCCGGCCTTCCCCCCCTCTCCTGTCCTGGGCTGCGCATCCATTCCTCGTCGTCTCGCCATCTCGCCATGCCATGCGGTGCGGGCGGGGGATCCAAAATGGGGCCACCACAAGCAATATTTATTTATTTTGAAATTGTGGTGGTCCAAAAACACACCAAAGCACCACAGAAACATGCGAAAATAGCTATTTTAAAAATGCCTGAATTTTTAAAGTAGCAGCAGTGGGTTTTTCTTGCAACAAAACGTCTCCAATTGATTTTATTTATTTTATTTTTGTTTTATTTTTTTACACCTGTGCAATGATGGGCTGGCCATGGGAGTGGACCATGAAAATATTTGGAGCCATTCCACCAATTGCATGGCCACTTGGCCAGGTTTTGACTGAGACTTCTGGGATGTGCCTGTCGGGCATAAAAAGCCCACTAACCGTAGCCCGAACCCGAACCCGAACCCTAACCCTAACCCATATGCCAGTACACTGTCCTTCTTAGTGGGTCAGAGAGGCACCCAGAGGTGCACCCCACGAACTCACCCTAACCTTACCCGTAACAACCCTAAGCCTAGCCCTTGCGCTAATCCCCTTAACCCTAAGCTAAATCTGTACTCGCATTGCACACACGCAAGTACAGTTCCCTTCTTGGTGAACCACAGAGCGCCAAGACTGAGGAGGAGCCTTCCCCCAGTGTGCGCACTGTGACACTGCAGTTAGCAGTGGGCCTGTGGTCAACATAGAGGCACCCCAAAAAGAGGTGCCTCGAGTCTCAACTTAGTATGCATATCCAATTGGCTATGCATGCCATTTTGTAGCGGGCCAGAGGAGGCACCCACCCCAGAGAGGTGCCTCCAGGAGCCCGCTTTCCCTTCATAGCGGGCCAGAGGAGGCACCAACCCCAGAGAGGTGCCTCTAGGAGCCCACTCCCCCCAAAACCAGTACTAACGAAAGATGAAAAAACAACAAACGAAATGACAAATTTTTGGAAAATTTCACGAAAAACGGAAACAAGCTGAAACGGGCCGGCTCCGACACACGACAACTCGAAAACGTCATTTTCCCTGGTCGTGCCCATCTCTAGTGTCAAGTACCTTTTGAATGTAGCCACTGCACAAGAACACAACCATTACAAAAACATGATTATCAGCAATAGAAAAATAAAAAATAAAGAAAAAATAGTGGCATTTTAAGTATTAACTGCTGTATTTTAATATAACCATTCACAGAAAAGTCCATTTCTTCAGAGAGGGACTGCGTGGCAAATATTTACATATTTCTATATGGATGTTGGAAGAAATATTATTTTAACAGACTGTTTTTGTGGCACACAAGTTGTTCACACATGGCAATGACCTTTTAGACTCCAGTTGATATTCACATACCCCTGGAAGCATTGTTCTGTTGCCAATAACAATGAGGATGGCTAAATTTAAACAAGAACAACATGGTAATGAGTATATCTAATTATCAATGGGACATCTGAGGTGGCCCCAGTAGATAGTAAGGAGATATAGCTGGGAATTTCAGCAGATACAACACAATATTTTAGAGTTAATAATAGCTCCCAATACATGGCTCATATTGAATCTATTGAGAAGAATTTTAAACATATGCATATATTTTATCTCAGCTGTTTCTTTCTGGAGTCTTGTCCTGTAACATTTTTTTCTCTCCAGAGTGGCAACTTTCAGTTCTTGTGCAAAGTTTCTAGATAAATTAAAACAAGTTGAAACAGATTTTTGTTTCTGATTCCTCAAGTCCAATTTGTGTTCATTCTTTTTTATGGAGACTGGTCTGTTGGTCCTATGTAGAATGCAGTGGGGCATTGTTGGCAAAAGATGGCAGAGACAACTTTGGCAGAGGAACAGCTAAGAGTATGCCTGATGTTTTTTGTGTGGCATTGTTAGGCCCTTTAATCAACGTTGCTGGAATAAATGTTGTACAGTCTGCTGTGAGTCTGTAGTTGTTTGACATTGGGGGGGGTGCTTGTAAGCAAGTATAAGTCTATCACCAAGTGCTTGGGAGGATGTAGTATTCTTATCAAGGATCACTTATGATGTGTGTGAATGGTCTCAGTTGTGAGCTAAATGTAATAGCTAGGGGGGTTCAGTCATTTTCTCTTCTCAGTCTGCCATGTGCAAGGTTGCTTCTGGGTTTTTGCCTTGTTCTGATAATTTGTTCTTAATAGTACTGGATGCATATTGTAGGCTGAGGATCCTTGAGTTTGGGGTCTTGTGGGTCTGAACAAATAAAATTGTCTCTGAAGACTCAGCTGTAAGCAGTGTATTTTGTTGAGCATTAAGGATGGAAGCTGAAAACATGGAAGTAGATATATTGATCAAGAGAATTTTTTTTTTGTACAGTGTGGTGCTACGGTGCCCATGCTGCAGTTTCAGAATGGTGTCTAGAAAGTGTAGCTGTTGCGTCAAATACTCCAGGTCGAGGTTGATGTTCAGATGATATTTATTGAAATCCTGTTGGTATTTCTCTAGTGACTCCATTCTATGAGTCCAGATGAGAAAAAGGTTATCAAAGCACCTGAAATAGAGCAAGATTTATTTAACTTTTTGTTTTGTTTTGTGCAACAGTTAAAAAAGCATTGTTCTAGATTAACCATGAATATGTTCACATATTGTGCAGCAATGTGAGTGTCCATTGCAATTCAACTGATCAGGGGGTAGCTTTATTTTCAAAGGAGAAATAGTGGTGTGTGATCATGAAATCATATGGAGCGGTGATTTTATAGTCTGGGATGGCCCTACCAGTAGGCAGAGACAGACAAACACCAAAGGTAGCAGATTATGGTTGCTAATGAAAGGAATCAATTTCTTGGTTATCTTTGTTGTAACTGCTTTCTCACTGTCAACAATGTAGAAAGGGATCTCTATCTCATGCCAAAATAATTCAGGACACTTAGGAGCACCTTGATTTGAGTGAAGGACATGGTTTGTATATGTGAAGTCTTCAAAATATCTGTGACTTCTTCAAAGCAGAACAACTGGTCTTTTAGGTTGCTGTTTGAAGCATCACACACAACTCCCAACTATGTACAAATTATGCCTCATATTGTTGTCATATGAACTTGCAGAAAACTCTGTAGGAAGTCTGCATTTTCACTGAAGAGCATTATTTCTCTTCAGAATGTGAAGAATGATGATCAATCCAAGACAGGGTCCATTTAGTAGAGACCAACAGTAGGGGGCTAAAGAGAAACAAGTGTAGCAGCAGGAACTGCTGATGGGTATGGCAAGATCTCAGCAGGACCAAAATTGAGATGGTAGGGGTTTATTTGTTCATTCATTCACCTAGCAATTACTATTTTCTTCCTCTGACTGCAGACACTTCAAAACTTCCCTCTTATCCCCCCGACAGTCATAGCATATTCTGATTATTTTTATCTCTGCCACAAAAATAATCAGTGGTCCAATAGAAATACCCCAAACAAGTTAGCACATTTTAATGTTGCAATCAATTCTCCCCTGAAAAAATATACTTAAGTTCTTCAAGCAACCTCCAGTTTATGAACGTGGGATAGTGTGGTCCTTTTTCCATAATTTTAAACACCAGGAAATGGTCTGATATCACAGCACAGTATCATACCCACATTGACAGCAGGGGTGGGCTGGGGAAGGTTAGCTTTCCATAGATAAATGTTTAAATATGGGAAACACCAGTGGTGGCAATCTAGATAGCCGACTAAATATCTTCTTGTGCTCTCCACCATTCACCTAGAGACGTCAATCACAGAAAAATCCCAAAAGCTGACTCCTTTTTTTTGGTCAATCAACCACTGTACACTCAAAGTACAAAGACATTGTTATGGTTATTTTGCAACAAATGTGGATGGTAGTGAGCACAAGACAGTATCATGTAGGCCATCTTGGGGCATTTATACACGACCCCTAAGCTCCGCTGCAAATGGCTGCAAGCTCCGGAGCTTAAAAATGTTTCCCCACCAGCTCCGGAGTTTGCAGACAATTAAGTGCGACCCCGCCCACCTAAGTGCGACCCACCACACTTTTCTTGTACCTGCTCTTGGGAGGTGAAAAATATTTGATGCGGATGTGCTGGGCTCTCTTTGCATCTTTTTGTTTGTGACGGGGCTCCCCCGGCAGCGTCCACCAACACCGGGAGGTAAGGCTTTATTCTTTTGTCCCTTTTTTTCCTCCCTCCCCTCACGCAGCTGGCAGGCATGAAGTACGGAGGGGTGGAGATGCACGAAGAGCGACAAACCCCTAAGATCTCTGGTCCGAATTTAAGGGGCCAGCGGATCTTAGGGGTCGTGTAAAAAGGCCCTTGATTGCTGTCATTGGTGTTGTCAACATTCAGGCTGCCCTTTGTTATGTAAAGCTCGGCACCCCCCCTTTTTTTGCTAGCAACTTTTCAAGTGCCATGTCGCTGCAAGACATTGGCAATCAGTAGCATGATCAGTTTTTTTTTTAACCCAAAGCTATTTTAAATAGAGAAGCTGTGCTCACCGCAAACCACTGGCTTAAATTCTTAAGCCAGAATGTTCTTCTATGCCCTGAATCATACTTCCTTCCCATCTATTTTTCCTTGAAGAATAACCTGCTAGCAACAGTGACACAATATTCTGCAGCAATACTGGGTTTGTTTTTCTGTGAAGATTCTCAGTCATCCAGGTGAATTTATCTGGACTTCTTTTCTATAAAGATTGAAACATTTTGGTGCTCATCCAAAAACCTTCATCAATCTTGTGAGTCCTCCATTTTATAGTTCACTTTGACCTCATGTCACCCTGATCTGAAATAGGGTCATGAGATGAACAAAGGCCTGAGTAGGCTCGTTGGGTGGACAATAGCCTCAGTAGGCCATTAGATGTAAGATGGCTTAAGGTTCTGAAAACCATAAAGTATGGGTCCTTATCTATGGCCTTGGTGGTGGAGGTGTGAAGTCTTTTTGATTTGTCTGAGTATTGTTGAAATCACTGCTTGATACGTAGCAGATATCTCAATGTCCAGATACTGGGTTTGTTTGTTTGCCATGTTGAATTGTGGATACAGATGCACAATATTCCACATTCAGATATAGGAGGGTGCCTCTCTTCCCCCAACCAAATTTCTTGACTTTTTAAAAAGAAAGTTTAACTACTAAATACACTACACACAAATTCCAATATAAACTTCCTTCGTGTTGTATTACCCAGTGTTAAGCTGCCTAGGTGCCCTAAGCACATCCAGTCTCGCTTGATTTTGGAAGCTAAGCAGGGTCGGCCTTGGTTAGTACTTGGATGGGAGACCACCAGGCAATACCAGGTGCTGTAGGCGCCTGGAGGAGGAACTGGCAAACCACTCCAGTATTCCTGCCAAGAAAACTCCATGGACATGGGGTCACAAAGAGTCGGTCACGACTGTAATGACACAACACACACAAGGATCCCAAAAGATAAGAACATAAGAACATAAGAAGAGCCATGCTGGATCAGGCCAAAGGCCTATCTAGTCCAGCTTCCTGTATCTCACAGCGGCCCCACCAGATGCGTTTGGGAGCGCATGAGACTAGATATCTGTCTCCTGATACCACTCCCCTGCATCTGGCCCTTGAAGTACTCTGGTTTAAAGCCTAGAGATTACACATCTCCATCATGGTTTGTAACCCGTGATGGACTTTTCCTCTAGGAATCTGTCCAATCCCCTTTTAAAGGCATCCAGGCCAGATGCCATCACCACATCCTGTGGCAGGGAGTTCCATAGACTTACAACGCGCTGGGTGAAAAAATATTTTCTTTTGTCAGTTCTTACTCTCCCAGCACTCAATTTGAGTGTATGTCCCCTAGTTCTGGTATTTTGAGAGAGGGAGAAGAGCTTCCCTCTATCCACTTTACTCATACCCTGCATTATTTTGTATGTCTCAATCATATCCCCCTCAAGCGCCTTTTTCCAGACTGAAGAGGCCCAATTGTTTTAGCCTTTCTTCATAAGGGAGGTGCCCCAGCCCAGTAATCATTTTAGTCGCTCTCATCTGCACCTTTTCCAGTTCCACTATGTCTTTCTTGAGATGCGGTGACCAGAATTGTACACAATACTCCAGGTGGGGCCTTACTATTGTTTTGTATAATGGCATTATAATGTTGGCTGTTTTATTTTCAATCCCCTTTTTGATAATCCCTAGCATGGAATTGGCCTTCTTCACTGCTGCCACACATTGGGGAGACACCTTCATGGAGCTGTCCACCAACACACCAAGATCTCTTTCCTGATCCGTCACGGATAACTCAGAGCCCATGAGTTGATAGATGAAGTTTGGATTTTTTTGCCCCAATATGCATTACTTTACATTTGGTTACATTAAAACGCATTTGCCATTTCTCAGCCCACTCTCCCAGTTTGGAGAGATCCTGCTGGAGCTCTTCACAATCTTCTCTGGTTTTTACCACATGGAAAAGTTTTGTGTCATCTGCAAACTTGGCCACCACACTGTTTATCCCTGTCTCCAGGTCATTTATGAACAGATTGAAAAGCACCGGTCCCAGGACCGAGCCCTGGGGCACCGCTTTTCACTCCTCTCCATTGTGAAAATTTCCCATTGACACCTACTCTTTGTTTCCGGGATCTCAACCAGTTCTCAATCCATAAGAGGACCTGCCCTCTTATCCCCTGACTATGCAATTTTCTCAGCAGCCTTTGGTGAGGGACTGTGTCAAAAGCCTTTTGAAAATCCAGATAGACTATATCCACCGGTTCACCCAAATCCACGTGCCTGTTGACCTTTTCAAAAAATTCTAAAAGGTTTGTAAGACAAGATTTACCCTTACAGAAGCCATGCTGATTTTCTCTCAGCAAGGTTTGTTCTTTTATGTGTTTTAAGATTTTCTCTTGGATGAGGCCTTCCACCATCTTCCCTGGGACAGATGTAAGGCTAACTGGCCTGTAGTTTCCTGGGTCCCCCTCCTTCCTTTTTTAAAAATTGGTGTGACATCCGCTATCCTCCAGTCCTCCGGCACTGTGGCCGTTTGAAGAGACAAGTTGCATATTACCGTTAAGAGATCTGCAATTTCATTTCTCAGTTCCCTAATAACCCTTGGGTGGATGCCATCTGGCCCCGGTGACTTGTTAATCCTCAATTTATCAATTAGTCCTAAAACCTCCTCTCTTTTAACCTGTATTTGATTTAATTCTTTAGTCAAGAGGGGCGGCTCAGGCAGCGGAATCCGCTCAAGGTCCTCTGTCGTGAAGACAGATGCAAAGAACTCGTTCAATTTCTCTGCAATGTCCAAGTCCTCCTTAACCTCCCCTTTTCCTCTCTCACCATCCAGAGGCCCAATTGGTTCTCTGGCAGGTTTTCTACTTCTAACATATTTAAAGAAGCTTTTATTATTACCCTTTATATTGCTAGCCATGCGTTCCTCAAAGTCTTTCTTTGCCTCCCTTATCATCTTTTTACATTTCTTTTGCCAGAGTTTGTGTTCCTTTTTATTTTCCTCATTTGGGAGGATTTCCATTTACAGAAGGACCTCTCCTTGTGCTTTAGAGCCTCTCTAACTCCACTCGTTAACCATGCCGGTGTCCTCTTGGATTTAAATGAGCTCTTCTTTCTTTGTGGTATGCACTTGTGCTGGGCCTCTATTATTGTTGTTTTAAACAGGCTCCATGCACCCTGAAGAGATTGGATTCTTCAACCCTCCCCTTCAGTTTCTCTCTAACTAGTTTCCTCATCTGAGGGAAGTTTGCCCTTCGAAAATCAAGGGTTTTTATGTCTGATTTGGTTGACACTCTTCCTCCGACATGCATGGCAAAGGTAATTGCAGCATGGTCACTGTTCCCCAGAGGCTCAGTGACATTCACATCCCTGACGAGGTCCTGAGTATCACACAATATTAGATCTAGAGTTGCCTGTTCTCGGGTGGGCTCCATGACAAGTTGCTCTAAGGCACAGTCATTCAGCAAGTCGAGAAACCCAGTTTCTCTTTCTTGCCCGGAGCTCGCATTGGCCCAGTCAATGTGGGGATAATTAAAGTCCCCCATGATTACTATCCTATCCCTCTTAGCCACCTCCATGATTTCTCTCCTCATTTCAAGGTCCCCCTCAAGTTTTTGATCTGGTGGACGATAGAATACTCCAACTATCACATCACTCTTTGGACCTGGTAGTTTAACCCACAGTGATTCTATGGCGGAGTTAGACCCTCTGTCAATCTCCATTCTGCTGGATTTTATGCCTTCTTTGACATAGATGGCCACTCCTCCTCCAACCCGCCCCTCTCTATCCCTTCTATAGAGTTTATAGCCTGGGATTGCTGTGTCCCACTGGTTCTCCACATTCCACCAGGTTTCTGTTATGGCTATTATATCAATGTTATCCCTAGCTGCCAGATGTTCAAGTTCTCCCATCTTTGCTCGGAGGCTTCGAGCATTGGCGTAGAAGCACTTGTACAGTGGGTCCCGCAACAGCTGCTGCCTTGTTCTTCTCCCCCCACAGCTTTTATTTTCAGTAGACGAACTGTCACATTCCACTATTCTGCCAGTATTAATACTTGCTATGTCATCTCTATGTGATTCTCTACCCTCTCCAACCTCATTCCCGAGGATGAGGTGTTCGAACCGGATGCCACACAGCTCCTGTCGGCTTTCCCCAGTTATCAGTTTAAAAGCTGCTCTGCTGCCTTTTTGAGGTTGAGTGCCAGCAATCTGGTCCCATCATGATTCAAGTGCAACCCATCCCTCCTGAAGAGGTTTGGCTTGTCCCAAAATGTTCTCCAGTTCCTGACAAATCTAAAGCCCTCCTCTCGACACCATCGCCTCATCCACGCATTGAGGCTTCTGAGTTCTGCCTGCCTGGCGGGACCTGCACGAGGAACAGGTAGCACTTCTGAAAATGCTACCTTGGAAGCCCGGGACTTCAATCTTCTACCTAGCAACCTGAATTTGGCTTCCAAGACTGACCGCTTGGCCTTCCCGACATCATTGGTACCGACGTGTACCATGACCACTGGCTCCTTCCCAGTTCTCTCTAACAAGCTATCTATATTTCTGGTGATGTCTGCAACCTTTGCACCCGGCAGGCAAGTGACCATCCGGTTATCATGCTCCTCACAAATCCATCCCTCCGTATTTCTAATGATAGAATCCCCTAGCACAATGAGCTTCTCTCCTGCAGCCTGCTCATCAACATGTACCTGATCTTGTATCTCATCAATAGTGATGAGGGAGAGATCCTCCGGCGGAGGATGAGCACATGGTCTGTACTAGGGTTGCTGGGAGAGGGCAGAGGCAAGAACAGCTGGGACGTTGTGATAGATTCTTTGTGTCAAAATAATTTAGACGTAATGAAATGGTGATGCATATTGTGAGCACAACACAGCATACATACACATACTTTGACTGGAAAGCTATCGTCCAATGTCCAAATCATTTCCTTGGGGTGGCAAGCTTAGGAAGAAAAAAACTACTGCATATTGGACTAAAAGCTGAATATTGTGTAATATTTTCTAAAAGGTCTATCTTTGCCTTTTGAAGTAAACAAAAGGAACATCTAAGAGTTAGTAAAAATGGTCAGAGTAAAGCAAGGCTAAAATCATCCATATTACAAAAAAGAAAGACAGTAATACATAAAGGAGAAAAAAATCAACTCATTCAAAATGGGGTGTTGGATGAGAACTTTACATATGCTACAGACAAGGTAGACCAGTGTATCCTCAAATCAAGTTAAGCCTGAACTCTCACTACATTAAAAATGAGTAAACTGACTCTGTCCTACCAGGCACGTATTATCAAAATACAAAACTAAGCAGAAAAAACAATATTGCTAGGGAAAGGGGGTAGTAGGAAGAGTAAAAGACCTAACTTTGGACAGATTGTCTTAATAAAGGAAGCCACAGCTGAATTTAATGGGGGACAATACTGCAAGGGAGGGGGTGCCATAGGAAGAGAGAAGAACCTAACATGAGAGGCTGTTGGTTTGTAAGATAGGTGCAGAGTTGTTAATGATATGACATTTTGGAGGTCATTATCTAATATACTTACCATACATCACAGTGACTTGATGGCAAATTATAGAAAACATGAGGCAATTATACAGTGACAAGATGGGTGGAATGGTTGATACAGAATGCAGGCACCAAAGCTCAGCTAACATCAAGATAAACATCCACAGCTGCAAAGCAAAAGAATAATTTCACAACTGAAACAAATGAGCTTCTGAATATTTGTTCTCTATTCTTGATATCTTTAAAATAGAGATGGGCACGGCCAGAAATTTTTTTTTCGAGTTGTCATTTTTTGGGATGGGTCCGTTTCGGGTCGTTTCCATTTTTGCGAAATTTTTTTAAAAATTTGTCGTTTTGTCGTGTCATTTGTTGTTTGTCGTTTCTACCGCAATTTAGCGCGATTTGACTTCCCATTCCATGGATGGAACCCCAAGTCTGTTAATAAGGTGGCTGTCTGATATCAGAATGGGCCTGTGTTGTTTAACTGCAGTGTCCTCACAAAAAGTTTAGCAAACAAAAAATGTAAGTAAAAGTAAAATACACAAATAATATTGTAATGTATTTCTAAAATGTAAAATATTACTCTCCCTCAGAGGTGCCCTTGGCTTGCCAATGCCAACAAATGTGTTTGAGTGCACTGGTTGGGGAAATCTAAAATATACTAGGCTAGTATATTTTTAAAATAAATCCACTCCTCGCCTCCCCAAAACTTCCCCTTTGAACTTGAAGCACTGAATGAAATAAATCCCTCTCTCTCTCACAAAAAGGAGAGGAGAGATTAAAGAAAACTGCTAGGCTTGCTATTCCCAGAAGCCACAGCACTGTGCTGGAGGCAGGGTAAAGGAACTTTTATTTATTTATTTATTTATTTATTTATTTATATAGCTTGTATGCCGCCCACTACCCAAAGGTCTTTCCCAACTTGTTGCCAGCCACCAAGCAAATGAAAATGAACTTCTGAAAATAGAAAATAAATGGTAGTATATTCAATATATTTTTAAAATAAATCCACACCTCGCCTCCAAAAAACCTCCCCTTTGAACTTGAAGCAGTGGCACTAAATGAAATAAATCCTCTGTCTCACACAAAAAGGAGAGGAGAGAATAAAGAAAACTGCTAGCAATGAAATGAAAATGAACTTTGTAAAATAGGAAATAAGTATGGTGGAATGGTAGTATATTCAATATATATATTTTAAAATAAATCCACACCTCCTCCCCCCCAGTCAAACCTAAACCAATATCAGAAAAAAAAATCCTCCTGACAAACTGCAGGAGCATAAAGGAATAAACTGTGTTGCTATTCCCCACAGCAGACAGGGAATTAAATATTTCCTAAAAATTCAATTGAATCAATTATTCCCTCCCTGCCTGCCTAACTGAAATCTAAAGGCTCCTCCGTGAAATCGAAACTAGTCTAGCACAGCAGCCAGCTACAGCCCTCTCTCCACACCCACATCCAAACCCGGACTGCGAGTGTTCTCGGAGTGCCTCGCCTTTTTATACCCTCTGGCGCATCCAGAAGTGTCAGTCAAAACCTGGCCATGCGATTGGTGGAATGGGCCCAAAAATTTGCATGGTCCCATCCCATGGCCAGGCCATCATTGCACACGTGTAAAAAAATAAAAATAAAAATAAAAATAAAAATAAAATAAAATAAAATCAATGGAGACGTTTTGTTGCAAGAAAAACCCACTGCTGCTACTATAAAAAATCAGGCATATAAAATAGCTAATTTTCGCAATGTTTCTGTCATGCTTTGGTGGGTTTTTGGACCACGATTTAAAAAAAATATTGCGGTCACCATTTTGGATCCCCCCGCACCGCATAGCAAATGGAGACGCCGCCGAGGATGCCCCCTCCCAGCCTGGTACCAGCAGCCCAGGATGGGGAGGGGGGAAGGCTGGAGTGGGGACCCCCCCCAGAAACCACCCCTCTGGTAGGTGCCCTCAGGCAGGCATATTTTCGCCTGCTTTTTTGGCCGGGAATCGGGTTTGTTTTTTTAGTTTAAAACTTTTTTTCTGTGCCGCTTGGCATTGTGCGATCGCTGCGATGCCAGGAATGACAACGACAAATGAGACCCAATTTTTCTTTAGTCGGTTCGAGTTCGAGTTCTGGCAGAGTAATTGTCATTCTTCATTCCGTTACGTAACGGAAACGAGAAACGGAAACGGAAACGAGAATTTCACCAAGTCGTGCCCATGTCTACTTTAAAAATATTTTTACTACCATACACAGAATTCCTTTGCCATCACAAATGCCTGTTTGACCAGGAAAGAGTTAAGAAGTTCTCCTCCTGAGAATCAGCTAATTAGGCCTTGTTGTTCTAGTTCATATTGCCCCAGACCTGGGGATGTTTTTCCCCTTTAAATCTTGTGTTAGGAGGGGCTTGGTCTAAGAAATACTGAGAGAAGGTTCAGTGAAAGCATTCAGAGGTAGGATACAGAAAAGGTACTCTGTGCTTTTGTAAGGCAGAAATGCTTCTAATATGTCTTACAAAATTATGTGTCAATTTCCTGAAGATACATTGCAAAATGTTCCCTTTTCTGGAGGACTGTCACTCCATTACTTTGTTTAAATCAAGCTTCTTTATTTTTTTACTCTTCATGAAAACTTGCATTTTCATTCTTTTTGTGACTCGTCATTACTCTCCCCCAATATCTTCCTTTCTTGGTCTCAGAGCTGGAACAATGTATCTACTTTGGGATTTGCTCACTGATAGACCTGCTGAATATCTGCCCAGTCTTATAACAGTCATTGTTTTTCCCCCTTGAAGGCCTTTTTTGAGGATCAGTATTTCATCCTCTGAAGCCTGCATTCATTTCAAATTTAAAACAAAACAGATGGGGCCGACCATTGCTTTCATGATACGCAAGATTATCTTTTCGGTTTATGTGACCTGTTGTAACTCTGAGGATGTTTACAGTTACATCTATTAAAAATTTGCTGCTGTTTCAAAGCCGAGTTCCAAAGTTATATTTTGTTTGGGTTGCCCCCGTGTTTAAAATGGTCTTGTAGAATGTTGACATGCTGTGCTGCACAAAAACTGATTTCTAGCCATCTGGGTAGTGTGTCACTGGTCAAGTCCAGAATAGAATGCAGTCTGGCCATTGGTCCCTCTGTTTTTCTCTTTCTACAGGTGTCACAATGCATGTTTACATGCTCTAGTCAGGAAACACATATTTTAATGCTCATCCAAATGGAGCAGAGGAAGCTTGCAGAATGGCCGCAGAGAGATGTTTCATTTCAGCATTTTGGGAGGGTGTTTCAAGGCACAAGCTATCTATGAGGAGAGTTGTTTGTTGCATTTTTTTGTGCATGTTGCCAGTATGAAACCAGTAATGTGTCGAAATGCAACAAGAAAGGTGTTTTCTATTATTTCGTGCCCCCTTTAACCATCTGGAAAGATCTTCCACCTTGAACCAGTGACAGTTTGGGGGCAACAACTGCTGCTTAGGCTGGAAACTTTTCATTCAGTGCTTTTCTCCTTAGAAACACGGCTCCACAAATCCCAGCTTTAAAAAAAAAATAGAATAATGATGATGATGTGCCATTTAGTCAGTTTTCTAAGAGCATTTCTAGGGTTTCCTCCAGAGTTTGAAAGCAGTGGCTTTTGAAGACAGATGGTTGTCAAGTTGGATTCACAGAGGATGTCTTCTGCCATTGGAATCTTTTTATTTGGTACTAATCAACTAAAGCAAACGAGAAAAATATCCAGCAGGCAAGATCATTTGTAACAGATTCTGGCAATTTGTTTAAAGCCTTTTGAGGCACTTCTTGTGTAAGGTTCTTTCTTAAAATGGCATTTTTGTAGGAGAGAAGAGGATTGGAATAATATGAACAAAAGTTCCAGTAAGAACTGTAACTTACTGGCACTGATTGGCACCAACAAGCACCAAATGGGAAGGAACAAATGCTCCCCGTGGATAAGCCTTTGAATTAAGCATATTGTTAGAACAGTGTGAACAAATTTGTTCTGCCTTGTATAATAATGTGACTCTTACAGGTATGTGGGATCGGATTATGTTACAGTGTGACAAGCATTCCTTCCCTTCTGAGAACGGGCTGTGTTCCTGCACAATTAACACGTAATACAAGGCTTCCCACTTCATCTCTTTTTTGTAACTAGAATTCCTGCTGCAGATCTTTGTTTTCATAGCATCGCTACTAGGAGGCCACCCTAAGAATCCACATCAGGAACATCTACTGTATGTGTGTAAAAACTTGAATTCCATTCTCAAACACAGAGCATACCTGTCCACTATGAAGAATAACTTCCTTTCTTTTCTTGTGCTCACGTTTTGTTCAAGATGCTGAAACACATATGTGGGCTTCAAGCTATTTGGCGATGTTCTTCCTATGGTGCCTACCCAGAACAGGTGCCATATGTAAATTCTTGACTGAATGTCTTTGCTGATATTGTAAACATTTGATGTCTTCAGATGTGAAATATTTGCCAAACAAGTCCTTGCATGGAATGCATTCCATCACTTCCAACATCTTAAGGCAGAATCAGATATCATCATCATCATCATCATCATCATCATCATCATCATCATCAACAACAACAACAACAACAACAACAACAACAACAACAACAACAACAACAGAGCTTTACTCCATTACTCTATGGATCATGGAGTTCAGCCCCTAGCAAGATGGCACAGTGGGGAATTAAACTCCTCAGCCTCTGGTTCCAAATCCAGATGCATAAACCAATGAGCTATTCAGAAGTTCTGTTATAGACAGTCAATTCTTAAAAGGAATTCCTTAACCTCTGAAACCTCTGAGTGTATAAACCTTTTTCATCTCATAGAATTTGCAAAATAGTTTGCTCTGCTTTGTGATTGGTCTTCAGGATACAATCATGGGACTCCTTTGAAGTCTTATTTCTCAATCTCAGAAAACTTCCCGAATGACATATCTCCAACATTAAAAGCAACAGTTTAAGTTCCAAACAAAAGCTGTCTATAATATTTGCTTTTACCCTTAGAGGCAATCCGGCCACAAGGACATGACAATTAAAAGCAAAAAAGCAAAAGTGTTCTGCTTATACTGTATACTGCCCAATACCACTTTAAGTAGTCTCTGGGTGGTTTACAAATTTTTAATTACAGTGTGCAGGCTACACATTGCCCCCCCCCAAGCAAGCTGGGTACTCATTTTACTGACCTCGGAAGGATGGAAGGCTGAGTGAACCTTGAGCCTGCTACCTGGGATTGAACCCCAGGTCGTGAGCACAGTTTTACCTTCAGTACAGGCATTTAACCACTGCACCACGAGTGTACTTCTAATTCAGGTTTGGTTGGCTCATCTTTCTCTCTCATAAAAACTGGCCAAAAATAGTTCTGGGACTGTAATGCCTTACTTTGCCATTCTGAAAACTCTTTTTCTCTGGTGAGAGGGAGCAAATCATCTTCTATGACCCTTTTCTTAAAATATAAATGTAGTTTTTACATGCTATTAAATCACTTCCCATGTATGACAATGGTCTATATTAACAATTTCCAAGAGGTCCTATAGTTATGTTATCCATATCTTCTTAACTACTCCAAAACAGAACCTAATGCTTTTCCCTGGGACTAGGACAATGCTGTCTGTGTTCCCTATCAAGTAGGGCTGACAAGAGAATATTAATGGCAGCAGAGCTTGGACAATCACTTTTTAAAGTAATAAGTCAGTTATAGTAAAGTTATATAGTAAAGTTATAGCTTGAACAGTACTCAGTTGCCATTATATTGCTATCAGTTACCATTATAGTCATGATTTTAAAAGCAAATTTTATTTCTCCTTTTTAAAATAAGGAAATCATAATGTGAAGCTACTAAAACTTCTGCAGATCTGAAGCTTTCATCTTGTGACAATAGCGGGCTCTTCTTCTGTGTATTATACTATTTGTCTCAATATCCAGAGGAATAAAATATGAGACAATAGCTTGAGGCACAGTTTGGGCCAGTGCTTGAACAGGAGGAGATTTCTGCCTCACCATTTACTAAAGCCTCGCCAAACAAACAAAAAGTGACCATGAGAGATGGATATGAAATGAAAATATAGTGTTTCATTTTGTTTTGTTTCCTTTCTTTAGTAGATTTGTTTCATTTTGTTATCAATGATTTTTTTTTCAATGGGAAATGAAACAAAATGAAATGATTTGGAACTCGATGAGGAGGAGCTTTCTTGGATTCTTTCCTGGAAGCTCCCCAAATTTGGAGCAGCTTGTGTTTCGCATGGTAAGGGGAAAGGTGGCTGGCTGCAGTGAGATTGCCACTGCCACCCAGCTGGTTTTGACAGCTCTGGCTGTGGGTAGGGGGCCTTTGAGACCCAGCTGCTGACCACCACTCATCACTGCCACCTAGCTGTGGGGAGAGGGCAGTGGCTTTACCAACACAGCAGGGCTTGCCTTATCAGCCCTCTGCTGTGTTGGGGAAGCTGCCTCGACACAGCAGCGGGATCCCAGCTTCCCTGATACAGTAGGGGGCTGAGAGGGTGAGTGCTGACTTCACCGCTCACCCTCTCAGCCCCCTGCTGGCTCATGGAAGCCATTGCTATGTCAGGGCAGCTGGGATAATGGCTTCCCTATCCCAGCAGGGGGCTGAGAGGGCGAGCACTGACTTCACCGCTTGCCGTCTCAGCCCCCTGCTGTGTTGGGGAAGTCTATATTGTCCTTCAGTATTGAAAGCCAAGTGGTTTGGCGGTGATCGTGGATAGAAATCGGGTAGAGCCATGCCTTGGATCCATGTTTTTGCACCTCTGTGGAGCCATGCATTGACTGGCTCATGATTTTTGGTGTACAATCTGTGAGCAAAGATGGGGCCTACAATGGGAGATTGGTTTGGGGGCAATCCTGGATAAAAATCAGGTAGAACTGTGAAGATCTGTGCCTTGGATCCATGTTTTTGCACCACTGCACATCCATGCACTAGAGTACATGCTTATTAATATGCAGTGTTTGGACATTAATGAGATGTATGATTTGATGGAGATTTGGGAAAGATCCCCTTAAAAATCATACAAAATGAAGAGGATCCATTTTTTATTTCAGTGATCCACCTTTTTACCCAGACCCTGGGCCATGTATTGGCTCAAGTGGCCCCCACAAATCTGCCAGCCCCCTTCAGGAAGGCTGGTGTGGGGTGGCCTGGGAGTCAGTCCCATGTTTTGAGGACATGGCTGAGGGCATCTGTCCCTGGATCTGTCCCTATTCTTCCCTCCTTTGGTGGCTGGCCCCTTCCTATTTCAGGAGGGGGCCAACATTCCCAGGAAGAAGTGGAAAATAAGGGTGAGAAGGTGACAAAGAGAGCTTTCCTGGCCCCAGATGGGAGCTGCTCCTTGAGGTCAGGCAACGGCATTGCCAGGGGGAAGGGGGGAATTGAACTGCTCAAGCCCCCTAAGGTTGCCCTTCCCTTTGCGTCAAACATGCGCTTGGGAGGTGGCGTCGGCGTTCTTGATTCAGAGTGAACAAGTCTCTGTACAGGCTTTGCAGATCACACAGTTCCTGTTGGGCTCCTTGCCCCTGCTTGTCCTCGCCCAGGACAACCCCAGCTCCTGATTTTGATGGATGTAGAGTCTCTGTAAATTTGGTGCCCCCAGATGCTGTGCCTGTGGGCAGTTGCCTCACCCCACCCCTTAGCTATGCCACTGCCTCAGAGTACATAGAAGGCACCCCAAAATTATCAGAGCTGGAGCGAGAAAAATCACACAGTGTGGTCTCCTACACTCTGTTGTCCCTAATGTGATATTCAGAACTCACTGTTGTGTCATTATTATAGGCATTAGACATGGGCACGACTCGGCAAAATTGTCGTTTCCGTTTTCGGTTATCGTTTCCGTTACGTAACGGAAACGGTAACGATAATTACGCTGCTCCAGCTCGAACCCGACCCGAAAAAAGAAAAATTGGGTCGGGTTTTTCGTTGTCATTAATGGCATCACGGTGATCGCGCAATGCGAAGCACAGAAAAAGTTTTTAAAAGTTTTTTTTTTTTAAAAAACCCGACTCCCGGCCAAAAAAGCAGGCAAAAATATGCCTGCCTGAGGCTTTGCCACCTACCAGAGGGGTGGTTTCTGGGGGGTCCCCGGCCTTTCCCCACCTCTTCTCCTGTCCTGGGCTGCTTGCACCAGGCTTGGGGGGGTCATCCTCGTCGTCTCGCCATGCCATGCGGTGGGGTGGATCCAAAATAGCGACCACAATTTTTCTTTTGAAATCGTGATCAAAAATTGTTAAATGAAAAAATGATTGTTAAATGAAAAAATGATTGATACACTGGTCAAAGATACTATGATAAGATGGGCAGAAAACTTTGGTTACTCTATTCATCTAAACAAATGGGAGTCTCTGTGGAATACAGTTAAAATCTTTAAATCTATCTCTTTTAAGGAAAATTGTTATAAGATGTTCTATAGATGGCATCTCGCACCACACTGATTATCCAAGATGTATAATTGCTCACCCAAATGTTGGAAATGTAAATATGATTGTGGTACTTTTTACCATATGTGGTGGACATGTAAAGAGGCAAAGGCATATTGGAAAATGGTAAAACTATTTTTAGAAAGATGTCTGAAAATTAAGATAGAGCTTAGGCCAGAACTTTTCTTATTAAATATAGTAGATATAAATATTTCATATGATCAGAGATATGTACTTCACCATGTAATTGTTGCTGCAAGGATACTGAATGCGAAATTCTGGAAGCAACCAAACGTCCCAACAGAGAAGAATTTCCATGAAAAGATAAGAGAATGCATCGAAATCGACAGACTCTCCGGCTATTTAAAGGGAGACTATGATTTGAAAAGATGGCAAGTAACAAACCTATTAGTACTGTGATAATATTTGGCAATCTATCAATATGTTATATCACTATTTTTACTTTGCTTGACATACTCAATGTAAATTTTAAAATTGTATTCCCCCTTTTTTTTTTTCCCTTTTCCCCCATACCCCCTCCCTTTCTCCCCCCCTTAAAAACCCAATAAAATATTTATTAAAAAAAAGAAATCATGATCAAAAAACACACCAAATCACCACAGAAACATGTGAAATTTATTTATTTTAAATGCCTGATTTTTATAGTAGCAGCAGTGGGTTTTTTATAGCAATAAAACGTTGTATTGATTTTATTTTATTTTATTTTATTTTTTATTTTTTTAGACCTGCCCATTTGGGCTGGGCATGGGATGGGACCATGCAATTTTTTTGAACCATTCCACCAATGGCATGGCCAGGTTTTTGACTGACACTCCTGGATGTCTCGGGGGGCATAAAAAGCCGAGGCACCTTCCAGAAATCGCAGTCGGGTGTATGGATGTGGTTGAGGGAGGAGGGCTGGCTGCTGGTGCTGGTGTGATCTGATCAAGATTGAGGAGGGAGGCTGGAGGCTTTAGGGTTTAAGTTAGGCAGGCAGGGAGGGAAATGAATTTAGAAAATAATTTCTTTGTCTGCTGAAGTGAATAGCAGTTTATTCTTTATTTCTTCTCTGGCAGTTTGTGAGGATTTTTTTTCTGATATTGGATAAAGGGGGAGGTTCGACTGGGACTGGGAGTTATGGATTTATTTTAAAAATATATTATATACTACCATTTATTTTCTATTTTCCCAATTTCAATTTGCTTGCACACATACACATTTGGGGTGCAAGCCAAGATCAGAACCTCTATCCTAAGTGATATCCTAACTGCCCACTCGCCCGTCTGCCCGCGCTGCCACCCGCCTGTGGCCCATGCCACCGCCCGCCCACTTGCCCGCCCGTGGCCGCTGCCTTCCCACTTGCTCGCCCGTGGTTCCCCACGCCGCTGTTGCTGCCCGCCCATGACCCCTGCCACCACCGCCCGCCTGCACCTCCCCCCCACCGCCCGCCCCCCGCCCCGCCTGCCACCTAGGGTGCAAAAACACCTAGCGCTGGCCCTGATTGCGGGACGCCCCTATGCTCTGGGGGAAGTCAAATCGTGCTAAATCGCAGTGGAAACGACAAACGACAAACAAAACAACATTTTTTGAAAAATTTCATGACAAACGGAAACGACCTGAAACGGACCAGTTCTGACAAACGAAAACTCGAAACGTCATTTTTTCTGGTCGTGCCCATGTCTAATAGGCATTACTTGTCTTGCGGCACAGACATGTTAAATAGCTGTGTTCTCCATAGAGGGAAGAAGTTGGCTCTTGGAAGTTCCAGACAGGTTTTAAACCTGGCACTGCATTTCCCCTTCTTTAAATTGTTTTAAGGAAGAACTGAGACAACAAGATTTGAATCGAGCAAGTGTAAAATTATTTGAATGAGGCAGGACTGTAAAATGGAAGCTTTTTATTTATTTATTTATTTAGAATATTTTTAGCCCACCTTTCTCCTTGGAAAAGGACTCAAGGTGGCTTACAGTAACGAGAGACAATATACAGTTGAGAACATTTAAAAACATTCAAGTTAAGAACAGGGAATTAGAAGAGGCATCTTAGAACATTAAAAGGTAACATTAAAGCCACAAAGAGCATGCAAAAAGAAAAAAAATGAGGGGTGGAAAGTAACATGGAAAACACTGGTGTTTTTATGAAATCAGTCAATGTAATCAGGTGTGGTAATCCACATAAAAGTCAAATAGTAGGTAGTCCATTCAGGAAAAGCTTCTCTGAAGAGGAAGGTCTTTGCCTGCTTTCGGAAAGACAGTGGAGATGGGGCAGTCCTGGCCTCCAGTGGGAGGGAGTTCCAAAGTCTGGGGCAGCAACACAGAAGGCCCTTTCATGTGTTCTTATCAGATGCACCCGTGAAAGTGGTGGAATGGACAGAAAGGCCTCTCCTGATGACCTTAGCACCTGAGCCGGTTCATACTGCGAGATTCTAACTTTGAGGTAGCTTGGATCCAGACCATTTTGTGCTTTGTAGGTTAAGGACAACATTTTGAATTTTGCCCCAAAGCTGAGTGGCAGCCAGTGGAGCTGTTTTAGTAAGGGTGTAGTGTAATCACTGTAACCCACCCCAGTCAGCAATCTGGCTATTGCATTTTGGACACGGTGAAGTTTCCTGTGACATCGGTAGCCCCACATAGAGTGCATTACAGTAGTCCAGCTTTGTCAGCAATCATAACCTAACTCACATTTCTAAATACCCAATCTCACACAATGAAATCCAGGGAAAGGACTGTTGTGAAAGCAAATCAGCAACTACCATTTCATGTTATTTTAGAGCAGTAAGGTAGCCTTTACCTTCTTTAAATAAAAAATACCTTCAAAATGCTGGAGAGAACTTTTCTTGTTAAATCTATCTATATAAATAATGACACCAATTACCCATTCTGAAAAACTTTTCTCTTTGATGAGGCAAGAAATAGTTTTTAAAAAACATTTCCTGATATAAAGTGGGCCTGCCAATTTCTACATGTTTTCCTTGTCTTAGTACCCATACTTGCCTACAGACAAAATGCTTTCCTCAGACTCCAGTGCCCACCTCGCATGGTTAAGGAACAAATCAACAAAGCAAGAAGCATACCCAGAGATACAAGACAGATCCAAAGGGCCAAATGACAGAACACCACTGGCTGTAAGTTACAGTCCACAAGTGAGACTATTCACATGCAGCTTACCCCAAAGCTCTTGGTGGGAGACCCATACTTGCCTACAGACAACCTCCCAACCTCAAACAAATACTAATGCACACAAGATTAGAAAATAGCAACATGGACAATGGAACTAAACTTTGCCACAAACCCCAATGCCAACTCTGTCCACACATCTACTCTGGCAACACAATCACAGAATCTAACAATGTCACATATAATATCAAGGGCAACTTCACCTGCTCCTCAACCAATATGATATATGCCATCTTTTGCCAACAATGCCCATCTGCACTCTACATTGGACAAACAGGACAATCTCCAAGAAAACACATCAGTCTGACATAAGAAACCATGATACACAGAAACCCGTCTCAAATCATTTCAGTCTACCAGGACATTCCTTGAAGGATTTGAAGGTCACCATTTTGGAACAGAATCATTTCAATTCCAGAATACAAAGATAAATAGCTGAGATAAAATTCATATGCATGCATGATGGATGCATATAAGAATGGATTGAACATAAGTCTGGGTTTCTTGAGTCATTATTAAATTTAATATTACTATATTGCCACTTTTTCATGGAAGTTTATCTCCTACCTGGACCCTAAGGTAAAAACTCCCCCTCTCTCACCCTTCTCTTCCACTCCCCTCACCCCACTCTATCTGGTTGGACTGGCAGGGGGTTGGACTAGATGGCCCTTGAGGGAAGTCTCTTCCAACTCTATGATTCTATGATTCTATGGTTCTGGTTTGGGACTCTTGAGGAATTTACCTTAAAACCACACTTAACTTTTCTACAGACCCTGGCCACAGAGCCATTAACAATACTTTACATATGTATGACCCTAGCCAAATCTTCCTTCTCACCATTTGTCCAACTAATCATCTCTCCCTTCTCCACAGACACATTAATAATGCATAACATATCTACAACCCCTGGCCAAATTCGTCCACCACTTCTACAACTAATCATCTCTCCCTCCTCTTCCCCCTCCCCTATCCACCAATGAACATCTTGTATGAAATGTATATCTCATCATCACATATATTATACACCTCATTCTGCTGCTATATGTCTGAAGAAGTGGACGTGTCTACAAAATGTTACATTAAAATATGAAAGTTCATCTTTAAGGTGCCACTTGTTTTGTATATTTTGTTTTCTTTTGTTTTTCTTTGATTTTTGCCTTCAATTCTTGGAAAGACTAACACCGCTACCCTCTCTGAAACTTGTCTTAGTACCATAATTTTTATGGGTTACTGGCACACAAAGAGAGAAATAGAGTGGAAGAGAGAGAATGCAAATAAAAAAATCTTCATACACACAGGCAGAAAGCAAAGCAAAAGAGCAGCTGTGATGTCTATCTATCTGCTGATGTAGTTAGAGCAATCATCACTCTAATAGCAGAAACACCTGTCTCTGATTACATTTGTTAATTCCATTTCCTTCTGAAATGTGTTTTCTCGGATTTCAAAATGTTTTATTTCTCTAATGCACACATAGGCATGGTCCATTAGCACAACCCTTTTATTTAATCTTGAGTACTCTAAAAATGGTTTCACGACTAATTGTGTGGAGACGGAATGTTTCTCTCTGTTGTAGCTTAATGGAAGCATTTGCTCTTACTGATCCGTGAGAAAATTAATGGGGTCCACTTTGATTTACTGGAATCTAGTTCACACAGTTTTACTCAGACTTTATTAAGTACCAAGAAAATGGGTTTCTCTTCAATCTATTTCCCCAACATTTAAAGTGACTGAAAGAAGGGATGAAATTCGCATAAGAATTAAGATAATAGAAAACAAAGCACAACAAGGTTTGTATACTGTTAATATTTGAAGAGTTGTGCCCCCCCCCCAATATTCAACAGGTGCAGCTTGGAAGGCAGAGGTGGGAAAACCTATGGCTACTCCTCATAGCTCTTGAAAGGTATTTCAGCTATATCTACATTTGCACCTGTTTGCCTTCGGGAGATTACTGTCACAGCAAGGAAGTGAGGAGAAAATTAGTTTGGAGATACCAAATACACTGATAAAACTGAGTTACTGCTGACTTACAAATCTCAGATTTGTTTGGCAATCTGTGTCCTAACCTCTGTCTAACTGTCATGAATAAGAACTTCATAATGGTTAGAGCTGTTCAGCAGCTGAATATGCTGCCATGGAGGGTGGTGGTCTCCTTCTTTGGAGGTTTTTAAGCAGAGGCCGGATGGCCATCTGTCGGGAGTACTTTGATGGGGGTTCCTGCATGGCAGGAGGTTGGACTGGATAGCCTTTGAGGTCTCTTCTAACTGTATGATTCTATGATTCAGTGGTGAATAATGGACACTTTCATTTAGATTAAAGTGCAGTGAGAAAGATTTATCCCCTTCCCATGTACTGTGTCTCTCCTGCACCTCAGACTGTACCTCATATTTTCTTAGAAAAAGAGAAGACACATGGACTTTGACCACATGTTTATCCTATTATTCATTTGGGTGCTCAGTGATCTCTGAGTTATTATCCTTGCATCCAAGTGTCATTTGTGGATTTTTGTTTAGAATATGAGACAAGAAAAACATAAGGAATTTAACAGGGGAGCAAAAACATTGTGGTAACAATTGTAAAGTCCTTTCAAAATATCTAATCTGATATGATTTTTTTACTATATTTGTGCGCCTTACTAGGGTTGTTATAATAGCAACTTGGATTGCAACATAATTTTTTATGTGACTGTTTGAGAGTGTTACAGTGTTCCGTGTGCAGAAATGCATTCAGCTATGCTGGCCACATGGCCACTGACTTATTTATTTATTTATTTATTTGTCTAATTTCTATACCACCCCATTTCCAATATGGAACTCTGGCCGGTGTACATAATAAAAACAGATAAAAACAATAGATAAAAACAATAGGTCAGGATGGAGCAATGGGCAGTAAGCGGATAACAACAGCACCCAGCAAGCAACCAAAGGGGAGGTTAGGGTAGGTCGACATATGCCTCCCTGAATAGCAAGGTTTTCAATGCCTTTCGGAAGGCGGGCAAAGGCGCAGGGAAGATGGTTTAAGGGGCCCACAACAGAGAAGATGTGGTTGCGGGTGGCTGACCTCTGCACCTCCCTGGGCAAGTGAGCACAGGAGTGGGTCTGGCCTCAGCTAACCTCTGGGAGATATGCTCCGACAGGTATTCAGGGCCCAAGCCGTGGAGGGTTTTGGCAAAACTAAGACCTGAACCTTATCCGGAGGGAAGATGGTTCAGCACTGTGGTGAAGTAAGTGGGCCCACCACCAGTCTGGCCACCACATTCCGGACCCGTTGGAGCCTCCGGAGAAGGGTCAAGGGGAACCCCACGTAGACTGCATTACTGTAATCAATCCTCGATATCACGAGGGCCTGCACAACAGGGAGTACTCATCAAGGTACGGGCGGATCTGGGCGATCCTGCAGAGCTGGAAAAAAGCGGCCCTGGAAATGGCCATCACCTGGGCTTCCAGGGAGAGGGCAGAGTCCAGGACCACACCCAGATTACTAGCCAAGCTGAACCCACTGAGACCGACCGTCTCACAACACTGGCTCTTTAGCTTGGAAACAGAGATGACCCCTAGAGTCAGACACAACTGGCATGCATATGCGGGGAAAACCTTTACTTTTACCTTGAGAGTGTTATCTAAATAATAGTTTTATCAAGGAAATAGGGTTTTTCCTTGTTTTTTAATGAAGGAAAATGTTTTTATGAAGGAAAAATATTTTCCTGCATCTTTTTGAATGACTACATTCAAGTTTAAGCTGTCAAATCACACATGGGAAACTGGGAAAAGGTAACAAGTGGGATAGCCCAAAGCTCAGTCCTGGGCCTGGTGTTCTTCAACATTTTTAGTTATGACATGGATAAGGGTGTGCTGGGAATACTTATCAGATTTACAAATGAGACAAAACTGGGCAGAATAGCTAATACCGTGGAAGGCGGGAACAAAATTTAAAAAGCTTTTGATAGGCTTAAGCACTGGACTGAAAACAACAGAATGACATTTAACAGGGACAAGTCCAAAATACTACACCTAATGAAAAAACAACAACACAAATACATGGTAGCAAGATGGGGGATACTTGGCTCAGTGTTTGATGGATCTAGGAATTGTTGAAAATCTAAAGGTGAATATAAGCCAACAGTGTGATGCAGCTGTAAGTAAGGCAAATGCTCTTTGAGGATGCGTCAACAGAAGTATAATCTCTAGTACTGTGTTGTGTTGTTACAGTTGTGACCAACTCTTCGTGACTTCATGTCCATGGAGTTTTCTTGGCAGGAATACTGAAGTGGCTTGCCAGTTCCTACCCCAAGTGCCTACAGCACCTGGTATTCCCTGGTGGTCGCCCATCCAAGTACTAGCCAGGCCCGACCCTGCTTAGCTTCCAAAATCAGGCAAGATTGGATGTGCTTAGGGCATCTAGGCAGCTTCTCCACTATCCAGCACTGGTTAGGCCTCATCTAGAGTACAGAGCTGCAGATGCATATCTGGGGGGCGGGGGAGGACAATGGCTCCTGCCCCAGGGTGCAGAGATCTAAGGCTGCCATAAAACATCCTCCCCACATGAGTCTGGAGGAGCTGGCAGGTTTGAGAGCACCCTGAACTCCACACACACCCCTCCCTCGCCAAACACCATCACGATCTCAGGAACGGCAGGCAAGGACTCACTCTTTCCTACTTTCTGTGCTCTCTCTCACCCCTCTCTCTCATTGGGCTGCTTGGGTCCTCCTGGCATCCCAGCGGCAACCTTCTGAATTCAGGTGCCGCCCGCCCACATCACTCTTCTTTCCCTGCTCACTCTCCCGCATCCGTGCAGTCCCCCTTGGTCCCGGCTTTGGCAGCCGCCTTTTCTCAGAGGGCTCCACAAGCCAAACTTTGCCATCAGGGCACCCTCTGAGTTTTCTGCCGCTGAGGACATGGGGGGAGCCCCCAGGGCAGGGGGAGAATGAGGAGGATGAGGATTTCCTTGAAACACTCTGACTCCCCCTTTCTACAATGCTGCAGCGGGGGTAGGGGGAGAACATTTGAGAGGGAAGGAGGGATCCCTTCTGCATATGCTCCTCCCCCCATCCTGGCGAAGCGGTGCTGGGCAGAGTCCCGAGAGAACCCAGATTTAAGCTAGGAACTCCACATGTTGCAATCCTTAGGATAGGCTTGGATTGACTTGGTGAGGCTTCTTCCCTTTCCCCACTGTCCCCCCCCCTTGCTGGTTGGATGAGACACAGTTGGGGGGGAGAAGAGGGTGCAAAACCTGATTCCCCCAGGTGCTCCAAACTCTAGGTGCACCACTGCAGAGCTGTATCCAGTTCTGGACACCACACTTTAACAAGGATTCCCAACAAACTGGAGCAAATACAGAGGAGAGCTATAAGGACATATATGAGATTGTCTCACATGCTATGGTCCTCCCATTTATCTTTATAGATCTCACTTTTCATGTGATCCATCCATATCAGCACCATTCTTAAACAATTAAATGCAGTTCCATTCAGCTGCAAATACATAATAAATAAAATTTTTGAGTAATTTGTGACACATCAAGGCTGAAGACAGAAGATAATTGTTTAGATTGCTGAAAGGCATGGAATACAGTACAGCCATTTTTACTCTGGGCTCATATCGCTCAGTTATTCTGCAAAGAAAAGAATGGAGATGGTGAGAAAGTACTGGCACCATTTCCTGCTACTTTTATTAGGTGAAGTGGTTAACTGCCATAAGGCTATCATCAGCTGGAGGAGTGGTCAGTGATGGTGTAATTAATGAAATCTGGCCTCCCAATAGCAGTCTTGCATTCTATGGGAACCCTCTACCTGTTTCTGTTGGGTCCCTATTTATGTTGGAATATTGAACAACATTTTCAAAAGGAAGTCAGGTATGAGTGGCCAATGGGAACTAGGTGGTATTGGTGACAGAGTATTTTCATTCTGAGTCAGGACACAGAGAGCCAGAATGCAAGGAGGACTAGGATGGTCTGCTTATCTTAACAAAAAGGTGCAAATATATCCTATCTCAGATAGTCCACACTTGTAGGGAGACAGAATTAGAACAAAGCTGAGTGAAGATGATGATCAACTGTTACATGTCATCCAGTTGCTTTCAAATGTTAGTGACATCTCAAAGGTCCTATCATAGACATCTCCACTCAGATCTTGCAATTGAGCCAATATGTTTCACATTACATTTTCCTTTTTTCCTTCTGCCTTCAACTTTTCCTTGTGCTATTGTGCTTTCTGGTAGCTCTTACTGACTTATTATACAGTAGCCCCCCATTTATCGCAGGAGTTAAGTTTCCAACCCAACCGCAATGAAAGAAAATCAGCAATATCCGCACGGATTCATCTATGGGTTGGGCCAGGATCCGCAGGCCTGTGTGGGGCAAGGTTCAGGTGATATTCACAATCCACTGCTGGCTACCTGACCATCTGCCCAATGAGTCCAGAAAGAGAGTCACTGATCATTGGCTACTTCATATCTATTCATCAGGGAACAAAACACACTTCAGATCTGAAGGAGCTGTGCACAAATAATTTCTTTACACAAATCAAATGGGCAGCTAATTTGATTTGCTTTTAGGTTGCCTCACACTACCCTAAGGCATATGCAAACTGTGAATTACGCTGGCTGTAACAGAAAGTCTGCTTTCCCCCTCTGCAGTTCCTGTTGCAGTGGGATTGTTTTGTTAATGTAATTAACTTCACATCTATCACTTTGTTAGCCTTGTGGAAATTGTTTCTCAAGGCCAGTCACTTTCTTTCCTTCTCCAATTAGACTATAAAGAAAAACACGGTTCAGAGGATGAAATAAATGCAGCTTGTTGTCAAAACACTTATTGATGTTCTGTTTTCTTCTGACTTCCAATTTTTCTTATGCTGTGTTCCCTTGTTTTGCTACTGGCAGCATGTTCCCTTGGTTTGCTACTTTGTCTTCATTATCACTAGTTTTCTGTTCACTTACAAACTTTATTAGTCAAGCTAATAACCATGAATTGTAGTTCATTAATTGAAACTTCAGTCTTGGTGGTTTTAAGAAGACAGTTTTCATGCAGTCCTTTAATCATCTTTAGAAGCAGTTAATTCCTACCAAAGGTATATTGGTTTCTCTTTTGCTATTGCTTCATTTAAAAAAAAAAAAGGGGGAAGGGTAAGACATTAATGGCAGTTTCATTAAATAACTAGGGAAGTTCTGTAGCTTAATGGAGTTAATGTTGCATTTACGTCATGACTACAAACAACCAGAGCAAACTCTTCCTGCCACACACATTAATAATAGGGTTTTCCATGATAATGTTGCCCTGTGGAATTTTCATTTCTCTCTGTACTATTAGTCATCCCTTTACTTAATGCAATCAATGGGGGTCTCTTTCAAAGTGGTTTATTTGATATCTGATAGAAACTGATTGATTTTTTAAAATAACCTCAGTATGTATTGTGTACACCTAGAATAAAGATTGACCATGTTCTATCATATTTTTCTTGATTCTATTGTCATTGTTGTCAATATCTCCTCCACCACCATCCTTCTCATCACATGTGAACACAGTGCATTGCAACGTTTCAATCAGTTGAAAAACATAGCTTTCCCTGTTCCCATGGCCCTTAATGTCCAAGAGTGGCAGCTGTAGAAAAATCAGGAAGGCTGAGAGCAAAAGGAAAAGCCAATGACACACAATGTGAGCAAATGCAGGCCCTTGAGTCTGTCTACCGCTTAAAAAAAGATCAGCCAAAAGATAAAAAGACCCCCCTTTATCACCCTAAAATTCAAAGTGGATAAAGAACATGATATAAATTCTTTATAAATATATATATATATATATATAAATAGAAATGATTTAATGAGAATATTAAAGGAATAAAGCTATGTCACCATGTGTAAGTTTATAACTCATATAATACATTTATTGGACCAGATCATTGAAGCTGCCCTGAGCCCTGATGGAACAAATATTCTAAAGATTTTGCTAGCTGCATTTCTATAGATAAAAGTTAAAAGGACTGAAAAATGTCCAGCATTGGATATCGTAGTGAATACTTTGAATACATTATTTGAATCATTTGTACATGAGCCCTGTAATGTAGAATTAGCATCATACACTTAGAGAATTGGAGGGCTGAAACATAACTTGTGTTTCATTTACAGTGGTTCCTCAAGTTACAAATTCCCGGAGCTTTGAGAAATTCTAGTTACAAGTGGGTATAGGAAAAATTTGAGTTACAAAAAAAGACCTTTTCAATCTGCACATTTTGGAAATATTTGTCACAGTTTGGGGGACTTTTGGGGACTTCTTTAGGGGATATCTCAAGTGGTTATAAGGTAGTTTGCTCATCTTCTGTGCTTTTGGCTTTCGGGGGAGGGGGGATTTCCCACTTAGAATGGATTAATCAATTTCCAATGCATTTCTAGGGGAAAGTGTTTTGAGTTACGAAAATTTTGAGTTATGAAAATGCATTTGAACAGATTAATTTTGTAATATAAGGCTAGTATCCTAGTTTTGTAACTTATTTGGAACATAAGGTGAGTCCTGGTGAATCAAACCTATTGAATGGATCAGCCCCTGTAAAGGATCCCGTCCCAGATCCACCAAAGGCTTCCTAAGAGCACCTTTGGAAATTAGTAAAAAATACTCAAACAGGCTGTGTACTTTTAAAAATACACCAGCCAAACTGCCACCATTACTTTAAGGCTTTGCACTTAGTCTCTCCCACCTTCGGGCAAAAATCAAACCAGTTGTAAGATTATTATTTTTATTAAAAATAGATAGTTAAAGAATTACCGAAAATAAGTCAATTCAAAATACAGGTAATAGTTCAGTCTTTGGCAATCAAGAAAATAAGAAATCTATCTGACTAATCTAAGTTACACTAGCCATTGTGGCCCTCTCTATGCGTAGCATATTCTATATCCAAACCTATGCAAGCATATTGGAGAAAAACCCCCCTATTGATTCTATTGTCTCTAATTTAAAGCATTCACCTTCTCAGCAAATCACCCCCCTTCACCCATCCTTTCCAACTCATTATCCAATCATCTGGCTAGTTTTAATGATAGTCCATGTTGTTCAGCTTTCTCATGCGATCATCTCACAGCGATTCCTTAATTAATTTCTGGCACTGTTGTTATGTCTTCATTCTTCTTGGATGGCACAACAAAGCTTCCATCTTGGTGGTTCCCAGTAGATAAGGCACCTGCAAATACTTGCTTACACAGAACATGGCAAAACATTCTCACACAGAAATAGAAACTGCTTCTTGCTGACTGCTGTGTTCTAGCCTGAATGAGAAGACATGTAACTGAACCATATAGACTCCATCTTTGATCCTTTCTCCCTTCCTTCACAGCCCCTTTTCTTCTACAGTAGTCATACATATACATGTTTTCATTAGAGCAACTGAAGACAGTGGAAGCTGAAACATTTTGCTTAACTACTTCTGCTTTTTAGTCACTCAAATGAATGGAATGGAATCTATGAATTTATATGAATGTGTAGGCTAGTGAACTGTATATGATTTTGTGAGTTGTCTAGTAGTGCAGGTTTGGCTTTTGGACACTTTGAGCTGAGAGAAAATTTAACCAGTGGTATGTGGGTCACTTAAAACTAGCCCAAAGCCTTTTTGTATGAACTGTTTGTATAGACGTGTCTGCTGACCACACCTTATTTGAAGCCACATGTTTCTGAATGACTAAGGTTTGTGTTTCCATCCATTCAGGTGGGGGAGCATTACCATAAAATTAAATTTGTCCTTGGTTCAGGAGATATTTTATTTAGATAAGTACACTGGTACCTCTACTTATGTGTTTAATCAGTTCCAAATGCATGCTTATAAGTCAGAGAACTCGTAAATAGAGCAGCCTTATCTAAAAAACAAAAATATAAATAAAAGAATTGAAAAAAATAAAAAATGTAAATAGAGCAGACTGCATCTAAAATTTGTAAGGCAGCAGTTAAAAAGAGAATGATTTTCTGCTCTTGAATTGCTTGTAAGTAGAGTTGCTTGTTAGTAGATGTACCACTGTAGTACTATTAACATGTTGGGGTTTTTTTAAATGAAGTACATGCTATTTCAAAGTAAAACTGAAATAATACCTGAAATAATTTCCCTCCAGCATTTTAGGAGTGACATTTGAAGAAGTTTTGATGAACTATCATACATCACAACATTTTTTCTGAATTCAGCCCATGGGTATATGGCTAATTTTGTATCTCCAAACAGTGCCTGGCAAGTAATCTTTTCCATGAAAGGCAATGTCTGACACTGTGATCATTGCCAGTTTGAAATACTAATTGGAGACTTTTTAAACATGGACATACTTAGAAAAGTAAAATGAAACTGTTTCCCATAAAGGCAAACCGGGAACTCAAAGCACTTGTGTCACATGTTATACAGTGGAACCCTGATTTATGAGAGTAACCTGTTCCGAGCGAACACTAGTAAGTCGGTTAGCTCGTAAGTCAGGGAGTGGTTTCCCATAGGAATGCATTGAAAATAAATTAATCCATTCTGGAGGGATGGATGCCAATACATTCCTATGGGAAATCACTTTAACAACACCCACCTTTTGCCCAACCCCCTCCCCCCGCATTGGGGGGAGAAGGCATACATTGTTTAAAATGTGATCGTGCCACCGACCCAAGCTCTTGGTTCGGTAGCACGGACATATTTTAAACAAACTGCTGCTCCTCCCCCAACAAGCCCATGGGGGGGAGGCACACATTGTTTAAAATGTGTTTGTGCCACCAACCCAAGCACTTGGGTCAGTGGCCCGGACACATTTTAAATGAACCACCGCTTCCCCCCAAACGAGCCCGATTGGGGGGGGGAACTGCACCATTTTCAAAAGTGCTATAGCAACTCAGGCAAGTGGATCCGCTACCTCCACTTGCCTGGGTTGCTACAGCACTTTTGAAAGTGGTGCACTCCCCCCCCCATCAGCCTCATTGGAGGCAGGAAGATGTGCCATTTTCAAAAGTGCTGTATGATCCAGTTGCCTGGGTTGCTACAGCACTTTTGAAAATGGTGCACTTTCTCCCTCTCCAATCGGGCTTGTTGGAGGGGGGAAGTTTGCCATTTTCAAAAGTGGTATAGCAATCCAGGCAAGTAGAGGTGGCAGATCCGATCTGCTGCTGCTGCTTCCCCAGGCTGCTCGCAAGCATGGACGAGCCTCCCTTGCACACGCTCGAGCCGGGTGCTAAGGAGGCGTGTGCATGGATAGTGAGGATCGCCCCTTCCAAGGGGTGGTCTGTATGACCATGCACACTCTTCCTTAGCACCTGGCTTGAGCATGTCCAAGAGTGGTAGGGAAGCATGGCAAAGATGTTGTAAAACCTCTCAGATGCAAAGCGCCATGGGAGAACCAGTTTTTTTTAAAAATTGCAACTCCAGGAAAGCCTATATTTTGCTCGTAAGCAGCCGGGGGGGGGGGCGCAGAAGTGCACTCGTAAGTCGGGATTCTCAGATGTCAGGAGCATTGTAAGTTGGGGTACCACTATATCAGTTTTTCAGATGAAGACAATGTTAAGAAATACTGCAGAATTATACAACAAATATTGTGACAGCTGAATTTTTAAACACAAATGTGTTTACATGTTGAATTGTGTAGCAGAACTACACATATTGCAGTGTTTTGGGATAGTAAAAAAGATCAGAGAATTCCTTACAGTAACAGTGAAATAGCTGTTGAAAAACTACCAGAACTGCTGGTTATATTTACAATGGCTGAATTATTACCTAGATTTACTTGACAAGCCTTTCTGAAGGATTTTTTTTTTTTTTGTAAAAAATTAAGATCATGACAGCAGGACAAAAGACCTAAAAGTAATAACTGCAGGAACACAATTTCTCTTTGGAACTGATAATAAAACATTGATTCTTTTGAAATTTCTGATGAACAGATTCTGCACGGAGATACTCTCTTCCAATCTAGGAACTCTTACTTTTGATAAATGACTTTTGACTTCTAATTGTCTGGAGGCATAATGCCATGATTGATGTCCAAGGCTGATAACTGTGTAGCTCATTTAGGTTCTCGTTTGCTTATGCAATCAAGGGCTGACTCTGACAGAGATTTTGCACACACACCTTTGAGATGATTTACACTTTCATGCATAGTACTGATATTACTTGTCTGCTCAGTTTCTCCTTAGCTAACTGCTAAAGATGCTTCTTCAAGTATTGATTACTAGAAAATGCATGTTTGGCTTGGGGACCATGATGATTGTTAGATAGATACAAGCTGCTAATATTGAACAGCACATCTGCTTGAGCAGAGTCTAGATTTAGAAAAAAATAGTTGGATGTTTAACTATAGCCCAAAAAGTACATAATGTTTGAATAGCTAAAATATGTGTGTGTGTTTGAGAGAGGGGGGAGGGAGGGAGAGGCAGAATGGAAATTGGATAATAGACAACTCTTTTTAAATAGGCTTCTTGATAATGTTCTGAAGCCTCCGTGACAATGGGGCACCAATAAAGTCTAATTCATCCACAATCAAATTGTTTCAATTCCCAGATTGCTGTATTTCCCCCCCAGTTCTTTAGCTTCAGCTCTGGCATCCCCTGGAATTGCGGTATCAATGATTCAGACATTTCTTCATTCTATTACTACTATGTCTGGTGTGTTATGTTCTGTGTGTCTATCAGTTTAGATCTGGAAATCCCACAATATGTTGGCTTTGTCATTTTCTGACACGTTTTCTCCCTGATGTTCCCATGACTTTTTGGAGACTGGCAAGAGATATTGTCTTGGCAGAGTTGACATTTGCCACGAGTATTAATTCCTTGAATCTTAGCTTTCATCAAATTGGTCTGGAGCAGTTGTTCTTTTCACCTCCTCTACTAACTGCTGTATTTGCAGTAATCTAGGGCATCCAATTTTGTAGTAAATGTAATCTGTTCACATCATTTTTTTGGATGTAGCACATGTCACATGCTCATTAGTTTCCATGATTTTAGATCCAATTCCTCTAATTCATTTCATGTCCAATCTATTATTCTTGCTTGGTATCAAATTACTGGAACTGCCAGTGTGTTTATAGTTTTGATTGTATTTGTGCCATTTAATTTTATTTTCAAGCTTTTCTTCAGTCTTTTGATGTATTCCCTTTCTGTAAATTCTTTAAATTTTGTGTGCAGGATGTTATCTGCTTATAGTATTCCAAGGTACAGTGGTACCTTTACTTATGAATTTAATCTGTTCTGACTGCATGCTCTTAAGTCAAACAACTCTTAAGTAGAGGAGCCATATTTAAAAAGTAAGTAAATAAATAAATAAATTGAAAAAATTAAAAAGATGGTAAGTAGAGCAGACTGCATCTAAAATTTGTAAGGCAGCAGTTAAAATGTCAACTGTTTTCTGCTCTTAAGTCAAATTGCTCCTAAGGTGAGCTGCTCTTAAGTAGAGATACCACTGTATTTATAATTTTCATCACTTGATAGTAACAGGTTTTTAATATCACCGTTTTAAAACTTTAGATTTTGGATCTTGCCCATAGACAGAGCTGTACATATGTCAATTTCAAATTTCATTTGAATAGCTTCTTCTTCTTCTTCTTCTTCTTCTTCTTCTTCTTCTTCTTCTTCTTCTTCTTCTTCTTCTTCTTCTTCTTCTTCTTCTTCTTCTTCTTCTTCTTCTTCTTCTTCTTCTTCTTCTTCTTCTTCTTCTAGTGAAGGGTATTGTTTCACCACCATCCCAGATCAGAGCCCTTTATTTCCCCATTCTCATGTTTTGTCATTATTTAGGTACAATATATAAAAATACATACAAATAATTCAGAAAATCTGGATACCAATCATGAGTGGGCCAAATACCAGTTCAAAGCAAATAATTTATGATTTGTAAAGCAAATAACTTGGATCCGATCAAAGCAGATGGCATTCCCACACATCTAATCTTAAGTTTTTTTATTTGTGATGGCTTATCCACACAAACCTAACATCAGCACAAAAGCAAAGCCAACTGGCAGTGATTACATAGTTGTGAACCAACCCTTGGAACCATTCCTACCCATGGGGCATGAAGTTTATGGCTTCCCTCTGCTTTCAGGTGGAAATCATGTAGGTTGCCATTGGAAGATTTGTGGAATCCCCTTATTTTACATGTGTATCTAAGAAGAAAGTATATTTTGTGCTAATTGCCAGAATCTTGTAGCACAGTGATAATGTTGACATATAATGCCTTTAAAGGTTTGGAGCCTCATTACTTGTTAGAGCACCTCTCCTCCCAAGCTTTGCTACTGTAGGTGTCCTCAAAGTCTATGATCAGAACCCTTTGCAGTAGTGGCCACTGCCATGTGGAATGGGCTACTGGGGGAGGTGTGCCAGACCCGTTCCCTCCCAGCTTCCCAAAGGCTAATACAAACTCAGCTACTTAAAGAAGCATATTGGGATCTCTTCCCCTTATGATTGTTCTATAGCTATGTTATACCTTGATTCTTTGTGACTGTCAAAACGACTGGGGATACTTTTAGGAGTTGTTTTAGATTTTATTTGAATGGGTGAACACTTAGGACCTTATGTTTTCTATGTTTTTCCCTTGTAAAGTGCCCAGACTGGTGGTGTGCTACTTGTTGGGTGTTATAAACATCAAATAAATAAATAAATAAATAAATAAATAAATAAATAAATAAATAAATAAATAAATAAATAAATTTCTCTTCAGATAGAAGGGTGTGGAAAGAGAAGAGAGACTCAGGTGAATTGTGCTAAGATATTTTGAGTACTTACAATTACTGAAGCAATGTACTGTATGTGAGGAGTTTTCAACACCATTATATAAATGCTAGCAACTATAATTAATGTTCTGAGAAAAAGGAAAAGCCCATCAGCCATTGGGAAAAAAAAAGATCCCTGTGGCCAAAGGAAGTTCCTTTGATGCAAATCTCTGCCTCTGAGCAGATACATATTTGGATGCCATGCCATGCGCACCGGCACTTGTGCATCTCAAACAGTAACCATGGCAGCTGCTCTAGCAAATTGTACTTAGCAGCCCCTTTGGTGCCATTGTCACATTGCTCTTGAAGCACTTTAGCTGTCCACGGGTTTTATATTGGCACTTTGTTGGAATTTGGCCAGGCACAGAAGTGGAACGTCAGGTTTGGGCTGATGATGCAAGAGGACATTGAGGCATAATTATATCAGGCACACAGATTTTTTAAAAAGGGAGAAAAACAAGGACTACTTGTGCTGCGTATACCACAGTTGATTTATGTTCTTGCCAGGGCTGTTTTTGCACAGAGATTTTTGATGGCAGAGAATCCTTTCACGTAAGACACAATGGCCCATTCCTGGCATGTCTTTTAAAGAGGCCCGAAGAAGAGGCCACCAGGTCAGCATCCATCTCATTCCCTATGACTTCTGGGCCAAAACCTCAGTTAAACAGTTAAAAATAACGAGAAAGCTTCCACTGGTATAAATACCATGCTACTGCAAAAATAAATGTATCAGGTATGAAAGGCATTTGGTATAATGGGTTATTTTTCTCATGTGAGACTGACTTCTTAGTGCACTTTCATATCAAGCATCACACACAGTAATGGCATCCAGCCAAGGCAGCTCTTCCTCTTCTGCTTTTCTGGTTTGTCCAGCTTGTCCAGTGGGCAGCTCCCTCCTGGGCAAGTGAACCCAGCAGAAGAAAAAGGGCAGACAACTGCACATGGATTGAAAAACGGAGTCAAAGAAACTGAATCCCTGGGGGGGGGGGCACAACATTTTTGTGTGGCCAGGGCTCAGAGCCTTCCCAACTACTTCTACTGGCTTGCTAGTACTGTTGTTGCCTAGAAGTGGTGGGTGGTGACAGCCAGTGGGTCTATTTTCACCTCCTTAGAGCATGGGAGTGATTGAAGCATTTTCGCTCTGGATTGAGGATAACCTGCAGTAGTATTACATTTGCTGCAGGTTATCTGCAGTGTATGTCATTCCAGCCACAACTGTATGTTGTACAAGAATTTGTGCAGGCTTTCTGCTGTCTTTTCAGTTCTTCCTGTTCCTTCAGTGATGTGTTTCTCTTCTTGTGTGAAAAATGGCACACTGTCAAAAGAGCTGCCTTATGAGTCAGATATGGAGACAACTGGTCAGGCACCAACCAGGGCCAAAGATATTTTTCTTTCTGGAAGCAGAGGACAAAATGGGACACTTCTCATCCCCACCTCTAGTTCTATGTACAAAAACTGGACATGACAGCAATATAATATTTCACAACATTGACCATACTCTAGAGGCCATGAGACTAGCTCAGGGGGTCCAGAATATGCTGTGTGGAAAAGAACAGCTGTGGAGTCCTGGATGGGACCAGCCAAGAGCCTCATAGAAAGGCCAGTCCTGATATTAGCTTTTGATGCATAGCCATTCAGAGAAATACAATTTTGAGAAGTATAGATGGGACTGTGCTATGGTAATTTGTCTTAAACGCACAAAAAGATTCAATGTTCCTATTTTAGTGACAAAATAAGCCGGGTAACATTTTTACAACCTAATGTGTCAGTTCTCTACTAGTGACACAACTATGAAATTTCTTTCAGTCCCTTCTTCCTGTTTACCTGGAATGCTATTATTTTGTTAATATTCCCTCTTGTCTCCTTTGCTTCTCTAACCCCCTCTCAAAAACAGGCACAGGAACTTTCTTCATATCAGAATATTCCATTTTTATCTCTTTCTCCCCTCCTCTGACTGTCACTACTGATGGTATCTGTGAGTAACAAAATCTTTTCTGCTTAGAGATGTTTCTACTAGAGATGGGCACGACTCAAAAAAATGGTGTTTCATTTGTCATTTGGTCGTTTAGGGGTCTGTTTCGGTTCATTTTTGTTTTCGTGACTTTTTTTGCGAAAAAAATCATTTTCTTTTCATTAGGTAACAAAATGAAAAAACGAAAACGAAAATGAAAAATTGCTGTTTCGTTAGCATTCTTTTTAGTTCAATGCATCTGCTGCAACAAAAATGAAAAACACAGCAAATTTGGTCGTTTCAGTTTTTGTTTTTGTTTTGTTTTAAAAAAATTCATTTCATTCTCATTGTGTAACGAAACAAAAAAATGAAAACAAAAACAAAAAATTGTTCATTTTGTGCCCATCTCTAGTTTCTACAGTGACTTTTAATGAACAAAGAGCTAGATTTTGTGTGCAGCCATAGTAGGGGTGGAGAGACTGACCTGATCTCTCCACATTTTCTTTTTGTCTTTTGTTGGTCTATGTCAGGCATGTCCAGACTTCAGTCTTCCAGATGTTTTGGACCACAACTCCCACAGTCCTTTGCCATTGGGAATATAAGCTTAGAATTATGGGAGTTGTGGTCCAAAACATCTGGAGGACCGAAGTTTGGACATGCCTGGTCTATGTGCTTGTCTTTTGCATTGTACTCTGATGACTGAAGTAATAAACAAATCCCTATTAGAAACCATTTTACTGACTCTGCTTCCACCAACACATCGCAGTTCAGCAAAATGTACTTCCACTCAGATGAGGAGTTCACAAGTCAAGGCAATCCTGGGAATTGTAGTCCAGAAAAGTAAAAGTTCAAGGCTCTGGTTTTGCCCCACCTCCACTGTCTAGCAGTTTTTCCTCACCATTACCCAGAAGCCAGTTGCTCAGAAAGGGTAGAGTGGTGACTTATAATGCCAGCAAGCAGAACAATGTGGATCTAAGGCAACTAATGCTGCAGCAGAGCCTCTATCAATCTCTAGGCAAAGATAAGAGTTAATGAATAACCTCTCTAGGCTTTGGATAGCCATGAAAAACTTTCCTGGGCCACTTCCACATGGCCTAGTTAGATCTATGGGTAGTGACTCTGAAACTGGAAGGAATTAATGTTTCCCTCCCTTAGCTAGTCATACTTTGCCAGTTGTATTCTACAAAACCCCCAGTGGGTGTACAGCTGTCAAGCAGACAGACATGGGCTGATGAAAATCAGACAGAGTGAACACCAAGGAGTAAAAATGGAACTGTACAGTGGCATTTGTATCTCAAATATATAAAAGTGCATTTTTGAAGTGTTGAGATAGCTTCAAATCTTCCTGCCTGGAGATATCATTGGTTGAGCACAGTTGAGAATCAAGGCCAAAGCTATGTATGTCAAAGCTGCACCTGTCTTAAGTGTTCTTTTCTGGAGGGTTTTGGAAATTTAAATTTTCATCATTCTAAAAAACAATTTGCTTAAGCCTAGTAATATCTCTTCAAGTATATACTATATTAAGATGAGAATGTTATTCATTTATCCCTCCTGGAGCTTTGTTCTTTTAGAAACCATGGAAAAATTGTGGCTTTCTTTAGATAGGGAGATGGGGAGCCAATCCAACTTTTCGTAGGGCAAAAGCTCTTCAATTTTTTTCATTGCAGGCCTCCACTCCCATATTCTGTCATATGTAAAAGCATACCATAGACATCCACCATAGGAGTTCACATCTCACTTTCTCTTCACTCTTACCTTATGAAAGCAGTGAAGCCAGTATATCATTACATTGTCAAGATTTAATTATCTCTGTGTTGGTTTTCTCCATTGTGGAAGCAAACGGTTTCCTACAAGAAGACAGATGCATAATTTGAAGTCAATAATCCTGTAAGCATTAACTGAAATGTTTCCAAAATAACAACACAAAGATGTCAATATATTTTCTCTCTAGAAAGCTATTTTAGTCTGTAACACTTTGGAAAACAAATAATGAGCAAATAATATTCAAGCTCTATTAGTGCTTTCAATTAATATTGTGAGATGGGTTACATTGGTTGGGATTACATTGAGAGGGTTACATTGGTTGACTCCTCTCCCCTTTTATTTGTGGGGAGATATGGAGCTTGCCGTAATCATATAAGGTCCTCTTTTTCTGCTCAGACAATATTACAAGCATGAGCCTGTAAGTCCAAATAGGGCTTAATGTGCTCAGATAATAATAATAATAATAATAATAATAATAATAATAATAATAATAATAATAATAATAATAATAATAATAATAATAATAATAATAATAATAATAATAATAATAATAATGGTGATGGTGATGGTGATGGTGATGGTGATGGTGATGATGATGATGATGATGTTTTCTCCAAAAAGGAAGAAAGAGATCCGCTGGGACAAAGAGTAGATGAGGTAGGATGGGAATTGAAACATAGAATAGGTAGGGAGGTAGTTCAGGAATATCTGGAAACATTAAATGAATTTCAGTCTCCTGGGCCAGATGAATTACACCCAAGGATATTAAAAGAACGGGCAGAAGTAATTTCAGAACCATTGGCAATAATCTTTGAGAAGTCCTGGAGGACAGGGGAAGTCCCCATCGATTGGGGGAGGGCTAATGTTGTCCCCATCTTCAAAAAGGGAAAAAAGAGGACCCAAATAATTACTGCCCAGTCATCTTGACTTCAATTCCCGGAAAGATCCTAGAGCAGATTATTAAGCAGTCAGTCTGCAATTATCTAACAAACAATGCTGTCATTACAAGAAGTCAACACGGGTTTCTTAAAAACAAGTCATTCCAGACTAATTTGATCTCTTTCTTTGATAGAATTACAGGCCTGGTGGATGAGGGGAATGCTGTGGATATTGCTTATCTGGACTTTAGCAAGGCCTTCGATAAGGTTCCCCATGGTATTCTTGCTAAGAAGTTAGTAGGAAGTGGGATAGATAGTGCTACTGTTAGGTGGATTTGTAATTGGTTGACTGATTGCACCCAAAGGATGATCATAAATGGCCTCTCATCAGCTTGGAGAGATGTTACCAGTGGGGTGCCCCAGGGTTCTGTTCTGGGTCTAGTGCTGTTCAATATCTTTATTAATGACTTGGAGGAAGGAATAGAGAGTATGCTAATTAAATTTGCAGATGATACCAAATTGGGAGGGGTTGCTAATTCCCCAGAGGATCGGATGAAAATCCAAAAGGACCTTGACAGATTAGAATGCTGGGCCAAAGCTAATGGAATGGATTTCAACAGAGGGAAATGTAGGGTGCTACATCTAGGAAAAAAGAATGAATTGCACAGATATAGGATGGGGGACACTTGGCTAGAGAATAGTACCTGTGAAAGGGATCTGGGAGTTTTGGTGGACCACAAATTGAACATGAGTCAGCAGTGTGATGCGGCGGCCAGGAAAGCCAATGTGATTCTTGGTTGCATCAACAGAACCATAGTGTCTAGATCAAGGGAAGTGATAGTGCCACTCTATTCTGCTCTGGTCAGACCCCACCTGGAGTACTGTGTCCAGTTCTGTGTGTCTCAATTTAAAAAGGATGTTGACAACCTCGAGCGGGTGCAGAGGAGGGCAACCAGGATGGTTAAGGGTCTGGAGGAAATGTCTTATGAGGAACGGCTTAGGGAACTGGGAATGTTTGGCCTTTCAAAAAGAAGACTGAGAGGGGATATGATAGCTATGTTTAAATATTTGAAAGGATGTCATATTGAAGAGGGAACAGGTTTGTTTTCCATGGCTTCAGAGACTAGGACTCGGGGCAATGGTTTCAAACTACAGGAAAAGAGATTCCATTTGAACATTAGGAAGAACTTCATGACAGTTAAAGCTGTTCGGCAGTGGAATATGCTGCCACGGAGGGTGGTGGACTCTCCTTTGGAGGTTTTTAAGCAGAGGCTGTATGGCCATTTGTCAGAAATATTGCAATGGGGCAGGGGGTTGGTTGGACTGGATGTCCCTTGAGGTCTCTTCCAAGTCTATGATTCTATGATTCTATGATTCTATGATTCTATGATTCGAAGAAGAAGAAGAAGAAGAAGAAGAAGAAGAAGAAGAAGAAGAAGAAGAAGAAGAAGAAGAAGAAGAACTTGGGTTCTCGATGCAAGGACGGCACTGAGATGCAAGTAAATGAGTCAAAGTCCATATTGCAATCATCAATATCAGCCCACTGACCAGAAGAGCAAATGGGCTTGCAGCTGTACTCAAATAACAGCGAGCTGACATCTGCACCCTTCAGGAGACAAGATGGACTGGAAGGAAATCACACAACATTGGCTATGAGTACAAGATAATCTATTTCAGTGGTCCCAAGACACAAAACGGGGTTGGCATTGCAACAGTTTCATGATGCTGTGGCAGACGTTGAGTGATTGATGACCGACTGATGAAGATTGTCATCATAATGGCAATGTGGCACATCTACTTCTTCAGCACACATGCACTGCAGACTGGTTGCCCTGACAGTGACAAAGAGTTCTTCTGGAACCTTCTTGAGGATATATTTATTGCCATCCCAGCCAAGGACTACCTCACCATCGTAGGAGATTTAAATGGCCACATTGAAGCAAGGGCAGATGACACGAAGAATGCGAGAGCAAAGTATGGTGCCCGTACGCTGGCTGCGTGGGCGGGAAGCGGGCTATTTAAGGGTCCATATGCTCCCTGCCCGTTGCCAGCACAACTATTCAGCTCCCCTCCCTCCCACCCTTTATTGTGGATGATGAAGCTCGCTGGTCGCTTCGGGGCCAGATGGGAATTTTTGGTCGTCACTCAAATTGGCCTAGAGTGGTGGCGAGTTTTCACCCATCCCATCATCCGCATGGCACGGCTGGGTAATGTTAATTTAAGTCCTCCTTCTGGTAGCAATTAGCGGCTAGGGAAAGCGGTCTGGTAATTTCTGTAGGCACCTCTGCTATACAGCATCTGTCAGGTGCTGGGCAGTCCTCATGGATAAATTTTGATAAACTAGAATGTCAATAGTTATTGTTAAAAAGGAGCCCTGGTCAGGAAATGAGGGCTGCCAATGGTTAGGAGATTTTCAAAGGTAAGATGGTTTAAGTCACTGTTTGGCATCTTACCAAAGGCATTATTGATCATGCTGGATTAATCTCTTATCAATCGGACGTGCTGATAAGTTATAACATAGAACTGAACTACCACTTGTCCTACAGCACAGGCCCTCTTTACTTTCAGTTATTCCTTTACAGTTAATTAATGTTATTAATAAATTGTGGCGCTTATTAACTCCAGAAACTTTGTCTCATCTCTTTGGGCCTTTTCACACGACCCCTAAGATCCGCTGGTCCCTTAAATTCAGACCAGGGATCTTGGGGGTTCGTTTCTGTTCCTGCGTCCCCACCCCTCAGCACTTCCTGCTCCTGTCGGCGTGAGGGGAGGGAGGGAAAAAAGGACAAAAGAAGCCTTTACTAACCTGCCGGTGCCGGTCGAAGTTGCCACGAGCCCCGTTACTTCCTGGTTCCTTCTCAAGGGGCTCCTAAAGGGGCGGGAGGCAAAAAAACAACAGACAAGCGAGGAGAGCCCGTCACTCTTATCTGCATCAAATATTTTTCACCTCCAGAGAGAAGGTACAAGAAAAGTGCGCTGGGTCGCACTAAAGTGGGCGGGGTCGCACTTAATTGTCTGCAAACTCCAGAGCTGGTGGGGAAACATTTCTAAGCTCCGGAGCTGGGAGCCATTTGCAGCGCAGCTTAGGGGTCGTGTATAAACGCCCTTTATTTTTTCGGGGGGGGGGGCAAAATATCTGCATTGTTTTTCATTGCACTTTTGGCTGGAACTGAGTTTTTTTCTTAGAACTTGCTTTTTCCATGTTTGCATTGCACTGTGGTGTGTGTGTGTGTGTGTGTGTGTGTGTGTGTGTGTGTGTGTGTGTGTGTGTGTGTGTGTGTGTGTGTGTGTGTATGCGTGTGTGCGCGTGTGCGCGGCATGTGACCTCTGCATGCCTTTCAAGTGCACTTTATAAAGAGGTTGGGGCGGTTGCCCTTTTTTTCTGACCTCCGGAAGGGATTAATTGGTTTCCCATTCATTCCTATGGGAAGCCACGTTTTGTAAGACTTTTTTTGTAAACTGAATTGACCCATAGAATGAATTAAATTCATCTTACAAGTCACCACTCTATGAGATACTTCATTTATATAAATGCACAAACACAATTTTGAAACTATCTGAATCAACAGAATCTTGTTTTATTTATTTACATGCCTATCCTATCCTGTCTTTCCTACAATACTAGACTCAAGGTAGCTTTTAGTAAGATCATATGTCTGTTGAATGAAACATTTATTTGAGTTGCACATACCTGTATTAATACACACAATGGATTAATAGTGATTTTTATTTTTGAGTTTAAAGAAATACCATATAATTTTTTTGAAGTACAGTATATACTCGAGTATAAGTTCAAGTGTGTCAAGTGTGTCATCTATGGGGCAGATGATGTCACGAAGTTTCTGGCCAAAGTGTGGGATGCATTGGCAGGGGAATTCTGTAGGGGTGGGGCCAGAGGATCTTCTTTTCTAGATCCCATTCAGATTTATTATCAAAATGGAGTCCAGGGATTGGAGGATTATTGTCTTAAAATGTATACAATGGTACCTCTACTTACGAGTGGCTCTACTTACAAGCAATTCGACTTAAGAGTGGAAAACGGTTGGTGTTTTAACTGCTGTCATACAAATTTTAGATGCGGTCTTCTCTACTTATTTTTTTTTAAATCCTATTATTTATTTATTTGATTTGATTTTTTTAGCTACGGCTCCTCTACTTATGAGTTGTTCAACTTATGAGCATGCATTTGAAATGGATTAAGCTCATAAGTAGAGGTACCACTGTACCTCAGTTTTGATGATGCTATATATATGTAATGTCTGGTGGTATTTACAATAAATTTCATTAATTGACTTCTCTGTCATCATGTAGGGCACTGTTAAATTTAATTATTTATTATAATCAATACATGAATTCATAAGCAATGCAAGTCATCACCTCACAACTTCAGTTCCATATCAGTGAGATAAGGGAGGATCCTAGCCTATCTTCCACATTTGATATAAGAATTACGGAGCTGAAGTACATTTACAAAACTAAAAAAGAACACAGATGCACACACAGACACAGACACAGACACAGACACACACACACACACACACACACACACACACACACACGGGTCTTTCCCCCATCACACACCCCCAGGGGGGATGCACAAAGAAGTTTCCTTATATTTCTTCTGCTCAGAATGCCCAAACAATGTTGATAACAGAAAAGCAACAAAAGAAAGCAAAAGCAGCAAAACAAAACTGGTTATCTCTCCGCAGCTTTACACCACCTGCTGTCTTATAGATATTAACAGTGAAAGAGAGAGAGGGTGTGTAATTACTAATTACCCTAAATTTCAGGCTTTCTTAAATTGTACTTTTAGGCTTTAATATGAAGTTGAGATTTCAAGTCCCTTACAACAAACTTGGATATAGTTTTAGAGTCAAAGGTAGCCTTGCAATGCAGTCACAATCTGGCTTGGTTTGTAATAGTCCAAGGGTCCTGAGAAAACTGATATTCAGTTCCTCGAAAATTCTCTGATTTATGAATGTGGGATATTGCACTTCCACAAGATGCCTTCCTACCATTTCTTTTTGGCATTTTGATATCTTGGTGGCACCAGCCAACAGATAGTAGATAATTTGTTCAAAAACAGCCCTGATAGTTGCTTTGTGTTTGGATGAGAAGTAGTTAACTGATTTTTTTTTAAAGGGGGAAGCACTCAGGTTTGGGGATGTTCCCTTTTTGGCTTCTCTTTATGAATGCAACTGAACACTAGAGGAGAGCCTACCTATCATCTCGACTGCTGACATGGGTGTTGTCAACATTCAGGCTGCCCTTTGCTTGGTAAAGGTTGGCAGCAATTTTGGGTCATTTCCTGGCATCTTGAATCAAGGATATAGATGTAAAAACACCCCACATTTACCATATTTTTTGCTCCATAAGATGCACCGGACCATAAGACGCACCTGGTTTTTAGAGGTACGTATGTGTGAAAAAAATAATCACACATGTATACTACAGTCGGGTTCAGAGGTCTCTGTGGTGGCGCTCACCAGGCGCTTCCACCTGGCTCAGGTGCTTGTCCATAAAGATTCCCAAGGAGAAGAGGGGAAGCTGATTGAGCGAGTGCCTGGGCAGAGAGCCCACCTGCAGGGCCGGCGCTAGGTTTTTTTGCGCCCTAGGTGAGGGGTGGGCGGGCGGCGGGCAGGCAGGTGGGTGGGTGGTCTGCCGCCGCCGCCGGGGGGCGGCAGATGATGGGGGACAGCGACGGGCATGGGGGTGGGTGGCGATGGGCGCGGGGGTGGTGGGCGGACGGCAACGGGCGGGGGGATGGACGGCGGGGGCCAGTGGCGGGGGATGGCAGGGGGCAGCAGGCTGCCCAGCGCCCCCTCTCCATTTTGGCACCCTAGGCAACTGCCTCGTTCGTCTTAATGGACGCGCTGGCCCTGTCCACCTGGCTGGAAAGAAATCCACCCCCAGCCCAGACGCCACCCTCTCAAGCCTTCTATATTCAAAAAACCTTCTTTTCAACAAACTTACTTAAATGCATTGACATGGACTGATTTATTTATTTATTTATTTATTTATTTATTTATTTATTTATTTATTTATTAGGCTTATATACCCCCCGTCTTCCCGGAGGAACTCCGGGCGGTTTACAACATAGAAAAATACTAATAACAACTATGAATAGAGCGCTTAGACAATTTAAAACAAATTAACACAAATAACCAAACTAAACAATGAAGAGTGGCTTTACAGATGGCGGGGGGGGGGACTCTCCTAGGCGCACTTCTGCTGGAAGATGGTTCCACATGGTGGGGCCAGCCACAGAGAAGTCTCGGGTACAGGTGGATGTTCTCCTAAATAATTGCAATAATCTTAATGCTGTTTGGTTATCAGTTGGTTCTATTATATCCCCAAGTAACCCAAGCACTGTATTCCATGCTTGTTTTATGATATAACAATCTCACCATCAATATATGTACATTAGAGATGGGCACGAAACAGAAAAAATGGTGTTTTGGTTTTTCGTTAGTCGTTGACAGGTCTGTTTCGGTTCCTTTCCATTTGTCGTGAAATTTTTGAAAAATTTCGTTAACGTTTTTCATTTTTTCCCTTCTGGTTTCTACCCGCTTTTTGCGCGATTTTTAAAGCATTTCCGTGCGCAGGCATTCCCCAACACCCCAGACCAGAGGGAAAACACTAAAAAAAGGATGCTGGCAGAGACACAGTATAGACTAGGTACGCAGGGAGGCTGCAAAGGCAGCGGCGGGCGTTGCCCAGGGTGCAAGGCAGTCGCAGAGTAACTGCACTGCGGGGTAAGGGAGGGTACTCACCGAGAGGTATGCAGCATGCAGGCACACAGGGAGGCTGCAGGACTGAAGCTAGAGTCGCAGCAGAGACAGCAATCCCACCCTAACTCCCACCAGAGACTGCAAGGAGGACGGGGGCTGCCAGAGCTTTTTATGCCCTCTGTGGCTGCCAGACCTTCCCACCCAGTCTGCAACCTGGGCATGCTATTGGTTGAACATGATCCCATCACATGGCTTGCCTCCATTTTGTGGCTGGTGTGACATCCATTTTAAAGGGAAAAGAAAATACATCATGATGGGAAAAGACTAAAACAAACGTTTTAAGGACCCCAACCTCCCTGGTAGGTATTATTAGACAATATAAATAATTATTGCTGTGTTTTATGGATGTCCAGGGCGTTTTTTAACATTTAAAACAGCTCATTTCATTGCGCGTCGCCATTAACGGAAACGAAACGTAGCGACCACAAATTTTGTGGTTCTGTTCGTTTCATTTCATTTTCATCACAATTTTTGTTTGTCGTTTCATTACGTAACGGAAACGACAAACGGTAATGGAAATGAAAAAATGTTCATTCCGTGCCTATCTCTAATGTACATACATTCTGGAATTAACCTTTCAAGTGTGTCATGCTTATTCCTGGATCTATCTATCTATCTATCTATCTATCTATCTATCTATCTATCTATCTATCTATCTATCTATCTATCTATCTATCTAAATCTTATGAGGGTCAAATACCACTGGTGTACTAGCTTCAAGTGATCTTCTCTTAAATGAAGTTCAAATAGTTTTCAAAGGGGGTGACTTCCAACTGCTATCCTATTCATCCAGAGGTGACACAAGTATTGAGGTCAAATTTCCATATTTGATGCAACCCATATCTGTGAGCTGCCTGGAAAGAAAGAAAGAAAAAAGATAACATATGCTCTTTTTTGTTTTTGTGATACATGAAAGTGTTAATCCAACATTTAGAAAATGCAAAATAATGCAAAATAATGCAAAAATAATGGTTTAGCTGCAAGAAACACACATAGAGAAGGGAGATAGGGAAAGGGATGATTTCTTTTGTTGCGTCAGTTGGGAGGGGGGAGCTCTGTTGTCAAAAACCTCTCTGAGGATAAGAGCAGTGAAGTCCCATTGACAGCTGCTGGAAGAGCAAAGAAACAGATAGGAAAATCAGGCAGGAGGACATGACGATTCATCACAGCTGCACTATGGCTCTTGAAGCAGCTGCTGAAAGGTCAGGGAGACCTTTCACATGAGAAAAGGGATGCAATAGCAATCTGTCTGTAGTGAGGCATTTTGACAAGCAATATAACTGACAATGGCCAATTGAAGAGAAGATAGCCCGAGGAGATCCCGCTCTGTCTTTCTCTATAGCTATATCAGAAGGCCTTCCGGAGCTTGCCTGAACAATGCCAAACATGACACAATTTCCCTGTTGTGGCGGAAAAAAGCTGGGGACTTGGCTTTGTCCTCAGTAAGGAATAAGGTTGACAACCAGGCATTATTTGATGTGTCTGATTAGTAGAACATCCCTGCTGTCAGGTTGGGGGCCTGAAATCTGATAAATATCTTGCAAATAATATTCTTTCTGGATCAGGAGCAGAGACATCCCAGACATTTTGTTTTCTGAATCAGAGGATTAAGAAGAGCCCCCTCCCATTCTACATCCAAAAGCCAATGAGAGCAGAAGATGCATCTCCTTTTAAGGCTCCATTCCTCCTGTGGTAGTAGGCTAATTTAGAAGATACAGGGAAGGCAACATGGCTCACAACTCTCTCTTACAACACTTAGGGCATTTATACATGACCCCTAAGCTGCGCTGCAAATGGCTCCCAGCTCCGGAGCTTAGAAATGTTTTCCCACCAGCTCCGGAGTTTGGAGACAATTAAGTGCGACCCCACCCACTTTAGCGCGACCCAGCACACTTTTCTTGTACCTTCTCTTTGGAGGTGAAAAAAATTTGATGCGGATAAGAGTGCTGGGCTCTCCTGGCTTGTCTGTTGTTTTTTTGCCTCCCGCCCCTTTAAGAGCTCCTTGAGACGGAACCAGGAAGTAACGGGGCTCGTGGCAAGTTCGACCGCACCGGCAGGTTAGTAAAGGCTTCTTTTGTCCTTTTTTCCCCTCCCCCCTCACACCGACAGGAGCAGGAAGTGCTGAGGGGTGGGGACGCAGGAACAGAAACGAACCCCCAAGATCTCTGGTCCGAATTTAAGGGACCAGCGGATCTTAGGGGTCGTGTGAAAAGGCCCTTAACTGCCACATCCTAGAATCTAGTGCCTGAAGACACCACCTTGATTTGTGGTAGTGCTGGATATGGATCTATTCTTGAAGTGTACAGTAAGTGAGAATGTTTGATAGATCCAGAGATGGAGCCATATTGTTGTGAACAATGGGGGTGATGGAGGAACAGCCTTGTTTTGTTGGATTGTTTGAAAGTGTAGGAGCAGCAGTCAGGCCAAAGGACTTGTGCTTGTTTAATAATAATAATAATAATAATAATAATAATAATAATAATAATAATAATAATAATAATAATAATAATAATAATAATAATAATAATAATAATAAAAGTGGTAAATCTTAATATCAAAAATTAATATCAAAACTAAATAGAACAAATACAATCAAGGCCTGTAAATACATGGGCAGTTCCAGTAATTTGATAACCACAGAAAATAATAGATTAGACCCCAAATATATTTGAATTGGTTCAAAAATGTGGAAACTAATAAAACCAATGTAACAAAAGCTATGATCCAAGAAATTAGTGCTAACAGCAAATGTTGAGTTTGCCAAGAAAAAGATGAAACTGTGTTACATCTCATATGTGAATGTCAAAAGATTGCACAGATTGCATAATCAGACCTGGTAGAGTGGCATACTCTATATATACTGCATTGATATTTAACAGATACCTAGGTTTTTAGCTAAAACATGCATCTGTTATATAACACCAGTCAAGGTTTTAATAATTTTGACTGACCCTGCCTAGTATTTTTGAATCCTCACCATCATCTTAAAATAGCAGAACTGAAAGGGACCTATGGGTCATTAAGTCCAGAACCTGCCAAAGAGGCATAACGGGGAGTTGAACTCCCAAACTCTGTCTCTGCGGCCAGGTACCTACCTAAACCAATGAGTTATCTTGTCAACCCTACGTCTTTTAAATTAGCTGATTACATAGTTTAGTATAAACCAGGGCTGCAAAACATACTTGCTAATTATTATTATTATTATTATTTTGTTCTCAACAATTTAGGCTGTCTCTACATAGCAAGTCTCCTTGCTGAGGAATTTTTTAAGTCTCACAGAATGCTTATTCACCCTCTCAAGGTCTCTACAGCTTGTGCGAAATATCTATAGTGTCCTAATCTGGAGGAAGTAAAGCACACCAAAAAAATCACAGAAAAACTGGGTGGTTATTAAGAAAGACACAGCCCATTCATTGCTTCAAAACTGTAATGCTAGTTTTCAGCATTTCACTCTTTCCCCCTTTTTAAACATCTATTTTGCCCATTTTTGTGTGCAAAATAGATAATATTATGCAAGCATCATTCTTGTCAAGTATATCAAGAGCACCACAGCATTCTTTGTCATGTTACAATTATTTGTCCTTGTCTAAGAGGTAAGATAAACAAACTTGGTACTTGGCAAACCATCTTGAATAGCTGTTGCTATTTTTGTCAACATTCAGGCTGCCTTTGCTCTGTAAAGCTTGGTATCCTTTTTCCTGCTGGCCATGCAGGCCTGATATTGTGCAGCAATACTGAGCCATTGCCTGGCATTTTGAATTGTGGGCACAGAAGTACAGTATCCCACATCCCTAAACCAGAATATTTATTTGGTTCTTTCCCACTAACCTGGCTGGGACCCGTGTGATTTAGAGAGCCATTAGATCTAATCCCTAATGTAATTATGATCAAATCACTCAAAACCATATAACACAAATTTCTTACACAGAAATTGGCAATCAATTGGACTGACATTTCCAACCCCAAAAAGGAAAGAAGAAAAACCAATTCTCCCTATCTTCTGAAAATTATAGCAATTTAATTCTCTATTCTGAACATGTCACCTTTAAAAAATGGCCCCTGGTCACATGGACAAAAGCATTCCCTCCCATTGGCTTTGCAATTGGATTTTCAAGGAGGGCTTGGGCTTTCAGTTGGTCTTCCTACTTCAGACTTTTTGGATCTGTGACATTTTCCCATCCCTTTTCCACTTTGAGTGATTTAAAAAAAAAACAATCTCAGATTTTAAACTCTTTAAGTATTGAAGCTGTGTTTGGTGTCACAGAGAAGTCATTTTCAATTTGAGTGCCACTTCAGGCTCTATCGTTTCAGTTCGGAATGTTTCAGAAATTGACCAACATCCTTCCTTTGCTTTAGAGGAAAGGCAACTAGAAGATCCTGCTACTATATCATTATAAGCAGTAGAAATGGGCACGGAACGAACATTTTTTTGTTTCCGTTACCGTTTGTCGTTTCTGTTACGTAACGAAACGACAAACAAAAATTGTGATGAAAATGCAATGAAACGAACAGAACCAATATTGTGGTTGTTACGTTTCGTTTCCGTTAATGGCAACGCGCAATGAAATGAGCTGTTTTAAATGTTAAAAAACGCCCTGGACATCCGTAAAAACACAGTGATAATTATTTATATTGTCTGATAATACCTACCAGGGGGGTGGGGTCCTTAAAACGTTTGTTTTTGTCTTCTCCCATCGCAATGTATTTTTCTTTCCCCTTTAAAATGGATGTCACCACCAGCCACAAAATGGAGGCAAGCCATGTGATGGGATCATGTTCAACCAATAGCATGCCCAGGTTGCAGACTGGGCGGGCAGATCTGGCAGCCACAGAGGGCATAAAAAGTTCTGGCAGCCCCCGTCCTCCTTGCAGTCTCTGGTGGGAGTTAGGGTGGGATTACTGTCTCTGTGACTCTAGCTTCAGTCCTGCAGCCTCCCTGTGTGCGTGCGTGCTGCGTACCTCTCGGTGAGTACCCTCCCTTGCCCCGCAGTGCAGTCACTCTGCGGCTGCCTTGCACCCTGGGCAATGCCCGCCGCTGCCTTTGCAGCCTCCCTGCATACCTAGTTTATATTGTGCCCGCATCCATTATTTTTAGTGTTTTCCCTCTGGTCTGGGGCGTTGGAGGATGCCTGCGCACGGAAATGCTTTTAAAATCACGCAAAAAGCGGGTAGAAATGACAAACGAAAAATGAAAAATGGTAACGAAATTTTTCAAAATATTCCCGACAAATGGAAATGAACGGGAACAGACCTCTCAACGACAAACGAAAAACTGAAACACCATTTTTTCTGTTTCGTGCCCATCTCTAATAAGCAGAGCTTCCTTAAAAGACAAAATACATCGTCTTATGTTTTATAGAAGCATGAGACCTCTATCCCCACACTGGAAATTACCATACTCTTTGAAGAGGGTGTGTGATTGTTCATCAGGAAACAAACATAGGCTTTATTTTCAAGTGAATTGCTTAGGCCCAGGACCTGCTTGCCTGGAAGAGAGCGTTCTAGTAAGAAATACACATACTGTATCTTTGAATGTGCAGTTTAATCCATTATGTCCACATTATATGATTTGGTTATACATTTTACGATATTAAAAAAAATCCAAAAATGGCAGGCTAGATGGACCCATGATCTAAGAGTTATAAAGGCAGATCCCATTAAATTTATGTTTAATCTTTCATATTCATCTGCAAACTGACCTGTCCTGGACTACCTATCTAGACCTTTCATCACACTAATCACAGGCTAGTTGAATAGAGTGGAACCTCGTATAACGTATAGCTTGTATAACGGAAAATCTGTACAACGGAAAAAATTTCCATCACCACTCACCCTCCCCCTCCCTCTCCAACATGGGCACAGACAGTCCCTGGGGCTCTTTACCAATGATGCAAGCTGGCAATGGAGGAGGAGGAGGAGGAGGCCCAGGCCAGCCTGCTGAGCCCGGCTGGGCACCCACGGCAGTGGTGGCTTTGGCGGGGGAGGAGGAGGAGGGCTAGGTCAGCCCGCTCGGCTTGGCTGGGCACCCACAGCAAAGCTTCCTCAGGGATGCCCACTCGTCTCGTTTCCTTCCCACTTTCCTTCTCTCTTTCTCTTCCCCCTCCCCGCAACTGCACCTCATCCCCTCCCACACCACCCATGCACCCGGCGGCCGCGCCCAGTGAGCCCGAGCTGTGCAGCACAAGGGAGCCAAGGCCACCCGATGGTGCTGTGGATCAGCGCTGCCGGAGCTGGCGCCAGCGGAGGAGGTGATGGAACGCACCCTAGGTGGGCAGTGCAGTCTCCCGTTCACAGAGACTGTGACTCTGGCTGCTGCTGCTGCTGTTGCTCAGTCCTGCAGGCGGGTTCACTTTCCTCCTGAGCAGCAGCAGCAGAAGCACCTCTGTCGTCCCTTCCTCCATTGTCCCTCTCCCAGCCCCTCATTAATGAGTTGGAGCCTCCACTCCGCAGGCTTCAAGTCGCGCGTTCCTCTCCCTTGCTGGCCTCCGGAGCCCCAAGCCACGCTCAGGCCAGGCACTGTGTGTGTGTGTGTGTGTGTGTGCATGCGTGCGTGCGTGCGTGCAGGGAAGGAGGAGATGATAGAGGATGGTTCCTAGGCTCGGCCTGCTCCCTGGCTGCTGTGCAACACCTCCCTGCGCTGCTTGTGCAGTGGTATGAGCCAGAACATTTGGATGCCTTTCTTATATTCTCCTCCTCCTCCTCTCTCGAGCCCTGAAGAATTAACCCTTGTGCTGCTGCACTCTGCCCGAAATCAGTGTGTGCGTGTGTGGGTGCCTGTTTGCATTTTTTCATTTCTGTTCCCCAAAATTATACATGTACTGTACTGTAGTTTGTGTCATTTTTCTCTGCATTGGAACAGATTACTCCATTTTCAATGCATTCCTATGGGAAATTGCAATTTGTATAAAGGAAAATTTGTTTAACATAATTTCAGTTGGAACGAATTTATTCCTTTATACAAGGTACCACTGTATTTACATTTGGTCTCATAAGCTTTTCCAGCTATTGAAAGATATTCAGTAAAAATCCAATAATAGCAGAGGGAATAAATCTAGATTCATTAAGAAATTGGAGTGTCCCTAGAAGAGAAGATAAACCCGATGACTCAGAAGACTTTTATGCCACTACCAGTAGAATGGTAGATCCAATTTACAGAGCTGCATGAACTTCAATAATGACATACCCCAAAAGTTATTTAAGGACATGCGGAAGCATATTTCCCCAAACCCACAAGGCCAAACTGGCTTTGGTGACCCCTGACCCTGTTAAGTGAAAAATACTACTTCCAGCAAAATTAATTATCACATTAAAGCAGAAAAATATATGGACGTCTACCCAGATTTATTCATGCCTTCTGAAGCATGGCTGCATGATGTGACTGCTAGAGGAAGTGTGAAAACTGCCTTGGTTTACTGCCATAGCAATTGCTGTCTGTATGTGAAAAACAACATTAATTTCAAAGAGGGAGGGAATAGAGCAAAGTTGTTTAACATCTGGCCATTATGATTCTTCTGTTCTCTGTGTTAGATTTTTTTGTTTGATTGATTGTAATTCAAATGCCATTCTTTTCAGGACAAGGGAGGGAGAGAGGGAAGGAGAGAAATAGAGTTTTTTTAATAGAATGCTAGGACAAACACCGCATATATAGCTAGTTATACAGGTCACTGACTTCTGCATTTTTACAGTGGAAAATCTTTTAGAAACCATGCTGTGCTTGCTTTCTTGCTAAGAGAGTATACTGTTAGTCCCCTGGAGGCTACTGTCAATTTTCAGATGAGCTTTGCTGGCTGCAAAATGGGATTGAAATTTAACAGGATGGACATTAGCAATGCTGGCTGAAGTGTTTAGATTAGTCTGGGGGATGTTTGGATGCATCTCCTCTTTGACTCAGACTGCTCCTGGCATGAGAAATAAAAAATGTACGTGCCTGTTTAGGGTTGTCTGCTTTCCTTCTCCCAATGTCTAACTCCCCTCCGGTTGTAACTAGCCAGTAGTGTTTGCTCTACCCGCGGCTGTCGCTCTTCTGCTGCTGCTAGGCCCTAAGGTGTCCCTGCTTGCTTTCCTGTAGAGCTCTCTCTTCTGCCCTTCACTCAAGAGCAGGAACAGCTTCACCGACAATAATTAGAGGGGTTTAGGGGAGTAAAAGGAAAGCAGCCATGGTAGGCATGCTCCTATTGTGCTGCCTCTTATAGTATTGAACACATTGGCCGTTACTTCACGAAGTACTTCGCTTCGCAGCGGGATTGCCTTTGCTTTGAATGCGAAGGCGGTCACGTGGTCTCCCTTCACCCCCACCCCTCTTTCTCTGTCCTCACCATGCGAAATTTTAGGATCGAATCCATTACTACCTCACGTGCTCCCTTCGCATTGGGAAGCTTACTTGCAACGTCCGGTTTCTGCTTTCTTTTATTTTTTTAAAAAAATTACCACAGCGTATCGATGCATCAATACCCGGCTGTCATTTGCGGTCAGAGGCACACAAGCCAGCGGTCAAGCCCGGCGCTCAAATGCCCCTGCGGTTGTCCCGAGGACTTGTGGGCGGCCATCATGTTTCCCTGAAGCAGAGCAGCTGGGTTGGTTTTTTTGGGGGTGGGGCGGGGTGGGGCGGGGAGAGGCTTCTCTCAGCTTCATCGCCCTGTGTGCCCCGCCGCCGCTCTCTGGGTGGGCGTGCGCGGGGGTGTCTTGCAGCGGCGGCACCGACACCCCCTCCCCCTCCCTCTGCGCAGCCCTTCGCCATCCCTTGCCAGCAGAGGGGCTCTGCTCACGTCACCCGGGGACGCTTGCCCCCCCTCTGTTGCCCCTGCCCCGTGTACAGAAAGCTAGATCAAAAGAACGGGTTAACCGAAATATCGATGCATTGGCATTTCGGAGAAAGAATAAGTAAAAATAAAAATAAATATATATATTAACTGGCCACACGTGACTTTGGATGCGAAGCGGGATGCGAAGCGAAGAAGATTCCCGGCCTCCGGCAGGGGAATCTCTCGCCCCGCTTGGAGCACGGTTTAGGGGGCGTGGTCGGGGTGGCGCCGAATCCAAAGAGGAGGAGCGTGCGGACTGAAGCGATCGATTCGCACGGAAATTACGGCTCGCCGCGCAGCGAGAGGTTCGTGAAGTAACGGCCATTGTCAGAACAGGTTAGAATCAGAAGGGGCCTTCTTCTTTACTGTCACTTACAGCTCAGGCTTGATGGCTGACTACTCAGAAGAAAGCTCCATTTAGGTTTTCTTCTGAGGAACTGTGCACAGAAAGGATTGTGGCTTAATTTGTTGTCAGGGTAATTAAACAGACGATAAAAGGGTCCGTGGGTGCTGTTGGTTTGGATAGATGGCAGGTTGCATGAACATCTTTCTGTCTTGGACATTAAGAGTAGCTTTCCATAGTGAAACTTTGCTGCTGGTCGCTCTGAGATCTGGGATTGGTGTCACTGTCATCCATGCCTGGAGGGTGACAAGATGGTACCCGGCTGTTGAATGGATAAGTTGAAGGTTTAATGGTAAATGGGTGTGATTTAAGCATCAGTGCACCACTATCTCCACAGAGGCACCTTCTCTTTTTAGAAACGCTCAAAATTAGTGAGTAATGTTGGTCATGTAAGGGGGCATGGTGGCTCAGTGAAAGCATGTAAATGCAAGTAGATAAATAGGTACTGCTGTAAAAAGCAGGAAGGTACAACAGTGTTTCCTTGATGCCATGGTGGCCATGTGGCTGTAGACTTACACAACACTGGCTCTTCAGCTTGAATACGGAGATGAGCACTGCTCCAATAGTCGGACATGACTATCATGCATGTGCAGGGGGAACCTTTACCTTTTACCTTTAATGTTGGTCAAAATTATTTTTGGCACTGTTTCTTAAGCAGTGGAGGTATACTCAGTTACTGGGAGATTTTCTTCCCTTTCAAGTTTTTGCAGTCAGAGCAAAAGTCAAAGCCATTGTTTTCTGTCTTCCGTTGCTGCCTTTTCAACAGAACAAGCATCTGGAGTAAACTCTTTTAGAAACCTCTGACTTTTGAGTCTTACTTGCTGGTATTATTCTTACATTATTATTATTATTATAGGGCTTACGACACTATGAAACCCTTCTCCTGCACCTCCCCTTTATCTAATAGCAATAATCATCAATGCTGCAACACACTCAGCATCACTTGGCTTATATGGCAGAGGAATGTAGGTGTTCTCAACGGGGGTGGGGGTGGGGGCTTATTGCTTCCTGCCCCAGCCTGGCACATTTGAAGGAGGCCACAGATTGAAAAATGTGAGAAGTTTCTGAAAGATATCTCTTAGTGATGTGTCCTTGTTTGACATAAGGCCCTGGCCAAAAAAAGTCTTTGCTGCTCTAAGGAGACCTTCCGCTAAACTGCAACTCTCTAATCTCCCTGGTAATGGTGAGAGAATAATCATTGGCTACCCATAGACAATTGCTACTTTTCATAGAGAGAGAAAAAAAGTACAACGCAGCAGCCAGATCCTTTGGTTCCTCCTCCTCCTCTTCTTGATCTGCAAGGGTTCGAGATATTTCATATTTAAAAAAGCAAAACAAAACAGAATCTGGACCCAGGTGGCATGGCTAGAAAGCAGGCAAAACCTGGCCAACAGGGTAATACAGCAACCTGAACCTTATCTAGAGGTCTCAGGGAATTCTGCTGATATACTTTGTTACGTCATGGGGACAACCTAGCTTAATGCCTTTTTCAGGATTAGGGGTTGTCCCTAGAACCCCTAATCCTGAAAAAGGCAAGGGTTGTTACCTGTAACCTTTTTTGATGCCCCCCTTTTCAAAATTTATATATCTCTCCTTCCCCTGTCACTATATAGCTGACCAGAAGAGTGGCAAGTATCCCAGATTGGCTTCTGCCATCTCTTCTTGCTTCCACCCCCTGGCCAATCTTCTATATATCCCCTGAAAGAGGGACCTAACGAACCAGTGGTCTCTGTGGCCATGCTTTCCTGGGATGAACTTGGGCTCACCTGAATCTGCTCCTCTGTGTCAGGTTTTGAGGAGCTTGGGGTAGCCTCGTTATTACTCCAGTTTTAGAACTCAGTTGTCCTTTGAGGCAGGCCAAGAAATGCAGTCACAGGTCAAGCAGTACTTCCTCAATGGAGTGGCTCTTGTTCCTCAGCCTTTATGGTTCTTCATCTCCTACCCTGACCTCTGTGACAGATTTCTTATGGCTCTAAAAGGCCACCTGCAGGTGAAGATTCTCCACAGCAGAAGCCAAGAACACTGTATGGAGTTTGGAAAATGTCCTTTGGGCCAGGGAACAATTCATTTTAAATATATGTTGGAAACAAAAAATATTGTTTATTTTTTTAAGTTCCAATAATTAACAAATGATTCTTGATCATGATACTTTGGCATCTCTCTCTCTCTCTCTCTCTCTCTCTCTCTCTCTCTCTCTCTCTCTCTCTCTCTCTCTCTCTCTCCTCCTCCTCCTCCTCCTCCTCCTCCTCCTTTTCCTTTTCCTTTTCATAGGCTGTGGTTCATCACCAAATAAGATATCATGCCTTGGAAGCAGGATCAGCCACCACCACAATTCAAACACTGATTTGTATTCTCTTCTTTTTGCTATATTTGCTGGAAGCCTTCAAGAATCTAATCTATATTATCTTACTACCACAGGCCGTCACTTCACGAAGTACTTCGCTTCGCAGCGTGATTGCCTTCGCTTTGAATTCGAAGGCGGTCACGTGGTCTCCGTTCGCCCCCACCCCTCTTTCTCTGTCCTCACCAAGCGAAATTTTCGGTTCGAATCCATTGCCACCTCACGTGCTCCCTTCGCATTCGGGTGCTTTCTTTCAACGTCCGGTTTTCGCTTTCTTTTATTTTAAAAAAAAAATTACCGCGGCGTATCGATGCATCGATACCCGGCTGTCATTTGCGGCAAAGCTGAATTACTGTATGATCCTTCGTTTTCCACTCCCGATTTGTATTGCTTCGTCCATTGGCGGCCATAAAAAAAATGCTGTTCCCCGTCAGGGCCACAAGGTGGACCAGCACACATCGGTCCTCCAAGGGCATTGGAGTAATCCCTTCCTAAATCCCTAGAGCAGTGACCAAGCAACTTCCGCCTCAAACTACCATTACAAAGCTATCATGCCTCCCTCGCGTTCATCAGTATTTTGGAGAAAAAGTAACTGAAAAAAATAAAAAAAAAGAAAAATTAGTGGCCACACGTGACTTTGGATGCGAAGTGGGATGCGAAGCGAAAAAGATTCCCGGCCTCCGGCAGGGGAATTTCTCGCCCCGCTTGGAGCTCGGTTTAGGGGGCGTGGTCGGGGTGGCGCCGAACCCAAAGAGGAGGAGCGTGCGGACAAAAGCGGTCGATTCGCACGGAAATTACGGCTCGCCGCGCAGCGAGAGGCTCGTGAAGTAACGGCCATAGACTTATACCAGTGAATGCATGCCCGTGAAATCTGCCTAGGGTTGTCATTATTCGACAGATTCCAGATGTTCATATGTGCATAGTTCAATAAATGGCTTTATATTTGATTAGATTGCATTTGCAATTTAAGACTGAATATTTAGACGAGGAAGCCTTTGGAACTTGCTCAATCTTGTCCTCATTGAAATCTTTTCTACATTTGAAATACTGCCACCAGGCACTGCAGCCTGATTTCCAAAACAGTGTAATGCAGGTGCAGAAGTCAATCCTACCAAAAAGTCATGTTCAGAACCTCAGCCTTAAAAGAGCCGAAGTAAGGCATCAGGGATGTGGGAAACTGGTAACTATAGTTTTTGTTGGATTCCTCAGAAAATCTCCAGCATTTCTGTCTTAGTTTTATAATGAGTCAGGAGGCCATTTCCCCTTTACCCAACAAAAATATGTATTTTGGGGCATAGATTTTTTTTTTGTTAAATGCAATATTGTTTACACGTTTTTCTTTACATAGATGGTTTATGTGCATTTATCCAGACATATTAATTGTTATTTTTCATATATACATTGCTCATGTGCTTTTCTAGCCTTACCATTGTCCTGCCCATTTTTAAATGTTTGCTTTTACTGATGCACATTAGCCATACTTTGAAGAGGAAAAAAGAAAAAAAAATCACTGAGGACAGAAATCTGAAAAATGCACACACAGTTTTGGTAAGAGTCTCCCAGATCACAGATTTCAAATGGGATGATTTTTTTTTAAAAAAGCTGCAGTCACTTTCTTTTCCATTCCTGTCATACATACAGAGAAACAACTCACACAAAGTGAGGCTTCACTGTGCAAGTTTTCTCCTCAGCTGTGATAAAAGAGAACAGATGAAATGCATTTCCTCCAGCAGATGGCATACTTAGATTATGTATTTTATCAACACTTCTGCCCCCCCTTTAATATTAATAAAGCTTGAACCTATTTTTGGAGTGAAGAAGATCATGTTTAAGTGGTTTTGCATGTTTAAAAACATCATCCTCTCTTTCACAAAGCCTTCCTGTCTGAGACGTATCTTACAGAATAAGAAGAATACAATGGCAATTAAACCATGGACGAGAAAGTCCAAGTGAAGGATTAAGCTTGGCATCCAGTTTATTTACTCCATGGATTTTCTTTCTTTCTTTTTCTTGACAATAACAAGATCAAGCACTTGCTGTGAAAGATCACCTGGGGAGGGGGGTGTACACACAGAAAAATACCTTGCTGCCTCATGTCCGGGTTAGATGTTTATCTTGCATTCAGTCTTACTGGATGGCCTTTGCTAAGATACAGTATTTGCAATGGACACATGTTTTGTTTTAAATCACCTGGAAACATAATAGATGACCAAGTGCCATTCTGATCATGAAGTGATGCTTGGGTCAGAGGCTGGGAAAGTGTGAAGCTGGATTGTTTACACATAGTATATTAGGATTTTAGTTGTCATTAACAGCATGTCACATTTATATGGGATTTTACAATGTTTGAAGCACACACACACACACACACACACACACACACATACACACACACACAGAGAGAGAGAGAGAGAGAGAGAGAGAGAGAGAGATTGAGAGAGAGAGATTGAGAGAGAGATTGAGAGAGAGATTGAGAGAGAGCAGCTATCCAGTCTTTTCCTCCTTAACAGGTTTTGGTTCTTGTTTTGTTTTGTTTTTCCAGGGAAGAAGGAGAAAGCAGCAGCAGCAGCAGTGAGAAAGCACAAATGGAAATCAATGTCATCCGAACCCCTCCCCCCCCCGCATCCATTTCCATAAACAAGGCAGGGAAATTGAATGATAAAAGCCTCTTCTGGTAGAGGACCCCTTCACACACATTAGTGAGTTACAACCAAAGGCAATTCTGCCCGTGAGCCTGTAGAATTCTCTTGGGGATGTGGAGTCTTCAATAACTCTAAAAGGACCCTCAGATGTGTAAAATGTACCACTTACTGGGGCCATGTCACACCCTGTGCATTCTCTGCCAACAAGGGACGCATTGAATTGTCTGGGAAACCAACATCTCTCTCCCGCCCCACTGCTGTGTTGGTGCTTTCTTTAACGGGCCATTCGTTTTATGATCGGAGAAGCTTATGCAAGCAGTACGTGTGTTTACTGGGAGTGGGGGAAATCCCCAATGCTTCTCCAATATTGTGAAAACTTTCATTAAATATTACAATAGCCTTTGAACTGATTTATATACAGTATTTGTATGTTATTCAGAACCTTGAGGGATGTTTTTAATTGAAAAGAAAAATGCCTGAGTAAGGTATCAAAAGTCTCGGAGGGCTCTTGGGAATGAAGCCTGGGGAACTCATCATATATCTGCACATTTATTATTATTTCAGCTATTTATTAACTGTGTTCTCTTCCCCGAAACACAACCCAAAAAGATAGTGGCTTGTAAAGGAGAGTACAAAGTACTCACGAATGTTGCTTACATTCCTTTAGCTGTCCACCTGAAGTGCAGATTCAGAGAGCCACAGAGCAGAATAGCACCACAGTCCTCTGAGTCCACTCCTTTTTTTCTCAATGGGACTTACATTCTCAATAACTCACACTGAGTCATTGGTTGAAGAAAGAATAAATGTTTTCATTTTCATGCAGTGAACAGATAACAGCCAACTAAAAACGTGACTGCTTTGAACAACGGGCCTCAACATACTACCCAGACTCAGAAGAAGGAAAAAGATACACAGAGCCCTTTGAATCCAGAGGTAGAGAAGGAACCACTGATGGCTGCTGGGGATACTGACAATCACCCCAGCCCAGAAAAGTCCTTCCCACCCACATGAACTAGAGACAGCATGCAAGATTGGAAAGACAACAACAGCAACCCAGATTCCCCAAACATCTTTATGAACACTGTATTATGGAAAACTGATACAATATTTTTTCAACATTTTATCCAAGATATAATGTAAGAAACCAGCTAAAACATATGGAGACTGGTAAAATTTCAAATGCACAAGAAAACAGCGAATGACTCCAAATGCCCTCAAATAATGCTGATTTTTAATTTGAGGATAAAGTGAAATTAAAAAAAATGTCCCAGGTGCATGCCATGGTTCTGCCTTCTTTCTTCTGAGTTTTGTCACTTCAGGAAAGAGGACACATTGCTCTTACTATCTGAATGAAACAACAAAGTCCTCCGGAAGGTGGTGAAAAAGAACATTGAAAATGGGATGTTTCCTGCCACAGTAGTACTAGTTTAATCTTTGTAGTGATGCAATGGATGCTCTTCCTGGATGGACACAGTCAATGGTTTAGGTATCTACTAACTGCAGAGCCAAAGGTTGTGAGTTCAGTTCCCCACTGTGCCTCTTTGGCAGCAGCTGGACCCGATTATCTAGCAGTGCTCCCCAACCTTTTTATCACCGTGGACCGGTAAATGTTTGATAATTTTTCCCTGGCCTGCTTGCTGGGGGGGGGGGGTTTCGGAGGCGGTGGCGGCGGCGGCAATGGCGGAGCGGGGGCGATGGTGGGGGGCGCGGCAGTGGTGATGGCGGGGCGGGGGCGATTGCGGGGGGGTTGCGGTGGCGGCGGTGGCGGCGAAAACACCCTGGCCGGCCTGTGCCGCCCCCCGCCCCCTCCGCTCACCTCAACACAGGCGCGGCGGCGGCAGCGAAAACACCCGGGCCGGCCTGAGACGCCCCCTCCCCCCAAAACACCAGGCCCGGCCTGGCCTGAGCCACCCCGCCTCCCCCCTCCCCTCACTTCAAAAGAGGCGCGGCCTGCCTGCCTCGCCGCCGCCAGCCAAGAGCGTGCCTCCTCCCTCGGCACCAGCCGTCCTGCTCGGCGGCGCCTCCAGGAACACTCAAACTTCGCGCGCCTCTCTCTCTCTCTCTCTCTCTCCGGCGCTCTCTCCCCTCCACTCCCCTCTCTCTCCTCAGTCCGAGGGGTTCGGGAGTCACCGGGAGAAAGCGGCCCCTCCAAGCAGGGCTCCTTTCTCTCTCTCTCTCGCTCGCTCGCTCGCTCGGCCCCGGGGGCCCCCTTACCTCATCCAAGGGTCCCGGAGAAGGCACGCGGGGTCCCTGCTCGTGGCCGGCCCAAGCACGTCCGTGCCCCCACTTGGCGCTCGTGCCTGGAGACGCACTCTCCTGGTTCTGCTTTTGGGCGTGCGGGGCAGCTTCGCCAAGGAGGAGGCAAGCACCAGCCTTGGGACCAAAGCAGTGTGCCTCGGCTACCTCCCACCCGTCCTCCCAGCGCATGCGCTCAGCTTTGCCCTGAACGACCATCTGAGCAAGCAGGTGAAGAAGGGCGGCGGCGGTGTGTGTGTGCCCCCCTCTCTCTCATTTCCGGGAGCCGGGCCACCGCCACAGGGAAATGATTTGAAGTTCCTCGGGCGGTGGCCCGGCATAGATTGCTCCATGGACCGGCACCTGTCCGCGGCCCGGGGGTTGAGGACCACTGATCTATAGGGTCCCTTCCACCCTGTCCAAACAAATAGCATGTTAAGACATCCCCTATAGCTTCTCATTTCTTGGCTTTTTAGACAACATGACACAGCATTTGCCTTGTTAAAATTGCAGGTTTTTAAAATAATAATAATTGAATTTTGTAATTTGAGAAGCATGCATCTTTCATTTTCAGAGTATTTTGCACATATAGCAATTCAGAACCACTTTGTATAGTGCCGTGCCATTGTATCTCAGCTAGTGCTGCACGAACATCTGGATAATGTGGTTACTGGAGCAGAACTGGGTATCAGACGAAACTCCCATCTAGTCTATAGGCTGAACTCTCTGCATTAACTTGGGCGTAGGAGGATAGTGACACCCTGCTATTTTGCAGAAAGCAGACATTCTGTCAAGCTCATTGCATGTCATGTTACCCTTGAAAGTTCAGTGTCATTTCTTGACCATTCCCTCATGTCCTTGCTAATCAGACTGTCACACGGGCTGCACTAGCCAAGGGCATTGCAGAATTGTTATTGCTGAGCATCAAGGATACACAGTGACATTTGTATGCACAATGTGTTCCACTTGTTTAGCTAGCAGCCAGATCATTTAACATGACAATTATCAATGTGAATGGAATGGATGAGGACTCCTCTCTCACAGCTCAGAAATAGGGCAAGGAGAACTCAACTGAAGCAATAAATCAGAAGCCTTTTCCCCTTAGCATTTGTCAGTAATAGAAGACAAAGAGGTGCTTTCATGGTTAGATCCTAGGAGGTACTGTAGGTTCATTTTTAGGAGATAGAAGATGCCACTCACAGTAATCCAGTGAGCCAGCCCAGGCTGACTGTTTCATGCAAAACATACTCCCCCACAGGCAGAGATTGCTATCGCCAAATGTGGTGCAGCAGTGATGTGCAAAAACTGCTGTACAGAAGTAATAGACAGACAAAGTTGCAATGACTGGCTTTGTATTATAGAGGAAATATTATTCAGAATTCTCAGTGAAAAAAATTATCTGTTTTCAAGACAGAATTTGCATTCTAAGGATAGGCGGGAAAAACAAGATTATTTCAAATACTAAATGAAAATATTCATTTGGTAGCTCCTGTGATTCATTCTGTGATAAAACAGCACCTCAGTGGTACACGTTCCACATTTGAAAAAAAAAAATGAAACATGAACAAGCATGCATTTTTACTACGTGCAAAACTCAAACAGTTCTACAGTCCCCAAAAATATATATGCACAAATGCACCTAGCATTAGGTGACCAATTTGGCCGTTCATGCCAGCTTGTCAGGTAGACAAACAAGTATTCGCAACTGGGCCTCCTCTGGTAGGCACCCCCTTGGAGATAGTGTCTGGAGAAGGTGGGTCAGAGAAGGTGGTGCTGCCTCCGTGGGGGCACACACTGGAGGAGGGGGGGCTGGCATCCACCAGGCACCTTTTCATTTGAAAGATAAATTGGAACAAACTGCTAAGCTGTCAGTTTGTGCCCATCTCTACTTAGCCCACACATATGCATGCACATTAAACTTTATACAGAATATGTTGGGGTTTTTTTAATAAAAACCTCAGCCAAATAAAAACATTGATTTATTTATCTATGCTAAGAAAAAGTTTCATAACCCCAAAGCAAAAAGTTATTTTAAAAATGTCTGGTTTACAAATGTGCAAAATCGCATCTGTGATCAATAATCAAAGCAGTGTGAAATGGTTTAACATTTCCTTGCAACATCATGCCGGCAGATGCCAGGAAGAAAAAAGATGCCAAGATTGGTGTAGCAAAGGCCAGATTGAATGCTGACAACAGCCATGGTAGCAATTAAGATGGTCTAGAGCAGAGGTTCCCAAACTTTTTCACACCATATACCACTTGCCATTTTTTGTTTTCTGTATACCCCTGCCTGCCTAATACTGAATTTTCCTAAACTTATTAACTTCAAATGTGGTTTTGACAGCTGACATAGTGCTAGTCACTTTGATAGGGGCTTTTGTAGCATGGACAATTGTTTAAAAAGAAAAACATATACAATTTTTATTCATACCTTTATTGCAGGCATGTCCAAACTTCAGCCCTCCTGATGTTTTGGACCACAACTCCCAGAATTCCAAGCCTGTATTTCCAATGGCAAAGGACTGTGGGAGTTGTGGTCCAAAACATCTGGAGGGCTGACGTTTGGACATGCCTGCTTTATTGAAAAGACACAAAATGCAAGTAAATATTTGGATTTGGAATGAAACAAATAAGAACCTAGTAAAATTCTTACATAAAATTAATAAACAAATAATGCTGTTAATGGGAGGGATGAGCCGGATGGTCTTATAGCAATTGTTCAATATTTGGCTTCAAATTAGTGAGGTATAGTCTTAAACCTCCATGTTCAGTGATTTGCAATCAATTTCTTTTTTTATAAGAAGATTGGCAACCATGCTAAACCCCCCTTTCCATAAGCTATAAAAGCTACCAAAGCTATCAAAAACTTTCTTGCGATAGTCCATAATGCAGGATAAGCAACTGCAACTTAAGTTCTTCATTAGTGATTATTGCAATCAGTTCTTGTAATGTGACATCTGATTTTTCAATGTCACCATATGAATTGATAATCCACTATGGTATTTCCATAGTCAAAACATCCTCAAACCTGGTTTTAAAGTCTGTGCAAAAGACACTTAAATGTTGAACGTAGACCAAAACATTATCATCTTGGACATTTGTCAATGACAAGTTGGAGAACTGGGAAAATTCATACCGTCCAATGTTTTGCTTCATTAGATTAATTCTGATAAGAAAAACTGCAATGATGGACTTTGTTTTTATTAAATTCACACTGTCATCTTGTAACTGCAAGTTAACCTCATTATATTTAGTAAACAAAACTGTTAAATAAGAAATGTCTGGTTTCCATTTGATTAAATTTTCTTTCAAAATGGCATCTTTAGCATTCAAAAAACTCTAAAACTGCCTCAAAAAGAGAAAAAATCTTGTCAAGCATAACCTTTTTGAGAGCCAGTGTACTTCAATGTGAAGGAGTAATCGATGAAAGTCCTCATCATTTTCTTCACACAACTGTGTAAATAACCTAGAATTCAACCTATTGATACAGATCTTGTTTACTGTGTTTATGACAAATTGAAGAGATTGATGCAATCTGTCACTCAGATTTTTATCTACTAAATGTTGTCAATCAATGGCACAGTGAATTGCAAACACCCCAGGTACATTTTGTTTTAAATGGCTTATAGAACCACAATAGTGCCCAAACATGGCTGGTGCTCCATCTGCTGCTGCTGCTATTCTATTTGATAAAGGGATTGCTTTTTCCATGAAATAATCTTTCAAACCTAGTGATTCGCCTTTAGTATATGTTGTCAAAGTTCTTCATGGATTTCTTGGTCCATTAAAAATGAACATATTCCAATAATCGTGCTTCATTACCAGGTAAAGTTGGCTCATCCAGTTAACTAGAGAAATGATTCATTTTCAGATCATTACACAAGAAGCTTTCAACATCATGGCTCATTTCATCAATATGTCTTTCAACTGTGTTGTTGCTCAAAGGAATTCTTTTGAATATATCATATGTAGGCTTGTGTAGAATAGGTTTTAAAATCTCTTCAATGGCTGGTAAAATCAGTTGTTCCCCAGTAGAATGAGGTTTTCCTGATTTTGCTATGAGTTGTGATATATTGTAAGACACCCGCAAAACATCATAGTCTCTTTTTGATGTTGAAGTGAGCATACTGTCCAGCGTGGTTCTCTTCTGAAGTTTTTCTTTCAGTGTTTTAAAGTATGTCAAATCTTTATCTGTTTTGTCAGGGTGACACTTCAGATGATCCTCCAGCCTGGATGGTTTCAAAGCATCATTGTTTAAAACTCTGTTGCACAGAAAGCACATGGGCCAACATTTGTCTGACTGGGATGAAATGAAGTTAAACTTCAAATAATCAGTGCTTTACTGCCTACATTTCTTTTTAGCATCAGCCATGTTGGCAAAAATAAATCTATTTAAATATGATAAGACAGAGCAATTCAAAATTGATTCCTACCCAGAGAGCATACAAATATTTTAAAAACATTTTAAAATCATTCTTGGTAACATTGCAATTTCCTTCTCTGTATAATATTGTGGATTTCCAGCTTTTTATTCATGCATTGTAATACAGCCACATTAGTGACTCTGGCTGTCCAAAGTATCTTCAGAATTCATCTGAACATCCACATTTTGAATGCTTTCAGCTTCCTACATAATAGTTCTGTAAGGGTCCAAGTTTCAACACCAAGTTCCACACCACAGAGAAGTATCCTGAATAGAGATGGGCACAAATTAAAAAAATGGTGTTTCATTTGTCGTTTGTCATTGAGAGGTCCATTTCGTTTTGTTTCCATTTTTGTGAATTTTTTTGGAAAAATTTCATTTTTGTTTTCTGTTTTTCTGTTTTTCGTTTCTACCCGCTTTTGCGTGATTTTTAAAGCATTTCCGTGTGGGCGTCCCCCAACACCCCAGAGCAGAGGGAAAACACTAAAAAAATGGATGCTGGCAGAGACACAGTATAGACTAGGTTCGCAGGGAGGCTGCAAAGGCAGCGGCGGGTGTTGCCCAGGGTGCAAGGCAGCCGCAGAGTGACTGCACTGCGGGGCAGGGGAGGGTACTAACCGAGAGGTACACACACACACACACACACACACACAGGGAGGCTGCAGGACTGAAGCTAGAGTCGCAGAGACAGCAATCCCACCCTAACTCCCACCGGAGACTGCAAGGAGGACGGGGGCTGCCAGAGCTTTTTATGCCCTCTGTGGCTGCCAGACCTGCCCAGTCTGCCACCTGGGCATGCTATTGGTTGAAGTTGTCCAAGAATTTACATGATCCCATCACATGGCTTGCCTCCATGTTGTGGCTGGAGTGGCGACATCCATTTTGTCATCCTTAAAGGGAAAAGAAAAATACATCGCGATGGGAGAAGACAAAAACAAACATTTTAAGGACCCCAACCCCCTGGTAGGTAATAATTTCAAATAATTATTGCATTATCACTGCATTTTTATGGATGTCCAGGGCATTTTAATACCCAAGAAATCTATATTAGGCATCTGGGAGCCATTTTGAGTCGATGTCCCCTAACTCCCCTTAAAGGAAAAAAATACAGCGATCTGAGAATGGACATAAATGCACGTTTTAAGGACCCCCCCGGTAGGTATTATCAGACAGTATAAATAATTATCGCTGCATTTTATGGATGTCCAGGGTGTTTTTTAACATTTAAAACAGCTTTTTTTCATTGCACACCGCCAGTAACCAAAACAAAACATAATGAACACAATTTTTGTGGTTCTGTTCATTTCGTTTCATTTTCATCACAATTTTCGTTAGTCGTTTTGTTACGGAACGGAATGAATAACGAATAACGGAAATGAAAAAATGTTTGTTTCGTGCCCATCTCTAATGCTGAATACATAGGATTGAAGTATTTATTGAAGAAGCCCCCTTGGACCCTCTCCTAAAACCTTTTTTTTTTTTAAATTGGGGATGTGAAGGCTTCAAAGGTGCTAAGAAGCCCTGAATCTTCGAAGAATGATCCTGATATACCACACAGATTTTTTTTAGAATAAAAAAATACATTATAGGTGTTGTGAGGGGCCTAGATTGTCCCTGGAATGCTGAGGGGTTACATTTGGGCTCAAAGAAGCCTTCCATACTAGAGCATGCATATTTGTCTCTCCAACTATTCATTTAGTCATCGCCAACTTTGTGGATCAATACTCTCCATGCCTTTCTGTCTCCTACAGCTTCTCTTAGACTCATCAAAATCATTCCTGTGTCCTTCTGATGGTGTCAAACCAGCGAGTCCTTGGATGGACCCTTCTTTTGCCACTGGCCAATCCCAGCATTATTGTCTTTTCAAGTGAGTCAGCTTGCATAACATGATAGAAGAATAAGCAGTTTTTTTTTGTTTGGTGCTCTTGGCTTCCAGAAAAATTTTGGTTTGATTCTGTCTAGGACTTCCTGGTAGATCATCCTTGATATCCACATAATGCATAGTAGTCATCTCCAGCACCACAGTTCAATGCCTCTATCTTTCCCCTGTCTGTCTTCCACAAAGTCCAAGTGAATGCACCATTCTTCTCTACCACATTAAGGAACTAGATGCATATTGAACCTACATGCATATAAGGCAGAGCCCAAAGGCTCTCTCTCTCCATTCAGAACCATCATCCCTCAGGCTCCAACCTGCACATCTGAAAATATGCAGGAGGAAAAAACTGACTAAGGGCATGACATGGAAAGATTTTTGCTCCTCACTTGAAATGGATAGTCTTTCTGTTGCTGCTTCTCCATTCCCAAAGACACTTTTCTTCCCCAGCAAAACCATCTTGAATGTCAATGTGTTGTGCCATTTGGCCGTAAGCAATTACAAGAGAACTCAGTAGTATAATAGTGACAGGTCTGTCTCCCATGGAGCTGACATTGTGAACAAGGAAGAAAATAGAAGACCAGATGTTTAAGTCGTGTAGAGAGAAATGCATGAAAAAAATGGGACGGATTATCTTCACACACTCTGCCAGAAGACACAAAACCAATATGAGGTGCCTTTGAATAAATAAAAGTGTGCTTGCAGATGTCATTAATTTGTTTGGCTCTGTTTAACTGCTCCACAGTATGTACTGTTGAGCTGTTGAGTCCTTGTTTACCATGTAACAGATTTCTGTGGAAATAAATGCCCCATAGCAGAACCAATACTGGGCTGAAGGAGAGAGGTTTGTTCAGGATGATTAAAGCTACTACTATATTTATTACCAATGTAGCAAAATGTCACAAATTTTCTGGGGAGCTCTACAAAATGTTAGTAGAGCTACTGAGCAGGGAAAATCACTAGTTTTTATTAAAAGATGTCTGTTAGTCACATAAGTGATAATTAGAGATAGGGGGATCACCAAAATGGTGTTTTTATGGTTTGTGGAACCCTCCAAACTTCAGTTAATTCTTCAAAGATGTTGAATAAAACATTTTCCCACATACTGGCCAAATTTATTAAGTAAAGACATTCTTCCCACCATGGAGAAAACCATGCAGTACTTTCTGGCCATATATTTGTTAAAGAAGAGCAAGCCTGCCTCCCAGGTAATTTTCCTCATCCAGCATTGGCATGATTGAATGCACACAAATATTCAGACCTAGGTCTCACTATAGATAAGAAGCTGAGGCACCAGTGCTTCCTCACCATCTTACCTGGTGAAAAAGGTGTAGTTGTGAAAACATTTTTTTAAAATGTATCATTGGAGTTAACTTTGGAACATGACTAAGTGCCCAGGCAGCCATAATGAAGGAGAGGAAACACTTGTCAAAGCAGGAAAGTAGGACTGTTTGTGAGTCAGTGTATTATCTAGTGAAGCCCTCAGGAATTTACCAGTTAACAGGCAAGGTCTGGGCCTTAATGGAAGAGCCCACTTATTTTTGTTTTCCAGCATCAAGATTTTTTTTAAAAAAATATCAATTGCAAATGCAAAGAAATGTAAAATTTTGGTAAACATTTACAAAAAAAAGAAAAACAGTCTGAAATTAAATTCTAATTGCTGTGTAGAAAACATAGAGTTCTCTGTTCTTTGTTTTCCCAAAGACAGCTCAGTATGTATGTTGTTCCATCCTCTCTCTCTCTCTCTCTCTCTCTCTCTCTCTCTCTCTCTCTCTCACACACACACACACACACACACACACACACACACACACACACACACACACACACACACACACACACACACACACACACACACACACACAGAGAGAGAGAGAGAGAGAGAGAGAGAGAGAGAGAGAGAGAGAGAGAGAGAGAGAGAGAATATCCATCAGCACTCAATCTTTTGCATAGTGACCTTTGTCTCAAAGCTCCCACAGGAAAACAGTGTTCATTCAGAATGTTCAGAAGGAGACCTTCGGGACAGAGAGCAAATACAGGCAATCACTCTCTGTAAGTCTTCACTTAAGGCTGAGGCCATAAAAGGACTAAAGGATCTCTCTGAAATAAGAGAGGAATCTCTTTTTCTTTCTAGATCTTAACCCTGTAATTCACGGAGAGAATAAAAATTTGAGAGAGACCAGGAAAGGTTTTGTCAGGATGCTTACCCACATTTTAACTTTGGCTCCTACCAACTGATTTATTATTCCATTCCTATGGTCAAATTATTCCTGTATTTTCATATTATCAAAATATTTAATTGGGGGAAGGATCCTCATTTATGTCCACTGGATTTCAAACTTCTAATATGTGTATCTCTTTTAAAATAAAAGACAGACATATCAATCCATTACAGGAAAAGTGATAACAACTGTAGGAGAACCTCTTCTAATCAGTTACTCTCTAACCAGGAGAAATTAGTCACCTTCTACTGCACAAAGGCTAATATAGTCAAGAATCAAAGTTATGGAACACATCTGGAGGACACCAATTTGGGGAAGGCTAAAGTAAGATAATAAGTTTATTAGGAAGAACTAGGATGCATATTTTGGGGAGGTGAGTTTTGTGGGAACCAGGGGTTCAGTGGGAGGGAGATTATATATCACCCATGGGCTACATGGTACCCACTCTCACTGTAGACAAAGGGTCTGTCAATTATTCAGTGAAGTAGTCCTTGCCTTTCTTCAAAATGCATGGCTTCTCAGCGGGCTTGGAAGGAAAAACAAAATCAAGAAACATGGGAATCCCCATATCAGAAAAGCCACAGAATGGAGCATGAAATGAAGAAGTTGGTTGAGGTCAATTGACAAGCATTTCCCAGTGGCTGAAGGAAGATGGGGTTCTCGATGTAGAGCAGTCCCTCTTGAGTAGTGGTATTTCCTCCCTGCTCCAGTATGAGAACCTGCCCTGAGCAGCTACTAGTGACATTTTTCATTGAAAAAGACCAAAGAAACAAAGCTATATATGGTAAATGGTGCAATATCCAAAGTCAGGGCTTGATACTGCTAGGAACTTCCAATGCATGCACTTTGTGGATAGAAAAAAGGAGAGAATGTGTGGACCCCAGAAGGCCCACAGTTCTTTTCTGACTCTCCAAACCACCACTATAGGCCACCTTTCCCCAAAAGAGGGACCATTCTGATTTTCAGGCTGCATTCCCATAATCCCTGGTTACTGGTCACAGGGGGCCAAGGGGACTTGCAGTCCAGATGTCTGAAGAGATACAATGGGAAAAATTAGTTTTATGTATAGAAACCATAACTTGTTGGTTTGTATGAATGGAAGTGGTTTCAAACTTTCCAAGCAAGAAGCTTTTCTTCTCTGGTAGTCTGCTGCCAATGGAGTGGAGTGCTGTTATCAACCTCCATGATTGGTAGCTTCTGAGGGAAACCAATGGATTATTAAAAAGCAGATTGTTTAACTGCACATAAACTACAGTCACACTGGTTAAAAAAACCCATTTAAATGTTCTTTTAATCAATGTAGATGTTATTGTTCCTGTGGTGCAAGGGTTAAATCAATTTATATCATCTACAATGGAGATCATTCAGGGAAAGCTTGCCTGAAGAGGAAGGTCTTTGCCTGCTCCTGGAAAGACAGCAGAGATGGGGCAGTCCTGCCATCCAGCGGGAAGAAGTTCCAAAGTCTGGGAGCAGTAACAGATAAGCCCCTATCATGTGTTCTTCTGGGGTGCTACGTGACACTGCTTGTTGCTAACGTTCTAAAGAAAAAGATATGTACAATATCCCTGCACAGTTATCAATTTTCAGCTCATGGTTTTTGTTCAACTGCATGCTAAAAAGCAAAAACAAAACAAAACAACAACAAAAACAGAGTGCAAATGAACATAACTGTACTGTAATATAATTGAAGAACACGATTAAGCAGGTCATAGACAGGTGGTTGTTTGAATTCTTTACCACACAGTATTGCACAGATGACACGTGTGTGTGTGTGTGTGTGTGTGTGTGTGTGTGTGTGTGTGTGTGTGTGTGTGTGTGTGTGTGTTGTTTGAAGAGGAGCTATTGGAGAGGGGTACACTCTTTTTTTGAAGAGAAGAAGCTTATTGCCTCTTTTAAATCAAACGGAGGAAGCATCTGGCTGACAAATTGTCCTGTTGAATAACATGGTTGTGCTTTGCACTCACAACCTGTGTGTGTGGAGTCTTCATTACAGATTTGTGCTGACAGATTCGAAGGACAGAAATCTTAATGGCATGTTGTTTAAAACAGCTAGCTAGTTACCTGGTGGCATGATTTATTGGGGTGGCCTATCTTATGGTAACCATAAATTCTCTGGCATATCAGCAAAAGAGGCAATTTAGCTGGACATCATGACATTTTATAAGTTCTCTGCTGAGGGAGACAAGGCAATGAAGCAAATTGTAGACTCTTTCTAGCAACATGTTGCACTTTTTAAAGATTTAAAAAAGAGAAAACCAACCCCATCCCCCACCTCCCAATATTATTTTCCAAGAGTCTGCATTAGCCCCAGCAGCTGCTCCAAGTAATGAGTCTCAACGATAGATTTCCCTTAAAGTGGCTCATTCTTTCATACATTTTCTCCACAGATTCCTTCCTGGAGCAAGAAAGTCAGTTCTAACAAAATTCTTAATTCTTTAAGGTTCTCATTAGACATGGGCACGACTCGGTGAAATCCTCGTTTCCGTTTCTGTTCCTCGTTTCCGTTACGTAACGAAACGAAGAACGACAATTACTCCGCCAGAACTCAAACTCGAACCAACTAAAGAAAAATTGGGTCTGGTTTGTCGTGGTCGTTCCTGGCGGCATGGCAGCGATCGCGCGATGCCAAGCGGCACAGGAAAAAAGTTTTAAAAATAAAAATAAAAACCCAACTCCCGGCCAAAAAAGCAGCCGAAAATATGCCTGCCTGAGGGCACCTACCAGAGGGGTGGTTTCGGGGAGGTCCCTGGCCTCGCCCCTCCTCTCCTGGACTGCTCATCCTCATCGTCTCGCCAACTCGCCAAGCGGCGCGGCACAGAAAAAAAGTTTTAAAAATAAAAAACCCGATTCCCGGCCAAAAAAGCAGGCGAAAATATGCCTGCCTGTGTGAGGGCACCTACCAGAGGGGTGGTTTCTGGGGGGGGTCCCCAGCCTCCCCCCCTCTCCTCTCCTGGGCTGCGCATCCTCGTCATCTTGCCAACTCGCCATGTCATGCGGTACGGGCAGGGGATCCAAAATGGGGCGACCGCAAGCAATATTTATTTATTTTGAAATCGCGGTGGTTCAAAAACACACCAAAGCACCACAGAAACATGCGAAAATAGCTATTTTAAAACTGCCTGAATTTTTACAGTAGCAGCAGTGGGTTTTTCTTGCAACAAAACGTCTCCATTGATTTTATTCTATTTTATTTTTATTTTTATTTTTTTACACCTGCGCAATGATGGGCTGGCCATGGGAGTGGTCCTTGGAAATTTTTGGAGCCATTCCACCAATTGCATGGCCACTTGACCAGGTTTTGACCGAGACTCCTGGGATGTGCCTGTCGGGCATAAAAAGCCCACTAACCGTAGCCCGAACCCGAACCCGAACCCGAACCCTAACCCATACGCCAGTACACTGTCCTTCTTAGTGGGTCAGAGAGGCACCCAGAGGTGCACCCCACGAACTCACCCTAAACTTACCTGTAACAACCCTGAGCCTAGCCCTTGCGCTAACCCCCTTAACCCTAAGCCAAATCTGTACTCGCATTGCACTACACACGCAAGTACAGTTCCATTCTTGGTGGACCACAGAGTGCCCAGACTGAGGAGAAGCCTTCCCCCAGTGTGCGCACTGTGACACTGCAGTTAGCAGTGGGCCTGTGGTCAACAGAGAGAGGCACCCAAAAAAGAGGTGCCTCGAGTCTCAACTTGGTATGCATATCCAATTGGCTATGCATGCCATTTTGTAGCGGGCCAGAGGAGGCACCCACCCCAGAGAGGTGCCTCCAGGAGCCCGCTTTCCCTTCATAGCGGGCCAGAGGAGGCACCCACCCCAGAGAGGTGCCTCCAGGAGCCCACTCCCCCCCAAACCAGTACTAACGACAGACGAAAAAACGACAAAAGAAACAACAAATATTTGGAAATTTTTGCAAAAAATGGAAACAAGCTGAAACGGGCCGGCTCCGACACACGACAACTCGAGAACGTCATTTTCCCTGGTCGTGCCCATCTCTAGTTATCATTGTTTCTTACCAGGCAAAGTTCAGAAAATCCCCTTTGTTCTGCTGTGTATTTATATAAAGATTGTTTCATCAAGAGGCTTTTGGCTATTGAGGGTTCTGAGATGGGATGAAACCCTCTTACCCCTTAATAGTTACATTACAAACCATTAAATAACGACAGCCCCTTCCTAGCAGGAAAGCTCATTAGAGGATTTCCACTGTTGCCTATAGCTGCACCTTTTGGTTCAGAGGGTGTATACAAATGTAAAACAACTCATGCATTTTGGGAAATTTTTATAGGCCACAACTTTATTAGTTACAAGAAGCAGTACTCTGGCTGCATCGTTGCGTTGGATTCAGCACATCAACGAGTCCCCCTTGCACTTGATGCTCCTGCATTTCTCAAGGCTCCTGGGGAACACCCAATACTTGACAGTTGAAGGATCCTCTGGGTTGTCCACCCCAACGATATCCCATGTCCATTTTGAGTTGTAGGACCTTGAGGGGCATCAACCCTATTGATGGCCCTTGCCATAAATTAATGCTGGGTGCCTCTAGCTGTCCCCTCACGATTCAGCCCATGGCCCCTCCCATCTTATGTGTCCTTGTCAGCTGTCTTCCATACATGCAGGTTCTCACCTGCTACTTTATCCGCTTGGATCCATCCCAATGCCTGTAAAACTGCCAACCTACCCTAAAGTTGTAACAAAAACCCAACACAACTCTACACCAACTAAATATTTGCTACTACATTCCATTATATAAAGGGTGGCTGGGCTGGGATTATTCCGTCTTTTGTTCGAAAGGGTGTTGCCGCTTGTGGCGTTCCCTTTTATATCTGGCTAGCCCAGCCCCTTGTGAGCACGCCACACTCCCCAAGGGGCCCTGATTGACCCACATCCTGTGTTCTTCCCCTGCCTGCCCATTTGCTGAGCCCCTGCACATGACACAGTCCTTCAGGTTTCCCCTTTCACATGGCAATTACCATTACTTCTTTGTTTGACCTGCTCCGCATCAGCAACAACCAGTGGTCCTAGTAGGTCAGGTCCTTTTCTTTTTCTGTACAAATTTCAGCTTCATAATGACAGATGCAAGATGACAATGAGGAATTCTTCACTGCTCCATGACTAGCTAGTCATCATAAGGAGTTTGCTCTTTTGAGAGCCAAACTGGGCATGACATCATTTGGTCACATATAATTAATTCAAACCATTCTCACAGATGCTTAGGAAAGATCCAAAACAAACAAAACAAATTAATAGGAAATTCACAAGAATGTATACTGTAGATCAGGAAAGGTGCCATTAAATCTTGGATGATGCCAACATAGGTAATGAGCAATGTCAAGGCAGTGATTAGAGGCAAGAAGGCTTCTTTCTAAAAATGGAACATTGCCTGCAGGTAGGCGCACTCACCTCGATGAACAAGAGAGCAACAATGGGAAAGTACAGTATGTAGATAATGAGGGGCACACACACAGAGAAAGACACATGAAGAGTCTAAGGAGCATCACACCCAGAGACACAGAGACTTACAGTTATTCACTATCAGTGTTTGCAAAGTACTTACTTGCAACTGGGACTTATTTATTTTTTATTTATTTTAGAGTATTTTTACCCCACCTCTCTCCTTGGAGAAGGAGAAGAGACTTGTGTCTCTTGGGGAATAACTAAGTTAGAACATAAGAACATAAGAACATAAGAAGAGCCATGCTGGATCAGACCAAAGGCCCATCTAGTCCAGCTTCCTGTATCTCACAGCGGCTCCACCAGATGCGTTTGGGAGTGCATGAGACTAGATATCTGTCTCCTGATACCACTCCCCTGCATCTGGCCCTTGAAGTACCCTGGTTTTAGGCCTGGAGATTACACATCTCCATCATGGTTTGTAACCTGTGATGGACTTTTCCTCCAGGAATCTGTCCAATCCCCTTTTGAAGGCATCCAGGCCAGATGCCATCACCACATCCTGTGGCAGGGAGTTCCATAGACTTACAACACGCTGGGTGAAAAAATATTTTCTTTTGTCAGTTCTTACTCTCCCAGCCCTCAATTTGAGTGTATGTCCCCTAGTTCTGGCATTTTGGGAGAGAGAGAAGAGCTTCCCTCTATCCACTTTACTCATACCCTGCATTATTTTGTATGTCTCAATCATATCCCACCTCAAGCACCTTTTTTCCAGACTAAAGAGGCCCAAATGTTTTAGCCTTTCTTCATAAGGGAGGTGCCCCAGGCCAGTAATCATTTTAGTCGCTCTTCTGCACCTTTTCCAGTTCCACTATGTCTTTCTTGAGATGCGGTGACCAGAATTGTACACAATACTCCAGGTGGGGCCTTACTATTGTTTTGTATAAAGGCATTATAATGTTCACTGTTTTATTTTCAATCCCCTTTTTGATAATCCCTAGCATGGAATTGGCCTTCTTCACCGCTGCCACACATTGGGGAGACACCTTCATGGAGCTGTCCACCAACACACCAAGATCTCTTTCCTGATCCATCACGGATAACTCAGAGCCCATGAGTTGATAGATGAAGTTTGGATTTTTTTGCCCCAATATGCATTACTTTACATTTGGTTACATTAAAACGCATTTGTCATTTCTCAGCCCATTCCCCCAGTTTGGAGAGATCCTTCTGGAGCTCTTCACAATCTTCTCTGGTTTTTACCACACGGAAAAGTTTTGTGTCATCGGCAAACTTGGCCACCTCACTGTTTATCCCTGTCTCCAGGTCATTTATGAACAGATTGAAAAGCACCGGTCCCAGGACAGAGCCCTGGGGCACACCGCTTTTCACCTCTCTCCATTGTGAAAATTTCCGATTGACACCTACTCTTTGTTTCCGGGATCTCAACCAGTTCTCAATCCATAAGAGGACCTGCCCTCTTATCCCCTGACTGTGCAATTTTCTCAGCAGCCTTTGGTGAGGGACTGTGTCAAAAGCCTTCTGAAAATCCAGATAGACTATATCCACCGGTTCACCCAAATCCATGTGCCTGTTGACCTTTTCAAAAATTTTTAAAAGGTTTGTCAGACAAGATTTACCCTTACAGAAGCCATGCTGATTTTCTCTCAGCAAGGTTTGTTCTTTTATGTGTTTTAAGATTTTCTCTTGGATGAGGCTTTCCACCATCTTCCCTGGGACAGATGTAAGGCTAACTGGCCTGTAGTTTCCCGGGTCCCCCCTCCTTCCTTTTTTAAAAATTGGTGTGACATCTGCTATCCTCCAGTCCTCCGGCACTGTGGCCGTTTTAAGAGACAGGTTGCATATAACCGTTAAGAGATCTGCAATTTCGTTTCTCAGTTCCCTAATAACCCTTGGGTGGATGCCATCTGGGCCCGGTGACTTGTTAATCCTCAATTTATCAATTAGTCCTAAAACCTCCTCTCTTTTAACCTGTATTTGATTTAATTCTTTAGTCAAGAGGGGCGGCTCAGGCAGCGGAATCCGCTCAAGGTCCTCTGTCGTGAAGACAGACGCAAAGAACTCATTCAATTTCTCTGCAATGTCCAAGTCCTCCTTAACCTCCCCTTTTCCTCCCTCACCATCCAGAGGGCCAACTGGTTCTCTGGCAGGTTTTCTACTTCTAACATATTTAAAGAAGCTTTTATTATTACCCTTTATATTGCTAGCCATGCGTTCCTCAAAATCTTTCTTTGCCTCCCTTATCATCTTCTTACATTTCTTTTGCCAGAGTTTGTGTTCCTTTTTATTTTCCTCATTTGGGGAGGATTTCCATTTACAGAAGGACCTCTCCTTGTGCTTTAGAGCCTCTCTAACTCCACTCGTTAACCATGCCGGTGTCCTCTTGGACTTAAATGAGCTCTTCTTTCTTTGTGGTATGCACTTGTGCTGGGCCTCTATTATTGTTGTTTTAAAGAGGCTCCATGCACTCTGAAGAGATTGGATTCTTCTAACCTTCCCCTTCAATTTCTCTCTAACTAGTTTCCTCATCTGAGGGAAGTTTGCCCTTCGAAAATCAATGTCTGATTTGGTTGACACTCTTCCTCCAACATGCATGGCAAAGGAAATTGCAGCATGGTCACTGTTCCCCTGAGGCTCAGTGACATTCACATCCCTGATCAGGTCCTGAGTATCACACAGTATTAGATCCAGAGTTGCCTGTTCTCGGGTGGGCTCCATGACAATTTGCTCTAAGGCACAGTCATTCAGCAAGTCGAGAAACCCAGTTTCTCTTTCTTGCCCGGTGCTCGCATTGACCCAGTCAATGTGGGGATAAGTTATAACTAAAGTCCTGCTGAGGTGTTACTTATCAACTTCTCCCTAGTACAATGGTGATGAACCTTCAACCCTCCAGTTGTTTTGGACCACAACTCCCACAGTCCTTTGTCATTGGCAATAGAGGCTTGGAATTCTGGGAGTTGTGGTCTAAAACATCTGGAGTGCCAAAGGTTCGCCACCACTGCCCTAGTATCTCAGCAAGGAACCACCAATCTCTGATTTATTGTCTGCAGAAGACAGGTTCATACCAACATATAAACACTCCATGCAAGTAGAAATCTGTGTAGGGTATTTCCATTCCAACTACCAGCAAACATTCCGATTCCCCCAAATCAGCACAATCTAGTACAAATGAAGTGTGTCCAAATGAACGTATCAAATTTCATTGGCTAAAATGGTAGCAGAGTTTATCTGTTGTAAGTTTGCATGTTCTCATTAGAGGTCATTATAACTAACACACACAGACACACACAGACACACCCATACCCACCTCTAATCTACACTTCCTTTAAAATGTTTTAATGCCATCTTCATTCACTCTAAGTGTCATCTGAAGAATGTTGCCTATTTGGCAATAGCAGCTGACTAGTAGACCAGCATGTCACTCTACAGTTCCTCATGCATGCCCTGTATATTTATGACACTGACGTTTTATATAATGATGCAAATTAAGTTATTAGCCATCAAATTCGGTAGCTGTAATTTAGCAGTGTGCTATTAGTGAGATTTTAGCTGCAGAAAACAAGTATTCCAGCAGAAATGCATCAGTGATTGAAGCCAAATGTTCATGATGACAAATCGGTTGATGAAAAACATTTGTGGGTGACATGATTCAAAATGAATATTGCATCAACAAAACATTTCTGCCTAGCCCTAAACCTCCCCACAGCCCTGATCTCACACCTTACAATTCCCAGATGAAATGGGAATGGGAAAGCACTCATTAGGAGGATGAAGGGAAGGCAGAGCTTTGGTTGTTGTTGAATGTAGACTAGTGCCAAGTTCAACACCAGTACAGTCGTCCCCCACCATTTTGTGGTTCATATACTGCAGTTCCAGTATATTGTGGGACCACAGTATATGAAGCTAAGGGCCCCTGGGGCAAGCTGTGTGGTCCTGTTTGAGATCTCCTGCACTCACCTCAGGCCTGTCCCTTCCCTAAGTAGGCTTCTGATGGGCTTCCTGGGCTTCTCGGAGGCCCCAGAAGGGGGTTCCAGCGAACCAGAGGTCAATTCCAAAATCTGGAAGTACTTTCTAGATCACCTGAAACCACTTCTGGAGCCAGAAATGGTTTCCGGTGAATCAGAAGTGACTTCCAAAAAATGAAAAGTGCCTTCAGGATCACCCAAAAGGGCAGAACCTGGTCTGGGGCAAGTGCAGGAGTCCCCAGATAGCCCCCTAGTCCCAACCCAACCCAGCATCCGCATATTGTGGATTTTCCTTTATCACGGGTCAGGTCAGGTCCCTAATCCCCACGATAAATGAGGTATTACTGTATGTGGCCAGCTAAACCCAACCAAGGTATCCCTTAGTTTGCTAAACTTCCAGTAGAATTTGGATGGGGAAAAACCATGCCACACCAACAGGGAATGCAGCTGTGAAGCAACATGATGTGGTGCCTTGTTTGATCTGCCATATTCATATTCTATGGGAAGAGAAAAGCTGGTATGAGAAACATGTATACACATTGTCAATGTGTATTTCACAGTTAAGGTACCTGCCTAGGAACTCTGACTAACTGTAATAAACTGAAACTACTAAGTTTTTCAGTCTTGTGAAATGAAGAGGATAGATACCTGCACAGTAAGTGGCGAGCATTGGTCCAGACATATCTGACCAAAGTGGAGAGTGAAAGAAGAAAGCAAAGAGGGAACAGAAGGAGAGATATTTCCAAGGATGATAATTCATGTGGTGAAAGCCAGACAGGACCATAACATCCTGCAGTTGCAAGCTGTCTCATCTCTACACTGTCAAAGAGAGATGACAACAAAGCAAGTAGGTACTTTATTTGTTATAAAAGAGGTGTGCCACTACAAGACATTCACCCCACGGCTGGGACAAGTGTGAGACATATCACACTGTGAATTACCAAAAATACAATAGGACATAACCTCCACTTGCAAAATTGATGACACCAGAACCATGGCACCATCCATTAGTGAATGAAACATTAGTCCACTCAAGCTCCACACCTTTTTATCTTACTGCATATAGAAAAAGCGGAACAAATGTGCAGTTGTAATAAGAAAGAATTGTGACAGCCAAGGCTGGCTATAACGTGAGATGTGCCTTCAGAGGTTTATCTGATAGAAACACACAATGAAACATATCACCTATTTGTGTATGTCTCACACCAGGCATGGCTAATGCACTAGTTTTAATTGTGTGAATGCACTCCCAGACATCACTGAAATCTGGCCATTCTGGTCCAGAGACAAATCCAGGAGCATCCACAAGATGCACACCTGTGTTTTCAGAGGATTTGCAACCAAATCCTGCATAGGGTGAGTCCCTATTCCTTGATCTGGTTTTCAACTGATCAGAAGCACCTCAGTCTCATCGGGATTCAGTTTCAGTTTCAGTTTCAAAATGTTTGTCCAGTCTGTTACTGGCACCAGGCACTGATCTAGAGCTCAATCAGCCTCCTTGGATTTAAGTGGCATGGAGAGATTGAGCTGAGTGTTATCAAACCCCCGAACTCTGGACAAGCTCTCCAAGTAGTTTCATGTAGATATTAAATAACATAGGAGACAAAACAGAACCATGAGGGACCCCACAGGCCAGCAGCCAGGGTGTCAAATGGGATTTCCTCAGCAGCACCTTCTGTGTTCTCTCTTCCATTGTAATCAACTTAGTTTAGTGCCATGTTCCATGGGAACAAATATCTATGTCTGACCAAGATGCAGGGTTCTGGGTAATGTGGTGGAGTATTCTGTGGTTGCAGCAAGAAAACCAAAGGCAACATGGAAAATATTGAGAGACCTCAGAGAACAAGCAAGGAATAAAAATATGCAAATGAAATAAATACATGAAAAGCTTGTTGTTACATATGATCAAGTCAAAACTGAAATACAGAAAACCTAATAGGGCTTTCAAGGTAAGTGAGATACTGAGGGAATGGCTTTACAAGTTATACATTCACAGTGAGTTTCCATGGCTAGGGAGTATTTGAACTCATGCCTACGGAATTCTAGTCCACCACACTATCCAGTAGACCATAGTGAATATAAATGAAAAGCACAGCCACATCATGTCCTACTGCCTAAGGCATAGCAATAGCACAGTGGTTCAGAGGTTTAAAAAGCAGAGGTAACTGAAAGAAAGGGAAGACATTCAAAAACAGCATGCAAATAAATATAAAATTGATGCAAAATAGTTTTGAAGAAATATGTGTAGTGGGTCAAAAATAAGAAGAAAGCAAAGGAAGCAATTATAGTGCTGTCCAAAGTGACACCACACTGCAATTCTAAATGTATAGGCACAGATGCCCCTGAAACAGAAGCAACTGTTTTTGTCATGACTTTTTTTTGTCATGACTTAACCCAGAAAAACACTACCAGCACAACAGTTAGGGCAGTCAACTATATACTGCAGATGACTGTGATATAAGTAAATACAGGGATATTATTGTGAATTTCAGGAAGGAGAGGTTGTGTGGTGAACAATACACTCACTGCCCCAGCAATGATGCAGCAGCTCCTGCATGACATCACATCAGGCACTCCAGAGACAATGGCAGGGGTTGATGCAGATGGGTTGACTGGCAAATCAAATGATTTCAGGTGACTTATGAAGGGATGGGTCAAGAGTAATCCAATCTCAAAGAAATAGGATATCCAAGGTTACCGCAATTATGCAACCATTGCATTAATTTCCCATGCAAATAAAGTGCTGGTGCTCAAATTTTTACAACAAATGAAAAAAGGCATTTACTGTGCATGGGCAGCAATTTTATTAGTTAGGTCCAGATGCATAACTTTCAGCAGTGAATTTTCAGGAGTTAAGTCACAAACCAACAGTGTGACTTGGTGTGCCACAGGAAATGTCTGCTCTGACTCTGCAGCTTGTAACAATTCACTGCTAGAAGCTGTGCCGGCAAAAATATAAAATAGGAACAAGGAATGAGAGATGTTCAAGTTGGATTCAAATAATGTAGGCACTAGAGATCATGTTGCAAAATGTATTGTGGCTACTGCAGCATATCAAAGAAACTGAGAAGAAAATTGGTTTGTGCTTCCCCACCCCCCACCACCACCTCAAACAGAAAATTATTTTCTGGATAGTGTGAATAAATCTACTGCTGTGTCTCACTGAACAAGGGTTTCCTGCATACACTGTATTCTTCAAGCACTTGCCTCATGCAGCAGTATTCATGCCTATATTAAATTAACTCTGTAGTGTGTTATTTCACTATATTGCATACTCCAGACTGGCCATGTTTCTCCTGCTCTAGTCAGAGCAGCAGCTGGGCAGTTGGTCCCAGTACGGTCCACAAATGATACTGCTGTTCAAAGCGTAAATGTAAACAATTTCAATAAGGGGGGGAGGGGGGAAATATCTAAGGAAACTAGTGTGACCGCATAACAAGATTTCAAAGGAGCCAAGATTTTAAAAATCAGCAAAGCTGGAAAGGAAAACTGAACTTCAATGGACAAATATATTGCCATAATTATGCCAGAAGACCTAACGCAGGCCTGCCCAAAGTCCGGCCCAGGGGCCAAATCCAGCCCTTTAGGCCATTCTGAGTGGCCCGCGGCTGACTGGCCCGCCCCTCCCTCCCTCCCTCTCCTTCACCCACACATTCCCCTGCGGTGGCCATGGCTCCCTGTGCTTCCTTTGGTCCCCACCTCCCTCCCTCCCTCCCTCCCTTGGTCCCTGCCTTCCTTCCTGTGGGTGGGATTGCAAGGGGTCAGTGGGTGGGGCTTATGGGTCAGTGGGTGGGGCTTGCAGTGGGGTGGCAGGGTCGGGGAGCAACCGGCCCCTGACACATCTCAGCCACCAAATCTGGCCCTCCTTACAAAAAGTTTGGGCACCCCTGACCTAACGGTTCAGTGTGCTTTCCATATCATATCATACCATATAATACCAAACTTTGTAAACTGCCCTGAGTGACCTCTGGACCAGATGGCAGTAGTATATAAGTCAAATAATAAACAAACAAATAAACAAACAAACAAACTTCCAGAGCAGTCATTTTACACTGTATATTGAACATAATCCATCCCGGTAATGCTCTGAATGAAGACTTTTGAGTCCTGTATTGGTACCTTGCCTTTCAGCTACATATAGTATAAACATAAGATGCAACTACACAGCAGGGAAAATGCAAAGCAATCCACTATGAATCTGCACCCAGAAAGTTAGGTTGCCCTAGGTGAATTCACTTTAGCTGACCATGCAAGAGTCAGTGGAGAGAAAAGAAGAAATAGGCAATAAGATTTTCATCTCATTAAGGCAGCTCTACATTAGTCATTCAGATTTGCAGGAGGCATGGCTACAACAGAGCTACCTCAACAAGCTGACAACAAGAGCTTACTGCCAGTGTTCTCCTCTGTGGCTCCTGGCTGGCTGGCTAAATCAAATGGACTTCCAGCAGTCGGTCTTGTAAAGAAGGGTTTGCAAGATCAGCCAATTTCCTCCTTGTTCTCTCTTGCTGGTTTCTGTAAGTGCTCCAATGCTTGTGTCAACAAACCAAAGCAAATGGTTTGAAGAGAAGGAACTGACACACCTGTGAGTGCCCCTTTGCTGCTTTGATGGAGGGCAAAAGTATGGGTGGCAGGGGGTTGGCACCAGCTCATCTTGATTTTACATTGTGTAGTCAACAGAAAACATACAAATCTGACTGACGCTGTGCATTCTCTCCATTATCTGTCAATACAATCATCTCAAAAAGTTGATCCACACCAACTTTGGCTGTGGTCATACCTGCATTTTTTCCATAGTTTCCCTTCGGCTAACTGTGCATAAAAAGATCACATCCTAACCATGAACAGAAGTAAATTCTGGTCCCAACCGATCACGCCCCTTGAACCGCAGTTTCAGCGAAGTTTCAATAACCACCACCAGGAGCTGGATTTAGAAACTTCGCTCAAAAATGCTTACTTATTTGCTTCTGTAACCATGACAGGACACAGAAAATACGCAGTAAAATCAGTTGTTCCCCTTTTTCAACAGCTTCCCATGGAAAAATGCGAAGTAGACAGGTAGAGACGGACCCAGAATAGGAAAATACGACACAGAAGAGAGGACACTAAATGCACATTAAAAACCATGTGACCGCCCGAAAAAAATACACATGAAATTTATATACGCAGAGAATGCTGGTGTGACCGTGGCCTTTGTTTGTTTTGTTTTGTTTTCTTCAAGAAGGAACTAAGTTATGCAGGACAACCATAAGAATATGTTCCTGAACTGGGGGGGGGGAGGGGTGGATGGCTGTGGGCTCTGTAATGGAGTTCCTGTCTTACATTTCTTGGGTTGTCCTTCTGAATGGAATAGGAATCATATTTTTGACCAAAACATTCAGGATCAGCTGTGAATCACTTCCCAGAATATTGTAAGATGACTACGACTGGCAGCAGAGGTTTGCTGCTGTGCTAGACTGAGGCCGGAGTTCATGGATTTTTGTCAGCTTGTGGAATAAGGCCCCTGTAGAACAATGTTACAACACTGCCACAGAGACGTATTTTTTTTAAGAGTGAAGTATTTTTCAGTGAGCTAGTAAAGTCACATCACAGAGTAGACTGTGGCTTTCTATTTCATGTTTTCTGCTTGCTCTCACAGTTGGACATAAAAGCTCACAGCAGTTTATTGTGTCCACAGCTGCTCTGGACAGCCATCCCAGTTCAAAGACTAGATGTGATATGTTCAAAGTGGTTTTAGTTTCCTTGTAGAGCAGGTGGCAAAAGAACACGGTGCAAGGTGGGGCGGGGAAGAGGAGTTATTGTGGCGACACAAAATAAAGTATCTGGAAACATAATTGTTTTGTTGGATCAGAGCAACTTTTAGCTAGATTTAGGAATGGTTTTTAAGAGCTTCATGTTGGAGGCTGGATGGCTTAATAAGGGACAGACAGAAGACAGTAGAGGTGAGATAAGATCTAGTAGGAGGTTATTACAATTGATGCATTTTGAAATTGGTGAGAAAGATGTTGCTGATTCCCAGTGATTTCATGCTAGCATCACTAAATATGTTTTACCCTCATGTTTATTTCAGACCATGGATTTCTTACAGATTTTGGACAGTAATTCCAAGAATACCTCAGCTCACAATGAACAGTAAAAAAAATTTAAGGCTGTGGCTTAACTATAGCCTCTTGGGGAAGAATATTTTGGCTTTTTTGTGGCTTCATCTGCTCAGGTTGTCCACTGGCTCATTTCTAAGGCAAAGAACAAAAAGGCATCTTCTTTCACTTGTTCACAAGTGACCCTTCCTGAACTATGCCTTGAATTCCTGATCTTGTCTGTAATAATGACTTTAAAATGTCTTAATTAAAATGATTTAACAAACTTTACCAAATTTGGTAGTAAGAGCAGAGTGTCTGCTACATTTGTTCCAAATTTGGTGCTGATCTAAACCGTGGTTTCAAAGTTATATTTTATTGTTTAGGCTATACCACATTTTTATAAATGCCTTACAGAATGTTGATTTGCTCTGCTGGCACAGAATCATTGCTGCACTCTTGTGCAACAATAGTATGGCACCAGTTCCTTATTTAATTCTGAATTCACAAGAGCTGCAAAAATTAATTTCTTCATGTGAATCCCCACTTGACCCAAGAAATAAGCATGGCAATGTATCTCAGAGAAGAAGATACAAGTATATGGTCAATGGTATAGCTGTCCTCTCATCTCATTCTGTCAAAATGCAAAACAAAAAAGTTGATAAGAAAAACACAATGATTGGGCATGATGAAATCATGGTCAAGGACAGACAGATCTATCAGCTCACTTGCTGCACAGCAGATATCTTTCTTTTCCCACACGTGCTCTTCCCAGACACTTGTGTGGTGGTGGTGTGTGTGTGTGTGTGTGTGTGTGTGTGTGTGTGTGTGTGTGTGTGTGTGTGTGTGTGTGTGTGTGTGTGTGTGTGTGTGTGTGTTTACTGTGTATGTCTGTGAAGATTCTGAGGCATGGCAACTGGACTTCTTTTCTTGAGAGATTGAAACGTTTTGCTGCTCATCCAAGCAGCTTCGTCAGTCTGAGGAAAGCTAGTTGCAAGTCCTCCATTTTATAGTTCACCTTGATTTCACATCACTCTGGGCTGAATAGGTTCATAAGTTAGACAATGGGCTGAATGGGTTTGTTAAGTTGACAATAGCCTGAATAGGTTGATTGGTGGACCATGATCTAAATAGGCTCAGGTGGATAATGGCCTAGGGTGTGTGAAATTCCCACCTATGCAACCTTTCCCAACTCCTGTTAAGTATAGGTCATTATTAGGTATGGTCTTGCAGGTGGAGGTGTGAAGTACTTTTCATTTGTCTGGGAATTAATGAAAGGGCCAGTTGATAAGTAGCAGACAGACTGTGTATGAGTTCCCCACCTCTGTTGGGGTGTTTTCAATACACACATGAATGGCTTCCCTGACTCCTCTCACAAACCACCTCTCTTCTCTGTCTAATATGTGTACATCCTCATCCTTGAATGAGTGCCCTTTGTCCTTCAAGTGGAGGTGTACTGCTGATTCTGGTCCTGAGCTGTTGCCCCTCCTATGTTTACTGTGTATTTAATGCACAATTGTCAAGCACTTCTATTGACTCAAGTGTATTTGTGAATACATTTTTGAGCAGTATGTAATGTTTTCTGCCCATTTTTCAAATGTGTACATGTTGCCAAATACATTTTTGTTTCTTTCCCGGAACACATCATAAGCTTGGAACTACAAGGCAATGGCAAACCTAGATAGCATACTAAAGAGCAGAGACATCAGTTTGCCAACTAAGGTCAGGATGGTTAAAGCTATGGTTTTTCCAGTAGTGATGTATGGAAGTGAGAGCTGGACTATAAAGAAGGCTGATCGCCGCAGAATTGATGCTTTTGAGCTGTGGTGCTGGAGGAGAGTCTTGAGAGTCCCCTGGACTGCAAAGAGATCAAACCTATCCATTCTGAAAGAAATCAACCCCGAATGTTCACTGGAAGGACAGATTTTGAAGCTGAGGCTCCAGTACTTTGGCCACCTCATGAGAAGAGAGGACTCCCTGGAAAAGTCCCTGATGCTGGGAAAAATTGAAGGCAAAAGGAAAAGAGGACGACAGAGAATGAGATGGTTGGACAGTGTCATCGATGCAACCAAAATGAATTTGACAAAACTCCGGGAGGCAGTGGAGGATAGGAAGGCCTGGCGAGCTCTGGTCCATGGGGTCACGAAGAGTTGGACACGACTGAACGACTGAACAACAACAACAAGGCTATGACTGCAAATCACATCCCTTTTCATGTTCTGGTCTGGAAAGTGCAGATAAAGGCTTTGAGAATCTCAACAGGATGAATTTCTCGTATATTCTAAATCATGACCACAGAGACCCTATCCCTCCCAATGATGGTATTCATTTTCTATTAGCAATGTGAACTTCCCACCCCAGCCTCTTTTTTGTTCAAAGCTGGCAGACTGTAGTGAACCTCTTCCTATTGATGCAATTAGGCACATTTCTCAATATGCCCTTTGAGTGGTTCTAAGAACTGATAAGTGGTGTGCTGTGGGAGCATATGGGGAGAGGTTATACCTGAAACTTTGGTTCACCATTAGAGATGGGCACAGAATGCCAAAATGGTGTTTCATTTCATTTTTTTTGTTTCATTTACTGTAGATACTCTAATATAACTCTCATTTTTCAGCCCTAATTTTGGGCTGAAAAAGGGGCCCTCGATTTATACTCGGGTCAATACTTTTAGGCAGTGAGGCAAGTGCATGGGGCGGTGGCTAAAATTCATTTTAAACATTGTGCACCACTTCTCCTACCTCCCCGGCATTGCGGGGGAGTGGTATGCAATGTTTAAAATGACTTTTAGCCACTGAGGCAAGGGCTTGGGTCGGTGGCTAAAATACATTTTAAACATCGCACACCACTCCTCCTGACCCCACTCTGCATCATGGGGAAAGCAGCACACAATGTTTAACATGACTTTTAGTCACCAAGGCAAGCACTTCCCTCGGGGGCTAAAAGTCATTTTAAACATCATATACCACTCCCCCAGCTCACAAAGGAAGAGCTGCCAGGCCCTGCTGCATTTCCCACCCTAGACTTATACTCAAGTCAATACGTTTCTGCAATTTTTTGGGTTAAATTAGGGGCCTTGACTTATACGCAGGTCGACATATGCTCAAGTATATACAGTGTCTTCATTTCACTTCATTTGTTTTAAATGATTTTTTAAAATTCTTTTCATTTTTCATTTTGTTTCATTTTTTGTTTTTTATGTGTTTTATATGTTATGTCATGTTTTATGTAACTGTGTGTTTAAGGTGTTTTTAACTTTTTAACTTTGTGTTTCAGGGGGTGGGGGAAAGCACAGGATTTTAAAACTTTTATTAGTCCCCAAAGCAAGTGCTGATCAGCTGGCATGTGGCACTTGCTTCAGGGACCAAAAAAAGTTTTAAAAGCCTGTGTGTGCTTTCCCCCACCGAATCAAGCACATTGGGTGGAAGTGGGGTCTTTTAAAACTTTTTTAAATACCCTAAGCAAGCTGATTGGCACTTGCTTCTGGGACTAAAAATAGTTTTAAAAGCCCATTCTTTTCCCCACCCCATCGGGCACATTGGGGGAGTGTGAGCTTTTAAACATTTTTGTCACCAAAAAGCAAGCACCAATCAGCTGGTGCATGGGGCTTCAGCAGCAAAAAAAAAAATCAGGCATATTGGGGGGAATGGTGCGGGGTTTTTAAAGTGGTTTCCCATAGGAATGCATTCCTAAGGGAAAAAAAAAAACAAACTGATTTTTTTGTCTTATTTCGTTTCATTTTTCTTTGAAGGGGCAGTTTGTTTTCATTTTGTTAGGGAGAGAAATGAAAAATGAAAAATGAAATAAAAAATTCATTTTGTGCCCATCTCTATTCTCCATCATTAGAACTGTAACCAATTTCTTTCAGGGTATTGAACTTCCAAGGTTGGCTTCCCCTTCTCCAGCAGTCCATATATTCAAAGGGAATCAAAAACAGAATTAATCTAGGAAACATCCGTGCAGGAAGTAAAGAGGTTTGATCTTTTTGAAGACATTGAAGGGTGTGTTCTTTGCTTAAATAGGCACGGACATCCACTAGCCTCTATAGATTTCTCAATTTCATGCAAGACCTTTTATCTCCCTCTTGATTAATGGGTGTTTTTGTTGTTGTTGGCACTATCTTCCATACAATTAGTTTTGCCATTGATCCTGAGGGTTGGACACACTTACCACAAGCAAGGGAATAATGACCATATATCTCTGTTAGCTGGAGGAAACAGTCCTGCTCCTTACAGGAAGCAGAAGAAGATAGCTTCCTGGGGAGGGGGCGGACTAGCATTCAAAACAGTTTCTCCCAATATTTGATTAGTACACTAAGTGCATAAGATCTGCCATCAGTTAGTATCAGCTAGGTAGCTTTCAAACCGAGACAAAGAAAAATCCATGCTAGCAATACAAACATATATAGTCATAAACAATAAAAGTGCTGTATGATAAACTTTGATAATGGGGAAAGTATAAACAAATTGATGAAAAATACTGTACATGCTAAAATAGTCATGGAGAATCACAGCAGTCATAATGACCTCTCCCCCACACCACCATCCCACAGAGGGCTGCACTTAGTCTCCAAATAGCAGGTTTGGTCCATTTTGGTTTGTTTGTTTTCAGCTGAAAATATGGATTGCCTGAACGTGTACTTTTGTTTTGTCCTTTTTGGGAGTTGGGGAGGAGAGACTGGGCAGAGGCATTTTGGAGTTTAAGGGTCTAAATTTCCCAAGCCAAAAATTGGTAGTCCTAGAGGTCTCCAGGAGCAGAAACTGGAGTTTTGAGAGGCTATTTTGTGAGAAGTTCTCAGGTAGCCTGAAGTGCTGCACAAACAAACAAACAAACAAACAAACAAACAAACAACCTGAAGAGCTATATACTGCCTATGTTACACTAAAGCATTTCAAGCCCAAATAGTTCTTTAAATCAATTTGAATAAAATTTATAGCTCTTTCCCCCATATGTAATGCCCACCATACATCTCTAAGGCTGATTCTTTTTGCTATTTTATTTAGTTCTGTAATCTTATTTTTCATTTCATCCTTACTTTGATTTGTTTTATCTGTCTCCATTACCATGTTGCAGCCCCTTGCCATTATGAGCCATCATTTTTGAAATTTCTTCCACTTTGCATACTTTTTGAAAAAAATCTTTTTGTTTCTCATTAGGTGCATGGATATTTACTTCTTGCCCTTTTATCCTACCTTGCATTATAATATATCTTCCCATGTCATCTTTTCTTATCTCTTCTGTTTTCATTTCACATCTTTTGCCTATGGTAACTGCTACTCCCCATGCTCTACTATTTCCAAAACTTTTAACCATTTAACAATTTTTAGCAACATTTTCACTGTCAGGTCACTCTGTGTCTTTAAAATGTAAGATAAACATATCCCGCTTATTACTTAAACATAAATATCTAAATCTAGAGCTCCCCTCCCCTGCTGCCACTCTTCACAATCCCCCATACCATGTCCATTCTTCTTCCCCTTCCTTGCTCTCGGGAATCTTCCCATTCCACCACTCCAAAGCCTTCTGGGGGGATGCATCGGGATTGAATAGATCACCACCCTTCTTCCCTTTCAATCCTCAACCTTTATTAGTTGTTGTTGTTGTTGTTGTTGTTGTTGTTGTTGTTGTTGTTG